>JARQOC010000010.1:95613953-96946818 GCA_033576535.1 Allobates femoralis | reverse complement strand
AGGTGAGGAACATCATTGTTTGATTGATGCTGATAGTAGGACAGAGTATTATTTTGATCCTATGTGTCCTGATCATATCTAATCACAGACCGGACCTCCTAGCCTCTGTGTGTAAATCCCCTGCCAGGTATATTCATCTCATCCCATGTGTCATCTTCCCATAGCTAATGGACGGTGATGGCTACAACCATCTGGTGGACTCATTTTCATTTGGTGTCATCCTGTATATGATGGTTGTAGACCATCAGATGTTCTATAACGATGGCACAATGGAATCACGAGTCTCTACTCTTCAACGCTCCATACTTTCCACACAGGATTTGCCCTGGGGTCATAAACATCATTCAAGAGGTGAATAAGATCAGATGGAGAAGGTAATGGTGGATTATAAGGAGAGATAGAAGATCAGATGTGGACAGTCCATAGAAATTGTGCAATAACCTGTCAGTAATATAATATAATCACTAATGATCTCTGTTATTTTCTAGCTTCTCTGCAAAGCTCTATTTTTTTCACTTTGTGGTAACATTGTCCATCACCCCGTCTTCTACTCCATAAACTGGAGTGATGTGGAGTCTTCAGAGTGTGCTGCCACAGGGTATATGGGGATTCGGGTATCTGTGCCCTTGCTGAGGTTGGGATGTCACTGGTGGCCTGCTCAGTCCCGTGTCCTGGAGGCTATGCTTTTAAAAAGGGGTAGTATAAATGGGAATAAAGAGTTTGTGATGCCACCCGCAGATTCTGGTGACTAGACACCAGCGACGCCTCAGTCCTCCAGAGGGTGATGGTATGGCAGCCTGGATGAACAGCTAGCTGCAGGTGGAGCTGGGCCCCCAGGGCAGTAGTGGGCGATCCTGGTGTGGCGGTGCTGTATGGACAGGGTGTTGGGGCCGGTAGACTGACCTGCGACGGCCGGTGTTGGTGGCTCAGGGGATAGACTCCCTGCACCGCGTCCTCGTTTCCCCGTTAGGTGGATCAGGGCTCTCTCTTTTCCCGGGTTGCCTCTTCTCTAGGCCCCCTCTCTCGGAGACCTCTTTTCTCTTCTCAGGGCTCCCTTTTTTCTTCTCTCCTCGGGGCAAACTAAAACTCCCCATTTTTCTACCTCCCCTAACTCTCCCCCAAGGGACTGTGCTCCAACCATTTGCCTAGGCTCGAGTGTGGGAGTGCCGGGGTGGAAGTCTCCTACAAACCTTGCATTCCCACTGTGACAGGGATATCCGCACACTCTTTTATGGGTGCAGTATCCAACTGTGACACCTGACCAGTGGGGTGCCACAAGAGCCGACCCACCATTCCCATATTTCTATGTAAATATAACACATAGGGGCATCCATAGTGTCATCACTCCCTAGTAACACACAGACCCACTATACATTTTATTGTTATATGCACTCAGTATACAGTATATGTGTGAGGAGTTGAATCTAAGACGTGTCCATTTCTTTTCTTATGGGACTTTTAGACTCCTAGAAATCAGCCCCATTCTGGAAACATCCAGGTATGAAACTTTGCATTAATTGGATAAGACAAACAAACTAGACTTTCCTATTAACTGGAAATAGTTTGTCCACTAAGTTAAACCTACTGAGCTTCCACCACATAACATCATGTAGACTTCCAAACATCAAGGGATTTTTTCTGATCACCATATTTCATGGGGGTCAGGAAAGAAATTTTTTATCTTGATGAGAATAATCTAACGAGTCTTCACTGTTATTTTTCATCCACAGAGCAAGGAATTAAAGGAGGAAATCTAAGGATTTAGTGCTATGTTACCATCTAGACAACTCATCTACAATGTGGTGGGAAGGAGATGACTACCGGATATGACACAAAGAAGGCAGCCCCAAATTATAAGCAAGAAGAATTTCCATGGCACACAACCATAATAAAATCTCCATATGGTGATTTATTCTATGCATTTTGAAGCATAGCCCTGCTTCTTCATCAGGAAATATGCACATATGTAGACTAGTACATATATACATATACATAAAACGGACCTTCATAAAACCTCCATATTTACTTCAAACTTTAAAAGTTCATTACAAGCATGGCAGTGCAGGAGAGGGAGCTCTCCAACTAAGCAAGACAACGGTCCATTTCACTCAGGTGCCCTTCTACGGGTCTTAGCTTAAGGCTTAGCCTAGGCTAAGCCATTCTAACCCCTAAAAAGAAGGGCTGAAACTCCCAGGAATAAATCCACCTAGAACTATAGCCAGCAAGGAAATGCAGTGAGCGGTGATCTTATGTAACTCATCCCAGAATATGGTAAGGCAAAGAATAACAGGAAAATAAGAAACATCCAGAAAGGAGGATACCAGAAAGGAAGACGTAGACCATCAGAATCATAAGAATTTGGACAGGGAATAAAAGGCAACAGCCCAGCAGACAAATAAGCCGACCACAAAAGCACAGGTCTATTGATTGAATACCCAAACTTAGCAATTAATCTATCTAGAAAGGAAGCTGCTACATTATATTCAAACAAACCTTCATAAGTGCATGCATTATCTTTATATATTTTTTGCCCTTTATACCCCAAAATCTCATTGTTACAATACCCCAGTGTTGACATTATTTGTTCACTGTCTTTACCTTTGCAACCTTCAGCGTTTTTCTCTTAGTTTTTACAATCACAGTTTTAGTGAAGAAACTGTTGATAATTGATCTCATATCAAATTTGGTAACATTTTCTATGGAATTTATTTAAAACCTCCATGTTGTGAAGTTGAAGTTACAGATTGAGCATTGAGTTTATCAAGGGACTGGAGTCGGGGATTATGGAGCCCCCGGGGATGGCATGCCTTGCAGATCATCGCTCTATACTCTTCATTCTCCTCCCAAACATATAACATAGGGGACAAAGCTTCATAATAAGGACTTGACTCATTTATATGCGAAGGACATGTACAATGAGTGTACGTGAATCGAAATGTAGATTATTGTGGCTCTTTCATTGCTAAGTGCGTGTTTCTTCTTAATAAAATCGAAAGATGCATGGCGAGGGAAGGGGGGGACACATATGAGCGACAGAACAAAGGGAATATCTTCTGAAAGAAAGAGAAAATGAAAACCATATGTGCTGGTGACATCATCGGAGACTGTGACCGAGGGTTGATTGCTTTCAGGCTTGGAATCTGGGTCTTTGTGGTCTTTCTACTATCATTCATAGCAATTTCTCTATTAGTAGTATGAGATCTTAGGCTGTGTGCTCATGATCCGGAGGCACTGTGACTTGGTCGCGGGTCCTGCGGATCTGTGGGATCCCGCGGGTGCATGCAGAGAACCCGCAGCCGCCCTGTACTCTTGTTCTGTGGTGGATGCAGGGCGGCCTCTCCCTGTGTGCACCCGATGGTTATCTCTTCCAAATCTGCAGCATGAAATTAACATACTGCGGAGATGGGGAGATCGGCCACCCACGACGCAGCTGAAACAATGCTGCAGCGGGAAGAAGCATAGTGGGCATGGGATTTCTAGAAATTATTATTATTATTATTAGATATTTATATAACGCTATTAGGAAACATGGCGCTTTACAAGTTAGAGGGTAGACAAAGACAAATGGTCGAAAAAACGACGACACATCGACAAATCAATCATACGGGTACAATAGGGGCGGGGATCCTGTCCGCGAGGGCTCACAGTCTAGAAATCCCATCCACTATTCTTGTACTTTACTGCACAGCATTTTGGACACAGTGGCTATACGCTGTGTCCAAAATGCTGCAAATCCTGACCGTGAGTACACACCTTAAGAGAAACAAGAATATAAGTGAGAAAATTGGAGTCTGGGGACAAATTAGGGAATGCTTAATTAGCAGTCTATTAGCAGAATGGCATCAAGGCTATGGGTGCTGGGTGCCAATTGGCGCCATAAAAGTCACTGTGGCTAGGGTCACACTTAAGGCCAAAATCTTTGAAAATCAGCCGCAGCTGCGGCTGATTTTTTAACGTTTTTAGCGCTTGCATCAGCCTTAAAGAGGACCTGTCACCAAACCAGGCATGGTGATCTAATTACAGCACTGAATGCAGCATGTCTGCATGCATAAAATATACTGCATGTCTGCTGAATCCAGGCAAGGAGTCCCCCAGCCATTGAGCCCCCCCTGTACCCCGAGTAAATACACTTAGAAAACTTACATCCTGCAGCCAGAAAGGAGGTGGCTAGAGGCTGGAGCCAAAGGGCAGGTTCACACCTCCTGCATGTTTAACCTTCGTCAGGCTGCATAATTTTACAACATTAACAGGCTGCAGAGGTACAATTGTACCTTCATATATTATTATTGAAATTTTGCCAATATATTCTGGACCAAAACTGCAGAGATGTCACAAAATTTCAGCCCTCTATGGCTTTTCTAAAAAAAATTATTGCAATTTTAAAAACGGAATAGTTACAATTGTACCTACTCAGCCGGACGAAGGTTAATCTGCCCACCGCTGCCTCCCTGATGCCAATCATTGTCTCCGTCGTCTGCAGCATAACACAGAGCTTATTTTAGAAATGGCGGCTTAGCCCCGCCCCCTGCGGTGACGTCACCGCTTATACCCGCCCTACTCTATGGTTAACATAGAACAGGGCGGGTATAAGTGGTGATGTCACTGCAGGAGGCGGGGTGGCCGGCCTCCTGCTCTGACATCACCAGCTTTCCCCGCCCTGCTCTATGTTAACCATAGAGCAGGGCTGGTGCAAGCGGTGACGTCACAACGCAAAAACGCAAAAATGCAGCTACACTTAAGTGCACCATGCGTTAACGCATGTGCGTTTTTTTTCACCAGCTAAAAATATGCAGAGAATGCCAAAAATGATGGTATGTGTGAACGTCTCTTCACCCAGATTGGACTTGGTTCGCACAGTGGGTCTGTCATGGTTATTTGTACCAGAAACCTCATGTCTGAGAAGATCCAAATATCCATGGCCAATAAATGATCCATCTCCTTTTCACCTAGATGGGACTTGGTTTTCACAGTGGGTCTATCATGGTTATCTGTACCAGAAACCTCATGCCTGAGAAGATCCAAAGATCCTGAAACCTCAGCAGAAGACAATACTGGAAAAGCAATGCATTGACTGACTATCTCTTCAAACTTTCCGTCTGGTTTAAATTGTGCATCTTGGATCCAAGTCTATTCATAGCTAAAAGGTCTTCTTCTTTTGTCTGATTTCCAAAACAAAGGATTCATTGACTATATGAAACAAATATCGAACAAATTCTTCGGCCGGCAATGAAGACAAATGATGTTTTTCACTTTTTTCCCTATATTCCCTCCCCTTGGAGTTTTAACAACATAAATATATCCTTTGTCTTATAGCCGTGGGCGTTCGTTGGATACATTTCTGCTGAGTTTGCAGCGGTGGAGGTTGTAAGAGGTCTAACCCCCTCATTAGACCTTCCTAGCCTTGCCAAAAAAACAAACACACGCCTTACTTGCAGAAGAAATTTGGCCACGCTTTCCTGCCACGTCAGAATTTTTTCATTCTGTTTAGAACCAAGGAAGCTGTTAAATGATCTACAACATCCGAAGAATAAAGGGTGGAAAGAAAGCCAGAGATAATATGTCCGTGTACTTGGTGCATCTACAAGAAATATCCAGACAGTTTTTAAGACTTTGTGCAAAAGTCTTGTTTAACTCTAAACACATGCTTCATGATAGCAGCCTCCTCCCGGAGAAGAGTCCATTTTTCCCATACAATGAAACCTTTCTTAAAAGAGTTCTTACGAATGGTACAAGAGACTGGATGTCTGGTAATAATCAGAAGGTGGGGGCGCTGTCCCATTTCCAACCTCAAACAAACGTTTATGCAGACATTCTTGTCTCAAGTCGAAAAGCCAAAATCTACAAATACTTTATATCTATAAGACTATTTAACATGTTCTGGCCCCAGCTATTATTCCTTCTCCCAACTAATGTCAATATCAATCCAAAGAATTCCAGACTGGATTCTGGAAGAGCGTTATCTTGGCTTTTTATCTTCTTTCCGTTTCTTGGTTCCCAGAAAATAACGTTGAATTTCTGTCTAAACACAGTCAAATAAACCCTATACGATGTCCATGAATGGTGGGTGGGATACATTTGGTTAAGTAGAAATTTTACTTAATGAGAATGTATCTTTACAAGGTGACCTGCTGCTTAAATAAACATGTTTTGCTAACTATATCATTTAATTTGTTGCCCTTTTTAAATCATAATCTGTATTGAAATCTTCAAATTTTCAGATAAGTCACTAGGGCAGATATGAACGCAAACTCCCTGTTATTTCAGGAAACTCACATGTACATTAGCAGCATTAGATGACTCATCCTATGTTGTGTATTAAAGCATGTAATAAGCATGCACAAAAGTCATTCATTGTGAGGCTAGAGAAAGCTAAGGGAGCTGTGATATCACCTATTGTGAATGATGGATCCTGTGTTACCTACTGTATATAGAGGTGTTATCAGTCATTGTACAGGAGGAGGAGGTGAGCTGTGATATCACCTATTGTGAATGATGGATCCTGTGTTATCTACTGTATATAGAGGTGTTATCAGTCATTGTACAGGAGGAGGAGATGAGCTGTGATATCACCTATTGTGAATGGTGGATCCTGTGTTATCTACTGTATATAGAGGTGTTATCAGTCATTGTACAGGAGGAGGAGGTGAGCTGTGATATCACCTATTGTGAATGGTAGATCCTGTATTATCTACTGTATATAGAGGTGTTATCAGTCATTGTACAGGAGGAGGAGGTGAGCTGTGATATCACCTATTGTGAATGGAGGATCCTGTGTTATCTACTGTATATAGAGGTGTTATCAGTCATTGTACAGGAGGAGGTGAGCTGTGATATCACCTATTGTGAATGGTGGATCCTGTGTTATCTACTGTATATAGAGGTGTTATCAGTCATTTTACAGGAGGCGGAGGTGAGCTGTGATATCACCTATTGTGAATGGTGGATCCTGTGTTATCTACTGTATACAGAGGTGTTATCTGTCATTGTACAGGAGGTGAGCTGTGATATCACCTATTGTGAATGGTGGATCCTGTGTTATCTACTGTATATAGAGGTGTTATCAGTCATTGTACAGGAGGAGGAGGTGAGCTGTGATATCACCTATTGTGAATGGTGGATCCTGTGTTATCTACTGTATATAGAGGTGTTATCAGTCATTTTATAGGAGGAGGAGGTGAGCTGTGATATCACCTATTGTGAATGGTGGATCCTGTGTTATCTACTGTATATAGAGGTGTTATCAGTCATTGTACAGGAGGAGGTGAGCTGTGATATCACCTATTGTGAATGGTGGATCCTGTGTTATCTACTGTATATAGAGTTGTTATCAGTCATTGTACAGGAGGAGGAGGTGAGCTGTGACATCACCTATTGTGATTGGTGGATCCTGTGTTATCTACTGTATATTGAGGTGTTATCAGTCATTGTACAGGAGGAGGAGGAGGTGAGCTGTGATATCACCTATTGTGAATGGTGGATCCTGTGTTATCTACTGTATATAGAGTTGTTATCAGTCATTGTATAGGAGAAGGAGGTGAGCTGTGACATCACCTCTTGTAAACCTTCTGTAATTTACTATGAATAGAGGTGTTATCAGTCATTGGAATTCTACATGTAGTATAAATGAGGCTGCTGAAAAATCTTCATTACAAAACCTGGCCGGATCTTGCGGTCCTTTTGCGTTCAGGGGATGTCACGGCGGCGACCTGGCTCCGTGGCCCTGGCGGTGTCATTTAAAAAGGGATGCTGGGCTTTGATGACGGGGGGGTGGGTGGGAAAAGGGGTATTTGTGACGCCACCCATAGTATGCGGCTATGTGCGACCGCCGCTGCTGCAGTACCTCTGGGGACGATGACCGGCAGCTTGGATGGTTTCGCTCCCCGTGGGCGGACCGGGATCCCCAGGGCAGTGGGTAGGAAAGTCAGTTCATTCTTGGCCAATGTTGATCGGGTCATAAGCACCTCGGTGAATTATGCAGCCTCTGCAGCTGAGAGGCGCCGTAAAGAAAAGTCTCACACACATCTGTCGGAGTTCTCTACCTTTACTTCAACGTTACGACCTGGCTGCCAGGTGCTTTCCCCTGCCAATCTCCGATTTAGCTGTTTCTTAAGAACAGGGATAGTGTCATCAAGACTCCTTAGGTGTTCCTTTCACTCCCAGTGTTCCTTTCACTGTTGGTACTCTCAGCGCCTCTAACTCACCTTGCCTTTCTTGTCAGCGCCTCCGCACACAAAGCCCTGGTACCGACAGCCACAGGCATTTACTGACACCGCTTTCTAGTGCCGCACCTTAGTTCGGCTGCCTTCTCCGAGATTTGCCGGGTTTGTGGCCACAGTTCCCTTAAGATCTCATGGCCTCCGATTCAACGGTTTGGGCCCACAGTTGCCGCACCATGTTCAGGGACGGTCCCCTATTTTGTCCACCAGCCCTTCTGTTCCTCTGCCAGATACAGGCGTAAGGGTGATCTTAGTCTTCTTCCACACCTCAATGGCTCTTTCCTTCTTTTACACTTTCCACTCTTTCCCTCCCAGGGTGGTCGTGACCGTGTTCCAGCCCACGGGAGCTAACACCTCACACCACTACTCGACTCTCACTCCAACTTCCTACTCCTTCTCTGTCTTCCTCGCGACTCTCTCTTTTACTTCTCTACCATGTCCCCCTCACTGAGACTTGGCCCACCCTCCCGGGCCTGCCCACCGTCCCTGCCCAGGGTCCTACGTGTGTGTTGCAGTTGTGGGGTCTCGATTTCACCATCCCAGTATTTGTAGAACAGTGGCACTACTCTCCCGCTAATGTTGGAATGCAGTACCCCTGTGGCGGCTAGACAAGTGAGCGCCACATGTTCCCCTGGTGTTCTGCTCTGGTTCCTGTGGAGCCACTTCTTCTTGTGGCTGGTGCTTACATGCTGCTTACACCTCAACTGACCCCTAAAGGACAATGGTGCAAACTGTCGGAAATCTAAGTATATGGGCCAGTCCATTTTTTTTTATAGGTCCATCTATGAGACCACTAGGATTTCGCTTGGCCCAAAAAGTATAGACCATTGTGCATGGACTGCACGTGTTAGACTTATTTTAACATTTTGACCATGCTCTTGATATTCTTTATATGAGACTTTGGGTTACAAAAACATCTAAAATACCCGTTCTGTCTAAATTATGAGGCACTTCTAGGTTTATTAACACGGACCTATATCCTTTACACCCAGGACTTTTATTCTAATCATGATTAATGCAGATATTTAACGGTCCAGCCACTATTAGTAAGTAGGGGCATCATATCGAAAACTTATTGGGTGCCAGGACAACTTTAGGTCATCAGCCTCTGTCCCTTTGATTGATTAATTTATTATGTGTTGAACTTGAACCTTAAAACTGAATGTGTCAAGCGTTTGTCTTATAGTTGTTTTTAATGAATTATAATACAATTATGTTTTTAAAGGGGTTTTGATTGGTTGCAGTAAGAACGCTTGTTGTCGAAAGTAGAATGTTTAAGGGGTTGTTTGGGATAATCACATTGATGAACTATCTCTGGATGGGTCATCAATGCTGATCATTGGGGGTGCGACACCCGACGTTCCTGACGATCAGCCGTTCCTGGTACCAGTGTCCAGAACTGCTCAGTTGTAGAGATGTACAGCTCCATCAGTGGTTGCGGCTTAATACAGTACACCCTACATGTATTGATCTGAATAGGGAGTAGATATGCAATTTTCAGCTGTGGCCACTATATAACTAACAAATCTATGAATCACAACAACTGATTAATATCGATTGCCACCGGTATCGGGAGAAGCTGATCAACCCCTTTAAGGCATATGTAATCAGAAAACAGTTGTTTAGTAGGAAGTATCTATTTGTAGACCTTATATAATGTGTTTCCAGGTATTGCATCTATCCCAAGGTTAATGATAGCTTTGATAGAGAAGAGCTGAATTTGTTGAACTAAGTTGACTCATCCATACCTTTTATTAAAAAGGATTTTTTTTTTTTTTTACCCAATTTTGCGCTTTAGTCTTTTGTTCAGACATCAAAATGAACTTTTAAACCCAACACAGTACAATGTCCAACTTTAGAGATGAGTAGAAATGTCACGGACTATAGGAAGGAAACGCTCTTTACATTGAGTTGAGTGTTTGACTCCACTGACAGATTCTCATTCAGTCACAGAACACTTTCGAACTAAGGATCATTGATTAGTTTTTAAAAACATGGTTGAAATCCTCGTCCGGTAGCCATGGCAACCTAAAACAAAAGTCAGTCGAAGAAAATAATATAGCAGGTTGTCGTTTGTGATGGGGAGAGTAACCTTAGTGTGGAGCCATCACGCTTCCGGGGGAAGGCGCTCAAGAGTGGACCCACTGGGCTGTGGTACCAAACTCCTCTGGGTGAGCTGGTCCTAGTTTAACCAACCCCTATACAGGGATTGTCAGGGGCAAGCCAGGGGTCTAAATACCACTGTTGCTAGTACCATGGGGGCAGCTCGTAGGGTTAGCCTATACTACAGTACAGCTAAGGAGGATTCGAGAGATCAGAGCCCGAGGCTAGGAGAGCAGGAATGGATCTACTGGAGGAAAGCAAAATGAGGGCCTGACTAACAGCCAAAGAAGTACAAGCTTACTTACTCAATAATCTGGCACTAGTGGAGGTGGCCTGATATACCGGAGGACAGACAGCTATTGGTCAAGGGGAGTGTCAGGTTGAGCCGTGCCGGCCCCTACATTCACAGTGAAGGAGCGCGACTGCGCCTAGTGCACCGCTGATTAGGTTCATGACTCCGACCATTGTAGTGTGCTGATGTGTGAGCCCGGTGGTCAGTAGACAGGAAGGGGACCCGGCGATGGCTCCAAGACACAGCACGCCTGAACACTGGATGCTCGATCAGTAGAGGAGCAGAGGATACAGACCCAGGAGAGGTGAGCTGGGCAGCAGTGCCAGGGGACCTAACAGAAGCTCAATATTCCGTGGATTACCGAAGTGATGATGAGTGTAGGAAGGATGTCAACCAAGAACGTGAAGACATCAGACTCTACATTATTTTGCTCCTATTCAAACAATAGGTGAATTAAACTTTTTTGGAATTCACTTCCCACAAACTCAAGAAAATGATGGCTAACGGGGGCCATTTTGCTAACTATTGATGCCTGGAAAGGGGGTAAAATAATGAATACAATAAAATAAATCACCTTTCCCTCCCCAGCCCCCTGTCTGTTTCTACACTCTATGAAAGTAAAGCCATTCACAGACATCAATGATTAAATTGTGAAATAATTTTTCTTTTTATTTCAAAGTCATATGACAAATTCTACCCATGCCAAACAAATACAGAGGTACACACAGGGTCAAAATTGTTAGTACCCCTCATTTAATGAAAGAAAAACCCACAATGGTCACAGAAATAACTTGAATCTGACACAGGTAATAATGAATAAAAATTCTATGAAAATGAACAAATGAAAGTCAGACATTGCTTTTTAGCCCTGCTTCCACAGAATGTTTTAAAAAATTAAACTCATGAAAAAGACCTAGGTAGAACTGATGGCACCTCTGAAAATAATGGGACAAAAGGGACATGTTAAATCAAGGTGTGTCCACTAATTAGCATCACAGGTGTCTACAATCTTGTAATCAGTCAGTGGGCCTGTATATAGGGCTACAGATACTCACTGGGCTGTTTGGTGACATGGTGTGTACCACACTCAACATGGATCAGAGAAAGGGAAGGAAAGAGTTGTCTCAGGAGATTAGAAATAAAATTATAGACAAGCAAGTTAAATGTAAAGGTTATAAGATCATCTCTAAGCAGCTTGATGGCCCTGTTACTACAGTTGCACATATTATTAAGAAATTTAAGATCCATGGCACTGTAGCCAACCTCCCTGGAGGAGGCTGCAGGAGGAAAATTGATGACAAATCAAAGAGATAGATAATACAGATGCTAACAAAAGATCACAGAAAAACTTTCTTAGAGATTGAAGGTGAGCTTCAAGCTAAATGAACTTCAGTTTCAAATCGCACCATCCATCGTTGTTTGAGTTAAAGTGGACTTCTGGGAGGCGACCAAGAGGACACCATTGTTGACAAAAAATCATAAAAATGCCAGACTGGAATTTGCTAAACTACATGTTCACAAGCCACAAAGCTTCTGGGAGAATGTCCTATGGACAGATGAGACAAAAATTGAACTTTTTGGCAAGGCACATCAGTTCTATGTGAACAGATGGAAAAATGAAGAATATCAAGAAAGGAACTCTATCCCTATTGTGAAACATGGAGAAGGCTCTGTTATGTTCTGGGACTGCTTTGCTGCATCTGGCTCAGGGTGTCTTGAATTTGTGCAGGGTAAAATGAAATCTCAAGACCATTAAGGGATTCTAGAAAGAAATGTGCTGCCCAGTGTTAGAAAGCTTGGTCTCAGTCGCAGGTCATGGGTCTTGCAACAGCATAATGACTCAAAATAAACAGCCGAAAAAGCCCAAGAATGGCTAAGGCTAGGTCCACACCGCGATTTATTGCTGTCAGGTTCTGTCCGGTGTTTTGCAGGAAGCACCGGACAGAACCTGACAGCCCTGAATAAAACAGAACCGGAGGGCAGATCCTGTTTTCTGCCGGAATCATTTCTGGAGGGGTACTGCACCCAGACCAGCGTGTGTACCGTAGTATCACTGTGACCAGGCGATTGGGATGTTAATCTGGGGCCTTCACCCTATGCATTCACACACCTAGAGCCAGGGGATCAATTGGTTAACCCGTTGCTAGGGAATCAATTCCGGTGGATGGAGTCTTAGGTGGGTAGTGGAAGAGCGGGAAAGAGAAGCAGTTAGTCAGATCGTCAGGAGAGTTGGAGAAGAGGGGACCCTGCGAATGATGCAGAGGTGGGCACCTAAAGGACAGTGACCCAGACTGGGTGTCTTTGGGTGTCAGTTAACATCCTAATCCGGACTGGAATGACACCCGGCCCGGAGGGACACAGTCCAACACCAGAGGACCGGCTCTGAGGCGGTGCGGGCATTTTCCCCCCGAGCCGCAGAAACCAGTCAGGACACGGGCTACTCAGAGTCGCGGTCCAGCCCTGGCATATTCCCACAAGGCCTGCAGAGAGTAAGGAGCCCTTAGTTAAGGAGAACTATCGTAAAGCCCATGAGCGGGCGCTGGGCTCTGTGCAGGGTAGTACAGGAAGAGAAGGTGTGAAATGACAGTGAGGACAGAGGTAGAAACCATCAGAAACACCACTGAGGGCCTCAAATAGACATGTTATTCCCTGGTGACTACCCAGGCCAGCTAAACGTGACGGTGTAAACCTGTAAGCTGCCTGAAAGTTACCAGTAAACCCATGCAAAGCTTGAACTGTGTCTGGTGTCTCATTTCTATCACGCCGGGTAAACTGCATTCCAGTCTCAACAGCAGAGTCTGCATCAAGTCTCCACCTGCAGAGTCTCCTTCCAGTAAGAAATCCATTTATCCATCCCTGACCTGGGGATCCTTCTCCACCTACGGGGAGCAACACTATCTGGCTGCAGCAGCATCATCCCCGGAGGTCTGAAAGCAGCACTGGTAACATTACCAGGAACTGTAGGTGGCGTCACAAACTTTATATTATTTTATTTCTTTTATTTTACACATTTTTCAGCGACCACCAGGGCCACGACCCAGGGCACCGGCCACCAGTGACAGAATCCTTAATCAACACCCGGGATCCGAGTACCTGGGGTGGGTCACTGTCCAGGTGCTGAACGAGCACAGCTTGAATTTCAGAATTTTAGACAACTTTATGCCTGCTGCCACGCTCCTTGACAGCAGATAGTTTAGCAGTAGACAGCTCTCTAGAGAAATTCCTTCTACTCAGCAACCATGGCAAGGAATGGGTTTAATCACCAGAAAAGTATGCTGGAACCATGTGGCCATATAAAGGGGATGGGAGTAATCACAATGTATCCACATCTCTTAAGGAAACTAAGCAGTCTGCTGGCAGCAGAAAACTGATATTATCTCCTAAACTGCCAAATGAAAGAAAAAATAAAATAAAATGGACTCTCAATAAATGAATGAGGTTTAAATAACAACAGACTTTGAGGAATAGCGCTTCCTTAAGAGGCACGAATGAAATGAATGAGAGAATTCCAAAACCAGTCACAAGTCTCCCAGGTAAGAGACCATCATGACAAAATAAAGATAATGCTTCAAATTTAGCTTCGTTGTTCAAACTAGTCAAGGTGCCGTCCAGCATATCCAGCTCCACTGTTCCACACTACTCCAGGTGCCGTCCAGCATATCCAGCTCCACTGTTCCACACTACTCCAGATGCCATCCAGCATATCTAGCTCCACTGTTCCACATTAGTCCAGGTGCCATCCAACATATGTTCCACACTACTCCAGGTGCAAGCCAACATATTCAGCTCCACTGTTCCACACTACTCCAGGTGCGGTCCAGCATATTCACCTACACTGCTTGACACTGTTTCTGTGCTTTCCAGCATATCCAGCTATTCAGCTCCACTGTTCCACACTGTTTCTGGTGCCATCCAGCATATCCAGCTCCACTGTTCCACACTACTCCAGGTGCTGTCAGTATATCCAGCTCCACTGTTCCACACAACTCCAAGTGCCATCCAACATATGATATCCAGCTCTACAGTTCCACACACACTCCAGGTGCCGTCCAGCATATCCAGCTCCACTGTTTCACACTTCTCCAGGTGCCGTCCAGCATATCCAGCTCCACTGTTCCACACTACTCCAGGTGCCGTCCAGCATATCCAGCTCCACTGTTCCACACTACTCCAGGTGGCGTCCAGCATATCCCGCTCCACTGTTCCACACTACTCCAGGTGCCGTCCAGCATATCCAGCTCCACTGTTCCACACTACTCCAGGTGCCGTCCAGCATATCCAGCTCTACAGTTCCACACTACTCCAGGTGCCGTCCAGCATATCCAGCTCCACTGTTCCACACTACTCCAGGTGCCGTCCAGCATATCCAGCTCTACAGTTCCACACTACTCCAGGTGCGGTCCAGCATATCCAGCCCCACTGTTCCACACTACTCCAGGTGCGGTCCAGCATATCCAGCCCCACTGTTCCACACTTCAACAGATGCCGTTTAGTATATCCAGCTCCACTGTTCCACACTACTCCAGGTGCCGTCCAGGATATCCAGCTCCACTGTTCCACAGTACCCCAGGTGCCATCCAGCATATCCAGCTCCACTGTTCCACACTACTCCAGGTGCCGTCCAGCATATCCAGCTCCACTGTTCCACAGTACCCCAGGTGCCGTCCAGCATATCCAGCTCCACTGTTCCACACTACTCCAGGTGCCGTCCAGCATATTCAGCTCCACTGTTCCACACTACTCCAGGTACCATCCAGCCAATCTAGCTCCACCGTTCCACACTTCTCCAGGAACTATCCAACATATCCAGCTCCACTGTTCCACACTACTCCAGGTACCTTCCAACATATCCATCTCCACTGTTCCATACTACTCTAGGTACCATCCAGCATATCCAGCTCCACTGTTCCAAACTTATCCAGTTCTCCAGGTGCTGTCCAGCATATCCAGCTCCACTGTTCCACACTACTCCAGGTGCTGTCAGTATATCCAGCTCCACTGTTCCACACAACTCCAAGTGCCATCCAACATATGATATCCAGCTCTACAGTTCCACACAACTCCAGGTGCCGTCCAACATATCCAGCTCCACTGTTCCACACCTTCAACAGATGCCGTTTAGTATATCCAGCTCCACTGTTCCACACTACTCCAGGTGCCGTCCAGCATATCCAGCTCCACTGTTCCACACTTCAACAGATGCCGTTTAGTATATCCAGCTCCACTGTTCCACACTACTCCAGGTGCCGTCCAGCATATCCAGCTCCACTGTTCCACACTACTCCAGGTGCCGTCCAGCATATCCAGCTCCACTGTTCCACAGTACCCCAGGTGCCGTCCAGCATATCCAGCTCCACTGTTCCACACTACTCCAGGTGCCGTCCAGCATATTCAGCTCCACTGTTCCACACTATTCCAGGTACCATCCAGCATCCAGCTCCACCGTTCCACACTTCTCCAGGTACTATCCAACATATCCAGCTCCACTGTTCCACACTACTCCAGGTACCATCCTACATATCCAGCTCCCACTGTTCCACACTACTCTAGGTACCATCCAGCATATCCAGCTCCACTGTTCCAAACTTATCCAGTTCTCCAGGTGCCGTCCAGCATATCCAGCGCCACTGTTCCACACTACTCCAGGTGCCGTCAGGCATATCCAGCTCCACTGTTCCACACTACTCCAGGTGCCGTCCAGCATATCCAGCTCCACTGTTCCACACTACTCCAGGTGCTGTCCAGCATATCCAGCTCCACTGTTCCACACTACTCCAGGAGCCATCCAGCATATCCCGCTCCACTGTTCCACACTACTCCAGGTGCCGTCCAGCATATCCCGCTCCACTGTTCCACACTACTCCAGGTACCGTCCAGGATATCCAGCTCCACTGTTCCACACTACTCCAGGTGGCGTCCAGCATATCCAGCTCCACTGTTCCACACTACTCCAGGTACCGTCCAGGATATCCAGCTCCACTGTTCCACACTACTCCAGGTACCGTCCAGGATATCCAGCTCCACTGTTCCTCACTGTTTCACATTAGTGCAAACAATCTGTTTCTCCACTGGCTGCCTTTTAAACATATATATACCTTGGTATTAAAATGAACATTCGAGTGATGTTTGTTGTTGTTTTTTATTGTTACAAACACGGTAAATATTTCTTGGTTACAGACAACACTAGGATTTTTTCTCCTTCTACCTGTTAATGCCTTTTTATCATTCTTATAACATATGGTTTTTTTTTTTCATCTATGTTGAGTTGAGAAAAAAGCTATTTTTACCCTGAACTTTCTCACCTTTGGAGAGTGGAATAAATTCATCTAATATGCAGAGAAGTCCCTATATGCATTGTGTATCGTTAGGGAATAAATGTGGCATACTAATCCTTAAAGTGCATATACATTTTCCATCGCCTTTTTAGAAAATCACATAAAAAGCCATAATATCTGTCAATATTGCACGGTACAACAGTACCACATTCAATTACACAGGACAGACCATATTCTACGCTGATCTTCCATATACAGGTGTTAAATGTAATAGGAGATAACTCCGAGGGTAACAGCTTTTTTACACATCAGTTTTCTATAATGACTTAATGTCACAGGTTTAGTTTTTGCTTATTCTAAAACACATTTTATAAACATTTGTGGCAGAACATTCCCTTTGGGATGACTTGTTGCCTATTAACGCTAACATATTCCCCAGTGCTGTACAGGGGGTGTCCTCACTTCTCTATAGAGGCGAACAATTTGCATACCACAATTCTACAATCTAGGGCAAATGAACGTGTTATATACATAGGTTCACGTTTACCTTTCTGAGAATGTCATCACTCGCTTCATCAATTTCAATACACAAACCTTCAATAGGCTGGAGTTCAAATCACAACCTGTAGGTGGCCATAATTTTATACATATAACATAAACTTCTCCAGACAGAGTATTGCGAAAAAAAGTTTTTTTTGTCAAAGGTTGTCGTATTATATTACTCATCTTGGAATATGTCAGCGACAAGCTAAGTTTCTCTCTTATTTTGATCCTTCTAGGCTCTGGATCTAGACAGCATTTGGCATAATCCTCTAGTAATAAGATTAGAACTTTACACAAAATGCATATGAGCATGTTATATTATTTTATAGGAAGTTACTTCTTACACATATTCCTAGACAGAAGCATAAAGGATTTGTCATGATCCTGTTTCACAGCACGTCTAGGACGCTATTGTATGCTAGTGTTATTGGTATCTGGGTATGCTGAGTTGTCAGAATGTTATGTTCAGAGTTATTCTCTATGCTGGGTCTTGGAAGGGTTGGATTTGTCAGGTGTCTCTACTTAGTGTAATTGGTCTGTTACTTAACTGAGCAGCATTCCCCAGATTGCTGCCAGTTGTACATTTGGTAGAAGTGCTGTGTGGCTTACTCTCCTATGTCTACTCAGAGCTGTTTTTTAACACAGACCAATGTTTGATTATGCTTTTGCCTGTTCCCTACACCTGTTACTCTTCTGTTATTTTGACCCCTGGACTGTGACCACTTAAAGTCTCAGTTTAATCCTTGTAAACTCATTATAATCTCCTGGAATACCAGACCCTGGAATGTTATATGACCACACCTCTATCTACTACTGGTATACTGCAAACTCTCCCGGAACTGATCCTGGATTATCTAACAACCCTAATGCCTCTAGTCCTGTAAGAACTGACTATGTCAACCTAGCTTTTGCTGTGACTAACTTTACATTCTGTGTCACAACCTTGCTGTTGCAGTGACTAGCATCACAGGAATATTGGATGATTCAGTTCTACTAACAAGTTGAGTTTCACTTGGGGTGAGCCTTTGGACAAAATATTTCCACTTTTTCAACCAGTCATTTATTACAACAAATGCACCTAAATTGAAACAAATTTGGGAAACACTTGAATTAAAAATGCTCAATAGTATCATGCATTACTCTAATGCTTCTAGTTTAGAAGTGGAGGCCACGTAATTGAAGAAAGGATGGGTGGATAAACAATCGCACCGCCATCCAGGAATGGATCTCTCACTCGGTCCATGATTCCAAGAAAATTTTATTTTTGGAAATAAAACTTCTTGGAATCTTGGACCGACTGAGAGATCCATTTCTTGAAAGCAGCGTGATTGTTTATCCACCCATCCTTACTTCAATTACATGGCTCCATTTCATGCCAGGTGGTTCAAAGCAGCCTCATTTGTTGTAGTGGTTGTGTCTCACACAACCCTATAAGGTGAGTAGTTCTATCACTATTTTCCCTACTGGTGTTTATCAGTTAAGGTCCTATTTTGCACTTCCCTGATGAAGAGGTCGGGTCGACCTAGAAACGCGTTGGAATAAAGAGCACCATTCACAATACCACGGACGACTATTATAGTATACAGCAGCGCGGATCAAACTATTATTGTCCTTTTGGTATTACGTGACCATCCTCGAGGTAGTGGATCCTGCAGCAGCTGTCTGATGCACAAATACTGGTTGTGGGTTGCACAACCTATCCAGGTGAGCAGTTAATGTACTGCATACATTCTATTACACTAAGCAGATAAGACCCATTGTGCCCTTGTCTATCCTTTTTTAGCTACTTTGCACTTCTCTTTCTCCCTCAGTTTGTTCCAGTTTAGAGGTAGCAGCCAATGGTTGATCCAAATCTTGTTTACCTTGAAAACCACAGTCAGTTCTGAGAGGACCACAAGCCATGTTCAGTGCCCTCCACAATAGCGACAACCAAATTTCTCTATGACAGTATATAGACAGCCAAAGCTTCCCTACGGAAAGCACACCAAGACCGTGGACCCCTCTCTTTTAGTAGTATACCTACATCCATAGGTTCTCATTTTAGCCCCATTTGATTTTCTCAAGCACTCCCAATACACTATTGCATCCAACTTCAAGCACCCCCCCCCCCAATTGGCAGATTCACCCTGTCTCCATCCTTCCATATTTATCCCCCTACCTTGAGTATTTGAGCATCCATTTATTCTCCTCTCTGCCCAGCTACTCATCTGGAGACCTTCTCTTCATAGATGTTTGATAAACCTGGTGCTAAACCACCAATCGGCAGACATCATGGATCAGTGAGCAACATGAGGCTCCGAAGGCATAAGTTGGGGATCCAAAGAGTAGAGTAACAAAAGACTGCAGACCTGTGATTTGTGTGTAGACCACCTCTATGGATTACCATTGTAGCTGTGTGCATAAAACAAGGCATTTTTATGAAGTATTTTTTGTAAATTTGCTTCAGTTTTCTATTTAGATAAGTTGGCGAAAATATAAATTGATGCAAAGTCGAGCAAATCTTTTGATTTCTTTTATATTTCTAGGTGCCAGTTTGTTTTTTTAGTCTCCAGAAAATATAAACTGCAATAGAAATCAATAGAAAGCAAATCAGATGCCCGCCACAAGTTTTTGATTGCCCACCTGGATTTTGGGATATGGCCAGCACTGCCTTACATTCATGGTATACGCAAATCAATGCAGAAACAATGGGAATGGCTTGGCTAGCTTGGACTCTGTTCTTGAATGTTGGAGAAGCCTGCAAATTTCCTATTGCTATAAATCCTATATGAAGCTGAAAATTGCAACAAGACGCATACTCTTTGCTTCCATTGTATTCCACGTTGGCAGCTGAATGTGCCCAGTGTTTTGCCATTTCAATGAAAGTGAAACACACACATAATATGCAAGTTCTTGGAAAAATACAGTTTAATTTCCGAAGTGCTGAAAGCGAGACTGGATGAAGGCCAACACCTCGTGTCCATTCAAATAAGGAGAACGAGAAGCTGGCTCAGTTATAAAGGCTCGGCAGAGTTTATATAGGCGTCCTAAGAACTAAACAGCTCATGCGTCTCAAGTAAGGTCAAATGAGGAAGGTCAAGGCTTGGACAATACAAAAATCTAATGTAAGAAAATGCAAGGAACAAAATCCATTTAAAGTTATTTTTTTTACATTGTGTTCCAGAAGGTGACACAATTTGGGGGTGATGGCAATACTTGAAAGAAGCCATCTTATAAATAAGTTGATGCTTCTTGACTCCTCCTTTACTTTTACTCTTGAGTTATTGCTGAGTGTTAGTAGATACTAATGATCAAATCTATGAATTGGTTCTTATTTTGAGTATCACATTGCACCAATGAATGAAGACTATGCCCATACACATTATTATTATTATTATTATTTATTTATATAGCACAATTAGATTCCATGGCATTTTAGAAACAGAAAGGGCAGACAAGGACAAGTACAATATATATGGACAATTAAGTCGTACAGATACAGGAGGGGAGAGGACCCTGTCCACGAGGGCTTGCCGTCTAAGAGGGATGGGTGGGGATAGAGTTGGAGGGGGTAGTGTCAATAGTGAGACGGTGCGGTGAATCGGATCTCATTGCAGATTGTAAGCTTGATGGAAAAAGTGGGTCTTCAGGTTTCTTTTCAAGCTTCCCAGGGTAGGCGAATGTCTGATGTGTTGGGAGAGTTCCAGAGTATAGCAGATGCACGGGAGAAATCTAGTAAGCGTTTGTGAGAGGAGGAGATAAGAGGGGAGTAGAGAAGGAGCTCTTGGGAGGATTGCAGGGTGTGTGAGGGTAGGTATCGGGAGACCATGTCAGAGATGTATGGAGCGGACAGGTTGTGGATGGCTTTCTATGTCATGGTTAGTGTTTTAAACCAGGTTCTCTGAGAAGTGGGGAGCCAGTGAAGGGCTTGGCAACAGGGGGAGACAGGGGAGTAGAGGGGAGACAGGTGCATTAGTCAGGCAGCGGAGTTTACGATAGATTGGAGAGGTGCAAGGGAGGTAGCAGGGAGGCTGGTAAGAAGGAGGTTGCAGTAGTCAAGGTGGGAGATGATGAGAGCATGAACAAGGGTTTAAGCTGTGTCGTGGTCAAGGAAAGTGCGGATCCGGGAAATGTTTTTGAGTTGGAGTCAGCAGGAGGTCGAGGGCTTAGATGTGAGGCTTGAAGGACAGGAAAGAGTCAAGGATTACCCCGAGGCACTTAGCTTGGGGGACTGGTGAGAGTGAGCAGTCGTTGACAAGGATGGATAGGTTGGGAAGTGGGGGAGAACGACTTGAGGGGAAGACGATGAACTCAGTTTTGTCCATGTTCAGCTTTAGGAAGCAAGAAGAGAAGAAGGATGAGATGACATTGTGGAATTTTGGATAGTAGGGAGGTCATGTCACAATCCTTGCATGATTTGCCAACTATCTAATACGTACTTGATCTCTGTCTTATGTGTATTTGGAATAATTTGGGAACTAATTTCAACAATACTGATCCAATGTTCTCAGAAGAGATTCATTTCCACCAAAATTCCAAATCAATGTCTTATTACCATTCTCCAATATACAGTGATGTGGAAAAGTCTTTATCTTTTGCATGTTTCTAATACTTAAATGTTTCAGATCGGTAGACACATGTAAATATTAGACAAAGATAAAACAAGTAAACACAAAATGCATTTTAAAAATGAAGGCCTATATTATTATTAGGGGAAAAAGAGATCTAAACCTATAGGACTCTGTGTGAAAAAGTGAGATTGCCCCCCCTTAAAATATATATTAACTGTGGTTTATCACATCTTTGAGAAGCTTAGTCCAATTTCTCTTGACACACACAGGCCTGATTACTGCCACACCTGTTCTCAATCAAGAAATTGCTTAATAGGACCTGCCTGACAAAGTGAAGTAGACCAAAAGATCCTCAAAAGCTAGGCATCAGACCGCGATCCAGAGATAGGCTGGGGTCACACATAAGCCCTCAGTCCGTTTTTGGCTTCAGTTTTGTTAAGTTTTTTTTCTAAGTCCAAAAACTGACAGAAAAATGGATTGGGTGTAATAAACACCCTGTCCGTTTTTCTATGGAGCTCCAAACATTGCCCTGTCCGTTTTTGAGCCAAAAACGCAGTAAACAGCGTTTTTGGCATCAGTTAAAAAACGCATGCGTTAACGCATGCGTTTTTTTAACATGGGGCCCTATGGGAAACGCATGCGTTAACGCAGAGCACATATAGGCATCTGCGTTAACGCATGCGTTAACGCATATGCGTTTTTCATGAAAAAATGACTAAGTCCCAAAAACGTACAGGAGTGCAGGAGGCTCAAAAAGCACCCTATAAAAAACGGATTGGTGATGAAAAGGACTTCCAAAAACGGACTTCTATGTGTAACCCCAGCCATAGGCTGGGGTCACAGTACCATTTTTCACATGCATTTTTGGAGACCTGCGTTTTCAAAAACGCATGTAAAAAACGCACCCATAGGTCCCCATGTTAAAAAACGCATGCCCTAATAGCCAAAAAGCATGTGTGACTGTCCCATGCGTTTTTGGAGCATATCCAAAAACGCATGCGTTTTTGTAGAAAAAGCATGCGTTTTTGTAGAAAACGCATGCGTTTTTATAACATGGGTTCCTATGGGAAACGCATGCAAAAACGCATGTACAGTTAGTACCTTTTAGTGCCATTCAAAAACGCATGCGTTTCCCATAGGAGCCCATGTTAACAAAAACGCATGCGTTTCCGGAAACGCATGCGTTTTTGTTAACATGGGCTCCTATGGGAAATGCATGCGTTTTTGAATGGCACTAAAAGGTACTAACTGTACATGCGTTTTTGCATGCGTTTCCCATAGGAACCCATGTTATAAAAACGCATGCGTTTTCTACAAAAACGCATGCGTTTTTCAAAACGCTCAAAAAAATACTACAAGCACTATTTTTATGTGCAGATTCAAAAACGCAGCCAAAAACGCAGGGAGCCATCAGAGACCTTAAAAAACTCATTCTGACATGAAAAACGCATGTAAAAAAGCATGCGTTTTTAAAAGGCACTAAAAAAACTGTGACCACAGCCATATTCAGGAATAAATGTAAAAAAAAGTAATTGAGATCTATCAGTCTGAAAAAAGTTATAAATCCATTTCTAAAGCTTTGAGACTCCAAAGAACCACAGTGAGAGCCATTATCCACAAATGGCATAAACATGGAACAGTGGTGAACCTTCCCAGAAGTGGCTAGATAACCAAAAGCAAACTGATCATGCAAGTGCATAGATGGTCAACTGTCACGGGTGTATCTGGAGGCACTGATGAGGCTGTTGAAGTCACTCGCAGAAGATCGCAGCGTTTGGCCAATGAGTAAAAATCCTAAATGATGTCTCTGTCCCTGTAAGAGGCATCTCTGTCCTAGTGATAGCTGGAGGTCACTGGGACCCAGCAGATCTTCTCTTCAGTTGTCTACTTATAGCTCTTGGCTCCCAGGATGCACTGCTGGTGATAGCTGTTCAGGTAATTCTGGTTGCATTCTAGCTCAAAGCAGTGTTTCCTGGAGTCTGCAGGTTTGCTGCTTGGATCTGCTCAAGCTAAGTGTATCTCTTCCCTCTTTGTTTGTTTCCCTTGTGTTTTTCTTTAGTTGCTAGCAGGGCTGACTAGTGATCACTTGCTCTGATCCCTGCGTAGTTGTAGTCCAGGGATAGCTAGGGCAGGCATCCCGTTGGGCAACAGTTGCGGAAACTGTATAGGGACGTTAGGGGAGCCAGGTGTCAGCGCTAGTTTATCTATGGGTCACCATCTCCCCTTTTGGCCTTAGCATTACGGATTCCTTCCCTCCTCCCTCTCATCGTCTTGCGCTGGGTGTCTCCTTACACCCAGCGTGACATCAGCGGAATTAGCTGATGCATCTGATGACAGCTTTTGAACAAAGTCAACAATTTTAATCATCTCCCATTAGATTGCGTATACAGATTAGATACTCTTTGAGTTGCCCTGTTGACCTGCTCACCTCAATTCCCCTCTGGGGTAATGATGCTTCTCTTACAAAGACCAAACAGGCTACCATCCAACTTCTTACTTGTTACAAATTCCTATTCATGGGTTTTGGCAATTATAGTAACTTTTGAGGGCCAGGACATGAGGGAGGAGACAGCTAAAGCATCCCAAAGAGTTGGCGAAGTAACCAAATAATGCAGAAGATTTGAGAAGACAAGGTATGGATCAGTGGCAGACCTTGATCCCAGAGGGCCCTGGTGCAGCAGCAGCCATGCTGGTGAGGAGCGGGGAGGGTGTGGGGGGTGCTATCGGACGTCGGCGAGGACAGGGGGGGGAGGGGTTGGGTGTTAGCGGACGTCAGAGAGAAGCGGGAGGGGGGAGTTGATGCGGCTCTCCAACCTGCGCTGAGCAGGAAGCTTCCCTCAGTTAACCTCCTCTCCTCTGACGCAGGGTCTTGGGTGTCAGCTGGGGGCCCTCCTGCAGGCCTGAACTAGCTGCACCACGGTAGGTCCGCCCCTGGTATGGATGGTAAGGTATCGGGTACATAACAAGGATTGTGAGATGGACAGTCTTAGTGTATATGATCAATAAAAGGGACTGAGCCTACAATATTTGCCTGAGTGGCGAGACATTGGAAGAAAGCAATCCAAATACGGATTTGGATCATTTTTGCTCTGTCTGTTGATAGCAACTCCCAGCTAAGGGTTTCACCTGCCAAATCCTCTGATCACCAGCAGATATTATTTAGAAAGGATGTCGCCTTCCAATTCACAAATTAGAAGATCCAGTGAAAAATCTACAAGGCACATCCCCTGTAAGTACCAATGAGGCACCCTATGAGTACAGCTCCACAGAATATTTGTGGGCTATACAAATCACATTATATCCACATACAACATATTATGAACATGTCTGAATTTGACTCCCAGTTATTTGTAGATTACAGGATAATCCAGAGCAGCTTCTCTAGTTTCAAGACCATGAATCATTTCTTATACGGTCTAGATATTAATAACAATTGAATTTATGAAGCGAAAACCGAGCCAACTTTTTTCTTTTACTTTTTCTAAACGTCTTTGTTTTCTTTTACTGGCAAAAAAAGAACATCTTGGCATAATATAGCAGATTCTGGACTGCACAATGGGATAACAAACTGCAGGGAGGGATAACAGACGGCTAAAATACTTCCCGAAACACAAGTAAACCGGCGATAAGAGTCATACGTGGAAGACAAGATGCCTTGTGCTCAGAATTGGAAACATTTTTGTTCCTTGTAAGCTAAATCTATGGATATTATTTACTTTCATGCTATGAAAAATGTATAAGATCCCAAATTGGAAAAGCTTAGTTTGACTAAGGGGCTACTCAAAATTTGGCACCTGGGTATATGTACTAAGTTCTCTTTAACATACTTTTGGCAGCTACCTTGCCCTTCTAAATTTCATTGTAGTGTATATAAACGCCAACTTCACATTGATCGCAAATTACAGTGTCATTCAAAATTTAGGACACATCTGTTTACATAATAAATTTCCTTGTTTTACAGAAATGTGCACGTTGTAGTTTCAGACTTAAGGCTGCAAAACAATGATGGAACGTATATGGAAGCAAGAGGAAAAAAAACATGAAATACAAGACTAAATGGGTGATAAACATGGGATTCCTAAAAAGTACCAAACTTTTACTCAGATGTCAGCTTTACCCACCCATTCTTTCAAGCAGCTTCATCATCTTGTCACTTGGATAGCCTTATAATGATCAGATATGACTTGTCAATAATTCATGGGGGAAGGCCATGTTGGTATTGTGCACAGATCCATAGAGTGCTGGGCCTATTCCAAAACATTTCTGAACCAGAATATGGCACAAACCACTCAACTTAGTAAGGAGAAATGAAAATCCATCATTTCTTTAACACATGAATGTAAAAAAATCTGGAAAATTGTTCAAACATTAAAGGCATCCAAGTGCAGTCATGAAAACCATCAAAATTCTGCATTTCCATGTCTTCTCCTTTTTAAATGGATAACTTTGCCACTATGGCCAGACCTTAGCTTATGGCTTGATGACGTACCTCCTGGGGCACTTTTTTGGTCTAAAGTTATCTGAACTTTGCCCGTTACCTTTCTGAGTCAAAAACATGGGTCTGTACTGCAAGGCATCCTGTCTCAAGATCCATCTTCAAGCCGTCAATTAGTTCTTCAGTCAGTCCTTTGACCCAACTACAAGAAACCACTCTTTAACTTGGTCACTCTCTCTGTCCTTAGTACTTTGGATCTCACTATGAGTTGACTCTGTCTTGGTCTCCTGTCAATCTAGGGAAACCCTCATCATGCATCTTGCTGTAAACCAAACCTTAGGTCTCTCTCTTTCGGACCCGTAGAAGCGACACGCGTCGCGAAACCGCGTCGTAGTCCGGTGGCTCCTCGTGCCCACTCCCTGCACCCTGTTTGTTTCCGTATCCCTGGAATAAAGGACCGTCTTGACTGTCCGGTGAGTGCCGCCTCTTTGTTTACTTTAAATTGCTGGTGCTTTGGCTGTGCACCCCCGGTGGGAAACCGCCATTACTGGAAGAAAGTCTGGTCTTGACTTCTGGTCCCGCTTAGTGCCCTGCCTGGCTTGCTTATTATTGACTCTCTCTCTGTCATGCTTGGCCCTATCTGACATTCTGACAGACAACTGTCACTGCCCCTACTCTAAGTGCCCTCCAACACTGGGCTAGTCCCAACCATTAACAACGTCTTGCCCTACTGTTGGCAAAACACAATACTCACTAAAACGAATTCATGTTACAATTAACTTTACACATTACCAACACATTATACAACAATAACATTAATGTCTACTAATGGGAACATGGGCAATTTGTCCATCTCCTTACATTTCACTCTCTTTTAATGATTATCATCCTTGACCTGGAAGACACTAAATATACATCACACATAATATAAAATTAATCAACATGTCGTTTTCTTCTGGTCTTGTCCAGAACAATGCCGACCTCGGTTTGGGCCATGGAACTATAAATGGGAAGCATGTCCATCTCCTTACATCCGAGTGGTCGGACTCCCGCTAATGAACACCTTATCTCTGCAGATAGTTGTGGGACTAACCTTTCATGAGCCTTGCCACATGACTATAGAGAAGTTCTTTGTTCCCCTTTAACAAAGAAAGCTTACATTTTTCCCTTACGTAACCCTTCCACCGGCGGATTAAACTTCACGTGGTATTTATGGGCGCTCCACACTGGTTTTATAATGCGTCTCCTATTTGCAGCACATTAGCTCCTCCAGCTTTCTTGCAGTG
This sequence comes from Allobates femoralis, assembly GCA_033576535.1. NCBI lineage: Eukaryota > Metazoa > Chordata > Amphibia > Anura > Aromobatidae > Allobates > Allobates femoralis. The sequence continues at coordinate 96,919,118 of JARQOC010000010.1, read as the reverse complement.
TTTTGGGGACACGTTAGGAACCTCCCGCATGTTGGAATATTACTAGCCCCTCATTTCCATCATGTTTTTCGCCTTTCCCTCTGTTATTACAAAGCAGACAAAGAAAAACAGGCAGATTACGGAAATATGTAACATTGTCTGTTTTATGACTCTGTGGCCGACTGCCTCCTTTGTGAAGTAAAGAACAAGACTATTTCTCCCTGTAATGATTTCCAGCTGTAGAAACTAAATGACTTTGCTGAGCTGGGCTTCCAGGCAAACGGAAACGCCAAAACACAAAGTAAACTTGCAAAAAGCTTTTTTCTCCCCCCTTCTTTGCTATAGAAATTTCTTTTTTTCCATTCATTTCTTTTTCTTAATGTAAATTCAAGTCTATTCAAAGGTGCAATATATTACAGAGAAAGTGGATTTTACTGCACTACGTTCAATAACATATGAAATCCATTCTCTCGTTTTTATCTGTGCATTTTCATGAATAGTTCCGGCATGTGATTTCATGTATCAGGAATATACAGGTAATCTTCATACTTAAAGAGAATATGTCACTTGCCATAAATATGTATATTTTTTTCTTGATATAAATGCTGGTGTTCTCCTGAATCCGGCATTGCTTTTCTTTTGTTCTTGCTCCTCTCCATTCCTGAGATATGACCCCCTTCTCAAATATATGCAATGCGCGCAAGGACGAGCGACCAAGTGTGGTCCATTGGTTCAGTTGAAGCACTGCTCTCCATCTGAAGGAGCGGAATGAGTGGTTTCTGAGTCTTCTCCAGAGCCTCGGATGGAGAGGTTTGGATTATGCTGGTAGGTAGCCACCAGGTACAACTCCAAGGGGTCTCTGACTCCAGGTGTTGAGCACCTGCAGACAGATATATCCTCTGGGTAGGGTCAGGCCAGTCAAGATGGTGTGGCAGCAAGATGGATGCAGATGGTGCGGCAGTAGACTGGTGCAGATGATGCGGTACACTCTGATGCATATGGCATGGCAGCAGGCTGGTCCAGATGAGTGCTTGGAGTCAGCAGTACTAGAAGCAGACACAGGTCAGGCAAGGAACAGACACTGGGCAAAGCAGGGAGAACTGACAACTAGCAGCATGTCTCTAGGCATAGACCATGTTGCACAGGCACCCTCCAAATGGGGAAACCACCTTAAATACAATGTAGACATAAGGAGCAGGGGCATGCCGCAGTCGAGGCCTAAACACGCTCCTAGGATATTGGAGTGGCTTGTGCAGGCTCTAGGAGCAGGAACCAGCAGAAGGACCCCAGGCAGATACCGCAGGACCACCCTAGGGGTGAGTACACCACGACTGCTGATTTCCCTGCTATGGAGGTCTCGGCACCATGTCAGGTGTTTGACGGCACAACGACCTCAATACTACGCCCTAGAGTGACAGGGTCCCAACGACCGCCGCATCGTTGCTGCATCGCTGGTGAGATCTGACTGTTTTACATCTCACCAGCGACCATGTACCGACACTCCAGGTCGTATCGTTGTCGGGATCGCTGGAGCATCACCAAGTGTGACAGTACCCATATACACCGGGAAGTGGAGGACATATCTAAGGAATGAGAGGCAATGGAAGAAAAAAAATGACTCTGCTTTCAGGAGTACAGCAGCATTTATATCAGGTAAAATAAAATTAATATTTATGGCAAGTGACAGGTTTTCTTAAAGGAATGATAAATATGATAAAGTTGGTAAAATGTGTATATTCTAATACTCTTAAAGGGAACCTGTCAGCTACCTAATGCCCCCCGGCTATGTCCCTGCAGTTTCATAGTACTATTATAACCATCCCTGTCTCAGCTAATAGTATAATGTTAAAGTTGAAAATAAGGGTATTTATATACTTACATTTTCTTGTGTAAGTGAGGCAGTAGTCACTCTGGCAGGTTAAAAGTTAACATTTCAGCCGGAAGTCAGAAGATGCTGTGGGACCTGTGTGATATCATGATCATGTGACTATAATAGGCCGAGCTAAGTCTTCATAGTCCATAATGATTTTACTTGCTTAGCTCCACCCATTATGATCACATGATGACATCACACAGGTCCTTTATACAGAGAAGTTAATAGTGATTTAACTAGTTACCTGCCAGAGTAACAACATCTTCCAAGGTGTAGTCACTGCCTCAGAAAATGTAAGTTTATAAATGATTTTTTTTTTAACTTTACCATTACACTATTAGCTCAGTTAGGGATGTTTAGAATAGTACTATCAAGCTGCAGGGACAGGTAGTGATAGCTGGGGCACAAAGTAGCTGACAGGTTCCCTTTATGTAAAGATGAGTGTATCAGGCAAAATTCTAATTAACCTGTCCCTTCAGACACAGCCATACTTCCCAGCCAAGGGCATAGCAAGGTACTGTAATGCACAAGCAGGGGAAAAGACCAAAGAGCACTAGTTTATGTGCACTTCAACATTTTCCTCTGCTCAAAGCAGGGCATAGAGAGCGCACATGCGCGAAAGCACGATGAAGACATTTTGTGCATGACTTAGGATATGTCTTTCCTACTAAGTGGGGAGAAAGGACAGGTATCATAAGAAGAGAGGAGGTGTGGTTTTAGACTAGAGACACCCTTCTGACCGGACCACCCTGTAGGTGGATATAATGAAAGTTTTTTGTGTTATGCTGTTATCATGGAGACATATAGAGCATTTTAGGAAGCTTTAACAGGGGGCTGAAAGATGTTGGCCCTACTTTATAAGGTGAAAATCTAGTGACAGGTTCCCTTCAAAGGGAATCTGTCAAGTGCTTTTCAAATACAAAACTAATAGCAACCTGGAATAAGGCTTGGGCAGACCTTTGAGACCTTTGAGGATCAGTAACTTTTATTTCTCCACTTTCTCCTGTTAACTTGCTGTAAGCCCTGGAGAATTCTTTTGTCATGCTTTGGCTAGTCAAGCATATGTAAACCCAAACTGAATTTGCACTGCTCACATGCCCATAATCCCACTCACCTTTTGGCGTCAGTGTCAGTGATAGTAAAAACTTCCACTGTCATTTACTATCACTGCCAGGAAATGTGTGTGGAGAGAAGTGCATAATCAGTTTGGATTTACATACGCTTGACTAGCCAGCACCCGACATTTAATTCTCTGGGGCTCACAGCAAGATAACAGGGGAAAGTAAAGTAATAAAAGTCACTGATCCTGAAAGGGCTGCCCAAGTCATGTTCCAGGACACTAACGGCCGCTTTACACGTCCCAACATCATTTCGATATTGTATACAATGGCACGGGAGCGCCCACTTTTTTGGCAGTAATCCAAGATTGCATAGATGTCACACAGGGAGATATCGGCAGGCAACACAACTGCGATGTATACGCTCCCTTGTACGCGCGAACCAGGGAACGACCATTTAACATGGGAGTGAATAGGGGAAGTTGCTCTCCAAGTCGGTGTTGGGCTGTCACACAGAATGATCCTGTCAGATCGTCCATCCAATATCGGCCAGTTGGAAAGCCTGCTCATTTCTCCCCTGATATCGTTTTGGTATCGTTCTTGCATCGAATTGTATATTCACACCACACAACGAAGATGGACAACGATATCGGAACGTGTAAGCGGCCATAATAGTCTTGTAGTAGAAAATCACTTGACAGATTCCCTTTTAGGCCGCAGTAAATGTGCATGGAAAGGGTGTGACATATAAAAGGTATGTCTTTACGTAAAAAGTCAACACAATCTTTTGCACACCCATTTCTAAAAAGTTGGCCGGTTTAGTATTATGATATAGCAAAAAAATACCAACATAGATGTGACAGAGAAATAAAGACTTGTGCAGGAAAAACTAAGAACAAAGCAACAGTAGAGATATTTTGACTTTAATTGGAACCTACAGTAATTACTTAATGATGTAAAGACACCAGTTCGGCTGTATCTACTGATGACAGCTCCACCTTAAGCAACTCAGACTTTAGATTGCATTATAAAATGACATCAGAGTAAGGACAATGTAGAGACGGAACAAGTTCATCCTGATTTTTGTCACAAGTTGACAGCACTTATGATAACCAAAAGATAACACGGCTTTAGGGCAGGAGCCAGCCTTCAGTCTCATCCGTCATATGATGAACACAGCTATCTAATTACAATATGGATTTTTTTGACAACTTTTCAAGGTAATAAGATGGATACAGAACCTGATGTAATAGGTAATGGGCAGAGAACGCAGATAGGCAACCCCTGACTTTTACTTTTTGGACTATTACTGATAATAGTAAGTTCATTTTACAGCATTTTCCAGTCTATTGACCTCTTTTTCTATTGAGACATTAAATTTTCAGTGTGCATTTAAAGGGACATTTCTAGTATGACAAATGTATTGTGCTATTGACCCGCCTTAGGGCCGTGGGGTGCTCGGTTCTGGGTATTGATTCACGGGGAATATCACTGGGGCCTATGCCTGGTCCCGTGGCCCTGGTGATCGCTAAAAGTCAGTAAAAATAATAAAAATAAAAGTAGTTTGTGACGCCACCTATTGCTCCGGTATGGTTACCGGAGCTGCGGGTCAGACCTCCGGTGTGATGGTAGGACAGCCAGATGGTTAGGCTCAATGTAGGTGGAGCACAATCCCCTGGGCAGTTGTAACAGTTTTTACACAGGGAGGCAGCTTACCACACGGTCTTGTCACTAGTCCTTTCAATGCAGAAGTGTGCGGCTCTTCAGGCAAGGGAAATAAAGTACGTCACACCAGTCATTAACTCTGATCGGGTTTACTTGTACGTTCTTAGAGTAGATAGACAGATGATACAGTCCTTTGAGTCTTTCTGGCCTGGGTAGTAACCAGGGAACTGGGATGATTCACTCAGGACTCTCGGTGGAGTACCTGCTGTTCCCAGCCGGTCCCTCATTACTGTGCTGCGCCTCCGCGCGCAGGGCCTCAAGCCATCTCTTACAGGTCTTTGGTGGATGACTCCCCTTTAGGGCCCCCTGACCCTAGTTCGATATGCCTTTTCGAGGTATGCGCCGGGTTTTTTGGCCGCAGCTTCCTGAAGAAGCTTGGGGCCTCCGGTTTAACGGCTCGAGGCTAAACTCCCACACTGTGTCCAGAGCCGGTTCTCTGCCTGGGATTAGACCCTTCTGGTCGGCATTACCAGGTCCAGATTCGGGCGCACCATAATTTCTGGTGCCCCTAGGGTCTCTCTCCTGTCACGATGATGTTCCCCTTCGTCGTCCTCCACTCGGCTCCCTCTCCAACTAACTAACTGTCAAGCCACTTATACACTTTTCCTACCCACCTAACTCCTCCCAGAGGACTGAGTCATCCCTGCAGCGGGTTCACCCGCTGTCCTCTACGCTAGGGTGTGTATGAATGGGTGTTGTGAGGGTCCCTTGTTTACCATCCCAGTTCCCTTAGTCACAGGAATACCACACACTCTTATTTAAGGGCAGTACCCCTCCATGGCATCCCGATCAGTGGGGCGCTACACTATACCTGGTGCAGGACTCTTAGGTGTCATCCATCATCCAATGAGACCTTGAACTATGCATAAAACAGTATATCACTTTGGCATAAAAGTGTTATGAAAGGGAGTCCTGTCAGGTCCCTCATGCCATCCAAGCCAACAATATTCACATTCACTCCTCAAAATTCCCATTCTAACCGTCCTGTATAACATCATGCTCTAAAATCAATGTATAAAAAATCATTTAATATTTCCATTTTTTATATGCAAATTAGAGGTTTGACTAGTCATTATTTCACCAGACAGCGATGAGTTTTTCCCCCACCTATGCTAATCTTTTTCTGGGATGGTAGGAGGACACAGTCATTTTTAATTAGGAAGACAATGTGACTGCCAGGTGGTGTCATCAGATTCTATTCTGTCTATTAGAATCACTGTACACATACACTTAAGGAGTTTTTTTGCTTGTTGGTGAAATTTATTGAAACAAGTGCTCTTATCGTGATTGCGACAGAATGACGTTTCGGTCATTCAAGACCTTGATCACATAAGTCGCTGAAAAAAACAGAGATATATACAATCAGGTGCTGTTGTTACACAGATTACATATTTACATTATATTTACAGCATACAATACATGTAAAGTCTAGTATATCCATGTCTGACATCTGGTGATGCTCATAGGAGAAATGCCAAGACTATGGTAAATATGAGAGTATGACTATACAAGTACTGAGAGTGAGATAGGAGGACACAGATGGTTGCATCATTATTCAGAGTCAATAGTCATGTGTGGAGAAGATATTGGAGCATAAAATAACAAGAGAACATGCCTACCCTTGAGATATGTTGTGGTTCATGAAGGATGTGGTCCTTATGGTCAGTATAGGAACAGCGGGTATGTCTGGATAGAGGGATTTGTATGTTTAGATTAGAAGGGAACCTTCTAGAAGGATCTAGTTCAATCCCCAGTGGTAAAAATGGTATAATGATAAAGATATAGGCATTTACCCTTAAGGTACCGTCACACGGGGAGATATCGCCGGCGATGTTGCCGGCAACTGAGGGGCGTGGCCAAGTTGCGGCGACATCGCCGGAGAGTTGCCTCGTGTGACAGGGCGATAATCAGGAGAAAAATCGTCTGAGCAACATCGCCAGGTTTCCCAACATTGTTGGGAAACCTGGCGATGTTGGTCAGGCGATCATGCCTGATCGCCCTGTGTAACACGGCAACCTGCAATGTTGCGGGCGATTCCGCCTATCTACAACATTGCGAGTTACCGCTCGCTGGGTTGCTGGGCAACCCAGCGAGCGATAGCCGCGGCAACTAGCCGGCGATATCGCCGGGAAGTTGCTCCGTGTGACATCTCCCCGGCGATGTTGCCATGGATGCGCGCTTTCGCGCATCGCCGGCAACATCGCCGGGGAGATCGCCCTGTGTGACGGTACCTTTAGTGGTTCTGAACTGAGGGCTGTCCTGTACAAGGTAATGGTCACTTATGCCTTTAGGTTATCCAGGGTCAGAGCGGTTGCTCTATGTGGCTGTGGAGGTAAGTTGCATAAACATTAGCTTGTGTCAATGAGCGGAGAAAAATGTACTTAACTTAATTGACTGGGTCATCATGGCTCACTCACGGTTGTAGCAAGGAGGAGTGACAAGGAGTGATGTGTATCGCTCCTTTTTGATCTGTTCTGCCCATGTGACAGGAAATGATGATTGCTGGTCTCAGGACAGGATGTGACATCACCGCACATGCTCACATGAAGTGTGAGGCTTATGGTGGCGGCCATGTTTTTGGTTTGATAGCTAGGTTATAAAAGTCATGTGATCACATCGGGTCACATGACAGTGTGATGATACACCACATACTTTATCATAGTATAGTCTTAAAGGCAATGTTGTTAAGAGGATGGCAGTTTATTAGGGATGTGACCCCAATGTGTTACATGGTAACAGTGGTCAGACTGTGGGGTTTGTTATGTATTTTAAGGTTAAATGTAACACTTAAGGCCGCGATGTTAGAATGAGATTCAACTAGTGTGGGGCAATGGTTTCACAACATTGAATACTATATAACCAGTATTGTAGTCAATATAAGTTCAAGTACACTATATATAGGCCATAAAGATGTTACTGAGTCTGGATGCTGGTAAGATCTGATGATATATACCGTATATACTCGTGTATAAGCCGAGTTTTTCAGCCCAAAAATTGGGCTGAAAAGTCTCCCCTCGGCTTATACACGGGTCATATACGTGGTTGGTGGGGGCTGTGTCCGGGGCTGGGGGGCTGGGGAGGCTGGAGGAGGCGGGGGAGGCTGCTGAATGAGCGGCCCCGTCACGTGGGGCCGCTCATTACATATGCACTGCATCCCCCTGTCAATCAGCGGCAAGGGGAAGCAGTGCATAACTAAATATATCCCCCAAAGTGCTGGCACTTGCCCCCCCTGCTTGTAAGGCCCCCCCGGCTGCTATTATTACCATCCTCTCCTCTGTCTTCATCGCGCGCAAGTCCCTCTGTGCTCCCGTCCTCAGTAGCATCCGGGGTCTTGTGACCGGCCGGTCGCATGACGTCATCGCTATGCGACGGCCGGGGACCCGGATGCATGGAGGACGGGAGCACCGAGGCACCTGCGCGCGCGATGAAGACAGAGGAGAGGATGGTAAGTTAAGCAGCCGGGGGGGGCTTAGAAGCAGGGGGGCAAGTGCCAGCATACACCTCTGGGGCTGCCTGTGTATTCACCTCTGGGGCAGCCTGTGTATACACCACTGGGGCTGCCTGTGTATACACCTCTGGGGCAGCCTTTGTATACACCTCTGGGGCTGCCTGTGTATACACCTCTGGGGCAGCCTGTGTATACACCACTGGGGCTGCCTGTGTATACACCTCTGGGGCTGCCTGTGTATACACCTCTGGGGCAGCCTGTGTATACACCTCTGGGTCTGCCTGTGTATACACCTCTGGGTCTGCCTGTGTATACGACTCTGGGGCTGCCTGTGTATACACCACTGGGGCTGCCTGTGTATACACCACTGGGGCTGCCTGTGTATACACCACTGGGGCTGCCTGTGTATACACCACTGGGGCTGCCTGTGTATACACCACTGGGGCTGGGGCTGCCTGTGTATACACCACTGGGGCTGGGGCTGCCTGTGTATACACCACTGGGGCTGGGGCTGCCTGTGTATACACCACTGGGGCTGGAACTGCCTGTGTATACACCACTGGGGCTGGGGCTGCCTGTGTATACACCACTGGGGCTGGGGCTGCCTGTGTATACACCACTGGGGCTGGGGCTGCCTGTGTATACACCACTGGGGCTGGGGCTGCCTGTGTATACACCACTGGGGCTGGGGCTGCTGTATACACCACTGGGGAGGCTGCTGTAATACTGCTGGGGCCTGTATACACCACTGGGGAGGCTGCTGTATACTACGACTGGGGAGGCCTGTATACCTGTGCTGGGGTCCACCCTCGGCTTATACACGAGTCAATAGGTTTTCCCAGGTTTTGGGGGCAAAAGTAGGGGGGTCGGCTTATACACGGGTCGGCTTATACACGAGTATATACGGTATGTTATATATTGAGTATTAGTGCGTATGGTATATATGTTGATAGACATTGTGATCACATAATACATCAGAAAAAAACAAGTAGGAGTCCAAACTTAAAAATAAGATAAAAGAAAAAGCAATCAAAGAGAGGGAAAGGAAACTTATGGCCAAAATACTAATGATATGCTTTTTGGTCTTACCAGGGAGTTATGTCGTGCCCTGTTATTTGTATAGATTAGGTGACCTAGGGAAGAATGTCAATTGTTAGTTATGCCACTCTATTTCACGGTTGAGACCCCTCAGCGTAGGGTGTCGAGTGTGTATATCCAATAAGTTTCTCGCTCTTTCAGAAGTTTGATATGATTATCCCCTCTTCTGGGAGGAGATGACGTGCGATCCCGGCGTCACATGACCACGTCGCAGTGGTGACGTTGCGGGCGCGATATTGAAATCGTGCCCACGCTCTGTATTTGTATAATGACACCCATTAGGGTGTATTACAGCGGCGAGGCAGGGGTAGCGGGGCACAAGGGGACCCGCCTACCGGTCAAAATGTTTTGGAGGAACGACCCTGTGACAAGAATTTTGTAAGTTTCCTAACTACATTATTGTACTTGTAGATTAGTAAAAAAGATGAGTCAGGGATGTGTTAGAATGTATTGTAAGGCTGCAGGGACAGGTATTAATAGGTTAGAAAGCTTATTTGGGGTGACAGGTTCCCTTTAAAGGATAACTCACCACCTCTCATGGCCGCCTGTTCCACTCGTTGATCACCCTCATTGTCAAAAAGTTTTTTTCTAGTATCTAATCTGTGTCTCCTCCCATTCAGTTTCATCCCATTACTTCTAGCAAAAAGTCTCTTATATGATGAATAAAAAACTTTTACAAATGGGATTTTGGTTCATGCAATGGCCAAGACATTTAAGCTGATGACCCACGACAAGGGATCCCATGCTCATCAGTCCTAACAAAAACTTGTGCAAAAACTACTAGAAAAAAGCAGCATCAAAAAACTTACCATCATTGCCAAAAGCAGAATCAAAATGCACTCTCAGGAAGCAGTCAGAGCCCAATTGTAAAGCAAGCCCAGCTGCAGGCTAATAAACCACCTCTACCAGCTATGTGTGGGAGGCAGACTGCCATGCATACACTGGGCCTGCTTAAGGCACCATTCACACATTTGTAAAAGTTTTTTATTCATCATATAAGAGACTTTTTGCACTTTTTATCTATCCAGGGTGCAGTTGGGCCCCTAGGGGCGCCATTCATCTAGTGGTGCAGAGGTATCGTACTGTGTGGCCCAATGCTAAGCAGCGGAGCGGTTGGGTTGCTTTCAGACACTCTGCATCATTTGTATCAGTGTGAATGGTGCCTTAAGCAGGCCGAGTGTATGCATGGCAGTCTGCCTCCCACACATAGCTGGTAGAGGTGGTTTATTAGCCTGCAGCTGGGCTTGCTTTACAATTGGGCTCTGACTGCTTCCTGAGAGTGCATTTTGATTCTGCTTTTGGCAATGATGGTAAGTATATATTTGTAGACAACTATTATGTCTCCTCAGTCTTTTTTTTCTGAAAGTTAAACATTCTCCTGTAACTGTTCCTCATAGGACATGGTTTGCAGACCGGTCACCATTCTGGTTGCTTGTCTCTGAATTTAATCCAGTTTGTTGATGTCTCTTTTACAATGTGGTCCCCAGAACTGGACACAATATCTAGATGAGGTCTGACCAAAGTGGAGTAGAGGGGGATAATGACTTCACGTGATCTAGACTGTATGCTTCTGTTACTACATCCCAGAATTGTGTTTGCCTTTTTTCTGCTGCATCACACTGGTGACTCCTGTTCAGTCTGTGATCTATTAGTATATCATAATCTTTTTCAAACATGCTTTTTCTTAGTCCTATTCCTCCCAAGATCAGACTCTTGTATTTCCAGTCCTTACACTACATAACACACTGTGATGTCTGCTCTGTGCTCCCAAAGTACATAATCCTTCTATGAGTATCTTCAGTCAATTTGTTTCTTTCCCAAATTTTAGGCAGCTGAACACTTCTCCTGTATAATATATTTATCTCCCTTAGCTTCTTCATTTCTCTCCATGAGTTCAGGCCGGGTAACATCTCAATATGAATATTTTATATTGCAAATTGTATTTCTGGCTTTAAGAATTGCTTACAGTTTGTAAATGTAATTCCAATATGGATGACCCATAGAGAAGGGATGATCAGATTACAATGTAGCTAACCAGTAGTTCACAGTAATGATTGAGCGCTGTGAAGTCGAGTATACAGCTGAAGACAGTAAATAGAAAAGAGAAGAAAAAAGTATTATAAGAAAGAAATATGCTGTTCAAAAGCAATGGAGGGTAATCTGCGTATCATATACTGATACAGACTCATATATTCTGTATTTTGAATTCAATTGAGTTTTTGAAAATCCTTAGAAAAATGAGACTAAGAAGCTCCTTTGGGTACTGAAACCTCTCGACTCTCAATAAATTGTCCTGATTCCCGTCTTCGGGGATTGTCGAGGAAACTAATTGGAGATGAAGTGGCAAGGTGCCCAATGGATGATTGGAACCCCATAGTGATCTCAAGGGTCCTGAAACCACATCCTCACAATTTTTTCCGTGTCTTTTTACATTTTAAGACATAATAGAGTTTGAATAATGAGGTAGGCACCCCATGGTAAGTCACAGAATGCTGTATCATTTATTGGCCGCTTTTCCCTAAACCTTTCTGGATTGCTCACAGAACCATGGAGGACACACTTGACTGTAGCCCTGACTAAAAATATAATATACCTTAACGAGTCCAAGAGAAGGAGCTAACTTTTTCTGAACTTTTCCTGTACTATGAGGCCACATAACGTATGACTGATTGAGGCTCTGCTCTAAAAAGAGTGGAAAAATTAATGATATTTACTTTTGGGCTCTAGTGCCGTATGTTTTGGACAAGTGATCTGCACCCTGTCCGTCAGTAGAGTGAGCCTCTTTAGTCTCTGAGCTCTGTCACATCCACAGCAGAGCCTGCCCCATCGACATCTGCTTCTGTCACCAGGCTCCGCCGTATTCACCCTGTAGGTGGTGCTGGTGGTAGAGGAGTAGCCAGAGCTAGAAAGTTTGAGCAGCACAGGCTCCATCCATCCACTGAGATTGGAGTGCCTGGGACCTGTAATACTTCACAGTCTGACAGGGTGGGTGTGTGCTGTCCAACTGAAGACATTAACTCCAAGCTTCAGCATATTGGAAAGCACCACACTCCTCTAATACCTTCAGCGTTCTGCTTGAACCTGCTAGATATAGTTTGTTGCTTCTCTGGCCAGTCTCTTTCTCTCTGTTGGTGTTTTTTCTGTTTTGAACCATTCTCCTGCTGTTGATTTTGTACCTTGCTGCCATTCGGCTCCCTGACTACTCTAATGGTACTGTCACACGGGGAGATCTCGCCGGCGATGTTGCGGCGATCTCATGAATGCGCATATCGCTGCAGCATCGCTCGTAAGACGTCACACGTAGCAATCTTACCGTCAACCCAGGTCGAACCGGCGATTCTGTAATCGCCTGAAACAAGCTTGAAGCGATGTTGGCTTTTCAGATCGCCGTGTCACACAGCACCACCTCACCGTCAATGTGGCATACAGAATGGATTGCCTGAACACAGACATCGCCTGTGCCATTGCTATCGCCGCGTCACACGGCAGCAGGCATACGGATCGCTCAAGCTACATCGCCTGATTTCCCGACACTGTTGGGAAATCTCTGAACTCAGAAACAGAGATTAATCGCCGTTCAATCGCCCTGTTACACGCGGCGACTCACAGGCGATGTTGCTTCAACATCGCCTGAACAGGCAGATCTCGGCGACATCGCCGGCGATATCTTCCCATGTGACGGTACCATTAGAGATCTTGAGTTTGTCCTTGTCTTATCCTCCCGGCATTGACTTTGCTTGGCAACTTTTTGTCTTTTGACTGAAGCCCTTCCATAGGCAGCCATCTCCTGGACCCTGTTGTAAATCCAGATCCCTGTTAAACTATTTTAGGGTTTCTTAGGATTTTACCAAATGGAGTGGCTTGTGCCTAGTCAGTCTGAGATAGGCATTTTGTCCCTGTGGCCACGGACAAATGTCACAGGCATTTAGTTAAGCTCACCATACACATTAAATTAGTGATGGGTGAACATTGCCAACATTGTTTGGTTTGGATGAAATTTTTATGCGTAGGTGGGCATATAATTGTCAGGGAGGTTGAAGAACCTACATGTCAGTCTTCAAACTGCTGGTCCTTTTGTTCCCCAGTGATAAGTCGCCACAAGAGATATCCAGTAGTTGCTCTCTCTTATGGTACATTTGTGGCGCCCCTGCGTCCCGGAGGCCACAAAAGGGAACTGCAGCCAGGCAGGTAGGACATTGTTAAACACTAACACCCTCACAGCCCACATAACCCACGTGTCAGAAAGGTTACATCCAGCCCTGAGATTAGAGACTATATGAGATTGGAGGGGTGGTGGATGAGAGGAGTGGCACACCATAGGTCAGGTGACTGACAGTATATAGTGAGGGGGAGGAGTGAAGGAGAGTAGTAGGCTTAAGGTGCCGAACAGCAAAGACCTAGAAGTAGGCCGAGGTAGGCTGAGATGTAAAGACTGAAGGACATCACGCTCTCTGGAAGTGTAAGGCCGAGGAGTGCAGACCCGTACTGAGCCAGTGTGAGCCAGATGGGGGGGAAAGCCCGTCCGACGCTGAAACCACCAGGAGTGTGACAGAACCGAGAGGGACGGTGTACCCGTGCCCTAGACAGCAGCTGAAGCCACTCACTGCAGGTGGAGAAGCCCTCCCATGGTACTAGAAGGAACAGAGAGAAGGAGCCTGGTAGAGCCTCGTGCTGAGGACTACTGGAGGCTGGGCTAAAGTAGAGTGTCGGCTCTAAAGGGGACCGTAGTTCACCCGGCATCCCCAGACAACACGACGAGGGGTCTGAGTTCCAGATTGAGATCCCTAACCCAAAGGACAGGCAGCTCAGTGACAGACTAGGACTCACAGAAGCCCGAGTCACCGCCATACTGTCCAGTGTCACACAACGTAGAGAAAGAGAATGCAATAGCCCGGAAAGGGACATTAACAGACTGTGTGAGGGGTCACAGGAGAGAGAGGCCTGGCTGCAGAAGGGAGGAAGCACCCGAATGTTGAGAGCTGTAACTGTGCTGTAAGAACTGCAAATGACTTGTAACCTGCTGAGAGAGAACAACAAAGAGTAAAGCTTTGGAAACCCTGAATTGCCTCTCGTGTCAGTCTCTGCCTGCAGACCATTGCTCCCCTCATACAGATCCAGCCTGTCAGCAGCAGCCAGGAGGAGAGATCCCTGCAGCCTGCAAAGTAAGTGTGTTACAACCTGCCCCAGAGACTTAACCCTTGCTGCCCCGGGGGATACAGTTCTCCCCACTGGAACGATACCATCTCCGCTGCCATTCCATCACCCCCGGAGGTTCTGCAGCAGCGGCGGCCCATCACTGGCCGCACCAAGTAGGTGGCGTCACCCGTGACAACTCCCTTGTAAATATTCCCTTTATTTGCCGAGCCAGGAACACGGTCCGGACCAAGCCACCTGTGACATCCCCAGTACCGTCCGGTCCGGCACCGAGTACCCCAGTCCCGTGGGGCCCGACACATTTACACGCGGCCACAGGAAGGTAGGAACAGGCAGGCATAGGAAACAATTGTGCCTGTTGCTTTGAAAAAACCACAATGTGGCTGCGTGTAATTCAGGACTTTCCTTCCTTCAGGGAAGACACAGGAAGGAAAGTCCTGAATTACACGCAGCCACATCGTGGTCTTTTCAAAGCAACAGGCACAATTTGTGTCCGATGCCTGCCTGTTCCTACCTTCCTGTGGCCGCGTGTAAATGTACCATTAAGGTACCATTACATGCCGCAACCGTGGCGAGAAATCTGACCGGCAATCTGTAGCCCCTTCACCATCGCCATGAAATTGCCTCGCAATTGCGGCGTGTAATTGGGGAATTTGGCAGCGATAAAAAAGGTTGCGCCTGGTTCCGATTTCACAGCACTGCTCCAAAATCAGAGGCAATGATGAAGGTGACATTCCCGGCTTTTGGAGTGTGAACGGGTGATAGGAATGGAATCTGCGTCGCCTATTAATTTCCTGGAGGCGTGCCATAGAGTGCTGGATACCGCGCCCCGTCAGCGATGATTGGTGGTGGCTACTGTGTTTCCATTGGCTGTCACTTCACAGGGCGCCATATTTGAAGAGCTGTCCAATCACCACCACACAATGGCAATGGCGTCATGTATTAGCCAGCCTTCCAGCCCAGGCTGACCAATCATAACACTATTGCGTTGTCTAATCAGTGAGCTTGGGGCGCAGTATATACCAGTCTGCCACACCTATGTTCTCGCCGCGCTAAACATGTACGCCCACATTCCTTTGGGGATTGCGGCTTGTGAAGCAGCGATGGGAGTCTACCGTATGTTTCCCGCTGTTGGTGTGGCAACCTCCGGCGTTACAGGTCGCCTTAGGTTGAGAGCGAAATTGCGACATGTAAAAGCGCCTTCGGCAATCTGAGACATCCATGAAAAATGTGCACACGCACGTTAGATTGCCTCCTATTGCTGCCAAAAGTAGCGGCGTGTAAAGGTACCCTTAGAGAATATAGGAGTGTTCGGATGAATGAGCGCTAATGGGTTTGTGAGAGTTGGGTGAGATACATGGCTGAACGATTAGATTATCCATCATTTGGCCAACAGGTGTATGAGAGCTTTACTCCATTTGGTGGGACATAAGTCAACTACACTTGGATTCTCCTTTATCTTTTCTCCTGAGATATCTTGAGTGGTGCAAATTGAACAGTGTTGTGATTAAAACAAAAATGTATGTTTTCTTTAGTGCTTACTATCTCAAAACAGAGATCAGCTAAGGAAAGACACGTCTGAATTTCAGATAAGTGAAGGCTCCAACCATAGGATTAAGGAGGGTCATTCTTACACACTACAAATCTCTTAATGGTTGATGTGTAGGGATGGGCGAATCTACTCGCTAGGACTCGTTACTCTGCGAGTAATAGTGGAATCGCAGGACTCGGTACTCTGCGAGTTTCCAAGCTATTACTCGCACAATAGCGAGTCCACCATCCCTCCGCCCCCCCGCAGCCTCCCCACCTGATCCTAAGTTAGGACCGGGCGGGGGGAGCAGGTGCAGGGACTCAGGACTCAGGCGGGGAAGCCGGTGGTGAAATTTGCTCACTGCCGCTTCCCCCACTGAGTCCTGACCAGGGGTGGGCTTGGGGGGGGGTGAATGTGCCCGACCGGCCGGCTACTTACCCCTGCCTCCGCCGGCGCCGGCCGCAGACTCGCTCCCCGAGTCTATGCTTCTGTTTCCGGAGATTCCCGAACGGTGACAGAAGCAGTGAATAAATTAACTTCCGTCACCGCTCGGGAATCTCCGTAGGCAGAGCGAGTCTGGCTGACAGTAGGGTTCAGCTCAGGTCATAATGACCTGAGCTGAACCCTGACTGTTTAGTCAGTTCTCAGCTCTGCTACATCCCTGTCTGTCTATGCACAGGGATGTAGCAGAGCTGAGATTACGTTTTGAACTACGTCGGACGGAAGAGGATTTTTTAAATAAAGATGGAGTCCCTAATTGTCTTCTGTTTTTTTTCTAATAAAATTATTTTTCCCTGTGTTGTGTTTTTTTTATATTGATTACTGGAAATTCATGGCGGTCATGTCTAATATTGGCGTGACCGCCATAAATTTCGGGCTTAGGGCCAGCTGATAATACAAAAATGGCCCTAACCCCTTTATTACCCAGTGAGCCACCCGCCACCAGGGCCACTGGAAGAGCGGGGTTCAGCGCCAGAAGATGGCGCTTCAATGAACGCGCCATCTTCTGGGGCGGCTGCGGGCTGCAATTTGCAGCGGGGGGTGCCCAGGAAGCTTGGGCCTCCCTGCGCTGCAGATTCCAGCCCCCAGCTGCTTAGCTATACCTGGTTGGACATAGAAATTCCGCGGAGCCCCACTCATTTTTTTTTATTATTTCATGAAATTCATGAAATATTAAAAAAAGGGGGCTTGCCTATATTCTTGTGTCCGGCCAGGTACAAATAGGCAACTGGAGGTTGGGGGCGGTCCTGCTTGCTGGATCCGGCTGGTTCCAGAAATACGGCGAAGCCCACGTAATTTTTTTTCTGAAAAATCAATAAAACAATAAAAGTAAAAGTATACATGTTTGGTATCTAAGAACTCGTACCAATCAGTGGAATCATACTGACAGGTCAGTTAAACCATTTAGTGAATGTGGTAAATAAAAAAAAACAAAACAGGTAAATAAAAAAACAATCACAACATTGCACCTGGAATGTTTTTCCCGGTTTCCAGTAGACTGTATGGTAAAATGAATAATGGAATTCAAAAGTACAATTTGTCCCACAACAAAACAAGCTTAATATGTCTACATTGATGGAAAGATAAAAAAAACTATGGCTCTTTGATGAAGGGGCAAAAAAAATGAAAAATCACCCGGCGGTGAAGGGATTTAAAGAGGACCCGTCACCAGGTCAAAAGTGGCCAGATTTTACTATTATGTTATTTGCAATGCTTCCTAGATATCCTTTTCTTGTTCCAGAGATGTGGATTATTTTATTGGTGCATTATTTTTTTTACTTTTAAAAGGGTGTGGCTCACAAGGTAGGTATGCAGACACACCCATGAGGATCCTGTGAGCACTGTCCCCCTATGAATAATACAAAACCAAGAACTTGCCACTTTCTACCAAAATATTTTTCATCATACGTTTAGAATGAGAAGTCTTCACTGTTCTTTCTTGGAAAGGTGAAGAGATGTAACACGAGATGTAACACCCGGGTTAGACTCTGTGTTATTTACCTGTTACTTCTCTTTTAGGTGAAACCAAAATGTTATCTCAAGTTAACAATATTAATTAGTCAGATTAGCACTTGGCCTGAGGTTTGTCACATCGCAACGCACAAATTTGCTTTACACCCCGAACATCCCATGTACCGCCGGCGATGGTGCCTATATGACTTTCAGGTTGTTCCAAAAAAAAGTGTTTAATTTTAACTTCATTAACTTCCTGTTCTGTCACAATAGTCGGAGAAGGATTTCTTCTGGAGCAGTATTCAAATCAGTTTTTAATGAGCTATTTAATTAAAGGCTAATTGGGGTGAACCCATTAAAGATTTCTAAATTATGCTTATCTGACTAGCTACGTTTTCAAGATACATTTTCCTATAACTACCAGGCTTGATCATAAACTATTTGTAAATGACTTTAAAATGTCCGATTAAAGTTGCTTCTTTTCTCAACGAGTCGATGTTATATCAGAACAATGGAGTTAACCAGAGGGACCTCGCGGAATGGGGATTAAGTGGCTGTTAACAATTGGGAAAATGTTCTTAATTTTTAATGTTCTGTTTCATTGAAGTGGAAATATTATACAGCTCTGCCATTAAGTTTCTTAGTATATTAATGATCTGCATCAATGCCATATAAACCTCCTAGGGCACAGTCTACACTGCCATATAGTCAGGGTTAATTTTATACAAAATGTAGCTATGAAGCAATGAGACAGTGCCACCTACTTGCTTGTCATTTCTAAGGCTGGCTTCACACTTGCAGATGCATCTGCAGCGTTTTGCAGATGCATCTGCAAGTATCAGCATGCAGACCACGGCCGTGGTGTAAATGCTCTCATTGATTCCTATATGTGAGCCGTAAGCAGGCGTATGCCTGCTTACAGATCACACTCTCCCGCCCGCACTATGGACGCGAGATGTTGCGTCCAAGGTGCGGGGCGGGAGTGTGTGATCTGTCAGCAGGCATACGCCTGCTTACGGCTCACATATAGGAATCAATGAGAGCATTCAGACCGCGGTGCACCCTATTATAAACATAGGGACCGCGGTCTGCATGCTGATACTTGCAGATGCATCTGCAAAACGCTGCAGATGCATCTGCAAGTGTGAAGGCAGCCTAAACCTTTTTTCCCAGCTTGAACCATACCCCTATATAATGTCAAGATGACACACTCATGCTCAGCCCATGTGATGCCACCACACAGTATCCTAATAATACTTTTGCAAGTACTATTGCTCCACTGATTCTACAACAGTTTTTCTTCTTCTTCCGGACCCCTTTATTCCAAAGTTATGCCCCCTGGTAATAATGATGCAAATTTTCCCAGCAGCCAACTGGGTGTAAATTCCGTGGGCATGACCATGTTTTGATTGGCCGGCGTCAGAGCAGAAAAAACACACCCCCATGGAGCGGTCCTGTGATATACGTCCAGTTAGTTGCAATTTTATAGTTGGACAGGATGTAACTTTGGAATGAAGGGGCACAGAAAAAAAAAAAGACAAAATGTTCCAGAATCAATGGAGCTGCAGAAACTGGTGAAGGCCCTTTGTTAAATTAAAAAAAATACAGTATGTAATCCATTTTAGAGAAAGAACAGTCAATTTTCCAGAATTGACGACTGAGAGTCTTGGATACATTAAGAATTATTGCTATGTTTGGTATCTGGTGTGCTGAGCTGTCAGTGGTAGATTGAGAGTGAAGGTTTCCATTCTGGTTCTAAGAGGTGCTTGGTTACTCAGATGTTCCATATTTCTTATGATTACTCTGCTACTTTACTGAGCAACCTCTCCCAGAATCCTGCCAGTACTACACTCTACTGTATGTGAAGACATGTGTGGCTTGCATTCCTGTGTCTCTTCTGATTTCTGTTATCTGGCCCCAGACTGTTATTTGATTTCCTTTTGTCTGCTTCTTGTTCTTGTTGTGATCTCCTGGTAAATTGAATCCTGGACCGTGACCTGAATATGCCTCTGTTGACTCCCTGAATTCTCTCTGCGCTCTCCTCGAAACTTGACCCTGGATAATTGCATGATTATACTTTCTCTGTCTACTCCCTGAATACTATGAGCTGTTCTGTAACCTGACCCCGGATTACCTGACTTCCCTGCTGTCTAAACTCCTGTAAGTACAGTAGTAACTGTGTCACACCTTAGCAATTGGTAGTGTTTAGTGTCACATTCACCCTAGCTATTAATAGTTACTGGCATTACAAATGAGCCTCATAAGATCATAATTCCTTAAGGTTTTGAAAACTACATTTTGTTACTCCTTTGAGAAATGGACTGAATAATTTTACTGTCTGCAAATTGTCTCTTCTTAGTGGAAAGCGACTTGAACTCTAGTGTCACTTTTTAAAAGTAGCAATCTTAAATGTCAGTATTGACCCTTTATAAGATTTGCCATGTGACTTAGGATAAAAGCTAAACTAGAATCTCATTAAAGGGTCAATATTGACTTTCAGGATGACTACTTCCAGTAGGTGTTGCTAGAGTTCAAGTCCTTCTCCTCCCTGGAGAGTCAGTTTGCATATATAATTTACCAGAGGAGGTCTGCAAGGCTTATAAGTCTCCTCATAATGACATGTTACTCTTCACATGGACTGGGGGAACAGCTATTCTCCTTGTGAAGAGCATTCTGCCTGCTGGCTGAGGAGACTTATAGCTGCAATGCTACTCTGGTAAATATGCAAATTGTCACTTCAGTGAGGAAGTAGACGAACTCTAATGCCACCTAGTAAAGGTAGCAATCCTAACAGTCATAATTGACTCTTTAACAAGCCTTGTAATATGACTTAGGATTTGTGCCAGAAAACTGTTCCCCCAGACCTTGTCTCAGCCTCTCATTATGCCAGACCAGAATATCCCACACACTACACTGATGAGGGGCAATCACCCCGAAATGCAGCATCTGCAGTTTGGGGTTCTGATCTGGCATAAATACCTAGTCATATTAAAAGGCTTGTTGAAGAGTCAATTATAACTATTAGGATTGCTTCCTTATTATGTGGCCCTAGAGTTCGTCTACTTCCTCACTGAAGTGACAATCTTCACATGGAGAAACCTTGCCCATTAGATTCTTTCTTTCTGGCACTTTCCCATCAGTGCCGTTACCCTTTTGACAAGAAACACCTAGTTGTTAATTTATAATGAATACATTTCCAGAAGAAATAACAGGGATGAAACACCACAGAGTTCAAAGAAAACTATTTTGTGGGGTATTTGCATATTCTTTGCAAGCAATGCAACAAACAGACAGGTCACAAGTAGATATGAGGGTTCCTGTCAAGGTTTGGTTCAGGTCTCTAAACTTCCCGGTGTTGAGCTAACCTGTTGGAGTTCAGAGTTCAGGTGCTTTACACTTGCACAGCACTGGAGCAAGCATCGCTGTGGTTGGGTATAAAAAGCATCGCTGTGGTCGGGAAGAGTTGGTGGTTGGCCACATGCAGTGTTTGATCGACTCACACTGAGCTTAAAAGCACAGTTTGTGGGTGTCCAAAATTAATTGGAAAAGAAAAAAAAATAAAGCCCTCCCTCCTTCGGAAGTGTTTTACTCAAGGCATATGTGGGCATAGAGCTGAACTTTCAATAAGTGACTTCCATTGAAGTTCGGTTCAAGTTCGGGGTCACAAGCAGTGAGCCAAAATATTTGCCTGCACCACCCGAACCCCAATGAATGGTTCACTCATCACTAGTCACAAGAGCTGAGAGATCCTTCTTAAAAAGGGCACCTAGGTCACACCACACTTCTAGATCTGGCCTTCAGTTTTACCATAGAGAGCCTTCACTTCACCAAGAACTTTAGAGTTTGTTGCAAAAGAATGAAGAAATTGATTTCAAATCCCTTTATTTCAAATTATATTTTTACTCCTGATAAATCATTCCACAGTGCTGACTACAAGCGTCTCTCTTCCTGACTTTTTTCGTATTTCTGCCTGTTGTTAAGTGCAATCTGTGCTAAGCCGAGATGGATGACAGTGGGGTTTCGCCTTCCTTCCTGTGATGTACAGTCTATATGGCATTCTAGAAAGGCTGACTTTAAGTTCAGGGCAGGCAAATCTTTGAACAATATCAAAAGCATCCATGCTGCAAAGTTAGAGAAAGAAATCCCAATACCTATGATCCTGGCAGAATGCTAATGAAGAGGAGCTACCCATTCAAAATAATGGACTGCAAATTACACAGCAAGAGAATCGGGAAAATTCCTCGAAATAGTAAACAGATTTCTAGTTTTTTTATGTAATGATAGGAATGCTTGAAGGAAAAAATGCAATTTATCTAATTGATGAAACAGTCACCATGCACACGATATATTGAATTGACCTTGATACTCTTCTCATGCAATATCAGTCAAAGGGCTGCAGGGATAGAAAATACTATATTAGCATGTGATAAATAGGCATTAGAACCTTTAATGAAGCCACTTGAGAGTCTCGGAAAAGCTTTAACGGTTTTTCCACAGCAAGTACTGTAAGCGTAAATGTTAAAAGCCATGTAACAAAGGGTAAGTAATGATTGCCTGGAAATACCCAGTTCTCACACTTTAGAAAAATCAAGTTTAATCACAATTCATTGCTTAAAGCCTTGAAGTTATTTAAGATAAAATAGAAAAGAATTCAGATTTTTAGACTTGAAATTATTTTTATTTTTGGACTTTGATCAATAATGCAACCTAAGGGTCAACATCGTGTACCGACGTTCCACTGATTGTTGGGTGTGTTTTATCAAAAATGATTGTGGACTCCACCAGCTAAGTAACTCCGGTCCAGTCCAATTTTATCCATTCAGTTGTGTCTGACTATTGGATACCATGTAGGGATGAGCGAGTATACTCACTACTATTCGGAACTCACCAATAGTAGCGGTATTCGGGTACTCGCTACTCTCCGAGTATCTTATGATTACTCGGGAGTAGCGAGTAGTCCATTCACTTTCGCAGTTTATCTATAGATACACTGCGAAAATACCCTAAAAGTGAATAAAAGTTGTTAAAAATAATAAAATTACATACTCACCTGTACGACGCCTGCACTGGGACCGGCAAAGAGGACACCGGGACCGTCCCAGAAGACATGCGATCACCGGACGACAAGGACCTGTGACTTCCTAGGTGTACTGCCAGGACCTTGCAATCTGGCCAATCAGGTGGCTGCTAGCGTGGTTGTGACGTCTCGCCATCTGATTGGCCAGATTGCTACCGGCCATCTGATTGACTAGAAGTCACAGGTCCTTGTCATCCGGTGATCGCAGGTCTTCTGGATGGTCCCGGGGTTTTCTTTGCCGGTCTCGGTGCAGGCGTAGGACAGGTGAGTATGTAATTTTATTATTTTTAAAAACTTTTATTCACTTTTAGGGTACTTTCGCAGTGTATCTATAGATACACAGCGAAAGTAATTGGACTCGCTATACTCGCAATGAGTACTGAGTACCGGGACCTACTAATTGCGAGTATAGCGAGTCCGAATATTGCTGTACTCGCTCATCCCTAATACCATGTGAATCATTTTAGTCTAAGCTTCTCTGTTTGTCACATCAATACTCTGATGTTCACTAGTGATGGGCGAATCCTAAATTACTCGGAATCGCTTGACTCTAGCGAGTCCGAGCCCAGGACTCGCTACTCGTTGCGAGTCTAGCGAGTCCAATGTTAATGAATGGGGAAGCGAGTAATAGCGAGTAGTGTGAGATTTACAACTCGCAGATGTGTCTCGGAAGCTTCAGCCTGAAGCAATCCTAGTTTTGTCATTTATTTGCATTGCTCGTTTACTTTGTAAGTAATCGCTGACTCGCACAGATAAGAGTCCTGTCTCCTCTGTGCTGGCTGCCAGCTCCAGGGTCCTAGAGCCTGCCTGCTGACTGATGTAGCAGTGCTGAGATTGTTCTCAGTCTGCTCAATCCCTGTGTACAGACATGAATGTCTGTGCACAGAGATGATGTAGCAGAGCTGAGATTGTTCTCAGTCTGCTCATTCCCTGTGCATAGAGATCTATATCTATACACAGGGGATGTAGCAGAGAGGACATCGCGTTTTGGACTGCGTCGGACGGAAGAGGATTTTTTTAATTAAAGATGGAGTCCCTAATGGCTTTTTTTTTTATTTCTAATAAAAAATTTTCTTTGTGTTGTGTTTTTTTTAAAACAATTTAATAGAAATTCATGGCGGTCATGTCTAATATTGGCGTGACCGCCATAAATTTCGGGCTTAGGGCCAGCTGATAATACAAAGCTGGTATTAACCCCTTTATTACTCAGCGTGCTAACCGCCACCAGGGCCGCTGGAAGAGCGGGGTTCAGCGCCAGAGGATGGCGCTTCAATGAACGCGCCATCTTCTGGGGCGGCTGCGGGCTGCAATTTGCAGCGGGGGGTGCCCAGAAAGCTTGGGCATCCCTGCGCTGCGGATTCCAGCCCCCAGCTGCTTAGCTGTACCTGGCTAGACATAGAAATTGCGCGGAGCCCCACGCATTTTTTTTAAATTATTTCATGAAATTCTGAGATTCTGACTCTGACTCTGAGACTCTGACTCTGAAATTCATTAAATAATTTTTAAAAAATGCGTGGGGCTCCGCGCAATTTCTATGTCTAGCCAGGTACAGCTAAGCAGCTGAGGGCTGGAATCCGCAGCGCAGGGATGCCCAAGCTTTCTGGGCACCCCCCGCTGCAAATTGCAGCCCGCAGCCGCCCCAGAAGATGGCGCGTTCATTGAAGCGCCATCCTCTGGCGCTGAACCCCGCTCTTCCAGCGGCCCTGGTGGCGGTAGCACGCTGGGTAATAAAGGGGTTAATACCAGCTTTGTTATACAAGCTGGTATTAAGCCCGAGATTCTTAATGTCAGGCCACGTTTGACCCAGCCACTAAGAATCTCCAATAAAGGGTTAAAAAAACACAGAGAAAATTTTTTATTTGAAATAAAAAAAAAAGCCATTAGGGACTCCATCTTTAATTAAAAAAATCCTCTTCCGTCCGACGTAGTCCAAAACGCGATGTCCTCTCTGCTACATGCACAGGGAATGAGCAGACTGAGAACAATCTCAGCACTGCTACATAATGTCTGTGAGCAGGCGGGCTCTAGGACCCTGGAGCTGCACAGAGAAGACAACTGGACTCGGCTCGCAAAGAAACAGCAGTTACTTTGCGAGTCTCCCTGCTATCACTGGCACAGTAGCCAGTGATGACTCGCACGAGTCTAATGCAAACAATGGCAATCCTAGTTTTGTCAGTGTTTCTGACAAAACTAGGATTGATATTGATTTGCATTGGACTCGTGCGAGTCATCACTGGGAAACTCGCCGAGTACCGAGTCCTGCGAGTCCCTTACTACTCGCCGAGTAACGAGTCCTAGCGAGTAGATTCGCCCATCCCTAATGTTCACTCCTTTGTCTGTCATGATGGTGTCCAGCCAATGGGTCTTAGGTCTTCCCGACCTCTACTGTCACTGCGCATACCAAGCATCATGTCCTTCTCAAGGGAATTTGCTCTCATCACATGGCTGAAGAGTTTCTGTTTTATGACTTTTCCTACCAGGGACATCTGTGGATTGAAACGTTCAAGGACAGCCTTATTTGTGATCTTGGCTGTCCACGGGATTGTAGAAGTCTCCTCCAGCACCACAGTTTGAAGGTTTCGATCTTTCTTTGATCACCCTTTGTCAAGGTCCATGTCTCGCACCTGTACCACACAATTGGGAATGCAATGGCTGTGACCAATCGTCGTTTGGTGGTGACCAAGACTTCCTTGCACTTCCACAGTTGCTCCATGTTCATCATTGCTGAATGACCCATAGCAAGCCGCCGCTTGATTTCAGCTGTAGAGCCGCTGTTACAATCAATGAGGGAACGCTAAGTAATTACGACCTAAAAAAATGGCAAAACCTGAAGAAGGGAAAACATACAGTAAATTAAATACATCAATGTGAAATTCTGTTTCTTCAGAATACTCAAGATGAGTACATTGCTCTTTGACAACTTACACTACTGCGAAGGGTTCGAAATGTCAAAAATTATTATTTCCATCCTTAGTATTCTAATCTTTGCTCATGTATGTATAATATGGGCCGTAAAGACTGCCCCCCAGTCACACAATATAGTACGAATGCCAAAAGACAAGATTTGTTATCGATGGCAAATTGACCATTCAGGCCCATACATAAAGGCCTTATGGTGGGTTTACACACACCAATTTATCTGTTCAATATCTGAACAGATCTCTGGTTGCAGTGAAATCATGGATACATTGCTCCATGTTGTACACAGCCACAAAATGGAACTATGTGTCCATGATTTCACTGCAACCAGAGATCTGTTCAGATATTGAACAGATAAATTGGTGTGTGTAAACCCACCATTAGAGTTTTGGAGCTCCCAAAATTCAAAGCTAAAAAAAATTGGAGATACAGATTTTTTCAGTCCATGTCAGGTTGTTTTTGGCATCAGTATTGAAGCTTATATAGGCTCTACCAACCAATTAGTTTGAGATTATCAATCACTTGCCTTCTAATGCTTGGACGTATCATTTACTTATAAAAATTATTAAAACGGAGCGACATGGATCAGATTACGTAGTCAATATCAAGAGGATGGGGCATTAGGAGGATGATTAGAGTGAGAGCCACACAGACCATGCTGATGCTGTTTTACAGCTTATCTCACACAGGATATTACAACAGAAAAGGATACCTTTTCTACAGGAATGATGACAAATGATATCAAGATATAAATGATTCCAAATTTTATTTATATTTCATATCAAAAAATCCATAAAATTATTAAAAAATCCAGAGCATATCCTCTTAGGGATCCACAGAAATACAACCACAGCAGTATATATTACATAGTATATAACATTCAAAACATTCTTTCAATAGCCACACAACTGTATATTACCATTATCTCAAGTGGCACGGTTTTGTGGTATTAATCTTATGTATAGAGGGAAAACAAAAAAGTAGCTGAACTGCCAGAGAACCGGTTGCTTTAACCATTGATAACCACACTCTCACTGAGGTATCTTATATTCATATGGTATCACCAAACCTAATCCTGCAGCATTAGCCAGTTCCCACTGTCTCTATTATAGTCCAAACAAAACCCCCTATAGAGTGTTAAAGTGTATACCTGATCCTGACCGCTGTGCTGTAGCTGTGGTCCCTTCTCCCTACGTCCGTTTCGCACCTCGCTTCTTCCGGGGGGCGTGGTTAACAACGGGTATCAGTGGGTCTTATATATAGCCCCCATCCAATGCCATTATGCCACGTCAACATCGCCCGCACACACCTCCTTATTAGCGCGTGTCCAATCAGGTCGCGCTCTCCCAGCCTCGCCCACCCGCGGCTCGACGTGCAAAGCACCGTCATCAATGCCGCAAGTGTCAGCGTGCCCAGAGCGTCAGCCATGATTTCGGGCATGCGCATTGAAACTGTGTGTGGCGATGTAAGAGCGTCTCTGTTGTTATGGCGACCATCACATGATTGATCATGTGAGTTAGCCAGACGCATTAATGTAAACAAACCTCCGTAAAACTATCTACAAGCTTCCATAATTCATATATGAGCATGACAACTTTCTAAATATGTGCTATGTGTAGACAAGTGAATAGAAATTCATCACGTCACTGTGTGCTGGGTATGGGAGACATGAAAGCAGCTAATCTTCAACCACTAGCTCAGAGACAACTGAAAATTAAAGGAAATACAAACAAATGAAAAAAAACTTCAATCACTGTGAAGAGTAATGGTAGCCTAATACATCACCCAGATATCATTATGCAAATTGCATCTTCAGAGAGAAAGAGGACTTGACCTCTAGCATCACCTATAGAAAGTAGCAATCCTAAAAAATCAATACTGACCCTTTCGCGAGACTTGCCACATGACTTAGGATAAAAGCCAAACCAGCGCCTCAATCTGCACACAAAGTGTTTAAGGGTATTGCCCCTCATCAGTCTAAAGTATGAGATGTGATTTGGCTGGGTGAAAGGCTCAGACTGGGGATCTAAGAAGCAATTTTTCTCCTTGTGGAGACTGACAGCCCAGGATGAGGAGACTTAAACAACTAAAATCTAAACCTGAATCTCAATTTGCAGACACGGTGTTTTGGATTATTGCTCCTAGTCTGTGCAAACCTTGAGATCTGATTTGGCTGGTTGAAAGTCTAAGAATAAGATCTAAGGGATAAGGTTTCTCCTGATGGAGAGTGGCTTGCCAGTATGAAGAGACTTAAAAGCCTTGCATACTCCTCCAGGAAATTAAGAATGCAAATTGACTCTTTAGAGAGGAAGAGGACTTGAAATCTAGCGCCACCTATTGGAAGTAACAACTCTAAAAGTTAATATTGACCCTTTATCGAGCCTTGTCTTATGACTTAGGATAAAGGCCAAACCAGAATCTCAAGTTGCAGACGCAGTGTTTCGAGGTACTGACTTTCGTTAGTGCAAAGTGACAGATCAGATTTGGCTGGGTGAGAGGCTAAGACTGAGATCTATGGGGTTTATTTTCTCCTTGTGGATATTGACATGCCAGTATATGTAAACTTAAATGCCTTGCATGCTCCTAGAAGGTATTAAACATGCAAGTTGCCTCTTCAGAGAGGAAGAGGACTTGAACTCTAGTTTCATCTATTGGAGGGAGCAATTCTAAAAGTCAATATCCACCCTTTAATGGGCCTTGCTGTATGACTTAGGATAAAAGCCAAACCTAATCTCAACTTGCAGACACAGTGTTTTGGGGTGTTGCCCCTCATCCCTGCAAAACTATCATCATCAGTCCTATAGATTGTAAATGGAGAGCGATCATACATATGAGCATTATATTCACAGGGGGACTCCCCGCTACATTCTTGTGATCGGCGGGGGTTCCAGCAGTCCGATCTCCAGCGATCATATATTAATGACTTATATTGAATGCAGGTAATACATATTGTTCATAGGAGAACTGCTTTTAGCTAAGCTCTTGTTCCAATTTATATATCCCCTATGTAAACCAACAGCTATGATAATAAAGTGTGAGTACCCACTAAAGACATGGGGTGTACTTCTAATGGTCCATGTTCTTCAGTTCAAAAAGAAGTATTTCAGGCTTAATCTTAGAAAATTAAGGAAAAACATGTCCAAAATAATTGAAATCATAAACCATATGGGTCCTTTACGGAACATTTAGTCCTCAGAATGTAATGGGTTATTAAGACTCAAACAGATACATATTATATAACTACTACAGCATATATAATAAAAGCTTGTAACATGGTAACAAACATATTCTTTGTGTAGGAAGAAGATTTATGCTGAGAATACAGTGACATGTCGAACACGTATTTTACAACTATTATCCAAATTTGTGCAATTAACTGCAACTGAACTGAAGTCACCAGCAGCATTGATTGGAGCAACATAATAATCACCATTAGTCAAACAGACATATGTCCTATTTAGAGTAGACATCAGTGGATAAATATAGCCTATTACATTCATTTTGTCTTAGACACCACCATTAAAGAGTTGGTAGAGCCCCAGGGCAGTCACGTGGATAAACCAATTTGTACACAATTAAAGTTCTCTTCAGACCAGGGTTTTTCTCCTCTGAAGTCTACAAAAAGAAACAAGACACATCCAATATCTAAAGTAATCCACGAAAGATTGTTTGTATAAGCCCACTTGCCAAATCACAACTACACTTTTTAAGCAGTTCCTTCCTTTAAGACCAACCACCAACAACCACCCAACCCAACTATTATATGATGAATTCACTTCCATCTTGAGAACATGAGCACAAGCCTCAACTCAAACGTAGGCTCAGGAACTTGAATTGACCCCATCTCAGACACCCGTGGGGCTTTTAAAAGAAGCCACCAGACCTTCTGGCTCAAAAAAAGAGGCTATATGAGTCTTGTAGGAGAACCAACCAAAAGCTGGGGTGGGAAACCGCTTTGTGATCACATATAGCAAAAGGCAACAACAATAGTGGGTATGCAGATGCGTACGCACCAACGGGGGCCATTGACTTTAGTGGTGCAGATGGAGTCAGTGTGTGTTCTGCTGAGCACCATTTTTGGGAGTATTTACAGCAGGCGAACACTGAACACAGTAGACTGCATCAAGCTGTCCGCCTGCAGTTGATGTATACTCCACAAAAACGATGCATGATAGAGTACACAGTGACTGCGCCTGCATCATTAAAGTCTATGGCCCTGTCGGTGCATACATCCAAATACCGTTTTGCAGGGGTTTCAGACGAAGGCCCCGACGGGATCACTGAACGGGTGCTGGATTGCAAGGGGAAAACATCCTGAAGGTACCTTTACACGCCGCTACAGGATGGTGGAAACAACCGGGTGCTTCACGTGCACGAGCACGCACAAACGGTTGAAAACGGTACCCGCACCACCTTTACACGCCGCAACAAGGTGCGCTACAGTAGGTTACATCTATCTCTGGATACACCGCCGGGTGCCACAAGTTACCTTCTGTAGCTCACCTTACCTCATTTACACGCCGCTATAACAAGGTAATATGGGCGGAACAAAGGCAGCAGGGACAACACATAGGCGTGCCACAATTGTGGATTACGAGAATTCCGTACGCTGATAGGATAAAGCAATAGCATCATGATTGGGCAGCCAGGGCAGGAGGCTGACTAATACATGAGGCTCGAGCAATTGTGTAGTGTGACTGGTCAGCTCCTTAAATATGCCGCTCTATGCAGGACAACCAATCGCAACGCAGGAGCTTCCACCAATGATCGCTGATGGGGCGCGGTAACCCGGAGCCTGTGTCACGCCCCAGGTAAATAGCATGGTGTCGAAACAACCCTCCTGTTCCTTATTTACACGCCGATACAGGCCATAACCATCGCCTTGAAATCAACCTGTTTTTGAGCTCTGCTCTGAAACAGGTGCCTCAAGTGACGGGTGGCAACAACCGTCTTTACACGCCGCGACCGCGGGTTGATTTGGCGGTGCAAGATACATTTGTCTCATCTACCCGGTTGTTTCCACCATCCTGTAGCAGTGTGTAAAGGTACCTTAAGGGATAACAACAATCCATACTAAAGAAAAAATGGTTATTTCAATAAAATCCTTTTCTAGTTTATTTGATTTCCATTAAAAAGTTATAGCTTACATTTGTTGATGTTGATGTGTTTCGACTACAAAAAGTCAATCGGAACGGGTTCTAATTAAGACTTTGCAGTCAAAATGAGTCAACATGAACAAATGTAAGCTATGACTTTTTAATGGAAATCAATTAAACTAGAAAAGGATTTAGTTTGAGGGACCATTTTTTTCTTTGTTATGGAATCCTAAAAAAGATACCAAATAACCCACGTGTTTTGAACTGGCATTACTGGCCTTTATTCTAGGAACCCGAGGCCATGCTAATTTTGCAGTCTGAGACTTCTGTATTTAGCTAAACTATAAGCTTGGATTTTTTTTTAAACCTTAAGGTACCTTTACACGCGGCTACATTTCTTGGGTGGCTACAGGTAACTTACTGTTGCAGTGAAATCATGGAGAGATTATTCCATTTGTACACAGCAACAAGATAGAACCTTGTCTCCATGATTTCACTGCAACTAGTAAGTTACCTGTAGCCACCCAAGAAATGTAGCTGCGTGTAAAGGTACCCTTAGGGCCCCTTTACACGCCACCACTGAAAGGTAGCAACTGCTTGGCATTGGGATAATTGTGCCTGTTGCTATGAAATTGCTACGAAATGGCGGCGTGTAAATAGGGCAGTTCCTCCTGGTGTCCTGCAGTTGACTCAGATACCTGTTGCTGAGCCGTGCTCAAAAACCCAAGGCAACACAAAGGCACAATTGCCATGGTAGTGGCGTCTAAACGGGGCACAGGCATGGATGTTTTGTCGCCTTGTGATTTCACAGGGGCGTGCCACAGCGTCATGGATACCGCGCCCCATCAGCGATCATTGGTGGGGGCTACTGTGTAACCATTGTCCCTTCACAGGGCGCCATATTTAAAGAGCTATCCATTCACAGTCCACAATTGCAATGGCATCATGTATTAGCCAGCCTTCCTGCGCAGGCTGGCCAATCATGACGCTATTGCGTTGTCCAATCAACGCTTGTGCATCACGGAATACACAACTCTGTCACGCCTATGTACTTGCGGCATGAAAGATGTACCCCCATATTCCTTTGTGGTAACGGCGTGTAAAGCAGGGAAAGTATTCAACAGGAAGTAAGCCGCAGGATCTGTCGGCATTTCCGGGGAACACAGATACCTTCAGTGGACAACGCAATGGCGACGTGTATTTGCGGCATCGGCGATCGGTATCCACCGTTAAAAACGTGTGCGTGCATGTACGGTTGATACCTGTTGCTAGGCACAGTGACGGTGTGTAAAGGTACCTTAAAGGCTACCATAATTCCCCCACTCCTCAAACAACTTGACCTACCACCATGGTTTATTGTTGAATAGTGCAGCTGGCTGTTATATTTCTCACCATGGTCTGCAGTTAAGAAAAGTATAACCCAAGATGTAGTTTTAATTTACAGATGCCACTTTTGCCACTGGCATTGGTCACACATGTTATGAGGCAATGACAGGTGACATTTGCAAAGGTTGCCACCAGGTATCTCCCAGAATGTGCATGGAAACCTATTGTACCTGATGGAGTGTGTTGCATTCACAGCTAATGCTGTGAGTGAAACACAAATTACAAATGAATGGGAACTTGGTTACTCTATTTGGCCAAGTCTTTAAGAAAACCTGATTGAGGATTTTATTTTTGGAGAGATCTGTGGGATGTAGTGGGACAGATCTCTCCCTCCAGCCTGCTTCTTGCAAATAGTCTATGGCCACAATTTCTATTTTATCCAGCGGAAAAGGGCAGGATGTGTCTCAGTCCAATTTAGGCTGCAGAGCTGCAGGTTTTAATCAGATCTAGAGACCTGGGCAGGAGGAAAATAGACATTGGGACCTTGACCCCGCATCCACAAATCCCAACAGTGGTGCAGGTGTTAAACAGACATGTAAAGGGTGATACATGTGTGATATAGCTGTATTCAGGACATCTAGGTCTGGTAAACTGTGGTGTTTTAGACTATAAAGACTGTTGGTTTGAACGTTCTCCTAGATCACTGCCTCATGCTGGATAATCAAAGGCTGCGACTTCAGTGGAAAACCGCCTAACCTGTACGTGTTTCTTTACATCAGTTAACAAGACTCTATGTAACTTAATTTTACACCAAAATAGGTTCATCTTCGCCTCCCAATTAGTAGCAAAATCCAATATGTTTATCTACTTATTTGTTCCCTCTCATTTGCAATAATAAAAAAGCAGATTATAATACCATTAGAACGGGTCCATTTGCAGCACAGATAAATTTGCAGGAAGGAAAGCTGCAATTTGTATCAATAGGCAGTCGATGAAAGATTGTCAGGAAGGAATTTGGCTGAGGGCCATTTTCTACCCTCGCTATCATACTGTACTAGCGAGCGTCAGCTTCGAGCCCGATGCTCCATGACACAGTGCAAATGTGCTCGGTATGAATCCTGCCGGTGGCTTCATTAGTATTCCAGGGCAGTTCTGCGCGGAGTCTTTGCCGGCCCACATTCTAATTGCTTTTGTTGCTGTTTCAACTGCCTATAAAACGAGATGACAATTGCCTCTTTTACATATTGTATTTCAGATTACTGTCCACCCAGAAAGCAATCTGTGTCTTTTTTGTCGAACACATACGGCTCTGATCTTCCTTTACGGGTGTATCTGTAATGTAAAAGAATTGCAGATTTTTTTTCATCTTCACCGTTTCCCCTTCACTAAGCGGTATAATGACACTTTCTCCTTGTCGTCGTCTTCTCCTTCCCTGAGAACACCCTTGAAGGATTTGAGCCAGCGAGTTCAGAGGATAACGGTGGTGATAACAAGGGCTAGTTGTGCGTAGTGTCTGAAAATCACCCGTCAGGCTATTGCGGCCGGAAAAAATGACAGCCCAATGCAACTTCATTAACATATCACTGAGAGTATATAGGGATGTACTGAAGGGTCGTTAGTAAATGTGTCAACAAAATCAAAGACGGTCTCCGTATTCCATCTGATGGCAGCCACGAAGTTATGTAGGCCACAAAACGTACAATAGACCTTGTGCATGAAAACTGGGGCACATATGACCTGGAATATGCTACCTTTATAATTAATCCAATCACGGCAATCTTAGTTTGGAGAATAAAGCTGAGCACTTAGGACTAAAGAAAACACAGGAAGGACATATCAATTTCATCAAGAATTTACATTGAAATCTTGCAGCTTCATAGAGAAGGTCAAATTAAAGGCCATTAAACAACCTTTCAAGCTCCATCGATCCTATGAAGGGGGGAGCCAAAGGGCAGTTCCCTTGAATTACTGCTTAGATGCCAGGGTTGATACTCTTTGTGGCATCTAAGGGGTTAAACTGCTGCAATCAGAGGTAGCTCCAGTTACAATTGGATTCCTTAGGGGTGGGGCCTAGTCAATTAAAATGACTTGCAGTGTCGCTTAGGCAAGAGAGTTGGGTGTGTGTAGAGAAGCCCATTGATTAATTTGGCCTAGCCTTCTGGGTCACACCGGTAATTAGAGTACAGTGGTGGAGGCATTGTTCCAGGATGTGTTTGGGTTCTACCCTTTCTGTGTGGGTAATCTACCCCCGGCCTCAAGGAGGCCTTTCCAGGAAGCAGCTGACTCCAATGGTAACAGGTGTGTGGACTCCAACATAGACTCAGGCAAACGGGTCGGCACAGTGCTAGTGGTAAAGGAACTTTGTCCAGCAATTGCCCTGTTTGTTTTTCTGAAGCCTAACCCTGTAAGTAGAGGATGGCTGGAGCCAAGTAGGACTACCTGAATTTACATCGAGTCACCGCTACGTTACATAGTGTCAGTATTTAGAGGTAGCAGGATGGCGGGAGCAGTCTGCACTAAATTAGATAGATAGATAGATAGATAGATAGATAGATAGATAGATTAGATAGATAGATAGAATAGATAGATAGATTAGATGTTGTGTATAGAGTAAACAGAACCCAGTAAACTTGTTACTGGTGACAGATGATATATGAACAGAGATGATGAATATCTTGTCTGCTTGGCGTCTCTGCTCCCTGCCTGTAATTTCTCATACATTATATAACATGAACTTTCCAGATCGGCCCTCGCACCGGATCGCACGGTTATAACTATAACATTATATGGGCTAATGTTTTTATACACATAGCGGTTTCCAACAGGGTTACTCCAGATAAGCAATATACGACACAGGCACATAAATCATTACCAGCATCTTTTGTAATCTTGATCTTCAACAACTAAATATTGAAAAACATATTCCGTAAACTGATTTTCCTGTTGCTTGAACCCAGCAGTAAGTAGTCAATTTCCCTGCAGCGCCACCGTAGGGGAAATAATGCATTACATGATGCCCATTTGAAATCAATTGGCTCGTATAATGGCTGCGCTGGCAGAGATTCTCCAACGAGACTTGTAGCTGAATATTCTAATTTTAATAATAAAGACATTGCTCCAGCCCAGAGAAATAGACAGAGGGTTCTGCAGTTCTACAGTTGTGGCCAAAAGTATTGACACCCCTGCAATTCTGTCAGACAATGCTCAGTTTCTTCCTGAAAATGATTGCAATCACAAATTCTTTGGTATTATTATCTTCATTTAATTTGTCTTCAATGAAAAAACTCAAAAGAATGAAGCAAAAAGCAAAACATTGATTATTTCACACAAAACTCCAAAAATGGGCCAGACAAAAGTATTGACACCCTCAGCCAAATACTTGGTTGCACAACTGTGGCGCCCCTGCGACCAGGAGGCCACATAGGGAACTGCAGCCAGGTAGGAAGGAAAGACAGTTTATACAAACACCCTCACAGACATCCCACACACCACTAGGAGGCAGCACCCAACCCGGAGCCCGGGACTCTAGGCAGGCAAAGGGTGGTGGGTTTAGAGGACAGTGGGCGGGACAGCATGTAGGTTAGGTGACAGAAGGTAGAAATAGAGGAAGAGGAGGAAGGAGTGAGTAGGCCAGAGGGTGCCGAGCAGAAAAGACGGAAGCACACGTTCTGGAGGAGTGGGGCTGGTGGAGATGCAGAATCTAAAGAGTCAGAGAAACAATGGAGAGAGAGCTTGTCCATACCCAGCACCCCGGGAGTGTGAGGAAAGAGACGGACCAGCAGCACTGTGTCCTAGGAATACGGCAGCACTGACCAACTCCCGGTGGAGTAGTCTTCCCTACTGAAGCCAGAATCACACGGGTCAGGAGGGAGCCTGATAGTGCCTTGTGGGAGAGAACTATTGGAGGCTAGGCAGATTGCAGAGTGTCGGCTCTGACGGGGACCGAAGATTTACCCGGTATCCCCAGATTCACCAACGGGGAGCTCCAATTCTAGGTTGGAGTTCCTACCCAAAGGACAGACAGCACAGTGGCAACCACGAGGACCCACAAGGGTCCGAGCTACCGCTACACTGTCCGGAGACACACACACAGACAGAGATCAAAGCCTGGAAAGGACCCTAAAGAGAGTGAGGGGTCACAGATTGACAACCTGGCTGCAGGGAGTTTAGAGGAACCCGGAGTAGAATGCCTGTAACCCGTGTAAGAGAACTGTACCGTGAACTGTTGTACTGAGAAAACTGCACAGTAAACCCAGTGAACCCTGCTTCCGACTCCCGTGTGTGATTCTCTGCAGACAGAACTTTACTACATCTTTGCACCCTTGTCTGTGACTGATTTCTTCCAGCAGGACAGCAGAAAGGTCCCACCTGCAGAGCCACAGCCTGTCAGCTCTGCACACTGGCTGGAAGAAGGCTGCAGCAGCAGGAAAGTAAGTGAACTGCACCTATTGCAACCCTCCATCAAACACTTTAACTATCACTGCCCCGGGGAACTCAGCTCTACCCACGGAGAGCTATTCCATCTATAGCTGCCTAACATCATCCCCGGAGGTTCTGCAGCAGCGGTGGTCCCATCATTGACCACACACCGTGGGTGGCGTCACGACAAACTTTAATCCATTGTACATATCACCTTTTACTTGTGAGAACCCGGGACACAGTCCGGACCAGGACCTCAGTGACATCCCCAGCAGCGACCCGGTCCGGTACCGAGTACCCCGTCCCAGTGGGCTCCACACAACCTTTAGCCAAAATAACTGCGATCAACCGCTTCCGGTAACCATCAATGAGTTTCTTACAATGCTCTGCTGGAATTTTAGACCATTCTTCTTTGGCAAACTGCTCCAGGTCCCTGATATTTGAAGGGTGCCTTCTCCAAACTGCCATTTTTAGATCTCTCCACAGGTGTTCTATGGGATTCAGGTCTGGACTCATTGCTGGTCACCTTAGAAGTCTCCAGTGCTTTCTCTCAAACCATTTTCTAGTGCTTTTTGAAGTGTGTTTTGGGTCATTGTCCTGCTGGAAGAACCATGACCTCTGAGGGAGACCCAGCTTTCTCACACTGGGCCCTACATTATGCTGCAAAATTTGTTGGTAGTCTTCAGACTTAATAATGCCATGCACACGGTCAAGCAGGCCAGTGCCAGAGGCAGCAAAGGCCTCTTTTTTTCTCCTGTAAACTTTATGTTGATGCCTTTGCCCAAAAAGCTCTACTTTTGTCTCATCTGACCAGAGAACATTCTTCCAAAACGTTTTAGGCTTTCTCAGGTAAGTTTTGGCAAACTCCAGCCTGGCTTTTTTATGTCTTGGGGTAAGAAGTGGGGTCTTCCTGGGTATCTTACCATACAGTCCCTTTTATTCAGACGCCGACAGATAGTACGGGTTAACACTGTTGTACCCTCGGACTGCAGGGCAGCTTGAACTTGTTTGGATGTTAGTCGAGGTTCTTTATCCACCATCCGCACAATCTTGCGTTGAAATCTCTCGTCAATTTTTCTTTTCCGTCCACATCTAGGGAGGTTAGCCACAGTGCCATGGGCTTTAAACTTCTTGATGACACTGCGCACGGTAGACACAGGAACATTCAGGTCTTTGGAGATGGACTTGTAGCCTTGAGATTGCTCATGCTTCCTCACAATTTGGTTTTACAATTCCTCAGACAGTTCTTTGGTCTTCTTTCTTTTCTCCATGCTCAATGCGGTACACACAGGGACACAGGACAGAGGTTGAGTCAACTTTAATCCATGTCAACTGGCTGCAAGTGTGATTTAGTTATTGTCAACACCTGTTAGGTGCCACAGGTAAGTTACAGGTGCTGTTAATTACACAAATTAGAGAACCATCACATGATTTTTCTAACAGTGCCAATACTTTTGTCCACCCCCTTTTTTATGTTTGGTGTGGAATTATATCCAATTTGGCTTTAGGACAATTCTTTTTGTGTTTTTTTCATTCAAGACAAATTAAATGAAGATAATAACACCAAAGAATTTGTGATTGCAATCATTTTCAGGAAGAAACTGAGTATTATCTGACAGAATTGCAGGGGTGTCAATACTTTTGGCCACAACTGTATGTGCTCCTGTGGACTGCGGACTGTCTTTAACAGCTAAAGGAGTCAACTGTATCACTAATAATCACCAGGGTCAGACTATCAAGACAAGGGCTCATATTCTGTATTATGAAGAAAATCTTGTCTCCCATCAAGTCTTTTTATGATTATCCTCATAATACATAATACAGAACCGTGTGGAAGTGAACTGCACGCAGGGCTCCTATTGCGCTGTATCTGGCGGCCAAAGGGACTCTGTGACAGTTATATTTATTCTTAATATTCTACAATTCATGCATTAAATGCACAATTTATAGAATATTTTAATAAGTTGAAGCAATAAGTGTTGACAGAGAATCCTATAAAATAGTTATTGGGGTCCAGTTATTAGTCCCTTTTATCAACTTTTGTTTTTGTTTTTACCTTTTTTGACCCTTTATGGAATTCACACAATAGAGTAACATGTTACTGATCTGTAAATGATGAAATAATAGAGTATTAGTGTCATGTGCAGAAATCCCAACACTTGCAGCCTAAGCCTCAGCTGCATTCACTGTGATTATTATTGGTCATCTGCAGTGCTTTTTTTGTAAATGAATATTTGCCAGTACTGGCCCCGGCAACTTGTGGAGCGGGGGGGAATGGTTTGCTGTCAGGCACCTTGAGGACCCTTGTGCTGTCAGGCCCCAGCAACTTGAGGAGCGGGGGGGCGGGGTAGTGCTGTCAGGCAACAATTTGAGGACTGGAGGAGGAGGCTTCAGCTACTTGAGGAGTGGGGAGAGGGGTTTCAGAATAGCACCGCCCCTTCAGGATATTTTCCTGTACGTACCCCCCTCTGTGTATTTTCCAGTACGCCGTACCACCACGTACCCCCACAAAAAAAGCATTGGTCATCTGAGAAAGGTTCTGTTGCTGAATCCACTTGGGAAAATCATCAAAATCCAGTGCTGGCAGCTCCGTGTGTAATCTCCGAACAATGATGTCCAGATGTGCTCGATGGGAGATAAGTCCAGAGACGCCTTAAGTAATGGAATACAAGTCTAAAGACACTGCCGGTTATGAGAAATAAGTCTGGACACACTGCAATTCTGGACACACTGCAGGTCATGGGAGACAGGTCTGGAGACACTGCAGGTCATGGAAAACAAAACTGGAGTCACTGCAGGTCATTGAAGACAAGTTTTGAGACACTATAGTCATGGGAGACAAGCCTGGAGACACTGAAGGTCAGGGCAGAAAAGAATGGAGACACTGCAGGTCATGGGAGACAAGTCTGGAGACACTACAGGCCATGGAAGACAAGCATGGAGACCCTGCAGGTCAGGGCAGACAAGTTTTGAGACACTGCAGGTCATGGGAGACAAGCCTGGAGACACCACAGGTCAAGGGAGACATGCATGGAGATGTGGCGCCCCTATGGCTAGGCGCCACAGGGAAGTATTACACTTTGCAAATATATGTAGTGCCTCTGTAGCTGTGGGTTTGGGTTTAACCTATGGAGTCTAAGTTAGCACTCAACACTAGGCCACCTTAGTGTAAAGGACTGATTATTCAGTAGGTCCAAAAGGGGGTGGAGCTTGGGTTAGAGCGGGAGACTTGAGTGACAGTTAGTATGAGTCAGTCAGTCTGCATCAGGAACAGTGCTGGGAAGGCAGTCAGTCAGGACGAGCCTGACAGCCCTCTGACAGAAGGATCACCCATATGCAGGAGGGTGACCCGGATAGAAGGGGACGAACCAGTACCGGTTGGTGCCGGCTGGTTTAGTCTGGGGAAAAACACCGGCAACCCGGAAGCCAAAGCGGTTAGCTGTTCATCCCTGACCGCAAACCGATGAGCCGCAGGCCCTTAATCACCGGGTAGCCGTAGGTGCCCCAAGACGGTACCTCACTCCTCAGGCCTATAATCGGTCCAAGACTACGTGGGGAACGGTCCGGATTCCGGTGGCGGGAAAGAGAGTGCGTTCCTGCTGCTCCTATCCGTACCGGTCAAGGATAACCCGTGCCTCACCGTACAAGACCAGGGGACTGGCGAGGGAGCACTGCAAAGGTGGTGAAAGACAGAGAGGAAGGTAGAATTGAGACCCCGAAAGGGAACATCTAAAGACTCCATAGGGGTAACTGACAACTAGTACCCGTTAAATCAGACTGTACCATGTATTCTATAACATCTGTCGGTACCAGTAAAGTGGAGTTGAAGTTGAGTCGGTGTCTGTCTTCCTTCCTGCCGGTGCCCGGAGGGCCTCCACATCCTCAGAGGGTTAAGAATAACTACTCCCCTCATCCCCTCATCCTCCATTACCGCTGCCCTGAGGTAAAGCTCCACCTGTGGGGAGCTGTACCACACTGAGCTGCACCCATTATCACTTCAACGGCCGGCCTGCAGCGCCGGTATCCAAATTACCGAGATCCACAGGTGGCGTCACATACTCTTAATCCTTATAAATATTTCCCCCACCAAACATACGACAGCCAGGGCACGAAACCGGGAACCCGACCACCCGTGATTTCCCCATCACCACCATCAATCCATCCCGGTGTCCAAGTACCCCTCTCCCTGTGCTCATCAGAGACACTGCAGATCAAGGGAAAAAGTCTGGCAACACTGCAGTTCATGGGAGTCAAGTTTGGAGACACTACAGGTCATTGGAAACAAGTCCAGAGATGCTGTAGGTCATCGGAGTCAAGTCTGAAAATGCTGGAGGTCATGGGAGACAAGTGCAGATAAGCTGCAGTCCATGGGAAACAAGTCCAGAGATACTGCAGGCCATGGCAGACAAATCCAGAGATGCTGCAGGTTATGAAAGACAAGTCCAAAGAAAAT
Source organism: Allobates femoralis (assembly GCA_033576535.1). Classification (NCBI taxonomy): domain Eukaryota; kingdom Metazoa; phylum Chordata; class Amphibia; order Anura; family Aromobatidae; genus Allobates; species Allobates femoralis. The sequence goes on along the minus strand of JARQOC010000010.1, from coordinate 96,878,009 downwards.
TCAGCTTATTGGTGACAAGTTCAGAGATGATGCAGGTCATGAGAGACAATACCAGAGATGATGCAGGTCATGAGAGACAATACCAGAGATGCTGCAAGTCATGAGAGACAATACCAGAGATGCTGAAGGTAATGAGAGATAAGTCCAGAGACACTTCAGGTCATAAAAAACAAGTCCGGAGACACTGCAGGTCAAGGGAGAAAAATCCAGAGATGCTGCAGGTAATGAGAGACAACTCCAGAGATGCTGCAGGTTATGGGGGACAAGTCCAGAGATGCTGCAGGTTATGGGAAAAAAGTCCGGAGAAACTGCTAGAGACAAGTTCAGAGATGCTGCATGTCATGAGAAATAAGGCCAGAGATGCTGCTGGTCACGGGAGACAAGTCCAGAGATGTTTCAGGTCATGGGAGGCAAGTACAGAGATACTGCAGTTCATGAGAGAGAAGTTCAGAGACATTGTTAGTTAAGGGAGACAGGTCAAGAGATATTGCAGGTTAAATAAGACAAGTCTGGAGATGTTGCAGATCATGGGAGACAAGTCCAAAACATTGCAGGTCATGAGAGTCAAGTTCCAAAATGCAGAAAGTTATGGTAGACAAGTCCAGAAACGCTGCAGGTTGTGGTCACACGTTTAGTCCAGCAGGCTGCTCACAGTAACACGATCAACATACAGCCTGATTCATTATTGCATTTTGTCGAATTTTTTGTACTTTTTGCTTGTTTTTCCCTTTGCACTTTATACTTCTTTTACTTTTCCCCATTTTTAGAGTCTACTTTCTGTCTTAACTAGAGATGAGCCACCACCCTAGTGTTCTAGTTCGATTAGATTCGTCGAATGGAAGGTGTGTTTGTCTAATGTTCGTTGAACACCCTCGAACACACTAAAACACTATTGTGGTGGTCAATTTCAGTTCCGCAATGTATATACATACATTGCGAAACTGAAATGAAGTAAAATCAAGGGTTAAAAATAAAAAAATCGATACCTCTCTAATCAATCCAGCGACGCTTCCAGCAGTGCCTACCTGTCGGAGATGTGATCCCGGCAGCGTTTCCAGGTGAAATCACGAGTTCTCGCGATAACTCGTCATGTGACTGGAAACCGCTGCCGAGATTATGACGTCACCGCAGATCCTGCAGGTCCTCACGAGTAGTGAATAGTAGTGAGGACCTGCGGTTACATGACGAGTTCTCGCGATAACTCGTCATGTGACCGGGAACCGCTGCCGGGATTATGACGTCACCGCAGGTCGTACAGATCCTCACTACTATTCACTACTAGTGAGGGCCTGTAGGACCTGCAGTGATGTCATAATCTCATCATTTCACCAGGAAAAGCTGCCAGGATCACAGCTCCGACAGGTAGACAGTGCTGGAGGCGTTGTTGGATGGATTAGAGAGGTGAGTATCGATTTTTTTTATTTTTAACCCTTGATTTTACCTCAATTAAGTTCTGCAATGTATGTATATACATTGCGGAACTGAAATCGAACTGAAATCGAGCATGACCTCGAACTGGCGAATTTGAAGCAAATTGTGCTAATTCGACGAACAACTCGAACATTACCAAAAACAGCTCAGATTTAAGATTGGTGAACAATTTGATTCGAACACTGCTCATCTCTAGTCTTTACCTGTTTTTTAAATCTTCTCTGTCTACTACATCTCTGTCTACTCCCTGAATACTATAAGATCTCCTGGAACCTGACCCCGGATTACGTGACTTCCCTGTTGCCTATATTCCTGTAAGTAGTGACTGTGTGACAACCTAGCTGTTAGTAGTGACTAGCATCACACACAGTGCATCCTTTTATGCCTCCTGGCACCCGGCATTCCAAAACTACACCGTCAAAACCGGCACAGCCTAATCCATAACTGATTCGCTCCATATCTATTCCCGATACGGTCACATCTGAGAATATGAGCACACACAACATTTTCCAAGTATGGAATTAACACTTACATCAATTATACCACAACGAGAGCTGTAAAGAAACACGGGTATTACCACATCTCCCTCTCCGGCCCATGACAAGTTCCATAACAGCTAATAATTACTTTCACATCTCTGCAGATGTGCGGTGATCTCTTTATGATCTGCATGTGATTGATTCAGCACGTAGCATGTCAACTGTGAAAATATTTTGACATATGGCAAACGCTGTTCAGTGTATGAACCACCATACAAAGATATGAAATGCATACATTTATGTATTCATTTTTTGTAATAGGATTTCCAAGTGAACACAAGATGGGTTTAACTGCTAGGACATGCACCGATTGGCAGAACTAAGAACCTTTATCACTGTAAAATGGGGCATCAGTTTGACATCTGTCTAAGGCCACAGGCTCAAAAGGGTTATCTCGGACAGACTTTTCACAAGCCGCTATGTTTGGCAGGATCATGAGAAAACCTAACACCCTTTAGCCCATCTGTAGATTTGCAATGGAGTCCAGGATATTGCTGCCTGCGGAAGGGCTGGAGTCCAGAGACAGGAAAGTCGCCAAGCAGGGTAAAAGCTGGGACGTTACAATCCATTAGAGTAATCAGGTCAAAACCAAAGGTATCAGGCAGGAGAAGTGTCCAAAAAACAGACCAAGCCAAAACAGGAAAACATTACCGTAGAGCAGGAGACTAGCCAGGTAAGCACAAGCTATATCTGGCAGTTTCCAGGAAAAAGCTGAAAACTTTAGTAGGGTGTGGCGCCTTCTAATTAGCTGAAGCCAGAAGCTGATGACTTCAGCTGGACAGCACACACACACTCTCTCTGTGCAGGTCTCAGCCACTCTAACCTTAGTGGATAAACGGAGCCTGCTCTCGCTAGAGTTTCTAGCCCTGACTCTCCTCTATAACCAGAACCACCTACAGAGTGAATATAGTGGTGCCTAAGGACAGAAGCAGACATCCTAGGAACAGCATCTGGTGGAGAAATAACAGTCAGTGAAGGTGCTTGACCGTCACTCAATTCATTCTCTAAGAGTACCGTTACACGTCGCAACATTGCAAGCAATTTCACTGGCAATTTGCTGGTTGCAGTGAAATCATGAACACATTGTTACATTTGTACACAGCAACAAGATAGAACAATGTGTCCATGATTTCACTGCAACCAGCACATTGCCAGTGAAATTGCTTGCAATGTTGCGACGTGTAATGGTACCCTAAGAAGCGTTTTCGACGGCCCAATATTTAAATGGTGCATCGGTCAGACATTTGAACTGATCCTTTATTGTAGGGACATAGTCCCAGCGATCAGACTCCCTCTAATCAGGACGTTTTCTACCAATCTCACTTTGGTGTTCATCTTTTCACTCTTTTGAGCATTTTGTTCACTTTTCCATTTCTGGTTTTGAAAAACGCTCAAGTAGGAAAAATTAGAAAGTACATGTCCCTTCATTAAAACGTCTCCTGATTAGAATTGCTCCAATTTAGATGTCTGCTTTTATAAAAATGAAAAACCTTTCCAAAATGCTTCAAAAACTCTTCAAAGCTGGAAGCAAAAAAATAAAATCTCCTCTAAAAACTCTCCAAAGACTGAACATTTCCTGAATGCTTCCCACTAGAAAATTCCGTTTTTTGATTGTCATATGTCTAAAGAAAAAAATGAAGGCTAAACTGCTTCTGACATCTCTGGTGGTGGATTATCTCCAGGCAGGTTATTTACTGAAGTGGGTGCAGGGTTTAAAGTCCTATGTGGGCTCTTAGGGGTCAAAAGGTTCCCTTTGGCTCATAAAGCCCCAGTCACACATAACGATATCGTTAGAGAGATCGTTGTAACTGTGACGTTACAACGATCTCTCCAGCGATGTCGTTATGTGTGACACTTTGCAGCGATCAGGCCCCTGCTGTGAGGTCGCTGATCGCTGCAAAGTGCTGTGGGTCATTTTTTGATTGTTGGTTTCCCGCTGGTCAGCACGCATCGCTGCGTGTGACAGCGAGAAACCAGCGATCTGTGACTTCACAGGGCTGGTTACTATGGTAAACACCGGGTATCTAGGCAGCGCGCGCTGCCTAGATACCCGGCATTTACCATGGTTACCAGCGTTCTCCCTGCTTAGCACTGCCTGTAAGCAGGGAGAACACAGGTAACTATGATAAACAGCGGGTATCCAAGCAGCGTGCGCTGCCCGGATACCGCGCTGTTTATCATAGTTACCAGCGTTCTCCCTGCTCTGCCAAGACAGCGCTAAGCAGGGAGCGATGTGGGAGGTGGCTCCCAGGGCCTGATCGCTGGGGAGATCTGCCTGTTTGACAGCTCCCCAGCGATCAGGTAACGACACTCCAGCGATCCCGGCAGGTCGTTATCGCTGTCGGGATCGTTGGAGCGATCGTTATGTGTGACTGCACCTTTAGTGAAGACCAGTGCAATTAAAGACTTGTGATACTTGATGACCCTGTTAAAGATTTTGTACCAGGGTGCAGCCTGTACGTTTCAAACTTCATAATGGTCTTCTGGGATTGAAATCTATTGATTGGTCTAAGACAGGGGGAACACCAGGCCCCAAGGGCCACCAACAGCTCATGTTTTCAGGATTTCCTTAGCATTGCACAGGGTTTGGAACATCACCTGTGCAGGTGATTACATTGTGAACTGTGCAATACTAAGGAAATCCTGAAATCCTTAACCATTGGTGGCCCTTGAGGCCTGGAGTTCCCCACCCCTGGTCTAGGAAAAGTTTGGAGATCCGCATACACATTCATTGGCCGGAAAGGCCTGCTGGAAGCCAATGATATGTTGCTCGCCTGGCAGATGTAGTCCATGCTTCTTATTCTAAAAGTGCAAGTGTAAAAAAAGCAGCCAGGTTTTCACAAGGCCTTCACTGTGGCCAACAGACGCCATGTTAAGTTAAGAGGCTTCTACTGGCTGATGCCAAAATACATCATAGTCTCCTGGAAATAAATCCAGCTCGGAAAATCTCCTGATCCATCTCAGAAGAGACTGCAGATCTCCATACAAATTCCTTGGTCAGAAAGACCCGCTGGAACCAGCTGATATGTTGCACCCCTGGCAGGTGTAGTCCATTCTTCTTATTCTGAAAAGTAGTAAAAAAGAGCAAGGAGTGGAGCTGTAATGCGTACAAATTTATTACAAATTTATCATCAATAAGACAGACAAGGAGGATAACACAAATGAGTGCAGGATAAAAAGGTGACAGTGCAGTCTGCAGATGGTTTACATGATAATTCTGGTTCATACAAGATTTAAATTCACAATTGATAAACAGTCTGTTGTTAAACAAATGGATAATGTTTTTCACATATGTCACTACATCAAGGCTATTATAACCATCCCAATGGTGTGTGACGCACCCCAGGGTATGGGGACTCGGGTATCTGGGCCCTCTGTGGCGGTTGGGATGTCACTGGCAGCTGGCCCAGACCCGTGGCCCAGGTGGTCAGCTTTAAAAAGGGGTAGTTGAAATGGGAATAAAGTTCAAGCTCATGTGACGTCACCTGTGGTATCTGGTGACTACACCAGCACTGCATGTGGCCTCCAGGGATGATGGACGGGCAGCTAGGTGTTGAAGCTCCCCACAGGCAGAGCTGGATCCCTGGGGTGTTTGGTTATGAAGATGAGGGATGGAGCAGGATTTGGCCAGGCTGTTAGATAACGGGACAGTCTCTGTGGATGGCAGGGACACAGGTAAGGAACCGACACACACACCACTGGTTGTTTCTTTATCTTTTACTGGTGGAATTGCTGGTAAATGTCCAGGGCACTGTCGGGTGTTCAGGATGCACTTCAGGATCTCCACAGTGTGTATAAGGCCTCCTTGTCTCTTTCCCCGTGTGTGTGTGAAGCCCCTGCCCTGCGTGAAACTTGGCTGGCCTCCTCTGCTCTCTTACCACCTGTGCTGTTGCTGGGAAACCCTCGATGGACTACCGCTATTCCTCTCTCTGCAGTGCCTGGCTCCCTGGTTGGTGACTGCACAGATGCCCGGGAGACTGAAGTCTCCGCGGTAGACCGGTATTCTCTACTGGGCCAGGTGCTTTCCAGTAGACTCGGACTCCGGTGTCCGGAGTGCTATTTGAGGTGAACCTAACGATGCCTCCTCGGTTCCCACTTTGCTCTCTTTTCTCTCCTTGCCTCCCGACCCCACTCTTGGACCCTGCAGGACTACTTTGAAGGCTGTTTAGGGTCACTGGCTCGGGCCTAGCGCGGCACCGACCACCAGGACGTCTTCACAGCTCTTGTAGCATCTGCACACTCTAACTAACTCTGCCCCCAGCACCAGTATTTATAGTGGATCTTGCCTAAGGGCAGCAAGTGGGCTCTCCCTACTGTGCTGGGGTGGAAGGTGTTGCTTGTGTCTGTGTTCCCACTGTGGAAACCCATCCGTGCTGTAGGTGAGTCTGTGGTTACCTGTTTGAGCAGGGTGCCACATGTACAAACAAGTGAATTGATATACCTTTTTCCCACTCTGTGGGGGCATTAATTTTTCTGAATAGTGGAGCCGGTGCAAAAAAATAGCCGGGTGTGTAAGAGACCTGCAGTGTGGCCAACAGTCATCATGTCAAGACGTTCCTACCACATATGCAAAACGGCATCATAGTCTCCTGGGATTAAATTGAAATCTCCTGTTCCGTCTGGGAAGAAACTGGAGATCCCCCTACATATATGTTCTTTGGAAAGGCCTGCTAGAGCAAGCTAATATGTTGCCCACCTGGCAGTTTTAGTCCATGCTTCTTATTCTAGATAACAAATCAGGTGCAAAAATACAGCCCGGTGTGTATGAGGCCTTCACTGTGGCCAACGAATGCCATGTCAAGAGGCGCCTACCAGCAGATGTAAAAATATATCATAGTCGCCTGAGAATAGATTGAAATCTCCTGATCAGTCTTGAGGCCCAGTTACACGGTACAAGATCGTGAACGATATCGCTCAAACGGGTTTGGAGTCGTTCAAACGACATCGTTAGTACGTCGTTGTGTGTGACACCAAGATATGGATACGATAAATCGTTGGATCGTTGATCGCAGATTTGAGAACATGTTCTCAAATCAAACGATCCTCGATCAGCCAACCTGCTGCATCGTTCAGTGTGACACCACGATAACGATGTCGTTCACGACTTCACCCATACACATGTGCGAACTATAGCTGCTTGCTGGATTGTTGGTGCGTCGTGCACGATATCTATACTTGTGACATCTCACCAGCGATGTCTAAACAATGTCCTAACGAGATCATTAGTGCTATTGTTTCAACATTGAAGCGTGTAACGGTACCTTTGGAAGAGCCTGGAGATCCCCACACACATTCATTGATAGTAAAGGCCTATTGGAACCAGCTGATATGTTGCCCGCCTTGCACGTGTAGTCCATGATTCTCATTTTAAATAATAGAACAGGTGTAAAAAAACAGCCAGGTGTGTACGAGACCTTCACTGTGGTCAACAGAGACAATGTTAATAGGCTCCTACCAGCAAGTGCAAATATACAAGATGCTGGCTAACTCCTTTAAGACGTTAGTGTGATTCACTATGTATAACTGCTTGAGAGCAATTCATATCAATCAGATGATTTCCTTGAGGAACGCTTGATGACTTATGATGAAGTAAGGTCTTATCATTAGCCATTCACCATCTACTGGAAGAAAACAATGATGGCTCTACATAGATGCCTGTTATCATCTTCAGAGGAAGCCCAGCTCTCATCTATGATCCTGATGCCTATCGCTTGTTTGATCCCTGCTTTCTTATCTGCTGCAGCTCCTGGTGATAAGAAATATAATCTCTAAGCAGAAAACCAGTTAAGACAATAATGAAGGCCTGTTTTCTCAGACGGTACAGAAGATGCCTTTGCCAGTGGCAAAGTTGGCCACGTTCTTTGAATGCCTCGCAATAACTTTCTTCCATTCTATGTTTCATTTGCCATTTCACATCTGCTCCAATTACAACAGGCGCTGAGTGCAGGAGGTTAGAGGAAAAAGTTTCTGCTATGAATTTTGTTGTTATGTGCCGTAGATGGATACTTAAGGAATTCTAAGCTCCTCCAGAGACATGGCTCCTAAACTCTTCACCGGGCATCATAGAAGCTTAAAGTGAACTATTAGAGGTCTGGGCGAAGCCAACGCAAACCTTTGTCTCGCTACCTTGGCAATGATCCACTGAATCTTTCCCATAATAAACACAATACGTAAATCACTAATGTAGTGTACAGACTGAGAAAATCTCAATAAAGAAAGAGATAAAGTTTCATGGGGTTTCTCACTATACATTACATGTAACGTCTTCCAAAGGACATTGCTATCTCCACCTTCTATGTTGTTTTTATACATATATGCCATTTAAAGGGAATCTGTCAGCAGGTTTTTTCTATGTAATCTGAGTGTAGGGGCAGAGACCCTGATTCCAGCGATGCGTCCCTTACTAGGCTGTGTCTTGTTGTTTCAATACAATCAGTATTTTATCAGCAGGAGATTATCACTACAGGGCTAGGTGTCTCTGCCTCCTGGTAAAACCACACACCCACCACTGAATACCAGCTCTCTGTCAATATATAGGGTGCACTGAAAGCAGCCAATCAGTGCTGTGGGCGGGGTTATACTGGACTCAGCATTCTGCGCTCTGCTAGATCTGTATCACAGAAAGCTGTGATTGTATGACAACCGCTGCAGCCAGTAAACTAAGCACATATTGCTAGCATCAGTATCTTAGCCCCTACATCATGCTGATGTCAGATTACATAGCAAAACTGTGCTGACAGATTCCCTTTAATAACCCTTTGAAAAAAAACAATTAAATACAGAATAGCAGAACTGAGTTTGTTATTTAACTACTTCAAACTTTGAGTAAATCTGAAACCTTATGTAAAAGTGCAAGATGAATTGTACATGTAGGAAACTCAGCAAGGCTACACCTGACAAACTCAAGAATGCTTCATCTGTTGAAACACAAATCCCAATCTTAATCCTTATTTTAAATGGAATTTCTCAGCAGGTTTTGGCTATAGAATCTGAAGATGTTAGGGTTAAAACATAGAATTCATTGATGAGTCTCTTATCACAAGGTTGTTGTTTTCCTGCAATGTTTGTTTTAGCTTCAGGACCTTATCATTGCTGGACTAGATTGCCTTGTGCATGGCAGTCCGGTACACCCCCTTCTGTGTTTAGCAAATCACTGTCTATATACTTTGTATACAGAACCTAGCAGTGGCAGCTTTCTCAGCTCTGCTGCATGAGTAAACCTAAAAAATCGGTGTCAGAACAGCTGCTCCAAGTAATCTAAGTGATACATCGTTGGATTCTAGGCCTCTTTGCCTCCATCATGCTGCTCTCAGATGAGGTAGCAAAAACCTGCTGACAGATTCCCTTTAAGGAGTACCCGTAGCCATGACAAAAGTGAATAGTTTTTGCATTTATTTTATTTTTGTTGTTGCCATAATCCCTTTTTATGTTTAGGAAACTAGAGATATGTGCCTTTTATTGCTAATTTTACGTTCTATACAAAGGACTTGTGTCTCTCAGGGGTTAATCTCCTCCTGATTTGCTCCATTTTCAAGTGGTAGTCATCTAAGAGATGGGACTTAGTCATGATGGGGGGGGAAGGGCTGGCATAACAATATTTTCATCCAAGTGAAGACACAGGAGAGGGGGGAGGCTCCTGCTGCAGCCAGTTAACTCACTTCCAAAAACACATGATAAGAAAGAATTAATATAAAGTTTTAAGAAATAGGATTAAATGACAATAGAAAATTAAGAAAGAAATGCTGGCAAATAATACAATAAATCAACAAATAATTTTGGCTAGGGATAGTCGAACTTGTGCTTTTCCCAGGGTTCGCGCCCTGGGTTGCTGTGTGCAAGCACGTATTTGGTTACTAATCTGCCTAATTATTCTTAACGTCAATGTTATCCCGTTCAGCTGTGTCGCGGCACCTTGTCACTTCTGGGCTTCTGGGATGCATCGTTATGTGACTGGCTTCAATAGCCAATCACATGCGCCAAGATGATAAGGGACGGCCCGGAAGTGACGCAACCACACGTCACACCAAGAAGTGAGAACGGGGACCCAGTAAGTGTATTAAAAGGATTAACTATTGCATTACTTTACAGCTGCAACCCCAGGCACAAACACGAATAGGTAACCCATCCCTAAAAGCTGCAGCTCAAAGCAATGATTGCAAAATTCTTCACTTTCCCCTAAAAAGGCTTTGTTTGGCTTCCAACCAATGATTGCCAAATCCTTTAGGTTCCCTTAAAAATGTCTTGTACAGACTACTCTGCAGTCACTGTGAACTTCTACGCAGTAGTTTAAATTGAAGTAAATTTCCTTTTGTACATAAAGGGTTAATGTCAGTAGCTGTGGCTCAGCAGTATGAGTTGCTGTGTGTATCAGGTGATATGTTTGACCACTCCACCAGTCTTTAAATAGTCCCTTGACCCATCATTTGATGTCACTGATAGAGTTCATACTCTGCTTGACCCTTAAGTTGATTGGATGCTGTGAGCTGTTTCTGCTGAAGCCTTTGAGAAGCTGCCTTATACTTTGTAGTCCAACATCATGTTTGGGGTTTGCTGTTCTTATCCCGGCCCCCTGAGTGGAAGAGAGGGAAAATTAGACTAAGGCTGGCAAGGAGAAGAGCAAGGGTTACTGCCCAGACATCCTTACCTTCAGAGGTATCTCTGGGAATAGGGTCAGCTAGGGCTCCCTAGTCTGAGGGTCAGACTAGCTTCCTGATTACCTCTGTCACTATCACGCCCATGACAAATAAGCTTTGTTTGGCCTGAAACCAGTTTTTGCCAAATCCTTCAGTTTGTGCTAAAAAGGCATATTTTTGGCTTAAAGCAGTGATTGCAAAATCTTTCCACTAAAAAGGCTGTGTATCGCCACAAAAGAGTGATTGCCAAATCTTTCACTTTCTCCTAAATAACTGATTGCCAAATATTTGTGTTTCCCCTAAAAAGATTTTTATTGGCCTCCTTAAAACTCTATGCTAAATCTATATCTGTTGTCAAATAACATTTTATTGGGCCTCAAACAAGTGTTTTCCAAATCTGTGTTCATTAAACATGAGTGAGAAATCCCTAGATCATGGTGGAAAGGTAAGCATGGGGGAAAGGTGAATAAGCATGATGGAAGGGGTAAAAGGCTTGGTATTGGAGGTGTATGTGGGGTAGATGTTACTGCTAATGTTACTGAAAGCTGTACTGACCAAACATTGGCTCGCCATATCCCAAGCCAAGTGACAAATTCTGTAACTGGACGGCCTACTCTCTTTATTTGCCAGCAGCAGAGCGATACAATTTGTGGATGAGGCCCAGAAAGAGCTTTTTCTACAATTCTTGCAAAGCACCGCATGAAGTGGCCTGTCCTTCTGTTCCTCCACCTCAACCTCACAAACAGTAAAGTCCTCAGAAGTGGTGCACCAAGGACCCATGTGTCACCCTGTGTCACAACTCTCTAACTGCACAACTGATTGTGGGGAGACACAGATGGGCGATTCTAAAGAGATGTTCACACATTCTGTTCCAAGGGCATCACATGTCTTATCCAAAGATTCACGTACTCCAGGGCAGAAAAGCATATGCACCAATGCCCAAAATCTTTTCGAGTTGGATCCAGGGATAGACAAAGAAGGGTTCCAGCAGATTCCAGACCCTTGTCACCAGATGTAAACCCACCTTTGGATTGAAGGGGATGATGATGGTGATGAGACTCAATTACTTGAAGAGCACCTGCACTGTACTGTGCATTCAGGGCATGAAGAGGAAGAGAGTGACTCTCAGGACAAAGAGTGGGGCAACAAAGGATGATGATGAGGGTCAAGATCCCACTTGGAATCAGTCCAGAATCAAACAGCTAAGTAGCTCAGCAGAAGAGGAAGAAAGACAAGAAGGTTAGGTTTAATCTGAGACAGAGGGCTGCAACCATGACAAGCGCTGCATCCTCAATCAACACTCTCGCTCTGAACAGCAGAGTTCACGGATCTGCAGTTGTCGAGAGCAGAAAGGGTTACCAAACCTGGGCCTTTTTTGACATTGTAATGGATGTCCCAACTCACGATATTTGCAAAGTTTGTAAAAAAAAAAGCTTCAGTAGAGGCAAAAAAAACAACAATTTGACTACTACATGCATGAACCGCCACATGGCCCAGCTTTACTCTTGCAAAGTTACTGCACTAAAACTGGGCCTAGGGAGCCTCACTGAACACCGTCCGCTACATCAAACCCACTGGCTGCTTTTTCCTCCTCCATCACCATGGCAAGTGTTGTTCAACAGGTATCCTGCTGCAGAACCTTCACTTGTTTATCCTTAGAAGTCAGGGTGAGTGACAGACCCTAAGCTATAATGGAAGTGGACACTCCTGCTGGTTTTGAACAACCTCAGACACCAAGCACACTACTTGTTTGTCAACCCACCATAACATCTCCACCTGCACTTCCTTCACAGTGCAGCTGTTTGTTGGGTACAACTTACTCCACCCTTTCTCAGCACAGCAGCCAGTCTTCGGTCCCGAAGTACTGGTCATGGAAAAGTTGATTCCCTCCCACACATCCCAAAACAAAGAGCATGAACTTCATTTTCTCCAATGTATTGGCCACCAAAATGCTGCCTTTTCGCTTGGAGGATTCCGATGGTGTCCATAATCTGATGGTTGCCATAGACCCCCAGTATCAGTTGCCTAGTAGCCATAACTTCTCTAAGATGGTTGTACCTGCCCTACACCAGCATGTAATCTGCTCCTTGAAAACCTCTGTGCGTGACAGGTAGCATATCACCTCTGACACCTGGACAAGCAATCATGGCCAGGGGCGTTAGATCTCCCCCACTGGCCACTGGGTGACTCGTGGCTGTGGGGCCAGGTGGGGAAGGGGCTACTTCCCAAGTTTTTAAATCTCCAAGACTTTTGGGAAAAACCTTTGTATGTACCTCTTCATCCACTGCTTATGCCTCCTCCACCTCCTCTGCGCCCTCCGTCTTAATGTTCCAACAATCCAGACAGAATGCCCCCCACCTGCTGCTAGTGCTCCCTGCCATCAGGCAGTGTTGAAATTAATTTACTTGGAGATGTAAACTGAAGAGTTGTGGACAGTTATGCAGGCCGTCAGGCCTTGGAGGTTTTGTCATGCCCAGCAACCAACATTCTCTCAGAACGTGGCTTCAACGCTGCTGGAGGTGTTCTGAAACCACCTAACTTTCATCAAGATGAACAAGTAATGGATCTCCAATAACTTTTCCACCCCAGACTGGGCAGACTAAGCAGTGTTATATTTTTCAGTGTGCTGCATTCATATCGCTATTCTCCAATTTTGTCTTTTTAAGTCAATTGATGCCACTTTGGTGATATATCTCCCTTATTTTTTGAAATGTGGAGACTCTTGGGCGTCTCCTTCTTCTCTGTTTCCTGGATTTAGCAGGGTTGTCTGAGCACAGTGCCTACACGTGTCACTCCTCCCATGTTACTAATAACCTTGAAATGCTAGGTCAGGCCCTGTTCCAGACCATGTGCCATGCATGCTGGGTGCGCCATTATATTATTTTTATTCTGGCTAAATTGATGCCACTTTTGTGGTATTGGGTCCTAATTTTTTTTTTTTACATGTGGAGATTGTTTTTGGGTGTCTTTGTTGTGTGTTTGTGAATATAGCAGGGCTCTCTGAGCACCATGCCTACGCCCTGTAACTCATCTCTCTGTTCCTGATCAATGTTGAAGCTTGACATACTGGACAAGGCCTTGTCCCATGCATCTATAAGGCACACTTATGAAAATGTTAACTCTGGGGAATTGATGGCAATTTCCCGGTGTCTCCCCCTAATTTGAGCTGTTTGACAGCTTTTTTTTCCCCCTCTTAAGGTGTTTTCTATGTCTTTGATTTTGCCTCCCTTTGATTTGAATGGGGCTCGAAAGATTGGCGTATATATGCCAATTCAGCGAACCGAACACGAACTTCAAAAAAGTTACTCATTTCTACACTTGGATAGCTTACCTCTTAATTTGTTCTATTTTCAGTTGGGAATTTTCCGTGGAGAATGGGTTGGGCTTAGTCACGGGGGCAGGTGTAACTATTTTTGGGCTCTATTGCAGACAGAAAAGAGGGAGAAGGCCCCTGCTGCAGCCAACCAGTTGATAGTGAGAAGTAGGAGTAAAGAAATAAGTGAATTTTTTGCATACAGAGTTTAAAAAAGAATTGTATAGCCTCATGTATGACTATAAGTGGGGTGTTACTAAATAGGTTGAAAAGGGTGGCCCTAAACCCTAAAGCCAGAGGGTGTCCAGATATCCCTACGCACTATATAATGTGTCAGCTGGTGGCCCCACTACAGACGTGGAACTGGGGTTCATGAGCTTCAAGATCCCCATTTGACTTTACATATGTTATCAGCAAGAAAACTGGAATCACCGGGGTCAGTCAATACCATTGTCATCAGAACACTCGAATGCGTCACATCGCCGTCCAAATGACAAGCAGAAATATGGCTGATCTATTTTCAGCAGTCTCATTTACTATGCAGATTGTTGAAAACCTCAATTGGCATTTGTCACTAGCAATTCTGTTTTGCCGGAGATAATTTAGTGAGAATGGGAAATCTGCTGGAAAGTTACTGCCTTTGAGGAAGGTTATGAAAATAAAAAAGCCGGCGATGAATCCTGTGGCTTCTATTCTGACCTCCAACGTGAAATGAGATGCAAGGTCTGGCCTCGCCTGTGGCTTATACCGGGGATGTGGCCCTTTAGCCTGTCCGTGACATGTTGGCAATTAATTTTCACAATTATGCTAAATCCTATGTTTGGTTGATGTCTAATATGTCTCTGCCTGGATGATTATGATTAGTGGAAACCAACATGCAGGAGATCATAAATAGTGAGGTTGAAGAGCAAACAGTGCTGGGGAACTGGAGCCTGCTGCCGCACCCTGGAGTACCCTTTCTTTGTTGTTCCACTGCCTAGCAACGTTCACAACCACCAGGTTCTACCTGGTACTTTAGCACGTCCTAGTACAATGCAGAGGTACAGCAAAAAATCTAAAGAGGTTGGGGAGCTACATCAGCACTTGGCCCCAAGATGCTCCAGATTGTTGAGGGTCTCAAAGATGAATTGTAAAGTGATGTGATAAAAAAAATCATAAAAGGTATAGGTGTCACTATCAGACAATTAACAATCCCTAATGGTACCTTTACACGCCGCTACAGAAGGTTGGAAACAACCGGGTGTCTCACGTGCACGAGCACGTTCAAACGGTTCCTAACGGTACCTGATACCACCTTTACACGCCGCTATAGATGGTTGGAAACAACCGGGTGTCTCACGTGCACGAGCACGTTCCAACGGTTGCAAACGGTACCCGATAGCGCCTTTACACGCCGCTACGAGATGGTCTACAGAAGGTTTAATCTATCTCTGGAGGCACCGCCGGGTGCCACAAGTTACCTTCTGTAGAGCACCTTCCCTCATTTACACACCGCTACAGAAGGTAATATGGGAGGACCTGGGCAGCAGGGACAACACATAGGTGTGCCAGAGTTGTGGATTACGAGACGTCCGTACGATGATTGGACAATGCAATAGCATCATGATTGGCCAGCCAGCGCAGGAAGGCTGGCTAATACATGATGCTATTGCAATTGTGTAGTGTGACTGGTCATCTCCTTAAATATGTCGCCCTATGCAGCGCCAACCAATCTTAACGCAGGAGCTTCCACCAATGATCGCTGAAGGGCGCGGTATCCTGGAGGCTGTGTCACGCCCCAGGGAGTTAACTAGGTGGCGAAAAAACCTTACCGTACCTTAGTTAGACGCCGTTACCATCGGGTTGAAACCAACCTGTTTTTGAGCACTGCTCTGAAACAGGTGCCGAAAGTGACGGGTGGCAACAACCTGATTTACACGCCGCTACCTCGGGTTGATTTGATGGTGCAAGATACATTTGTCTCCGAAACCCGGTTGTTTCTAACCTTCTGTAGCGGCGTGTAAAGGTACCATAATGTGTACCCCACCTGGGTAATATATATGAAAATAAACAAATAAATATATATATATGATGATGCCATAGTAATATAGTCCATGGGAAGGATGGTGCACAGATAATATCCAGGTTGGTGTATCCTGGAAAAGATAATACTTGAAGCAGGAAAAAAAGGATTAGGGGAGAGGTGATAGTCCAGCACCCAAAGAGAGTCTTGCAAAATGAAAAAGTAACATCGACAAATGCATTAGTCCATTTTAAAAATCTAAGTATAAAAGTTATAAAAAACAAAGAAAAGTCATTGTGCAACTAACACGTTTCAGATGTCACAAATATGATCCTTATTAAGGGGTAAAGAGATGCGAAGACTGCGGAGATGCAAAAGTCCGGTAACCCACATCACAGCTGAAATAACACTGTGGAGGGTAGAAGCACAGTGAGCATGAGATCTCTGGTAATCCCAACCACTATACTGGTACTGCACAATGCAGTCTTTTGGACACAGCGGTAAGACGCTGCTAATAAGGATCGTATTCACGCAGCCTAGCATGGACTCTCTGGAGTAAATATATTGTAGGAAACCCTCAGCTGTGAAAATTGTCCAAATTGATCAGTTTTAAGTCAATAAGTGTAAGCAAGTGTTCTCAGCTGAAATCTTCTTTTTAGGGCAGAGATGCACTCTGCGAGTTGCATGCAAGTATCTCATATGCATCTCACATTGGTAACCCAGCCCAGCCCCTGCCTCTCTGAATGGGAGCGTAGAGCTCCATAGAAACACAACCACCTCCATGCTACCGTTCAGGAAGCTGGTTACCAGGCCAGGTGACTCATGCAAAATGCATGTGAGATACTGATATGCAGCTCGCACAGTGCGTCTCTGCCCTTAGGCAAAGATTAAGTTCTGCTTTCATAAATCTAGCAGGGCTCAGAATGCTAAGATGTGTATAACCCCAGTGTATAAGCACGCCCACACCACTGATTGGCAGTTTTCAGTGTATAACCCCACTCACACCCCTAATTGGCAACATTCAGTATATAACCCCACTCACACCTCTGATTGATAGCTTTCAGTGTATAATCCCAACCACACCCCTGATTGGCAGCTTTCAGTGTATAACCCTACCCACACCCCTAATTGGCAACATTCAGTATATAACCCCACTCACACCTCTGATTGACAGCTTTCAGTGTATAATCCCAACCACACCCCTGATTGGCAGCTTTCAGTGTATAACTCCACCCACACCCCTGATTGGCAGCTTTTAGTATATAACCCCATTTACACCACTGATTGGCAGCTTTCAGTGTGTACCTACACTGACAGCACTAATTGGCAGCTTTCAGTTTATAACCCCACCCACACCACTGATTCGCAGCTTTCAGTACATACACCGCCAACACTATTGATTGGCAGCTTTCAGTGTGTACCCTCACCCACACCACTGATTCACAGTTTTCAATGTATAACCATACCCACACCACTGATTGGTAGTTTTCAGTGTATGACCATGCTCACACCACTGATTGACAGTTTTCAGTGTGTACCCCCACTCACAACACTGATTGGAAGCTTTCAGTATATAACCTCACCCACACCACTGATTGGCAACTTTAAGTGTATAACCCTACCCACACCACTGATTGACAGCTTTCAGTGTATAACCCCACTCACATCCCTGATTGGCAGCTTTCAGTATATAACCTCACCCACACCACTGATGGGCAACTTTAAGTGTATAACTCTACCCACACCATTGTTTGGCAGTTTTCAGAGTATAGTCCTGCCCACACCATTGATTGACAGCATTCAGTGTGTACCCTCACCCACACCGCTAATTGGCAACTTTAAGTTTATAAACCTACCCACAGCACTGATTGGCAGTTTTTAGTGTATAATCCTGCCCACAGCACTGATTGGCAGCTTTCAGTAGATAACACCAACCACATCACTAATTGGCAGCTTTCAGTTGATAACACCTCTCACACCCCTGATTGTCAGCATTCAGTGTATAACCCCAGTCACATCCCTGATTGGTAGATTTCAGTGTATAATTCCAACCACACCCCTGATTGGCAGCTTTCAGTGTATAACCCCACCCACTCCCCTGATTAGCAGCTTTTAGTGTAAAACCCGATTTACACCACTGATTGGCAGCTTTCAGTGTGTGCCCTCACCAACACCACTGATTGGTAGTTTTCAGTGTGCACCCCCACCCACAACACTGATTGGAAGCTTTCAGTATATAACCTCACCCACACCACTGATTGGCAACTTCAAGTGTATAACCCTACCCACAGCACTGATTGGCCGCTTTCAGTGCACTCTGCATAGGCAGAAAGCTGTAAATCAGTGATATGGGCGTGACTGGACAAGGAGGCATGACACAGCTAGTCCTTCAGTGATAATCTCCTGATTCTATGAAACAAAAATGTAGCTCAGTAAATGACACACATTGCTGGAATCAGGCTCTCAGCCCCTACGTCAAAGAGATTACATGACAAAAACCTGCTGGAAGATTCAGCAAAAAGATTGCAGATTTGCATGAAAAAATACGTTCAGCTCCAGTAACCATCTACACATGACACCAATCTATTTATTGTGTGCAAAGATAGCCAAGCACACTGCACCTTTGGAGAGGGAATAAATTGTTCAGGTGTGACAACCCCTTTAAGGCTACCTGTATATATCAATGGGGCTAGTGTTTTGGGTATATGTTGTGATATCATCAGAGCCAAACTAAGAAAAAAGGAAAAAGAAAAATGCCTGGAGGGGAAAAAGGTTAAAAAGACATTTGTTTAGTAATAGACTGTAGATATTCTGTATGCATGTCACAGATATAATAAAACCAGCGCCACGCACAATATATGAACCATAAAAAGTAATATAATCACAATGTAAGTAATGTTTTATTCCTGGTCACACAGGAATTGTCTGCATTTCAAAAAAATGGTAAAGTGGCAGGGATATAAAATACATGAAAGATTGGCCCTAAAGAACAAATTCTGCTCTGTTCAAAAACCCATTAATTAGCAACCAAGAGAGTCATTATGGAGACAGATACGGGCAGGAGAGAGGCAGACAGTACAAGTGATGGCGAGATGACGAGAAGAGTCAAGAGGAGATAAGAAAGGGTTAAAGGATGAGTCAAGATGGGTCAAGAAAGGGTTAAACGACAAGTCAAGACAAGAAATTGTTAAAGAACGCGTCAAGATGAGACAAGAAAGGGTTAAAGGACAAGTCAAGACGAGACAAAAAAGGGTTAAACAACAAGTCGAGACAAGAAATTGTTAAAGAACGAGTCAAGATGAGACAAGAAAGGGTTAAATGGCAAGTCAAGACAAGAAATTGTTAAAGAACGAGTCAAGATGAGACAAGAAGGGGTTAAAGGACAAGTCAAGACGAGACAAGAAAGGGTTAAGCGACAAGTCAAGACAAGAAAGGGTTAAAGACAAGATAAGAAAGGGTTAAAGGAGGAGTCAAGACGAGACAAGAAAGGGTTAAACAATCCGGTTGTAAATCTGTCAAGATCACAATAATACCCCTCACTGGAGAATACATTCTGCTCACCACCAGCCATGTCTGTTATGTCTTCTATCAGCTTTTAGAACTCTAAACCTCTGGGAATGGTCTCCATATGTCTCTATAAACCTAAATCCTCTCCTGGCCTCTAAACCCAAACATTTCTCCTGACTGGACACAGACATAACACCAACAGCCCTGCTTCAGATCATTCCAGAATTAATGTTTTCTCATTTTCTTTACTAGTAAATCATTTGAGATGGACGGGGATGAACTAGAACAGGTAAAGACCTTCTACCTACTTGGATCAATGGTCACTCAAGATGCTGTAACTACACTTGAAGTCAATGGGAGAATAGAAATGGGCAAATCAACAATGAAGTCACTGGACAAGGTCTTCAAATTGAGGCACATTTCACTGGTGATGAAGACACGGCTTGTACATAGTCTGGGCTGTACTGTAATAACATATGGAACTCAAATATGGACGATAAAGAAACAAGACAGAAGAATCAACACCTTGAAATGTGGAGCTGGAGAAGGATGTTATCAATGCCATGGATGGTAAGAAGAACAAACAGGCCTGTTCCATTCATTGATCACCCCCACTTTCAAAACATTTTTTATAATACCTAATCTGTCTCTCCCATTCAGTTTCATCTCATTGTTTCTGGTCTTTCCTTGTGCAAATGAGAATAAAGATGATCCCTCTACAGTGTGACAGCCCTAAAATAAAGCTGATCCCTCTACAGTGTGACAGCACCAGAATAAAGCTGATTCCTCTACAGTGTGACAGCCCTTGAATAAAGCTGATTCCTCTATAGTATGACAGCCCTTGAATAAAGCTGATCCTTTTACAGTGTAACAGCCCTAGAACAAAGCTGGTCCCTCTCTAGTTTGACAGCCCTAGAATAAAGCTGATCCCTCTACAGTGTGACAGCCCTAGAATAAAGCTGATCCCTCCACAGTGTGACAGACCTAGATTAAAGCTGATCCCTCTACAGTGTGACAGCACTAGAATAAAGCTGATCTCTCTACAGTGTGACAGCCTTTGAATAAAGCTGATCCCTCTACAGTCTGACAGCCCTAGAATAAAGATGATCCCTCTACAGTGTGACAGCCCTTGAGACATTCATAGACATTCCTCTCCAGACAATTTTTTACATTTTTTCTCCTCTTCTTCCAAGAGTCATACTTTATTGATTTTTCTGTCCAAATAGCCATATGATGACTTGTTTTTTTGGCGTGATGTGTTGTACTTTTGAATGACACCATTCATTTTTACCATATAGTGTACTGAAAACCAGGATAAAAAATTCCAAGTATGGTGAAATTGCAAGAAAAGTGCAATTCCACAACTGTTTTATAAGGTTTTTTATTTATCATATTTACTATATGGTAAAGGTAACCTGACAGTATGATTTTCCAACTTGGTACGTATTGTTTTTTTTATTATTTAAGTGGTAAAAAAAATCAGAATCTTGTAAAAAAAAAATGTGCTTTTGTCGCCATTTTCGGTGACCCGTAGCATTCTCTTCTTTGGGGATCTAAGGCTCTGTGACAGCTTATTTTTTACGTCCCAAGCTGATATTTTTAATGATACCATTTCAGTGTAGATGTTTTGATCTTCCTATTATTGCATTTTATTTCTATGCTGCGTTAACCAAAAAAACTGTAATATTGGAGGTTTCACTTTTTTCAGTTTAGTTTACCAATCAGATTAATTTATTTTATATTAACATAGATTAGGCATTTTTAAAAAGGGCAAAATTAAGAATGTGAATTTTCTTTACTGGTTTATTTTGAATGGGGCAAAAGGGGGGTGATATCAACTTTTGTGTTTTTTCTATTTTTTTAAACATTTTTTCACTTTGTATTGTTTTTACTAGTCCCCTTAGGCGACTTGAAGCCTGCACTGTCTGATTGTCTGAGCTGTACAGAGCCATGATGATGCACAGCACAAATGATCATCTCCTATGAACGCCAGCATTCAATCAGCATTCACAGGAAGTGAGTCATGAGAGTGACATGGGTCATCATCTAATCCCTCGCTGTCATGGCAACACATTGGCACCCCGTGATCACGTTGTGGGGTCGCCAATGGGAGCGGAGAATGGCACAACGTGTTACAGTGTATTGTCAGAGTTTGACAGTGTGATCTAATGGGATAAAAGACTGATCTCTGATCCACCCTCACCTGTTAGCTGCACTTGTCGGCTGATCAGACCAGCTGACGTGTGTGGGGAATGATGCAAGCTCAGTGTGCGAGCCACAGGGAGTGAAACGACCAAGGATGTACCTATACGTTAATGGTTGTGAAGGCATTAAAGGGAACCTGACCCCGAAAAATTAGTCACCAGCCTCTTTAAACATGTCCCTGCCCCACCTTATGTCCTACCTAGCCATCCCTTGGTGTCTAAATATGTAAATGGCAAAGTTTATAAAATGGCTTTATATACCTCCACATCTGCGGCTTCTCTGCATTTGAGAAGCCACAAAAGGCGTTCCTCTCTGCCTCTCCCCACCGCCTTCTCGATAATTATTCACGCCCCTATGGGCGTGCTTGAGAGCTGAGAGTCTCATAAGTCTCCTAAGCAGGGGAGGTATTGCCGGTATGACGAAAATCACGTCATATCCAGCTTTAACTACGTCAGTACATCCAGAGAGGCAGGAGCCAGGCTGGGTGACTCATGCAAGATGCATTCGAGACACTTGCATGCAGCTTGAATAAGTGTACCTTTGTCTTAAGAATATGTGTATGTCTTATGTATGCAATGATAACAAGTACTGTATATTTGAGGGAAAGGCCTCAGAATAAATTCACTTTGAAGCTCAGTATGACAATCCCTTTAAGAGGAAACACCCTTCACCAAGTGAATTCCAACCTGTTCCACAACAGCAAATGTAGACAGGGGCATCTGGTACTTTGCTACAATATATTTATGAGAATTGGAAATATGCAGATTATCCCGTACTAACCACATAAGGAAGGAAGATGGAGATGCAATCATGATCTCCAGATGTTGTCTTTACAATGTATTTTTAATGTTAGTAATCAAGTATATTCTAGCTATGTAGCTGACATCTCTCCGAGTAGACGATCTCTGCCGCAGTGTGTGTCATGTTCTTCACTTCTTCCTTCTAGGACTCCTTGAGGTGATAATGATGTGACTGTTTCCTACATATTAATTTCAGAGTGAGAATTTTTTTTTACAAAGAAGACATGTCCTAAAGGTAAGTAGTGACTGAACCATAGCACATGTCAGAACTGGAAATGAGTGGAAAGAAATTCAGAGAAAGATTGTATTTGTGAAGTAGTCAGCAATTTTAATGTAATTTGAAACTACTGGATCGATCAGATCCCTCGGTTTCAAACCAGCGATCCAGTGTGGAGTGATTGGCATCTTTCTCTTCTGAGCCACAGTGAGATCAGTGTATTTCTGGGGTCTTATTAACTGTGTTCCTTGTTTTATTTCTTTTTGGACAACAGGTATTTTCATGTGTTAATTATCTCTGCCCTATCACCTTTTGGTTGCGGCTATTTAATGAAAACCATCCAGAAGGTTTTTTGCCATAAAAAGTAGATGCAGTGCCCTAATGGCTTTTAGTTAAACCCACATTAACACAGCGATGTTCCATCCACCTGACCAACGATCGGGATTGCTGGAACACCGCTATGCTATCGCTGGTGAGATGCCACTCAGGCATACTTTCCAGCATCACCCAGCGATGCGCCGACACCTGATCGCTTGGATCATTCAGGGTCTCGGGTACAGACTGGGGATGGCGTGTCATTGCCTCTGTCACACATTCCGATGCATGTGTGACAGCGGGAGACCAGTGACCAAAACATGGTCCGGCCATTCCGCAGCGATCAGCGAGCTCATCTCTGGTGACTGCGGCATGTCACACGCAGCGACATCGCTGCGATGTCGCTGCAATGTCACAAAACTTGTGACGTTGCAACGATATCGTTAGCAATATTGCTATGTGTAACAGGGCCTTTAAGAAATTCAAGTCTTGATTGCAGAATAATCCTTGTTCAAATCTTCATAAATTATGTCATTAGTGCAGTGTCTTGAGCATCGGAGAGGGACTTTGTGGGCTGCATCCTCTCTAATCACTCCTCCTTCTGCCTCGCCTTCTTTTCTTTATTTAAAGTTTGCACCTCCACCGCCATCACCGCAGTGGATGATGTGGGTAAATTGCTATAGTGACGTTGTCTTCAATAAAATGGGGTCAAAATCAGTGCATGTGTGCAGCGCAATCTCCGACACCATTTTACTGCATACGCCGCTGACGCTCATATTTTTCTCTACAGATTCCTTAGTAAATGGTACCAGTGATCGCAGTACATGCAAGTGCTGATTCCGACACCATTTTACTGAAGACAATGTAACAATAGCAATGTGCACACACTGCCAACAGTAATAATGGTGGTGGCGCAAAATTTAAACAAAGAAACTGAGACAAGGCAGGAGGTGGAATGATTACAAGGATCCAACCAACATCGTGCCACCCTAATGCTCAAGCCACTGTGCCAATGACGTAATTTCTGAAGATTTGAACAAGGATTATTGTGCAATCCAGCTTGTATTTCTAAATTAAAGTTATCATTGTAATTAGCATCCAAGCACCATTATGGCACTGCCTCTACTTTAAAGGGCAAAACGCTGCTGTTTGGTTTCCTTTTAATCTTCCCCTGGCTGATCTTTCCTGCTGGGATATTCTTTGTGGATCCTAGTGGAGTTACAGCCATACTGCCTTTGGATTCCTGCCAGTCAGATAGAGATCAGCTAGGTTATTTATCTCGGCTGATTCTTCTGTCTGTCTTACTCCTTTCTGCATTCTTTAGCTAGGAGGTAGGGGCACATCTCTCTAGCAGGAGCACCTCAATTTTCCATGTTATATTTTCTCATTCAAGGATGCAATGCTAAAAGGATAATGTTATCTTGATGACAAGATTGAAATCCAATAAGCATCAGAACTGTGCTTCGGGAAAAAAATAATATTACTGTTGTTCATTAAAATTCCTTAATGGCAAAAGGGTTAACACTGAGACGTATGAGCACCAGAAGACACACATTTAATTAAAGTCTTGAAGTCTGTCCACAAAATGAAAACAGTGGTTAAGTTGAACTTGTCCGTTGACTAATTACAATGAATCAGGAAAACGCTGGAGGAAAACGTTTAATTTTGTGAAAGGGGAAGGCTGGATGAGTTAACCATGTGTGCCATTTAGGATAATAACCTGTAGGAACTCTGCCAAACGGAAGACACAATACAATTACGGCATCTGTGGCCTCAACACACATTGTTTATTCCTATTTTAGTCATTAATAAAAATGTCTTGGATAAAAGGATGTTGTTGTGTAAAGAGTTGGAGGGGTAGTCACGTTCCTCCCTGAAGACACCAACTGGCACCGATGTGTTGTAATGTGAACAGTGTCAAGCGCCATTGTAAATAATTATATTGTGTGGACTGTAGTCAATGTGTACTGATATGGGTTGGGATAGGAGTAATAAAAGGTGTATAATTTAAGGCATAGGACTTTTATGTAGGATGCACAGTAATTTTTGCTAATTTAAAGTATAGTGTAAGGTGATGTTGATTGTAGGTACTAGGTATAGGAATGTTGGATAGGATGTTGGTAAGGGAGTTCTGCTCAGCTATAGGACTGCAGGACAAGTAATAGTTAAGGGTTGAGACTAGCCCTCTATGGGAAGTTAGCTCATAGGGTAAGTAACTGTTTCCCTATAGAACACCAGATAGGGATCCATTACTGACATTAACGAACATTTGAGTCAAACAGTCATCACAGCCCTATGTAATGGGTAAATCGTGGCAACTACAGCATTGAGACCGGAGTGAAATATTGTGATTCTTTGAAGTGACTGTAGCTTCAGAAAGTACAGCTGTAGGGTTATAGACCTACCATTGGATGAGTGGCTTCATACAGAGGGAGCCAGATTAAGGATGATTGACCGGGCTCTTTAGCTGTCAAAGGAACGGGTTATCACAATTGGCAAGTGACTGGTGTACAGCTTTCCCAGGTGGACTCTTTCTGGCAGCTGCCAGTCTAAGGCTCTTAGCTGGCACTCTTACAAATGCCCTACCCCCCTCTTCTTCAAGGAGGATAGGATTCCATCTTGAAGAGTCTGGGAGCCTCCTGCTCCGTTCCAGCCATAACGTTCCGACCGCTCTAAACCCCATGTGAAGGAAGGAGACTAGAACCCAAAGACAGGGAAGGTGACCATCAGAGACTGTGACATCGTAATGGACTGACTTGTGCTGGAGAGCCCACATCCAGAAAGATCAAGAGCAGCCCAACTACAACTAGAACGTTACCTGATGCCATGCTGTGTAACCAAAAATGTGCTTAATGCACCCCTACACCATTTTTTTTTCACTGCTGGAATGGTGCTTTAAATGTAACCCCCCTGTCTCAGGTCTCACATTTTTATATGTTACCAAGTGCAGCTCCAATTCCATGGTGTCATCTTTAATTCCACAAGTTTATTCCGCTTTTATGTTACCTTCGGTTCGTATATGTTGTATGTTTTCATGTAAATGTTTGCACTTTATTTTTCACACTGGTGTTTGTGCTGCACCTGAGCAATTGTCACTTTTCCCCACACTGTTCTTAATTAATTGTCTCACGATAGGGACTATTTACTTTCACCTTATATAACTATTTATTCTTTCTTTCTCAGTTATTTTCTTATACAGCTGCAAGGTTCAGATGATTAAGCGTGAACTTTGTGCATGCGCTATGCATATTATTGCACCGGTAGAGGCTAAATGTGATTGAATGTTCCTTCCGTATGTGTTAGACAGCGTTCACCAATAGCACACAGATTGTGGATGTCTTGAGATCATGATATGGTCAAACACCACACCGACAATTTGAGCAGCCTGCCTTGAAAATGACAACAAATGGTTTTTAGTATTTACTGATGAGCAACTCCATTATCAACTATTCCAATTTGTTTACAATTCTCAAATTATAAATATGATTTCTTTGATTTCGAATTGCACAAATCAATGGTCACCATTTTTCATATGGGATTGGAAGAGGTTGCAAAATTTTCAGATTTACCTTGAACACCACCTGTACTGGTCACTGCAGCTCCCAACCTGTTTTCAAATAGCACTTCAGGTTCATTTTTTGTCTTTTCTTCATTCCTTGACAAACGTACGGGCGCCGAAAAAGTCTTAACACAAGTTATGACATTGTGATGTCATAACATGCGTCACCCCATATCATACAATCCACACTCTACATGTCAGGGGTGCTGAAGCACTGATTGTGGTGTTTCCTCACTCACCCAGGCTTCTGATCAACCTCCCGACTCCACATGTGCAGCAGGTCTCTTGGGAAAGCACTTGGGCGTGGCCACCCTGCTCTGCTTTATCTTAAAAGGCCAGTGTGACCAATCTTAAGGGTATGTCACACTCATCGATATCACTGTCAATGTCGCTCGTACGTTACGGATTTTCAGTCGCTCGAGCGACGTAAAAGTGACGCAGGAGCGACATTGAAGCGTGTGACCAAGCGATGCAACCAGCGATATGTCGCTGATCGCCGATCGCAGGTTTCACTGCCAGATGTAAAACCTGTCTCTCATCGCTCAGTAGACCTTGTGTATCACTGCGTGTGACACTAAAGTCAGCGACGTATTTTCTATTTTGACATCGTACAAGCGACTAAATAAAATCGCTCGCAAGATGGCGACATCACCGCATCGCTGGGTCATATTGACGCGTGTGACATCTTACCCGCGATAATTCCACATCGCTCAGGCGATGAATAATATGTGACGCATGAGCGATATCGCGGGCGACATTGACACGTGTGACAGGCCCTTTAGAAATGCCTCTTAGCCCATGGCTGAGAGGTACAGTGTATTTTAGCCATCCTCCCCCAAAAGTGTCTGTTAGTCCTTTCTTTAGCTAGTTGCCAGGTCCCCCTAGAATTGAGTCAATTTACAATGTATTCATATATACCTTTGTTCCTGTTTCCATTCAGTGCTCCCACTGTGCCTGCTAGAACTTGTTAGTACTCGCTTATTCCTACTAGTGTCCGTCTATCCCACTGTTAGTAAGTGTCCTCATCTGTCTAATACTAGAACTTGACAGTATCTGCTAGTGCCTGCCTGCATTTTCCACACCTGCATTTGGCCTGTCCCAGCTCCCTGTCCTCTACCGCCAGCTGACATGGTCCCTAGATCGCCTGGCGCTGCTCCTACTAGTGCAAGCTTATCCCCATCACCTGTGGCTTATGTGAAGATTCGGTAGCCAATCAGCTCAGAGATTGGTGCCTTAATCAAGTGGATGCACAATCCCCTCGCTCACTTCAACGAGTGTGACAGCCCATATGGCTATGTTGCAGCATGACCGCCTGGGGCAACCTACGTGACGATGTTATGACTCTACAACGTGGGTTGAAATTGGAAGGGCTGGCATAGAGTGAAGAGAAAGCATGGGCGTTTTCAGATGCCATTGGAAGACCATCAGCAAGAACATGTAAAGGGCTAAGTGACTATGTGTTTTGCTTTATTATCCTTCATCTATGTATTTTAATTTTTATTTTAATGCCAATCAAGGCACATTCGATTTACACTGAACAAAATCAATGTATATCATATCCCACCCGCTGAATTTGAGCAAATTTGTCTAATTATAATTTGGGTTTGGGTAGATTTGTTCATCTCTAGTTCCATTGTTTGGTTTGGCTTGACTTTTGTTTGTTTTGCAATTTTGCTTTGCTGCACAGGCCCTTGTCTTTTTTCTGCATATGCCCATTTATTCTGACCGGTGATTCTAATGTTTAAATAAACAGACGGACAGCCGCGGCAGCCACCCTTGGGGTCATCTCTGTCTTTTCGACGTCTGCCTTTCATGTTTAATTTCTCTACGGTTGTGCACTATAAAGTGACAAGAGGATGAAGCCGGGTCATTTCATTTCTGAAACTTGGCGGACCAAGCTGTTTTCTGATATTGTCGTTTACTAGGAAATGGTAAGACGTATACTTCCCATCAAATAACAGGCAAAATCATCATGAGAGAAAACCAAAAGATATGTGTCTCCTCACCTGACATCATTACGATTTTATTAAATATATTGTGTCAATGAAAATCTTACATTGATGTTTCTGGATAGAAAACGTATTGGTAAAGTGAAAAGAGCAAATCAACGTTAAGCAAATTAAATACACAATAAATTATGATTTACTAAAATCTAACTTTTCTTGCTATTTGATTCTCTTGAATCCAGCAAAGTGATGGCCGGCCAATATTTTCTTGGATTCTTTTTAAGGACTGAGAAGGGGTTAAAAAAGTAAGAAAAGTCATACTGCATCTCCTTACATGTCCCACCCCTGCAGTCCCTCTCCTTGCTTCCCACCTTTGGCTTCAGACTCAATTTCTTCACACTTCAGTGCATTACATCACATAATGCATACACAGCACAAGGGCTGTAGAATTGGTAAGCCAAACCTCCAACTCTGACTCCTCAATTTTCCTAACACCGACTTTGACTCTTGACTCCGACTCCCACATCACTTATTGAACATTTAGATGTGCTTTAGGAAGTACATGCCTTAATCCTGTGTTCTTCACTCTAGCAGTTCTGAAATGAGACATTCCTCGCCAGTGGATGAACTACAGAAAAGGAGCTTCACTACTGAGCATATATGTAAACTGCAGCACAGTTCATCTTAACTAAAAGACTAGATCCTTAGTTCAGGAAAAGAACAAACATTTATCAGACATTTCATATCTTTCCCAAATACATATGAAAAAAATATCCAATGTAAATACTGCATTGAACAACTGTATCCAATGTATTTTATATTTTTAGAGTCAAAGTTATATTGACCTTGTCTCTGACTTCACCAAATTGGACTCAAGACCTCTACTCTGACTCTCGATTTATACTCCAACTCCCACACTGTTTATTAAAAGTTCTAATATGCTGTAAGAAGTACTTGCCTTAAAGGGAACCTGTCACCTGGATCTAAGCCCCTACACTATCAGTACCTGTCCCTGCATCTTCCTAGCTGCTCCCTATCTATCCCTCTCTGAGCTAAATCCGCCCTATAAAACAGCAGAAAAATAACTTATAACTTACAGAAATCCCTGAGGCTGGGGACTGAAAAGGCGGCCCCAGTCTCCATTCTGCCCGCCTCGATGCAGCAGCACACGCCCCGCTGGGCGGCGTTATTCTTTCTTCATCGCCACCTCCTCCATTTGGCATCTCCCGCCTGCTTTACACTGTAAGGTAGCGGTTAGGATCGACACGACAGAAGGCAGTGACTCAGGTATTTACTCACACAGCACACAGTTTAATGGCACTGTTCAGGTATTCACAGACCTCCAGGTTCTGTGGCGCAGCCGAGTACAACCTCATACAATCCCAACAGCTGACATTGATAAAACTGTACAGCAGCTGACAGGAGACAGCTGCTGTACATAAGTGAATAAATCATTATATGCCCACCTGAGTGGGTGGAAGGTCTCTAGGGGGAGTGGGCACCCCCTAGAGACATTATAGCAGCATTTAATAATAAAATTAACAGTTTTAACAAACACAGTGGCAGCAGGGATGAGCAAACTATCCGGCAACCGGATTGCTCAGGATTACACATCCTGAGCAATCCGCTTACCGGATTGCGGCTTCAGCAATATGGTTCCCGGATTGCTGCTTGTGTGAAGCCAATTGTGTTCACCGCATCCGGATCTGGATGCAGTGAATGCAATTCTAGATTTAAGTGTGACCCTAGCGGTCACACGGGTCAATTTTATGAACGATATTGTTAGCGATCACATGCACGCGCGATCGCTAACAATATTGTTCAGATCGCTGGTGAGCTGTCACACAGACAGATTCACCAGCAATCAATAGACCAGAGACATCATGGAAACGAGTTAAATATCGTTTCCACGATGTCCTGCTCCCGCTGCCAGCCTGCGGAAAGCGGGAGCAGGCTGGTCTCCAAGGTAAACTGCGGGTATCTAGGCAGCGCGTGCTGCCTAGCGATGCTGCGTGTCCACCGGCCGACCAACGATTAATTTGAGGACAGGATCTCAAATCAAATGATGAACGATCAGCCGACTGATCATTCATCATTTGTAGTGTCACACGCAACGATGTTGTTTCGACATCGTTCAAGCGTCACAAAACACTTGACTTTTGAACGATATCGGCAACGATATCGTTACGTGTGACGGTACCTTAACTGACAGTCTGCTCTCCAGATCTAAATGTCTCACATTGGTAATGCCACCTTTCACAATAAGCTCTAGAGGTAGAGTTTCAGGAAGATCTATGTCCAGCCCATAGATCTTATCAGCTCATTTATTCATTTATATACAGTTGAAACCTGAAGCCAAAAAATGGATAGAAAAACAGATATATAGACGTAATAGATTATCAATCTATGTATTTGTCTCATATGCAACTATGTAGAGTTGAAACCAGAAGTTTACGTACACTATACAAAAAGACACATATGCATGTTTTTCTCACTAACATGAAATCAGAATAAACCTTTCCTGTTTTAGGTCAATTAGGATTACCATAATTATTTATATTTGGCAAATGCCAGAATAATGAGAGAAAAAGAAGGTCTAAGGCTAGGGTCACACTTGGAAGGCACAATCCAGTAACCGGATCCATTACTGGTTCCGGTATTAGATTGTGCCTTTATACTAACAGTTAAAATGCAACTCTCATTCCGGATCTGAAGGCATTAATGCATCCGATTTTCGAATGAGGATTTTTGCAATTTTAAAAACCGCATCCGGATCCGGTACCGGACCTGGTTCCCATAGGCACCCATTTTAAAAAAAACTGGATCCGGTTTTGCAACCGCTTCGAAAAATGCAGACTGCATGATTTTTACCGCACGCTGCAAAACCGGATGCAGTAACCGGATCGCATTAAGTGCAATCCAGTTTTTACATTGCAGCCCATGGGCTGCGGATCCGGATGCGGTTTTGAGCATTTTGAATGCTCAAAACTAGATCAGAATCTGCAAACCAAACAGCAAATGTGACCCTAGCCTTAAGGCATTTTTATTACTTTCAGCAAAATCACAAATTTACATACACTAAGATTACTATGCCTTTAAACAATTTGAACACAGCTGATGATGATAATGATGTCATGTGATTGGTAGCTTCTGATAGGCTAATTGGCACATCTGCATTAATTAGAGACACCCCTGTGGATGTATTTTAATGCACACCTTTAACACACTGCTTCATTGTGCAGCATCATGGAAAGTCTAAAGAAACTAGCCAAGATATCAGGAAGAGAATTGTGGACTTGCACAAGTCTCATTCATCCTTGGATGCAATTTCCAGATACCTGAAGACACCTCGTTCATCTGTACAATTATATGCAAGTACAAACAAGATGGGAATGTAACACCATCATAGCACACAGGAAGGAAATGGGTTCTGTGTCCCAGAGATGAATGGGCTTTGGTCTGACATGTACATATCAACCCAAGAAAAAAAGCAGAATATCTTGTGAAGATGATGGCGGAAGATGGAAAGATTCTGTCACTATCCACAGTGAAATGAGTCCTGTATCAACAGGGGCTGAAAGCCACTCTGCCAGGAAGAAGCCATTACTCCAAAAGAAACACCAACTATTGTGAGAAGCTTGTGGAACATTTCATCCAAGTCATACAGTTTAACGCACACCTGAAGCACAGTGCTTCTTCGTGTAGCATCATTGAAAGTCTAAAGAAATCAGCCAAGATATCAGGAACAGAATTGTGGACTTGCACAAGTCTTTTTATCCTTGGATACAATTTCCAGATACCTGAAGATGCCTCATTCATCTGTACAAAAAAATTATATGCAAATACAAACAAGATGGGACTGTCCAGCCATCATACTACTCAGGAAGGAGATGGGTTCTGTGTCCCAGAGATAAATGTGCTTTGGTCCGCCATGTGCATATCAATCCAAGAACAAAAGCAAAAGATCTTATGAAGATGATGGCAGAAGCTGGAAAGATTCTGTCACTATCCACAGTGAAACAAGTACTGTATCAACAGGAGCTGAAAGGCTACTCTGCCAGGAAGAAGCCATTACTCCAAAAGAAACAACTACTGTGAGAAGCTTGTAGAACATTTCACCCAAGTCATACAGTTTAAGTGCAATGGTACCAAATACTAATGAAATGTATGAAATTTGTGACTTTGCAGAAAGTAATAAAAATGCCTTAAAACATCCTCTCTCTTTCTTATTATTCTGGCATTTGGTAAATATTAATAAATATAGTAATCCTTATTGACCTAAAACAGGAAAGGTTTATTATGATTTAATGTCTTACAAGGGTTGAGCCTACTGACAGATTCCCTTTATAATCAATAAAAAAAAATCATATTTACTGAGCCCCTCAGTTGTCCTTTGCGGAGAGCGGCACAGACAGGTGATGGGCTATGCGAGTACAATTTTTATCATTGTTTAACCTCTTCATTGGGACATATGCATCCAGGAAAACATTGTTCAATTAGCTTCCATTTTCCTAGATTTACTCAAATCACAATCCAAAAAATTGAGATTGATTACAGTCGTGAATTTTTGGAAATGTAAAATGATTTTGATTAGTTTAAAATCAATTATTTCGTCCTTAAAGGGATCCAACCCGCAGGTATTAGGGCTATAAAGTGAAGCCTGTGCTTTACAGGCACTTGGATATTAAGTGCAATCATACCTTTACTTCAATGATTACATGTTTGATTGCAGAGAAAAGTGTTATCAAACATCGAGAAATCTGTGCAGCAAATTAGCATAAGTGTAGCACAGCATCATTATGAGGGGTTGGGTTTATTTTATTACTCCTCTATGGGCTCTAAGCCAAACTCTCATCCTCCCTCCCCTCTCACCCCCTCCCTGTCAGTATTTATGAGGAACAGGACGTCTGAATTCTGCATAGCGATAGCACAATGCCCCATGTGCCTGCACTTATAACTCCCTCCCTTCTGTCTTTGTCCTTGGTTTCTCACTGCTTCTTCACCTGTCTGTGATCAGCTGGTCACAGAAGAACCCATCCCCTCCAGTCTGTTTGTGTCCCCGTATCCTCACAGATAGCAGGAAGATGCAGGATAGGAGACCGGGACAGATCGCCGCTATTGTCATCAGAGTCCCAGTTGAGGGAATCTCCTATCCTGTATCTTCCCACGGTCTGTGAGAAGACTGGGGATGTGAACAGACTGGAGAGTGCTGGTCTTCTCTTGTGACCTGTACAAGGAGAAGCAGTGAGAAGCTGGAGACGAAAGCGGGAGGGAGTGATGAGCACATAGGACCCTGACATTGCGCTATTCCCATGCAGGATGTCAGATATCCTCTCCGTGTTATATACTGACAGGTAGGGAGTGAGAGGGAAGGGAAAGGGGCGGGAGAGAGAGAGAGGGATGGGAGGGTTTGGCTTAGAGCCCACAAGGGAGTAATGAAAGAAGCCCAATCCCACATAGTGATGTTGTGCTGCACTTATGCTAATATGCTGCACAGATTTCCCAATGTTTGATAGCTCTTTTCTCTACAATCATACATGTAATAATTGAAGTAAAGGCATAATTATTAATATTATAATATTATAATTGCATTCAGTATCCAAATGCCTGTAAGGCACTAGCTTCACTTATAGCCTTAAATCCTGCTGGTTGTTTCCCTTTAATAGAACCACAAGATATATATTTGAGCCGCCATCCGGTTAAGCCTCTCCTTAAGCTTTCTTACATCTTAACATTACAGAATGAGGCATTTACTAGAATGTAAGGAACGATTATGAAAGCATTGTGATCCTGTATGGGTAATGTATGCAAGGAGGTATTCCACAGAACCATGAAATCACAAAACAGCGGGAGAATGACTGAATTATGGTGAGAAGGACTCATCTTCTGAATGATTATGGTCAGTTTCAGAGCCTCATTTAGACAGTAATAGGTATGGCTGTAATATATATCTAAGTGATAACACATTTCTGCAATTACCCAGCAGGAAAACTGAAGATTCCTGGTCTTACCAGGCAATACCCCTATAGGGCTGAGATTCCTTTAGAGACCAGTATTCCCTCTTATAGCACTTCCATGCAGGTCCCTTCATTTCTCCAACCTCAATGGAGGTTACAATGTATGGACACAATGAGCCATCAAGTATAGTTGTAACCCAATTTGTGTTCTGAGCAAAAACTAAAAGGAGTTTGATATATGAGTTGTTTATATGAAAACACAAAATGGGGGAAAGAAACTGATACCCGAAATACAGCAGTACGGGGCAGAAAACTGTCCAACATCATTACAAGCCGGGTTCAGGACCAAGGTGGCAAGAAATAGAAACCTGCAGATTCCTCAATATTTGACTATCTATCTCTCTATCTATTTATCTATCTTCCTCTCTATCTCTCTATCTATAATTTGTCTGTCTGGTATCTATCTATCTATCTATCTATCTATCTATTCATCCATCCATCCATCCATCCGTCCAACCATCCATCCATCTATCATCTACACACATGGTCAAATTGTTGTTATTTCTGTGACCCACAATGGTCACAGAAATAACTTCAATCTGACAAAAGTAATCATAAAAATTCTATGAAAATGAAGTAATGAAAGTCAGACATTGCTTTTCAACCCTGCTTCCAAAGATTTTTTTTTTTAAATTAAACTCATGAAATAATGTGTATAAAAGTGTTGACTGGGCACTCCGGTTTACAGGAGCAATCTCTGTGGCCTGTGGGTATCAGCCTTATTTATCCTTGTTAGCAAAGTGTTGCATGCTTC
Organism: Allobates femoralis; assembly: GCA_033576535.1. Lineage (NCBI taxonomy): Eukaryota > Metazoa > Chordata > Amphibia > Anura > Aromobatidae > Allobates > Allobates femoralis. Next base: position 96,842,771 of record JARQOC010000010.1, on the reverse strand, counting down.
ATAAGTGATATATAAATTTCATGAAAGCGAAGAAAAAAGTTCAGCGGCACTCATCATTCAGATGCGTTGGTCTTTTTTATTTCACTCTGCCAGGGTGGCGAGAGTGGTTTTAGAGCGGGGAGAGGGAGTTGGGGACGGTGGACGATGGTAACCGTTTCGCGGTGTTCTACCGCTTCTACGGGTCCGATGGTCTTTTCTTCACTTCCATGAAACTCATGAAATGGGTGTGAACAGAAATGATGGTCCCTTAATTTAATATTTTGTTGCACAACCTCTGGAGGCAATCACTGCAATCAAACGATTCCTGTAACTGTCAATGAGACTTCTGCTAATCTCCACAGGGATTTTGGCGACTCCTCAAAAGCAAACTGCTCCAGTTGTCCGGTGTTTAAAGGTTGCCTTTGACATGTTTCAGCTCTTTCCAAAGATGCTCAATAGGATTTAGGTCAGGGCTCATAGAAGCCACTTCAGAATAGTCCAATGTTTTCCTCTTAGCCATTCTTGGGTGTTTTCAGCTGTTTATTTTGGATCATTATCCTCCAAAACAGCCCTGGCTCACACCACAAACTCGATTCCTCCAGCGATGCTCTAGGAGTGCTGAACGTCTATGGAGGAAAACTCACTCAACAGGAGACTTTATCCACTATAATTTCATGCTCAAAACTTACAACTCTGCCCTTCACCTTGCCAGACAGACCTACTTCACCACCCTGATCTCCTCACTATCCAACAATCCAAAAAAACTCTTTGACACCTTTCACTCTCTCCTCAGTCCTAAAGTGCAGGCCCCCATCACTGACCTCTGTGCTGTTGACCTGGCTTCCTACTTCATGGAGAAAATAGACAACATCCGCCAGGAAATCAGCTCTCAGCCTCCAAGCGCTGCCACCCCCCATTCTTCCCCACATCTCCTCCGGTTCACTCTCCATATTTGACCCAGTCACAGAAGAAGAAGTCTCCAGGCTCTTTTCTTCCTCTCGTCCCACCACTTGCACTACTGACCCCATTCCCTCACACCTGCTCCAGTCCCTCTCTCCAGTCGTCATGACTCATCTAACCAAAATCTTCAATCTCTCCCTCTCTTCTGGCATCTTCCCCTCCTCCTTCAAACACTCGATCATTACTCCATTATTAAAGAAAACCACTCTCGACCCAACCTGCACAAATAACTACAGACCAGTCTCCAATCTCCCCTTCATCTCTAAACTCTTGGAGCGCTTGGTCTATTCCCGCCTCACTAGGGATGGGCGAATCTACTCGTTACTACTCGGTACTCGCCGAGTAGTAAGGGATTCGCCCGACTCGTTACACTGCGAGTAATCTCAGGGATGACTCGCAGTCAGTAACGAGTCCGCAGGGAGCGAAGGAAGAGAGGGGGAGAAATGCTCCTTACCTCTCTTCCGGCTTCTGCTATGTGCTGTGTGCTGGGCTCTGGGACTTGCTGGCTGCGGCAGCTCCAGGGTCCTAGAGCCCACCTACACAGAGATGTAGCAGAGCTGAAAAAGTTCTCAGCCTGCTCACTCCCTGTGCATAGATATGTATATGTATGCACAGGGTTGTGGCAGTGAAGATGTCGTTTTTGGACTACGTCGGACGGAAGAGGATTTTTGGAGTAAAGATGGAGTCCCTAATGGCTTTTTTGTTTTATTTTTAATAAAAAATTTTTCTCTGTGTTGTGTTTTTTTTTTATATTGAGTACTGGAAATTCATGGCGGTCATGTCTAATATTGGCGTGACCGCCATAAATTTCGTGCTTAGGGCCAGCTGATAATACAAAGCTGGCCCTAACCTCTTTATTACCCAGCGTGCCAATGCCACCAGGGCCGCTGGAAGAGCGGGGTTCAGCGCCAGAAGATGGCGCTTCAATGAATGCGCCATCTTCTGGGGCGGCTGCGGGCTGCAATTTGCAGCGGGGGGTGCCCAGAAAGCTTGGGCATCCCTGCGCTGCGGATTCCAGCCCCCAGCTGCTTAGCTGTACCTGGCTAGACATAGAAATTGCGCGGAGCCCCACGCATTTTTTTTTTTATTATTTCATGAAATTCATGAAATAATAAAAAAAAGGGCTCCCCTATATTCTTGTGTCCGGCCAGGTACAAATAGGCACCTGGGGGTTGGGGGCAGCTCGTCGCTGCCTGCTGGATCCTGCTGGTTACAAAAATACGGCGAAGCCCACGTAATTTTTTTTTTTGAAAAATCTATAAAACAATCCTAAAAAAGGATTGCATCTTTACTAACCCCTCGACCATGGTGGAGGGTTAATAAAGATGCAGTCCCTTTTTTAGGATTGTTTTATGGATTTTTCAGAAAAATTTCACGTGGGCTTCGCCGTATTTCTGGAACCAGCCAGATCCAGCAGGCAGCGACGGGCTGCCCCCGACCCCCAGGTGCCTATTTGTACCTGGCCGGACACAAGAATATAGGCGAGCCCTTTTTTTTTATTATTTCATGAATTTCATGAAATAATAAAAAAAAAAATGCGTGGGGCTCCGCGCAATTTCTATGTCTAGCCAGGTACAGCTAAGCAGCTGGGGGCTGGAATCCGCAGCGCAGGGATGCCCAAGCTTTCTGGGCACCCCCCGCTGCAAATTGCAGCCCGCAGCCGCCCCAGAAGATGGCGCGTTCATTGAAGCGCCATCCTCTGGCGCTGAACCCCGCTCTTCCAGTGGCCCTGGTGGCAATGGCTCACTGGGTAATTAAGGGGTTAGGGCCAGCTTTGTATTATCAGCTGGCCCTAAGCCCGAAATTTATGGCGGTCACACCAATATTAGACATGACCGCCATGAATTTCCAGTAATCAATATAAAAAAAAAAACACAGAGAAAATTTTTTATTAAAAATAAAACAAAAAAGCCATTAGGGACTCCATCTTTATTTTAAAAATCCTCTTCCGTCCGACGTAGTCCAAAACGCAATCTCAGCTCTGCTACTTCCCTGTCTGTGCTTAGACAGACAGGGATGTAGCAGAGCTGAGAACTGACTAAACAGTCAGAGTTCAGCTCAGGGCATTAGGACCTGAGCTGAACTCTGCTGTCAGCCAGACTCGCTCTGCTCCGGAGATTCCCGAGCAGTGACGCAAGTTAATTTATTCACTGCTCTTGTCACCATTCGGGAATCTCCGGAAACAGAAGCAGAGAGAGTCGGGGAGCTAGTCTGCGGCTGAGGCGGCAGCGGCGGCGGAGGCAGGGGTAAGTAGCCGGCCGGGCCGGTGCACCCCCACTCTCCCCCCTCACCCCCCCTGAACCCCCCTTCCCCCCTCCCCCCTTCAATCTTTTTTTTTTTTTTTATTATTATTCTTTAAAAGCCAGCGGCTTTTTGCCGCTGGCTTTAAAAGAATAACAGGGGGATTTGCAGGTTTTTCCTCTGCTGCCAGACCCCTTATAGGGTCCGGCAGCAGAGGAATCGCTGCAATACTCGCCTCCCCATTCATTTACATTGGACTCGCTAGACTCGCAACGAGTAGCGAGTCCTGGACTCAGACTCGTTACAGTCTAGCGAGTCCGAGTAATTTAGGATTCGCCCATCTCTACGCCTCACCCTTTACCTCTCCACTCACTCTCTTCTAGATCCATTACAGTCTGGTTTCCGCCCCCTTCACTCTACAGAAACTGCCCTCATCAAAGTGACCAATGACCTTCTGACAGCAAAACGTAATGGTGACCACTCTCTGCTTATCCTCCTTGATCTCTCTGCAGATTTTGACACTGTCGACCATCAGCTCCTACTCTCTATGCTGCACTCCATTGGCATAAAGGACACTGCTCTCTCCTGGCTCTCCTCCTATCTTTCTGACCGCTCTTTCAGTGTATCTTTTGCTGGCTCCGCTTCTTCCCCTCACTATTGGAGTCCCTCAGGGTTCAGTCCTTGGCCCTCTCCTCTTCTCTCTCTACACAGCCCCGGTTGGACACACCATCAGCAGATTTGGCTTTCAGTACCATCTTTATGCTGATGACACACAACTATACACTTCAGCCCCTGACCTTACCCCTGCGGTATTAAAGAACACCAATGACTGTCTAGCTGCAGTTTCCAATATCATGTCCACTCTCTATTTGAAACTAAACCTTTCCAAAACTGAACTTCTTCTGCTCCCCCAACCACTAACCTCCCTATATCGGACATCTCTCTCTCAGTTTGTGGCACCACGATAACGCCTAGGCAGCAGGCTCGCTGTCTGGGTGTTATGTTTGACACCGATCTCTCCTTCTCCTCCCACACACAATGTCTCGTTCCCTCCTGTCGCTTACACCTGAAGAATATCTCTAGAGTCCACCCCTTTCTCACCATGGAAAAAACAAAAACTCTCACCGTGGCCCTAATCCATTCCCGCCTTGACTATTGCAACTCTCTATTAAGCGGCCTCCCCCTCACCAGACTTTCTCCTCTCCAGTCCATCCTTAATACAGCAGCCAGGATCACCCATCTGGCCATTCGTTACTCAGATGCCTCTGCTCTGTGCCAGTCATTGCACTGGCTGCCCATACACTACATGATCAAATTCAAATTGCTTGTTCTCACCCACAAAGCTCTTCACAGTGCAGCACCCCCCTACCTCTCCTCCCTCATCTCTGTCTATCACCCCACCCGTTCTCTATGTTCCTCAAATGACCTTCGACTAACATCTGCACTAACCCGATCCTCCCACTCCCGGCTCCAAGACTTCTCCAGAGCTGCACCAAACCTCTGCAATGCTTTACCCCAAGAAATCAGGACTATCCACAACTTGCATGGCTTCAGATGATCCCTAAAAACGCATCTTTTTAAGGTGGCCTATCATACTCCCTAATAGAAGTCCTTTGTATTGGAGACAGTGAATGGGCTATCCCTCTGGACATTACTCTTCTACAAACTCCACCAAACCAAAAAGGTCTACACAGACTGTATAATGACCATCCATGTAAGCTTAGTCCTATGTCCCATTTCCTCAAGATGCCTGGACCATCAGTGCAATAAGCCCCTGTACCTTGTGCAACCCCTATCCCATTGTAGATTGTAACCTCTTTTGAGCAAGGTCACCTTCATTTCTTGCTTTATTTATTGTATTTTCTTTTTTACATTGATTCTATGCCTACTGTTTTGTATCCAATTATTGTACTGTATTTGTTCTCTACTGTAATTATTTACTGTATATTTTCTGTACTCTAACCCTACATTGTAAAGCGCTACGGAATATGTTGGCGCTATATAAATAAAGCTTTATTATTATTATTATTGAAAGACCCATGACCTGTTACTGAGATCAAGCTTTCTGACACTGGGCAGCACATTTCTCTCTAGAATCCCTTGATATCTTGAGATTTCATTGTACCCTGCACAGATTGAAGACACCCTGTGCCAGATGCAGCAAAAAGCCCCAGAACATAACAGAGATTCCTACATGTTTCACTGTAGGGACAGTGTTCTTTTCTTTATAGGCTTCATTTTTCTGTCAGTGAGCATAGGGCTGTTGTGCCCTGACAAAAACTTCCATTTTTGTCTCTACTGTCCATAGGACATTCTTCCAGAAGCTGTAGTTTGGCAAATTCCAGCCTGGTTTTTTTATGCTTTTTTTCAACAATGGTGTCCTCCTTGGTCGTCTCCCATGAAGTCTACTTTGGCTCCAACAATGACGGATGGTGTGATTTGACACTGTTGTTCCTTGAGCTTGCAGTTCACCTTTAATCTCCTTAGATGTTTTCCAGGGTTCTTTTGTTACCAATCGTATTATCTGTCTCTTTGATTTGTATCAATTTTCCTCCTGTAGCTACATCCAGGAAGGTAGGCTACAGTCCCATGGATGTTCAATTTCTGACTACTAGATGCAACTGTATCCACAGGAACATCAAGCTGCTTGGAAATGGTACACACCATGTCACTAAACAGGACAGTGAGTATCTGAAGCCTTACATACAGGCTCACTGACTGATTACAAGATTGTAGACACCTGTGATGCTAATTAGTGGACACACCTTGATTTGATATGTCTCTTTTGTCACATTATTTTCAGGGGTACCATCATATCTGTCCAGACTGATTTCATGAGTTTAATTTTTTTTTTAATCCTGTAGAAGCAGGGTAGAAAAGCAATGTCTGACTTTCATTTGTTCATGTTCATAGATGTTTTATTTATTATTACTTTTGTCAGATTCAAGTTATTTCTGTGACCATTTAGTTTTTTTCTTTCATTAAATGAGAGGTACCAACAATTTTGACAATGTGTGTATCTATTTGTCCATCAATCTATCCAGTATCTATCTATCTATCTATCTATCTATCTATCTATCTATCTATCTATCTATCTATCTATCTATCGCTCTATCCATCATCTATCCATCATCTATCCATTATCTATCTTTCAATCTATATATCTTTTCTTATCAATATCTCCTTATGTATTTTCTTGTTGGATCCCTGATATTCTACCATATATAATGAATGTATATAAATCATAAAACATATTATCTCAAATCCCTCCTGGAGAGCAGTCATGTGGATTTCAAAATAAAAAATCTAAATATTGTATAACATATTAATTGAATTTATAAGATGTGGCATATTTATTTTCACAGGAAAGTTTATAAACTTTATTCATATAAATATGGTACTGTATGTGTTATGATCTATTAATTTAAAGCTCCTGATTATAAAAAACAGAGTTACCAGGGATGTACAAGTAGGATTTTTCTTTCTTTCTATCTATCTATCTATCTATCTATCTATCTATCTATCTATCTATATGACTCACCGTGGCCGGGACTCCGGTTTAGACAGGCGATGCTTCCTTCCTCCTTGTCACGGGTGGACCGCGCCTGCCGGTAGTGGGGCCCGGTGTAGTGCAGATCAAAAGTGAAGACGTCTTGGTGGAACAGATTAAAGGGGTTTTAATTTATTCGTGACTCCACCTATGAGTAGATTCGGTAAGGGCTACCGACGCTGCGGAACCTCCGGGGGATGGACAGCAGCAAGATGTTACGCTCCCCACAGGCTGAGCGGTGATCCCCGGAGGCTGGAGCTGCTCAAGATGTTGTGCGGCAGCTGCGGTTACTTGATAGTGCGGACGGACAGTTCATAAGGAAGCACGGACACAGGTAGTCTCTGCAACGGGTCTTTACTGTAACCAGCAGGCAGTACATGGTATACAGTGGTTGAGTAGTAGACCGGGTGGACTCAGCAGTGATAGTGTTCCTCAGAGATCCGCAAGTGTTCCTCCATTCTACCTAACATGTTTGCCAGTGTCGCCCAGGAATACCAGGTCGGGTACGGAGAGGCTGCTTCAATGCCCTATCCATGATGTACGTTCTGGATGCTTTGGGGAGCCTTGGATCCCTCAGTGGGTACACCGCTGGTTAGACGACTGGAAACTGACTGGTGGTGGGGTGCTCCTGTGAAGCTGCTCCTCCACTCTTCTGGTTCGCGTGGCAGAGGTGAACTGCTGCCAGCTTCGGTACCAGTGAACCGGCTGTGAGTTGTGGGCACGGGAGTCTTTTGGGAACCCGTGTAGAAATGCCCAATCCCGGTGGTTAAGGCCTCAGGTGCTGACACCCGACCGGTGACAGCCCAGGGGCCCGCACGGGGTGCGGAGCCCCCGCTCCTCTCCAAGTTCTGTGTTCTAGGCTCTGCTCTAGATTCCAGACTCCTACGTTCTCTGGTCTAGACTATTGTGTGTTCTACTACACTACCCTAACACTCCACCCCCCAGGACCTATGATTGGTCCCCTGTTCTAGGTGTTGCATGTTGGGTTGGATCTCAAAGTTAACTATTTCACTGCTGTGTCAGAGAATATTGCGGCTGCAATACTCCCTTGTGACGCACTCGTTGCGGGGCGCCACACTCCCCCTTGGTTGAATAAGTTTGTCCCCAAGCGTCACACTACTCACATTACAGAGGTTTTTGTATTTTTATACATATATGACACACTTTTATTAAAATGAAAAACAGGTAAAGGTATGCTTTGGTGACATAAGCAAAGAAACAGGTAATCACTTTGTGCGGACCCGGCGTGCGGTCGGCTGTCCTTTAACTAGAGTCCAGGCTGTAGCCGCAAGATCTCACAGTCAGTGATTAACGGGAACAGAGTCATTGAGGGAGTCCAAGTTTTAAAGTCACTGGCACGGAGGGCGATGGCGCACCCGGATAGCGAACCACCCATCTGCACAAGCGTAGCGCTCGTAGGTGATAATATCGCCCCGGTATAGGTCGCGATCGGGATGTCCTCTTGGCAAGTTTGACTCAACGTCCCGGCGCCCCACAAACACCTCCTCATTCAAACCCACCTCCCAAGCGAACCCCCACCCGGTATGTAAGTTAAAGGTGGAAATTCTACCTTCACGGCGGAGTTCAGCAGACAGCGGCGGTTGGCGGCGAGCTTCGGCACGGGCCTGCATGTTGGCGCGTTCTCGGGCTTGCCACTCCTCTCGTCGTCGCTGGCGTACATCTCCGTCGTTACGGCTCGGGGTGTAGAGATGAGTAACGGAGCTGGTGGTTTGGCGGGAAGCTTGAACTTGGCGGGCTGTCTGTATCGGCACCCGGTGGAACGGCACAGAGGAAGGTGTCGGCATTGCACCCGACCAGTGTACCCGAGCTGTATGCCCGGTAGGAAGTTCCTTGTTGTCTCCCCAAGCGAACCCGGTGTCGAAATCCTCAGCGGTGCTGTGGGTCTCGTCGTCATCCTCTCCGACCTCTTCCTCGATGACCACATCAGGCTGCTCGTTTGCTGGAGATATTGAAGCTAGTTCCGTTGTACAACGGGGCGGTGGTGCTGCGGATCCTTCCGTAGGGAAGTCCTGCAGGGCTTCCAGGCTGCCTGCCTCTTCATCTGTTTCCGCAGGTAAAGGTGTTTCAATCCCGGTTACCAGGTAGGCCTCGGCAATGGCAAAGGAAGCCTCCGATACGGGGACGAAACAAGCGACTGTCTCTGTAGTGGTGAAACATGTCGCGGGTTCCTCAGTGGGAACCTGGTAGAGATCAAGTTCTTCTGTGGAGCGCAGTATGAGCTCTGCCTCAAGAACGGGGTCGGTTGCGATATTGGTCGCTGGAACGGGTCGAGTTGCGGCCTCCACCGGAATGACGCAGTCTATTGGCTCTGGTGACGGAGTAGGACAGGTGGTAGGCGACGGTGAGGCAGTGGAGAAGCTGGTGACGTCGTCTGGGCTTGGAGAAGCTGTACCCGGTCGGCTCTGCTGCATCGCATGGTGTAGTCGTCTGCCTAGGGTCGCACACCAGCTGCGAATCGTCCATTCCACAGTCTCTAGTAACCGCACCCGGAGGTCTTGTAGAGCCTCCAGCCAGAAGTCGGGGCTGCCGTCTATGGTAAGGGCAGGATCCGGACCCGGTTGGCCTATGGCTGCTCTGGCCTCCGCCTCGACCTCCTGCATCAGGTCTTGGAGTCTCATGCTGGACATTTCCTTCTTGGAGGGAAACCACACTCGTTCAACCGGTAAGACGTTCTGGTTGAGCTGGTGAAGAAGTCTGTCTCACACTCCCATTTCCTGTGGGCTTTTTTTTTGTAGTCCAATCGTGGGAAAAGTCTTTGGGGTCCGCCCCCATGGTTGATTCGAGCAATCAGGGCAGACAAAGAGTTTGGCGCCTTTTGTCTTTAGCCCTCCCACGATGAGGGGGGGTTGACTCACTCCTGGGCTTACACGTGGCGGCTTCTTGTGGCGGGAACGCCATCATGGGCGCCATCTTGACCCAATGGTGAAAAGGCGGGAAAGTTCTTTTAGGGACGAACAAAGTCCAAATTGTAGACAATAAAGTCCATTTTAAGCACATTATACCCGTTGGGTAACGGGCCTGCTCGTATCCTGTTCGTGACGCCATTTTCTGACTCACCGTGGCCGGGACTCCGGTTTAGACAGGCGATGCTTCCTTCCTCCTTGTCACGGGTGGACCGCGCCTGCCGGTAGTGGGGCCCGGTGTAGTGCAGATCAAAAGTGAAGACGTCTTGGTGGAACAGATTAAAGGGGTTTTAATTTATTTGTGACGCCACCTATGAGTAGATTCGGTAAGGGCTACCGACGCTGCGGAACCTCCGGGGGATGGACAGCAGCAAGATGTTACGCTCCCCACAGGCTGAGCGGTGATTCCCGGAGGCTGGAGCTGCTCAAGATGTTGTGCGGCAGCTGCGGTTACTTGATAGTGCGGACGGACAGTTCATAAGGAAGCACGGACACAGGTAGTCTCTGCAACGGGTCTTTACTGTAACCAGCAGGCAGTACATGGTATACAGTGGTTGAGTAGTAGACCGGGTGGACTCAGCAGTGATAGTGTTCCTCAGAGATCCGCAAGTGTTCCTCCATTCTACCTAACTTGTTTGCCAGTGTCGCCCAGGAATACCAGGTCGGGTACGGGGAGGCTGCTTCAATGCCCTATCCATGATGTACGTTCTGGATGCTTTGGGGAGCCTTGGATCCCTCAGTGGGTACACCGCTGGTTAGACGACTGGAAACTGACTGGTGGTGGGGTGCTCCTGTGAAGCTGCTCCTCCACTCTTCTGGTTCGCGTGGCAGAGGTGAACTGCTGCCAGCTTCGGTACCAGTGAACCGGCTGTGAGTTGTGGGCACGGGAGTCTTTTGGGAACCCGTGTAGAAATGCCCAATCCCGGTGGTTAAGGCCTCAGGTGCTGACACCCAACCGGTGACGGCCCAGGGGCCCGCACGGGGTGCGGAGCCCCCGCTCCTCTCCAAGTTCTGTGTTCTAGGCTCTGCTCTAGATTCCAGACTCCTACGTTCTCTGGTCTAGACTATTGTGTGTTCTACTACACTACCCTAACACTCCACCCCCCAGGACCTATGATTGGTCCCCTGTTCTAGGTGTTGCATGTTGGGTTGGATCTCAAAGTTAACTATTTCACTGCTGTGTCAGAGAATATTGCGGCTGCAATACTCCCTTGTGACGCACTCGTTGCGGGGCGCCACTTATACTCCCTGACAGAAGTTATGTCGCTTATCCTTGTTATGTAAATAAAAGCTTATAACCTTACGTTAAATTCATCCATTGGTTGTATAAATGACTCTTTTCAAAGCTGAAACCCTCTGAAATGTGGTTTAGGTTAAGAAAATAAATTGGCATCAATGCTGAAATACTGATCATTTGATGAACACAGAATGGTCAGATTTTGGCAAGACAAAAGTTTTGTTGCCCACAGAAAGAAATGTGATAGTCAAACAAATAATTAACTTAAAATGCAAATATATATTGCATAACATTGGTGAATGAAGTTGTGGTGCTATTAGAATCATATTTAATATTTTGTGTGACTTCCATGAGCTTGAAGGACAGCATCCATGTATTCTTTGGTTTTGTCTTCCAAGCTTCCTCTTTCATCCTACCCCAAACATGCTCAATGATGTTCATGTCTGGTGACTGGGCTGGCCAGTCCTTGATCACCTTGATCTTTTTTGCCTGGAGAAACTTTGTTGTAGAGATGGATGTATGAGATGGAGCACCATCCTGCTGCAGAATTTAACCCCTTTTATGATTTGGAATATAAGAGGTAGATAATACTTCTTGATATTTTAGGCTATTGATATTGCTTCCACCTTGCAAATGTTTCGCACATCCCCATACTAAATGTAACCCCAGACCATGATCTTTCCACCACCAAATGTAACTGTTTTCTGGGTGTATTTTGGATCCATACGGGCTCCAGCAGTTCTCCTGCAGTATTTGTGGCGGCTGTGGTGTAATTCCACTGAAGATTCACCAGAGAAATCCACCTTCTGCCACTTTTCCAGCGTCCATCTGTTTAGCAGGCTGTGGGACTTTGCAAATGCCACACGGTTTTTTATTTGCCTTTTGGTTAGTTCTGGCTTCTGGGCAGTGATTTGACCATGGAGGTCATTTCGAGACAGATTCCTACAAATTGTTCTACTTGACACAGGGACTTGAGATGACCAGGCCTGTTGGAGCTCTGCTGCAGTGTAAGAGGGGCTTGCTTTGGATTTTCTAACCAAGAAACATTCCTCCTGAGCAGTTGTCTTGCGGGGTCTGCCGGACCTGGGCTTGTCAAACACATCTCCAGTCTCTTCAGATTTGTTTTTAATTCTTTGTACTTGACGCTGAGACACATTAAAGGTGCCAGTCACCTCTGCAGTGGATCTGGTCTTCAGCTTCTTGATAATCAAGGCTTTTATCACAGGGTGGAATGATGTCAGAGCTCATGTTGCAGTTCAAGTGAAGGTCCGGGGTGCTGGGTTTCTTTTTATACACACCCAATAATTAATTGATCATTCACTGAGCACAGGTGAGGATGTAAACTAGGATCGGATGCATTATATGACAAGGTGACAAAACTGTTCTCTTGCTAAAATCTGACCATTCTGTGTTCATTAAATAATCAATATTTCAGCATTGATGCCAATTTATTTTCTTAACCTAAACCAGATTTCAGTGGGTTTCAGCTTTCAGAAGAGTAATTTATACAACCAATAGATGAATTTAACATTAGGTTATAAGCTTTTATTTACATAACATGGATAAGCGACATAACTTCTGTCAGGAAGTGAATCTACTGTATCTATATTTCTAATAGTAGACTGTGAAATAGCTACAAATATAAATAGAAAGAAACATAATGATAGGTAGATGATAGATAATAGATAGATAGATAGATAGATAGATAGATAGATAGATTATATATACACTAGCTGTGAGCCCGATGCAAATGCATCGGGATTCTAGAACGTGCATTAATTTGATTATAGTAGTTATAGCTGGTGTGAGGACTTTTTGGGGGGTGTTCAATACTTTTTGGGGGGGGGGTTGAATACTTTTTGGGGGGTGTTCAATACTTTTTTGGGGGGGTTCAATACTTATTGGGGGGGTTCAATACTTTTTGGGGGGGTTCAATACTTTTTGGGGGGTTCAATACTTATTGGGGCTGAGTGCTCGCAATGGCCGCGAAGCGGGCATTGCGAGTCTCTGGCCGAAAATCGAACCAGAGGCTCGGCCACAAAGTTAGCGATTTACCGCTCAGGCAGCGACTCGCGCTACATGAGCGGTAAATCGCTAACTTTGTGGCCGAGCCTCTGGTTCTATTTTCGGCCAGCGACTCGCAATGGCCGCTTCGCGGCCATTGCTCGCACTCAGCCAGCGACTCGCAATGGCCTCGCGGCCATTGCTCGCGCAGGCTAACGACTCGCATTGGCCGCTACGCGGCCAATGCTTCGCTCGTGGTGACGTCACATAGTGACAAAGCCACAGCGATTTCGGGGTCCAACACGATTTTGCCTACGGCAATTATAGAGTAGATAGATGATAGATAAATGCTAGATAAATAATCTTTTAGCCGTATAATGGATAGAAAAACAGATTTATAGATATAATAGATTATCAATCTATGTATCTACTGTATGTATCTATCCCTTCCTTCTTTCCCTCCCTCCCTTCCTTCCTTCCTTCCTTCCTTCCTCCCTTCTTTCCTTCCATCCTTCCTTCAACCTCTCCTATCCCTTGCTTCCTCCCACCTTTCCTTAGTTCCTCCCGACCTTCCCTATTCCCTTCTTCCTTCTTTCCTTCCTCCTTACCTCCCTTATCCCTTGTTTCTCCATCCTTTCATTCCTTCCCTCCTTCCTTCTTTCATTTTTCTTTTTCCTTCTTTCTTTTTTCCTTCCTTCCTTCCATCCTTTTTTATTTTGGTTAATGTACAACAAAGGCTAAAATATAAAATTTGAGTGAGATCTGAGTAATTACCTGATTACATATTACATTTCAATCTTTCCGATCAGTTCCCAGATTTAATCAATGATAGATTTTGTTTTCCCGCTGAACATTCCGCACGTTAATATCCCAAATTCTTTAATGAGAAATTCCTGACCTTATAAATGTTGCTGAATCAGACTGCAATGAGCGACTGCGAGGCTCGGAGACTCTTAAAATATTTTAATGATTTCTGCTGTGTAATGTAAAAACCTCCCAGCGAGAGAGGAGATTTCTTCCCATCTCTGATTTCTCTATTGCTCGGATACAAAGACGTTGTTTTGTTTATGGTCCATTTGATTGAAGTGTATCTTTTTTTTCTACAAATCAAATGCGCACTGGTAGATCTGGGTTTCTTCTCTGTAGGCAGCGAGTTCTGTATGTCCCAGTGTGAGAGATGAATATGCGATTTATCCTTTGAACAGCTTAATCTCATCCCAGCCTGGCCATCATTGGTGGTCCTGGACATGAGGGTAGGTTTAAGGGGTTAACTGTTACAAAAAGAAAAGATCAAAAAAATTATCATAGATAAGACACTTCCATAGCCCAGCACAACTTAACTGCCAGGAAATCTGCAAAGGAAACTATTTTCCTGGTCAGACTAACTCCATGACGCAGTCTTTAAGCAAACGTAAACTGAAATGAATAAGACATAAAAAATTGTTTTTAAATGATAATCAAGCCTGTAAGATAATCAAGATGTAAAAAATTAACCATAACAGACAAAAAGGGATTCTTCTTCTTTTAAGGCTATTCTTGATACCTAAAGCTAAAAACATTTTTGCAATGGAATTTTATTTTTTAACATGATGCGCCCTTTTCCTTCTACCTGCTCATTTTCATGGTCATAAAACAGCTTAGAAAAGTTTCCAAAAAACAGATAAAACGGTTCCAAGCTTTCCAGTGAGATCATCAGAACAAGCTCACTGATGTAGTCTTAGTTAACTCATTACGCAGCAAGCAGTTGAAAGTGCAACACAGAGGCTATTGAAAATGCAAACTTGTTTGTAAAAAATCTATTCAAAATATCAAACCACAAGCATTAAAGTAAAAATGTATTCGCCAAATGTCATGTACGGGAATGGGAAATGTCCTCCACAAGGCTTAACACAAAGGGCAGTGGGATGGAATTAGCAAGGAAGGTCCTAACCATAGGGAGCAGGGGATAAGGAGACCTCCTGACACTGGCCTGTACCTGTCCCTTGCTGCCCTAACAAAGTGGGTCCTTCCAACAACCGCCATCATGTGCCTGGCTGTCACCTTGTATAACCCTGGCTAGTGCACTGGCTGGCAAGGATGCTAGTCTCTCTACTGCAGATAAATAACATAGGGAAGGCAACATCAGACAAGGGAAAAGACATTAGGGATAAAATGATATTTGAAATCAACTGCCAAACTCCAAGGCAGAGAAACGGCAGCACCAGGAAGAACTGCAGCAGCAGATGAGCACAACGTCCATACAGCACGACCATCAGAGAACGAACTCTATCAATGACGTCAAGTGATGGGTCATAAGACTATTTAAAGTGTGGAAGGAGTAGTCATGAACTCATACCAACAAAGGAAAAAAATTACATTAGTCCTTGCTGGTACAAAAAAAATAAACCTGTTTAAAATACCATAGACTCAGAGCAGTCAACCTCTGACATTAAAGTTATGCAACCCCTTTAGGCTTTTGTTATTCTATTTTTTAAAGAAAATAATACAATATTTTGCCATAAAAAAACAATACAATCCCCAAAAATAGTCATATACACAGAGTCTAATTATTTGATGGCTTAGGCTGGGTTCACATTTGCAGACCCCTCCGCAGCGTTCTGTGGAGGGGATCCGCAATGTGACCGCAGCGGCCGCGAGCTCCTATCTTTATAATGGGAGCGCACGGTGCTGCGCTTGACCGCGCATGTCCGTGCGCACCCATTCACTCCCATATGTGATCTATGCGCAGGCGGATACCTGCGCACAAATCACACAGTCTCGTCCGCACCAGGAATGCAACATGTCGCATCTCTGGTGCGCACGAGACTGTATGATTTGTGCGCAGGCATCCGCCTGCGCATAGATCACATACGGGAGTGAATGGGTGAGCACGGTCATGCACGGTCAAGCGCAGCACCGTGCGCTCCCATTATAAAGATATGAGCTCGTGGTCGCTGCGGTCACATTGCGGATCCCCTCCGCAGAACGCTGCGGAGGGGTCCGCAAATGTGAACCCAGCCTTAGATCTGTAAGTGTCTTGCTCCTAAGTGTGTGTGTTGTTATTTAGGGGGGTCAACATATGACATAAAGTTGTAATTCTTGCAGGATCTCATAACAAATTTTGCATTGAGCTAGCTGGTTTTGCAGTTCACATTGGTAGAAGAAAGCTAGCAGTATCATTTATGGCCACTACAGGAGGTTTAGTGCTGTTCTATTTACAGTCTGCTACTGCATCTTTAATCAGTCGATCATCGTTGGTTGAACTGATTATTAAGATCAATCCCAAGTATAAGGGATCCCAATTAAAGTGTTGAAAAAACACCACATTAAGGTCTGCTTCGATGTGAAACAGTGACTAATGGCCACGCGGGGCTGGTATGATTGATTATAATGATAAGAAGAATAAGTAGAATAGTTTTTTTCTTACTAACAAGCTTACATTCATCTGTTTTATCCTTAATTCCTGCAGAATTACTCATGGTTCCCTGACATATCTCTGACCCATCACTGCAAATCCTGAAGATAAAGGAAATGGATGAAGAAGCATCATGTTAACGAGATGCAATCAATGAATTAGTTGTTCTAATCAGTTTTATCGCACTGGTCATGTAGTGGAAAAATGATTAAATTTAGAGTTAAAACTAAACTCTGATAATCTAGATCATCTTTTATTATGCTCACAGATTGTGCATGTGTTATATTATGGTATATGTTGTATTTATGGTTAATTATGTTACTTCTTTTCATTATTTTTATCCCATCTTTTCACTAATCACTAATATACCAACCTGAGTGGACAGGTCGCTGCCTCCCACAACATCAACATACTTCTCTTCTGCTGCTCTTATCTGACACGAGTTTATTAACTAAAAGTTGGAAATCTGTTAGCTATAATTATTGTTTTTCTACAAAGCCCATACACATAAGGCCGCCTTCACACCACGATTTTTTGGAATCCATGGATATCCATTGTAAAACGGATAGCCACGGATCCGATTTGACCCCCATGTATCCCTATTGGCACAAATGGGCACGGATTGGTCCTTAATGGCCATCCGTGTCTGCAGAGATCAGATTGTGTCCGCTTTTTTCACGTCCCCAAAAACGGAGACTGCTCCGACACAATCGGACAGAATCGGACAGCATCGGCTCCGACACTGTCCGATGCAAATAATATGGGGGCCTCTGGACCTCAGATCCGGGAAAAAAACAGGATTGTTTCCCGGATCCTGCTTTGCTCAGTGTAATTTCACTATAGTAGTGTATCTACATACACTATCTACATACACTTCTAAAGTGAAATTAAATAAAACAATGTACTAAAAATAAAAATAAATAAATACTTACCTATCCTTCGACTGTCTGGGACCCTAGAAGACATCCGCTTGCTGTCAGGAACTTAGTTAAAATGTAATTGGCTGGTAGCAATCAGGTATATCACATCACATATCACATGATCGCGACCAGCAAATCACAGATCTTTAAGGTCCTGGCAGCATTCAGACGTCTTCTCGAGTCCTGGACAGCGAGCGGATAGGTAAGTATTTATTTTTTATTTTTAATACATTTTTTTCTCTTTTATTTTGCTTTCTCAGTCTATGTAGATACATTGAGAAAGCAAAACTACAGCCCCGACATACCACACGGGGGAAGGAACACAGGATTCTTCCTCCTCCCACGTGACATAACAGCGCCGACATCACTTGCCTGGCTCGGCTCCTCCCAGCTCTTTCTGTGTTCAGATCCCTCAAAATCATGGATCTGGATACAGAAATGGCGTCCAGAGTTCACATCTGTTCCTGTCAGTGGTATCCTGCAAAAAACAGGATCCCCATGGACAGGAAAAAATCGTGGTGTGAAGGGGGCCTAAAACTAAAGGTGGCAGAAATGGGGATTGGCTGATTAATGTGGATGTGGGTCTCAAGTCCATTCTTCAGCCGATGATGTCTGGTAAGAGAAGGATCAGCAAGTTGGAATTCCAAAGTCTGATCCTTTTATCCGTCCTGTAGTTAAGCCAGAGGAGTCTGACGTTTCTGTGCATTGGCGGTGTCATTTACCCACTTTTCAGCACATGACGTGGGGTGCACCTGCAAGAGTTAATTTATCTTTTCTCACTCAATCCAGCACTCAATTTCTGTTATAGGCTATAAAGTAATTTATGCCCCAACACAGTCTACACACCCCAGCTACACAACACACTGCCACCACTCATCAAACACATGGGTCTCCAAAATACACTGCTTTCTGACAATCAACAGGGTCAAACACTCTCTATAAGACTATGGATTCTTTGAGCATACAAAGATCAAACTTATTAAAGTTTTAATTTTTAGTAGAAAAATTCCACTGCTTACAATAAAAAGAAATTAAAGATACAAATAAAAATGACACTCATATATGCAAAACAACTGCCTTGCAAGTCTTCTTGACCCTATACAGTTTTTTTTGCCTTGGGAGAGTTCACAATGGTAGTCACTGTACCAGTTTCTTGGCTGGCCCTGAAGATATCCAGACCAAATTGGGGCTGGTACCCCTGTTCAGCTAGTCCTTCTGGCTGGCCAGCACGGCCGGCTGCAGATTTGGGTCCTCAGACCTGCGATTCGCAGCTGACCCATGTGTGTCCTGCTCTTTCCCCAGCTCCTGACTTCACTAGAACTTACTCCTAACTGTTTGCCTCCCACCCCTAACCCAACTCCTCCCTCCAGCCAGCAGATGGGGACTGCTCTGAATGTGAGTCGCTACGTCATTTTTTAAATTACTTATTTATTTTTACATTTCTTTATGTGAGATGGACCCAACAGCTAATCACAGACGCTGTCACACAGAATGGTATGGTAGAATGTATGGGCTGATTTCATGTTACTCCAGCAGCCAATCACAGATGCCCATTCTGTATGCACATGCAGCCTTAACCCTATATAATTAAATAGGTCACTACGTCGACAAAGTCAGCACACTTTTCCGCTGCTATTTCCTCAATATATGTTATGTAAACGGTAAACAAAGAATATAACCAAATGCACACTGACACTGTAGCCACAAGCTACGAGAAAGCCAACAGTTGAGGTTATATCATGTCTGGCTGCTACATTTATTTTTCAAATGAGCTGGTAAAATAATAGCGGCTCCTTACATGATATTGTGCCCGCTGCCAGCATACGGAGGGAAACAAATAGTATTTGTCAAATGTTAAGGGCAATGCTTAATCTCTGTAATGACTACAACAACTCTAGATTACAAATACTTCCCTGGAGGCAAAAAAAGCCAGCTATCTCCGTGAGTTGTGGCTCCCGTCACGAAGTCCAGTGTTTAGTAATAAACTTTGTCGCTGTTGCAGTTCTATTTTTTTGTTTTGCCTTCTCTGTGCATAGGTTTGGAATGAATAATGATGAAAAGTAAGGTCCAAAACATGAAAGAATATTCCGGGCCGTGTGTTATCTTAAGATATACCTCTCGGCTGCCAGGGCTGACAGCCATGAAATGATGGCAACAGATTTCTGTCCTTCATTTCTGTTCATAGTTGAAACTGTCACAGAAGGAATAAAATGCCTGTCAATGGAAGCTGTTTCTTGACACGTTGTTTAGTCCTGAGGCTCTGAGATGTTTGTGAATGCAGGAGCTGGTAAATGCTTCTTTTATGTCTTGATGCTTCTATTCTAGTTGCCGCTGAAAAAACTAAGTTTAGGCAACAACAAGGGCATCGACTGCTGGGGAACTAAATATCTCAGCATGACCAGTCAACAGCGACTAGCTATCAAAATCAACGCAAGCTGTAGAGTCAAAATAAGTGACTCAATTGTAAACAATCAATTTCCGCCAAAATAGATTGTCTACTCAATTAGAAACGTCAGGCATTCGATTTGCTCATACGTAGCAAAATATCAAACACCAAGTTACCATTTTCCAAGATTCAAAGGGTCATATTCTAAAAAAAATTCCTCCATACTCACCTATCCTCAACTGTTCTTGCACCAATTCGGCACATTTGGCATCCCTGCTGTTTTCCTCGCCGATCTTTTCTTCTTCCGGTCTTCTGTTCTTCCTCCATTCCGGCATGTGAGATCTGTGATCTGTCAATGGTCTAATTTTGGAGAAGGTACAGGAGAAGAACGGAAGAAAAAAAAAACTTGGGACTTGCAACCTCCTTCTCAATGGCCTCCCGGCTAACTCCCTCAAACCTCTCCAGTCTATCCTCAACTCCACTGCCCGACTAATCTACCTGTCCTCCCGCTACTCCTCTGTCTCCCCCCTCTGCCAAGATCTTCACTGGCTCCCCGTCTCCAAGAGATCCCAATTCAAAACACTAACCATGGCGTACAAAGCCATACACAACCTGTTCCCACCATACATCTCCGACCTGGTCTCCCGATACCTACCCTCACGCAACCTCCGCTCCTCCAAGAACTCCTGCTCTGCTACCCCCTCATCACCTCTTCGCACAACCGAGTCCAGGACTTCTCCCGGGCATCTGCCTTACTCTGGAACTCCCTGCCCAAACTGTCAGACACTCTCCTACCCTGAGTAGCTTCAAGTGTCACCTGAAGACTCACTTGTTCCGTCAAGCCTACAACCTGCCATGAGACCCAGGTGACCGCCCCATACCTGACATTCCCCCTGTATCCTAACCCGCCCCTCGTAGACTGTGAGCCCTCGTGGACAGGGTCCCTGCCCCTCTGTACCTGTACGTCCTGATCGCCTAGATTTAGTGTACTTGTTCTTGTCTCCCTCATCCTCATGTAAAGCGCCATGGAACCTAATGGCGCTATATAAATAAATAATAATAATAAATCTCCATCAATAGTGGAAAGAGGATAAGAACAGGTGAATAAATGAGGAATACATAAAAGTGTGTGTTAAACATTTTCTTACTTATTTTACTGATAATTATAATTAGAAAAAAAATTAATATGTTTTTGTCATGATCTCCACATTGCCCGTATTTGTCCTAGGTTTGCGGAGACTGTCAGCCTGGGTTGGCTCTGTGCCTCAATCACCTGAATTCAGCTCAATTAATTAGGCCTCTATTTAATAAAGCTTGCAATTATGCTCAGTGTCAATTGTACACTTGCTTCTGGCTGTGTAGGACTTGATCTCCCTGTGCTCTGAAACAGACCCTGCCTGACATAGTTATCTTGCCTGGACTTGACTCTCTGTCTTGTGACCTGACTCCTCTTTCCGTTTGTACCTTTGTATTCTGTTTTTGTCTCTCTGGTTTCCTGATTTCAGCTTGTATTGGATTTCGCTTCTGACTACCCATTGTTGTACTGCGCCATTTCTTGGACCTGACCTCGGATTGTTTTGACCTCTCTTTACTATCAGTAAGTAGTATTATTGTAATATTTACTTTCCATATATTTCTGTTTGTCTTATGCTTCTCAGAGACTAGTTATTACTTGAGGCTAGTGTAGCGACCGGTGGTAAGGCCGCGGGTGTGTGTGTATGATCTTTCTCAACAGAATCTCCATACTCAGATTTAACCGGTAGTAACATTTCTTTACTGTAAAACATATTTATATCACAGTCAACTGATCTAGCTGCACACATGTATATGGTGGAGTCTCTGGATCTTCACTTCTTCCGGGTACGCAGCAAGAAAAAAACACAACAATGAAGGTATCTTTCCCTAACTTTCCCTAAAATCACGTACCAGTCTTATCACAGAAGAAGATGTCGCTCCCACGTCGCAGGCCTGGGGATCTCACGAGGACGGGTCCCGATGCAGCGCTGAAGGGGGAAACTCCTTAGTCTTCTTCTTTGGTCTCCTTCCACAGGTAACGGAATTTTTCTTTTAATGTCTCTCTCAGTCTCAGGGCACACCGAGCAGCAGGAGGATGGAGATCACGGCAGTACAACTGGCTCCCTTATGTCGGTCACGGCCCCTGCACATGCACTCCGGGTGCTCGGCGGGCAAGGTTTTGCAGAGCGGCCAGATACACAGCACCAAAGTCCAGTGGCCCAGGATCAGTCACAGGGGCTTCTGCGGGGTGATTTTTCCGGCAAGGTGTAGCAAAGTAGTCCACTTTCAGCAGACATCCACAGGGAGATCTTCTCTGGCTCAACTCTGTGTCTGGAATCATCTCCCGCCCTTTCTGTTCCTCAGCACAAGGCTCTTGGGGGAGGGGATCAGCAAACAATGTTTTTTTTCTCTCTGCAGTCATTTCAGCAATTGTCCACAAGGGGGCAGTATCGGACTGTGTAATGCTCACTTCAGTGTCCATTTCGATAATACAATCTGAATTGCTCACCTCATTACACTAGCGTCACAGTTTTACCATGCGCTGAAAACTATTGCGTTGCTTCGGCCTGGGTTCAATTCTCACCAAAGATAACATCTTCAAGCACTTTGTATGTTCTCCCTGAGTTTTCAAGGGTTACTTCTGGATTATTCAGATTTCTCCCACACTCCAAAGACATGCTGATAGGGAATATAGGTTGTGATCCCCAATGGGGACAGTGCTAATGATGTCTTTTAGGTGCTGCAGAAATAATTGTGCTGTATAAGTAAGTGTCATTTGACGACTCTGGGACCTGATGGGCACATTACATTGTGATACTCTGTTTTTTCAATGTATGTTCTTTATTTTGGTGCTGCAGGGTTTAAGGACTATTTCCTTGCTGGTAATTCTTTGCTAGTCCTATATCAGGTGCAGAATTTTTTTTCCACTCCCCTCCACTTTCAATAGTGATGTATTCCCTGATGCCGGTTATAGAATCCATTTCTATGCTGACCACTGTTGAAGGAGCAAGTTTCTGGATGTTGCTGTTGTGATGTCACTTTCAGCCTTGGTGCTTCACTGCTATTTTTTGTTGTTAGAGTATATCCTTTTTTGTCTTTGTCCCATTTTCTTCCTCCTTTCCCGGCATCTTATTACTATAGTGGTAAGACTAGTGTGCTTTGCACTATCGGGTGAGTGAACGGACAGTGAGGGATTAGGCACATGATGGCGACAGGGGGAAGGACCTGTATAGGGACATTAGGGAGGTCAGGGTACACATACAAATTAGTGGCAGGAGCTGACCTGTCTCCCCTTTCCCTACCACTAGGGCCTCTCTCCCTTTCCATCCCCGTTGTTACTTTTGTGTTGCGCACCAGACATTCCCTCATCTGAGCGTGACAGTAAGTAAAAATTAAATAAATTGTAACAGTTCAGTAAAATACATGCAGTTTTGCAACAAAGTTTTGGCCCATCTTGTCTCATTTTTGAAAATATTACTAAACTGATTATGATCTTTTGTAAAGCATTTTAGTTCCACGCCTCTTCTCGTCCTTTTCATACAAGTTTTGACCCACCAACATCCTAAATGTGATGTATGATTGGTGAATAGTGGTTTGAGACTACCTGTAATTAGTCAGGATCGGGAGCCAAGACGCAGGACAAGTTCCATCCATTCCATATATAACACCGTTTCTCTAATCGGAGGATTCCTTCTTGTTACTTCTTAGTTTCAAAGATTCTATAAACAGTTTAGATCTGGCTTAAAGGAAAGTTCTGAAGAATTCCTTTTAGTAATCCAGGACCCTGTCCCCATGTAAATAGACAGGTGTGGTCCGTTTACTCAACCTCCCGCACTAATTGCATTCTGGAGATTTTAATAGCACTTTCCATAGCACCGGGACTCGGTGGGAGCAGACGCTGACAAATGTCTTGTTCCACCTTGTTCTGTAACACATCAGGATTGTTATGTCTTTACTTCTCGAGCGAGGAGCGGATACTAGTGAGCGCAACATTCATTCAGATAGGATAATATGGAGTATATGAAAAATAGGAATCACATGTTTTTACACAATTATTGTAACTTCATAATATCATTTTAGCATTTCTACCATTTCTATAATTTAATGACCATACCAGTAACACACTTAAGCTACTGCACGTAACCATAAAATGTCTCAATAATGGGAGCTCTTGAGCAATATAACACTTTTCACTAAATATTCTGTGTTGTTAGCATAAACTCAACTTTTCCTTATTTTAAAGAGAGCTTACAGCACAGAATGACTGTACAAACCAAGCATCTGCACTCAGTGCACCCTTGGTGTGGCCAAACATTTAAATGCACTTTCACACTTGTTTGTTGTTCACCTAACTCTGCCCTACTCAGACTTTATAAAGCCAGAGCTGTCAATCAAAAAACAGGGGAATGAAGATGGAGATGGGGAAAACAAGTAAATGGGAAGGTGTACTTACAAGGGTGTCTGTCAGCTTATAATGACTGTTCAAACCAAGCACAGATGCTCAGTGCACCCTTAGGGTGGCTAAACGTTTCAGTGAATCTTCCCACCTACATGTTTTTCACCTAACTCTGCCCTTCTCTGACTCTATAAAGCCAGAGATGTCATTCAAAGAAAAGCGGGACTAGGGTGGAGAGAGAGGGGAAAACGTAGGTGGAGTGTGCACTTAAAGGAGTGTTTGTCAGCACATAATGACTATTCAAACAAAGCACAAGCACAAAGTGCATCCATAGCAAAGCTAAACATTTCAGTGCACCTACTTGTTTTTCATCCATCTCTGCCGTTCTCTGATTGTATAAAGCCAGAGCTGTTAATAAGAAGAGGGGGAGGAGGGTGTAGACAGAGGAAAAAAAAGTAGGTGGGAAGGTGCACTTAAAAGGTAGCCTACCAGCACGAAATGACTATTCAAACTAAGCACAGCCACTTGGTGCATCTTTGGAATGGTAAAACATTTCAATGAACACTTCTCAATTACTTGTTATCATCTGTCTCTACTCTCCATTCTTATTTCATTAACATCTCTAGCTTCATAGAGTCAAAGAAGGGTGGAGGTAGAGAGAACACAGTCAGGAGAGATGGTACACCTAAATGTTTGGCCACACCAAGGGTGCACCAAGTGTTCTTATTTGGTTTGAGCAGTCAATCTCTGCTGACAGATTCACTTTTAAGAGCATCTTCTCACTTAGGCTACTTTCACATACCGATTTTGAGGGAGCCGATGCTGTCCGATATAATTCGGACAGCATCGGCTCCCTTCTGATGCCTGGAATCGGGTGCCAAATAGGCACCCGATTCCGGCATTAAATCGGAGTGAAAAAAAAGAAAAAAAAAAACCTTATGCTCACCTCCCCACGAGCCCCCGCCGTCTTCCGCCATCTTCTTGAAGGCTCCCGGTGGCTCCCGCAGGCTGTCGCTGTCAGCAGAGATCGTCCTCTGCTGTTCAGGACCGGCGGTGATGTCACAGTCACGTGACCGCGGGTTCACCATGGTAATCCGCGGTCACATGACTGTGACATCACCACAGGTCCTATACAGCAGAGGAAGCCCTCTGCTGAAACCAGCAGCCTGCGGAAGCCACCAGGAGCCTCAAAGAAGATGGCGGAAGACGGCGGAGGCTCGGGGGGAGGTGAGAATAAACTTTTTTTTTTTTTTTTTTAACCCTTATGCTCCTATTTAGGAGCAGTTTTACTGTACTGAGCATGCTCAGCACAGTAAAACGGGGTCCGAGGAGACATCAGATGTTTCCTCGGACCCTTCTCCATAGGGCCCCATGGTATAGGGATCGGACCTAATCGGATGTGCACTAAATGCCATCCGATTTGGTCCGATCCGAATCTGTCAGATTTTATTTTCGGTGCAAAAATCAGAGCAAGCTCCGATTTTTGCACCGATAATAAAATCGGACAGAATCGGATCGGACCAAATCAGATGGCATTTAGTGCACATCCGATTCGGTCCGATGCCCATAGGGATGCATGGGATCCAAATTCGGATCCGATGCTGTCCGATTTTGATCGGACAGCATCGGAAATCCGAAAATCGTAATGTGAAAGCACCCTTACTTGTTTTCCCTTTATCCCCACTCTTCTTTGATTGACAGCTCTGACTTTATACAGAAACTTCATAGAAAAAGACCAGGAGTAAGGCCGAAATATTGTATAATCAATATAACTTTATTGATAACATATATCAGCTCACAGCAAAGATGTTACTAACAGGCACACAAGCAGGACCCCCAGCAAAGTACAACACAAAGGTGCAAGGAAACCAAACAATATGTCTCCTGGCCAAATAGCCCACCTAAGCATAACATTGCCACATACCCCAACACATATATAAACCAAGTGGTTACCATCAAAATACAATCAGGACAATGGATAGGGTCAGAAAATAGCTACCTGCTTGTGGCTGCCTCCCCTGACGCGCGTTTCGCGTTTAGCTTTTTCACAAGGGGGTAGTTCCTCACATGTATGAGATCTTTTTATACCCCTCCAGGTATACTGGCGTGTGACATCAGCCAGGTGTGTTAATCACCCTCATTTCCTGTATCTGCGTGTAGCCTGGCAACCAGATTGTGTGCAGCCAGTCACCAGCCTCCACGTCATCCCACTCTCAGGCTGAGAAGCCCGGAGTAGGAGACGTGCGGCCCGCCCCTCGCATACATCACAGTCACTGGTGCCACGGAAACTACATTTCCCAGTGTCCTTAGCGTCCCTCATGACTCGTCACATGACCGGGTGTGACTAATCACAGGCCGCCACGTCATCACCGCATCCCGACCAATGGTACAGGGCAGGAGTCGGGCGGCCCGCCCTCAGCCAACATCACAGCCAGTGACACAGCCTGGTAGGCGGAGCGATCCTCCAACTATACTACCACTATGTCCGGGAGCTGCAAAATGACACAGAGTGTTCTCATAATACCTAGAATGGGCAAACTTGAACAAAAAAGATATGGGCTGCAATATATAATATAAGAATAGGACTAAAAGCACAATTATACAAATATAATGCATGAAAATGGCTATGGCAATCCAGTATCTTCATTAATGGACCAAATATGGACACAATGGTAGGTTTTCTGATATTTCAATCCAAATACTTCCTCAGTACCCTTTCTTCAGACACATACATATAAACAGTCATAAAATATATAACCAGACAACCATACATACAGGCCGGACTGACCAACATTCTCTCATGTAAACAAACCTCAAAGTGCATATAAGGGTACTTAGTACCTAATCTAGAATATGCCACAGCATATACAAGGACTGTGCAAAACAGGCAATAAAGTGCATCATAGTATATATTACTAAATATAAATACATCAGTGAATACAATATACAAAAATATATATATATACATATGTCTGGGTACAAGACGGTTGATATCCATATGTCCACAAATTCCATTTTCCAATGGATCCATCCTTCCACGCCAATTCATCATCTGAGCCATCACAAGAATAAAAAGACCTAAATAAAAAAGACTTTATTAATAAAAATTCCTTTATTATTAAAACAACCTACAAAAATGGTGCAAAACTTAGAACTTCATTGAGGCCTTTGGGACGAACACATCCAACTCTCATAATCCATTTGGCCTCAAGCTGTGCCAAGGCCTTTCTCCAATTGCCTCCACGTGCATTGATGTATATCCGATCAATGCCAAATGCTTTTAATAAACTCGCATTACAACCATGTGCCAATTTAAAGTGCTTGGGTATAGGCTTGAGCTGTGTAAGGTCATCCACACCCTCCGCAAAACACTAACCATGGTGTACAAACCCATACACAACCTGGCCCCACCATACATCTCCGACCTGGTGTCCCGATACCTACCCTCACGCAACCTCCGCTCCTCCCAAGAACTCCTCCTCTGCTCCCCCCTCATCACCTCTTCGCACAACCGAGTCCTGGACTTCTCCCGGGCATCTGCCTTACTCTGGAACTCCCTACCCGAACACGTCACACACTCTCCTACCCTGAGTAGCTTCAAGTGTCACCTGAAGACTCACTTGTTCCGTCAAGCCTACAACCTGCCATGAGACCCAGGCGAACGCCCCATACCTGACATTCCCCCATCCTACTGTATCCTAACCCACCCCTCATAGACTGTGAGCCCTCGTGGACAGGGTCCCTGCCCCTCCTGTACCTGATCGCCTAGATTTAGTGTACTTGTTCTTGTCTCCCTCATCCTCATGTAAAGCGCCATGGAACCTAATGGCGCTATATAAATAAATAATAATAATAAATAATTTATAATGTCCCTCACATGTTCTCTAATCCTAATTTTTACCTGACGGGATGTGAGACCCACATATACCAAGTTGCAGGGGCATGTGGCATAGTAGATTACACCAACAGAGTTGCAGGTGATATTCTGTGTAATCAGGAATCTTTGCAACCCATCACTTGAAAAAAACTCCTTTGTTCTCAGCAAATAAGGGCAGGTTATACATTTGCCACAGGGATAAAATCCCCATTTTGGTCCCTGAGTTCCAAACAATCCAAGTTCCTAAGGGCCTTCATATAAGCTACGTACTAAGGTGTCCCGCAAATTTGAAGCCCTTCTGTACGTAATGGATGGGCCTTGGGGTATTACCGCCACAACAGTGGCATCAGTCCTCAACATTGGCCAATACTTGCGCAAGACACCCTCCATTTTCCGCCATTGGCAATTGCGACATATCGCTGTCAATATTTGTCGTTGTGGTTGCAGTGTGTAAAGATACCCTTAGTGTAACTTTGAGAGATTTTACATTTTTATGGGTATATGTGTGAACAAGAACCATGTGTAAATGTAACAGATGTGCCACTATAGCTTGTGATATTTACTCATAAACAAATCTGCTCTACCTTCCCAGGCAAAGAAAAAAATATGTATAAAAATATATATTTAATTATTACATTTTATCTGGAAATGAATACATTCCTCTGAATTTCGGTCACATTACCATAACTAAGTTTACACTTCTTACGGATGCCCCCTCCTGCATTTCATCATAGCAATAATTTATAGCTCTAAATTGAAATAGATTTAAATAATAATAAGATATACATTACATTAAGTGTGTTACATCTGAAGGAACATTAATCTCGGGCTTCAGGTAAATGCGATTGGTTAAAAACTCTGGTTCCACTTTTAAATACTGATGAGGTTCAGGGGATAGAGGCGAGCGGCTACAAATAGTATCTCTTGCTCTGGAGGACTCATGGCCATGCATTGCACAAACATGTAATTGGTCTAATTCAGTATCATGCAATACTTTGTTTCGCCTGTGGAGGCACTGCAAAGAGTTTTTGGTAGGTTAAAGTGTTGATCAGTAGTGACCAGATCGTCTTTTGTCGAAGCTGGCAAAAGGTACCCATTCACGTTGGACTAATGTTGGCTGAACCTGCCAAAATTGACATCATGAAATGTGTATGAGTCGCCAGCCGACTGAAGGTTGGGAGAGATGTCGATCGTGAATGTCCAACTTTGGGCTGCCAATCGCAATGTTCTCACAGAGATAAGCTGGCATCCAACACGTAAGTCAATTGTTTTAATAGCGGAACACAAGAGCGCTAGCACAAAGTGAGTGTAAAGGCCCAGTTACACGGAACGAGATCGTGAATGATATTGCTCAAACGTCATGGGTTTGGAGTAGTTGAAATGACATCGTTAGCACGTCGTTGCGTGTAACACTGATATACGACTACGATAAATCATTGGATCGTTTAAGGCAGGTTTGAGAACATGTTCTCAAATCAAACGATCCTCGATCAGCCAACCTGCTGCATCGTTGTGTGCAGGGCCGGCCTCAGGCTAAATTGCGCCCTGTGCAAAATTCCCCTTTGGTGCCCCCAGACCATGTCACATGAGACATGCAGCCAATCAGTGGCAGCTTCACTCTTTCCTCACATAAAACTGACATCCCGAGGAAATCAGGGAACAACAGCAGCTCTCATTTATTCTGAAGCCGCCATCGGCGATCTGAGACGGGCACGAGAAACGTGACCGCGCATGTCAGATCGCCACATATCGCCAGGCGAGATTGTGGTGTGTGCCGGTACCATAAGAGATTACGCTTCAAGGAACCATTTAACAATAATGGGTTCATGTGAATATACTACTATGCATGTGTTTATACACACAACACACCTTGCATTAAAATGATGCCCCTCAGCTCCATGAACATAATCATACACCCTTGATGGTAACAATGGCACATAAATGTTTATTAAAAAAAATAAACCTTTAGGACCTGTGCCCTTGAACAGGATTAGCATCATTCTAGCACTGCATATTTTCTGTTGCGTCCAAAATGCTGCATTGTACAGTGCCAGCGCAGTGGACGGATTAATGAATGCCGTTTCCACTGTGGTTCTATTTTACTCAGTGTAAACTGACATGTGGCAGTGGTGGCAGCTTCCTGAGCAGCAACATGTCAATTTATGCTTGCAAAGAAGGTAGTGTTCTGAGCGGGAGCATACAGCAAAAGGATGCTGCACCAAGAACCCTAATCATGACACGGACGCTACGTTCTCCCACTCAGAGGACTAGCATCTCTGCAGGAATAGATTAACATGCTGCAGCTCTGGAAACCATACCACAGGTCAGGATATGCTGCGTAATGAAGAATCACAGTGGAAACGGGATTAATTAATCCATCCACTGTGCTGCTACTGTACAATACAGCATTTTGGATATCCAAAACGCTACTAATCCTAATTGTGGGCATGAACCGTTAGGGCCTGTACCCACAATCAGTGTTAGCAGCGTTTTGGATGTAGCATATTTTTGCTACATCCAAAACACTACGTAATTCATACTTAGGGGTCAGGGTTAGGATTAGGTTTTAAGGTCAGGGGTTATGATTAGGTGTTAGGGTCAGGGGTTAGGATTAGGTGTTAGGGTCAAGGATTAGGGTCAGGGGATAGGATTAGGTGTTAGGGTCAGGGATTAGGGTCAGGGGATAGGATTAGGTGTTAGGGTCAGGGATTAGGGTCAGGGGATAGGATTAGGTGTTAGGGTCAGGGATTAGGGTAAGGGGATAGGATTAGGTGTTAGGGTCAGGGATTAGGGTCAGGGGATAGGATTAGGTGTTAGGGTCAGGGATTAGGGTCAGGGGATAGGATTAGGTGTTAGGGTCAGGGATTAGGGTCAGGGGATAGGATTAGGTGTTAGGGTCAGGGATTAGGGTCAGGGGATAGGATTAGGTGTTAGGGTCAGGGATTAGGGTCAGGGGATAGGATTAGGTGGTAGGGTCAGGGATTAGGGTCAGGGGATAGGATTAGGTGTTAGGGTCAGGGATTAGGGTCAGGTGATAGGATTAGGTGTTAGGGTCAGGTATTAGGGTCAGGGGATAGGATTAGGTGTTAGGGTCAGGGATTAGGGTCAAGGGATAGGATTAGGTGTTTGGGTCAGGAATTAGGATTAGAGCCCGGGGTTAGGATTAAGTGTTAGGGTGAGGGACTGGGATTAGGGTCAGGGGATAGGATTATGTGTTAGGCTCAGGGGTAGGATTAGGTGTTAGGGTCATGGTTTAGGGTTAGGATTAGTTGTTAGGGATTAGGTGTTAGGGTCAGGGGGTTAGGATTAGGTGTTAGGGTCAGGGATTAGGATTAGGGTCAGGGGTTAGTTGTTAGGGTCAGTGGTTAGGATTAGATGTTAGGGTCAGTGATTAGGATTAGGGTCAATAGTTAGGATTAGGTGTTAGAAACTACACACCTGTTCACTGACTGAGGTCACAGAGAGAGAGGGCCCAATCATTTTACTGGTATCGAGGTCTTGCCGTGTGTGACAGAAAATAGTCACTTCAGTGACTCCTTACAGCTGCAATACAAGGCGGGAACCAGGGTGATTAGACCGCCGTACAATGATTGGAGCAGGGGCAGCAGGTGTAACTTAACTTGCTCTCTCTGCTCCAATCAAACTGCTTGTGTTGCCATGGTGCCGGCAACAGGAGGAGGGCGGGACAAGCACTTCAGGGAGGGCGGTACAAGCAACAAGGAAGACGGGACAGGTAACTCAAACGTGCGGACGGCGGGGGGGCAGTACGGGCACTTACAGGAGGGCGGGGGCACTGCAGGAAATAACAGTATTAACCCTTTAATAGGCGGAGCCGCAGAGAGACCATAAATATCCGTCTCTCTGGCGCCCCCTTTGAAGCATGGCAGGCGGTGCCCTGTGCAACCGCACAACTTGCACAGCGGTAGGGTCGGCCCTGGTTGTGTGTGACACCGCGACAACATTATCGTTAACGACTTTGCCTATTCACAAGAGTGAACAAGTATCGTTCGCTGGGTTGTGTGAACGATAGCTGCTCGCCACATCGTTGGTGCGTCATCCACGATGTCTAGATGTGTGTCATCTCACCAATGATGTAAAAAAGATGTCCTAACCACCGTGAGATGAGATCGCTGGTGATATCGTTACAACATTGAAGCGTGTTACAGTACCTTAAGGGAGAGCTGGCCAAGATGGCTGTTGGCCAAACGATCGGCCGAAGCATCATTCAACCAACTGCCATCTGAAGTGTATGGCTGGTTTAAGAGAATGACTAGTTCAAAGCAACTAAAGAAACAAGTTAGGCCTGCAGACATCCTTGAAATTTTCTGTAAACTGATGTTGTCTAGATAATATGTACTCAGAAACTTTTTGACGTATTTGAACAGTCCTTGAAAACTAATGATGGCATTTAATTTTTTTTTTATGCATTGTTTAATTATTATTAATGTCTTTGATTTGAGCATGCAAAGAGACTTCAAGGCTGTGAACCAGAATTTTGACTTAAAGTCTTTGTCCTTTACTTGGGAAACCCATTCTTCACCCCATGCTTCCTTCAACAAACAACAACACCTATTCTCACACCAGTGCCATTCCAGCGATGTCAGCACTGGCTCACTCAGCATGGCATGACATTGTTATGTCATCACGGTGGTGAATCAGTGTTAGCTTCATTCTCTTTCCTTCAGACATTACGATATCTGGAGAAAGGCGGCCGTCACACGGTGAGATATCTTTAGCGATATTGTAAGCGATCACGTGCACGCGCAATCGCTTACAATATCGCTCACATCGCTGGTGAGATGTCACACAGACAGACTCACCAGCGATGTGGATCCGCGATCTCGCTGGTAACTATGGTACACATCGGGTAACTAGGCGCCGCGCGTCGCTTAGTTACCGACGTGTACCATAGTTACCATCTCCCAGCATAGGGCGGTCGCTGGGAGATGGATCATCGTGGTGTTATACACCACGATGATGCAGATCGTTGCATCGTTCATCGCTAGATCTGAGAACCGAACCTCAGATCAGCGATGTCACGATCAAGCGATTTCACATCGTAAATCGCTTGATTCATGCAACGATATCTTGCCCGATATCGCTTAAGCGATCAAAAAGGAGATCGCTTAAACGATATCTGGCAAGATATCTCAGCGTGTGACGGCCGCCAAAAGAGATCTCACTTCTCTCTCACTTCCTTTGTCTGAAGGAGGGGAGAGGAAATCTAGTGCTGATTGACACATGATCTAACAAAGTCACGTCATCCCCAGGAGAGTCAGTGCTGACACTCCCATAATAATGTCATCACTGGAGGTGTTTTGTTGGGGCTAACATAGAACGTTTTATCTGAGTAGTCGACAATCTCTTCAATTACTCCACCCTTTTGGATCAGGTCAGTGTTCTTTTATAATCATAGAGATCTCTGTAACATATTTTATTTTTCGTCAACCATTTTTAGTTTTTTATTAGACCTGGATCTTTGCTAGGACACAAATTTCCATGTTCCCCCCTGATCGACTGCACACTCTTCTCCTGATATGACAATAGCAAGCACATATTTGTATGTGTTTATTGGACAACTTACATACATAAAATGCTTGGATCACGTGATCTAACAACATCACGCCATCCCCAGGAGAGGCAATGCTAAAACCACCAGAATGGTGACAATACTGGAAGTGGTTTTGTTAAAGGGAAACCTAAGCATGTAGAAGTGTTTATCTGAGTAGTGGACAGCTCCATTATATACTGCACCCTTTTGTAGCAGATCATATATCTTTTATTATTTCATAGAAAGTCTGTATACATATCTTAATATCGCTTAGTTTTATCCATCCGTTTTTAATTGCAGCTGTTATTATAACTGGATCTTTGCTAGGACACACATTTCCATGTCCCCCCAACTGATTATACCTTAATCACCTATTAGGACAGTAGAAAACATATTTTTTGATTTGCTTATTGGACAATTTAAGTGCTTAAAATTACTTACCGTAGTTTGTGTGACCTAACAATGTCACACCATCCCTAGGAGAGGCAATGCTAAAACCATCAGAATGTAAATAAAAACAGACCTCTATAGCAAAAAAATTGGCATTACATTTTTCAAAAAGGCTCCAAAGCATCAATTGAAATAATGTTTGAGCAATTAGCACCTAAATACAAAATCTGCAATAAAAATAATTTATGATCTTTTTTTGAATTTATAACCCAAAATAAGAGTCGTCAGTAAACTGATCATATTCTTCAATCACAGAGGTCCTGGAATAGCGAGCTATACATAGGCAGAGATTATTCCAAAGCCCATCACCTTCTGTCACACACTAATCTGTGATATAATCAGCATAAACTCTATTCTACGACTGTAGCAAAGTCCTCGTCAGAAGATAGCGCTGACCTTTCTCTTGTCACTTTCCAGAGAGTCATTAATAATATTAGAAATAAACCACAGATGAATGCAAACACGGCGGAGTAAATATTAGATCTCCTTCACGGTCACTTTCTACCTTCATAAATATGGAATTAGTCGTTGAGCAATCCTCCTGCCTTATCGGGGAAGGGTGAAAGTTTTACTAGTGGCATAATCTGGAATTGTGATGAGTTGTGAAACTTCAGTGGGTTATAGGACTGTTGAATATGTAGATAAGGAGCCGTAAGGATTATATAGAAAGTAAGCAGCAAAGAAACCCCTCCAGGGCATTAATTATAAAACTTATCCTTTACTGGCATATATAGTAGGGTATCGGGTGCTCTTAGACATAATCCGTCCACCATGCAATGAATGTAGGAAAATTGCAGAACTAAGACCTGTCTGACAATATCTAAAAAAATAAATAAAGTGGATGTTTTTGTAGACTTATGTCACATAGCTGCCTCATCAAAGTTCCTGTAATCCTTTCCTCTGCCAGATAAGTGAACAAAGCTATTATGACCTTTTGAGCTCCCATCTCGACGACCAATGGAAAGGTCAATTTGACAAATCATGGACCAATCGGCAACCCATCTGCAACCATGGACCTTGTTTAAAAAGTATCTAAAGTTTCATATTTTAAACACTGATGAGCAAAAGGGTAACTATGTTTTGATCTTTTGACTTTCAGACTCTGTATCTCACCAATCCACTAAAGCTTTGAGCGTGAGACTATCTTAGTTTGAGATCCTTGCTTTATAATGAAGATTATCAAAAACATTTCTGGGACCACTTTGATATTGCATTTCCACTGGACAAAGCTAAAAAATAGGAGGAGGTGCACATAGGGTTTTATACGAGGAGATGGTTAAAGAGCAATAAGGTTAGGTTCACCGTGTATGGTTATGTGAGTCATAACCAACTTAAAGAGGTGAGTCGGTTGACAGAGTAGGGGGTACTCGGATACCGGGACGGGTTGCTACTTCACTGGGAATCACGGCTGGTCGGGTCCCGGTTCCATGCCCTGGACACTCAATGGCTGATGGGAAAACTATTTGGGATGGGGGATTATACGTGACGCCACCTGGGGTACCTGTTTATGTAGT
This sequence comes from Allobates femoralis, assembly GCA_033576535.1. NCBI lineage: Eukaryota > Metazoa > Chordata > Amphibia > Anura > Aromobatidae > Allobates > Allobates femoralis. The sequence goes on along the minus strand of JARQOC010000010.1, from coordinate 96,807,373 downwards.
TACCAGCGCTACAGCCGGCCACTGAGGTGATGGTGATGCAGCTTTGGGTAGTACAGCTCCCCACATGCAGAGCTTTCCTCAGGGCAGCGGGGTGGATGAGGGGAGTAGTAGTCCTTGGCTCTGTGGTGCTAGGGAGGCCCTTCAGACGATAAATAACTGATGCAGAAGCCAGATAAGCTCAAACAGTTCTTTACTGGTAGCAGATGGATCAATAGGTACGTGGTACAGTATAGCTTGCCAGGGAATTTGTTGCCACAGGCTTTGGGGTTTGGCACAGAGTCTGTCAGAGGTGCCTCTGAAATGCTTTTCTTGGTCCAATTCTTTATGGCTCTGTTAGCTCTCTACTCTCCCACTCTAGAGTCTGTTTTTTTCTCCCTGGTCTGTTGCTTAAAGTCTCTCTTACTTGTCAGCATCTTGACCCCAGATTTGGGACAGAGGTTGAACTACTTTGATAGAGCTGTGGCACCTTCTTGGTAAGGCTCACAGCCTGCCGGTCAGCAGTTTTGGATACACTTTAACAAACTGCCTCGGTTACGGAGTACCGGGATGAACCTGAGCACTCCAGATGGCTCCAACCAGTCTTGGAGTGCCCCTTTCTTGTCTGGGTTACCTCTTTAATTTTGAGATACCCTCCTGTCAGACTGGAGGTTGAACTGCATCTGTCCGTTCTGCTCTCCTCACACTGTCTGACTGACTGCTTTCAACTGTCACCTACGTCACGTCTCCCGCTCTGCTAAGCTCCACCCCCCTTGCACCTACTGAAATACAATCCCTGGTGTTAGGGTGGCTGTGATTGGGATTTTGTGGTTTTGGATACAGACTCTGTAGCTTGCCCCTCTACCTGTGACTATGGAGCACTACACCTTCTGTTTGGGATGCAGTACTCCCTGTGCGTCCCGCTAGAGGGGCACCACATAGGACCTTTCACCCCTCTGGTACTTTCCAAACTGGAGGTGGCACAGAGAGGCAGGGGGTGGGGAGGACGCCGGGGAACAGCGAGGACTCCATAATCAGTAAAATCCCTCCAGACTCATTATCTCTAAACTTTATTAAGTGTTTTTTACAGTTTACAGGGTGGGTAGAAACATAGGAGACTCCTTCTCTGAATGCAGCAGACACACTGATTCAGTGGGGCTTTCAGTTTGGAAAGCACCGGGGGGGTGACATGTCCTCTTTAAGGGCTCACAATGCTGCTGCAGACACCTGCCTGGTGAATAAATGATCAAGAGGAGAATCAGGTCTTTAACTCTCCACTGCTGATCAAGCAGACAGGTACAGATGGAGTTCAACTTTTTATTGAGGCTATTGTGTTTAGTAGTGGTTTGCTACTTTACCAGGGCACATTCATGTACTCATCTCCTTTTTGTGGCTTCACTAGACTTTTGTGAAGACTGGGGACCCAACATTGGCACTTAGTGGGCTGGTACATACATACAACTCATTCTCTCTCACTTTATGTGGTAGCATATACAGTAGTTGACACTTTCTACTGCTTACCCCTTCCCGGCTACATCAGGTGTTATATCGTAGCTCCAGCCCTACATGTCTTTTTATCTCTCCTTCTCTTCTGTATTCATGGATCATAGTTTCTTTTGTCATATGTGATACCAAGTTGTAAACATTATCTTTACTGTGTCCACTGTGTGATGGGTTTTAATAAATTACTATTGCATTTGAACACTGGTGTGGACTCCTCTTGGTACTATTATATTGTGGGTAGCAGTGCACTTTTTTTTTATTGCTTCAAACTTTCTATCTGGATTACTTCCCACAAGTTACTTTGCAGGTGTGGCTATTTAGACCTTCCCCTAGCTGGTCTTCTCTGCTGGCTATATTCCAATATGAATCCTGCTTGGAGGTCCAGCCATACCGGTAGTAGCATGGTTTTATGGCAGTAAGATAGAGACCAACTATATTTATTATCTTTGTTGTCATATTTATCTACCCTACTCCTTTCTCTTGACAATAGTTAGGTGATAGGAGGCTTTTATTTTTCTTGCAGTAAGTAATTTACATTTCTACATTGTATTGTGTTTTATGTTTTCTCACTTTAGGATCTCTTCTATCTCTGCGTGCCTTCATGAGTCAGGGTTCCAGTGCTCTGCACCTCCTCGCCGGTTCCTAAGTAGATACAAGCCACACTTGACGGCCTTTAATGCAGTCCGGTTTGAGTATGGTCAAGGTTATTCCAGCCCCAGCTAGGAACCTTATTCTATATAGGAACTAGTGAGGTCAGATGCAGTAGTTTAGAGATAGGCCCTATTATACTGTGTGAGTTACCACATGTGCATAACAGGTAGAAGTCAATTTGCAGTCTCTCTTGTCTAGTGGCCAATGTGGTGGATAGAGCAAGGTCCCAGTGATTTTATTTGTTGGGCTCTACTATGCTGAGTTAAAAGATTGAAAACCAGTTAACTCCTTATATTCTGCAAAAAAAATAAAAAAGATGAGTTCTGCTTTAAAAAGATGATATATTTTCAACACATGGGTCAACACATCACATATTTATAGCCATGTGTGCATGTACACTGCAGCCCTTCTGATGAAATGGAATGTCGATGATCCCCAGATGTGCCGTACCTCTCGATGAAATATGTTCCTGCCTTAAATATATTAATAAATAATAGACCTATATGAATGAATTCATAAGTGACTCCACACAGAACCGGTATATATGTGTGTATAGAAATTGGACATGGGCCTCTTCTAATTAAAACACACTTTCCCGTCAGTGTTGTTCAGGAGAGCTTGAAGCCAGCAATTGATTAATAGCACAATAGCCTGAAGGCTCTCTAGAATATTGTGCAATTCCAGAGCCTTGAGCAACCCGTGTATTCTGTTTCCTTCTTTTCACATCATTGCTGCGGAAAATATAAAATCTAATTTTACACTTTCTTTTTACATCAGTGATGATAGGAACATAAAGTAAGGTCTAGCGGCATAAATATTTATAAAAAAAATAAAAATTAAAAGAGAATAAGTTACATTAAACAATTAAATATGCAAATGATCTCTTCAGAGAGGAAGTAGACTTGAACTCTAGCGCCACCTATTGAAAGTAGCAATCCTAAAAGTTAATATTAACCCTTTAACGAGCCTTGTCATATGACTTAGGATAATGATAACCAAACCAAGATCTCAATTTGCAGACACAATGTTTTGGGGTGTTGCCCCTCCTCAGTGCAAAGTATGAGATCTGATTGGGCTAGTTGAGAGGCTAAGACAGATCTAAGAGGTAAGGTTTCTCTTTCTGGGGAGTGATATGTCAGGATAAAGAGACTTAAACACCTGCAATGCTCCTCTGGGAAATGAAATAATTATTTAATCGTGGCTTTAAGTCTCCTCATGTCACTCTCCACAAGGAGAAATCTCATTTTTTTAGATAAAATAATGAGGGATGGACTCATCAATATTTTTGGAAGAAAAAGAAATTGAAAGAGCCCAGAACTAGATAAAAAGGGTCTATTTGTTTTCAGAAACAGAGAAACTCTTGGTTAAAGGCTATGTCTGGTATTGCAACTCATCACCATTTTAGTAATTGTTAACCTAAATTGAAAATTTGTAGGATATAGAGAAAAGATAAAGTGGTAGGAACAACATTGGTGAATTTGTGTTGATATTTTTAGTCCTAGGTAATAAGAAAAATACATAAAATAAAACAAAAATAATTTTAAATAAAAGAGTAAAGTTACAAAAAGAGAAAAAATTGTCTAAGAATATAAACAAAAATAATTAAAAAAATAGATAATGTAGTAAATATAATGCAAAATAATAATAATGACATAAAATAGTATAAAAGTAGTAATAATGATAAAAATTTAATTTCTACTCCTTGCTGGGAGTTAGGCTAAGTGCACACTGTGTCTTTGTACTTAGAGTAAACTCAGGAGCAACTGCACGCGGGCCCTGAGGGGCCCAAATGTTCCCTTTTGTCCATATAAGGCTGCTTTCACATCAGTGTTGCGGTGAAAAAAACGCAACTGCCGCGATTACCGCATAACGGCCGCACTTGCAGTTCACTTGCGGCATGCCCCATACAATGCCTATGGGGCTTGTGGCAGGTGCGGCAAGTGCGGTATCGGCACTTGCAGCAAGTGCGGCCGCAAAAGAACGCGGTATACCCACAAGTGCCGAAACTGCACTTGCCGCACCTGCCGCACACTTACCGCAAGCCCCATAGACATTGTATGGGGCTTGCCGCAAGTGCGGCCGTTACGCGGTAATCGCGGCAGTTGCGTTTTTTTCACCGCAACTGCCGCTATCTGCGTAAAACGCTGATGTGAAAGGGGCCTAAGAAGATCACTGTTATAACAGACCCATGAATGTTACAGTGCCTGTTTTAGATTTTGCATTGAGGCCACAAACTTCAGTTTATGCCATTGACTATACTATATGTCGTCTATGTACCTGCTCTAAATTGCCCTTACGTACATAGTCCTTAAATTGGAAAAAAATATTTGATCGCTGATTTCCCCAAGTTACTTTAAAATATTGCACCGTCTCCCTTGTGAATCCTATCAGGTGATTTAAACTTTGAGGGCTGGTTGGCATAGCTGATGGTTGCCTCTGGCCTCCGGCTTTATGCTCCTACAAATGGCATCTGGATTGATATTGGCCTCAATTTTGGCTAAAATGACAGCAGGAAGCTCTTTATATCATTGTTTAGTTATGTCAGATATTTGTACTATGCTGAAAGAGCTGGAAAATAAAAGGAAACAGAATTGATGTATTCCTCAATTCCATCTGATGCCAATGAGAAGGGAGATTACAGGAAATGTGTTCAATTATTCTGAGTGTAAAAAGAGAAAATATTTTACATCCTTCGAGGAATTAAACTTCATTTACAGTATGTGCCAATATAATTTTTTCATTATTTTATTGTTTATCTATCATCTATCTGTTATCTATCTATCTATCTATCTATCTATCTATCTATCTATCTATCTATCTATCTACATTAACCATTTATCCGTCTCACATCCATCCATCATCATACATATCATCCATCATAGTCATTCATCCATTTATCCCTGCACCCATCCTCCATCTTTCCATCTATTTATGGAGAAATCCATCATTCATCCATATATCCATCATCTATTCATCTACAGTTGAAGCCAGAAGTTTACATTCACTATATAAAAAGACACCTATTCATGTTTTTCTCACTATCTGACATGAAATCAGAATAAACCTTTCATTTTTTTGGTCAAACAGGATAACCATAGTTAGTAATATTTGCCAAATGCCAGAATAATGAGAGAGAGAGAGCGAGAGAGACAATATTTTAGGCAATTTTTATTAATTTAGTCACAAGTTTACATACACTAAGATTACTATACCTTTAAACAATTTGGGACAGCCCATATGATGATGTCATGTGTTTGGAAGTTTCTGATAGGTTTATTAGCAACATCTGAGTTAATTAGAGACACACCTGTGGATGTATTTTAATGCACACCTAAATCACACTGCTTCTTTGTTTAAAGAAATCAGCCAAGATATCAGGAAGAGCATTGTGGACTTGCACAAGTCTGCGTCATCCTTGGGTGCAATTTCCACATGTCAGATGTATGTAAACATGTGAATTTTCCTTAAAATATACTCAGTCTTATTATTCTGGAATTTTGGAAATATAAATAACTAGCTTTAAATCCCGGAGTTGCCCGGGCATAGTCACTAACCATGCTTAGTTATAACAAAATAGAATGATCATTTTGGACATAAAATCATTTCACATCACATATTCAACACTACAGATTTGTAACACAATTTAACTAAATGGGTGCGTGGCTATAAAGGATCATAGCTATGAATGGAGTTTGGCTATATTAAAAGGTGGGGCTATGAAGGGGACAGGGCTATGTGTATGGATGGAGCTATGAGGGGTAGTGCTTTGAAGGGGTGGGGTTAGGCGGAGGGGGCAGAGTTTCAAAGAGGTCATGTCTATATGGAGGGACGGCACTATGAAGGAGACAAGGCTATACATACACACTTACTCAAACACACATATATACACTCAGCTTTATATATCAGATTATTGTAATCCTAACTGACCTAAAATGGGAAAGGTTTATTCTGATTTCATGTCAGATAGTGAGAAAAACATGTATAAGTGTCTTTTTATATAGTGTATGTAAACTTCTGGTTTCAACTGTATGTAATCCCCCACCCAACCATCCATCCATCCATTCATCTATTAATTCATCCATCTATTCATTGACCCATCCATCCATTCATCCATATGTTCATTTGTTATTCCATCCATCCATTCATATATTCATCTCTCCACCCACCCACGCATGCATCCATCCATTTTTTATACATCTATCCACCATCCAGTCATATGTTATTTTACCAATTTATCCATCCATCCATCCATCCACCCATCCATTCATCACTCTAAGCATCCATTTATCCATCCATCTGTACATCCATCCATCCATCCATTCATCCATACATCTATCCATGTATCCGTTCTCCATTCATTCATCTATCAATCCATTCATCCATCTAGCCAACCATCTATCCACCCAGCCATCAAATATTCATCCATCCATTCATTCATCCATCCAGCAATCATCCATCCATCCATCCATCCATTCATCCATCGTCCATCCATCATCCATCCAGCCATCATCCATCCATCCGTCCATCCATCCATCCATCCATCCATCCATCCATCCATCATCATCCTTCCATTCATCCATCAGCTATTATTTAACTGTCTATCTAAAGAAGGATCTGGATTGCTGAATTTTAACGCTTCTTTTGTTTAGCAGAGAGATAAGTCTCTACCTGGGAAGTCTGAGGATGGCACAGGGGAGTCTGGCAGCAGTTCTCTTATAAAAAAACATTAGAGAACACAGGTCCGCTTGGCTGAAGGCGGAAAGCTAATCGATAACTTGAACCAAGCTGGCACCATGGATAAATAGAACTTTTCCTACAAAAAAACCCTAAGATCTTATGTATCAATTAGTGATGGGCGAGTCCTAAATTACTCGGAATCGCTTGACTCTAGCGAGTCCGAACCTGGGACTCGCTACTTGTTGCGAGTCTAGCGAGTCCAATATTAATGAATGGGGAAGCAAGTAATAGCAAGTAATGTGCGATTCACAAATCGTAGATGTGTCTCGGAAGCTTCAGGCTCTATCTGCTAGGACTCGTTACTCTGCGAGTTTCCCAGCGTTTACTCGCACAGTAACGAGTCCAATGCAAATCAATGGCAATCCTAGTTTTGTCAGAGACTCTGACAAAACTAGGATTGCCATTGACTTGCATTGGACTCGTTACTGTGCAAGTAATCGCAGGGAAACTCGCACAGTAATGAGTCTGGCTGTCTGCTCTGTGCCCTCGGGTCCTGCAGGATGCCGCAGCTCCAGGGTCCTAGAGCCCGCCTGCTGCCTGATGTAGCAGAGCTGAGATTGTTCTCAGTCTGCTCATTCCCTGTGCATAGACATCTATATCTATGCACAGGGGATGTAGCAGAGAGGACATCGCATTTTGGACTACGTCGGACGGAAGAGGATTTTTTTAATTAAAGATGGAGTCCCTAATGGCTTTTTTTTTTATTTCTAATAAAAAATTTTCTCTGTGTTGTGTTTTTTTTAACCCTTTATTGGAGATTCTTAGTGGCCGGGTCAAACCTGGCCTGACATTAAGAAACTCGGGCTTAATACCAGCTTGTATAACAAAACTAGTATTAACCCCTTTATTACCCAGCGTGCCACCGCCACCAGGGCCACTGGAAGAGCGGGGTTCAGCGCCAGAGGATGGCGCTTCAATGAACGCGCCATCTTCTGGGGCGGCTGCGGGTTGCAATTTGCAGCGGGGGGTGCCCAGAAAGCTTGGGCCTCCCTGCGCTGCGGATTCCAGCCCCCAGCTGCTTAGCTGTACCTGGCTAGACATAGCTAAGCCCCACGCATTTTTTTTTTTAATTATTTCATGAAATTCATGAAATAATAAAAAAAAGAGGGCTCGCCTATATTCTTGTGTCCGGCCAGGTACAAATAGGCACCTGGGGTTTGGGGGCAGCCCGTCGCTGCCTGCTGGATCCGGCTGGTTCCAGAAATACGGCGAAGCCCACGTCATTTTTTTCTGAAAAATCAATAAAACAATCCTAAAAAAGGGACTGCATCTTTATTAACCCCTCGCCCATGGTCCAGGGGTTAATAAAGATGCAGTCCCTTTTATTTACATTGTTTTATGGATTTATCAGAAAAAAATTTGACATGGGCTTCGCCGTATTTCTGGAACCAGCCGGATCCAGCAGGCAGCAACGGGCTGCCCCCAACCCCCAGGTGCCTATTTGTACCTGGCCAGACACAAGAATATATGGGAGCCTCTCTGCTACATCCCCTGTGCATAGATATAGATGTCTATGCACAGGGAATGAGCAGACTGAGAACAATCTCAGCTCTGCTACATCATCTCTGTGCACAGGGAGAGCAGGCGGGCTCTAGGACCCTGGAGCTGCGGCAGCCTGCAGGCTGAGAGCAGACACAGAGCAGACAGCTGGACTCCTTACTGTGCGAGTTTCCCTGCGATTACTTGCACAGTAACGAGTCCAATGCAAGTCAATGGCAATCCTAGTTTTGTCAGAGTCTCTGACAAAACTAGGATTGCCATTGATTTGCATTGGACTCGTTACTGTGCGAGTAATCGCTTGGAAACTCGCAGAGTACCGAGTCCTGCGAGTCCCTTACTACTCGCAGAGTAACGAGTCCTAGCGAGTAGATTCGCACATCCCTAGTATCAATGTACCAGAAAAATAAAACAGAGTTTTGTAACTTTGATTGCAGATATGCAAAACAAATACATTCCTGAGGTCCATATCTACCAACATAGACTCTGCACTTGTGGGGTTAAAACACTGGTGGGCGTCCCTATATATTCCGCCCTTTCTGTACATATGGTGCATGCCCCCGCTGTTGCGTTAATGCCTTTTATAGATTGGATAAACATCATATGAATAGGTATATATATAGAATTCCTTGTGACACATTAGTCCTCCTTTTTGTATGTTTCCTAGTATCTGTTCTCTGAGACATCATATTATCAATGACACTTACTATATTTAAAGGAATGGACATGTTATCCCAATGATATGGGAAAATCTCAGTCAGCTTTGACCTCTTCAATTTGGCTGAATGACTAACTTATGGTATATTTGCCCACATCATTGAGGAGCCGCCATGCCAAGATAGTGAAATAAACACCAATCCACAATGGTCACCACCAAAGCAGATTGAGGAACTAAAATATTACATACGTTACTATATTTTTATTGTCTTTCTTTACTTAGTTGATAAATTCTTTACATGTTGCATACTGGGGCATATAAACCAGGATGGTGGACATATAAACCAGGAAAACTTCCAGGATAGGGACATATACAGCAGAACGGACAGGGATCCAGGATGGGGACATACAGAAGCAGAGGTGTATCTAGCTTTTCTGGCACCCGGGCAAAGAATTATTTTGGCGCCCCCAACCCCCCTTTTTTCCCCGTAACCACCACCATTTTGAATTTGATGCATCCTGCATCCATATCCCTCATTTTGTGTCTCTTCTTATTATCCCTTTATCCCTCAAATCTCCCCCCTGCCTTTAATTACACAAGCTGCCTTGGTCATGGTGTCTTCAGTCTTCATCCAATGCTGACTGACTGTCACTCTGTGACTGAACTACCGCAGCACCTGTACTGGCTGCGCCTGCCCCTCTCCACTGGCGCTGAGTGACATCATGGCAGTGTCATCAGCTGACCGTGTCAGCTGACCCGGAACCGCCCCTGGGAAGGAATCAGCCTGGTAAGGATTCAATTGTGCGCGCGCCGGTCGCACACAATTGATTGCAGGAGCCGGCAAGCGGCGTGCGGCAGATCTTCTGCTCCCAATGTCAGCAGGAGCAGAGACACAAATGCTGCTGGGTGAGCGAGGCACCATGGACAGACTTTGATGCCGGCCACCGGGCACTGCAGCGGCAGGAGGCCCGACAGCGCCCCCTCTGACAATGGGGCCCAGGGCAAAAGCCCCGCCAGCCCCCCCTAGTTACGGCCTTGTACAGAAGTGTGAAAAAGTTTGCCTCTTCCTGATTTCTTATTCTTTTGCATGTTTTTCACACTTAAATGTTTCAGATCATCAATATTAGAGAAAGATAACACAAGTAAACACAAAAATGCAAAAAAATCTATTTTTTTGGATCCCTGCCATGGAGTAGTTCCTCTTGTCGCTGGATGTAATTCCTTTCTCTTTTCCTATGAATCTTCATCCCAGGCCAGGTTAATTCCATGCTAACTTCTCATCTTTGAATGCAGGAGTGCGGTGAGCTGATTCTTTTCTCTTTGCTAAGACTTTGACTAGACCACTCCACAGTCTAAATTTTATATTTTCTAAGCCATTCAGAGGTGACTTTCTCTTTTGGATGATTGTTTTGCTGCATAACCCTAGTGCGCTTCAGCTTTAGGCCATGAACAGATGGCCGGATATTCTCCTTCAGGATTGTTTGTGAGACAGCAGAATTCTTCGTTCCATTTACGACTGTAAGTCTTCCAGGTCTTGAAGCAGCAAAACAGCACCAGATCATCACACTATCACCACCATAGTTTACTGTTGGGATGATGTTCCTTTTCTGAAATGCTGTGTTACTTGTACCTCAGATGTAATGGGATATTGACCTTCCAAAAAGTCCAACTTTTGTCTCTATATTATAGGCTGTGGGAGCCGGTAAGGTATACTCAACTTCAGAAGCTAAACAGCTGGTGGTCCTGTCTACAGCCGAAGTCACAGTGAAGAGGGTGGCTATCCTAAGTGACATGCACTGGCGAGGTTCCACAGGTTCAGGTAATACATTACAAGTGCTGGACTGCAGGTGCGCTGAAAAGACAGGGGAGTGCCTGGCTAAAACTGATTCCTCACACATCTGGGTGTCTGAAGGATTATAATCTCTGTATTATGGGATTAGGTGTTCTGTGATGTAAGAATGGTCCTTCACCGTTCCTGTTTGAGAACCACATGGCAGACAAGCATTCTGAGAGTTGAGCTGGTTAGAGCTCCTGTAAATTTAGGGGCAATTGAGGCCTGGTGGATCTGGACTCATGACAGGAACCTATACGGAGCAAGTCCAAGGATATAGTGAGGGATCTCTGAGCACAACCTCCTGGACAGCAAGCCTGGCAGGAGCCCCTCTGAATCCTGCTAAGCGCAAGAGCAGGTAAAACCAGAATGGGACATTTGTGTGCTGACAGAGTTCAGAGTTCAGCTGAAGACAGTGGTGTAACGATCGCGATTGCAGCAATCGCGGCTGAGACTGGAGGGGGGCCAGTGCTTCCAGCCGCCCACTGCGACCGCGATCGCAAGTGTCCGATGAGAGGAGGGAGGACGGGAAGTGAGTGAAGCCTCACTTCCTGTAGCTGCACCCGCCCCTCCTCTCCTCTGCACAGCGGGACAGCTGACTGCGGGACTGCGGCAGTACACATAAATGCAAGTCCATGTGAGACTATCCATCACCAAAGGTTATCAACTCTGCCTGGGCAGAAAGTTCCACTAGCACCCACCCCCCCTCACCTATGGGGCCCCGGTGTAAATGCTACATCGGGGCCCGCAAGGGTGATGTTACGCCACTGGCTGAAGATAGTTATTATTATTATTATTATTATTATTATTATTTATATAGCACTATTAATTCCATGGTGCTGTACATGAGAAGGGTTACATACAAAATTAAATATATAGTTTACAGTAAACAAATTAACAATGACAGACTGGTACAGAAGGGGGAGGACCCTGCCCTTGCAGACTTACATTCTACAAGGCAATGGGGAGGAAACAGTAGGTCAGGGATGCAGCAGCTCCGGTGGCGGTGGGGCGGCAACTCGGTCATTGCAGGCTGTAAGCTTTCCTGAAGAGATGGGTTTTCAGGTTCTGTCTTAAGGATCTGATCGTGGTGGATAATCGGATGTGTTGTAGTGTAGAATTCCAGAGGATGGGGGATATTCGAGAAAAATCTTGGAGACGGTTGTGTGAGGAATGGATAAGTGTAGAAGAGAGGAGGAGGTCTTGGGAAGATCGAAGATTACGTGAGGGAAGATAGTGGTAGCTTAGTTCAGAGATATAGGGAGGAGACAGGTTATGGATGGCTTTGTAGGTTAGTGTTAGTAGCTTGACCTGGATTCATTGGGGAATTGGGAGCCAGTGAAGCGATTTGCAGAGAGGAGAAACAGGGAGCAGAGAGGTGGGTTAGATGGGCAGCAAAGTTGAGAACAGACTGGAGAGGTGCAAGAGTGTTAGCAGGGATGCCACAGGGGAGGTGGTTGCAGTAGTCAAGGTGGGAGATGGTAGTTAATGGCAGTAGGAGGTTGCAGTAGTCGAGGTGGGGCATGTACAAGAATTTTAGTAGATTGAGGACAGATTCTGGAAATATTCTTCAGCTGGAAGTGACAGGAATTGACGAGAGTTTGGATGTGTGGTTTGAAGAACAGGGCAAAGTCGAGCGTTACTCAGAGGCAACGAATTTGAGGGTTGAGAGAGAGCATGATGTAATTTACCATAATAGATCAGGTGGTGAAGATGAAAGATGGGATGGAGAAAAGATGATGAGTTCTGTTTTGTCTACGTTGAGTTTTAGGAAGCAAGAGGAGAAGAAGGAGGATATGGCTGGCAGATACTCTGGGATTCTGAACAGAATAGAATTGACATATGGGCCAGAGAAGTAGATCTGAGTGTCGTCAGCATACAGGCGGTACTGGATAATGAACTGTATGTTGTTCATGATATAAGTGCCTAAAGTTGGCATATGGTTGAGTTTGCACCAAGTGGCTTATGACTGATAATAAAATGTAATGGACTATCTTTTATAACAACTCTTGCTGTGTTTCTGAATATTGCACAGTAAGTGAGTGTCCCCCAACACACTTAGTAAGTGCTACCTCATACTGTATACAGTATGAGCCCTCACACAGCACTTATATACACTGTTAGCCCTCACGTAGCCCTCTATATACAGTAAAAGCCCTCACATAGTCCACTATACAACGGTATAAGCCCTCAAATTGCACCCTATTCACATAGCCCCTATATGCAGTATGCAGTATGAACTTTAAAATATCCCATATGTACAATATGAGCCCTCACATAGCCCCTTTATATAGTATGACCTCAAATAGCTCATTACATACCGGATGAGCCACCACATAGCTCCCTATAACCAGAATGAGCCCCTAGATAGACCCTATATATAGTATGAGATCCTAGATAGCTCCCTAAATACAGTTTGAGCCCCCACATAGCTCCCTACATACAGGATGAGCCATCACATAACCTCACTATTCGAGGCACACACCCCATACACATAGAAAAAGAATAAAAATACAACACATTATCACCTCACTCCTATTTCCACAGTGCTCTGCTCTGGTCCCGGGGTTCCACTTGTTTTGCGGCAGTGTGTACATGCTGACGCTGGCTGATGATGTCATCATGCCAACATGTCACAAAGATAAAAAGGGGGAAGCTCCCCTTAAGCTGTGCTGCCATTCTGTATTGCGAGCAGCAGAGCTCCAGAAAAGCCCCCTACATAGAGATCAGCGCCACCAATATCAGTCAGCAAAACATTGTTCTAAGGGCCATGTAACTATGAGACCCTCCTGGAACCTCAGGTCCCTGACAGTAGGCAAAATTGCCTGCATTATAATGGATGGTGGACATTACTACATAATGGGGAGGCAATATGAATATCCTTATAGGACTTAGAAAGCTACAAAGAACCAAACATCTGATCAACATGTGGTTGAGGCAGTGGAGCATGACAAGTCCACATTTTTTCATCGAGGCCCATCGGACCCTAGTTACATCACCGGTGAGAGGTTTATTCAAATCTTTACCAAAAGTGGTTTCCATTACATTTTTTGGGTCATTCGTCGGGGCGAAAAATCTAAGATAGGGTCCTTAAAGCTGCTCAGCACCATTGTAGATGCTGTATTTTAAGTCCTTGTAGTTACTCCTTTACATTGTCATAAATAAGTCTCAATCTATAGACAACATACAAAACAATGCAATTGGAGACTTGTTGATAAAGCTCTTGTGTTTCTGAAGATGCAGAACATTAGGAATATAAACATGTCCTTGGAGCCTATGTCGATTATTATCTCGGAGGTATTTGTCATTCGCTTCGGTATTTAATGATGGAAAGTGACACTCGTTCTTGATTCTGCATTTGTCTTATAATACTGTTAGATTGATCAACCCGGGGATCAGACTTATGAAGTGTCAATTGAATGAGCGTATCAAGTGGAAAGGACTGAGAATCCATCTCTCCATGTCAGATAACTTCGTATTGATTTCCCTTTTTCCACTCCAATCAGTTAATGACTATGGACATATGGAGGGAGGGTAGAAGAGGATAATGATTTAGGAAAGTCTTCTTGAAATATTACAATGCATTACATATAGAGCAAAAATATAAACTGCACATTATGTGAGATGTACTAAAATTCTTGAGTGTTGGGTACTCATAATGAAACAGATGTATGCTCGAACAGGCTCGAATCAAGTACCAAGCATAATGGAAGTCAATGGGAAAGGTAAGCATTTTTCCAGATTTCAATTGCTTTCTCTCACAACTCAAGCATAGCACTTGAGCATCTGCGATATTCAGCCAAGCAACAAACATACCCAAGCACCCAGATATTCAATTGGGTATCGAGCAGTGCCGAGCACACTGGCTCATCTCTAGTGAGGTGCATCTTGAAACTTTCAGTCTTTTTCTCTGCTATATTGTTAGTAGGGATGAGTGAGTATACTCGTTATTATTCGCTACTCGCAGAATATTACGGTATTCAGGATTCTCGTTACTCGGCAAGTTAAGTTGGAGTAGCGAGTACAATGCAAGTCAATGGGAAATGCGAATAATATTCTACTTGACCCTACATAGTGGCCTGAGGAAAAGGCTGAAACGGATGCATGATTGTTTAAAAGCCGGGCAGTAAAAAGCCGGCTGGCTTTTTTAAACAATCAGCTGATGCATGCTCCTTGCCCGGTCGATTGCTCCCCATCTGGTCCTTTGCTGCCTGCCCGATCCTTTGCTCCCCGCCTGGTCCTTCACTATTTCACTCCCCGCCCAGTCCTTTGCTCCCTGCTCATTCCTTTGCTCCCTGCCCGATCTTTCGCTCCCCACCCGATTCTTTGCTCCCTGCCCGATCCTTTGTTCCTCATCCGATCCTCCATTCCCCGCCCAGTCCTCCGCCCCAACCGATTTTCCACAGCCTTTCCGGTCCTCCACTTCCCGCCCTGTTCTTCGATTCCCCTGCTTTCTCTCTCTGACTCTAGTCTTTTCTTCTATGCATCAGCTGATCATTACAAAGCCGACTGGCACGCTTCCATCCTTCAGTTCCAGTTTTTTTTTTTCCATCTATCGGTTGCTGGGGTGCTGAATTGGCCCCAAGTAACATCAAGTTGTCAAGGGGTGAAGTGTGTCAGGAGGCTGTATGAGTACCGAGCTGAGATCGGAATATAGAATAAAAGACTAGAGTCAGAGAGAAAAAGCAGGGGAGTAGAAGAACAGGATGGGAAGTGGAGGACCGGGCAGGGAGTGGAAAATCGGTTGGGGGCGGAGGATCGGGTGGGGAATGAAGGATCGGATCGGGAACAAAGGATCGGGGGGGAGCGAAGGAACAAGTGGCAAGCAAAAGACCGGGTTTGGAGCAAACGACCAGGCGGGCAGCAAAGGACCGGGCAGGGAGTAAAGGACTGCGCAGGGGAACATGCATCAGCTGATCATTTAAAAAAGCCAGCCGGCTTTTTACTGCCTGGCTTTTAAACAATTATGCATCCATTTCAGTCTTTTCCTCAGGCCCCCAGACTGCTTTGTAGGGTACAGCAGAATAGTACTCGCATTTCCCATTGACTTGCATTGTATTTGATACTTGTAACGAATACGCGAGTATTAGAACCTACTAGTACGATTTCAGCAAGACTGAATATTTTACTACTCGCTCATCCCTAGTTGTTAGTTTTCACCTGAAAGAGTGAATCCTTAAAGTTGATGATTTAGTGAGTCCTGCTTTGAGCAGGGATTTGGAGCAGATGACCCAGGAGGTCCCTACCAAATCTACCTCTCTATAATTATTATTTATTATTTATATAGTGCCATTAGATTCCATGGCGCTTTACATATAAAGAGGGGAGAATGCAGACAAATACAGTAAATATGGACAATCTAGTCTTACAGATATAGGAGGGGAGGGACCCTGTCCATGAAGGCTCACAATCTCTATGATCTATGATTCTATGATGGTCCAAATAAGCAGGTCTAATGTGGCAGCAACAGGTGGCACCAATGAAGCTAGGCAATCTAGTTGGAAAATTGGTATCAGATATGCCAGAGATGCAAAAATAGTGGCAGAAAAACTCAATGCAGCAGAGATGGCACAGAAATGTAGCAAATATTAATCAGTAAATGAAACCGGTTTAACAGAGCTGTATTTGCAGTAGAGTTTTGCGTAGCAGGGTTGGAACAAAATAATAGTGAGGCTTAATGATGCAATGCTGGAAGCACAAAATAGCAGTTGTACAGTCTTTTGTTGCACTGCTGTAACCGGATCACAAGAATGGCAAAGTTGAGTTTGTAGAGGAAGTACAATTTAGCAGCAGGAATGGTTTCTGAATACTTGTGTGGTGTCTAACTACAAAAACGAGGTTTAAATGACCCAGGAAAATGACAGAGCTTGATATTGCAGTGCTGGAACAGCAATAATTTTTAAAAGCAAAATTGAGTTTACAGTGGTGATAAAGTTTAGTGGAAGCAACATCAAGTACCTGAATACTCAGGCAGTGTCCTACCACCAAAGCCAGATTTAAATGACCCAGGTTTATAAAGTCAGAGAAACTTACAGAAGGACAGACAGGATGGACAGGAGTTTGATGTTACAGTGATGGAACCACAATAAATTTTAGAAGCAAAGATGAGTTTATAGTTGTGATGCAGTTTAGTGGAAGGAATATCAAGTACCTGAATACTCAGGTAGTGTCCTACCACCAGAACCAGATTGCAATGACTTGGGAAGATGATGGAGTTTCATGTTACAGTTCTGGAACCACAATAATGTTTAGAAGCAAAGTGCAGTTTACAGTGATGATGCAGGCTAGTGGCAGGAACGCCAAGTACCTGAATACTCAAGCGGTGTCCTAACACCAAAGCTAGATTTAAATGACCCAGGTTTATAAAGTCAGAGGACTTTACAGAAGGACAGACAGGATGCACAGGAGTTTGGTGTTAGAGTACTGGAACCCCAATCATTTTTAGAAGCGCACTTGAGTTTACAGGGGTACTACACTATAGTGGCAGGAAGGCCAAGTACCTGAATACTCAAGCAGTGTCCTAGCAACGGAACTAGATTTCAATGACCCTGGAAGATGACAGAGTTTGATGTTACAATGATAAAAGCACAATAATGTTTAGACGCAGAGTTGAGTTTACAGTGGTGAGGCAGTGAAGTGCCAGGATTGCCAAGTACCTGAATACTCAGGCGGTGTCCTACCTCCAGAGTCAAATTTATATGACCCAGGTTTTAAAAGTCAGAGAAACTAACAGAGGGACAGTCAGAATGAACTGACTGATCACACTCCTCACATACTATGTACCAATTGTAACACTTTGGTTGAGGAACTCTGTTGTAGACTTTCCTTGAGGATTTTCTAGTTTTAGTTGATATTCATTTTTTATATTGAAATTTAGTCTATCTATCGGAAAGATAAATTTCTTCAATTACAGCCCAAAGACAGGATCTATTAATTTTAAGTTTTAATACAATAAAGGAAATTTATAAAAAATAAAAAAAAGGTTAAACCATGTATTAATCAAAGTTGAACGTTGTAGAGCATTTGCAGGTTTGCATTCAATTTGCATAATTTTTTTTTGTAAAGAAAATGTGTTGTATTAATCAAAATGTGCCACGGAGGGTAATGATATGCAGGTCTGCATGCACATATTTACCTGATGATATATGTAAATGTTTATCTGTATAATCACCCCTGGCCTAGAAACGTACCCAGTATTTCCAGCCATAATGTTGGATTTATGAGCCAGGTTCCATATATATGTTTTTACAATTTTTTTCTGTACCTCTGGTGGAAAAATTATATTCATTCATTCTTTTTCCTTTTCACCTGCATTCTCATCTTCATTAGTATATGAAAGGAAATAGCTAGGTCACTGCCTTCCACAAAGAGAACACACTTTTCTTCTCCTGCTGCAATTTTTCTCTTAAAAGATTTCCTTCTTCATCCAATTAACATCAAGTGTAGCCCTATTTTATTGTAGTATGCACTAATAGATTGAATAACGTCATTGAGCTACTGATACATGGCTCATTTTATAGTTCTATCACTTTACTAAACAGATTACTATCTCCCACAAAATCAGATCACTCATATTCTGCTGTGGTCTCCGCAAGGTGGTCTCCGCAAGGATTCCACCCCAGAGCTAGGTCCTTCCCTGGAGGGATATCTGGCTAGTCCCATGTTTGAGACTCTTAGTTGAGGCTCCACGGACTCCATTTGCATATTCAAATTTCCAGGGGGCAATGCATCATGGCTTTCACTGTGTTGAGCGCTTTAGCCGGCTGCCAGCAGTGCTTTCCTTGACTGGTCTCCCTGAGATCAGTGAGTGCTTTGTGATGTTGGTCTTCCAGGCATTGCTCCTACCTAGCCAGAATCCTACTCCACACTGATGAGGGGCAATACCCCGAAACAGCTGTCTGTGGATGGATACCTGGCTCTGTTAATTCCTTGTCATATCCTTAACTCGTAACTGAGTGGGATATTGACTAAAAGGGCCACTTAATATGGTGGTTATGGTGGTCTCCGCAAGGATTCCACCCCAGAGCTAGGTCCTTCCCTGGAGGGATATCTGGCTAGTCCTGTGTTTGAGACTGTTAATAGAGGCTCCACAGACTCCATTTGCATATTCTGCTGCAGTGAACATTGTAGAATCTATCGGTTGTAGGGATCACAATCGATCAACTCCTTGAACTTGCTCTTTTTTAAAACCTTTTTTTTTAATTAAAGTAAATGCAGCTGCTGATTGGTCACTTTCTCCATCAAGATAAGTACACTGATATGCTGTTGCAGTGAAAATGTTTAGAATCTATCGGTTGTAGGGAATCACAATCGATCAACCCCTTGAACTTGTGCCTATTTCTAAAACTTTTTTTTCAAATTAAATAAATGCAGTTACAGATTGGTCACTTTCTCCATCAAGATAAAGATGTTCTGCTGCAGTGAACATTTTTGAAATGTGATTACTGTAAGGAATCTAATGATATTACATTTGGATTGTCACTTGTACAAGTCCATAATTTTGATAGCTTTAGACTCCTTATAACCATCAAATTCTAAAAATATTATCCGAACAAATACATTTAAAATATAAATAGGTCACTTTCTGCTGGCAAAATCAGATCACTGATATTCTGCTGCAGAGAACATTTTTACAATCTATCGATTGTAAGGAATCACAACCGTTCAACCCCTTGAACTTGTGTTTTTTAGCTTAAACCTTTTTCTTATTAAAGTAAAGGCAGCTACAGATTGGTCACTTTCTCCATCAAGATAAGAACACTGATGTTCTGCTGCAGTGAACATTTTTAGAATTTGAGGTAAGGAATCTAAAGTTAACATATATTTGTACTTGTAGATACAAGTTGATAGCTTTAGATTCCTTACAATCATCCAATTCTAAAAACACTGTCCAAATTCATAATTTTAAAATATAAATAGGTCACTTTTCTCCTGGCCAATCAGAACGCTCATATTCTGCTGTAATAAACATTTGTATTATGTAATTGATGGTAAGGAGTTACAACCATTGTTTTAATGAAACTGTGATGATTTCTCCAAGCCAATCTAAAGTCAGCTTTCGTCAGGTCACTGCCTCCTGCGGAATAAGAGCACAGATTTTCTGCTGCTATGAACATTGTCATATTCTGATTGGTTGTTCAAAAGGATGATACTATAGACATGTAGAGGTAGTAGTCACTGCCATGGTGTGATGTCTGACAAGGCTCAATACCAATTGAGAGGAATGAAGGCCTATAAATGAGACATGATATTAGGGGCATCACAGAATATTTAGCATCAGGGTCTGGGAAATATCAAATCACTCCTTTGTTTATTATATATTACATGTTCATGGGGGCACCCGACTCTCTTAGGCCAATGATGTTGGAGATAAGGATCCGGCATGGCCAATTTCGCCTGCCGATTTTTTGTGTTCGGCAAAAATGCCAACGCCATACAGTCTGACAGCAGATCTCTCAAGTGCACTCAGTAGTGAGAGTGTTCCTGTGTATGGAGGAGTCAGAAGAGATAACAGATGGATGAACAGTCGGCACGTATCATAGTTCAGTTGATAGACAACTATTGTGCATGGGGCCCCTTACTGTCTTATGAAGACTTGTCATGAAGTAATATTTTTAGGATTAGGACAGTTAATAATTGACTGACCAGTGGAGGCCTCGGTCCCTCATTTGAACACAGCAATGGTCACTTTAGTCTATGGGTTAGTCTGGACTTATTCTATGGCTGTTAGCGAGCTGAGATCATTTAAGTCTGTAGGACAATGATTTTATGAGCACAGACACTTGTCTATCTCCATCCATCCAATAGACCATTTTCAGGATCTTTTCATGTGTCATGATGTTCTCTTGTCCTTGGAAGACTTGTGACAGTTTGGGATCTGAGACTCATATTGTCTTGTGAGACTCTAAATTTTAAAAGTAGTTGCTTTCTTTTGGTGCAGCAACTGTTACGGAATCTTTCAATGCAGATTGTTTCTTCCTACTCCTCTCTCAGGTGCTGCAGGCTTGTGACCACTCCCCTCACCTGATTCCGTATGGAACAGAGATTCATTCTGTTCCGAACAACTTAGAGGGAAGAAGTCTCTAGTAGTTTCTGGAGTTCTGCTGCTGGAGACTGCCACCTGCAGTCCTGGTGTTTGGCTGCAAGCATTGATGTTTGTCGTGCATCCTTTTCTCTTTTTCCTCTGTCTGTCCCCACTCCTCTGCCTGATATGACTAGTAGCATGATGTCTAGAGTACTCACCGGCCTTGGTACTAGACAGGGTGATTTTAGGTACAAGTTAGGAACTAGGCACATGTCTGTGGTGGGAAGAAGGATACGCTTTGGGACATTAGGAAGCTCAAGGCTGTCCTATTCCCCGTTCTTTATGGTCAGGGTCTTCTTCCTTTCCATCTTGTTGTAACCTATGTTTGCCTGTGCATTCCCAGTCTGTGCGAGACATCATGATTTGGGGTTGGATGGATCCAGCAGCTTGACCCCCAGTGTCATACACTTATCAGAGTGGATAAGTGATACATTGGGATTCGGAGAAATAGAAACAAAAAGGGGCACCGTGAAGGACCATTTATGTGTTTAGGGAAATTTGGAGCAGGGGGGGGGGGCACTAACCTGATGTGGTTGTGCACCCCTGCACCCTCGGTGTTAGGTCTCCTGA
Source organism: Allobates femoralis (assembly GCA_033576535.1). Lineage (NCBI taxonomy): Eukaryota > Metazoa > Chordata > Amphibia > Anura > Aromobatidae > Allobates > Allobates femoralis. The sequence continues at coordinate 96,785,866 of JARQOC010000010.1, read as the reverse complement.
TGTGCTGTAACCAGGACTGTAATGGTGAAGCCACTGATAACCTCAGGCCTACAGTGGTATTCTGGAACCTCTTTAACCATATATTGATGAGTCACTTTGTCTTTAGAAAAAGAGAATACCAATCTACTGAAGTATGGTTGTGAACCATTCAGTTAATACTGATAAACCTTGAGTTGTAAAATACACCAAAAAGTCTGGTATGTCAAATTTATCTGAACCATTTTCAGATCTAACGATATCTTTTGTGTTGTTTCCCCTGTGATATTATGGTTTTGGAACTTATTGACCAAGTTTAGTTTTTTTTTCCTGTAGAGGTTCCAGTTGAGACACATATATTTTTTCTTTATATCTACAGTATGTTCCTATACAGCTATGTAGTACAACAGTAGGATGTAGTGAAGTAGACACAAGCACAGATGATTTCAGTTCTTATTGGTTTGAGATGACAGGGAGCAGTGATGTCTCCTTTGTAACCTTCAGAATCTGGATCTAAAGAGCTTCTATGGCTGTCTTTGAAGTTACGGAATGACACATAACATCACAGGATATGTGTCTGATGCCTCACATATCTCAAGTGGTTTTCCACTTTCCAGTACTATTATGTAATCTCAGTTCACTATAAAGTTCTCGCTCTATGACACCAAGGTTTCCTCAAAGTGATTTCTGTATTTATAGAATTTATACAAATAATTTATTCTATGCACCAGATTGTCCCAAAGAGAGGTCACCTGAGACCCCAAGGGAGTCCATCTGCATTTGTCATTCGACTTAGGAACCTTAGTCGTCTTCTATGTCCCATTTAGACAAATTCTGTATTTTCCATGGTATGGAAATCAGATATGTTCCATAGTTTGTAATAATGATTAGTTCTGACAATGAAAGCAACTCAGCAACCAATTATATTCAGTAGTGTTAAAGAGTTCTTAACAGACTTGACAGACATAAAACAAGTCTATGTCCAAGATCAGTGTTTGGTTGCTGTTCATATTTAATAAACAATAAAGTAAAAAAAATTATATGGGCTCCAGGCTATTTTTGATAACCAGTGCAGGTAAAGCAGAAAGCTACGGGATGCAACCTCCAGATGTCTGCTTTACTTTGGCTGGTTATTAATAATAGAGGGGATCCCATGATGTTTTTATAAATCAATTATTTCATTAGGAAAATAATGTTGTGGGCTCTGCCCTATTTTTGATTACCAGCCAAGATAAAGCTCACAGCTGGAGTTCGCAGCCCGCAGCTGTCTGTTTTATCTGCACTGGATATCAAAAACTGGTGGAAGCCCACATACTTTTTTTTTTCAATTTCATACCCATATGTTTTCTCCATTTTATTTCCTTTTGCAGCCCATTAGCCCTTACTATACTTATTTTAAGGCCATTTTACAACACAAAAGTTGGGATTCCCATTGACTTATATAGAGTTTGGGATTCGGGGTCAAGTCAGGGTCTTGAACCAATTTTTTTTAATGTCCGGCTGAAACCGGTAAACACCTGCTGATTATTAGTATTATAGTATTTAGTGTCTGTTTTTTTTTGCTCCAAGTCATTTGCCTTTATTGTTATAACATTGCAAGTCATGGGATGCATTGGTCATACAGTCTAAAAAAAACAGTGCATATATTGCATTTCATACGGTAATTGCTTATACACTTCTAGCCAACATCTTCCATCAGGAAATATGGAGAAAAAAATGGCCAAAAATAAATTAAAAATAAAAATGTAAAAATTTGCCCTATGTAATAATCTAGTGGCCCCAGAACAGGAATATTTTGTTTGACAGTATCAAAATCTGTGCACCGGTTATCATTTCTATCCTCCTGCAGATGCTGATTTCTATCGTTGAGCAAACCTTCGCTAGAATTGCATGGATGGGAGAGGAAATTAATATTATAAACCTGTCATAAAATATTTTAATCGAAAGGAAGCCAGAGAGATTCGAATGCTTTGCATGGCTGAGGCAGAATAATCTAATTCTCGACAGGATTCACTGTACTGTGGCTTTAATATATCCTAATCTTTAGACTTGCAATTATTGAAAGACTCCATAGAAAATGAACCCGTTAGGCATATTCACGCATTCATCTTGTGATAATTACCTTGTCCACGTAATTACACAGTCAGAGTTTTATGATGTAAATTTACAGCTGTTGGAGTTGATACATAAAGGATCTATTTCCGTCAAACTTTTAGCCGCGATATCGATGAGTGTGAGCTCCCGGAACGCTATGTGCAGAATGCTACCGTGGCGTTTCGGTAAATAAGTACTTGCCACCAGCAGACACTTATGCTCCAGTCAAAACAAGTATGATTTACTATTAATTATCATTAATATGCTCATTGAGACATACCAGGTAGATTCAGTTCCATTTTTAGGACTTGCATACTCAATACAAACACTCCCAGATCCATCTTTAAAGAGGTTTTGGAGTGTTAGGAAGAAAAAGTTCCCTGTTTTCAAAAACAGTGCCACCCCTCGCTCAAGGCCGTGTCTGATTTGCTGCCTATCCCATTCAACTGAATAGGTTGAACTGCAATAACTGACCTGACCTATGGGCATGGGTAACACCAGTGGCTTAACTTAATGCTTGTTGGCCGCAATGCAAAATCTCATAGAGGACTCACGGCTATTGCAGGTCTTTAAAGAGGACGTCAAAAGGCCAAAGTAATTTTCACCTAAATCACTATTTAGTGTCGTAATCTACACTAAATTCTAACATTTTTTAAATTCAAAATTTCCTATTTGCTATATTTTTCTCTATTTCCTCTAAAATTACATTTTGTTTAAGAATTTCAGTGCATGCTGGATATTTAAATGAAACATTATCAGGGGGTAGAGGCTGCAGTCACTGCCACAGCTTTTTTCCCCTACTTAAAACAAAGCATCATTAGTAACACTTGTTTTAGGGTCCCTGGCCTTTCTCTGCAAGATGTCATTGTGCAATCTGCACAATGACAGCATGCTCTGTGATGGTGGCTTCAATTAGTAGTAATAAGCCAGCATCAGAGCCAGTGGCATAACTTGAAGCTCATGGACCCCGATGCGAAAGCTCCAACGGGGCCCCCAATTATTACAAATCTTTAACAACAATAGTCTTTTTCTGTAGACCAAAAGGACTTTTGGGGCCCACTAGTCTCCGGGGCCCAGGTGCGATCACAACTCCTGCACCTGATGTAGTTACGCCCCAGATCAGAGCAGAGAGCACCATCAGAGCGGTGTCAACATACCTGCAGCATGCAGAGACTAGTGACTTCACTTAGGGAGCTACGCTCTGCATGCCAGGTACCCTGACACCGCACACTGACAGTGCCCTCTGCTCTGTCGCCAGCTCATTATTGCTGATCTGAGTCAGCAACAGAGTATGCACTGTCATTGTGCACATTGCACAGTGCACAGTGCGTAGGAAAGAGTCCCTGAAATTATCATCACTGATGATGACACTTCATTTCATGGAGAGGGCAGAGGCTATGGCAGTGACCAGGGTGCTTGGTACTCGTAACGAGCAGTTGGACACTTGGATGGGCGCAACTTGAATACCGAGTATAATGGAAGTCAATTTGGGAACTTAAGCACTTTTCTGGAAGATTTTCCCATTGACTTGCTTGAGTCAGACCCATCCGAGTGTCCAACTGCTCGTTACAAGTGCTGAGCACCTAAGCATGGTAGTGCTCACCCATCACTACACCCTTTGACTAGTAATAGTCTTTTCATTTGTGCAAATGGATTTTTGCGGTCTTCCCAGAGCCTCAGGTCCTATTATAGTTATGCCCCTGAGTGGCATGGTTTTACAAAGGTAAAAAAACAGGCATATTTTTGTAATTTCTAATTTATTTACATGAAAACAAGTATGTCAATTTATTTAGTTGATAATTAACATTGTCTAATAATTATGTCAACTTTTGATGACATTTAATTTCTTGGGCACCTTAGTATTGGAATATATGTCACACCTCACTTCACAATGACTTTTGCACATGCTCAGTGGATGCTTCAATACAAATGATAGGATCAAGGTCTCTTCATTGCTGCTAATGTTCATGTAAATGTCCTGAAATAGCAGAAACTCAAGAGTATAAAAATTCCCCAGTGGTCGGTTTGAGAACTGCAACATTTCCTATTTGTATTTTTTTTAAATATATGTAATTTGGGTAAATAAAAACTTTCCCAACAATTTTTTCAAAATATATTTGTCACAAAATTTGTTTAAATATTAGTTATTTTTTCTGATGACACATTTCTTTTACAATTCAGAGGTCCTTATATTTTGGGCTATAGTGTATATTTCATAGCGGCATAGTTTTTCGCTATTGTACTTTTGGCAAATTTTCATGAAGTTGAACTAAACATGTGTCTTTCTCATAGCAGTTTTTAGTATCTTTATAATGTGCTTCTGTTCTTCATGAATATTAATAACTAATGAGATTTAATAAACCTGTAACCTACACTGAAGTGGTGTGAAAGGTGTATATCTAGCTTTATGATTTCTTCTGAATTGCACGGATTTCTGTAGTTGATGATTAGCAACAGAAAATGATGAAGCCACAGTTGTTGCATTAACCCTGAATTTTTCAGGTATTTTCAGCACATACCACTTCTTGTTGGTTTGGTGCGTTCTTCTTGGCAAGAGTTCACTGTATACGGACAAACTCAGAAAATCTCTAAACAACTCCTCCCTGTCTTTCTTTCTAATTCAACACTCAGGAAGAATCTGCAGCTTCATCCCCCTCCTCTCCAGACCCTCTTTTTGTGACAGACTGTCTTACACTAGATGGTCTTTTCGGTATTGATTTATGGTATAGATAATCAATATTAGACTGGTTGGGGTTCAACAACTGGCACCCCTACAGATTGAATGTTAAGTACTCAAGCTACACTTTAAATGGAGTAGTTCTACCCAAAATGTTTAAATCCAGAAGCCAGTGGGGAAAATACAATCTGATCGGTGTGGGTACCATGCAATTGGGTAGCAGGACCCCATCCCGTAATCTGTGGCTACTTGAAGGGACCCATTAAAACCATATGTTGACCAGATAGCATCCTCAGCTCCTCTTTTAATTAGCCGGCCTGGTGTATAGTTATATGTGAGGCACGGCTTAACAATGTCACGAGGTCGGCTAATCTCAAGAAAACCCAAGAATGCCGGTTTAATCCTCAGGCTCCGACCCTGTGACCACATACTACAGATACGGCAAAAGTAATTGGTACTAATTCCTGTGCTGGGTGTCAGATCCACACTATAGATATGTCATCAACACTTGAGCCAAGACAACCCCTTGACTGAGAATTGCCTGCATGCAACAACCCAACATTCTTAGAAGATCTTTTGCCCAATGATTTATGTTTTAGGCCCCTTTCGCCCTGGCGTTTTTTTGAAAATGCGGCAGATCCGGCAGATTCACCGCATCTGCCGCCTAATGGCCGCACTTGAGGCACACTTGCGGCAAGCCCCATGCATTGTCTATGAGGCCTGCGGCAGGTGCGGCAAGTCCGGTTTTGCCAGTTGCAGCAGATGTGGCACTTGCGGCCGTGAAGCAAAACCTTGGTCAGCCACGGTTTTTTTCGCGGCCGCAAGTACCGCAACCGCACTTGCCGCACCCGACCGCAAGCTAGCTGCAAGTGTGCTGCAAGTGTAGCCGTTAGGCGGCAGATGCCGCAGATGCGGTAAATCTGCCGCATTAAAATAAAAAAATGCCAGTGTGAAAGGGGCCTTAATAATATAAGTGTTAAAGATCCTGGTATATCCAAAGATAAATGTTCATTTCTCTTGTTTATGAATCCTAGTCTCTTGACTATAACTCCTGACTAGAGATGAGCGGACCCATGGAAGTTCAGGTTCTGTTTGAGCAGCCAAATGTTTGGATCAAAAACTTGACCCTAACCTCATTTGAAGACACTGATTGGGCAGTTCTGCTTTCCACCCACATACTGCCTGCCATAAGTAAACCACTTCTGGAGGTTGGAGAGCAGTAATTTGCATTCTTATTTTCCAACCACACTCCATTTGAAAACTCTGCTTTTAACCTAGTGCAAGCTGATCAAACACTGGAAGCTGCTCGCACTGGACCGAGCACTGGGTACAGCGATGCTCGCGTCTGTGATTTGGATTTGTAAAGCATTCATGTCTACTCCTGACCACCTACCTGCGAACGTATGTCCTTGCCCTTACCTACTTCCTGTTGACTACTATTGTTGACATCTGTTGTAAGATTATATCAAACATCCAACTCCAAATCGGGTATTACTAAACACTTTGCTGTAGTTCTGGTCTGCTCACTCCTTTGCAAGACATTGGATTCCATACTCCAGGTAGGCTTGGTGTCATATGGTTTATTAGGTAAAAAATGTGGTCTTGTTTGACCTTTCCAAGAGAGTTAGAAGTAAATCTTACCACCTAGACCACTCATTCCTGTGAAGGATGCACATGACATTGTCATTGTTGGACTAGTAGTTAGGGCCACTGGAGTGCTAGATGCCAGACAAAGGTTGTTTAATCATCAAGCATTGCTTTTTCCTATTCTACCACTTTTCCTGCCCTTGGTCTATTTTTATTAACCCTGTTAAACAAGTTGGGCGCAGCTCTAGGGAGAGCAACAATGATAACATGATGACATAATGACACATGCCATAGTCATACAGTCCAGGCCAGGTGAATGACAATGAAGGGCAGCCTAGCACAAAGCCATTAGGAAAAGCCAAGACTGATCATAAACCATGATATAATCAGTACTGACATGTCTATAAAAACAGAACATTCTAACGGAAAAGACCTCCAGGGACCAAAAACATAGGTCCTTAAAGCCAAATTGTGGCAAGTCACACATTTAGTTTGAGTAGCAGGGAACATGGAACTTGAATTTTTCCAACATCATCTTTTATAAATGCATGTAAAGATATATTGGTGGAGATTTAACAAACTCAGAGCAAAGGAAAACTTATGGAGCCTTTAGGGTACCTTTACACGCCGCAACCGCAATTGGGAGGCAATTTGACGGCAATAATTCCAGGGTGACATATAGCCGTTAAAAATGTCTCCCGCGGTTTCGGCATGTAAAGGTACCCTAAGACTTGCCGATATCAGGCTATCTATATACCATTAATGACTACCAATTGGCTAAACTCAAGTCATTCAGTGCACAGTTTCCAGTCTTTTTACACAATGAAGTAAACAGAATGATTATTAATATTGGACCATGCGCAACCAATGATTTTTTTCTGCCGGCATCAATGATCGGATCATCTGACCAATGAGTGTTGTTCACTCATCTGACACCTTTATCTATCTGTTCAGTCGCTTAGTACCTTATGTCACAGAACTATGAGTGTTATGGAAAATCTTCACAACAACAACTTCATAAAGTTAGTTTATTATAATCAGCCTTTGTACTCGGATGACAAAAACTCAATGGAAATGAAAGAGATGAATCCGAGCCAAGGTGTTTTAATGGCTCTATTAGTCATTATGATAGCAGCATTTGCAACCAAAGTAGTAGTTGAACTTTGAGTAAGGCCAAATCTAGAAGGGAGAATCAGGCAATGAGCTGGAGAGGATGAAAGTAACCAGGAGATTTTCTAAGCTGAGGCAAGTTTCAGGAATGATGATTATTATGTGGTGGCAAAACAAATCCCAACCGTCCCCCAAAGCTAGGTTTTTGGACCCCTACTTTTCTCCATCTACACCCTCGCCTAGGACAACTCATTGAGACCTATCGCCTTCAGTACTACCTATACGCCGACGACACCCAAATCTATATGTCTGGGCCTGACATCACATCTCTACTATCCAAATTTCTACAATGTCTGTCCTCCATCTCATTCTTCTCTGCTCGCTTTTTTTTTTGTTCCAATAATTTTTAATTGAGGTTATGCAAAGCAAATACAATGACATAAACATAGACAATTATACATAAACAAGAAAACAAAACAGCCAAGGGAAGTAGAGGGGGAGGGGGGAGGTTTGGATGAGACAAGGACCACCAGGGACCTAAACGCAGATACCACATACATTGTGAACAAAGGCAGAAATAGCAACATGAATAACTCCGTGAACGGCCAGCATCCAAAGTCTAAGTCTGACACAAGCGGAACTGCAGACGGGTGGGCCCCCCATCGTGCCCAGTCGTCTATCACCCTGTTTCTAGTGGCATTATCTAAAGCTAGGTGGTATTCATTGTGGAATATCACATTCAGACGATCAGTGACCTTTGCAATAGAAGGGGGGGCGTCCGCCCTGCATTTAGCTGCGATGCTCAACCTTGCAGCAGTTAAAACATTAGAAATCAGCGTTCTGGAGTCCCTGGGAAAGAGATCGATCCCTACATGTAAGATTGCCAGCTGCGGCGACACCTGGACACGCATGCCCGTTACCGACCCCATCAAGCCAGAGATGAATGCCCAAAAGGGGGCCAGTCTGGGGCAGGACCACCACATGTGGGCCAGGGTACCTCTTCTCCCCAGCCCCTCCAGCATAGAGGGGATCGATCCTGGGAGAAGCGCGCCAGGGTCACCGGAGGGTAATACCACCTCATATGAATTTTCTTCAGGATTTCCAGGTGATTAACACACCTGGAAGCTGCCTGTAAGACCCTCAGTCCCCTATACCAGTCTTCCTCCGGGGCCGTGAACCCCAGGTCTCCCTCCCATCTCCTCATGTAGCTTGGTTTATTGGGGAACAAGGCCGCAGTCAAATGTCTATACACTCCCGACAAAGCTTTTTTTTTAGTGGGGGAAAAAAGGAACTTTTGAAAATGGGAGACCTCAGGGGGAGGGCGGGCCCCCCACGTCCCCCAAGAGAGCTAAAGAAATGTGAGATCTGCGCATATTGGTAGAAAGTCCTCTCTATACCCGGAAATCTCGCACAAAGGCTCGAAAAGGGGCTGAGACAAGTCGACTCAAGGAGGTCTGCACAGTTGCGGATCCCCGCCCGCGTCCAAGGACCAATGTTCAGGAAGGGGATATGAAAAGGCAAAGCCCTAATGTCTATATCCTTAGGGGATAATGAGATCTGCTTCCCCACCCCTTCCCTCCAGGTTCGCAAGAATGAGACCATCGTGGGAAGCTGCAGGGACACTCTCGTCGGGGCCAAGCACTCCACCTCCAAAAGATGGCGCAGAGAACCAGTCCCAAGGAGAGCAGACTCGAGACCCACCCAGCCCCCAGTGCCCCTCGCCATCCACCAAAGCTTGGCCTCTTGAAGCAGTGTAGCTCTGTAGTACGCCGACAAATTAGGAACTCCCATTCCCCCTTGACTGTAAGGCAGATACATGATATTCCCCGATACTCTGGTTCTTCGGCCTGCCCAGATGTATGCATGTACGGCTCGACAGGAGGGCACTGGGGATCCCAGCCCTTTCAGCCACACTAATCAAATCAATAAAGCGCCTCGTGCCGTCCTTCGTCTGCCTCCCGCTCACAAAGCCCACCTGATCCACATGCAGCAGCGACGGGGTGACTCTCTGGAGTCGGCATGCCAGGAGTTTTGAGAACACCTTCACGTCGCAGTTGAGCAGTGAAATCGGACGGTAGCTACCAGGGTCGTCCGGGGGTTTCCCCTGCTTTGGAATAGTGACAATAGTCGCCGCGAGGGCACAGGGGGAGATGGTACCCGCTCCCTGCCAGAATTTGCACGCCCTCGTGAGGAAGGGAGCCAACAAGCTGGCGAATGTACGGTAATAATCGTTGGGGAGACCGTCCGGGACCGGGGCGGAGTGGCGTTTAGTGGAAGAGATAACCCGTAAGATTTCAGCGTCCGTCCAGTTGCTCTGGCGACAAGCGGGGAAGCCGCAAGTCGTCCAGGAACCTCTGGAAGTCCTCCGGGGTCGGGGCCGGTGCCGAAGGGTCATCTTTAATGTTATAGAGTTGAGAGTAGTAGTGTGCGAAAGCATCTGCGATCTCGATGGGGTTAGAGCGAAGCACACCGGAGTGGTTTTTCAAGGCCAAGATAGAGGATATAAGCTCCCTTTTCTTAATACGCTTGGCCAGAAGGGCCCCGGCCCGATCTCCTGCGGAGTAGAAGGACAGCTTGGACCTGCGGAGGCATTTCTCATGCTGCGACAGCAGAAATGCCCGCAACTGTGTCCTAACAGCATACAACTGCTGACTCACTCCGGGAGAGGGGGTCGTTTTGTGGATCTCCTCCAGGTCATGGAGGTGGGCCAAGAGTTCCTCTCTGCGCCTTTCTCTTTCCCTTTTGAGACGGGAGGCCTGTTGGATAAACAGTCCTCTAACATACGCCTTATGGGCCAGCCACATCGTCTCGTCAGAGACCTCCCCGTTATCATTATGGAGAAAATAGTCAGAGAGCGCACGTTCTATATCTGTAACCATCTGCTGACATGATAAGAGGTCTGGGTTGAGCCTCCAGAAGTAGGGTGCCTGAGGTCTGCCCGCAAGGGAGAGGGACAGGGAGGTAGGAGCGTGGTCGGACCACGTAATGAGTCCCACATCTGCTTTGGTACAGACAGGCAGGGTCCCACTATCCACCAAGAAAAAATCGATGCGCGAGTAGGACCTATGCCTGTTAGAGTAGAATGTATAGTCCCGCTCCCCGGCGTGCAGGTACCTCCAGATGTCATGCAGGTGTAGAGACCTGCATAGGCGACCCAATTCCCCCTGGCAACAGACCGACCCGCCAAGGAATCTGAGTGGCGGGACATTACAGCATTAAAATCCCCAGCCATTACCAGCATACCCCTAGAATGTTTCTCTACCAGTTTCATAAGAGAGCGGAAAAACTTGATCTGAAAAGCATTTGGCGCGTATAGGGTCACTAGATTAAACAGCATGTCATACATTTTACATACGAGGATTAGAAACCTTCCAGCAGGATCTGCCACAGACTCCAGAAGCTGAAAAAGAATGGATGATCTAATAAAGATCCCCACCCCCGCCTTCTTCCCATCGCTGTTAGCAAAGTAGGATTTGCCGTAGAGGCGGTGGTGGACTCTAAAGTTATCTACCTGTAGTAGGTGAGTTTCTTGAACACATATAACGTCCGCTCCGCTCCTGCAGGCTTCAGACCAGAAGAGAGAACGTTTCACAGGAGAGTTCAGACCGTTCACGTTCATTGAAAATAGTTTAAGGCTCATGGTGGATTGTAGGGGGAGCCCAGATAGTCTCGAATCTCACCAGGGAAAAGTCCAGGACAGGAAGAGGGAGACCCAAGGGGTCGAGACAGGGGGTAATAACAACAAAACATCCATGTAAACTGTAGGGGCAGACCGGAGTCTGCTGTGGGGGAGGCAGAGGCCCCACGGATGAGCACCCGGGGGCCCCCATCTTGCCAGGGCAACCAACAGGATAACATTACTCACGAAACCCAACAGGGCGGGGTGCGACATCCCAGTCACATATACGACTCAAGTGTCACATCATGTGTCAGTGAGCAGTATCCCACTCCGGATCCATCCTTTGCTCAGCCGGGGAAGCAGGTTTCCTCTTGGCCTGGGAATCAGTGGAACCAGCAAGACCCCAGGCTTTCAGAGCTTTATCCAGCAGCTTGGGGGAAGTGAAGATATGGCGATCCCCCTTGTACGCAAATCGGACTCGCACTGGAGTGCCCCAGCTGTACGGGATCCCAGCAGCCCGTAGGGTCCTGCACATAGGACCGAATTCCTTCCGTTTCGCCAGAGTGCCCACAGAGAGGTCAGGGTAGGCTGAGACGTTGGTTAAGGCGCCGGGCAGCTCCGGATTCCCTCGCAGGGCAAGCATGAGATCTTCTCTGAGTCTGACCGAGGGCAGGCACGCCAGGATATCTCTCGGCAGCGCAGGGTTCACATGGGATGGTTTGGGGACCCTGTGTATGCGATCCGGTTTCACCAGAGCAGGATCAGTGCCAGGGAGGACATGCAGAATGAGCCTGGAGAGGAGATCAGGCAATGCAGAATCAGCCACATCCTCAGGAATCCCCTCAGCTTAACGTTAGCCCTCCTGCTCCTGTCCTCCATCTCCCAGAGTCTTAGCCTGCTGAGCCTCAAACTTCCTGTCCATAGAATCGAAGCTGTCAGCCAGGGAATTGTGGGCTGAGGCAAACTGAGCCATCTTTTTCTCCAGATGGCCAGTACGCTCCCCGAGGTCTGCTACCTCCTTTTTAATATCTCCTAGTATATTTTGGAGATCTTCATGCATTGTCACCCTAAATGAGGATAGAAGTCTCTGCATAGTTCGCTCTGTAAGTGGTGCATCTATGCCTGCTGCATGCTCCTGCTCCCCCTCCATTAGAACATGAGGAGGGAGAGCAGGGCCTCTGCTCTGGTGCCATCTTAGCCTGAGAGGAAGGGGGGCCCCTGCGGAAATAGTCCTTGACCCTGGGGGTACCTGGCTGTGATTTCGAGCTCCGAGGCATCCTGGGATTCCAGGGGTGTTGCACCGTTCTCTGGGATCGATTGCAGGCCGGGTGAGAAGTGCTGGGAGCTGCTGTGAGTCTGTGACCAGGGAGCCCTGAAGTTATGCAGCTGCTTCCATGAAGGTCGAAGCCACGCCCCCTTCTCTGCTCGCTTTTTGAAAGTGAACATGGACAAAACTGAGTTCATTATCTTCCCCCCAAATCACTCTCCCCCTCTACCAGACCTATCCTTCAATGTCAATGGCTGCTCACTTTCTCCGGTCCCCCATGCCAAGTGCCTCGGGGTAATCCTCGACTTTTCCCTCTCCTTCAAGCCTCACATCCATGCCCCCACCATCTCCTGCTGATTCCAGCTCAAAAACATTTTCCGGATCCGCTCTTTCCCTGACCACAACACTGCAAAAACGCTTGTTCACACTCTCATTATCTCCCGCCTCAACTACTGCAACCTCCTGCTCACCAGCCTCCCTGCTACCTCCCTTGCACCTCTCCAATCTACCCTAAACTCCACTGCCTGACTAATCCACCTGTCTCTCCACTATTCCCCAGTCTCTCCCCTCTGCCAAGCCCTTCACTGGCTCCGCACTTCTCAGAGGTCCCAGTTCAAAATCCTAACCATGACATACAAAGCTATCCACAACCTGTCCCCCCCATACATTTCTGACATGGTCTCTCGATACCTACCCTCACGCAACCTGTGATCCTCTCAGGAGCTCCTTCTCTACTCCCCTCTTATCTCTTCCTCTCACAACCGCATACAAGACTTCTCTCATGCATCCGCTATATTCTGGAACTCTCTCCCCAACACATCAGACATTCGCCTACCCTGGAAACCTTCAAAAGAAACCTAAAGACTCACCTCTACCGACAAGCCTACAGTGAGACTCGGTCCACCGCACCAAAGCACGATCAGCTCTACCCCCCTATTATTTCCTCACCCTTCCCTCATAGATTGTGAGCCCTCATGGACAGGGTCTTCTACCCTCCTGTACCTGTGTTACTTGATTATTCATGCATACTGTACTTGTCCTCGTCTGTTCTTTCCATATGTAGAGCACCATGGAATTAAATGGCGCTATAAAAATAAATAATAATAATAACAATAAAAAGATTGTGTATTCCAAAATGCGTAAATAGAGCCTACTTCCTCACAACTGGCTCCCCCAACTGGCTCCTGTACAGACTAGTACCCCAGCTGCACAGTCCCTAGTGGCCCCTGCACAGACTGGAATATCCCTAGCTGCAAAACTTGGAAACCACAACTCTGACCTGATGTGGCATGGTGGCAGTAATATTGACCACTGCTTGGGATTGATGTTGTGCTGCTAGGTGACCATCACTATCGACAGCAGTATATGTGGCGAGGGACTTTACGTGTTTTTCATGGCTCTTTAAGACAATCGTTTGAACAATGACAAAGCACTACTAAAAGCGGACCTGCTTTTTAGTGCAGATACCCCTGCACTACACAACTTTTCCTTCTTCCACAACTTGCCCAAATATATCCAACATCAACCAAGGCATAATATTGTATAAAATTTCACACTTGATGGCTCCTCGCCAACTACACCTGATTATCTTAATAACAAATATTTTTTTACAAACAAAAAGAGCTTCCATGATGATAATTATCCTTATTTTTGGTAAATATAAGTCATTTTTTGTGCATCGACTCAGGTGTTTTTTCCCAACAGGAATAAGCCCTTGTGTAGGATTGGGAATTAACCCTAAAACATTTGGTCTTACTGAATCTTTTTCATGCCAATATATTGGTAAGTATCACATGTAGCCTTCTCTGTAGTCTTCTTGGACTGCTGTCCGGTGATTAAATGTGTTTAATTCCTGTTGGTAACTTGGGAGTTAATGTCAAAAGCTGCTGCACTGTTGCTGTCTATGGCCTGTGTGGCTCTGCATGTGAGGGGGTGTGTCAGGTGGCACAGTTGTCCATGCCCCTGGTCTTAAAGTAGTTCCCTTCCCACCAGCTGGTGTCATTAATGGAGTTTTAGTCTCTGCTCTTTCTTTGTGCTGTGAATACGTAGTGCTCAGTAACAGAAGCTTTACTGAAGCATACCGCTTTCTGTGAATCATCTGCTGGGAGTTGCTGTTCCATTCCCTGTGTGGAGGTGATGAGTGTTAGCCCAGGGCTGGATAGGTGCAAGGGCAGGGTTGGCAGCTCAGATATCACCACTTTTAGGGGTAACTCTGAGATCAGGGTCAGCTAGGGATCCCCAGTTTACAGGGTCCTTGATTCCCTCTGCCTTCCTGCTTACTCATGCACTATTATTACCCCGTGACAGTAAGCACAATTTCTTGTGAACTGACATAATAGTATGTCACAGTGATAGCATGGGCTCAGGAGTATGGATGTAATGATTGTGGTCCCAGAGCCTCAACTGGGTCTGTGTAAGAGTGGGGCCTGCTGACACCAATGTTTATTTCAGCTGGATGTTCATCTGAGGATGTACATTCAACTAAAGTGTATTGCAATGCAGTCAGTCGCCGGCTCCCTGCTCCGCTATACACCCCGCTGGCCAATCAGATGCCAGCAGCTGATGTCAATGTGCCAGTAACAGAGCAGTTACATCATGTGTCACCATAGCAGGCACAATAAAGTAAGCTGACAACCTCTACATTGGCCACAGAAGAGGACGGTATGCATCATGGGAGCTAAGGAAGGTGAGAATAATTTTTTATTTAAATGTGTTAGAGAACAGCAACATAATGGAGAATATTATTGACAGATGGCTATTTCTGGGATGGATAACATTATACCAGAAAGGACCCAAAGATGGGGGACCAAATTACTGGAAGGGGCCAGGATTGGATATTCCACAAGAATCGGGAATATTTTTAATGGAAGGGGCCCAGGATGGGAGATATTATTCTAGGAAGGGGTGAAGGATGGAGAACATATATTACTGGAAGGGGCCTAGATGGAATATTACACAAGGATGAGGGAAGTTTTCAATAAAAGGGGCCCAGGATTGGGGACTTTATACCAGAAAGTGGCCAATGATAGGGAACACGTATTACTGGAAGGGGTCACTATGGCATATTAAGCCAGCATGGGGGAAATGTTTACTGGAAGGGGCCCAGAATGGAGGACATTGTGCCAGGCAGGGGCCAAAGATGGAGAACATATATTGCAGGAAGTGGCCAAGATGGGATTTTACAACAGTATCGGGGACATGTTTACTGTAAGGGGCCGAGGATGGGAGACATTAGTCCAGGAAGGCGCCCAGGATGAGAGCATTACTACATGAAGGTGCTCAGAATTCATAACATTATTAGTGGAAGAGTCAAGGATGAAAGACATTTTTACTGGATGGGGCCCAGGATTAATATAAGACAGGGGACCTTATTAAATTATGGGAGGCAACATGTATTTCCTTATAAAATTGTGAATGCTACAAGGGCCCATACATCTGACCAAGATGCAGGTAGGGGGCCAGGTCCAAATTTTGCACTGAGAACCATTAATATCTAGTTATGCCACTGAACAGTAGCAATGTCTGCCAGTTGTGAATTAAACATTGATAGGCGATAATACACTGCAATAAATAGTATTGCAGTGTACTTTGTGACCAATCAGAGAATTGCAAATAAAAATGCACTACTAGGGGAAACCGGTGGGAAAAAACGTCTAGATTAGTTTAAAAAAATTAAGTGAATTAAAATAATAGTAAATAAAAATACATATTGAGAAAACATTAAAAATACATAACTGGAATTATTGCAATGAGTAATAATTAGTGATGAGCAAGTGCTACCATGCTTGGGTGCTCAGTAGTCGCCATAATTAGCATTAAACCAGTTTGACGCGCTTACCGAGTATAATGGAACTCAATGGGGAGCTCGAGCATTTTTCAAAAGATTTTCTTTAAATTTGCTCAACTCCAATATATACTCAATATTCAAGTCCAAGCATCAACTGTTCGTTATGAGTATCGAATATATCGGAGATCAAAGGGAAACTCGAGAATTAAAAAAAAAAATCTTCTGGAAAAATGCTCCAGTTCCCATTGACTTCCATTGTACTCGGCATTCGAGTTGAGCCCATCCGAGCATCCAACTGATCGTTACGAGCACCGAGCACCCGAGCATGGTAGTGCTCACTCATCACTAATAATTATCCACCTCTCCAAAATGGTGGCATTAAAAAAATACAACTAGACAGACAAAAAACCAAACCTTGTCAATGTAAAAATAAAAAAAATATATGGCTTCCGAAATGAAGAAGTAATTGAAGTCCAAAATAGACTGCATCATTATGGGGCTCATAAGAAAAATCCCATTAGCAGTTCTCAGGGCTATTAGTTCTATCTAGTAAAACTCCAGTTGTGTCCAAGAGATGAAGAATAAATAAGCTGAATTTTTCCAGTTTAGAATTCCAGATTAATGATATTTTTCAGTAGCAGGAAGCAGTGGTCACGAGAGAGTAAGATCATCGGCCAATGCTAAAACGAATAACCCAGCACAGTATGAGGCACTGGGCTTCATGTACAATCATGCACACGGCAAACATAACATTACGTAGAGGGCAACCGAGTCAGTGATAGCAAAAAAACAGACAAAAAAAAACAGATAGAAATGTAACATACAACAAGACAAGAAGCCGGAATGTATAAAGGCTGCTGGATGAATAGCTACCGCCTGGTGATTTTACATTACTGGTAGGTGATATGACTTGACAGCGTTTTCGCTACAAGAAGATGACAGAAGACTCGGTCCACTCACAGCTGGAAGGCGCAGATTGCCCAACACTGTTACATAGTAATAGAGCGGCAGAGGAAGGAAGATGTCACTGTATTATTCAGAAAAGTTCTAGATAAATGTATGTGTATATCTATATCTCCACTCCTCAACAGTGAAATTGCAACAGCAAGAAGAAAAAGTCAAAAAATATGTGACTTGCTGGATGGATTGATGTGTTAATGATATGCAAATGATCAAGAATTGAAAACGACATTTTCCTAACATCACACATTATTCAGAATCGATTGTGAGTGCAACCTGCAGAAATTCCCATATTACAGCTTTAGCTGTATCAATGAAGTTATTATTGGTCATTTGAGAAATGTTGTGATCCCATCAGGATCTTTATGGAAAGTTTTGATCCCATCGGGATCTGTATGGAAAGTTTTGATGCCCTCAGGATCTTTATGGAAAGTTTTGACCACCTCAGGATCTTTATGGAAAGTTTTGATCCCCAGTCAGAGAGCATGATTTTATTAGAAGAAAGTTTTGATCCCTTCAGGATCTTTATGGAAAGTTTTGATCCCTCAAGATCTTTATGGAAAGTTTTGATCCCACAAGATCTTTATGGAAAGTTTTAATCCCTTAGGATGTTTATGGAAAGTTTTGATCCCTTCAGGATCTTTATGGAAAGTTTTGATCCCCTCAAGATCTTTATGGAAAGCTTTGATCCCCACAAGATCTTTATGGAAAGTTTTAATCCCCTCATGATCTTTATGGAAAGTTTTGATCCTATCAAGATCTTTATGGAAAGTTTTGATCCCCTTAGGATGTTTATGGAAAGTTTTGATCCCTTCAGGATCTTTATGGAAAGTTTTGATCCCTCAAGATCTTTATGGGAAGTTTTAATCCCCACAAGATCTTTAAGGAAAGTTTTACCACTCACAATCTTTATGGAAAGTTTTGATCCTCTTAGAATGTTTATGGAAAGTTTTGATCCCTTCAGGATCTTTATGGAAAGTTTTGATCCCCTCAGGATCTTTATGGAAAGTTTTGATCCTCTTAGGATCTTTATGGAAAGTTTTGATCCCCTCATGATATTTATGGAAATTTTAATTCCGCAAGATCTTTATGGAAAGGTTTGATCCCCTCTGCATCTTTATGGAAAGTTTTGATCCCTTCAGGATTGTTATGGAAAGTTTTGATGCCCTCAGGATCTTTATGGAAAGTTTTGATCCCCTCAGGATATTTATGGAAAGTTTTAATTCCGCCAAGATCTTTATGGAAAGGTTTGATCCCCTCTGCATCTTTATGGAAAGTTTTGATCCCTTCAGGATTGTTATGGAAAGTTTTGATGCCCTCAGGATCTTTATGGAAAGATTTGATCCCCTCAGGATGTTTATGGAAAGTTTTAATCCCCTCACAATCTTTACGGAGAGATTTGATCCTCTCAGGATCTTTATGGAAATTTTTGATCCCCTCAGGATCTTTATGGAAAGCTTTGATGCTCTCAGGATCTTTGTGGAAAGTTTAAAAACCCTCAAGATATTTATTGAAAGTTTTGATCTCTTCAGGATTTCTATGGAAAGTTTAGATCCCCTCTGCATCTTTATGGAAAGTTTTGATCCCCTCTGCATCTTTATGGAAAGTTTTGATCCCCTTAGGATGTTCATGGAAAGTTTTGTAAACAATACAAAAGGAGCACTAATAGTGAATGGACCTGGATTACAAGCGGTAGAGAGGGGGGCTGAAGATTCACTCACCTGGCTCCGTTGTGCATGTGCCTTGCACAACAAAGGTAAGAGCCTCCAGGTGAGAGCCTTGGACGGGGCAGCTGCTGTAATACCGCTTCCTGGGAACCTCCTTCAACAACAGTCACATGATCCAGAGCATGTGACCGGAGTAGACGTTCCTCTGATGTCAGGACAGGTCCTATGTGATGTTAAGCCTGGAGCAGCTTCAACTGCTCTCCATAAAGGAGAAAGTAGATACCAACAAACGAAAGCAGCGGTATTAAAAAAACGCTAAGGCAGTAAGGAGAAGGGATTAATTGCACACACCTTTAATCAATCTTTATACTCTCCAAGCCACGACACGTTTCGATAGCAGATGCTATCCGAAGAAGATAGAATCTGCTATCAAAATGCGTCGTGGCTTGGAGAGTATAAAGATTGATTAAAGGTGTGTGCATGGAAAGTTTTGCTCTCTCAGGATCTTTATAGAAAGTTTTGAGCCCTTCAGGATCTTTATGGAAATTTTTGATCCCTCAAGATCTTTATGAAAGTTTTGATCCCTTTAGGATCTTTATGGAAAGTTTTGATCCCCACAGGATTCATAATTGTTGGCCAGTTTAGAAGGTGATCGTATGGAGCATCTGTTGTTTTGGAGGCCTAGTCCTGGTCTGCACTACACAGACAATTCAATGATATAAAGGACATGGTGTAATGCGTTATTTTCCCTGTGGAGGTGCAGCAGGAAAATTATTAATAGTATTATTATTATTTATTTATAGAGTACTATTGATTTTATGGTGCTGTACATGAGAAGGGGTTACATACAAAATACAGATGTAAATTAAAGTAGAACAAACTAACGATGACAGACTGGAACTGAGGTACATTCTACAGATAAATACTGCAATAAATGCCACAATTACACCCAACTTTAGTTTTATCACAAAGGATCTCTATAAAGCAAATCTATGCCTAAAATGAGCCATCTGTTGTCAATTAAAGTAATCCATGGTAGTCTAACCATAGTTCATGTAGTCATAGCATGCCTTAAGGCTTTATACACGTTTGTACATATCTTTTATGTTAATTTGTTTCAAAAATGTGAAGTTAAGCAACTCTCTAAATTGTCTTCCTTAGCACATTTCTACAATATTGCTGTTACAAAGCGTCTGGATTATCCTTTATCAAGCTCAGGGAACTGCAAAAATGTTACTAAACCTTCAGTGTTCCTTCCCCTGGTTCTCACAATTATCTATGTCCCCTCCTTGTCTCAGTATTAGAGGTAGGAGTGGTAGAAGGCTTGTGAGGCAGTGACAGCTGTCATATGTGAAGGTCCCAATGTTTTCCACAGAATGTGCACATAAACCTACTGAGACCCTCTGGAAAGTGTTGTATTCACACCTACTGCTGTGGGTGCATCACAAAATAGAAGGGTGTGAACTTGGGAAAGATATTTGACCAAATCTTTTTAGGAAAACCTGATTAGGGCTTTTAGTATTTGGAGCGATCTGTAGGATGGTAGTGGGATGGATCTCTCCCTCCAGCCCAGGTCTTGTAACTGGCCACAAGGCCACAACTCCTATTCAATCCTGCAGTAAACGAGCAGGGTATGGTTCAATTGTGATCCAGGTTGCTGAGCAGCAGGTTCTGTGTGAGCATAAAACAGACTAGAACTAGAGACCTGTACAGACTGGCCAAACGAACAGTAGAAACTATACCATGCACCCAAGATGCCAACACGGTACAGCTGTTGATCGGACTGTAACAGGATGTTATATGAGTAAACCAGCTTAACAGTAAAATACAGTATGTTTTTGGGTAATAAACATGTGTGTTTTGAATTTAATCCCAGGGTCACTGCCTAACTTTTTGGCTAACATAAGCAGCTGCTCACAGGCTGAACACAGATTTTCACAGTACGGAGACTTGAAAAAGTATTTACAGACCCAGAGAGGGCAGAGAAAACAGATTATAGAAAAGGACACAACATCTACATTTATATGGATACATGTAACTAAAACGGGAATGGTTGGTGATATCAACTTTCTGTTCGTGACACCTGTTGAATATGGGAGAGGGAAAAGTTTTCCAGATGGGCGGTGACCATGGCGGCCATTTTGAAGTTGGCCATTTTGGATCCAACTTTATTTTTTTCAATGGGAAGAGGATCATGTGATACATCAAACTTATTGAGGATTTCATAAGAAAAACAATGGTGTACTTAGTTTTAACGTAACTTTATTCTTTCATGAGTTATTTACAAGTTTATGATCACTTATAAAATGTGTTCAAAGTGCTGCCTATTGTGTTTAATTGTCAATGCAACCCTTTTCTCCCACTCTTGACACACTGATAGCAACACCGCAGAAGAAATGCTAGCACAGGCTTCCAGGATCCATTGTTTCAGATGCTGCACATCTCGTATCTTCACAGCATAGACAATTGACTTAGATGACCCAAGTAAAGTCTAGGCGACAATTGGAGACCTTGTGGTCATTCAACTGACCCATGACAACCATCCACTTTCCAGGAAACTGTTCATGTAGGAATGCTCGGTCCTGACACCCATAAAGTGGTGGTGCACCATCTTGTTGAAAAAACTCAGGGAACGTTCCATCTTCAGTGCATAAAGAGGGCAACACATCATCATGTAGCAATTTCAGATATCCAGTGGCATTGAGGTTTCCATGATGAAAAATGGCCCCACTATATTTATACCCCATATACTACACCATACCATCAGGTTTTGTGTTCCAACAGTCTTGGAGGGATCTATCCACTGTGGGTTAGTGTCAGACCAATAGCGCTGGTTTTATTTGTTAACTTCACCATTCACAAACATGTTTGCCTGATCAATGAACATAATGTTCTGTGTAAACTGAGAGTCCTGTTCCAATATTTGTTTTGCCCATTCTGCAAATTCAGTGCACCGGTCTGGGTCATCCTCGTTGAGATGCTGCAGCAGCTGGATTTTGTAAAGGTGCCATTAGTGAGTAGCTAATATCCGCCAAGTGATGTTGGACTGATGCCACTCTCCAGTGACATGTAGCGAGTGCTACGCTGTGGGCTCTTGCTAAATGGAGCTAGGACAGCCACTGATGTTTCTTCATTAGTGACAGTTTTCTTGCGTCCACATTTTGACAAATCCAACACTGAACCTGTTTCATGAAATTTGTCTAGCAGTTTGCTATCTGTAGCATGGGAGATGGGTGGTCTGTAGGGTGTCTTGCATAGAAATCTGCTGCAATGACCCGGATACTTCAATCACCAGGCAATACAATTTCTATCCACTCCTCACATGTTAACCTGTGCGACATGTCCATGACTGTAAACAAAGAGAAACATGTAAATAACTCATGAAAGAATAAAGTTACTTTAAAACCAAGCACACCATTGTTTTTCTTATGAAATATTCAATAGGTTTGATGTGTCACATGACCCTCTTCCCATTGAAAAAATGGCCAACTTCCAAATGGCTGCTATGGTCACCCCCCATTGGAAAAGCTTTCCCCCTCCCATATACTAATGTGCCACAAACAGGAAGTTGATATTAGCAACCATTTCCATTTTATTTAGGTGTATCCATATAAATGGCCCACCCTGTACGTGAAGTTTGACTGTTCTCCTCTTGTTTTTTTCAAGCTGAAAAGGAGAGAGGGAAGCGCACATAAGGTTTTTATCCATGGTACAACAATGTAAAGTGTCTACGGTTGGACTCACCTTTTTTTTTGTATTTGAGTCACAACTAACCTCAAACAACCCATATGGCTGCTAAAGATCCCCGTGGGAAACACACTCTGGTCAGGATAGAAAGAAAGCGGGTTCACTCTGTGCCACCAAATAAAGACTGATCCTGATGCTTTTCCTTTTTCCTGGTACTTTATTGGAGCCGACGCGTTTCGTAGCCTGCTGCAACATCCTTAGAGCCATTTGGTGGCACAGAGTGAGACCGTTTTCTTTCTATCCTGACCATAGCCTCTTGTATTTTTTGTGAGTCTCCTCCCAAATACATAATAATACGGAATTTAGATTGTGAGGTTCAATGAGGACAGTGATGAAAATGCCTGTAAAGAGTTGAATACTATGATGCTGTCATATGCTGAATAAGCATAAATGAAAATGAATAAGCATCGGGGACCAAAAAGGAAGTAAAGCACATGAAGAGGATGCGAGTGCAAGATAGGAGCTGTACCCTGGATACACAATGAGGTCACATCCCACATCCAGGCTATACAAGGAAAATCGGAAACTTGGATCAGACGTCCAACTGCAAATCTGCTGAAGATGTGTCATGGCCTGAAGCTCATAAACTGAAGATCCAAGTTTTTTCAAAAAAATATATAAATATAAATATAGATCATAATAATACAGTGCAAAAATAATTAAAACTAATTCTATGGGATTTAAAAAAATAAAGTGGATAAAAAGGCTCAGCTGGCTAAATGCCAAGAAGAAAAATAGATGGAAAGAGGATGAAGTGATGGAAAAACCAGGACCCAAGAAGTCTGGTGCAACTTTATTCCGACGCGTTTCGGAGCAGCCTCTGCTCCTTCCTCAAGGATTAAAATTTGCTCACCTCGTTCGGTTGTGTGAATCTACAACCAGTATTAGCGCACGTACAGCTGTCGCTGGATCTACACCTCTACATGAAATGTGGCAAACAACTGGAAACAGGACGAAGTTCCGGTGATCTGTGCTGCTGGATGGAAAAACCAAGACCCAAGAAGTCTGGTGCAATGGTGTAACTTTGTTCCGACCAAGGAAGGAGCAGAGACTGCTCCGAAACCCATCGGAATAAAGTTACACCATTGCACCAGACGTCTTGGGTTCTGATTTTTCCGTCCAGCAGTGCAGATCACCGGCACTTCGTTCTATTTCAAGTTGTTTGCCACGCTTCACGTGGAGGTGTAGATCCAGCGACAGCTGTACATGCGCTAACACTGGTTGTAGGTTCACACAACCGAACTAGGTGAGCAAATTTCATTGGGTGAGTGCCCCACTCTGCCTAGAGATAAGACCCTATGAGCATTTTGTCTCACAATTTTAAGGTACCTTCACATGCGGCAATATTGCTAGGCAATTTCACTGGCAATTTGCTGGTTGCAGTGAAATCATGGACACATTGTTCTATCTTGTTGCTGTGTACAAATGGAACAATGTCCATGATTTCACTGCAACCAGCAAATTGCCAGTGAAATTGCCTAGCAATATTTCTGTGTGTGACGGTACCTTTAGATGAAGAAAACCTAAAAAGTCCTCAATGAAAAATGTAGCTGGTCCTCATGAAGTAAAGCAATTGATGGTAATGGTGGCAATACTAATAATACTAATACTGATACTTTTTTAATAAAAATAGTAACAACAATAATAATAGTTGTAGTAATTAAGATAATAATAATATTAATAATAGTGAAAGTGGATAAAAAGTTTCAACTTAAAAAATACAAAGCCCTCGATGAAAAATGTAGCTGGTCCTCATGGAATAAATCAATTGTTGAGAATGGTGATAACACTAATAATACTACTAATAATAATACCAATAATAAAATAATGATCATATAATGCAAAATAATATTAATTATAATAATAGTATTAACAATATGCTAGTATATAATAGTTGTAGTAATAATAATAACAGTTTAATAATTATAAAAAGTAGTAATAATTCATAGACTGTGAGCCCTCGTGGACAGGGTCCCTGCCCCTCCTGTACCTGTACGTCCTGATCGCCTAGATTTAGTGTACTTGTTCTTGTCTCCTCATCCTCATGTAAAGCGCCATGGAACCTAATGGCGCTATATAAATAAATAATAATAATAAAATAATAATAATAATAATAATTGTAAAAAATTATAATAATAGAAATAATACTAATTATAAATATACCAACAATAATAATGATAAAAACATTAATAATAATATAAAAATAATTATAATAATAATTATCATTATAAAAAAAGTCTTGCAGAGAATCACAGCAGTGTGAGAATGTGTTTATTGTCTTCCGGGTAAGTGAGAGGATTGATTTGCTCTGGCTAATCTTCTTAGACTCCTACAAAGACTCTAGATTCTACATCCGTCTCTTCTCTCTTTATTTACAGCCGGTCCCTAAAGCAAAGGCAGATCCATAAACAACTATTGACTGTTGGCTTTGATAAAGGGGGTTGGTAGACAAGTGACTTTACGCTAAAGGAGATGCTCGGATCATCAGAGAGATGACATTGTTATGAGAGCTAGTTCGGAAAAAAAAAAAAAAGCACCAATGCCTGAAGATTAAGAGCAAAGTTTGAGGCTGTCATAGCCAACACTGTGAAGAAAGCGCCGCTCTATCCATGTGACGGTTATTTGAACTCACTCGTGAAGTCTTTTTTTCTGCTTCACTGAAATCACAACAGTTTTAGACAAATCCCTTTATGTCTTCAATTGAAAATGACTCATCCGTTAGGCTCTAGAGTAAACTTGATCACAGCGCTAACAATTGTCTAAGAATGACTAGATGCATCTTCTCTAGATAAACCTCTAGCAAATAGAGCAAGTGGAAGAGCGGAAATCCTCTCGAGAAGGACTGGTAGCTAATTACACATATATATTGTTTTTCCATTGTAAATATTCTATTGTTTTGTTTTTTTTTTGCAAATTCCGATTGACAAAGGAGCGAGTGATCATCTTTTGTAGTTGGCAGCTGTGGTTTGAGGGGCTAGTCACAGCGGGAATGATAATCCATTTGAGGAAATTATATGCACTGGAAACGGTGGAAAGCGAGAGAGGAAAGGGAGGGGTATATACGACAAGAAGAGGAAAGAAGAGGCGATGGAATATAAATCACTGGATCTATTTACTAATATTCAAACTGACTCGAAATGTAGTTCAGATTGTGAATATCTGATGCACTTCTTGAAGCCATGTGAATGGAAACGTTCTTTTTGGAGATATGGAAATCCTTCTCCTTCTTAGGACCCCCTTTTTTGATCCAGAGCAATAAGACTTCCTCCACATGTGCTTGAGCCTTACAGGGTTTGTGTCAGGTTTGAAAATGATCCCTCCTACATAGAATAAGTGACTGATTACTGGGGATCTGATCACTAAGACCCCAGCTATTCATAGAAAAGACTTCATGCCTTGGGGAGGAGGTCTAGCTTGTGCACCTCCTCTCCTATAACGATGGGACTAATACAGGTAGTCGAATAATGTGAGGAGCAGTTTTCATGACTTGTGAGGATCTCAGAAGTCAGACAACTAGTGTAGAGTATATTTCATCCTACCCTATAATAAACTATAGCTTATAAACGTGGTACAAACTCTTTAAGGCTCAAGCATATGTAAAGGTGTATCTGAAGCTCACAGATCCCAATGGTAAATCAGTAATGGAACCCTGCTTTCCATAAATATTTATAAAATACTGGTGTGCTCTCATCAGAAAAAAGCCATTGGGAACTTTCACCTCCAGGGTGTGTGTGCCACAGCTACCTGCATCCTCTACAGCTACCCACTTGAGCACTTGGTATATGTCTTGCATGGTTGGTGCTATGGACCAGCAGATGCCCAACCAGGGTGAACATACTATTGGTGCAAATGGTGTATCTGCAAAGGGGCCCTAAAGTTAAGGCAGCCTACTTCTACCTCCAAAGTAGTAAGCAGCTTTCGTCATAGGACACATTATAGGAATGCAAAGGGCCTATATATTGTTCTTGCGCGCCTTTTTTACTATATCCACCTTTGACTCCAATTGATCATCTAATTGTATCTGAAGTCATGGACGAAAGTGTTGGCACCCTTGAAATTGTTCCAGAAAAGGAAGATTTCCTCCCAGAAAATTATTGTAATACACGTTTTATTATGCACATTTATTTCCATTGTGTGTACTGGAACAACACAAAAAACAGATGGGAAAAAAAGGCGAATTGGACATAACCTCACACAAAACATCGACAATGGGTTGTACAAAATTGTTGGCACCCTAAACATAATATATTGTTTCACCCTTTTTGGGGTAAATCCCTGCAGTCAGTCACCTCCTATAACCTCACATCACGAGTTTTGGCCTCTTCGTTATAATCTGCTCGAGAACTCTCATGATTGGGCGTCTTCTCCCATCTGCAATTTTCAGATCTCTCCAATTGGCATTTAGATCCAGACTCATTACTGACACTTCAGACTCTCCAGCGCTTTGTTTCCACCCATTTCTGGGGCTTCGTGATATTTGGGGTCATTGTCCTGCTGGAAGACCCATGATCTAGGACGCCCCCACTTTCTGACACTGGACTCTACATTGACACCTGAAATCCTTTGATAAGTCTTCAGATGTCATGATGTCTTGTACATAGTCAAGGCTGCCAGTGCCAGAGTCAGCAAAACAACCCAAAACATCTCTGATCTCCCCCATATGTGACTGTAGGTCCTGTTCTATATTGTGTAGGCCCTATTCCATTGTCAGTTAACTGTAGAATGATATGTATCCAGAGAGAAAAGAATCAGCGACACTCCATTTAAAAAAAACCTACAAAATGTATTCAGGTAAGGCTAAAATCACAAAATGGGAGAGAGATGAGAAGCATTGTATTTCATTTACATCTGGTCAAATAGTTTGTGCTGACACTGATGTAACCTAATCCTGCAGGACAGCTTGAGTTTCTTTGAAGCTAGGTTGGGGCTTATCCACCTTAAAGACTATGCTGTGTTACAACCTTTCATCAATTTTTCTCTGCCATTTACATCCAAGGAGATTAGCTACAGTGCAATGGGTTGTATACTTCTTGATTATTTTGTACAAAGTGGACAAAAGAACATCAAGATCTCTGGAGATGGACTTGTAACTTTGAGATTGTTGATATTTTTCAACAATTTTGGTTCTCCAGTCCTCATACAGTTCTCTTCTCCTCTTCCTGTTCTCCATGCTTAGTGTGGCACACACAGACACAATGCAAAGATTGAGGCAACGTCTCCCCTTTTTAACTGATTTCAGGTGTGATTTTTATATTGCCCACACCTGTTACTTGCCATAGGTGAATGTGAATGAGCATCACATGCTGGAAACAAAGTTGTTTATTCACAATTTTGGAAAGGTGCCAACAATTTTGAGCAGACCATTTTGGGGGTTTTGTGTGAAATTATGTCCAATTTTCCTTTTTTTTCACTTTTGTTTGTGTTGTTCCAGAACACACAAAGGAGATAAACAAGAGTATAACAAAACATAGGGAATTGCAATAATTTTCTGGGAGAAAAACTTCAATTTCTGGAACAATTTTAAGGTTGCCAACACTTTTGGCCATGACTGTATATGAGGCATTACATGAATGCAATAATACATCAATAAATATTTAATTCCATTTATTATTTTATATTTTTTTTTTACTATTAATAAGCAAAAGAGCATCCATATCCCCCCCGATATGTCTAAAAATACATTCTAAAAAAACATAAACCAAATTGAATTGTGCAAAGCATCATGGGAAATCTGCAGTATTTTTTGTTTGTGCCGAGAGTGGTTGCTCTTTGCAGATAGATAGAATCACGTAACAGATGAATGTGCCGAGGACAAGTAAAGAAGAGAACATTAGATCTGCCACACCAAATTGGCTTTTCGAGCTGTTGGATGAATGGTAGATATTACTATTAAGGTTCTTTATGGAAGTCTGGAAGCTTTCAATGGTTGTTTTTACTCATGTGTGTTGAAAAATGAAAGTAGCGGAATGGAAATGAGAGTCAGAGAGCAGAGGACAGGAGATTGTTTGCAGAATACATGTATATACAGTACAGACAAAGTGATTCTACGGGACATCATGACAAATATGGAAGACCTGGAAGGGGCAGAGACACAACGGGGCTCATTACACAATGATGTAATTCTGCTGGATGACATCTTTCTATAAGATTGCATTATTACTATATCAATACGGATCCCGTGTCTAGTGGTACGTGAACGAGAGACAATTGTCTTGCTGTATCACTGACCGACGACCATTAGGGGCAATTTATTTGGTCATATTAGAGGACTGTAATTTGTCCAGGACTAATAGTCCAACTGAGCTTTGGATATACATAATTACACCAAGAGAGCGTTACAATGGGGATATAATTTTGTGTCTGGACACCATAGAAGGGCTATTGATGCCGTGGACACTGTTGCGGCTTCTCCATCCTGATAGACCATTTGTATAGGGATGAACTAGTATGCCTTTAGGGTAATGCCCAGTGGACTAAAACCAAATGGCATCTATTTTTTTCTATAATAATTTTTTCCAAATACAAAGTGCCTACAGTGAAACATGGTGATGGCCATGACATACGTGGGAGCTTCTGGGGTCAATGAGCTACATTTTATTGATGATATCATGAATTCACAGATTTAATGCTTTATATTGTAAAAGACAATTGTTCCATCTCTCTGTGCCCTTGGTAGTCTTGCACTTTTTAAAGTGAATGATGCCTACAGTGAAACATTGTGTTGGTAGTGTCCTTACGTGGGGCTACATGAATGATGCTAGTGTCAGTGGCTACATTTAATTGATGATGTCATGAATTCACAGATATCCTACTCTATATTGAAAGATAAGATACTCCCATCACTCTGTGCCCTTGGAAGACATGTATTTCTTTAAATGAATGGTGCCTACAGTGAAACATATGGTACCTTTACACGCCGCCACAACAGGATGGATACCAACGGCTACTTCACGTGCACGAGCACGCCCGAACGGTTACCAACGGGAAACGCACCCTCTTTACACGCCGCCACAAGGTGCGCTACGCTACGCTACATCTACAGCTAGCTACATCGCTGGGTGTCTCAAGTAGCCAGCTGTAGCTCATTTACACACCGCTATAACCAGCTACTATGGGCGTACCTGGTGCAGCAGGGACAGCACATAGGCGTGCCACAATTGTGGTTTACGAGCCGTCCGTACGCTGATAGGACGAAGCAATAACATCCTGATTGGGCAGGCAACGCAGGAGGCTGAGTAATACAGCACGCTCGAGCGATTGTGTAGTGTGACTCGTCAGCTCCTTAAATATGCCTCCCTATGCAGCGACTACCAATCATCATGCAGCAGCTTCCACCAATGATCGCACATGGGGCGCGGTAACACAGAGCCTGGGTCACGCCTTAGCTACATTGCAGTTACATCGCCGGGTGTCCAGAGTTCCCTTCTGTAGCTTCTTTACACGCCGATACAGCTCGCTACAATCGGCGATGTAGCCATATGTTTATGGGCAGTGCACGGATACAGAGGTATCTGTAGCCGGCTGTGTCGTCCCGTCTTCACACGCCGCTACTACGGGGTATTTTGCCGCTACAAGCTACATTTGTAGCCTGTAGCGGGTTGTATCCATCCTGTTGTGGCGGCGTGTAAAGGTACCAATAGGGATTGCCATGTTCTTATGTGGCGCAACATGAGTGCTCCTAGTCTCAGGAAGATACATTTCATTGATGGTATCATGGATTTACAGGTGTACTGCTCTATGTTGAAAGTGAAGATTGTTCCATCACCATGCTCCCTAGGTAAACTTTCACATTTTAAAAGAATGGTGCCTACAGTCAAACATGGTGGTGGCCATATCCTTATGTGGTACTGTATGAGTGATGCTAGTTTCAGGGGGCTACATTTCATTAATGATATGAATTCACAGATATACTGCTCTATATTGAAAGATAAGATCCTCCCATCACTCTGTGCCCTTGGAAGACATGTACTCCTTTAAATAAATTGTGCCTATAGTGAAACATGGGGGTGGCCATGTCCTTATGTGGGGCCACATGAGTACTCCTAGTGTCAGGGGCTATATTTCATTGATGGTATCATGGATTCACAGGTGTACTACTCTTTGTTGAAAATGAATATGCTCCCATCAACCGGTGCCCATTGTAAATATGCACTTTTTAAATGAATGGTGCCTACACTGAAACATGATGGTGGCTGTGTCCTTATGTAGGGCTATCTGAGTGATGCTAGTGTCAGGGGGCTACATTTCATTTATGGTATCAAGAATTCACAGACATACTGCTCTATATTGAAGTTAAGATACTCCCATCATTCTGTGCCCTTGGTAGACGTGCACATTTTTAAGTGAAAGGTGCATACATCATAACTTGGTGGTGGCCATGTCATTCTGTGGGGCTGTATGAGTACTGATGGTGGCAGAGAGATACATGTTATTAATGGTATCATGCATTCACAGGTGTACTGCTCTATGTTGAAAGTGAAGCTGTTCCCATCACTCTTTGCCCTTGGTAGACATGAACCTAATCAGCAGTGCAGTAAGCACGGTCGCACTCCTCCCCTGTAAATGTAGGGGCCAGCATGGCTCAACCTGACACTACCCTTGACCAATAGCTGTCCGTCCTATGGTATATCAGGCCACCTCCACTGTTGGGAGGTGCCTGATTATTGAGTTAGTAAGATTCTGCTTCTCTGGATGTTAGTCAGGCCCTCCTTGTGCTCTCCTCTGGTAGACCCATTCCTGCTCTCCTAGCCTAGGGCTCTGATCCCTCCTTAGCTACACTGTAGTATAGGCTAACCCTATGAGCCGCCCCCCTGGTACTAGCAGCCGTGGCATTTAGACCCCCTGGGCTTGCCCCTGACAATCCCTGCATAGGGGTTGGCTAAACTAGGACCAGCTCACCCAGGGGAGTTCGGTCCACTCTTGGGCGCCTTCCCCCGGAAGCGTGAAACAGTGAACCATGGTGGTGGCTATGTCTTTTTGTGGGGCTACAAGAGTGCTGCTAATGTCACAGTGAATTCACAGGTGTAGTGCTCTATATTGAAAGAGATGTAATTCTTACTCCGTGTCCTTGGTAGACGTGCACTTTTCCAACATGTCATTGATGCAAAACACAAATCTGTTGCATTTTTAAAGAATAACAGAAGATAAGTGATTCAGTGGCAAATTAAAGCACGGTATGTCTTTTCATCTGGACCCAACCAAAGCATCTATGTTGAATTCTGAAGAGACAAGTTGTCATTACTTTCCATCCAGTGTCCAGGCTCTAAAAGAGTTTGCTCTTATAAGATAAAAGAAAAGATGTAATTTGTCGTCAACTTGTTCATTTAAGGTTTTATAAGACTTTGTGCTGTCCTTAAAAGTTATGGACGTCGTACAAGATACTGGCTATAGTCATTTTTGATTATGGGGTATATTTATTTTTGAATGAACTAATTTGAGTAAAATTTAAGATTTTGTAATGAAAGTTACAGTATTTACCTTGCTTTCATATTATGGGTTAAAAAATGTTTTAAGGAGCTCAATTTTGTAACACTTTTGGTTACTGTTCTTCGGTTCAGTAATATATTGATTAAAATATTACCTTCCATAGAGGTGTACTCATTACTATGAGCATTGTAGGTGACGTGAAGCAACAATCCTTTATGAATGCTGTTATGAATACTTTGTTGTTATGAATACTGATATGAATTTTTGATGATTCTTGTAAATGTTATTTGTGGCATAGTGAATGTACATTGTGAATAATTAGGTTATGCTGGGAGTTGTAGTTTTTGATGGAGTCCCTATTTATGCATAGAATAAAATACATGCACGGTCCGAGCTCTAATCTTAGCTCAAACTAAACACTGGAGATTAATTTATCGATCAACAGAAGCTTAGAAAGTCGTTTGGGGACATCGCTCCCGGATGAGATGCGCTCTGAATTAAATGTTTATTTATGCTCCTTAAGTGTATAATGTAGAACACTTGAAGGAGAAACATATAGGGTCAGGGAGGCTCGCTTTACTAGTGGTGTGAGGAATTGCAATTATTTTATGGTCCGTTGATGCAAATTAAATCTGTTTGCAATTTTCGGTACTGGCTTGGTAACCGGCTTTTCTAAATATAGTTTCATTTCCAGGTGGCTCGTAAAATAAGAGTAAAGGCGTTGTATGAGATTAGGAAAACGTGGCTGCTTCCTTAAAATAAACAGCACCACTCTTGTCCATGGGATGCATTGGCAAATCAGTCCTAAGACAGTGTGTACCAACCCTAATAATAAGATGGCAAAAGTATATTGTCAGCTCACCATCATACGGATGAAACCGAAATAAGTCCAGATGTGCAAAGATAATGGATATACGAGTGGACATTGACCGAAGAAATACAAAGTAGTGTATATTCCAGAGTGGTGGTCTTTATTCATCCGACACGTTCCAGAGTGTATTCGTCACTCCTTCCTCAGGGAACCAACCAAATTCAACTGTGTGCTCCTTTTTATCCACAGCTTCATTGCATTTAATCCCGACACTAGTGATACAGGGATTCTCGTAGCTGGTGTCCACGAATTAAGATAAAAGTTGAAAAGATCAATTTGAATCCAGCACCAAACGTAATGTAAAAAATTTCAACTTTATTGAAGAAAGTTTAAAAAATTTGCCCAAATATGATCTTAAAAACCCATAGCAATATTATAAAACGAGGGGTATGGGATAAACCCATAGCAATACCATGAAATAGACTGGTCCTGGATAGATAGACCTTACACATTTCGGATGAAGAAGTCCTTATGTATCAAAATATAACCACAAACAGTCTTAAAAATCCATAGCAGTACCATGAAAAAAGAGTGGTCCTCAATAGATTGACCTTATGCGTTTCCATCAAAGAAGTCCTTTATCATAATAATATGTCCAAATATAGTCTTAAAAACTCATAGCAATATCATGAAAAAAGAGAGGTTCTGGATAGAGAGAACATACACATTTTGGGCAAAGAAGTCCTTATTCGGAAAAATATGTCCAAAAACAGTCTTAAAGACCCATAGCAATACCACAAAAAGAGAGGCATCCGGGGTAGATAGACCTTATGCATTTCGGAAGAAGAAGTCTTAATTCGTAAAAATATGTCCAAATACAGATGTAAAAATCCATAGCAATGCCATGAAGAAGGAGGGGTCCAGGATAGACCTTACGTGTTTCAGAAGAAGTCCTTATTCATAGAAATATGTCCAGTTATAGTCTTAAAAACCCACAGCAATGCCATGATAAAAGAGGAGTCTGGATTGATAGACTTTATGAATTTCAAACAAAGAAGTCCTTATTCATAAAAAATTCATAAATCATTTAATATCCAGATGTCATGATTCTTGCGCTCAGTGTATCTTGGATGTAATGAGTGACAGTTTGATGCCCTATGAAATCAGGGCCATGCTGAGCTGCCAGTTTGGTGAGTGGCAGCTCAGTTATCCAATTTAGTGTAGGAGTGTGCTGAGCTGTTGGTGTGTTGGTTGACAGCTCATCTGTCAATTCTAAGATTGTGAGATACTGGGCTTCCTCATGTGTTCCTTTTTCAGCAATTGAGTAGCTACTTAGCTAAGTAGTCAGTCTCAGATCACTGCCAGTTGTAACATTTGCTCATTGGTGCATGTTGGCTTTGTTATTCTGTACTCTATGAATTGATGTATTGCTGACAGACCTTGGACCTCTTCAGATCATCTGCTTGCCTTTAGTTTTTCCTTTGATCCTCTCTCCTCCTGCCCAGGAAAGAGACCTGATTATGCCTTTGTCTTTCCCCTTAGTTTATGATGTGCTTTTGTGGTATGTGACCTCGGGACAAATCATTAACCTACCCAATGGCTTGTCCATTGTAGTAACTACTGCTACACCAGAATTTTGGATTGTAAAAGCTAAAATCTAATGTTATTAGCATGACTGTCCTTTGCATAGCACACATAAGACTAGCAAATTATCAGTAAACTATAACCAGGTAGCTAATTTTCTCTAATGTATATTTGCCGCTCCACTTAAAAACGTTTATGAGGATCCAAACTAACACACTGCCTCTATTATCGATTGCCCTTAGGTTCCAGGCTCCAGGATCTTTGAACACTCTATAGTTACAGTCTTGCACTCTGTTTAAAACAGGGTTAGGGAACCTTTGTCTGCCGGGGGCCATTTGGAAATTTCTACTATCCTTTGGGGGCCGCACAAAATTGTCGACTTGAAAATTACCCAGCTATATTTGGTTGAACAATCAACTCACCCCTACTGTGGTGGCTGGAGCTGCTTCTCTTTTGTAGCGCCCCTGCGTTCAGGAGGCCACAAAAGGGAACTCCAGCCAGGCAGGTAGAACGACAGTTGAACACCAACACCCTCACAGCGCACACAACCCACGTACAGTAGAGGGCAGCATTCAGCCCGGAGCCTGCAGACTCTAGGCAGGTGAGGGGTGGTGAGTTTAGAGCAGTAGGTGGGCACACACGTAGTCAGGTTACAGACAGTAGAAATAGTGAAGGGGGAGGAGGAAGGAGTCAGTAGGCCATGGGTGCCGAGCAGCAAAGACACAGACCAGCAGCAGGCTGAGGAGCACGGCACAGGCCGAGAGACAGCAGTAGGCCGAGTTAAGCTGAGAAGGAAAGACTGGAACACACGTCCTGGCAAAGTGGGGAGTAGTGAGCCACAGAGAGAAAGCACGTCCGAAGCCAGTACCCCCAGGAGTGTGAAGGAAGAGAGGGACAGTGACACTGGTCCCTAGAACTACAGCCGGGACGACAGACTGCAGGCGGAGTAGCCCTCCTATGACACTGGAAGACACAGTAGAGAGAGCCTGGTAGGGCCCCACACGGGAGGACTGCTGGAGGCTAGGCTGAGTAGAGTGTCAGCTTTAGAGGGGACCGTAGTTTCACCCGGCATCCCCAGACAACCGACGGGGGACCACAGCTACACGTTAGGGTCCCTACCCCAAAGGACAGGCAGCTCAGTGACAAACAGGAGGACCCACAGGGGCCCGAGTCACCGCCATACTGTCCGGAGTAACACACAACCAAGTGAACAGAGAGAGAGTTAACAGCCTAGAAAGGACACAGAGATAGTGTGAGGGGTCAGAAAGAGAGAGAGGCCTGGCTGCAGAGCGCAAATGGAACCCGGAGGGGAGAGTGAGCCCGTGTACTGAGACTTGTACTGAACTGTAAGAACTGTATGAACTGTAACTTGAACTGGCGAAGCTGAGAAGTAAACACGGTGAACCCTGAATATGTCTCCCTTGCATCTCTCTCCTTGAATGTTATTCCCTCCATGCAGGCTTGCCAAGAATCCCCACCTGCAGAGCCACAGCTTACCAGCTCCAGCACCGAGTAAGGATTTCTGCAGCAACTGGACAGTAAGTGTATTGCACTCAACCCGAAGCCTGCACACTACAAACAATAGACTTTCACCATCACTACCCCGGGGAACACAGTTCTGCCCACGGGAACTATTCCATCTACTCTGCCATTACATCATCCCCGGAGGTTCTGCAGCAGCGGCCCCATTACTGGCCGCACACAGTGGGTGGCATCATGACTGACATTCCCCTGTAAATATCCCTTATTATTGCCAGGGCCCGGGACACGGTCCGGACCAGGACCACCCGTGACTTCCCCAGCACCAGACCCGGTCCGGTACCGAGTACCCCCGGTCCCAGTGGGTTCGACACTTTCACATGGCAGTAATATTAGGAGTTATTGATCATGGGTTTTTCAGCTACTTTCCCAGGTTTGCTAGAGCCCTACACATCACATGATACACTGGAAGAATATATAGTACATCACAGGGGAGGCTGAGGCTGGGGCATAGTTATCACTGGGGAGCTGGATTTAAAGGGCAGGAAGTTTGCAAAACATGTCTGCCAACCCGAACATGGCAGTCCCCAGGAATCTGCCCAGGGGCCACATAAAAGGTCATCGAGGGCCGCATGATGCCCTTTTGTCTGAGGTTCCCCACTTCTGGTTCAAAAGGATAACTGACCCTTTTTAAGCTACATAGGAAAATTATTGCTACCCAACTAATTCTGATCTTCAGAAACCAAAGATACTTTTCATTTTTTGCCATACATATGAATAAATACAAAGGCAATAGCCACAGCAAACCCAAGTATTCCCTATCTATTGATATAAAAGAAAAGAGATCCTACATTAGTATAGGAAAGAATCAAATCACTGTGTATCCATTAAAGTTTACAAAGAAGGCACCCCCATTGATACAGCTTTGGATATGTGACCTGCAAGTTGGAATTACCAACAACTTTCATTGACTTGACCAATTTATTAAACTATTCAAAAGACAAAAATGTGCTGGTCGGGTCTTATCAATGTAGGATAGGACAAATATATAAACAAGAATTTGCTCACCTTGGGTAGTCATAATACATAATAATAAAAATCTTTATTTATATAGCGCCAACATATTCCGCAGCGCTTCACAATTCAGAGGTTCATATTCAAACAAACATAAGAAACAGTTATCTGAAAATACAATGCAAATACAATGCAAAATACAATACAAAGCATAATACAATAATTAAAGCAAAATAATGACAGCCCTGCTCATAAGAGTTTACAATCTAACAATGAGGTGGGGGTGACACAAAGTACAGGCGCTTATTTACAATGATGGTATAGTAAACTTGAGGAAATGGGAGGAGCAGCAAAAGTGGACGCCAACCATTATTTGTGACGCATGTGAGACTGGTGGAGCGGATAGGTATGTCTAAGTGACTTTGACTAGGGATCATGATAGGCTGCCCTAAAAAGATGTGTTTTTAGGGGTTGCCTGAAACTATGTACGTTGTGGATAGACCTAATTTCTTGGGGTAGAGCATTCCAGGGAATTGGTGCAGCTCAGGAGAAGTCTTGGAGCCGGGAGTGGGAGGTTTGGATTCATGCAGAAGTGAGTCTAAAATAACTTCCAGAGTGAAAAGAACGGGTAGGGTGATAGTAGAGAGGTAGGGTGGTGCTGCACTGTGAAGAGCTTTGTGGGTGAAAACAAGCAGTTTGAATTGGATCCTATAGTGTATAGGCAGCCAGTGTAATGACTGGCATAGAGCAGAAATGTCTGAGTAACGGTTAGCTATATAGGTGAGGTAAGTGGAGAGGTAACAGGTGAGGCGGGAGTAGACCAGGCACTCCAGGAGTTTAAAAATGAAGGGGAGATTGGAGACTGGTCTGTAGTTATTTGTGCAGGATGGGTCAAGAGAAGTTTTCTTTAATCGTTATTAAAGTAATGGAGTAAAGTAATAGATGGAGTAATAAATGGAGTAAAGTAATAGTAATATTAAAGTAATAGAGTAATGAGTAATTGAGTAATATGAGTAAATGAGTAATAGTAATGAGTAATGAGTAAATGAGTAATAGAGTAAAAGAGTGTTTGAAGGATGATGGGAAAGATGCCAGAAGATAGGGAGGGATTGAAGATTTTGGTTAGTTGAGTGGTGACCACCGTAGGGAAAGACTGGAGTAGGTGTGAGGGGATGGGGTTAGAGGTGCATGTGGTGGGACGGGAGGAAGAGGAGCCTGGAGACTTCTTCTTCTGTGACTGGGTTAAATGTGGAGAGTGAGCCGGAGGAAATGTGGGGAGAGGTAGGGGTAATAGCGATTTGAGGTTGGGAGTTGATTTCCTGACGGATGTTTTCTATTTTCTTAGTGAAGTAAAAAGCCACATCATCATCACAGAGGTCAGTGATAGGGGCCTGCACTTTAAGACTGAGGAGAGAGTGAAAGGTGTCAAAGAGTTTCTTCAGGTTGTTGGATAGTGAGGAGACCAGGGTGGTGAAGTAGGTCTGTTTGGCGAGGTGGAGGGCAGAGCTGTAAATTCTCAGCATGAATTTATAGTGAATGAGCTTTCTGGTGTGTGGGTTTTCCTCCATAGATGTTCAGTACTCCTAGAGCATCGCTGGAGGAATTGAGTTTGTGATGTGAGCCAGGGCTGTTTAACTCTGTGTTTGGAGGTTCTGAGGGTGAGGGGCGCTACTTGGTCCAGGGTGCTTCTGAGAGTGTCATAGTAATCCAGATCTGGACAGTAAAAGAAGGAGATTGGGGACAGTGATGAGAGTAGAAAGTCTGTGAGTGTATAAGGTTTAATGGCCTGTAGATTTCTGAATGTGTGATAGGTCGGAGTGTGCTGGGGTGGGCGAGGATTTGTGAGTCTGAAGGAGAGAATATTGTGATCAGAGAGGGGAAGAGGCAAGTTGTCTAAGGAGAAGGTTGAACAGAGCCGGACAAAGATCAGGTCAATGGTGTTACCATCCTTGTGTGTCTCAGAGGTTGAGAGCGGTGAGAGGCCAAGAGACATGGTTAGAGATAGGAGCTGACATGCAGATGCGAATATAGGGCTGTTTATGGGGATGTTAAAGTCTCCCAGAATAAGGGTTGGTAATTTTGAGGACATGAAGTGCGCCAGCCAAGTAGAGAAATGGTCGAGGAACTGGATGGGTGACCCTGGAAGGCAGTACACCACTTCTACTCTGATGGGGAAGGGGGTGGAAGATCCTAATGGTGTGGGCTCAAAAGAAGGGAATGAAAGTGATGGAGATGGGGGGATGACCTGGAAAGTACATTGTGGGGACAGGAGTAAGCCAAGTCCACCACCATGTCTGTTCCCAGGTCTCAGGGAATGGGAGAAATGTAGGCCACTGTGAGAAATA
The DNA here is from genome assembly GCA_033576535.1 of Allobates femoralis. NCBI lineage: Eukaryota > Metazoa > Chordata > Amphibia > Anura > Aromobatidae > Allobates > Allobates femoralis. Next base: position 96,746,716 of record JARQOC010000010.1, on the reverse strand, counting down.
GCAGCAAAGGAAATGGTGTCTGAGTCCTGGATCCAGGTTTAGTGAGGGCCAGCAGATTAAGAGAGTTAGTGAGAAAGTAGTTGTGGATGAAGGGAAGCTTGTTGCATACAGACCGCGGATTCCAGAGAGCGCAATTAAAAGAGGGAGATGAAGGTGTACATCTAATGTTGATAAGTTTAGCATGGTTTTTCATGTATGGTGGGGGAGGGGTTGAAGTTTATGGAGGGTGGACCTTGATTTGGCGAGATATCACCTGACAGGAGCAGCAGTAAAAAGAGAAAGAGCAAATAGTTTTTGAAATTGTGACATTGTTTAAGATGCAATAGCATGGAATATATTGGTCTGAGATTATTCAGTATATTGAAGAGAGTATGGGAGCTCAATAAAGTAGAGGGAAAGAGAGAAGGGTTTATGTGGATGAAGGGTGATGGAGGGGAGATGGGGCGGTAAAGGTGAATGGCAAAGGCACATAGGAAGAAATATATTGAAATAAAGGACATGGTTTTAAAAAACAAGAAAAAAAATATTAGAGAGTGGGTTACCTGACTCCTGTCATGACTAACTGCCATGAATTAACTGCATTCACTTAGCAATGGCACCGCTTTGCATAAGGCACCATAAGTGCTGCACCCTACACTTGTGCACCCCTTAGAATAACTCTAAATTTATTGGGCACACATTGGTATTAGGTGAGGGGGACTGTGGGAAATTAGATGATCTAGGTAATAGCTGCACCTCACAGCAGGGGATAAATAGCAGATGATCAAAGGCCTCCACTCAGATCTAACATTATGCAAAGGCAGCTCCATACAGTCACACCTTCCCCATCAGATAAGCTTAACAATTCAGGAAATTAACAGACTATTGGTGAGTATTGAATAAAACACACACACGCGCACAACACCTTCCAAACTCAAGGTCAGAATATAGAGCTCTAAAACCCGGGTTCACAACATGTTCCTTATAAATTTTGGTAAAGGGGCGGGGTCAGGCATTTCAGTTCCTAGGAGAACTGTGGAAGACATCCTACAGACAGTAGCCGCGCTAGGCTCGTCCTAGGTTACTGACTATCCAGTTTGAGTGACCTGTGGTGAGGGTCTGAGGGAAGTGGAGAAAAGGTGTGGGGAGTGGAGCAGTGCCAGCTCACCTCAGCACCTAGCGTAGTACGGACACCGGAGTCTGAGGTCGCCAGGGTCTTCATGCCCGGCAACCAACACCGGAAGGCGGGTGATTCCAAGTTGCTCGCCCACCAGAAAGGCCAGGAGACACAGCCGCACCACTGAGCTCAGGAGACGCAGTGAAGGAGAGTAGCACAAAAACGGTTCAAGCCATCTGTCAGATGGCCAGGAAAGACAAAGGAGTAGAGGGTCAAAGCACAGCTTCAAGCAGCCAGGGCCCACCGAGAACATTGCAGCAGGAAGGCCTCAGCACTTGCCAGGTGTGGAAAACCCAACTTGCTTCCAGGTTTGGGACCCCCTAACACCACCTGTGAACTGTGCCCTGGATGAACCTGCTACTGACTTCAGTAAAGGTAATGGAGAATGTTACCCGCTTGTCAGTTCTTCCGTACACTAAGTCCTTGCACCCCGAACGAGCCCTGCATATTCACAGACTTTATGGTTTCCTCGGGAAACTGCTCTTTCCGTGGAGAGCTGAAACATCCCGGCTGCTACTCCTATCATCCCCAGAGGTCCCGACTGCAGGAGTGGCTATACCTGCCGCATTACATGGGTCACATCACGACATTCTTTTATTTTTGCTCTATTTTATTTCTATCCATTTTTCCAGTCCCAGATATTGACAAGAGGGCACAGTTCCAAGTACCCCACGGTCCTTGCCCGGGTGAGTCATTTGTTCATACCTTCAGCCATCATTCCTCCTCTGCACTGATGATTGACTTGACCAAGGTTCATTGATTATCTGAAATCAATCTGTTTAATAAGTAAAAAAAACTGTCGAATTCTTTGGGCAACCTTTGTTTTTTTCATGTATTGATCTTGGCATATGTGGGTTAACTGGTGGAGGGCAGAGGCTAATCGGATCTTTGGCATGTTACCATAGTGTGTGTGAGGTCTAATCTCCAGAAGATAATAATCCATTAGTGCACCAATGCCCTCCTGCGAGAGATGTGAGATTTCGGCTCTATGGTGAAACAGGTTGATGTATGCTAACACATAGCACATAACAGTGAACATTGACAATCCTAGTAATGGGTGATGGATCCATCTCTGTCTTCTAAGGTCAATCATTAAGGTATTTCCGTAGAAAGTGTAGAAAATAATCATCTCTACTGATGAACTGTGGAGCTATCTGCTCTCTTGCTAGCGACGACGCAGCTTCTCACCAACTCCATTAGGCTTAGAAAATCGTTATAGAAATATTGACAAGCAGAAAATTGACAATTACCACATGTTTATTCTGTAAACATCCCTCTCCGATTCCGCCGGTTAAATGGTACATAAAACAAATAGGTACAATTTTTGGAATAATAAGATTGTTCTGTTTAAACGATCCAGGTCTGGGAAAATAAAGGATTTTTCAAAAATTTGCTTTCTGAAATAATATGTTTTTCTGATTGTTTATTAGTTATCATTCTTGATAGAACATCACATATGAAGTCAACATAGAGTCTCTTTTCCAAGGATGATGAAAATGTTCTACCCCAATTCAACATCGAAAGCAACAAGCATTTCCCAAGTACTTCACTGTAAATTACCTTGATTTTTAATTTTGTGCCTTTACCCTGACCACCAAATTCAACACCCAACACCCCCATTAACCAGCTGATGATATCTGGATGTACATAGTCAGAACTAGAAATGAGCGAACCTTCAAGGTTGGTTCGGTTGTAGAGATTAGGGATGGGTGAACTTGCAGGGTTGAAGTAAGGTAATAGTTAGTAATGAGCCTAATTATACATACCGGGTCTGTATTATTAGGTTCAGCTGTGCGGCGGTGCTGAAACACTTCCGGGCTTCTGGGGTGAATCGTCATGTGACTGGATCCAATAGCCAATCACATATGACAAGAAGATAAGGGGTGGCCCGGAAGTGATGCAGCGATGCGTCAGACCAGGAAGAGGAAACGCGGACCCAGTAAGTATCTTAGGGGATTAACTATTGCCTTGCTGTAACGCAGCAAGCCAGGTATGGAACCTGAATAATTCGCCCATCACTAGTAGAGATGTTCATACCCATTTAAGTTTGAGTTTGGGTGGTGCTCGAACTTGACCCTAACCTCATTTTAAGTCACCGATTGGCAGTTTGGCGTTCTGCCCTTATATAGCCAGCCATAGGCAAAGCACTTCCGGTGGTGGGGGGGCGCAGATTTTTCCTTTTTCCTTCCGATAACCCTGTTTTTACTCCCAACGGTGCAGGCAGCTCACACTGGGCCAAGCATCAAGCACACATGAGCACAGTGATGCTCGCTCTATTGGTTTTCATATGTAAATCACCTGAACTCATCTGAATTCCAAACCCAATCAGGTACACTCATCTCTAGTCAGAACAGTAAAGCTCCGTCCTCTGTATAATTAAAAGAAATTAGCGAATTAACTTAAAACTAATCAAATTCTTCAGAAATTTCCTCAAAATTTTAGTTCCAAATTTTTGAGGATTTCTGCCATGGGTATGTCAGTAGGCATGGATGAGACTGTAGAGGTAACTCACAGAAGGTCCCAGCATTTGGCCAAACAGTCCAAATCCTAAAAAAAAGTCTCTGTTGCTTTAAGAGGCATTTGACTTTTAGTGAAAGCAGGAGGTCACTAGGACCCAGCTGATCCCTTACCTTGAGCTGTCTATATATTCCCCTTGACTCCCAGCAGGATGCACTGCTGGTGATAGCTTGTCAGGTGTTTGGAGGAAGCCTATCAGCTCAGCAGTGTATCCTGGAGTTCTCTTGAATTGCTGTGTGGATCTTCTCAAGCTAAGTGTTTTTTTCCCTTAACTCTGTTTGTTTCCCTTGTGTTTATCTTTAGTTGGTAGCCGGGCTGACTAGTGTTCACCCACTCTGATCCTTATTTAGTAGTAGTTCAGAGTCAGTCTGGCGGCAACAGTTGCAGAAACTGTATAGGGACATTAGGGGAGCCAGGTGCCAGCGCTAGTTTATCTAGGGGTCACCATCTCCCCTTTTGCCCTTAGAATCAGGGTCCCCCTTTGTCGTCATCCAGCGCTCGGTGTCTCCCCACACCCAGCGTTGCAAATTCATTGGTGTAAATCTAGCAAAGTGTTGGTTGTCAGCCACTATTTTTTAGAAGTTTAGGAAAGTGGGTAAAAAAACTAAGCTATTGAACTCCCCTCTCCATGTCTTCCCATTTTTTTAAATTTGGTTTCATTTCTTTTCTTGTCTTAACGATTTCGCTGTTTAATGTAGGATACGATGCTTGTCAATGAAGAAGGAAGATGAGCCCATCAAAAGACAAAAGAGGAGATAGAATGGCAGGACAGCTATGAAAAGGGTCAAAGAAAAGTGATCATAAGAGTTTATTATTTTTTTTTAATCCCCAACAGATTTGATTTGTAACAAAATGTATTAAATGCAAATTTAATCTACCCGCTGACTTAGAAAAATCTCAAAGACTCTACTGACTAGCAAGAGTTTTGCTCAACTTTAACAGTGGAAATAGTTGAATACTAATGCTAAACTCGAATTCACTTAATTAGGAGCTGAACTTGCAGTACCTGAATATGACCACTAGTAGCGTGAAGGGAAGTGGTGAAACACTTGTAACATCTTATTATAAATCTAAAAATAAAATATGTATAAAAAATATCAATGCACAAAATAGCATATCTTAGATTTCTACAAGGAACCTAAAGGCTCCTCACTGAAATCTACTTTGGACCCGAAATCAAGCCTAAGTTAGCTTCTGACGGGATTTACAATCAGATCAAAACTTCTGGCCCATGTCATACAACAGATTGGCTCATCAACTAACAGTATCTGTTCTCCTTTCATGCCATTGACAGGTGTTTCCTTTTTCTTTGGTTCACGACAAGAATTTACTGAAATTTCCTACACTCAACATATGTTGCCAGATTGCCGGCTGACATCAGAAATACCCACGCACAAAGATGGCGAGTGTCACACAACCATATGATATCAGACAAGATACTTTTCACAGGAAATACATGTGTTAAGTTGAATATGTGCATTATAGGGACAAAAAATCACGTAAATATGCTGTAAAACAATCTACACTACATACTAAATTATTGGGACACCTCCACATTACCCCTTCAGGAGCTTTTCTGATCTCCCATTTAGCACTTAAACACTCCCTGACAGAAGTTCTGTCATTTATCCATGTTATGTAAATAAAAGCTTATAACCTGATGTTAAATTCATCCATTGGTTTTATAAATTATTCTTTTGAAAGCTGAAACCCTCTGAAATTTGGCTTAGGTTAAGAAAATAAATTGGCATCAATGCTGAAATATTGATCATTTAATCAACACAGAATGGTCAGATTTTAGCAAGACAAAAGTTTTGTCGCCTGGTCATATAATGCACCCAATCCTAGTTTACATCCTCACCTGTGCTCAGTAAATGATCGGTTAATTAGTGGGTGTGTATAAAAAGAAACCCAGCACCCCAGACCTTCACTTGAACTGCAATTTGAGCTCTAACAACATGCCAAAATTCCACCCTGTGACCAAAACCTTGATTATCAAGAGGCTGAAGACCAGATCCACTGCAGAGGTGGCTGGCACCTTTAATGTGTCTCAGCGTCAAGTACAAAGATTTAAAAAAAGATTTGAAGAGACTGGAGATGTGTTTGACAAGCCCAGGTCTGGCAGATCCCACAAGACAACTGCTCAGGAGGAACGTTTGTTGGTTAGAAAATCCAAAGCAAGCCCCTTTTCCCGTGCAGCAGAGCTCCAACAGGCCTGGTCCCCTCAAGTCTCTGTGTCAACTAGAACAGTTTGTAGGATTCTGTCTTGAAATGGCCTCCATGGTCGAATCAGTGTCCAGAAGCCAGCACTAAACAAAAGGCAAATAAAAAAACTTGTGGCGTTTGCAAAGTCCTACAGCCTGCTAAACTGTTGGACGCTGGAAAAGTGGCAAAAGGGGAATTTCTTGGGTGAATCTTCAGTAGAATTACACCATAGCCGCCGCAAATACTGCAGGAGACCTACTAGAGCAGTTATATTTGGTGGTGGAAATATCATGGTCTGGGGTTACATTCAGTATGGGGGTGTGCAAAACATTTGCAAGGTGGAAGGCAATATCAATAGCCTAAAATATCAAGAAGTATTAACTACCTCTTATATTCCAAATCATAAAAGGGGTCAAATTCTACAGCAGGATGGTGCTCCATCTCATACATTCATCTCTACCACAAAGTTCCTCCAGACAAAAAACATCAAGTTGCTCAAGGACTGGCCAGCCCAGTCACCAGACATGAACATCATTGAGCGTGTTTGGGATAGGATGAAAGAGGAAGCTTGGAAGATAAAACTAAAGAATCTAGATGAACTCTGGGAGGCATGTAAGACTGCATTCTTTGCTATTCCTGTGACTTCATAATAAATTGTATGAATCATTGTTGAACTCAATGGATGTTCTTCAAGCTCATGGAAGCAACAACAAAATATTAAAATATGACTCTAATAGCACCACAATTTCATATCACCAATGTTATGCAACATATATTTTGTATTTTCAGTTAATTTTTTGTTTGAAAATCACATTACTTTCTGTGGGCGACACAAACTATTTGTCTTGCCAAAATCTGACCTCTTCTGTGTTCATTAAATGATGATCACTATTTAGCATTGATGCCAATTTTATTTTCTTAACTAAACCACATTTGGGAGGATTCAGCTTTCAAAAGAGTCATTTATACAACCAAGGGATGAGTTTAATTCAGGTTTATAAGCTTTTTATTTACATAACATGGATAAGCGACATAACTTCTGCCAGGGAATGTAGACATTAATATGGAGTTGGCCCCTTTGCAGACACAACAACCCTGCTCTTTTGGGAAAGATTTCTCCAGATTTTGGAGGGGTCTATGAGAACTTTTGCCCTTTCTCCAAACCCAAACTCCATCAGACACAGACAGATCAGTGTGATCCATCAAAGTACAGAACAAATCACCTCCAGAGTCCAGTGGTGGCAGCTTATACACCGCTTCCCAATGCTCGGCATTGGCTTGGCAATGTGCAGATGCACAAACACATCTCCTCAGTGGTGGTGGTTTTACACAAATCCATCCATGCAGGTCTATGAAATCAGTAGAGTGGTGGACACTCTTGCCATCTGCTCCTCAGTACTGAGCCCCCTGCTCTGAAACTTTACAGGGTATCCACTTTGTGATGATTCTGCGGCTCCTTTACTTCTTTGTCTGGGAAACCGATGGGTAACCTACAACTACCCGTTCTCTTCCACAGGATAAACTGTACTGGAATTATGTTGATATCAAAGAGTTTAAATAAGTGTTTACCTGGAGATCTAGGTCCCGATAAGTCCAATGGGAATTTTCTGGGATATTAAATGGTTAGTGCAGGGTGGGAAACCTCAGGCCCTCGGGCCGCATGTGGGTCAATGACTCTTTCGTGCAGCCACAGGCAGATGTCCAAAGACTGCGTCCTCGGACAAGCAGCTGTATTGTGACGACTGCTTGCACTTTAAACCCCACTTGCACTGGGAGCATGCACATGCAGTGTTCATATGCCAAGCCAACTTGAGGACATATTTTCTGGGTGGAGAAAAGTGGCTGATGCACTCCCATCCCACAGATAACAGGGCATTCAGTCCCATCATCCCTTGTGATGTATAGACCTACTCAGACCTCCCATTGATATATAGATCCCCAGCCTCCCAGGGATGTATATGCACCACCATCATGATGAATATGACCCATCCCCATCCTGTGACTATAGCTGCTCAACATCTCCTGTGTGATGTATATACAGCAGTCCCAGTGTCTCCCATGGGATGTGTATGCTTTACAAAACTTATCCCATGCAGTTGACTGCGCTCCAGACTGTTCAAATATAGTAGGCTAATTTTTGAGTTGATAGTTGTGTGGCCCCCTAAACCTGGTGGAAATACTCAAATGGCCCTCAGCAGAAAAATGGTTGCCCACCCCTGGGTTAGTGGATAACACCTTTTACCTATGGGATCCTTTTTAGCCATCATTATTTTGCTCATCCTAGATGTCAGTTTTTTCAAGTTACAGAATAACTGTATTTAGCAGAAGGGTCAAAGGTGAATTTTACAACAGAGTAAGCCTATACTCTCAAGAAGACAAACTCTCCGTCCCTCGCACTCTACTCATCTACCATGGCTTCCACGTCATGTGGCATCTTTCTCTTTAGCCGGCATGCAATGTTAACACATGACATTACAGCCCTCTTCCAGTCATGGGAATGACAATGTCAGCTGCCAGATTAGGCTCTTCATCCTTTAACCATCTGTGAGTTTGGAGGACTCGTCATATCTTTTGTTACACAGGTAGTCAATGAAGTTGAATGAAAACTGTGTAATGCTCACTTTCTCCTCTGGAGGTGCTGCAGAACAATTAAACATTTACTGCTAATAATCACCAATGCTGTGGCACTCTGTGATTGGTTTATTGTCCAGGGATGCTTCAAATAGATTAAGATAAGATGTAATTTAATAAAAGTAAAAAGTGTCTCATAAAGTATCGGTGAAACTCACCCAAGCAGATTGCCACCAATGGTAGGCATCATGATACCCCATAACTGTAACAGCCATATTGCCTTCCGGAATAATGATCATAAACTCTTTCCAGCAAAAGGACTGAGCTCGTCCCTCCATACAGTATGTGGCAGACACCAGCTATATTATAGATCCGGTATCTTTCTCTAACAGCAGCGGTTAGTGGCATGCTCCTGCTGTGGCTGTTAACTATCTAAATGCTGCTGTCAATCTCTAACACTTACAGTACATAGAATGCACACGTGCCTGTGCACACAAGTGCCCTTCAGCCTTAGGTACCTTTTACACGCGGCTACATTTCTAGGGTGGCTACAGGTAACTTACTGTTGCAGTGAAATCATGGAGACAAGTTCTATCTTGTTGCTCTGTACAAATGGAATAATTTCTCCATGATTTCACTGCAACCAGTAAGTTACCTGTAGCCACCCTAGAAATGTAGCCTCGTGTAAAGGTACCCTTATGACATCGATTACAGGGGAACAAGGGTTACTACTGCTGAAGACTAAGATTTTCACTATTTATTGCAACGCTGTGGTATTACATTATATACAAGCGGCCCATGATCAAGTTCAAGTCGTCCAAAAAAGGAAAAATAAGAAATACAAAAATAGCGTTAAAATTTAAAATAAAAGCAAATTAAAAAAATATTAAAGTTCAAATCATCACGTTTTCCCCTGTTAAAAATTAAAATAATTTGTAAAAGTCAATCTATTAAAATATGGAATAAGTACCGTAATCCATTTGGTAAACGCCATAAAAGAAAAAATATCAAAATACCAGAATAATGTTTTTTTTTCCATCACCTTACCTCTCTAAAAAAATGCATTTATAATGTAATAATAAGCAATCAGAGCATCGCTTGTACAGGAAATTAGTATCAGTAAAAATGTCAAAGGGTCACGTAAAAGCAAACCCTCACTCAGCCCAATCAGCAGGGAATAAAAATATTACAGGTACCAGAGAAAGGCAAAAAAATAAAGCAAAACTGACATTGAGATTATCTGACACAAGCTGAGGTTTGATATTTGAGGACAGGATTGTCCTGACGGGTAGACCTTGTCGCGGTGGGATAGTGTTGTGCTTTTTTGACCATACAAACGATATAATACAATACCATAACTTCTCTCGGGATAAATAAAATTTATCACAGCAGCACAACATATAGGGGTGAACCTATACGCTCTGCTGCCTGAGGCGAACTTTAAAATGCCCCCCCCAAACACAAGGATGTCAGGACCATCTCACACACATGCAAGAATGACATAGAAGAATCCAGAATAAGGATCATTAATGGCAATGGCAGCTTGGCACAAGCTACAGTCACACAATGGTGGCTGCAGCCTTATAGCACAGGAGGCAGCACTGGTTGCCACCTATTACCCATGGCACACACCTACAAAACTCTGGGCAGCTCCAATGTGATCTCTGCCTGGCACTGACTAGTCAGACATGTCACCATGCGGCACCGTTCACACATACAATGACCTGCAGTCTGAGCATCAACAAGCTGCCACTGCACTAAGCTGGTAAATGGCGCGTCTTCCCCAACAGACCACGCCTCCTCCCGAAACACTTAGCCAATCACAAGCACCGCACACGGGGCTGTCTGAAGCTAATACCGTTTCCCTGAAAATATGACACCATCTTATATTAATTTTTGCCCCCAAAGAAGCACGATATCTTATTTTCAGGGGACGCCTTATCTCCATGAAGAATTCACATTTTTTGTTGAACAAAAAAAATTAACATTTATTACATACTGTACAGTAATTGTCATCACAGTCCAGCATAACCAAACTGTGTCATCCATCATCCATCTGCAGCCCCCATCATCCCCAATATCCCCCTGCAGCCTCCATCATCCATCTGCATCCCCCATCATCCCCCAATATCCCCCTGCAGCCCCCATTATCCTTCCACAGCCCCAACATCTCCCAATATCCCTATTATCCATCTGCAGTGTGGAGCCCACTGGGACGGGGTACTCAGTACCAGACCGGGGTACTGCTGGGGAATGTCATGGAGGGTATTTACAAGGATACAGTTTGTCGTGACGCCACCCATGGGTTGTGGTCAATGATGGGACCACCGCTGCAGCGCTGCTCTGCCAGGAGGATGGATGGATGGGCTGCAGCCAGATGGATGAGCCAGCCTCGGGTCGGGTTGCTCCTGACAGGATAAATGGTATTTTAAACAGTTCAGGGTACCTGGAATCAAACACGGACATTCAGGCAGGGTTCACCTGGTTTACTTGTCAGCTTCTTCACAGTTAACAGCAGTTCTCAGTACAATTCAGTTCTTAACAGTTCACAGTCAATTCACTCCGGTTTCACTGAACCCACTGCAGCCAGGCTGTCACTCTGAGACCCCTCACTCCTTCTAAGTCCTTCCAGGGGGTTCTCTCCCTCTTTAGGTGTCTCCGGATAGTATAGCGGCAGCTCGGACCCTTGTGGGTCCTCGTGGTTGCTGCTGTGCTTTCTACCCTTGTTGTGGGAACTCCAACCTGGAGTTAAAGCTCCCCGTCGGTTAATATGGGAAGCTGGTATGTAATCTCTGTTCCCCTCAGAGCCGACACTCTGGTGTGTGCCTAATCTGCAGTAACCCTTCCTGCAAGGCGTTACCAGACTCCTTCTAACCTGTGTGACTCCAGCTTCAATAGGGAAGACTTCTCCACCAGTTAGTTAGTGCTGCCGTGTTCCTCAGACCCAGTGATACTGGTCTGGTCTCTGTCCTCACACTCCCCTGGGATGCCGGCTACGGACGAGCTTTCTCTCCATGGTTTCTGTGACTCTGTGGATTCTGCATCTTCATGTAGCCCAACCCCACCGGGACGTGCGTCGCTCTCTGCTTGTATTAATCTGCTCGGCTCACTGTGTCTTTGCTTTTCAGCCTACTGTGTCTTTACTGGTCGGCACTCTTGGCCTACTAACTCCTTCCTCCTCTCCTTCCGCTATTTGTACCTTCTGTCACCTGACCTACATGCGTTCCCACCCAGTTTCCCTCTAAACCCACCACCCTTTGCCCGACTTTCCGGGTTCTGGGTTGGGTGCTGCCTCTAGTGGTGTGTGGTGTTCTGTGAAGGTGTTTAGTGCATAAACCGTCTAACCTTCTACCTGGCTGCAGTTCCCTATGTGGACACCCTGGTCGCAGGGGCGCCACAGCAGCACCCATCATCCCCCAATGTGGGAGCAGGAAGGAGGACAATTACCGACCAACCGGCGGGAGGATTGATCTTTCATTGCCCCTATAAAGTATGATGCCATCAAAAGTCTCCCATGATCCCCCACATTGAATTCCTTCACAGGACCCTCCACATGTACCATACGGTACCCCCCAACTACTCTGGCACAGTATGATCCCCAACTGTGACCCCCTCACAGCCCTCCATATAGTATAATGGTCCCTAAACCTCTTCAAACTGTATAATAGACCACAACACAGCCCTCAAATAGCCCCCCATAAATTATAAAGGCTCCATCATAGCCCTGCAAGTATTATTCTGCCCCCACAGAGCCCTCCAAATATTGTAATGACTTCCATATAGTATAATTGGCTCCATATATTATAAAACACCCCCATAGCCCTCCATATAATATAATGCACTTCCATAGACAATGCACTCCATAATTTTCCATATATTATAATGCACCCCCATAGTCCTCCATATATTACAATGCACCCCATAACCCTACAAATATTATAAAGCACCACCATAGACCTCCATATAGTATAATGCACCCCATAGCCCTCCATAAACCATACAGCACCCGCATGTACAGTATAGCAAAGGAATCACCAGAGACAGGAACACCTAGTGAGAGGGAAAGGGACACCAACTGAGGCTTGACTGTGACTCACCGTGGCCGGGACTCCGGTTTAGACAGGCGATGCTTCCTTCCTCCTTGTCACGGGTGGACCGCGCCTGCCGGTAGTGGGGCCCGGTGTAGTGCAGATCAAAAGTTGAAGACGTCTTGCGGAAACAGATTAAAGGGGTTTTTAATTTATTCGTGACGCCACCTATGAGTAGTTTCGGTAATCGTTACCGACGCTGCGGAACCTCCGGGGGATGGATAGCAGCGAGATGGAACGCTCCCCACAGGCTGAGCGGTGATCCCCGGAGGCTGGAGCTGCTTAAGATGTTGTGCGGCAGCTGCGGTTACCTTGTAGTGCGGACGGACAGTTCATAAGGAAGCACGGACACAGAAAGTCTCTGCAACGGGTCTTTACTGTAACCAGCAGGCAGTACATGGTATACAGTTCACGGGTAGTGGACCGGGTGGACTCAGCAGTGATGGTGTCCCTTAGAAATCCGCAGTGTTCCTCCATTCTAACTAAGTGGTTGCCAGTGTCGCCCAGGAATACCAGATCGGGTACGGGGAGGCTGTTTCAATGCCCTATCCATGATGTACGTTCTGGATGTTTTGGGGAGCCTTGGGTCCCTCAGTGGGTACACCGCTGGTTAGACGACTGGAAGTTTGCTGGTGGTGGGGTGCTCCTTTGAAGCTGCTCCTCCACGCTTTTGGTTCGCGTAGCAGAGGTGAACTGCTGCCAGCTTCGGTACCAGTGAACCGGCTGTGAAGTTGTGGGCACGGGAGTCTTTTGGGAACCCGTGGTGATTATGCCCAATCCCGGTTGTTAAGGCCTCAGGTGCTGACACCCGACCGGTGAATATTGCGGCTGCATTTATGGCTGCAATAACCTCTTGTGACGCACTTGTTGCGGGGCGCCACACTCCCCCTTGGTTGAATACGCTTGTCCCCAAGCGTCACACTACCCACATTACAGAGATTTTTGTATTTTATAACAGGTATTTCACTTTTATTAATGACAGGTCATTATTTTGCATAAAAGTGAAGTAGGTAAATAAACAGGTTAACACATTGCGCGGACTCGGCGGGCGGTCGGCTGTCCTTAGGCAAAAGTTCAGGCTGTAGCCGCCAAGTCACGGTGTTATTTGCAAACAGGAAGAAGTCTCTTAGCAGAAAAGTTCAAACAACAAAGTCACTTATGGAGGGCAGTGTTCCGGACTCGTATGGCGAACTACCCGTCACAGCATACATGTCGCTCATAGGTTACAATGTCCCCTCTATACAAGTCTCGGTTTGGATGCCCTCGCGGTAGGTGTGATTCCACATCACGACGCCCCACAAATACTTCGGTACTCACACCCTCCTCCCTTACGAATCCCCACCCGGTGGATAAGTTGAAGGTCCTTACCCGTCTGGTTTTACGGAATTGTTCAGGCAATGGAGATTGGCGGCGGGCTTCAGCGCGGGCCTGCATATTGGCGTGCAGCCGAGTGTGCCACTCCTCCCTTCGGATACGACGTACCTCTTCGTCGGAGTGGTGCGGCGTGTGGATACAGTCACTACAACGTGATGGTTGTTGAACCGCTTGCGTTTGGTGGGCAGTCTGTAGAAAAGCCCGGTTCAACGGAACCGGAGAAGATGTTGTTGCGGCGGCACCCAACCAGTGTACCCGAGCTGATCGCCCGGCAGAAGGATTCTTGGTATCTCCCCAGGCGAACCCGGTGTAGAGGTCCTCAGCTGGGCTGTAGATCTCGTCGTCATCCTCCTCGACTCTCTCTTCGATGACTACGTCAGGCTGCTCGGCTGACGGAGATGATGGAACGGAATCCTCTGGGTCGATGGGTGGCTGTGCTGCAAAGTTCTCCTCAGGGTCGTTGTGCAGGACTTCCAGGCTGCCTGCCTCTTATTCTGTAGCAGTGGGAAGTGGTGTTTCGATCCCGGTCACCTGGTAGGCCTCAGTATTTGTAGAGGAGGCCTCCGGTTCAGAGGAGAAACAGGCGACAGTCTCAGTAGTGTGGAAACTAGTCGCAGGTTCCGCAGGTGGAACCAGGTATGTGTCGGCTTCTTCTGTGGAGCGTATTGGAAGCTCCGGCTCAGGAACGGGGTCGGCTGCGGTTTCGACCGCTGGAACGGGTCGAGCCGTGGCCCTCACAGGAATGATACAGTCTATGGGCTCTGGTGACGAAGCAGGACAGGTGGTGGGCGACGGTGAGGCGGTTGAGAAGCTGGCGATGTCATCTGGCCTGGAGAAGCTGTACCCGGTTGGCTCTGCTGCATCGCATGATGGAGTCTTCTGCCTAGGGTCGCACTCCAGCTGCGAATCGTCCACTCCACAGTCTCTAGTAACCGCACCCGGAGGTCTTGTAGAGCCTCTAGCCAAAAGTCGGGGCTGCCGTCTATGGTAAGGGCAGGACCTGGACCCGGTTGGCCTATGGCTGCTCTGGCCTCCGCCTCGACCTCCCGCATTAGGTCTTGGAGTCTCATGCTGGCCATTCTCCTCTTCGGAGGGAACCACACCCGTTCAACCGGTAAGCGTTCTGGTAGAGCTGGTGAAGAAGGTCTGTGACACTCCCATTTCCTCTGGGCTTTTGTAGTCCAATCGTGGGAAAAGTCTTTGGGGTCCGCCCCCATGGTTGATTCGAGCAATCAGGGCGGACAAAGAGTTTGGCGCCTTTTGTCTTTAGCCCTCCCACGATGAGGGGGGGTTGACTCACTCCTGGGCTTGCACGTGGCGGATTCTTGTGGCGGGAACGCCATCTTGGGCGCCATCTTGGCCCACGGTGAAAAGGCGGGAAAGTTCTTTTAGGGACGAACAAAGTCCAAATTGTAGACAATAAAGTCATTTTTAAGCACATTATACCCGTTGAGTAACGGGCCTGCTCGTATCCTGTTCGTGACGCCATTTTCTGACTCACCGTGGCCGGGACTCCGGTTTAGACAGGCGATGCTTCCTTCCTCCTTGTCATGGGTGGACCGCGCCTGCCGGTAGTGGGGCCCGGTGTAGTGCAGATCAAAAGTTGAAGACGTCTTGCGGGAACAGATTAAAGGGGTTTTTAATTTATTCGTGACGCCACCTATGAGTAGTTTCGGTAATCGTTACCGACGCAGCGGAACCTCCGGGGGATGGATAGCAGCAAGATGGAACGCTCCCCACAGGCTGAGCGGTGATCCCCGGAGGCTGGAGCTGCTTAAGATGTTGTGCGGCAGCTGCGGTTACCTTGTAGTGCGGACGGACAGTTCATAAGGAAGCACGGACACAGAAAGGCCCTGCAACGGGTCTTTACTGTAACCAGCAGGCAGTACATGGTATACAGTTCACGGGTAGTGGACCGGGTGGACTCAGCAGTGATGGTGTCCCTTAGAAATCTGCAGTGTTCCTCCATTCTAACTAAGTGGTTGCCAGTGTCGCCCAGGAATACCAGATCGGGTACGGGGAGGCTGCTTCAATGCCCTATCCATGATGTACGTTCTGGATGTTTTGGGGAGCCTTGGGTCACTCAGTGGGTACACCGCTGGTTAGACGACTGGAAGTTGGCTGGTGGTGGGGTGCTCCTGTGAAGCTGCTCCTCCACGCTTCTGGTTCGCGTAGCAGAGGTGAACTGCTGCCAGCTTCGGTACCAGTGAACCGGCTGCGAAGTTGTGGGCACGGGAGTCTTTTGGGAACCCGTGGTGATTATGCCCAATCCCGGTTGTTAAGGCCTCAGGTGCTGACACCCGACCGGTGATGGCCCGGGGGCTGCACGGGGGGCGGAGCCCCCCGCTCCTCTCCAAGTTCTAGACTGCTCAGGTCAAGTTCTAGATCCCTTCTCTTTTTCTCTACTCCGTAGACTAAGGGTCTGTTCTCCTACACACTTCCCTAGCACTCCGCCCACCAGGACCTAGGATTGGCCCTCTGTTCTAGGTGATGCATGCAGGGTTGGATTTCTAAGTTAACCAGGTCACTGCTGTGTCAGAGAATATTGCGGCTGCATTTATGGCTGCAAAACCCTCTTGTGACGCACTCGTTGCGGGGCGCCACAACTGCACTGACCAGGTTCAGGAGACAATGCTGAACCGAAGGTTGGCAAGGAAAGCACCTGGCAGCCATGCTGAAACAACTAAGTAGAAGTAGCGGAACTTCAGCTATGGTGTGTGAGACCACTGGCCGCATAGACCGCTTGAGACACCGGGGTGCTGATGACTTTATGAATTTCTGTCAAGGTATAAACTGACTCCTCCATCCTACTGCCCTGGGGACTGCGCTCCACCTGCGGAAAGCGAAACCATCCAAGCTGCCAGTCACCATCGCCAGAGGTTCGGAAGCCTCAGCGGCCATCTTGGCCGCATACCGCAGGTGGCGTCACGAATACCCCTTTCCCTAGTCATCCCCTGTCATCTACCCCTGTATATTAAAAATTACACTGCCAGGGTCACGGGACCAAGTCTCAGCTCCCGTCTGTCGCTGTGAAAAGAACCGAGAAGTGAAGAACAACAAGCTGCCCGGTTCCCGAGTACCCCCGACCCTGGAGTGGGCATGTCAACCGCTGGCGGAGGATGATATTGGGACAACATGATGCCAGAAGTGGATGACAGACAGGAAAAGGTAATTACCGGTATATAGATACATAATAATACAAGAAGATATTGTGGTATCATGTTAGGCAGAAAAATTAAAAAAAAATCTTGCTACTTAACAAAATGAAAAAAAATCAGTCCCACTGAGCAGCTTGGAATAAGTGATGGTGCACTGCGCATTTCCGATGCTCCACAGACCATTGACGCGTTCAATGTTCTACTTCCAAACATTAAAATGTCATTTTTTTTTCAATGGTCCAAATGTTCTTTACAGCAATCTTCACTGTAAATACACTTTTACATTCATCATAATCAGACATTTTTTCCCAGGCCAGGATTTTTTCTTTTTAACAACAGAACAAAAACCAATCAGTATGTAGCCACTGGCAAATGACCACTGTATTCTCTCCAGTTCGTGTTTCCAAAATCAGTACAGTGAATGAGCTGAAGGCAAGAAAACATTAAACTAATGCGCTCGGCAGCTGAGCTGATGAACAAATCAAAGCAGATAGTCAAACAAAATTACCTAGGATGAAATAGATTTGCAGGTCTTCAGGATCATGTTTGTGGGCAGAGATATGTTGCTGACACTCCGCATTTGCCGATGATGACAATGACTGACTCTATCTACATGTCAATTAACTCCATTATTCTAGAATATTTCCAAAAATGACATCTGGACAATGATAGAAAATCCACAAGATTATCCAAATTCAAAGCAACTTTCAGCTCATCAGGGAAATATCCTACTCCAGCCAGAGACAGAACTCAGTGGCACAGGAATGATGAAGGCGCCAGTGGCAAAACAAATATTGCGCCCCTTAACGTAATAGTAATGCTTTCAGTACCCCCTTAAAGAAGTTTTCCATTACTAATTTAACCCTTTCTGATGTGACCTCACTCTTTCTAATAATCATTTTCCTAATATACTTGTATTACCTGCCCTGCTCCTGTGTCTATGTGGCTGCTTCTTTACTCTGCTGCAATGCACCAAGGCGTCTTCTGATCTGGGGACTGGAATCGGACTAACTGAGCAGCGCACATCACTGGTGGGGGCAGGGCTACCCTTCTGTGAGTGACAGCAGTCTGGGCATGCATGCTCAGATCAGAATATACTCTCCTTTCTGACAGGATCTGCCAATGCTTTAGCATGCCCTCCCTTCAGCTGACAAGCGATGTGATACGTGGCTTGTTCTTAGATATTTGTTACTTAAAAGCTTCAGCATGATCGAGGGAGATGAGGATGAAGCCTGATCTGAGCTCAGTCATGCGTGGTGCAGACTTACTTTGCTGAAACTTTGAAATGCCCTCCCTTCAGGTGACAAACCTTGATATGATTTCTAATTAGAAGATATGTGTAACAGCACCTATTGTCAGTGGGGTCTTCTCTAGGGATGGGCGAATCTACTCGCTAGGACTCGTTACTCTGCGAGTAGTAAGGGACTCGCAGGACTCGGTATTCTGCGAGTTTCCCAGCGTTTACTCGCACAGTAAGGAGTCCAATGCAAATCAATGGCAATCCTAGTTTTGTCAGAGATTCTGACAAAACTAGGATTGCCATTGACTTGCATTGGACTCGCTACTGTGCCAGTGATAGCAGGGAAACTCGCAGAGTAAGACCTGTCTTCTCTGTGCAGCTCCAGGATGCTAGAGCCCGCCTGCTGCCTGATGTAGCACAGCTGAGATTGTTCTCAGTCTGCTCATTCCCTGTGCATAGACATCTATATCTATGCACAGGGATGTAGCAGAGAGGACATCACGTTTTGGACTACGTCGGACGGAAGAGGATTTTTTTAATTAAAGATGGAGCCCCTAATGGCTTTTTTTTTTATTTCTAATAAAAAATTTTCTCTGTGTGGTGTTTTTTTTAACCCTTTATTGGAGATTCTTAGTGGCTGGGTCAAACGTGGCCTGACATTAAGAATCTCGGGCTTAATACCAGCTTGTATAACAAAGTTGGTATTAACCCCTTTATTACCCAGCGTGCCACCGCCACCAGGGCCGCTGGAAGAGCGGGGTTTAGCGCCAGAGGATGGCGCTTCAATGAACGCGCCATCTTCAGGGGCGGCTGCGGGCTGCAATTTGCAGCGGGGGGTGCCCAGAAAGCTTGGGCCTCCCTGCGCTGCGGATTCCAGCCCCGCTGCTTAGCTGTACCTGGCTAGACATAGAAATTGCGCGGAGCCCCACGCATGTTTTTTTTATTATTTCATGAAATTCATGAAATAATAAAAAAAGAGGGCTCGCCTATATTCTTGTGTCCGGCCAGGTACAAATAGGCACCTGGGGGTTGGGGGCAGCCCGTCGCTACCTGCTGGATCCGGCTGGTTCCAGAAATATGGCGAAGCCTACGTCATTTTTTTTCTGAAAAATCAATAAACCAATCCTAAAAAAGGGACTGCCTCTTCATTAACCCCTCGCCCATGGTAACATAGTAACATAGTTTTTAAGGTTGAAGGAAGACTTTAAGTCCATCTAGTTCAACCCATAGCCTAACATGTTGATCCAGAGGAAGGCAAAAAAAAACCCATGTGGCAACACTAATCTCCACATTGGGGGAAAAAATTCCTTCCTGACTCCAGATACGGCAATCAGACTAATTCCCTGGATCAACGCCTTATCAAAGAATCTAGTATATATAACTGGTAATATTATAGTTTTCAAGAAAGGCATCCAGGCCCTTCTTAAATGTTAGTAGTGACTCACTCATTACAACATCATGTGGCAGAGAGTTCCATAGTCTCACTGCTCTTACAGTAAAGAATCCGCGTCTGCGATTATGATTAAACCTTCTTCCCTCCAGACGTAGAGGATGCCCCCTTGTCCCAGTCTCAGGCCTAAGAGTAAAGAGATCATTTGAAAGGTCTCTGTACTGCCCCCTCATATATTTATACATTATTATAAGATCACCCCT
The DNA here is from genome assembly GCA_033576535.1 of Allobates femoralis. Taxonomy (NCBI): domain Eukaryota; kingdom Metazoa; phylum Chordata; class Amphibia; order Anura; family Aromobatidae; genus Allobates; species Allobates femoralis. Next base: position 96,726,754 of record JARQOC010000010.1, on the reverse strand, counting down.
AAGCCTTCGTTTTTCCAAGCTAAATAACCCCAAGTTTAATAACCTGTCTTGGTATTGCAGACCCCTTAGTCCTCTAATAACTTTTGTCGCTCTTCTCTGGACCCGCTCTAGTTCAGCTATGTCTTTCTTATACACCGGAGACCAGAATTGTACACAGTATTCTAAGTGTGGTCGCACTAGTGACTTGTATAGAGGTAAAATTATGTTCTCCTCATGAGCATCTATGCCTCTTTTAATACATCCCATTATTTTATTTGCCTTTGCAGCAGCTGCCTGACACTGGCCACTAAATGTGAGTTTGTCATCTACCCATACACCCAGGTCTTTTTCAGTGACAGTTTTGCCCAGTGTTTTACAATTAAGCACATAATTATACCTTTTGTTTCCTCTGCCCAAGTGCATGACTTTACATTTATCCCCATTAAAGCGCATTTGCCATTTAGCAGCCCAAGCTTCTAGTTTACATAAATCCTCCTGTAATATAAAATTGTCCTCCTCTGTATTGATTACCCTGCAGAGTTTAGTGTCATCTGCAAATATTGAGATTCTACTCTGTATGCCCCCTACAAGGTCATTAATAAATATATTAAATAGAAGCGGGCCCAACACTGACCCCTGTGGTACCCCACTGTTAACTGTGACCCATTCTGAGTGTGTTCCATTAATAACCACCCTTTGTTTCCTATCACTAAGCCAGGGGTTAATAAAGATGCAGTCCCTTTTATTTACATTGTTTTATGGATTTGTCAGAAAAAAATTTGACGTGAGCTTCGCCGTATTTCTGGAACCAGCCGGATCCAGCAGGCAGCGACGGGCTACCCCCAACCCCCAGGTGCCTATTTGTACCTGGCCGGACACAAGAATATAGGCGAGCCCTCTTTTTTTATTATTTCATGAATTTCATGAAATAATAAAAAAAAAATGCATGGGGCTCCGCGCAATTTCTATGTCTAGCCAGGTACAGCTAAGCAGCTGGGGGCTGGAATCCGCAGCGCAGGGAGGCCCAAGCTTTCTGGGCACCCCCCGCTGCAAATTGCAGCCCGCAGCCACCCCAGAAGATGGCGCGTTCATTGAAGCGCCATCCTCTGGCGCTAAACCCCGCTCTTCCAGCGGCCCTGGTGGCGGTGGCACGCTGGGTAATAAAGGGGTTAATACCAGCTTTGTTATACAAGCTGGTATTAAGCCCGAGATTCTTAATGTCAGGCCACGTTTGACCCAGCCACTAAGAATCTCCAATAAAGGGTTAAAAAAAACACCACACAGAGAAAATTTTTTATTAGAAATAAAAAAAAAGCCATTAGGGACTCCATCTTTAATTAAAAAAATCCTCTTCCGTCCGACGTAGTTCAAAACGCGATGTCCTCTCTGCTACATCCCCTGTGCATAGATATAGATGTCTATGCACAGGGAATGAGCAGACTGAGAACAATCTCAGCTCTGCTACATCAGGCAGCAGGCGGGCTCTAGGATCCTGGAGCTGCACAGAGCAGACAGCTCTTACTCTGCGAGTTTCCCTGCTATCACTGGCACAGTAGGGAATCCAATGCAAGTTGATTTGCATTGGTCTGGTTACTGTGGAGTAAACGCTGGGAAACTTGCAGAGTAGCAGATAGAGCCTGAAGCTTCCGAGACACATCTGCAATTTGTAAATCGCACATTACTCGCTATTACTCGCTTCCCCATTCATTAACATTGGACTCGCTAGACTCGCAACGAGTAGCGAGTCCCGGGCTCGGACTCGCTAGAGTCAAGCAATTCCGAGTAATTTAGGACTCGCCCATCACTAGTCTTCTCTCTCTCCCTCTTCTGTAGAGTGTAATTCCTTGTGGTCAGTGTAGTCCTTTCTCTCATGTAATATGTAAGCTCTTATTGTCAGTGGGGTCCTCTCTCTCCTGTAGATTGTAAGCTCTTATGGTCAGCGGGATTCTTTCTCTCTCCTATTGAGTGTAATCTCTTATGGTAATTGGGGTCCTCTTTCTCTCTCCCTCTTTCTCTCTCTCCTGTAGAGTGTAAGCTCCTATGGTCAGTGGGGTACTCTCGCTTGTAGAGTGTAAGCTGTTATGATCAGCAGGATCATCTTTCTCCTGTAGAGTGTAAGCTCTTATGGTCAGTGGGGTCCCCCTTTTCTCCTGTATATTGTAAGCTTATATGATCAGCGCGGACCTCTCTCTCCCCTGTAGATTGTAAGCTCTTATGGTCAGGAGGGTCCTCTCTCTCCTGTACAATGTAATCTCTTATGGTCAGCAGGGCTCCTCTATCTCTCTCCTGTAGAGTGTAAGCTCTTATGGTCAGTGAGTTTCTCTCTCTCCTAAACAGTGTAAGCTCTTATGGTCAGTGGGGTCCTCTCTCTCTCTGTATCTCCTGAAGAGTGTAGGCTCTTATAGTCAGCAGGGTTCTCTCTCTCTTGTAGAATGTTATTATTCTTATTATTATTTATTTAGATAGCGCCATTAGATTCCATGGCGCTTTACATATGGAAAGGGTAGGTCGGGAAGTGGGGGAGAGCGGCTTGGGGCGAAGACGATGGTCTCAGTTTTGTCCATGTTCAGCTTAAGGAAGTGAGCAGAGAAGAAGGATGAGATGGCGGACAGGCATAGTGGAATTTTGGAGAGTAGAGAGGTGATGTCAGGGCGAGACAGGTAGATCTGTGTGTCATTGGTGTAGAGATAGTACTGAAGGCTGTGGGACTCAATGAGTTGCCCAGGGCTGAGAGTGTAGATGGACAAGAGTAGCGGTCCCAGAACTGAGCCTTGGGGACACCGACAGATAACGGGTAGCCCGAAGAGAAGGTGTGGGAGTGGGTGACACTGAAAGCCCGGACCGTTAAGTATGAGGAGATCCAGAAGAGGGCTAGGTCAGTGATGCCAAGAGATTCCAGGATCTGAAGTAGAAGGGAATTGTCAATGGTGTTGAAGGTGGCAGATAGGTTGAGGAGGAGGAGGACAGAGTAGTGTCACTTGCTTTTGGCGTTCAATAGGTCGTTGGTGACTTTGGTTAGGGCTGTTTCGGTGGAGTGGTGGGGCTGGAAACTGGATTGTAGGCAGTTGAGGAGGGAGCAGAAGGAAAAGTGGGAGGACAGTTCTGAATGGACGTGCTGTTCAAGTAGTTTTGAGGCGAAGGGGAGAAGAGATATGGGGCGATAGTTAGACACAGATGATGGGTCGAGGAAGGGTTTCTTGAGGATGGGTGTGATCAAGGTGTGTTTGAAGGCTGAGGGGAAAATACCAGTAGTAAGTGATAAGATGAAGAGATGGGTTAGGGCTGGGATGAAGACAGAGGTGAGGTTGGGAATGAGGTGGGATGGGAGCGGGTCGTGGGCACTGGTGGTAAGGTGTGATTTTGACAAAAGGGAGGAGAGCTGATCTTCACTTATGGGGGAGAAGCAGCTGATGGAATGAGAAGGCAGTGCGGGTGAGAGGGGAAGCCGTGAGGATAGTGGGTCAAAGATGTCTCTGATTTTATCAATCTTCTGCTTTAAGAAGAAGGCAAAGTCTTCCGCAAAGATAAGGGGAGAGGGAGGAGGAGCGGGGGGAGGGCGGAGTAAGGAATTGAAACTTTTAAAAAGCTGTTTGAGATTGTTTGACAGAATGCTCTTAGCTCTTATGATCAGTGGGGTCCTCTCTCTCCTGTAGAGTGTAGGCTCTTATGGTCAGTGGGGTTCTCTTTCTCATGTAGAGAGTAAAATGAAAACAGAGAAAGGAGCGCTCCTGTATAATACGAGAAGGTACAGAATGGTATTAGGTAGTAAATTCACTTTCTTGGAAAAGTTTTGCAGCAGGCACAGCTCTGAATAAGCATGTATGTAATACTCCTCGACTCTTGGACCCCGACCTCCTTACTCCTGTTATGGGGATGAGTTCACAGATTCGAGCACGGGTTGAATCCTGGATAAAAGTTACTTTTCCTCCTTAGTTCACCTACCGGCAGTCAGCACGGCAGGGTATAGATGGGAAGAGAAAACTAAGGTATCCACCCTACAGCAGCTCTAACACACTCTCATAGGAAGTGTATATTTACCTGATGAAGGGAACATGTTGTTGTGCTCTTTTTACTAATAAAGGAATTTCTTTGCATCCTGTGAGAGTTCTGCCTCGGAGCGCCTAACAGAAACCTGGTTTTATTTTAAATTTTTGGATCCTGTACAGTGTAAGCTCTTATGGTCAGCAGATCCTCTCTCTCCTGTAGAGTGTGAGCTCTTATGGTCAGTGGATTCCTCTCTCTCTCCTGTAGAGTGAGTGTAAGTTCTTATGGTCAGTGTTGTCCTCCCTCTTTCCTGTAGAGTGCAAACTCTTATGGTACATTTACACACGGCCACAAGAAGGTAGGAACAGGCAGGCATCGGACACAATTGTGTCTGTTGCCTTGAAAAGACCACGATGTGGCTGCGTGTTATTCAGGACTTTCCTTCCTTCAGGGAAGACACAGGAAGGAAAGTCCTGAATTACACGCAGCCACATCGTGGTCTTTTCAAGGCAACAGGCACAATTGTATCTGATGCCTGCCTGTTCCTACCTTCCTGTGGCCGCGTGTAAATGTACCATTATGGTCAGTAGGCTCCTCTATCTCTCTCCTGTAGAGTGTAAGCTGTTATCGTCAGCAGGGTCTTTTCTCACTTGTAGAGTGTAATCTGTTATGGTCAGCGGGCTCCTCTCTCTCCTGTAGAGTCTGAGGTCATATTTTTAGCAGGGTGCACTCTCTCCTGTAAAGTGTAAGCTCTTATGGTTAGCGGAGTCCTCTCTCTCTTCTGTAGTGTGTAAGCTGTTATGGTTGGTAAATTCCTCTCTCTCCTCTCCACGATATGTATGGTGTGAGTGACTCACCGTCGGCCCGTGGACTCCGGTTTAGACAGGCTGTAGCTCCTTCCTCCTTGTCACGGGTGGGCCGCGCCTGCCGGTAGCCGGGCCCGGTGGAGTGCAGATCAAAAGTTGAAGACGTCTTGTAGGAACAGATTAAAGGGGTTAATTTATTCGTGACGCCACCTATGAGTAGTTTCAGTAATCGTTACCGACGCTGTGGAACCTCCGGGGGATGGACAGCAGCAAGATGGAATGCTCCCCACAGGCTGAGCGGTGATCCCCGGAGGCTGGAGCTGCTTAAGATGTTGTGCGGCAGCTGCGGTTACCTTGTAGTGCGGACGGACAGTTCATAAGGAAGCACAGAAAGTCTCTGCAACGGGTCTTTACTGTAACCAGCAGGCAGTACATGGTATACAGTTTACGGGTAGTGGACCGGGTGGACTCAGCAGTGATGGTGTCCCTTAGAGATCCGCAAGTGTTCCTCCATTCTAGCTAAGTGATTTTGCCATTGTCACCCAGGAATACCAGATCGGGTACGGGGAGGCTGCTTCAATGCCCTATCCAAGATGAACGTTGTGGATGTTTTGGGGAGCCTTGGATCCCTCAGTGGGTACACCACTAGTTAGACGACTGGAAGTTGGCTGGTGGTGGGGTGCTCCTGTGAAGCTACTCCTCCACGCTTCTGGTTCGCGTAGCAGAGGTGAACTGCTGCCAGCTTCGGTACCAGTGAACCGGCTGTGAGTTTTTGGGCACGGGGGTGTTTTGGAACCCGTGGTTAGTGATGCCCGATCCCGGTTGTTGAGGCCTCAGGTGCTGACACCCGACCGGTGACGGCCCGGGGGCTGCACGAGGTGCAGAGCCCCCGCTCCTACTCCAAGTTCAAGTTCTCTCTCTCGAGTCTCTGTTCTAGACTAACTAAGTGTCTGTACTTCCTACACATTTCCCTAGCACTCCGCCCACCAGGACCCTGGGTTGGCCCTCTGTTCTAGGTGATGCATGCAGGGTTGGATCTCAAAGTTAACCGGATCACTGCTGTGTCAGAGAATATTGCGGCTGCATTTATGGCTGCAATACCCTCCTGTGACGCACTCGTTGCGGGGCGCCACATGAGCAATTGTAAAAGTTTTCCAGTATTGTGATACACACATATAGAATTTTGGAGAATAATCAGCAAAGTCGAGCAATTTTATTTTTAAAAGATCGATTCATCTCTTCAAGGATCGTTTGGCTTTCTTGCTTTACCAAGCTAGCAAACTATATTGGCAAGATGTTGATGCTGAAAACAGGTGCTCTCCAAGGTCATCCAGCCAGGAGTCCATAGCATTTTCAAACAATCATTGCAATGGAGAGAAATAAAAAACTATTTGAAGAGACCTGTTACACCTGAAGGGTGTGGACATGTAAAGTTACCTCACTGACTGGTGGAGTAGTGGTAGCTGAACACCCAATACAGTAGAGACTGCAGAGTGACTTAAATAAACCAAGGATATTTATTTAGGGAAATGGTTAACAAAAGGAAAAATGTCTGAGGATAGGACCCTCTGGATAATGACACCAAACTCTCCTGGAGGAGCAACCTTCAAGTAACCCTTATACATGGATAAACCCAGCACTGCTCCAGGATTTCTAAATGTAGCAAACCCAGGACCAGATGAGCGACTCATACAGCCCGTAGCAGTAGAAATGGGAAGACTGGCTCGGTCAGAAGGAGAATCTTGTGAACTCAGTACAATCCTGGAAAGGCTGATTCTGGTAGTGGAATTTGGAAAATCCTGTGCAGTCCAGGAGAGGCTTGGAAATCTCAATGTGGGATCCGGAATATCATGAGATGGCCAGGTGTAAAAGACTGCCAACAGAGGATTCTGTGGAGAGAGAGAGACGTAATGCAGAGCACAATAAGCAACAGTCTTCTTAGTGCAGATCACTGCAGAAGTGTGACCTGGACACTGGAAACGTTCCCAAGGAATTAACAAGTTGCCCAGGCACCTCCCATAGGATGAAGGTGTCTTTTAGGCTGCATACTCACAATGAGTATAAGCAGCGTTTTGGACACAGCGTCTTGACACTGCATTTGCTGCGTATTACACTATTAGCATAGGGAATGGGATTTAAAGAAATCCAATGCCCACTATCCTTATCCTGATTGCAGCATTCTTTTAGCTGTGGTGCGGGTTGCCGGCATTCCGCTTCTCCGCAACATGTTCATTTCATGCTGCAGAGAAGGAAGCAGCTCCCATCGGCTGCACTTAAGGAGAAGCCGTCCTGTACCCACCGCACGTGGTGAGTACAGGGTGGCTTCGGTCTCCCTGTGGCCACCCGCGAGTTCACTCAGGTCCAGAGGAGCTGCATCCAACATGCAGCTCCTCCGGACCGTAAGAACATACCCTTATACACAGAGCAGCTCAGCACTCAGGCTGAGAGATCTAATAGGGAACAGGTGTACTGTCTCTTTAAATGTATGCAGGGTGTGGCGCACACTGCCTAAGCACACTCCCAGCAAACCTGTCAAGTGGACGCAGGTTGCTGGATAAGAAGGAAGCAGAAGGCCGCATGGAACAATAGCCAGGGTGAACAGTGGAAGGTATGGCACAGGGGTAAACAGAACCAGCGGAGCACCGATCCGTCTGCTCAGCAGAGACTGACCCCGCGGCTGAGGGCATGACAAGACCAAAGAACATATGTTGAATGAGAACTTCCTTGGTCACTATTAAGAAGCCTCTTTTATTGGTGAAGAAGTTGAGTTGAGATCTTATAGACATGTCCTTCCTTACTTTTCATCTGGAATTGGAATGAGAAAAAAACATGGATTGTGCAATACTCTGTTAGGAGATGTTTCTGCTATTTTCATCTATATGTGGCCGTACATGGGTTGAGATGTGAATTGCTACCATATTACAATGATATATTGAATTTGAAGTGTGAAAAACTGGAAAACTTCTCAAAATGTGCAAAAAAAACAAACAAACCTGGACCTAATTTCGGGGAACTGGGTGTCAACCCTATGTAGCTTCAGGAATTGTGGTTTTGGTGGTTGCCACCTTGCTTTTCCTTACCTTAACCTAAATGGGAATTTAATAAGTAGTGACTGTTTCATCAGATATCCACACTAAGGGACACCATTGTAAAAAAAGAATGTTTATTTCTGGTGTTCAGGATATTTAAACAGGATTTACACAAATAACATAAGCATCTCCTGACAGAATATCCCAAAATTATATTTCAGGATTCATTATAGTGATTCGTATCCCCCAAATGATGGTAATTATCGTAAAGAATTTGTAACAATGCTGATTTCTAATCCAACAAGCCATCGTTGACTAAACATAAAAACAGGATATTTTTTCAGCTAAATAGACAAACTAAAAATAGACTCCTAGGGACAAGGTAATTTAATTTCCTGGTTGAGAAGATCTAGTATAAATGTACGGCAATGTTCTTTGCATTGTACAGTACATCTCAATAACTGGGGAGATATAGATAAGGCATGGCAGCTGTTCCTATCCAAAATTGGCATTAGAACTCTGCAGACTGACATAGATTCATTAGTCAAGAAGAGGAATCTAATGATGTCTGGGGATAGGAGCAGGTATCCAGGCACTGGAAGATCTGCCGCAGCTCGGAATATTTAGGTATTCATAGACACAAGAAATAGATAACACGGTGCCGACAGTGGGCGAACAAGAAGGTCATCTGCTGCTTTATTAGAATGTGATATAAAAGAATCTTTTAAAAAAAACTAATTCTCCTTGAAGCAAACGTCCAAATCATTCTATTCCCTTCATCAAAAGGAGCCCGAGATTCTGTGCTATTGATTTTGTTTCTTAGCGGACAGGGAGTCTGAGCTTCTGATCTGCATACCTGTCCTTTCACATAGCACCAGTAAGCAAGCATGGCCTACCGTGATCAGTTTTGGTGCACAAACCCATGAAATATGTAATTGTCTTGATTTAGAGCAGTAGACCCCAACCTTGCTGATCTTGAGAGCTATTTTCAGCTCTGGGATAGGTCGCATGCCACATTCAGCTCTGAGAGAGGGTCACTGGCCAAATCCAACTCTTAAGAGAGGGTTATGAGCAACATCTAGCTCTTACAGAAGGTTGTGAACAACATTCAACTCTGAGAAAGGGTTGGGAGCCATATTTAGCCTGAGAGAGATGTTCGCAAGCCACAAAAAGCTCTAAAAGAGGGTTGCAAGCCACATTAGCTCTGAGTGAGGGTTGCGAGCCATGTTCGGCTCTGAGAAAGGGTTGCGAGCCCCATTCGGCTCTAAGAGAGGGTCCCAAGACACATTCAGTTCTGAGAGAAGGTCATGAGCCACATTCAGCTCTGACAGAGGGATGCGAGCCACACCTAGCTCTGAGAGAGGGTCACGAGCCACATTCAGCTCTAAGAGAAGGGGCGAGCCACATTCAGCTCAAGAAAGGGTTGTGAGCCTCATCTAGCTCTTAAGGTACCGTCACACAGGGACATATCGCCGGCGATGTTGCCGGCGATCGCGGGAGCGCGCATCTCTGACAACATCGCCGGTGAGCTGTCACACTGAGCAACTTACCGGCGATGTCGCCGGCTAGTTGCCGCGGCTATCGCTCGCTGGGTTGCCCAGCAACCCAGCAAGCGATAACCCGCAATGTTGTAGATAGGCGGAATCGCCCGTAACATTGCGGGTTGCCGCGTTACACAGGGCGATCAGGCAGAATCGCCTGAGCAACATCGCCAGGTTTCCCAACATTATCGCCCTGTCACACGAGGCAACTCGCCGGCGATGTCGCTGCAACCTGGCCACGCCCCTCAGTTGCCGGCAACATCGCCGGCGATATCTCCCCGTGTGACGGTACCTTCAGGGTATGTGCCCACTGGAAGGTTTAATGTCGGTTTAGCAGCGAAACCCGCCGGCGGTTTTAGCATAGGTTTTATTTAAATTTATGTAAATCCTAAGCAGCGTTAGGACTTACAAGTAACCCTATGTAATTTAGAAACCGCTGTGCACACATAGTCGGTTTATGTGAGCGGATCTGCCCGCGGTTGAGCGGTTTCCCAGCGGTTTAGCAGCATACAGCATGTCAATTCTTCTCAGCGGTTTTTGATCGGTTCCATGAACAAAATCCTCCATAGAAAACCGCCGGAAAAAACGCTGGAAAAAACGACTGAAAAACGCTGTGCACACGCTGAAAAAAACCGCCGGAAAACCGCCGGAAAACAGCTGGAGGCTTCAGAGCTCAGAACTGATAATTTCCAGCGGTTTACTGACGGTTTGAACGCCACTAAACCTTCCTGTGGGCACATACCCTTAGAGAGGGTTAGGAGCCACATCCAGCTCTAAGAGAGAGTCACAAGCCACATCCAACTATGAGAGAGGGTCGAAAGCCACACTCTGCCCTGAAAGAGGGTCACAAGCCACTTCCAGCTCTAAGAGAGGGGGCGAGCCACATTCAGCTCAAGAAAGGGTTGTGAGCCACATCTAGCTCTTAGAGAGGGTCAGGAGCCACATCCAGCTCTAAGAGAGAGTCACAAGCCACATCCAACTATGAGAGAGGGTCACAATCCACATTCAGCTCTAAGGGTACCTTTACACACGGCTACATTTGTAGCTTGTCACCAGGTAACTTACTGGTTGCAGTGAAATCATGGAGATATGGTTCTATCTTGTTGCTGTGTACAAATGGAATCATGTATCCATGATTTCACTGCAACCTGTAAGTTACCTGGTGACAAGCTACAAATGTAGCCGTGTGTAAAGGTACCCTAAGAGATGGTTAAGAGCCACATTCAGCTCTAAGAGAGGGGGCGAGCCACATTCAGCTCAAGAAAGGGTTGTGAGCCACATCTAGCTCTTAGAGAGGGTCAGGAGCCACATCCAGCTCTAAGAGAGAGTCACAAGCCACATCCAACTATGAGAGAGGGTCGCAAGCCACACTCTGCCCTGAGAGAGGGTCACAAGCCACATCCAGCTCTGAGACAGGGTCAGGAACAATTTTCCAGCTCTAAGAGAGGGTAGCAATGCATATTTAGCTCATGACAATCGAGGGAGGATCTCCGGTCGTAAATTGGTTGATTAATTACTATCCCCCAACCGTTGTAGACTTAAAATAACATACATACTGCAGTGACTTGGTTTAACAAATTGGCCACAGCAGCCTTTATTGCCTATTGTTTACATACTAATATAATGTAACAGGGTACACCGTCCAACGGGCGTCCCAACTTAAACAATAGGCCCTCCCTTCATTTTACCCATGGATAGGCCCGGTCCATAAGCCTCTAACTTTTTTGCCCCTGGCCGCAATAACACCGGCCCCAGGGACGAGGTATTGGTTACCTAGAACCAATACCTCACCCTTGCAGAACCCCGTGCCTGCAAGGTACCTTTAACCTGAGCCCCTCAACCTTTGAGGTGGCTCATCTCCCCCTTCAAAATGTAAATCACCTGCCTCTGGACCAGACCTACCCCGCTGCCGTGACATTACCAAAGCTTCACACCGAACTTCCAGATTACATTCATACAACACATCTCAAACGCCTTCACACCTGAACCCCAAAAAACCAGGGAGGGTGGGCGGGAAACTTCACAGGCTGTCCCCAGGAAGTGGAATGAGGGGACTTCCTTCTTTGTCCCCTGTATCTTCCCTTGAGCTCCCCCTCTTCCTCCCCCTGACCACCCCCTCTCTCATTTAGTCAGCACCCATGCCCCAATCACATATTCCCATTCCTTCCTTCTCCAATTAACTCCCTACCTCCCCGAATGTCATGTGGCCCCTACACCTTATGGGTTCCATGGCCTGCTTGACAATCGAGGGAGGATCTCCGGTCGTAAATTGGTTGATTAATTACTATCCCCCAACCGTTGTAGACTTAAAATAACACACATACTGCAGTGACTTGGTTTAACAAATTGGCCACAGCAGCCTTTATTGCCTATTGTTTACATACTAATATAATGTAACAGGGTACACCGTCCAACGGGCGTCCCAACTTAAACAATAGGCCCTCCCTTCATTTTACCCATGGATAGGCCCGGTCCATAAGCCTCTAACTTTTTTGCCCCTGGCCGCAATAATACCGGCCCCAGGGACGAGGTATTGGTTACCTAGAACCAATACCTCACCCTTGCAGAACCCCGTGCCTGCAAGGTACCTTTAACCTGAGCCCCTCAACCTTTGAGGTGGCTCATCTCCCCCTTCAAAATGTAAATCACCTGCCTCTGGACCAGACCTACCCCCGCCACAGGACAGGGCAAGTGACCCCTTACTTGGCCTGGACCCGCCACACACCAAACGCTTGCTCCACACCTTCTCTCAAATCCAACATCCACATATCCAAGCCAATCTCTGTCAAGTGCACCAAATCAGACTTCAGATATTCTCTCGACCTTGACTCCAATTCTCTGTGCCGTACCACAATCCCCCCGTTACGTGCCACAAATGCCCCCACCGCTTTATTGACTTTCACCCTTGCTTTATTAATTTTATCCACCGATCTCCCAAACCTCCATCGTCCCCTTGGCACCATATCCGACCATACCACAATCACACCGGGGTGGGAACACCACAGTCGCAACAAATCACACTTGATGTCCCGTATTAACTCCCGAGACGCACGCACCCCCAAATCGTTTCCCCCAACATGCAGAACTAAGATATCAGGGGGTCTACTCACATTACAAAAATAATCCACTTCCGGCAGCACCCTGCCCCATTGCATACCCCTCAAACCCAACCATTTGACCGACGCTGCACCTCTGTCGAGTCCCAACTGCCGACCATCCGGGCGAACATCCGCTCGAAGAGCCCCCCAATACACGTACGAATGGCCGAGTATCCAGATCAAGCAGCGGCCTGTACAAACAAAAGAAAAGTTAACAATTGACCAAAACCAGCGTGTCATCCTAACCAGTTACTAACGAAAACCATACCGCAATGCCCACCCGCTTTTTCAGTAGCCTGGGTAATCCCCTCCAGCCACTACCTAGAAAGCAAGTGAGGACGTACATACAATCGAAAACGATTCGATTCCCAGCGCCCAATTCGCCGCACTACATCATCCCCCAACCCCCAACGAGACGCCTCTGTGGCCGCCCCGATGCGAAATGAATGCGTGCCAAACTCCTCCGGGCGCTCACCCACTCGCAGCAAGCACTCCCGGAAAACTGCCCGAAACTGAAATTTGGACAAAGACAAACCATCTGCATGCCTAAGTAACGGTCCTGGACCACCACCCCTATGAGATAGAAAACTTCGTACCATCCCCACCGGACACAATGGGCTCCCAGCCATGGCATACAACACCACCAACCTCCCTCTGCCCAGTTGGTCAGTTTTTGAATACTGCAGCCAGCATTCCACCCTGTCTTCTACAATTAGCACGTCATTCAAAGCCAAGCCTCCCGCCCTACACCGAGTTGGGCTCACTAACTCCCCTAGCCTAAAAGCTCCAAAAAAGGCCAACACAAAAGCTGTGGAAAACAAAATCATTTCGTAGTTGGACCTGCAAATCCCCTCCAACTTCGCTACCATTCTTCCCAGTAATGTCACCGACACCGGGCGTCGAACATCCCTTGTCCGCACACCTTTCCGGAAACCTTTCAAGGCCTGTCGCACTGTGAAATCTTTAGTCGCATCCTGCCTGCCCAACAGCCGAAACCAAAATGCAATCGCTGCCACCCTCTGTGCTCCAGCCGAAGCGGACCTTCCAGACACAAAATCATTCCCTATGAATGTCAGCACCTTTTGCACATCATCCATACCACCAGTCATGCCCTGATCCCGCACAAATTCCTCCCACTCCTGCCATACTTTCCCATATCGGCACCAAGTAGCCTCCGACACTGAACTCCGAATCAAGGTACCCACAATCAAGTTACCAGGTTCCATAAACCATCCGGACAGGTCTGACCGATCTCGTCCGCCCAAGGCACCAACTCCCGAAACCTGTGGAACTGAAACCGAGAAAGTGCATCAGCCACTGAATTAGTAACTCCCGGTACATGTTTAGCCACAATTTGAATGTTCCATTGCAGACATCTGAGCACCAGATGCCGAAGATAGGCCACCACCGGCAAAGACTTAGCAGACAAGGCATTAATCGCATAAACCACAGCGATGTTATCGCAATGAAAACAAACCTTCCTGTCCGCAAAGTCCTGGCCCCACAACTCCACTGCCAGCACGATGGGGAAAATTTCCAACAACGCAAGGTTCCTCACCAGACCTCGCTCCTTCCAGGACTCTGGCCAACCGCCCGTGCACCAGTGCCCCATAAAAAATGCTCCGAAACCTATCGCACCCGACGCATCCGTAAACAACTGCAACACCTTGTTCGGCACCACATCCTCAAGCCAAACCGTGCGCCCATTATATTCCTGCAAGAATATATCCCACACTCTCAAATCCTCTTTAATGTCTTTAGTGATCCGAACAAAATGCACCGGACACGTCTTGCCGGACATAGCCACAGCCAACCGCCTGGCAAACACCCTGCCCATTGGCATAATCCGGCAAGCAAAATTAAGTTTGCCCAACAGAGACTGAACCACCTTAAGCTGCACCTTTTTCGCTTTAATCACCTCAGCAACCGACCGCCTCAAATCCACAATCTTGTCAGCAGGAAGCCGACACTCCTTAGCCAATGAATCAATCTCAATCCCCAGAAAACGCATGACCGTGGCCGCTCCTTCCGTTTTTTCCGGAGACAGAGGTATCCCAAAACGACTGGCAACCTCAGTCAAAGCAAACAACAAACCTGCACAAATCGGGGAACCCGCCGGCCCCACACAGAAAAAATCATCCAAATAATGAATGATTGACTCCATACCCGACACATCCCTTACAACCCATTCAACAAAAGAACTAAAAGCTTCAAAGTATGAACAAGAAATCGAACACCCCATTGGCAAACAACGATCTACATAAAAACGCTCCCTCCACATACAACCCAACAAATGCTGACTCTCAGGATGCACCGGCAACAAACGGAATGCCGCTTCCACATCCGACTTTGCCATCAGAGCCCCCGGTCCCGCTCGTTTTACCAACTCCACCGCCTTATCAAAAGAGACATAACAAACCGCTGCCAACTCCGGCGCTATACCATCATTTACTGAAGCCCCAGCCGGGTATGACAAATGATGTATCAACCGAAACTTATTCAGCTCTTTTTTCGGTACAACTCCCAGCGGAGATACCCGTAAATTCGGACAAGGGGGAATCAAGAGGGGGCCTGCCATCCTTCCCAACTCAACTTCCTTCCTCAACTTCTCGTCCACAACCTCCGGATGCTCCCTAGCCGAGCGTAAATTCCCCGGGCGAAACAAGCCCCTCTCTACTGCCTCAGCCGGAATAACGAAACCGAACAAAAAACCTGAACGCAATAACTCGGCAGCCTCAACATCCGGATACCTACTTAAGAACGGTTCCATTGCCTCTACCCTCACTGGTGTCCTCCCTTTTGTCAGCACCGTCTCCTCCCTTTCCTTTTCCTTTCTTAAAACAATGGGCAAAACTGTGCCCTCCTCCACATCCCGAACATTCGTGTTTAAATCGACAGGCGGAACCAAACTTACATTGCCCCTCATTAAATTGCCAACAACAACCTTTTTTGAACCCAGCCGAGGTACCTGGTCCCGCACCCGTTCCCGAACCTGATCCCCCGGCCCCACTCCGAAAGGGCTGTGCCGGCGCCGTCATTAAGCGCAACCATAAAGCAATATCCTTGTGGTCCCAACGCATTTCCGACCGCAAAGCCTTACGCTGCCTGAACTGCTCATCATATCGAAGCCATGACAAACCACCATACACCCTATACGCCTCTCCTATTGAATCCATATATCCAAACAACGCAGGAGTGCTCCCCAGCTCTTTCTCCCCTACTACGCTCGCCAATATCGCAAAGGCCTGCAACCAATTCATAAACGTCCGTGGTATCAGACGATACCGACGCTTCTCATCGTCCTCCTTTTCTTTTTTGGAATCACTAGGGCGAACCTTATCCAAATTAAACTTTTCCAACGGGAGCAGCGAAAATATTTCTACGTACTCCCCTTTCCAAATCTTTTCCCTGACTTCCTTCTTCAAATGCGCCCCCAAGGGGCTCTCAAAGCAAACGTACACCTCACTCTTTGCCCTATCATCCAGCCTAACCACTTCCTCCTCCTTTTCTTTTTCCACTTCAACTGCCGCAACCGGCTCCGTTGAAAGCTGTCCCTCAACACTCTGCTGCACCGCAGCCTCGCTTCCCACATTGGGCTCGACCCCAGCCGGCCTGACCCAAGCTCCCACTGGCGACCCCGCAACGGAATTCAAGCCCCCCTGAGCCACCAGGCTCCGCAACAAACCGAGCAACTGTCCCATTACATCACCTCCCCCTGTAACCTCAGACGCTATCCCCCCCACTGAAATCGGCCCTACACCCATATCACCGCCCGATCCCGACATATGCATAATATTACAACTAGGGTTCTCACCAGGCTGCCGAGGGGCAGCCGCAACGCAGTCCTCCTCCGTCCGATCCTCCCCAGACGATTCCTCCGATACTTGTCCCATCTCTGCGCTGATGTCGTCCTCCAAGCCCTCCAGGGGTGCTCCGTCGGGAGTGTGCCTGCCGCTGCCGCAACTCCCCCTGGCCTCCGCGGCTGCAGGAGCACCCCCAGCCGAGCACTGCTTCTTCCTCTGAGACCGCTCCTGCGACCTCCGAACCGTCTCACCCGCCAACTCCCCCCGAGGTCTCTTCTGACCACAGGGGCCCCTCTCCCTAAACCCGTCCTGCCGACTGCAGGCGGGCTGCTCCCGATCCTCTCGCCGCTGGGATCCCCCCCCTGCTACACAGGGGAGATCCGCTACAGCCCCCTGGGGCCCTGCATCCGTGGATGCCCGCTGGGTACGCCCCCTACAGGATCCAAGGGGCACCGTTGCAGGACCTGTCCGGATCCGTCCAGCCGTGCGCGCCAGGGACTCCCCACTACTGCGCCCTCCACCAGCCACAGCCAGTGCCCTTCCAGTGGGAGAAGCCCCTCGCCTCTGCGCCGCTCTTCCCCTAGTCGCCCGTGGCTCCTCCCGCCCGGGAAGCCGTTCCGCCCCCCGCCGCCTGCAGGGGGTACCTTCTGTTGGCGCCGGCTGCTCGGCGCGCTCCCTCATCCGCGCTCCCCCGGGAGCCGCCGCTGCGTTCCCGCTCCTGTTCCCAGACCGCCGACCGGAAGTCGGCCGCGGGCCGGCTCCGCCCACTTCCGGAGCGGCATTCCGGCGCCGTGAATTCCTCCCAACAGCCGGAGAGGGCCCCGGGGTGGAAGGGCGCCCTCCCCGCCGCTGAGGGTCCCCACCGGGGCTTCCCGAACGGGCCCTCCTTGCACCTCCAGCCCCCGGGGAATAGCGCTCTGGTGGCCTGGAGCGTCTGCCACGCAGCGCTGGAGTGGAGGGGGCCGGTGCCGATGGGGAAGCACAGGCAGCCTGAATGTAGGCCTGCACTGCCTGTGCCCCATGCACCGCTGCTGCTGCCTGAATCAAAGCCCCCAGAGAGGCCAAATCCGCCATTACTGCAGGAGAGAAGGTGAGCAGGAAACTTCACAGGCTGTCCCCAGGAAGTGGAATGAGGGGACTTCCTTCTTTGTCCCCTGTATCTTCCCTTGAGCTCCCCCTCTTCCTCCCCCTGACCACCCCCTCTCTCATTTAGTCAGCACCCATGCCCCAATCACATATTCCCATTCCTTCCTTCTCCAATTAACTCCCTACCTCCCCGAATGTCATGTGGCCCCTACACCTTATGGGTTCCATGGCCTGCTGAGAGAGGGTCACAATCCACATTCAGTAATAAGAGATGATTCCAAGGCACATTCAGCTTTAGGAGAGGGTTGCAAGCCACATTCAGTACTGAAAGAGTGTTACGAGCCACATGCAGCTCTAAGAGAGGGTCATGAGCCATATTCAGCTCTGAGAGCTCTGTTTTAAATTAATGCAAATAACATGCTATATATGTATAAAAATCAGAAATATGTTTCACATCTGCTCTGTGCCACCTCTATTGAGTACTGAAGGCTCATGAAAATAGATATCAATCTTTCAGCTTATTCAGCATTTGGCCTCAATAGTGTATTGAATGTATTTTGTCTCCGAACACTAATTACAGTAATAATAGCTTCTACGGGCAAGTATTAGATAACAATCCATCTTCAAATCCAAATTCTCTCACTGAAGCCTTTAAGGGAGAAAGACAGGAGAGAAATATGTGCTCCCTACATGATCACCTTCTCTTGATGTTTCCGGAGAAGAATGAAACTGGTGGTGATTGAGTGCAGGGCTCACATAACATAATAACGATATGTGAGCCACAGGAGAGCAAGGGCCTACCTACACTGTTGAAGCAGTGCCAGCACTAGAGGTGAGTATATGTGTTGTTGTTTTATCAGGGGCAAACATATGGATTGAGAAGGTGATGTCCAAGTAGTTGATGTCAGGATAAGCAGCCTTCTGCTGCCCCCTTACCGTCAGGACAATTAGGGAATTGACCAAGGAGAAGGAAATAAGCGCAGCTGCTCTACCATTATGCTAATTAATGAGGCGCTCACTGTGATGGGATGTGTTGATATCACCAGTTGCAGCTAGAAGTATCTATATCTATCTATCTATCTATCTATCTATCTATCTATCTATCTATCTATCTATCTATCTATCTGTCTATCTATATATATATATACCTTTGTCCCATCACTACCAAGCCCACAATAACATGAGCAAAATACACTGCCACCAGGGCCAGACTGGGACTACAAAGCAACCCTGGAAAACAAGCCCCACCAGCCCACACACTATATCACCCATCAGCCCCAATATGTAAATTTTGCTTTTACGCTGTTGTGGCCCTCACCACTTTCTTAAAGAAGTTATTTGAAGAGCCACATGTGAATGGTGCAGCAGAGGGAATAATCAGCCGCAGCTCCATTTACATGGTGCTCTTCAAAGCTGCGTTTCTCAGGATTGGGGGGTCCCAGTGGTCAGACACCCAGACAAACAGCCAACCACAAATAAACAGCCAGCCACACACAAACAGCCAGCCACACACAGCCAGCCATACACAAATAGCCACTAGCCACACACAAACAGCCACCAGCCACACAAACAGCCACTAGCCACACACAAACAGCCAGCCACACACAAACAGCCACCAGCCACACACAAACAGTCACCAGCCACAAACAAACAGCCACCAGCCACACACAGCCAGCCACACACAAATAGCCACCAGCCACACACAACCAGCCACACAAACAGCCACTATCCACACACAAACAGCCAGCCACACACACAAACAGCCACCAGCCACACACAAACAGTCACCAGCCACACACAAACAGCCACCAGCCACACACAAACAGTCACCAGCCACAAACAAACAGCCACCAGCCACACACAGCCAGCCACACACAAATAGCCACCAGCCACACACAACCAGCCACACAAACAGCCACTAGCCACACACAAACAGCCAGCCACACACAAACAGCCACCAGCCACACACAAACAGTCACCAGCCACAAACAAACAGCCACCAGCCACACACAGCCAGCCACACACAAACAGCCACCAGCCACACACAGCCAGCCACACACAAATAGCCACCAGCCACACACAAACAGCCACCAGCCACACAAACAGCCACTAGCCACACAAAAACAGCCAGCCACACACAAACAGCCAGCCACACACAAATAGCCACCAGCCACACACAAAAAGCCAGCCACACACAAACAGCCACCAGCCACAAACAAACAGCCACCAGCCACACACAAACAGCCACCAGCCACACACAAACAGCCACCAGCCACATACAAACAGCCAGCCACACTCAAACAGCCACCAGCCACACACAAACAGCCACCAGCCACACAGAAACAGCCTCCAGCCACACACAAATAGCCACCAGCCACACACAAACAGCCACCAGCCAGCCACAGACATGCAGCCCCAGGGACACACAGACACATAGTCAGACACACAGTCAGGCACACACAGCCAGCCACATAGCCATGCAGCCCCAGCTATATACAGACACATAGACACACATCCAGCCACACACAACCAGTCATGCAGCCTCAGCCACACAGACCAGATGTATAGGCAGCCACACAGCACAGCCACGCAGCCCCAGCCATACACAGACACAGGCAGTCACGCAGCCCCAGCCAAAGTCAGCCACAGCAATACAGCCTCAGCCACACACAGATACATTAGTCAGACACACAGTGGGCCGCACAGCCAGCCCCAGCCACGCAGCCACATACAGTCAGCCACAGCCATACAGCCTCAGCCACACACAGATACATAGTCAGCAACACAGCTAGACACAGCCACGCAACCCTGCCACACTGTCAGCTACAGCCATACAGCCCCAGCCACACACAGACACATAGTCAGCCACACAACTAGACACAGCAACGCAGCCATAGCCACACAGTGACACAGTCAGCCACACAGACACAGTCTGCCACACACAGACAGCCACACAGTCAGCCCCAGCTACACACAGACACAGTCAGCCAGCCACAGCCATGCAGCCCCAGACACACACAGCCAGCCCCAGCCACATACAGACACATAGTCAGCCACACAGACAGACAACCCCAGCCATACACAGACACACACACACACAGCAAGAGAGAGAGGCACACACACACTACTCACCACCAGCAGCTGCAGCAGCTCATCTTGCACATTTTGCTGGCTCCTGCATGGTGGAACAACTTCCGGGGCCTGCAGAAGAGATGAGGAAGTGGGGCCCAAAGAGATTGACTGGAGATAGGGCTCACAGAAGAGATGAGGGGGCATGGCCTGGAGGAAATTGGGGCCCACCCTCTCACCTCTCCTCCCGCACCTTCTCCTCTCAATCTCCTCGGACCCTCACAGCTGTCAGAGCAGAGCAGTCATGCTCTGCCGCCCCTGCTGCTCCCCTCTGATGTCTTGTTATCAGCTTGGCGGCCCAGCCGCTGGTGCCCCCCAGTCCCTGCTATGCCGGCAGGTGATGACTGCAAAGTGATTTAAAAGCCGGCCTGTGGCCCGAGGAACAGGTGCTGTGGCCCTGCCCACTTGAGAACTACCGGCCCATAGGGAAAAGTCCTGCCTCTCCCAATGGTCAGTCCGGGCCTGACTGCCACTACCAATAGTTTATGGGGCCAATTGGTCAACCATCACTGGTGTCCTGAGGCTCGCACGAGGTCTTGGTTTTACATCATAGAGCAAGAAAAACAAGCTATTAAATTTCATATATATAATCCAAAAGAATCGGCAGTGTTTACAAAAATATGCAAGGTTTTACAAAGGGAACAAAATACAATAAAGCATAGACATTTTCATAAAGTTAAAAAAGTATGGAAGCAGAAAGTTACTAGACCTGTGCCAAAGTGATTGCATCCTAGTTTAGGGAGGGAGGGACTCCTTAGAAGAAACATGATTTGGCATCACAGCTTACAGTTCTGGCTGAGTCCTCCATTGTCTGAAAGACTCAAAAACTGAAGCATTTGGTTTTTATGAACACACAATAAACCTACTGACATCCCATCTGGTAACTCCATGGGTGGTCCAGGGATGTACCTGATGAAAGTTACAGAATTACATTATTCATTATATCTTAAGTATCATGTTCCCACTCATGAATTTACCAATTGATAGACAGTAAACACAACATAACTGGTATTCTCTAATGAACAGAAATCCATTTATCATGATTCTACCATCACCCAGGAAAGCAAATTGGTGTTTTATGTTCACCATTTTGTATGGATTCTAAAAATATAATTTTCAGGACTCTAATATTAAAACAGTTGTGAAATCTGACTCACAGCCAGAGAACAAAGGGAATTTGACTCTTTGTTTCATGTTTGCTTCCCACCAAATGTCTTTCCTGATTTTAGGGTAAAAAAAACTGGGCCTTCTTTGCATTTCTGGCTGTTTTAGCTGTCTTTAACTACCGTATTGGATGGGAGTTAGAGATGCTGCATGCAGCTGCAATGTGAGCTCTTTAGTAAGTGAAAATTACAGGAGTGAAGGTTACTGTCTCTGAAGCTGAGTGTCAGCTCTCAGAGACAATGAGAAACATATTTGTATTATACAGTATGTTCCTGACAATTGACAACCCCTTTAAAGGGAACCAACCACCAAATAATCACTATCTAACCTATAAATATCTGTCCCTGGAGCCTTGAATTACTATTCTAACCATCCCTGACTGACTAAATCTACCTAACTACACGCACAATAAATCACTTTTTATACTTACTAAATTCTTGTCGGACAGGCGTTCCTCCAGGCTCTTTGTCAGCGAGGCGGGTCTCCTCGCTGCGCTCACCCCCTCGCTGCTGTCCATCTTCTTCCAGGCTTCAAATTACCCGCCCATCGCGTCCTCGCAATGAGGGGTCACGTGCTGCAGGCCCTGCGTCACTTCCGCCCGCCGCGTCACTGGTACACCCAGGCCGGCTTCCGAGCATGCGCAGATGGCATGCTGAAGCCAGCCGGGGTGCGTCATAGACCCAGTGATGCGGCGGGCGGAAGTGACGCAGGGCCTGCAGCACGGACCCGCTCATTGCAAGGACGCAATGAGCGGGTAATTTGAATCCTGGAAGAAGATGGACAGCAGCGAGGCGGGTGCGAGCGCAGCGAGGAGACCCGCCTCGCTGACAAAGAGCCTGGAGGAACGCCTGTCCGACAAGAAATTTAGTAAGTATAAAAAGTGATTTATTGTGCGTGTAGTTAGGTAGATTTAGTCAGTCAGGGATGGTTAGAATAGTAATTTAAGGCTCCAGGGACAGATATTTATAGGTTAGATAGGGATTTTTTGGTGGTTGGTTCCCTCTAACTCTATTTGCTCAGAATTTCCTAAAAGAATATTTAAAAAGTAGTGATTCTAACAACTTTAATGTGCCAATTCTTTAGTTAAAGAGTAAAAGTCATCTCTGGTCTGCATTCTCATTGCATTTTCCTTCACATTGTTTCTATTCTACTTACCAAATTTAACCACATCACAGTTCATTTACAAACTTTTTCTAGATATAGCTGTAGTTTCCAAAACTCCTAATTCCCAGGGACTGAGATCATTAAATACTGCCCCTCTTAATTCTTGTCATGTCAGAGCGGCTGGCACCTAGTCCATCAGATTAACTGAAGCCGACACAAATGACAGTTTAGCAAGAACAGTGCAGTATTTACCATAGAGGAAAGGAAGGTAGAAGCTGAGGACAGCAAAATCTAAGGGGTGAGCACCTGGATCTAGCTAATCAACTATCCCAAAATATTCCAGAAGATGGTACATTATTTGTGATAATATGAAATTAAAAAAAATATTATATCTACAGCTATACCCAAAAGTGTTCTTAGAAGTAAATCTTGTCACACTGAAGGATTTTGGTTTGCACATTTGTATTGAATGCTCAAAGTATTCCACCGCTAGGTCTGTGAATTCTTTCACAGACCTATTGGTGGATACCACATCATTGACTATTAACAAAGCAGGAGCTCTATTTAAGTGGATTGCAGATCCTCCCACCACCGCTAACCCATTAGATAGCGCTGTCAAACTCTGACAATGTGATCTAACATGTGCTGGCGGGGTCTGCACCATTCAACACACCCACTGGAGGCCCAGTGACGTGGTCGCTGGACACCGATGAGTTGTCATGACAGCACGGGGTCGGATTATGACCCATGTCACTGTCCGGACTCACTTCCTGTGAACATAACATGGACACCGGCATTCACAGGAGATGATCATTTGTGCGGGGCATCAGTCCAACTCTGTACAGCAGCAGTGAACAGATAGTGCAGGCCTTAAATTCCCTAAAGTGACTAGTAAAGACAATAAAAAGTTACAAAAAAGTTTATTTTTATTTTTAATACCTTTTAGTTATTATTTTAATTTATATTTTAATAAAATATGGAAAAAAAAGATAATAATGTTAAATCACCACCCTTTTGACCCATTAAAAATACAACAAACACACAAAATACACTTATTTAGTATCGTCGTGTTAAGAAATGTCCAGTTCAATATGTTGTAAAAAGAATGTACAAGTCATCCACCAAAAAAAAGTCTTCATGTGGTTGTATTAACAGAATAGTAAAAAATGTAAGTCTTTCAGAACATGGGGAGGAAGGACTGAAAACAAAAAATCAAAATACGCCCGGGGGGCTAAAGGGGTTAAAGGAAATGATACATGGTTCTCTAAACAGGGGCGGAACTACCGTGGTGCAACTGGTGCAGCTGCACCAGGGCCCCGAACAGCTATGGGGCCCCTGAGGCTCCAGCGGCAGGTCCGTTCCCCTGTCAGACAGGAGGGCGCGTGGTAGGTAGGGGCCCTGGCAGTACTACCCTGCAGCATTCAACGTGGGGGGGTGGTGGTTATGGGGGGAGCTGTCGGGTGTCAGCTCGCCCCCCTGCTCTCCCTCCTAACCTGTGCGGCCGGCGCCGAGAGCAGAGTCAGACTGTGGTGAGTCGCAGCAGATCTCCATCTCCTACCTCGGTATCCCATAGTGCAGGAGATAGAGATCTGTTTTAGAAGCCACTAAACCTTTCCAAATGATTGATCACTGGTCTGGTGTTAGGAAGGAGGGGGGAGGTGAAGACCAGTCACATGCAATTTCAGCTGTGAAGATGCTGGTGAAGGCCGTGGTGCTGCTGCTGCTCGGGATCCTGGGGGAGAAGGTAATTGCGGTGTGGTGACCGTGCCTGAGACTGACCATGCCTATGACTGAGGTGACCTGAAGACAGAGTTACTTTAATTCTCTGTTCTTGGGCAGTTCTGGCTTCCTGGGACTTGTAGTGCCACCTCCACTGAGTTCAGCACTGACTCACTAGAACTTGTAGAGTGACTTCTTATAATGCTGGGCTTTCTGGGACTTGATGTTTTGTCTCTGTATACACTATATAACTTTGTGCTGACTTTCTGGGAGTTTTAGTTCCATACTCTAGAGATCCTGAGTATGAAGCCTCGGCCATCACTGTGCAGCACTCAGACAGTCATTATAGGGGATGGGAGGCAGCCTACAGGGGAGACACAGGCACAGAGAGGGGAGATACAGGGGAGAGACAGCATACTGCAGGGAAACAGCATACAGGGGAGAGACAGCATACAGGGGAGAGACTGCGCACAGGGGAGAGACTGTGCACAGGGGAGAGAATGCGCACAGGGGAACGACAGAGCACAGGGGAACGACAGAGCACAGGGGGAAGACAACATACAGGGGAAACAGCGTACAAGGGGGAGACACTATACAGGTGGCAGGCACTATACAGGGGGAAGACACTATACAGGGAGCAGACAGCGTTTAGAGGGGTGACAGGTGCAAGAAAGACAGCGTATAGGGGTGAGACAGGTGCAGAAGAGATAGTGTACAGGAGGTGACAGGTGTAGGGTTTGAGGCAGCATACAGGAGAGACAGGAGCAGTGAAGACATCAAACAGCGTGGAGATAGCGCACAGGGTGGGAGAGAGAGTGCACAGAGTGGAAGAGACAACGAACAGGGTGGAAGAGACTGACAGCACACAGGGTGGGAGACACAGTGCACAGGGTGGAAGAGACAGCACATGGTGGAGACAGGCACAGAGAGGAGAGAGATGTGCACAGAGAGGGGAGAGGCAGCACATGGGAGGGAGAGACAGGGATTATATTTATGGGTATTATATATAGATATATAAAATATAGTTCCCAGCCTTTACATTACATATATCCAGCCAGTATGTGTTAAAGGGGCCCACTGAGACTCTTTCGCCCGGGGCCCACAAAAACCTGGAGCCGGCCCTGCCCGTGGCACTATTCTGGCAGCATTGAGTCCCGGGGGAGGGCTGGGAGCACTTTTCTGCTTTTCTGGCATTGAGTCCCGGGGGCAAGTGCTGATAGGATACAGCGCCGCCCGCAGCGTTCTGGCTATCAGTAAGAAGGGGGGCGGGTGGGTTGCCGTTGGAGCAGCAGCATTCATTTCCGGCTCTTCCGTGGAGGCAGGAATCACACCCTCACCAGAGACGGTGAGCAAGTTGAGGATACAGGGCTCCAGGTAAGAGCCCCGGTCGGAGCAGGGCTTTGGTCTGGTGGGGAAGGAAACAGTCTGTCTATGAACACAGCACTGCACACAAACATGATTCGAGGGGGGGGGCCCCGAAAAATTTCTTGCACCAGGGCCCACTACAGTCTGGGTCCGCCCCTGTCTCTAAATATTGTGAAAATATATATCAGAAAATAGTAACTATATATGTTTCTCTATATTACTCATAAGAGTGAAGTTTAGGGTATGCTCACATCTGTGTGTATATGATCTCCACAAGAAAAGTAGATTTTTCATCAATATAATATCCATGTGATATGCTTATAAGATTCCGTAAAAAGTTAGAATACATGAATGGATAGATAGATAGATAGATAGATAGATAGATAGATAGATAGATAGATAGATAGATAGATAGATAGATAAAAAAAACAGAAAAAAACTGCACAGCACTCACAGACAATGTGAACTGGTGCCAGCAGGGACACTGGGTCAAACAACTAGAAAAAAAATTCTCTGCAGCACTCAGCTAGATAGATCTTACCAGTCTCCTGCTGCTGCTTCCGGGACCGCTCATTAATCTTCATGCATATTCATTACACTGACTGGCAACAGCCAATCACAGATGCTCATGTAGTGCCCACTGGCCAGCTCGCTACAAAAGGGTACTGCACCCCGAACAAAAGGTGCAGTCTTCTTGTCCTGTTAGGGGGTAATAGAAGTCTGAAGCTCCCTACCGCATACATACACCTAGAGAAAGGGGGCCCAGTGGACAGCCCGTTACCAGGGTAACCGATCCCGGTGGGAAGAGAGCTAGGGTATATAGTGAGTGGGAAAAGAGCGGGAAGCAGGCAGTGAGAAGAGTAGAAGAGTGAGAGAGAAGAAGAAGTAACGGGGAGGGCACCTCAACCTGGTGGCCCAGACAGAGAGGGGCAGACAGTGGGTGACTGAACAACCCTGGCCCAGTCCAAAGCGGGGTACCGGCTCTTAAGCGGTGCAGAGGTCCATCCCTGAGCTGCAGATACTGGTATGATTGACAGCTTCTTAGGAGCACGATCCGCTCGACATACGCACGGTCCCCACCAGAAGCACTAAACCGGGTTGGGCCCCTAGAGCGAGAAGAGGGTGTTCCATATGACCCAACAGGCCTGGTTCCCAAGCGGGATTCGTGCAGGGCAGCGCGAGGAAGAAGGAGTGCGCAGAGGTAGGACAGTGGAAGACAAAGGAAGGGACATACAGTTGTGTTTGGAGTTTTGTGTGAAATGATCAATGTTTTGCTTTTTGCTTCATTCTCTTTTGTGTTTTTTCATTGAAGACAAATTAAATGAAGATTTTCTGGAAGAAACTGAGTATTATCTGACAGAATTGCAGGGGTGTCAATACTTTTGGCCACAACTGTAGCTGGAGCTTCAGATAGCCATTGCCCCCTGCCAGGACCACCCATTGTACTACCCTGGCTGTACCAACCGCATACCCTGTAAACTGCAGATTACTGGAGTAAAGACCCGTGCAGAGCAAGCAAGTGTCTGTGTTTCCTTCCTGATGAACTGTGTCATTCCAGTTTCATAGCAGAGACTGCGCTGCCCTATTCCTATCATCACACTACACAGCCCCGGGGACCCCACTCCACCTGTAGGAGCCATAACACCTTGCTGCCGCCCATCACCCGGAGGTCTCCAGCAGCACCGGTGCCATCACCGGATCTACAGGTGGCATCACAACATTCATTTATAAACTTTTAACCCTGTAAATACCCCTCTTTTTATTGTCACCCCAAGGGTACGACTCGGGCACTGACCACCCGTGACATCCTAGCACCCAACCTGTGAGATCTGAGTCCCCAGACCCTTGTGGGCCCAACACTCACTCTCTATGACAGCGTCTATGATTGGCTGTTGCAATCAGATTACGCTCTCACAATCTGTGCCGGTGTCTGTGCTTAGTTGCCATATACATTATTGGCAACCAACCTGCCGCCATATCTGTGTTAAATAAATAATTAAAAAAATAATGGGGTAATAAATGCATAGGGGTCTCCAATAGTTTTCATTCTCAACACAGATAAAGCGGACAGCTGCGGGCTGCAGCCTCCAGCTGTGCACTTTATCTTGGCTGAGTATCAAATTGGGAGGGACCCAGCCATTGTTTTTGTACATTATTTATTTCATTTAAAAAACAGCGTGGGATCCCTTATTTGATATTGAAAGACCCTGTTGAAAACACCATCCGTGTGAAGTGTGTGTGCTGTGCAATTTTTTTATCGCACCCATTCACTTGCATCGGGAGATTTATGCTGGCATACGCAACATGCAAATTTTTCCTCAACAAAATCCTTGCTAAGGAAAGGTAAAAATTTGCAGATGGGCATTGTACTAGAGTTTAACCTTGTTGTGAGTACAACCTGATGCTTTATGGATTGCACTTTCAGAGTTTAAACGCAGATGTGAGCGCACCCTTATTCTGAGGCTCTTCCTATGGGTAAGGAAGCTCCCAGGTAAATACTCATTGTTCCTGCATCTCCTCTACAGGAAAAACAAGGGATAAACAGTTTCACGTGAAGCTTTTGAATCCGTCTAGATTCCTTTACTGTGCCGATTATGTGGTCAATCTGCTGTTAACGTCTCTCTTTTCTGTTGGCTTTTACCATTCAACTTCCTCTGAAGATTAATAAACATTTACCTTACATTCTCTGCACCCGTCTCCATTTTGAAGTGCCTTCGGAGAATCCCTTATCTCCATTTGACATGTTTGGAGGACCGACAATCTTTATACAATTCTCTGAGACAGGACTAAAGGAAAAAAATATTTTACAGTGAATTTTTGAGCTTTCTTTTCAGTTTGGAACATACACATTGTGAAATATAAAGCACTTGACCTCTCTTTATGTCTTTTTTTTCAGCAATGACACTTATTCAGAACACTCCCGGTAATGCATCTCTTTAGACGCATCATGAATCTCGTAATGAAAGCCTGTGATTGTGCTCTTGCTCGCACCTTGCATCTTTTTGGAAAGTGTTTAGTTTAAATAACCAGTTATAGAAAGCAGGTCAGATTGATATCTGGATAAAAAGTGCTAACTTTCAGTTACTCCACTTTTTCCTCCCATTTTATTTTTTTTGCTTTGGCTTTATTTCAAAGCGTTGTATAAAGAGCCAGTCTAAAACATGGCTAGGTGTAGTTGCTGCTCCTCTCCCGGCTCAAGCCCCGGATCTCTGCTCTTGGCCAATGCTTTGGTCATTGATCTCACCTTATACTGAAGACCTTCAGACTAGATCTTCAGCCCTTTGATACTACACCAAACCCTGGATTCTAATGTTGGTCTTGACATTTGACTATTTACTGCAACTTCATTCTTAACCAGTTGCTTCTTCTTTGCTGTCTTTGCTATCCCATTTCTGAACCTGACTAACCACTTCCTTCTCATCAATACTGCTGTCAGGTGGCAACTTTTCTAAGGACTCTTCATTCACCCTTCTTATTAGACACCAGGGTTACAACCAGGGAATCTGTTATCACCCCGTATTCATTGGCTGAACAATGCTTCGATCACTTATTTGTCTGACAGACATTTTGGTTGCTAATTGAACTGCCTGTGTTCTCCATGAGAAATCTATCGACAGGCATCTATACTTATAAGTTATCTACAGGAGAACAAAATGATCATCAGCCTGAAATTGGACATGCCTGATCAACATCACTCATCATTATGAGTATCAGCCGAACCTATCGATATCAGTGGGTGCAGCTGACATTAGTGTTATAATTAGGGGGGCTTTATACTCTAAACCACTGGTTAGCCTTGAATTAAAAAAAAAACCCTGTCTGGTATGTGGTATGCCCTTGCTAGCATCCTTGCTCTGCCATGCCTCCTCCCAACAGAGATGCCAGCATACTCACCCCTCTGGTGGTCCTGCAATGTGAGCCTGGGCACCCCAAGCCCTATGAGGCCTGCGCAGGTCACACGTGCCCAGGTCATGCTTCCTTCTTTTAAAGTGCCAATGTGCCTTACTTGAAAGTACTGCTCAGCATATGGCTGATAGGCACAGAGTATTTAAGGCATCTTCCCTCTATGAGAAGTGCCAAAGCAACCTTGTCTAACACTAGAGACACACTACTAGTTTTCAGGTCCCTTTCGCAGTATCCTGTCCCAGTACCTATTTCTGATAATCTGTAACCTGCCTGAACCCGCTGTGCCTGCTATATCTGTTGCACTTGCAATTCCCACTAAACCAGTTGTGCTGCCATACGTGGTGCACTTGCCTGAATCAACCGTGCTGCCTTTCTCTCTGCATCTGCCAGCCTCAACCATCTAGTCAGTACTAACTGCAGCAGAGACTGTTTGTGCCTGCATCCATTACCAAGTCTGTATCCGTGACCCCTATGGCAAACTTACGAGGTACCATATATTCCTGGAGCAGCCCCTGGCAGCTACCTTTTAGCACAAGCCAAACCTCATGAGTGGAGGTTCTAGTGAAGACGAGGTAATCACTTAATTATGCCCCTTTGGACGAGATCAGTCCCGTTGCCCAGTGAGGCCACTCACATATGCTCGCATGAACAAGACTTACAGTAAGCGACTTGAAATTCTGGATTCATTCATTTTTAAGATGTGATCAGACAGAAAAATTCCATGGACAACCATGGCACTGCTTCATATTGAAATCCAACATGCCGGATCCTTCTCTTCTCCGATATTCAACATCGACGGTTGGGTCAGTCTTGCAGTTTCATCCGATAATTAATCGAATGCTTATGACCAGCTTAACTTAAAATCTATAATGCTGGGTAACCCATTTATGGAGTCCATACCCCACAAGTGGGGCACAGGGGCATGAGTTGTCTTCTTGAAGGGTTGTTTACTTCCACTAGCTGTTCTCTGGCCATTCGTTGTGTAATTTGCTATTAAACACACCATTTATTCGTAACCGTCAGAGCTGAATACATAAAACCGGTCACTACCTATTGAATTGTAACATGGAAATTGGTAATATGTGATGTTTATTGAACGTGGTATAAGAACATATTTATTTGTAATGCCCGGCTGGTGATGTATTGAGAAAGTGGGACTATTCAGGAAAAGCAGGATTTATTACAGGGGCTGTAATTGAGATCTTTGACAGGAAATACTCTAATGTTTCACAAGCCTGGGCTCTCATTTACACACAAAAGCAAAAGGTCTTTGTGGCACTGTAAAATGTTAAACGCCCGCTGAGTGAGATGCAGTCAGATTGAGTTGTGTGCTGCTAAACTTAGAAACCTATTGACACAACCTTTTACATTGCTCCACTACTTTCTTTGAGAGGAAAGTGATGGATTTAAAGGAAAATTACTTAAAAATGTTCAATATGAGAGTAGAGTATTATCTATGACGGTATCTTGTCAAGTAGAGTCATAGATGATGCCGGTATCCCAGGAGCTTGGAATCATGGGGCGCACCAACAAGCTTAGGAAAAAGGTTTTTTGTTCTTATTACAATCTTTAAAAAAATTGTATTCTTAAAACTTTTAAGATGTCTATTGGGGATTTTAGGCTCATTGTATCACCAGCCGTGCCGCTGGCACTTCCACTGTGGGTCACCACCATCTGTGGTATACTCACCCCTCCAGCGGTCCCACGGCGCCTGCCCAAACACCGTCTGTTGTTTCCTGCAACTAGGTCCTGCACACGCCACACTGCTCTTCTGGTAACATGGTTAGGCCGATATTGCGCGCAGCAGTCAGTATGTGAGACAAAACCGGAGACAACGCCGGAGAGATAAAGTCAAATCCAATGCTCAACACTGCTAAAGGACCATCTAAATGGAAGCGTACTCCAGAAATGTTTTTAATTAGATCAGCCGAGGGATGTGTGCTTTAAAGGCCATGATGGTAATATATTTGTTGTAATTCTTTATGACACCTTTCATGAAGTTTATAGAAAAATTGCATTTTTATTATTTCCCCTTCATAATTGAAATCTTAGCAGCTAGTCTATGACATCCTGTATTTAGTCTATTGAGCCTTCAGTTTTTATATCATCTTATCGTGACCGATCAAAGAACACAAACACCAATGACGAAATCCTATTAACAGTTTATAAGTTTTATAATTGCACTCTGTGTAAGGTATACATTTTTAGGATTTCTTAGCTTAGTTTCTTTGACTATTTCTAAGAAATGGATGAACGAGGCAAATGTTGAGAATATGTAGAAGAGTGAAATCAATGTTCTCCAGAGAACCCTAACAAATGTTGTCCTTTACCATATTTTTTTAGCGCAAAATCCTTCACTGACTTTAATCCGGCCTTACTTGTACAAGGAGAAAATCCTGTTTTTGTCATTTTGA
Source organism: Allobates femoralis (assembly GCA_033576535.1). Classification (NCBI taxonomy): domain Eukaryota; kingdom Metazoa; phylum Chordata; class Amphibia; order Anura; family Aromobatidae; genus Allobates; species Allobates femoralis. The sequence continues at coordinate 96,694,627 of JARQOC010000010.1, read as the reverse complement.
ATTTCATGCTTTTTGTTATTTTAATTTCCAAGGTGCTGAGAGCCTCGTAGGTAAAGCGCGCTCCATTACTAATCTGACATTATGAAGCGCACTTTGATTTCTTTTTTTTTAAGGATTCAGTCATCAACAATTGGGATTACCATCTGCTCAGCCAACCTTAAATAATCGGCCCCTAAATCAAGAGCCATTAACACATTTCACTCCTGTGCTGATGACAGATGAGTTAATCCACAATATAATGATGGTTAATCTGTTCCAGTGATATGTGGTGTAAATGTCACCTATCACATATCATTAAATCTATGAGATCTCCGGGGGGTGGGGGTTACGTGCGCTTAGTTTCTAATGTTCTAGACAATATATGCTCCATTAGAGGACAAGTCTCACGTTTCTTTCATTTCATTGTAAACTACTTTCCAAACTCAAAGACATAACAAAGAGGACTTTAGAGTGTGTGGAATGAGTTTATTTATTTTTTTGTGCCAACTCTTTAAGTAGGATATATGAATTTTAAAATTAGAAAGTCGAGTCCTGATAACAATGGGCTTATATTGGATGGCAGGTACAGCCATTTTTATCACACTGAAGTTTATGTACTTTCCTGCTGATTGGGTAGATTAGTTATATAGTTACAAAGGTTGAGAAATAAACAAGTTTCAGAATTTTCAATAAATTCAAGGTAATTTGTCAGGTAATTTTCTTGTATAATTCTAATGGTGTCCTGGAATAGATCTTAAACAGCCCTTTCAGGATCAGTAACTTTTATTGCCGTACCTTGTCCTATCTCACTTTAAGTCCCAAAGAATTCTGTGTCTTGTACCAGCTAATAAAGTGTATATAAATCCAAACTGAAAATTCACTGCTCCCTACATCCATAATTTTGCCCATCTCTTGTTTGACATTGTTAGTGATAATAAAAGGCTTCACTGTCATTTACTATAACTACTGAGAGGTGTGAGGCAGCAATGAAATGCAATTAGGATTTACATACACTTGACTTGCCAATGTACAACACTGAATTTTCCAGAGCTTACAGCAAGGTAACATGAGGAAGTAGTGTTTTTGTCACGTCCTACTGACGGACCCCACACGTGGACCCACTGGACCGCGTAGAGCGGATGCTGATACCGGGTGATAGAGAGGCAGACACGTACCGTAGAGTCAACGGGTTTATTAAACAGAACTATAACACAGAACCACACGCCCCTGGAGAGGGCCACAAGGTCGCAACACCGGGAGCCCAGCGAGGGAGACCCCGGAGCGCTTGACCCCTATACAGGGATACCGCCGGGATCAGCCTCGAAGGGGCCAATGCTACGGACACAAGTGTTCAACCGACCCCAGGCGATGTGGTAATGAAACAGCACCCGGGAATACAATACGAAACGAGAACCGTGAATACAGAGCACCAGGAACACGGGGAACCAGGAACACAGGAGAGATCCAGGAACACGGAGAGATCCAGGAACACAGGGAGATCCAGGAACACAGGGAGATCCAGGAACACAGGGAGATCCAGGAACACGGAGAATCCAGGACCACGGGGGATCCGGAGCCGGGCGAGAACCAGCGATCAGCTTGGAGGGAATCAGGAGACCATCCAGGAACACGGTGATCAGCCAGGAACCGGCAGGAACGAGATCTGGGGGAGGTAACACAGAGCGATCAGACCAAACGGAGAGCGACCTGACAGACCAGTAGTGGCAGCTTCACTAAGGAGAAGATTGCCCTGGCCCCGACTGATTGAAAACAGGAGGTTTATATCAGAGCAGGGCAGGCCTGATTGGCAGTGCACAGAGACCTGGTGATTGGCTGAGGGAGGAGCCAGAACCCTGCAGCCTCTCCAGCAGAAACTGAGTAGGAGACAATTTCATGTGCACAAGCAGTGGTACCAGAAGTGAGAGGAGCAATGTTGCTCAAGCCGAGGGAGTAAGGGCAGCAGGCCGCGGGCATGGGCGGCAGGCCCCCGAGGGGTAACAGTTTTAAATGTTACTGATCCTGAAACGGCTGCTTAAGCCCTATTCTAGGATACCATTACTTTGCACTAAAAAGTCACCTGACAGATTCTCATTAACACATCATTAATTGCCACATTAATTCTAAGTAGACTTGAGCCAAATATTCCAAAATGTGTTTTCTGAACGCCCATCTACAGGTTCGATACATCTTAAATAGGAAGTGGAGGTGGTGTTTACTGCCATCTAAAATAATAGTTTCTCTATTAAAAAAATGAATGAGATTGAGTTTATTATTTTGTTTCCAGACTTCCATTAACTATAATATCAGGTGAACACGAAACACAATCATATTGCTACCCTCATCATTGAATCCTTGGAGTTCGACTCGTTCTCAGAAAATATCAAGTATTTGTGGGGGAAAAAACTCCTGAGCCTCTTCCAGGAAAAGCCTTAAAAATTGTGAAATGCTCTACTAAAAAATGAAGACTTGTTCTTACCAGATGTAATGGCCAATGAAGAGATATCTCATTGATGGCTTGAAAAGTAGCTTACCAAAATCTATTCCCATTCTTTTTAATGGGTGTCATACAGCCCTCCTGCTCCAGGGGATTGTAATCAATAATAATGACCTTGATAATAACTCAGTAACATCATTTGTGACCTGTCTACTGAATAAGTGATAATTGAATGATGAGTGCTGGTCCTACTGTTAGTACCCTCATATATAATTATTTATCAGCCTTCAGCTCGATCTCGAGTCATGTTGACTTGATGGATGAACACTTTGTAGGAAGTTTGATCTTGTGCAGCCAAGATAGGTCCACAAGGGACTTCTCCAAGCCTATGTAGGACCACCAGGGTCTTCTCCAAGCCTAGATAGCTCCAGCAGGGTCTTTTCCACTGTTATCTGGAAAATATCAAGCCATCGGGTTGTTGGTCGTCCTCTTCAGCTTGTTCCTTCTATTTTTTCGAACATTATCCTTCTCCAGTGATCACTCTCTTCGCATGATGTGTAGACAAGTTGTAGCTTGGTGATTCTTGCCTCCAGTGACATGTCTTGGCTTGATTTGTTCCAGAATTGATGTGTTTCTTCTTCTTGCCATCCATGGTATTGAGAACATCCTTTTCCAACTCCATTGATCCGAGTAGATTGAAGTCCTTTATAACTTCCAGTTCTTCACAGATATGGGGTCTCATTTCACATACGTGTATAAAGTGCTAGTATGCATGCACAATCTGTACTGAATTTACTGGCTGATGGTGTGGGAGTCAGACATTAACACTACCATTCTCACTTACTTAGAAAAGAATGGATCAGTGGTAATGTCATCTATACACACTATGACTCCATTGACATGGCAGAAAATGGACCCCTGTTTTTGTGATTAGTGGGGTTCCCAGCAGTCAGACCCTATTGATCTAATATATATTACTTATTTTGTGGCAAAATTATACTATATGTTTGTGGCTTGACCCCTTTATGCAGAAAAGCCAACATTGAAGGTGCTTGGATAACATAGTACGGCAATTAGAAATGGTAACAAAGTTGGTGGTCAACACTCAACTGCTCAACATGACAAGAGCAGATGGGAATATAAAAAGCACAAGGTTGGAGGGTAAGTTTAATAAAAGTAGAAGCTTTTAGTTCTACCTCTGATGCCACCGTATGAAAACAAAGGATGTACAGTTGACTGACAGTTTATGGATTCGAATCTATAGATGTTGATGAGTCTGTTGGACCTTGGTCAGGAGCCTACAGTAGATTAGATTTTGTCTTACAGTTGATTCTCCTTAGACAGCTCGAGCGTTCTATCCGATCTTGTTATACATTCTGGGCACTGTGCATTTTGCTGTGAACGTTTTGTATTACACCTGCTCACCTGTTCATCTTCTAAGACAATCAATTAAAAGGACTTCATTTGCGCTGGCAGTTCAATATTTTTACCATTACAATCCACCCGATCCAATCTCTCTTTAATCACATGAATCTAATAGCTATGCAGTTTTCCCACCATCCTAACAAGCTGAGGTTAGAAAGTAGAACCATATTTTTGTGAAATAATCAGTGAAGCATTTATAAATTTACAAAAAACAGAATTCATTAAACTGTCTAGTCACAGCTCATTAAAGTAACAGTGAGAGATATAAAACCAACCTGTCTTTAAAGAATGGCTCCATTTACAGTGGATCTTAAGATGCATGGAATCAAACTCTCTCCCAGCAAGACAAGACATCCTATTAGGATAAGAAAAAAGCAGAGCGGTAATAGTTGGGTACCAGGATAGGAAGCCAGGCACAGGATTTTCTTGAGGAAATCAAGTTAATGAAGTCTAACAGGTACATTTTTCCTTGAGGAGACCACCAAGTTGGAGTATGAAGATGGATAGGCTAAGCAATGCTACTATGGGAAATTAAACGTCTACACAGAGTAAGAGGACAGGGGACACCATCTATTGAAGTATTAATCCTAAAAAGTCCCAATCAACCTTTGGAGCCTTGCCACATGACTCAGGATACAAGGCAGGGACCCCAACCTGTGGCTCACTGGTCCGTGATGTGTGGCTTGTGACTGTCTTCCAGCTTGGTATATAAGTACCAGATCTAGCAAGCAGCTATGACCAGCTGGTCTCCAGATAGGAACTTTTGTGAGTAGCCTCACAGAGAACATCTGAATGGGGGTATGGTAGGAACTCGCAGTGTGATTTCTTTGGAAAAGCTTTTGCTTTCAGTATATTGAGGGAATGGGGGCTCTGGGTGTCACTTCCGTGAGCGGGGGTGGGAGTTGGATTTAGCTCGCTACGCTATATCTAAGCTAAATATGGCTCACGGCTATCTTTCAGAGCTGGACGTGGCTCTCAAGCTCAGAAACATTGGGGACCTCTGTCTCAAAGTTTGAGGTAAGGCTCTTTAAATTGTTGATGTTAACTTGTTTGGCTACATGTTCTTGAATCATGTTGCAAGTCTTTTTTAAGGGTTGATATTGACTTTTAGAAATTATACTTTCAGCAAGTGGCACTACAGACCCGGCTCCCAATAAATACACATTATTTTCTGATACCAATAATGTATAGATATTTTACACTTCCCTGGTGAGTATTGCTGTATCAGACATTCTTCTATAAGCCAACAACCTGCAAATTAGTGAGGGTCCAAGTCTTAAGCTATCATACTTAATTAAGGAATTAAAGTAAGATTTCTGGAATGTCACACCTAGTGATGAGTATACACTAGCATGCTCAGGTGCGCAATACCCGTAACAAGCAGTTGGACGCTCAGATTGGCTCAACTCATATACCGAGTATAATGGAAGTCAATAAGACACTCTAACTATTTGTCTCCAAGTCCCCATTGACTTACACTATACTCAGTAAATGAGGTGACCAATCCGAGCGTCCAACTGATTGTTATGGGTATCGAGCACCCGAGCATAGTAGTGCTTACTCATCATTAGCCAAAACTTAACAGAAATTGTGATGCCATTGTTTTTCCCATGCTCCACCAACCTTGGCAAAGCTGTCCAGTACTGGAGTGAAAGTGCCAAAAGTCAGAACATGTTTGTCTAAATTTTTGCAACTTTAAAAACTTTTAGAAACATTTAAATGAATTAGACCATATGAATCCTTACAATGCTCTCTGCCGAGTGCTTCCGCTTGATGAGCATTTTTTTAGCAATCTAGGTCAGGATCTATAGGATGATGGTGGTAAATGGTTTGTATAAAAAAGTCTATGTAGAGTTTCACATTTGAGTTTCAGTCCATTCTGAGACATTTTCCCTTTTTAGCATAAGCAGCTACAGTTGGAAAAAAATTACTTGCAATGGTACCTTTACACGCGGCAACATGTCTAGGGTGTCAACAGGTAACTTACTGGCTGCAGTGAAATCATGGAGAGATTATTCCATTTGTACACAGCAACAAGATAGAACCTTGTCTCCATGATTTCACTGCAGCCAGGAAGTTACCTGTTGACACCCTAGAAATGTTGCCGCGTGTAAAGGTACCATAAAAGATGTGGCACCTTATTACAATGCTAATAGAAAGGAAAGAGTCCTTAAAAGGAACCTGTCATATCCTTTTTTGCTATTAAACTAACCCCATTGTTATTTAGATCATGTGCTGTGCATAAGTAACCTGTGTTTTTTAATCATTGTATTTATCCTAAAAACAGTTTAGATACTTAGATGTTTTCATTAGCTACCTGCCCAGAGAGTCATACAGTCATCTAGGTTGTTAGCAGACATGTCACTCAACTGCAGACATCCTGAAATTCATCTAATGCTGTCTGGCCTGTGGTGATGTTGTAGCACCCCAGGGTCCGGTTGCCACAATACTAAGCTTGGAAGCAAGGGAAGGCACTCACCTCAGGTAAAACACACACGTCCACAACACCTTCCCAACTCAGGCCAGAAGCAGGAGCTCTAAAGCCCGGGTTCATGGCAGGTCCCATATAAATACTGGTCTGGGGGCGAGGTCAGGCAGTTCAGTTCCTAGGAGGATCGTAGAAGACATCCTACGGTCGGGTGCTGTGCCAGGCACGTCCGAGGAAGCTGACTAGCCAGTGTGAGGGACCCGTAGGTGATGGTCTGAGAGAAGTGGAGAAAAGGTGTGCGGAGTGGAGCAGAGCCAGCTCACCCCAGCACCGAGCACAGGACGGACACCGGAGTCCGTGATCACAAGGGACTTTATGCCCAGTAGCCAACACCAGAGGGCGGGTAATTCCAAGTTCCTTGCTGATCACAAGGCCAAGAGACGCAGCAACATCAAGGAGAGCTCAGGGAGATGCAGTGAAAAGAAAGTAACACCAAAAAGACCCGAGCCACCTGTCACACTGTCAGAACAGACAAGAGAGGAGAGGGTCACAGCACAGCTTCAAAACAGCCTGGGCCCACAGGGAGTAGCTCAATAGGAAGACCTCAGCACTTGCCAGGTGTGGGAAAACCTGAACTTGCTTCCAGGCTCTGGACCCCTAACACCATTTGTGACCTGTGCCCTGAATAAACCTGCTTATGACTTCAGTAAAGGTAAAGGAGACTGTTACCCCTGTGTCTGTCAGTTATGTCGAACATTAAATTCTGCACCCCCAACAAACTCACCACCTCCATAGACAACCCGGTTGCCCTGGGGACCCGCTCTTCCTGTGGAGAGCTGAATCACCCTCGCTACTACTGCCATCATCCCCAGAGGTTCCGACTGCAGCAGCAGCTATACCGGCCGCGTCCCAAGGGTGGCGTCACGTCAAAAACTTTTTATTTTATTTTCCTCCATTTTTCAATTCCCTTTTTAACTGACCTCCCGATGAGGGGATCACAGACCGGGTCATGCCATCATGACATCTGGCAGCCCCAGACAATGACGAGAGGGCACAGTTCCGAGTACCCCACAGTTGCCGCCAGTGACGAGTTAATGTCACGACCATATGACTATAATGGGTGGAGCAAAGACTACATTGTCCGTCATGCAAGGCTGCTTAGCGCCTGCTATTATTGTCACATGTTCATGACATTACACAGGTCCTTCTAGAGAGCCTTGACATGTTTGCTAACCACCCAATTGACTGTTTGACTATTTGTTCAGGTAGCTAATGAAAATATTTAAGTATGTGAAGTCCTTTTTTGGATAAATAGAATATAAAAAAAGCAGGTTACTAATGCACATAAAATGATCTATGATCTAAATAACATTGAGGGCAGTTCAATAGCAAAAAGGGACATGACAAGTTACCTTTAAAGGAATTTTCTAGGATTTGTTTGTATATTTAACTAGAAGCAGACAATTCTAGATGCTTATTAGTGATGAGTGAATATTAATGATCTTTGGGTTCGGACAGCTCTAACCGTAACTTTGAACTGTTTCCATACTTATAACTTGAAATGAGCCAACTTTTCCCGAACATTTTCGCCACTTTCAAATTCGCCACGAACATTGTCAATTTGGTTTGTAAATCGGAAACTCAAGCAATTATCCTAACAATTGGCAAATACATCTCTGTTTGGGAAACAAGTTTGAAATTGAAAATGGCCCTAAAACTTCCCTGATTGTTTAGGGCCAAAATACTTGGCAGAAGGCTCACTGGCTGTGCACAACACCTAACGTTATGATTAGGAGTGTTTTTCCAGCCATTGATTCTACTGTTTTCTTTCAACCTGTTTAATATTTTTGAGCTTTAAAATATTTTTTTTTAAGCTTCCTGGAGTTTTGCAGGTGTTTTTTGACACCTGCGGACCAGTTGCCACTAGAAGTTGCAGCAACTAGGATCGGTAAGTCCAGTCACCCAAACACACACCCAACACATCCCGATCCCAAGACTAGGGACTCTATGCCCAGCAACAGGACGGCAGGAGGAGACAGGTGGAGGGCGAGAAGTTAGACAGGAAACGGTCAGGAAGGAGGTAAACAAAATTAGAAAACACCAGATGTAGTCAGTTAGATGTGCAGTAAGTCAGACAAGTTCAGTCAAGTCAGTAGTCATAAGGAGAAGAGAGAACACCATCATTACCCGATCCTGAGAGGACATGGACCCGGCGGCCTGTACCACCATGAGGCTTGTCCGAGTCCTGGGCTTCAGACCGTAGAGAGACAGAAGGAGTCCTAAAAGCAGAGGTAGTGAGCAATCCACTGTGTGCCCGAATTAGCGGGAAAGCTGCAGGACTGGGCAGAAACCTGGGTGCCAACTCTGAGGTGGCCAGGACGCTCCACGCTCCAACCACATTACTGGTCCGTTGCGGGGTAACATAGTAACATAGTAACATAGTAACATAGTTTTTAAGGTTGAAGGAAGACTTTAAGTCCATCTAGTTCAACCCATAGCCTAACATGTTGATCCAGAGGAAGGCAAAAAAAAAACCCATGTGGCAACACTAAGCTCCATATTGGGGGAAAAAAATTCCTTCCTGACTCCAGATACGGCAATCAGACTAATTCCCTGGATCAACGCCCTATCAAAGAATCTAGTATATATAAACCGGTGTCACGTGCTACGGACGGACTACTCACGTGGACCCACTGGACCGCGTAAAGCGGATGCTGACACCGGGTGATAGAGAGGCAGACACGTACCGTAGAGTCAACGGGTTTATTAAACAGAACTATAACACAGAAACACACGCCCCTGGAGAGGGCCACAAGGCCGCAACACTGGAGACCCAGCGAGGGAGACCCCGGAGCGCTTGACCCTGTACAGGGATATACCGCCGGGATCAGCCTCGAAGGGGCCAATGCAACGGACACAAGTGTTCAACCGACCCCAGGCGACGTGGTAACAAAACAGAATCGAGAATATAACGAGAGACGGGAAGCAGGAACACGGGGAACTAGGAACGCAGGGAGATCCAGGAACACGGAGAGATCCAGGAACCAGGGAGATCCAGGAACACGGAGAGATCCAAGAACCAGGGAGATCCAGAAACACAGAGAGATCCAAGAACCAGGGAGATCCAGGACCACGGGGGATCCGGAGCCGGGCGAGAACCAGCGATCAGCTTGGAGGGAACCAGGAGGACGTCCAGGAACACGGTGATCAACCGGGAGCCGGCAGGAACAAGATCTGGAGGAGGTAACACGGAAAGATCAGGTAACAGACCAACGAGGAGCGACCCTGACAGACAGAGAGTGGCAACTTCCCCAAGGGGAAGGTAGAAGTTGCCCTGGCCCCGACTGATTGCAAACAGGAGGTTTAAATCAGGACAGGGCAGGGCTGATTGGCCGGGCACAGGGGCTTGGTGATTGGCTGGAGGGAGGAGCCAGATCCCTGCTCTTCCAGCAGAACCTGAGTAGGAGACCGTTTCATGAGTACTAGCAGTGTACCAGAGGAGTGAGAGGAGCAATTTGCACCAGCAGAGGGTATAAGGGCAGCAGGCCGCAGCAACGGGCGGCAGACCCCCGAGGGTAACATACCCCCCCTCTACGCCCCCCTCCCCAGACGGACACTGGCGGGAACCTGCGCAGCAGGCGCGGGGTAAGGAACCTCCGCCTCCTTTTCCTGGTGGCACCTCCGGGCAGAGGGGTCTCGAGGGCAGTGGCCATGGCGTCATGGGACGAGACAGAGAGAAACCGGATGTCGGTAGGGACACCGGCAGGCGGCAGGACGCCGTCAGGACACCGGCAGCGGCAGGACGCCGTCAGGGACACCGGCAGGCGGCAGGACGCCGTCAGGGACACGGCAGGCGGCAGGACGCGTCAGGGACACCGCAGGCGGCAGGACGCCGTCAGGGACCCGGCAGGCGTAGAGGACGCCGTCAGGGACACCGGCAGGCAAGACGTCATCAGGGACACCAGCAGGCAAGACGTTCTCAGGGACACCAGCAGGCAAGACGTCATCAGGGACACCTAGCAGGCAAGACTCATCTAGGGACGTCATCAGGACACCGACAGGCAAGACGTCATCAGGGACAGCGACAGGCAAGACGTCATCAGGGAACACCGTCAGGCAGACGTCATCAGGGACACGACAGGCAGGACGTAAATCGGGGACACCGACAGCAGGAACGTCATCTGGGACACAACGACAGGCAACGTCATCAGGGACAACCGACAGGCAGGACGTCATCGGGGACACCGACAGGCAGGACGTCACGGGACACCGACAGGCAGGACGTCATCGGGGACACCGACAGGCAGGACGTCATCTGGGGCACCGACAGGCAGGGCGACATCAGGGACCCGAGCGGCAGGACACCCACCGGATCAAGGCTGGAGACTCCCAGGAACACGGAGGAGGAGCCGGTCCAGGGAACAAGACACGATGGGGACGGTACCTGGGTCTCCTTGTCGTGCTCGGTAGGCTGGCAAGCCAATCATCCAAAGAGGACACCTGGGAAGCCATCTGAGTCTGTAGCTCACGCAGAAGGTCCCACTCCTGGTGGAGACTCAGACCTGAGAAAAGAGAGTGGGATCAACAGTAGAGGGGCCCCCAAGACTGTGGGGCCCGGCGGGGAGTCCTTCTCCGGCTGCTGGGGTGCAGGGAGAAGAGGACGCTCGGGCCCTAACGACTGGAAAAGGCGCCGTAACCCGGTCGTGACTCTGGTTGGAGGATGCGGTCAGCTCTCTTTTGACATCAAACCTGGCGTCAGCGGAGTCCATGGCCAGGGCAAAATCTGTCACGTGCTACGGACGGACTACTCACGTGGACCCACTGGACCGCGTAAAGCGGATGCTGACACCGGGTGATAGAGAGGCAGACACGTACCGTAGAGTCAACGGGTTTATTAAACAGAACTATAACACAGAAACACACGCCCCTGGAGAGGGCCACAAGGCCGCAACACTGGAGACCCAGCGAGGGAGACCCCGGAGCGCTTGACCCCTGTACAGGGATACCGCCGGGATCAGCCTCGAAGGGGCCAATGCAACGGACACAAGTGTTCAACCGACCCCAGGCGACGTGGTAACAAAACAGAATCGAGAATATAACGAGAGACGGGAAGCAGGAACACGGGGAACTAGGAACGCAGGGAGATCCAGGAACACGGAGAGATCCAGGAACCAGGGAGATCCAGGAACACGGAGAGATCCAAGAACCAGGGAGATCCAGAAACACAGAGAGATCCAAGAACCAGGGAGATCCAGGACCACGGGGGATCCGGAGCCGGGCGAGAACCAGCGATCAGCTTGGAGGGAACCAGGAGGACGTCCAGGAACACGGTGATCAACCGGGAGCCGGCAGGAACAAGATCTGGAGGAGGTAACACGGAAAGATCAGGTAACAGACCAAACGAGGAGCGACCTGACAGACCAGAAGTGGCAACTTCCCCAAGGGGAAGGTAGAAGTTGCCCTGGCCCCGACTGATTGCAAACAGGAGGTTTAAATCAGGACAGGGCAGGGCTGATTGGCCGGGCACAGGGGCTTGGTGATTGGCTGGAGGGAGGAGCCAGATCCCTGCAGTCTCTCCAGCAGAACCTGAGTAGGAGACCGTTTCATGAGTACTAGCAGTGGTACCAGGGAGTGAGAGGAGCAATGTTGCTCCAGCAGAGGGTATAAGGGCAGCAGGCCGCAGGCCACGGGCGGCAGACCCCCGAGGGTAACAACCGGTAATATTATAGTTTTCAAGAAACGGCATCCAGGCCTTCTTAAATGTTACTATGACTCACTCTTACAACATCATGTGGCAGAGAGTTCCATAGTCTCACTGCTCTTACAGTAAAGAATCCGCGGTCTGTGATTATGATTAAACCTTCTTTCGCCCAGACGTAGAGGATGCCCCCTTGTCCCAGTCTCAGGCCTAAGGTAAAGAGATCATTAGAAAGGTCTCTGGACTGTCCCCTCATATATTTTACATTATTATAAGATCACCCTAAGCCTTCGTTTTCCAAGCTAAATAACCCCAAGTTTAATAACCTGTCTTGGTATTGCCAGACCCTTAGTCCTCTAATGACTTTTGTCGCTCTCTCTGGACACCCGTCTAGTTCACTATGTCTTCTTATACACCAGGGACCAGAATTGTACACAGTATTCTAAGTGTGGTCGCACTAGTGACTTGATAGAGGTAAAATTATGTTCTCCTTATGAGCATCTATGCCTCTTTTAATGCATCCCATTATTTATATTGCCTTTGCAGCAGCTGCCTGACACTGGCCACTAAAGTGAGTTTGTCATCTACCATACACCCAGGTCTTTTTCAGTGACAGTTTTGCCCAGTGTTTTACAATTAAGCACATAATTATACCTTTTGTTTCCTCTGCCCAAGGCATAACTTACATTTATCCCCATTAAAGCGCATTTGCCATTTAGCAGCCCAAGCTTCTAGTTTCATAAATCCTCCTGTAATATAAGATTGTCCCTCGTGATTGATTACCCTGCAGAGTTTAGTGTCATCTGCAAAAATTGAGATCTACTCTGTATGCCCCCTACAAGGTCATTATAAATATTCAAATAGAAGCGGGCCCAACACTGAGCCTGTGGTACCCACATGTTAACTGTGGACCCATTCTGAGTGTGATCCATAATAACCACCCTTTGTTTCCTATCACTAAGCCAGTTCTTAACCACTTACACATATTTCCCCTATCCCCATTGCCCTCATTTATGTATCAACTTTTGTGTGGCACCGTATCAAAAGCTTTTGAAAAGTCCATATACACCACATCCACTGCATTTCCTTGGTCCAGTCCAGAACTTACTTCTTCATAGAAGCTTATCAGATTAGTTTGACAGGAACGGTCCTCATCAAAACCATGTTGATAATGGGTCATGAGGTTATTTTTCTTCAGATACTCCAGTATAGCATCTCTAGAAACCCTCAAGGATTTTACCCACAGTAGAGGTTAAGCTTACTGGCCTATAAATTCCAAGTTCAGTTTTTGTCCCCTTTTGAATATTGGCACCACATTTGCTTACGCCAGTCCTGCGGACAGACCCTGTTATTAGGAATCTTTAAATTTAAAAATAATGGTCTATCTATGAAAAGTACTTAATTCTGCAGCACTGGGTGTATCACCGGGCCCGGGGATTGTCAATTTTAGTGATTTTTAGACGATGGCCGGATTCCTCTTGGGTTAAGCAGGTGACATTTAATTGAGACTTTTTGTTATCACTGATCATATTGTCTGTCATGGGATATTTTCTTGTGTAAATACTGTTGAAAAAAAGTCATTAGCATATTGGCTTTTTCCTCATCTCATCACCATTTCACCCAGACTATTTTAAAGGGGCAACACCATTTTTTAGTTACTATACTATTATGTAGTTAAAAATATTTTGGGATTCTTTTTACTTTCCTGGCAATGAGTCTCTCTGTCTCAATTTGCTGCCTTGATTTGCTTTTTAAAATGTTATTTAATTTTCTGTATTTATTTAATGCTTCATCACTACTACTGTGCTTTAATTCCCTAAATGCTTTCTTTTTGTCACATATTGGCACTTCTTACCATTTATTAGCCATAGTGGTTTCCTCTATTTCTAGCAGTGCTTATTCCCATAGGGTATAATTGTGCACAGGTCCTATTCAGGATGCTAATAAACATCTCCCATTTGTGTTGTGTACTTTTATGTCTCAGGACATCGTCCCAGTTATTGCACTAAGATCATCTCTCAACCTTGGAAATTTGCCTTCCTGAAGTTTAGTGTCCTTGTAGCCCTCTACTAACTCTTAGTAAAGGATCTTGAAAGCTTATTAGTTATGATCACTATTACCCAAGTGACCTCCAAACCCGTATATTTGATATGCGGTCCGGCCTGTTGGTTAATATTAGGTCCAGTCAGTAGCCCCCCTTCTTGTTGGGTCCTGAACCAGTTGTGAAAGGTAATTGTCTCTCATAGTTTTTCAAAAACTTATTACCTTTGCTGGAACTGCAGGTTTCTGATCCCCAATGTATTTCAGGGTAGTTGAAGTCCCCCATAATAATGACTTCTCACCTGAGTCGCTGCTTCATCTATTTGCTTTATGAGGATATTCTCCTCCACTTCCATTATTGTTGGGGACTTATAACAAACCCCTATCAGTAATTTTTTATTTTTTCCCCCTCCCCTTACTGCCACCCAAGGGATCTACATTTCCATTAGATTCACCTATATTATCACGCAGGATGGGATTTTTAAGGATGATTTTTACGTTATAAACATACACCTCCTCCTCGCCTATTGTACGGTCATTTCTGAACAGACAATAGCCCTGTAAATTAACGCCCAGTCATGGCTCTCGTCAGCAGTCTCTCGAAATTCCACCATGTCATAATTATTTTCCAACAAAATCAATTCTAAATCCGTCCATTTTGTGTGAGGCTTCTGGCATTAGTGAACATGCACTTTATGCATCTCTCTTTACTTCTATTCCTTACTACTAGATTGACTGTTCTAACCCCACCCCCATGCCACTCCCAATTTTATTACTGTGCCCAGGTTATGTTTACACTATCTTCCCCTCCTATACAATGAATACCCTACCCCCCCAATCCTTTTAAACACTCTCTCCAAACCTTCTAGCATTTTCTCCCGCACAGCTGCACCTTCCCATTGAGGTGCAGGGCCGTCCCTAGATAGAACCTGTAGCCATAGAGAAGCGGCCCAGTTTTCCAGGGAACCCAAACCCTTCCTTCCTACACCAATTCCTGAGCCACTTATTTTCTCCCTAATCTCCCTTTGCCTCTCTGTGTGGCTTTAACATGGTACAGGCAGTATTTCAGAGAATACTACTGGAGGTCCTTCGCCTTAAGCTTGCAGCCTAATTCCCTGAAATCATCTTTAAGGACCTTCCACTTACCTCTAACTTTGTATTTGTGCCAATGTGCACCATGACCGCTGGGTCCTCACCAACCCCACCCAGTAAACTGTCAACCCATCAGCGATGTGCCGGACTCCCAGCGCACCGGTAGGCAGCACACTGTTCGATCGATCCCTGTCTTTGTGACAGATTGCCATATCTATTCCCCTATGTCCCAATGACCCAACCTGGTGCAGTGAAGGAAGGCCACTGTACTAGGCCTAGGGGACCAGGCAGGTCGTCCAACAAAAGCCTGTCGCTGCTTGGATCGTAGTTTTGCATGCGGAAGTGAGAGGAAGAGGGGCCCATGAAAAAGAACACAAGAGGGCGTGATCTGGACGAGACATCCGGCTGTTAAAAGAATACCGGAGCCATCACTACACTGTCTTTTAACTTGTACATCTGCCGAGAAAGCACAAGTAAACCGGGTTGAAGCTCACCTGTGTGAGATTGTCATTTCTGCACCTAAGGAAGGTAGACTGAATTGTCGAGCCCGTTGCTACATCCCATACCCAGGGGTCCCGATTCAGCAGCGGCTATACCGGCGAATTCCATGGGTGGTGTCATAACAAAAACTCTTTTATTTTATGGTTTTATTTTCTTTCATCCTTTTTCAAACATCCCTTTTTAACTGATCGCCACGAGGAGATCACGACCGGGTCATGCCACTGTGACATCCCACAGCCCTGACGATGACAAAGGGCCAATATCCGAGTGCCCCACAGTCTTCGCCCGGGGCAAGTCAACCTATATGGTGTGAATTTTTGGATCAGAGCTGGAGGTCCTGAGGAGGTCACAGTCAGGAGGTGAGCCATTGTCCATTTCCAGCCCAGCTGTGTTCACACTCAGAGGATCTTGCAGCATGCTTGGCGTTATTACACTGCAGCTGTGCTGCGCAACCACTGGTCACAAATCCAGAACAAGGAGCATGATGAAAAGGCCAAGGAGAAAGAGAAGGAGGTAGTGGAGACAAAAAGCCTGTTTCCAGCCTTGTGTAGCAACCCGCTAGTGGCTTTCAACTAGTGAATGCCATGATGGACCCCACCCTTTACATGCAGCTATCCAATACGGCATTAACCACACCATCATGTCTTATTTCTTAAGGAGATTGGGCTTGCGATGTAGTTGCCTAGAGCATGGTTGCATGAGTCTAAGGTCAATGACTTTGATGACCCATGTACATGACCCAAGGTGGCTGAAATCATTCAACAGAAGGGGTTTGGCTTCATAACTGAAGAAGGTACTGATCATTGTTGCTACGTCAATCGGTACATCTCGCTGCATGATCATCTTCCCAAAAGACTACGCGCAATCTATGTTGAGGAAAAGGTCACCTTCATGAAGGTGATAGGCATTAAGGGGTGGTTCATGTTTGGCGTAAATCTGGTTACCACCACTGAGTTTGAAAACTGGCAGCAGGAGGCCAACCTGGAGAGAATGTTGCATCAGATGGAGGTCAGGCTTCTCTTGGCTAGCCAGCCAGCTGAACCCAAACTCATGGTGGTCATCAACTACTCCCGTATCTTCTTGAGGGATTGGTCATCCAATAGTTCCTCCATCTTCTTCTCCAGCAGTTGACATGATGAAGTATGCTGGGGCAGGTGGTGGCAGAGAATGCCCCTGGAGGAATGGTTCCTGCAACACTCCGAGACCATCTGGCAGAGCAGTACCATGTGGAATGGTGACCTTCATCTCGGTCAGCATTCAAAAAGCTGCTCAAGTCTTCTTACTCTGAATAAAGAGGACTGGCCTAAGAAAGGCTGTTGGATCGCTGACCCATGTTAACGCATGTGTGTGCGCGTTTTTTTTAAAAAACACATGTGTTTTTATGCAGCAGCCCAAAAATGCTGCTAGCTGTGTTTTTGGGGTGATTTAAAAAAACACATGAGTTTTTTTAACATGGGGCCCTATGGGAAACGCATGCGTTAACGCATGGTACATATAGACAACTGCGTTAACGCGTATGCGTTTTTAATGAAAAGATGACTAAATCACAAAATTTGCCAAATACGTCCAGGTTCCCATGGGACACTATTGGCACCCTTAGGAAAACGGATCCGTTTTCCTAGGTGCTTAAAAATGGATTTGTATGTGTGAACCTGGCCGAAGTGTCGGACAAGTCAGAAGTGCTGTGGACATGTTACTTTTTTGTTTCCTTGCACACATGGTTCAGATTTCTTTTTTTCTGCTGTAAAATCTACACCAAATATGCAATGAAATAAAAACTATATGGGCACAGCACTTCTGAATTCTCATATGGTGGGTTTACACGTCCCGATATCGGGACGATATCGGTATACAACGGCGCGGGAGCGCGCATTTCTTGACACTTTTCCCGATATCGCATCGGCGGTTTACACGCTGCGATATCGGGAAACAACGTCCCTCCGATGTGTACGCCCACCAACCCAGGAACGACCATTTAACATGGGAGTTAATGGGTGAGTTGCGAGTACACATCGTAGTTGTGCTGTTACACGCTACGATGCTGCTACAACGGCCATGCGATATCGGGCAGTTGAAGAGCACGCTCATTCAACCCCGATATCGTTTTGGCATCGTTCCAGCATCGCGTTGTACGTTCAAACCGTACAACGCGCGAGCGATATTGGGTCCAACTCGCGAACCACGTGACTTTTTGTCGGAGTTGGATCGGAGTTGGACGCCGATATCGCGGCGTGTAAACCCACCAATAGACATTGCTGCCAACAGGATAGACTTGCAGATTTTTATTCAGATTCTCAAAATCTGCTTTAAAAGAGAAATCAAACAATGCACCTTGGGCATGGGGCCTTACAACAATATGGTGGAGTCAGATACACAGAAAGCATCCGCCATATGCTGTGAGAGCAGGCACGCAGGTACTGATGAGAGTGTGACAAGTGGTGCCATCAGAAACATTGCTGCAGTTCAGACTCGAGAGGTCACACAAATATGAACTGCACTGCACACCCTGATGTCACCCCTCCTCACACAACACGGTGATATATCACTGCTACCGTGTTTCCCCGATTATAAGTCCCCCCCGATTATAAGTCTGTCTATGGGGGAGGGGAGGGTCGGCTAATATAAGTCCCCCCCAAATATAAGTCCACCTGGGGGGAGGGTCTGCCAATATAACCTTTGCCTTTACCCCCCACTGTCCGGTGCCGTCCTGTGTGTTGTCCCCGGTGCTCCTCTGGCCTCCTCTGTGATGCCCCGGTCTGCGGTGTGGTGCGGTCCAGTTCCCTGTTGATCGGTGCTGCCCCGGACCACTTCCTGCTTTACCCAGAATCCCCGCCCAGGTCAGGCCCTGCGACAATGAGAGCACAGGACCTGTGATGTCACATGGATGCCGCTGGGCTGTGATTGGCTCACGGGTCCTGAGCCAATCACAGCCCAGCGACGCCCATGTGACTTCATGGGTCCTGCGCTCTCATTGGTGCAGGGCCTGACCTGGGAGGGGATTCCGGGTAAAGCAGGAAGTGGCCCGGGGCAGCACCGATCAACAGGGAACTGGACCGCACCACACCGCAGAACGGGGCATCACAGAGGAGGCCGGAGGAGCACCGGGGACACCACACAGGACGACACCGGACAGGGGGGACAAAGGTTGGAAGCAATTTGTGTGTGTGTATGTGTGTGTGTATGTGTATGTGTGTGTGTGTATGGGTGTGTGTGATGGGAGGCTGCAGTGTGGATGGGAGGCTGGGGCTGTCAATATAAGACTTCCCCCGAAAATAAGACAGGGTGCCACTTTTGGCGCCCAAAAAAATATAAGACACGGTCTTATTTTCGGGGAAACACGGTACATCTCACGAGATATCGCAGCTTACACGAGCAAGCTAGTGTTACGAGCGCTAATGCCACTGAGGTTATCTCCTTTCAAAAGGTGATAGAGAATTGCATTGGTGTTATTTAAAAAAAAAACATTTATTGGTGTGGGAATTTGTGTCCTTACTGACTTAGTTTGTAATATTGGGCATCTGATTTACACCTTGACATTACTAACCTCTGGTTTTGCTGCCAGTTGACATTACCCAGCTGGCATCAACTCAAAATACCATTACCCTGTTTGCCAACAGACCTGGGCATCGAGAGAACCGAAGAGCCACTTCTGGGACAGCTGCGGCCTGCTCATTTTATCAAGATTTTAAAATCTTTTAAGAGTTTAAAGATTACTAAACTTTATAGCTGTTCAATTGGGTGGGTTGTTGTGTAGATAGAGGGATGTAAAGTAGAGATCGATTTATAGATGGATGGACAAAAAGGATAGCTTTCACCCTCTGTGCCTTTCATGTTGCACTAAAGGGTGCTTTAGCCTGGTATTTAGCTTTAAAAAACTAATTAATAAAAGAAAGCCATGGGATACCTCTTATTTTGCTTCGCCATGTAGTGTACAGGAGACAGCTGCAACCTGAAGACCACAGCTGGTGGCTTTATCTTGGCTGTTATCAAAATTGGGGGGACCCCACAACAATTTTTTCAGTTAGGGACTTTTCACATCAGTGTTTTTTCATAATCGCTGCAAATTTTGCTGCATCTGCTGCTTAACGGCCGACCTGCGGCATGAGTCTGGCAAGCCCCATTCATACTCTGTGAGACTTGTGGTCAGGTGCAGCAAGTGCAGTTTTGCTGAAGCCAGCAAATCTTGCCTTTGCGGCCGCGCAAAAAGGCGCTGCTGACTGCAAGTCCCATAGAGAATGAATGGGGCTTGCCGGATTTGTGCCGCAAGTCAACCGTTATGCAGCAGATGCGGCGAAATCTGCTGCAATTATAGAAAAACACTGATCTGAAAGCAGCCTTATTTATATTTACAATAATCTGATGTCAGTTTGGTTGTCTTTGTGACAACCAATCACTGATGCAGAAAGGGTGGGGCTAACTCTGCCTTTAACCAATCAGGGGAGGGCGAAGAAGGAATGTCTTAGGTTAATGAGTATGCCCTGAAGCATGGTCACAGTGGCACTGAAGCTTGCTAAGTAATAGTGTAGGAAGATAATGTTTGAGCAAAAACAGCGGGACTCCACAATATAATGGTTTGAGCTCTGTTTGGCAGCTTTTGGTCTCGTTTGAAGGTGCTTTCTAGGCCCTTGATTTGGCCTCCCAATGATTTGAATGGAGTTCGGAAGTTTGGTAAACTGAACGAGTAACCAATCCGATGCAAGTCAATGAGGAACCCACTCAGATCAGAATAGTAAAACATTTCAAAGTATTTGGCTACAGTTATCCGACCCCAAAGATCTTACTACTCGCTTATCATTAATGCTAACATAATAAGATATATATAATTCATCTCTCAAATTCACATAATAGTGATTGTGATAGCCCATTTTTTTTTAATAACCTGAGATCTTGCTCTGCACTCAAGTGCGATTGAAAAAAGTGAACAGGGCCACAAAAAAGTACACAATGGTGCGCTCTACAGCAGCTCACCTCTAAACGGAAAAAGCCCCCATAAAACCTTTCCCCAGTTCCCAAGACAAGAAGAGTACAGCCAAACAGAGACATCAGTGGCGTCCCCTTGCTGAAGCTTTGGGAGAGCTGGTCGTACTTGCAGCATCCATCTGGGCTGCCGTTCCAATAGAGATAGGAGCATAATCAAAATTAGTTCTCCTCTTGGAGGACAGCTGAGAGTTCACATGGGAAAATGGGATCTGATAACCACACTCTTCTCCTGGACCAATCAGGAAGGAACACCCTAACAATTTCTTGTGACAAGAACAATGTAGAAAGGGAGAACCAACAGAATAAATAGTAGACATTCTACAGTGTAATACTATCTGGAGTTTCTGACCGCAAAAATATAAAACTCCCCATTTTGCTCAAAACAGAAAGAAAAAGAAAAGGGCGCATGTGTAGACACACAGGGCTATTTGTATAAATAAAAAGTGCCAGTGCACTCACCTATAACGGTTGTGTACGTCTACACAACCAAGATTAAACGTGTGGGTAATGGGGCTCCGGGTCGCCTCTCTCTAATAATGCTGCCGTCCTGCCGGTGTTTGCGTTCACAACTCCGTGCTCCGCGAATTTCACGTGATCCTGCCGGACCGGATACCGCGTCACGGTAGGTCCTCAGTATGTTTATCCCGGTAATTAGGTAATCGCAGTCCTCAACCCTCCAGATATGCCAGGCTGCTCCTGCCGCTTTGGCTCCGTAGAGAGAACTCACATAAAAACAATGGTAAAGCGGTCTCAGGGAGCGCCAAAGGAATACTGGACAAATTAGAGGATAAGAACCGACCTTTATTCTTCCTCCAATACCACTGCCACAATGCGTTTCGATGGTCTAAGCCATCTTCATCAGGTGGGGTACCTGATAGTATACCTATAGTAGACTATACTGGAAAAATACCAAAGACCAGACAACACCAGTCAAGAACCTAAGCCCAGATGTCGCCAGTCAAATACGGAAGACTGCCATTCAATAACCTCAACCCAGATTAAGCCGGTCAAGAAGCTAAATCAAGACTACGCCGGTCAAATACCAAATATCAGAAAACACGAGTCAAGAACCTAAGCCCAGATGTTGCAGTTCAAGTACCAAAGACCTGACTGCACTGGTCGAGTATCTGCGCTGTAGCATCTTAATAACTTGTTCTTCACTTGTTGAAAGCTAAAAGAATGAGAACTGAGATTGGTGGAGCCCATAATAAACTACGGTAACAATTGTAATTCACCCTGTAAACAAGTGATACAGGTTATTATCAGTGAAGGAAATAAAAAATGATAATGAGGCAATAATTGATGATTATGGTAAATGAGCATTGGCAAATTCTCATAATGTGATAGGGACATTTACTTACGAATCGTAATGGTCACAAACGTATATAAACATTAGGACAACATTTCAGCTTTGTGCAGGTGTTGACTTGGTTGAATTTGACCCCATGACCCCAGTCCTGAAAAGCAATAATGATAAGTAATGGTAAGCCAGAACCAAAGCAGAGCTGAGCGCAAATGATCCATGACAAGCAGCACAAAGATCTCGTCTACCACACGGCACATCTACCCTTCGAAGCAATCGAAATGGTTGAAGGACTAATTTCCCAGATCTCCTTAAGAAAATGAAATTATTGACTTATGCAATGTGATAATAGATGACATTGGCTCAAGGGCAAATCTATCCAGGATCTATATCATATAGTACAAATACCCATCCTATTACATTGGTTGCAGAGTGAGATGTAATTTTCTCCTACAACTGTGACGCTATGGGATCCCGCAGAGTCCGCGAGTCACAGTATCGTTCTTCCTTTGTGACAGCCTCCCTGAGCTGTGTTTCCTCGTCTAACGTGCTCTAATAAGCCTCTCTGAGGTGTAGCGACACCATAATATCTCATTCATTTTCCCACTCCAGCCCGATAAGAGAGGAGCTGCTGATGATGGCACCTGCTGCGTTCTTACCAAATCCTATGTTCACAGCGTTGATTAACCAGTACTCTGCCATGATGAAACATGTTATTATCTACATCTAGTGCTTACACAGCTAAACGAGGCTTTATCCTGGAAATTGTATGGAAAATAATTCCTCCTGAGATATTTATATAGAGACAAAACCACCAGATCCATGTTTAAAGGGGTAAAAACAATGAAAAAAAAACCCTTCTGCTAACTCTGCCTCTGTTCTGCACCACCATTTATTATTAAACTCTTATTAAACCCTCCCTTTACCCAACTTCTGTTTGTATCGCCCCATATCTCTTCTCCCCTTCGCCTCTATACTACTTGAACAGCACGTCCATTCAGAACTGTCCTCCCACCTCTCCTCCTGCTCCCTTTTTGACCACCTACAATCTTGTTTCCGACCCCACCACTCCACTGAAACAGTCCTAGCCACAGTCATCAACGACCTACTGACCACCAAGAGCAAGCGACACTACTCCGTCCTCCTCGACCTATCTGCCACCTTCAACACTGTTGACCACTCCCTCTTACTCCAGATTCTGGAATCTCTTGTTATCACTGACCTAGCCCTCTCATGGATCTCCTCATACCTAAAGGACCAGACTTTTAACGTCATCCACTCCCACACCTCCTCTTCACCCTACCCCCTATCCGTCTGTGTTCCCAAAGGCTCGGTTCTCGGACCACTACTCTTCTCCATCTACACTCTCGGCCTAGGACAACTTATTGAGTCCCATGGCCTCCAGTACCATCTCTACACCGAAGACACCCAGATCTACCTGTCTGGGTCTGACATCACCTCCCTATTAGCAAAAATCCCTCAATGCCTGTCTGCCATCTCATCCTTCTTCTTTATTCGCTTCCTTAAAGGGAACCTGTCACCAGGTTTTTGCCATCCCATCTGAGAGCAGCATAGTAGAAATAGAGACCCTGATTCCAGCGATGTGTCTTTTACTGAGGTGCTTGCTGTCATTTTGATAAAATTAGTGTTTTCTCAGTTGCAGATTTAGTAGTCTGTAAATATGCCAGACTACTTGGCAGCAGTCCAACTAGACTGCTAATGATAATCTCCAGCTGATTAAACAGTGATTTTATCAAAACTATACTGAGCAGCCCAGTAAGTGACACATCACTGGAATCAGGATCTCGGGTCCTATATTATGCTATTCTCAGATTAGGTTTTAAAAACCTGGTGACAGATTCCCTTTAAACTGAACATGGACAAAATTGAGTTCATCATCTTCCCCCCAAGTCGCTCTCCCCCACTACCTGACCTATCCATCACTGTCATCAACTGCTCACTCTCCCCATTCCCCCACACCAAATGTCTCGTGGTAATCCTTGACTCTTCCCTCTCCTTCAAGAGTCACATGCAGGCCTTCGCCACCTCCTGCCGATTCCAGCTCAAAAATATTTCCAGGATTCGCACTTTCCTTCACCACGACACTGCTAAAACACTTAAACATGCTATCATCATCACCCGCCTTGACTACTGCAATCTTCTGCTTAATGGCCTCCCTGCTACCTATCCCTCTAGAGTGTGAACCCTCGCGGACAGGGTCCTCTCTCCCCTCCTGTATCTGTACGACCTGATTGTCCATATATATTGTACTTGTCCTTGTCTACCCTTTCCATATGTAAAGCACCATGGAACCTAATGTCGCCATATAAATAAATAATAATAATGATAATTAAATTTTTAACAAAATAAAAAATGGTAACATCATTGCTGAATTTACTCTGTGAGGAGGGGGCTGAGCTCTTTCAACATGCGGCATCTGTATCAAACAGCAGCAACAGGTGGTAATCTCGGATCGCTGCTGTTAACCATTTAGTTGCCTCTGGCAATCTCTGATGGCAGTGTTTAACTCTAGCATATACCAGCTTACTTTGGGCCCCCGAGGTTAGCAACAAAGTCTGGCCTGTTGAAGGCCCCCTTTACTGCCATCTTGGTCCTCCTTTGAAACTCAATGAGAAGGCTGCAGTTGATGACAAGAAGCCCCCTATGGATATTGATTATATGACACCAGTCAGGGACATAGTATTCAGTATGGAAGAGTGGGGCTAAGTTATCAAGTAAGTATATGATTTTTTTAGAACTCTATCCCAATAACTTTAAAAAAAAACCTCCAATGATATTTGGACAATTTCTCTAACCACTGACATAGGACAACACATCACTTCCGAGCCAAAATGACAAAGCCCTTATCCATAGATAGGCCAAAAGAGACCAAGGGTGGGGTGAGGATGTAGAATTGGGCAAAATTTTGATAATGAGTTACTGACTTCACAGGCTCTTTGTTTGCCTGTCCACTTCTATCTACCAAATGAGTTAACTGACAATAGGACAATATTCAAGAAATAAATGTAAATTAATGAGCGAAGACTTGCTCACCTGGATGGATTGTGTGATACACAACTAGAGATGAGCCAACATTTTTAAGTTCGGGTATGGCAGTGCAGCCAAACATTTTGTGCTCTGCTTGTGACCCTGAACTTGACCCGAACCTCCATCGAAGTCACTGATTGGGCAGTTCAGCTCTCCACCCACATATACCCAGCCAAAAGTAAAACACTTATGGAGGGGGGGGAAGTTTTCTGTTTTAAATTCATTTTGGACACGTTCTACACCCAAAAACTGTGCTTTTAAGCTCAGTTTGAGCCCATCAAATTCTGCATGCGGCTCACACTGGGCCAAGCACCAACTGTATCCGAGCACAGGGATGCTCCCCCTAGTGCTTTGCAAACGTAAAGCACCCGACCTCCAAACAGGTTTACTCAACAGCAGGAAGTTTGGTGACCCAAAACAGGCCTTGAAAGGTTCCCTCATCTCCAGACGCTATTGTAGCATAGTAATGGCTTCAGCAACCCCAGAGATACAATGATGGTTCAGTAGAGAAAAAGGGTGAAAACTAGGGATGAGCGAGTCCTAAATTACTCGGAATCGCTAGACCCGCACGAGTCCGAGCCCAGGACTCGCTACTCGTTGCGAGTCTAGCGAGTCCAATGTTAATGAATAGGGAACCGAGTAATAACGAATAATGCTATTTCCAAATCGCTGATGTGTCTCTGAAAGTGTGCGAGTCCAAACTCGCAGGTTTTTCTCTTATTTGGAGCCGATGATGGGAGGGGGAAGCGATTCTCGGGCACACACCATGCTGTAAAAGCAAACATTTTATAATTTCTGGTGGCTTTCCGGGGGCTTGTAAAACAAGTAGCAGGTACTATTTCGTGAAAGGTACACACTAGAGGCTTAGGGCCCTTTCACATCTGCGTTTTTCGTAATTCGCGACAGATGCGGTGAAAAAACCGCATCTGCCGCGTTTACCGCATAACCGTTCCACTTGCGGCGCGGTTGTGGTTTTTTCTATGCAAAGTATAGGCATACTTGCGGCAGGTGCGGCAAGTGCGGTTTTGCACTTGCGGCAGGTGCGGCCGCGAAAAAAACCGCAGTAAGCCGCACCTGCCGCAAGTATGCCTATACTTTGCATAGAAAAAACCGCAACCGCGCCGCAAGTGGAACGGTTATGCGGTAAACGCGGCAGATGCGGTTTTTTCACCGCATCTGCCGCGAATTACGAAAAACGCAGATGTGAAAGCACCCTGCGATATTTTAAGACAGATGGATGGTACCGTGCGAGCTGCAGGCAGGACACCGTACAGCAACGCACTGGTACAGGAAAAAATTGTTTAGTACGCAGAACCAGGCACTGTTAGGCTGCGGTGCTGGCTGCATGCAAGTTTACAAGTACCGTGCGAGCTGCAGGCAGGACACCGTACAGCAACGCACTGGCACAGGAAAAAATTGTTTAGTACGCAGAACCAGGCACTGTTAGGCTGCGGTGCTGGCTGCGTGCAAGTTTACAAGTACCGTGCGAGCTGCAGGCAGGACACCGTACAGCAACGCACTGGCACAGGAAAAAATTGTTTAGTACGCACAACCAGGCACTGTTAGGCTGCAGTGCTGGCTGCGTGCAAGTTTACAAGTACCGTGCGAGCTGCAGGCAAGACACCGTACAGCAACGCACTAGCACAGGAAATTTTTTGTGGAAAAATGGCACCAAAATTATTTGGTAGACTAGTGCCAAAAATAAGAAAAAGCTTAGGATTACAGCTCTGAGGAAAGCTGGGTGAACTAAGCTCTGAGGATGGTGCTGGATTCACTGTAAGGCTGCTCCTATCTCCCTTCCTTACAGTCCTGTACAGCAATCCTCCGTCCTGGTAGTTCTGAAAAGAACTTTTGGGTTATGTGTGAGGAATCTTGACTCCTACACTCCGTCCTGTTAGTTCTGAAAAGAACTTTTGGGTTATATGTGACTCCTACACTGCCTAACTGTCCCTAGATCTGCTCCAAGTCTCCCTGCACTAGGTCAGCTCTTCTCAGGAATGTGCCCAAAATGGCGGGGGCAAGCCTTATATACTGCCTTGCCTGTCATAGATGACATAGGCATCACGATGGACAGCAGCCAATCATAGTCCTGACACAACCAAAGCTGCTATGGCATTACTGACTATGATTGGCTGTCTTCACAAGTTTTCTGACCTAACACGCAATGCTGACTAGTAACATAAAAGATTCTGGATTCGCGAGTCCCGAATAGAGAATACAGGACTCGGAATCGCAGACTCGCTAGGATTCGGACTCGTAGACTCGCTCAGACTCGCTGCTGTTTGGGGAGATTCAAGCTATATAGTGATGTGATAGAGCGAGTCTAGCGAGTCTAGCGAGTGAGATAAAGTAAACTCTGACAAAACTAAGATTGCCATTGACTTGCATTGGACTCGTTACTGAGCGAGTATTCGCTAAAAGACTCGCCGATTACCGAGTCCAGCGAGTCCCTTAAGAATCGCCGAGTAACGAGTCCTAGCGAGTAGACTCGCTCATCCCTAGTGAAAACCATTGAAAGAAAACTTCAAGTATGAGCCAGGATGGTGATTTTATTCCATGTGTTTCTGAGATAAACCCTATCTCAGAACACTCATCATTCACAATGATGAGGTACACATGGAGAGTAGGCTAGGGAGTCCAGAGGAGCAAGCAAGTTCCTAGAAAATATAGCATGAGGAAACTGGTAAGGGGTAGTGATGAGCGAGCATGCTCGCCACTACTCGGTACTCGCACGAGTATCACTGTACTCGGGTTACTCGGCGAGCACCGAGTAATCTCGCGATACTCGTGCTGTGCTCGTGGTCGTCATCTCTGCATGTTGGCGCTCTTTTGAGAGCCAGCCCACATGCAGGGATTGGCTGGCAGACCACTGCAATGCCACAGCCCTGTTAGTTGTGGCATTGCAGTGATTGGCCGGCCTGCACAGCGTGACCGAGCCTTTATAAGACCCGGCCGCGCTGTGCTCTGCACACAGGCATCCAGACAGTGAGTGTAGGGAGAGTGTCTGCTGCTGCTTAGGGACAGATTTGCGGCCTCATAGGTAGATCCGGAGCAGGGCTGCAAACTGCTGCTGACCACAACAGTCCTTCTCAGGACTAATCTAGGAGGATATAGGCAGGGTGATACAGATCGGAATCCAAGCTTTTCTGTGACAATAACAGTCACCAGACTGTTGAACTTACCACCTTGATCCAGGTTAGGGACTAAAATCCAAATCTCCTGTGACCATTACAGTCACCAGACTGGTGTACTTACTACCTTAATACAGGTTAGGGACTAAAATCCTACTCTCCCGTGACCATTACAGTCACCAGACTGGTGTACTTACTACCTTAATACAGGTTAGGGACTAAAATCCTACTCTCCTGTGACCATTACAGTCACCAGACTGGTGTACTTACTACCTTGATACAGGTTAGGGCTTAAAATCCTAATCTCCTGTGACCATTACAGTCACCAGACTGGTGTACTTACTACCTTAATACAGGTTAGGGACTAAAATCCTACTCTCTTGTGACTATTACAGTCACCAGACTGGTGTACTTACTACCTTGGTACAGGTTAGGGACTAAAATCCTAATCTCCTGTGACCATTACATTCACCAGACTGGTGTACTTACTACCTTGATACAGGTTAGGGACTAAAATCCTAATCTCCTGTGACCATTACAATCACCAGACTGGTGTACTTACTACCTTAATACAGGTTAGGGACTAAAATCCTACTCTCCTGTGACCATTACAGTCACCAGACTGGTGTACTTACTACCTTAATACAGGTTAGGGATAGGGATGAGCGAGTCCTAAATTACTCGGAATCGCTAGACCCGCACGAGTCCGAGCCCAGGACTCGCTACTCGTTGCGAGTCTAGCGAGTCCAATGTTAATGAATAGGGAACCGAGTAATAACGAATAATGCTATTTCCAAATCGCTGATGTGTCTCTGAAAGTGTGCGAGTCCAAACTCGCAGGTTTTTCTCTTATTTGGAGCCGATGATGGGAGGGGGAAGCGATTCTCGGGCACACACCATGCTGTAAAAGCAAACATTTTATAATTTCTGGTGGCTTTCTGGGGGCTTGTAAAACAAGTAGCAGGTACTATTTCGTGAAAGGTACACACTAGAGGCTTAGGGCCCTTTCACATCTGTGTTTTTCGTAATTCGCGACAGATGCGGTGAAAAAACCGCATCTGCCGCGTTTACCGCATAACCGTTCCACTTGCGGCGCGGTTGCGGTTTTTTCTATGCAAAGTATAGGCATACTTGCGGCAGGTGCGGCAAGTGCGGTTTTGCACTTGCGGCAGGTGCGGCCGCGAAAAAAACCGCAGTAAGCCGCACCTGCCGCAAGTATGCCTATACTTTGCATAGAAAAAACCGCAACCGCGCCGCAAGTGGAACGGTTATGCGGTAAACGCGGCAGATGCGGTTTTTTCACCGCATCTGCCGCGAATTACGAAAAACGCAGATGTGAAAGCACCCTGCGATATTTTAAGACAGATGGATGGTACCGTGCGAGCTGCAGGCAGGACACCGTACAGCAACGCACTGGTACAGGAAAAAATTGTTTAGTACGCAGAACCAGGCACTGTTAGGCTGCGGTGCTGGCTGCGTGCAAGTTTACAAGTACCGTGCGAGCTGCAGGCAGGACACCGTACAGCAACGCACTGGCACAGGAAAAAATTGTTTAGTACGCAGAACCAGGCACTGTTAGGCTGCGGTGCTGGCTGCGTGCAAGTTTACAAGTACCGTGCGAGCTGCAGGCAGGACACCGTACAGCAACGCACTGGCACAGGAAAAAATTGTTTAGTACGCACAACCAGGCACTGTTAGGCTGCAGTGCTGGCTGCGTGCAAGTTTACAAGTACCGTGCGAGCTGCAGGCAGGACACCGTACAGCAACGCACTAGCACAGGAAATTTTTTGTGGAAAAATGGCACCAAAATTATTTGGTAGACTAGTGCCAAAAATAAGAAAAAGCTTAGGATTACAGCTCTGAGGAAAGCTGGGTGAACTAAGCTCTGAGGATGGTGCTGGATTCACTGTAAGACTGCTCGTATCTCCCTTCCTTACAGTCCTGTACAGCAATCCTCCGTCCTGGTAGTTCTGAAAAGAACTTTTGGGTTATGTGTGAGGAATCTTGACTCCTACACTCCGTCCTGTTAGTTCTGAAAAGAACTTTTGGGTTATATGTGACTCCTACACTGCCTAACTGTCCCTAGATCTGCTCCAAGTCTCCCTGCACTAGGTCAGCTCTTCTCAGGAATGTGCCCAAAATGGCGGGGGCAAGCCTTATATACTGCCTTGCCTGTCATAGATTTTTATTATTATTATTATTATTATTTATTTATATAGCGCCATTAGGTTCCATGGCGCTTTACATGAGGTTGAGGGAGACAAGAACAAGTACACTAAATCTAGGCGATCAGGACGTACAGGTACAGGAGGGGCAGGGACCCTGTCCACGAGGGCTCACAGTCTATGAGGGGTGGGTTAGGATACAGTAGGATGGGGGAATGTCAGGTATGGGGTGTTCGCCTGGGTCTCATGGCAGGTTGTAGGCTTGACGGAACAAGTGAGTCTTCAGGTGACACTTGAAGCTACTCAGGGTAGGAGAGTGTCTGACGTGTTCGGGTAGGGAGTTCCAGAGTAAGGCAGATGCCCGGGAGAAGTCCTGGACTCGGTTGTGCGAAGAGGTGATGAGGGGGGAGCAGAGGAGGAGTTCTTGGGAGGAGCGGAGGTTGCGTGAGGGTAGGTATCGGGAGACCAGGTCGGAGATGTATGGTGGAGCCAGGTTGTGTATGGCTTTGTACGCCATGGTTAGTGTTTTGAATTGGGATCTCTTGGAGACGGGGAGCCAGTGAAGGGCTTGGCAGAGGGGGGAGACAGGGGAGTAGCGGGAGGACATATAGATGAGTCGGGCAGCGGAGTTGAGGATAGACTGGAGAGGTGTGAGGGAGTTAGCCGGGAGGCCATTGAGAAGGAGGTTGCAGTAGTCAAGGCGGGAGATGATAAGAGCATGGATGAGTGTTTTAGCGGTGTCGTGGGTGAGGAAGGAGCGGATCCGTGAGATGTTCTTGAGCTGGAGCCGGAGGGATGTGGTGAGGGCCTCGATGTGGGGTTTTAAGGATAGGGAGGAGTCAAGGATTACCCCGAGGCATTTGGCTTGGGGGACTGGGGAGAGGGGGCAGTCGTTGACGCAGATGGATAGGTTGGGAGGTGGGGTGGAATTTCTTGGGGGGAAGACTATGAATTCAGTTTTGTCCATGTTGAGTTTAAGGAAGCGAGCAGAGAAGAAGGATGAGATGGCGGAAAGGCATTGAGGGATTTTCGAGAGTAGGGAGGTGATGTCGGGGCCGGACAGGTAGATTTGGGTGTCGTCGGCGTAGAGGTGGTACTGGAGGCCATGGGACTCGATGAGTTGCCCTAGGCCGAGAGTGTAAATGGAGAAAAGTAGGGGTCCCAGGACCGAACCTTGGGGGACTCCGACAGAAAGGGGGTAGGGTGAGGAGGAGGTGTGGGAGTGGGAGACGCTGAAGGTCCGGTCCGCTAGGTATGAGGAGATCCAGGAGAGGGCAAGGTGGGTGATGCCAAGGGATTCCAGGATCCTGAGAAGAAGGGAGTGGTCAACCGTGTCGAAGGTGGCAGACAGGTCAAGGAGTAGCAGGATGGAGTAGTAGTGTTTGTTCTTGGCGGTCAGTAGGTCGTTGGTGACTTTGGTCAGGGCTGTTTCGGTGGAATGGAGGGGTCGGAAGCCGGACTGTAGGCGGTCGAAGTGGGAGCACGAGGAGAGGTGAGATGACATAGGCATCACGATGGACAGCAGCCAATCATAGTCCTGACACAACCAAAGCTGCTATGGCATTACTGACTATGATTGGCTGTCTTCACAAGTTTTCTGACCTAACACGCAATGCTGACTAGTAACATAAAAGATTCTGGATTCGCGAGTCCCGAATAGAGAATACAGGACTCGGAATCGCAGACTCGCTAGGATTCGGACTCGTAGACTCGCTCAGACTCGCTGCTGTTTGGGGAGATTCAAGCTATATAGTGATGTGATAGAGCGAGTCTAGCGAGTCTAGCGAGTGAGATAAAGTAAACTCTGACAAAACTAAGATTGCCATTGACTTGCATTGGACTCGTTACTGAGCGAGTATTCGCTAAAAGACTCGCCGATTACCGAGTCCAGCGAGTCCCTTAAGAATCGCCGAGTAACGAGTCCTAGCGAGTAGACTCGCTCATCCCTAGTTAGGGACTAAAATCCTACTCTCCTGTGACGATTACAGTCACCAGACTGGTGTACTTACTACCTTGATACAGGTTAGGGCTTAAAATCCTAATCTCCTGTGACCATTACAGTCACCAGACTGGTGTTACTTACTACCTTAATACAGGTTAGGGACTAAAATCCTACTCTCCTGTGACTATTACAGTCACCAGACTGGTGTACTTACTACCTTGGTACAGGTTAGGGACTAAAATCCTAATCTCCTGTGACCATTACATTCACCAGACTGGTGTACTTACTACCTTGATACAGGTTAGGGACTAAAATCCTAATCTCCTGTGACCATTAGAGTCACCAGACTGGTGTACTTACTACCTTAATACAGGTTAGGGACTAAAATCCTAATCTCCTGTGACCATTACATTCACCAGACTGGTGTACTTACTACCTTGATACAGGTTAGGGACTAAGATCCTACTCTCCTGTGACCATTACAGTCACCAGACTGGTGTACTTACTACCTTGATACAGGTTAGGGACTAAAATCCTAACCTCCTGTGACTATTACATTCACCAGACTGGTGTACTTACTACCTTGATACAGGTTAGGGACTAAAATCCTAATCTCCTGTGACCATTACAGTCACCAGACTGGTGTACTTACTACCTTAATACAGGTTAGGGACTAAAATCCTAATCTCCTGTGACCATTACATTCACCAGACTGGTGTACTTACTACCTTGATACAGGTTAGGGACTAAAATCCTACTCTCCTGTGACCATTATAGTCACCAGACTGGTGTACTTACTACCTTGATACAGGTTAGGGACTAAAATCCTAATCTCCTGTGACCATTACAGACACCAGACTGGTGTACTTACTACCTTGATACAGGTTAGGGACTAAAATCCTACTCTCCTGTGACCATTACAGTTACCAGACTGGTGTACTTACTACCTTGATACAGGTTAGGGACTAAAATCCTAATCTCCTGTGACCATTACATTCATCAGACTGGTGTACTTACTACCTTGATACAGGTTAGGGACTAAAATCCTAATCTCCTGTGACCATTACAGTCACCAGACTGGTGTACTTACTACCTTAATACAGGTTAGGGACTAAAATCCTAATCTCCTGTGACCATTACAGTCACCAGACTGGTGTACTTACTACCTTGATACAGGTTGGGGACTAAAATCCTACTCTCCTGTGACCATTACAGTCACCAGACTGGTGTACTTACTAACTTGATACAGGTTAGGGACTGAAATCCTAATCTCCTGTGACCTCAACAGTCACCAGACAGTTGTCGCTGTATACAGGCAAAATGCGCAAGGGCGTTGGCAAGGGCGTTGGCAAGGAACAAGGAAGTGGACGTGATGGTGGTGCAGGCAGAGGCCGAGGTCGTGTGCAAGCACTAATTTTGCAACAACAAAGGGGCACATCTCCTCGCTTGCACGTCCTGTCTCAAATTCTTGGGGCCCGCAGCAGTACACCGCTCTTGAACCAAGACCAGTGTCAACAGGTTGTTACTTGGATAGCGGATAATGCTTCAAGTCAGATGGGCACCTCCACAAACACCCTGTCTTCCACACGGTCAAGTGTCAGTAGCCATGATACTGCACCGCACATTTCCCAACCTGATCCTCCTTCCTACCACCAGGACGAGTACACGTCCACGGACATTACTGATCCCACACTAGGACACTCGGAAGAGCTGTTCATGTATCCATTCGCAGAATCTGGCCTGTCGCCAGCTCCTCTTGAAGTGGGTGATGAGGAGATGGTATGTACAGATGCCCAAATATTTGAGCAGCCACGTTCTCACGAACGGAACGTTGGCAACGTGTCTCAACAAGGGGTGGACGATGATGAGACACAATTGCCAGGAAGTCAGGAGGAGGATCAGGGTGCGGAAGAGGAAGACGACGTGGTGGATGATCCAGTAGCTGACCCAACATGGCAGGAGGATATGCAGAGCGAGGCCAGCAGTGCACAGGGGGAGGGAGGCGTAGCATCCCAACAGGCAGTACGAAGCAGGGTCGTGTCCGCAGGCAGAAGGCAGCCAACCATTCCCCGGAACACCAACACGACTCAAGGTGCCTGTGCAAATGTTCGGTCTTCCAGAGTCTGGGAGTTTTTTAAGTTGGCTCCAGAAGACTCTAAACAGGCCATTTGCAACACCTGCCATGCCAGTATAAGCAGGGGTACGAAAACTAGCAGCCTGACCACCACCAGCATGCTCAGGCACATGTCAGCCAAGCACCCGACTTTGTGGGAAGTACAACAGAGTCGAGGAGCGGTGCTTGCTGATGTCACTGCTATGTCTTCGCGTGTTGTGCGTGCGAGCCAATCCCCTGTCCATGATGGCCGCGAACAAGCCTCCGGCCCTGCACCTGAAGTTGCCCACGCACAAATAACACCAGCATCAAGAACGTCCTTGTCCCAGCGCAGCGTTCAATTATCCATTCAGCAAACATTTGAATGCAGGCGCAAATACGCTGCCAACGCCCCACATGCCACAGTCCTGAATTATCACATTTCGCGACTCATAGAGCTAGAAATGCTGCCTTTCCGGCTGGTGGAGACGGAAGCATTCCGCGACCTGATGGCGGCTGCTGTCCCACGTTACTCGGTCCCCAGCAACCACTATTTCTCCAGATGTGCCGTCCCCGCATTGCATAACCACGTGTCCAACAGCATCACACGTGCCCTGAACAACGCTGTTTCAGCCAAAGTCCACCTAACCACAGACACGTGGACAAGTGCTTGTGGGCAAGGCCGCTACATCTCCTTGACAGCACACTGGATTAATATTGTGGAGGCTGTGACCCAGTCTGAGCGAGGGACGGAACATGTCCTTCCCACACCAAGGATAGCAGGCCCTACCTCTGTCAGGGTTTCACCGACACTCTACAGCTCCGGAATGTCATGCTCCTCAGCCTCCTCCTCCTGCGCATCCTCATCCACTGTACCCTCCACACCAGTCCCAAGCTGGAAGCATTGCAGCACTGCTTCTGCAAAGCGGCAACAGGTTGTGCTGAAGCTAGTCTGCATAGGTGACAAACCCCACAATGCAGAAGAGGTGTGGACAGCTCTGAAACAGCAGGCAGATCACTGGCTCACACCTCTGAACCTAAAGCCAGGAAAGGTCGTGTGTGACAATGGCCGGAACCTGGTGGCAGCTTTAGGGCGAGGCCAGCTAACGCATGTTCCATGCGTGGCCCATGTGCTCAACCTGGTGGTTCAGAGGTTTGTAACGTCATACCCAGAGCTGTCTGAACTGCTGGTAAAAGTTTGCCATCTGTCTGCACATTTTCGCAAGTCACCTGCTGCTTCAGCCGGCCTTGTTGGCTTTCAGCGCCGTTTGCGTCTTCCGGCCCACAGACTGGTGTGTGATGTCCCCACGTGTTGGAATTCAACTCTGCACATGTTGTTCAGGATATGTGAGCAGAAGAGGGCAGTTGTGGACTACCTGCATCACCTAAGCCGTCGGGAAATGGGTCAAACTCCACACATAAAACCTGAGGAGTGGAGATGGATGTCGGACCTATGTACCGTCCTCCAAAACTTTGAGGACTCCACCAAGATGGTGAGCGGCGATGACGCCATTATTAGCGTCACCATACCACTACTCTGCCTTCTAAAATGGTCTCTGCTGAAAATAAAAGAGGATGCATTGCAGGCCGAGCGCGATGACTTAGAGCAAGAAACTGTAGTGGGTGTGGGTGAAAACACACAGCCCAGCCTCATCTCATCACAACGTGCAGTGGAGGACTATGACGAGGAGGAGGAGGATGAAGACATGGAGCAATTCTCTGGCCAAATTGAGGATATGACATGCACACCAGTCATACCCTCGATTCAGCGTGGCTGGCCAGAGGACAGGGGAGATGAGGAGGAGGAGAAGGAGGACAGCATGTTTAGTCATCGTGTTGGTCTGGATACTGAAGTGATGGCTGTTAAGAGTCTGGCGCACATGGCTGACTTTATGGTAAGCTGCCTGGCTCGTGACCCTCGCGTTCAGAACATCTTGGCCGACAATCAGTACTGGTTGGCAACACTGTTAGACCCACGCTACAAGGAGAACTTTATGTCTCTCATTCCTGAGGCGGAGAGGTCAGCCAAAATGCAGCAGTTCCAGAAGGTCATAGTCACGGAAGTAGGCAAATCATTCCCCTCACAAAACGCTAGCGGCATAGGTCAGGAATCGGTGGACAACCAAGGCGTACGGCCGAGAGGGGCACAAGTCCAATCCGCCAGAGGTAGGGGAACACTCTTTACGATGTGGGACAGTTTTCTCAGCCCCTCACGTACCACAGCCCCTGAGGTGCGGGGTAGTGCCACAAGAAATGCTAAGTTTGGCCAGATGCTGAAGGAGTACCTTGCAGATCGAACAACTGTAC
Source organism: Allobates femoralis (assembly GCA_033576535.1). Lineage (NCBI taxonomy): Eukaryota > Metazoa > Chordata > Amphibia > Anura > Aromobatidae > Allobates > Allobates femoralis. Next base: position 96,658,062 of record JARQOC010000010.1, on the reverse strand, counting down.
TGCGAGATTCCTCTGTGCCTTTCAATTATTGGGTCTCCAAGCTGGACACGTGGCATGAATTGGCTCTCTACGCCTTGGAAGTCCTGGCCTGCCCTGCCGCTAGTGTATTGTCAGAGCGTGTTTTCAGTGCCGCAGGTGGAATCATTACTGATAAACGCACCCGCCTGTCAACTGAAAATGCTGACAGGCTGACTCTGATCAAGATGAACAAGGGTTGTATTGGGCCAGACTTCACCACACCACCAACAAATGACAACTGAATTTAAATTTTGTTATGGGAATTTGCCATGTACCTCCACTCACCCATGGGTACACACTTCTGGACTTTGGCTAATCGCTGGACAGCTCCTCCTTCTCCTCATGAGCCACCATGATGACCGTTACAATAGTTAGGCTGTTGTTTGAGGTATGCCCGCAGTGGTAAATTTTTTCGCCCATTCTTTTAGGCCCTCCTGCACGTCTCTATCCTGGGACAATGTGGAGCTTCCCAATTTTTGGCTGTCCTGCGAAAGGGCTATACTACAATACACCCACTTGAGGTTTACAGGCCCTACTGCATGTCTGTATGCATGGGTCATTGTTGAACCTCCCAATTTTTGGCTGCCCTGCCAAAGGGCTATACTACAATACACCCACTTGAGGTTTACAGGCCCTACTGCATGTCTCTATCCTGGGACAATGTGGAGCCTCCCAATTTTTGGCTGCCCTGGCCAAAGGGCTATACTACAATACACCCACTTGAGGTTTACAGGCCCTACTGCATGTCTCTATCCTGGGACAATGTGGAGCCTCCCAATTTTTGGCTGCCCTGGCCAAAGTTCTATACTACAATACACCCACTTGAGGTTTACAGGCCCTCCTGCACGTCTCTATCCTGGGACAATGTGGAGCCTCCTAATTTTTGGCTGCCCTGGCCAAAGGGCTATACTACAATACACCCACTTGAGGTTTACAGGCCCTACTGCATGTCTGTATGCATGGGTCATTGTTGAACCTCCTAATTTTTGGCTGCCCTGCCAAAGGGCTATACTACAATACACCCACTTGAGGGTTACAGGCCCTCCTGCATGTCTGTATGCATGGGTCATTGTTGAACCTTCCAATTTTTGGCTGCCCTGCCAAAGGGCTATACTACAATACACCCACTTGAGGTTTACAGGCCCTCCTACATGTCTGTATGCATGGGTCATTGTTGAACCTCCCAATTTTTGGCTGCCCTGGCCAAAGGGCTATACTACAATACACTCACTTCAGGTTTACAGACCCTCCTGCACGTCTCTATCCTGGGACAATGTGGAGCCTCCCAATTTTTGGCTGCCCTGGCCAAAAGGCTATACTACTATACACCCACTTCAGGTTTACAGGCCCTCATGCACGTCTCTATCCAGGGGCATTGGTGAACCTCCAAATTTTGGACTGCCCTGGCAAAGGAAAATACTACAATAGACCCAGTTCCTCAAAATGGGCACATTATGTCAAGAGGCCTTCACGTACGTCTCTTCTCAGGGACATCGGAGTGCTGCACAATGTTTTCACGTAAAATCTTTCATGTAATCACAAAAAGTAACATACACCAGCTGTATCTCACTATTGGGTATGTGCCCTTAACATTTCCACCCTGAATATTCATTTTGGTGTCATTTTGGAAGGTTTTCTAGTGACTCCATAAAATTGGCGTGAAACTCGGACAACATTGTTCACAGCTGTGACTTTTGAGTGAGAAATGCTTCCAGGGGTCTTCCCCATGGTGTTGCCATGTCATTTGAGCACTCTTCTGAGACTTTTGTGACATTTTTAGGGTTTCTACATGCTGCCGGCAGTCATTTCATAAAAATACTCGGGTCTCCCATAGGATAACATTGGGCTTGGTACTCGGGCCGAGTACTCGAGTATCTCGGGATGCTCGGCCCGAGCTTCGAGCACCCGAGCATTTTAGTACTCGCTCATCACTAGTAAGGGGTCTAAGAAAAAGAATGTTGTCTAGTTTCTGTACTTTTAAGAAACATTGCCAAATTGAGTGATGATTCAGGGGTGTCAGCCGTCCAAACAACAACTCTGATTCATACAACTCTTCCTAGCAGCTAGAACAGCATAGCTAGGGGCTGGGGGTAATGTACAGTATATATGGTAAGACAGTCAATGATTAGAGTGGATTCTATTATAAGACCAAAAAAATAAATAATTACAAGACCGCCTCTCATGGGTGGCTACCGTCCTTGGGAGACCTTTGTCAAGTCTGGGACCTGAGGGTCAAATTGCCTAGTGAAACTCTGGTTTTAAAATGTATATTATTTATTTAAGTGCTGCAGGAGTTAACCCCTTAATGCCTACAGTTGCATATTCGCATCACACCAGTTCAATTAATTTGTATACATATGTATTTTAATTCAGGCAATAAGGGGTTAAAGACACTATACCTATTGTTAGTTCTTTGTTAGTGCTATCTCAGGTGCAAATTTTTGTGACCACTCTCCTCCAATTTAAATAGTCATGTGTTCCATAATGTGATGCCCGTTACAGAATCCATTTCTATTTTGGCCACAAGTCTCTGGAATTTGTTGAAGTCATGTCACTTGTAGCCCTAGTGCTTCACTTCAATTGTGAAGTTGAAGTATATGCTTTTTGTCTATGTCCTTCTATTTGTCCTGCCTCCCCTGTGTTTTATTGCTACAGTAGTGAAGACTAGTGCACTCACCAGCCTTTAAACTATCCAGGGTGATTGGCGGGACAGTGAGGGATTAGGTACATGATGACAATGGTGGAAGGACCCATATAGGGATGTTAGGGAGCTCAGGGTGCTGACACAGGTAAGTGTCAGGTGGTGACTCTTCTCAACTCACCTTACCACGAAGACCTTCCTTCCTTTCCATGCCTTTTGATTCCTCTATGTTGTGTTTCCTTGCACGTGCATGATAATGTGGCGCCCCTGCGATCAGGGTGGAAACAGGTAGGAACTGCAGCCAGGGAGGTGTAGACAGTTTAACACAGAAACACCTTCATAAACACACGCACAGACACAAGACTCAACCCGGAGCCCGGGACTCTAGGCGGGCAAGGGGTGGTAGGGCCAGTCACAGTGGGTAGGATGTAGGTAAGGTGACGGACCGGGTACATAAGGGGAAAACCAGGAAGTAGCAGTAGTAGGCCAAAGTGAGCTGAACAGTAAAGACCGAGGAGGACAGAGAGACACTTCCCTGAAGGTTTTGGGCTCCCTGGAGGCGCAGAATCCTGCGAGGCCAAAGCCCCTGGAGACAAAGCCCGCTCCACAGTCCATAAGCAAAGGGAAGGGGAAAGACCGGACCAGTGCAGCTGGGTCTGAGGAAAATGGCAGCGGTGACAGAGGACGACTAACAGGAGGGATCCCCTGATGTACGTTGTAGTCACACGGGTAGGAAAGAGCCTGGTGATCCCCTGCAACATAGGGACACTGGAAGGCTAGGCTGGGACCAGAGAGTCGGCTCTGAGGTGACCGTAGCTACATGCCGGATCACAGACATACCGACGAGGAGCTCAGATTCCAAGACTGATCTCCTAACACACGTGCAGGAGGTACAGTGACATATAGGACCCAGAGCTTGCTACCCACACATAAGGAGAAGCCAAACAAGGATCCGAGTCACCTACCACACAGCACACAGGTGGAGAAGTTAGAAGAAAGCCTGAAAGGAACCCAGAAAGAGAAGGGTCTGAAGCAGGAACCTGGCTGCAGTATAGTAACTGGTAGTGTGGAGTTTAACCTGTAAAAGGCTGTACAACTTTGTGAACTGTAAACTGTACTGAGAAGAGCTTCAGTAAAACCCGGTGAACCCTGCCAGAGTCTCCCGTGTGTGATTCCCTGCGTGATAAACTGTTTTACACCCTGTCAGGAGCAGCCCGACCCACGGCGGGCTCATCCATCCGGCTGCAGCACCATCCATCCTCCTGGCAGAAGTAAGCATCAGCGGTGGTCCCCCATTGACCACAACCCATGGGTGGCGTCACGACAATCCCTGTAAATAACCCCTTTTACTTTTGGGCTTGGGACATGGTCCGGACCAAGACCGTCATGATAACCCTCGTGATACCCCAGTCCGGTACCGAGTATCCTGTCCCAGTGGGCTCGACAATATTGCCTCAACCAAATGGTTTACTATCTTCTTGGTGCCAGAGTTCAGCACATGGTTGAATGGGTTTTTAACTACAAAGACGAAGGATGAAATTAAAAATGTATTGGTTTTCCAAAAAATTCATTTTTTTAGGATCTATTGAGTAATATTAATCTATCTAGATATATAGAATGGCCCAGCCAATGCCCGTAGTTTCTCTTTGTGATGATTGGCTCCCATGTTTTTTGACATTCCATCACCGTCCCATTATGCTTGTTGTACGTAGGGTTAATTAAGAACAAATGCATGCAAATATTTGTCCGTCAGCCAAAAATGAAGTCACTCCTGTCGCGTTGATCTTCCTTGGAGACTTGTGACAAGTTTGGGAGACTCTGGCTATTAAACATAGTTAATTTCTTTTGTCACACTATGGGTTAATGTCAGTTCTGCTTAGCAAGCTCCTGTGATCTATTCAGGTGTGACCATTCTAATCTCCTTCAAATAGTTACATAACTCATCACCTAGTGCTAGTGATTGAATTGTATTCATTGCAAGCTGTCCTGGTGGAAAGAGCACTGAGGGCCGCTTCACACTGGGGTGTGATCCCGTCCGGGATGACCCAGACAGCCGCGGACTGGATCAGCACACAGGACTGGGGGGCTGATATGCCCTCCAGTCCAGTGTGCAGTGCACGCAGCTGCAGCCGCTGACAGGTCAGGACCGCGGCGCCCGCGGTCCTGACTTATCAGCAGACGGAACTGCGTGTGCTGCCCACCGGACTGGAGGGCATATCAGCCCCCCAGTCCTGTGTGCTGATCCGGTCCGCGCCTGTCTAGGTCATCCCAGACAGCTTCACACTGCGACGTGATCCGGTCCAGGGCTGTCTGGGATGACCTAGACAGGCGCGGACCGGATCAGCACACAGGACTGGGGGGCTGATATGCCCTCCAGTCCGGTGGGCAGCACACGCAGTTCCGTCTGCTGATAAGTCAGGACCGCGGGCGCCGCGGTCCTGACCTGTCAGCGGCTGCAGCTGCGTGCACTGCACACTGGACTGGAGGGCATATCAGCCCCCCAGTCCTGTGTGCTGATCCAGTCCGCGGCTGTCTGGGTCATCCCGGACGGGATCACGTCGCAGTGTGAAGCGGCCCTTAGTGAGCTGACTGGTGCTAAGCTATCTGCTGGCTAGGAGTTTGGCCGTGAAGTTGCTGTAACATTTGAGTTCCCCTTGTCTTTCGTTCCCTTTCTGTTGTATTAATTCAGTGTGTGACTAGCGCTCACCCCAGCCATTAGCTTAGTTAAGAATTCAGAAATCTGAAAAGAAACCAGGCGCTACCAAAGGCCGTTACCAACACAAATGAAACTTTTTCCGATTAAAGGAATATGCTCGTCTGGTATGGTTGTAAAAGTCACAACCACTATAATCGTCAATACTTTTATTTTGGCTGCTGCAGTCTCCCCTTTAATAAAATGATTTTCATAAAAATATTAAAATATAAAAGTTGGGTTTTTAAACTGCGCTGCCAATCATTCCAATAATATTCAAATTCAAAGAGTTGGCATGACGGTGATTTTTATTCTACACGTCTCAAGGTTCACAGACCTCTTCATCAGGAAACCGATGTACATCCTAGAATAAAAATCACCTTCATGCCAACTCTTTGAATTTGAATATTATTGGAATGATTGGCGGCGCGGTTTAAAAACCCCAACTTTCATATTTTTATGCAAATCATTTACTTAGTTAAGGAATATGAGCAAGGCAGGCAAGGGACTAGGGATGCTGCTCAGCGATGGAGACAAAGAACCCATATAGGGACGACAGGGAGATTAGGGTTCAGCCTTAGGTGAGTTAAGGAGATGTCCCTTCCCCAATGCCCTAATGACAGGGCTCATCTTTGTCACTGTGTCCACCACATTCCCTTGTTTGTCGTCCACAATTGGTCCATGCGCGACTCAACCATTGGTCCATGCGCGACTGTCATATGGTATTCTTGGACACATACTAGTCTGTACGTGACAACTCCTATTTGAACATGTCAAAGAAAGAAGAAGAATTTCCGGCATTTGGCATTTCCATAAAAATATGAAGCTCTTCAAATATGAAGTCCTACAATATAGATACCAGCGGATCCAGGGAATCCTTTCCCCTGGTCCCCATTTTTTGTTTACCCCAAGCAACACTGAATCATTGAGTGTAAGAAAGGATGGAATGGATGACTGGAATTGAAAGAATGCACGGCTCCCTAAAGCCCCACACGAGGCAACACACCGTGTATACATTAAAAAGAGTTTCTTCAAAGTTTATATTCGCTTAAAACAATACAATTACCTCTCATTTTCTATTCTTCCTTCATAACTACAGTCAACCTCATGCTTCAGAGACTCTCAGTAATCTCTAAGAAAACACTTGCCAATCCATTTAAGATGTTTCCCAGTGGACTATACTGCTCAATGTATAGACGCGACCTTGCTGCTGGGGACAATTCGCAGTGTTATGGAAAAACTTTGTGTTTTCTGGTGAAAATACTAATAAAAAAAAGAGGGGATTTGTCCCAGCTAAATAGTTCTAATTCCAATCTGGCAATCTTATGAAGGTCACACTGATGATGAGAGCCACGAGCGCAGCCTGCAAAGAAACAAAAGACATCATGTTTTAGATGATTTTGATATTTACAAGATAGTAGGATTCCTTGTGAATGACAAGCAGTTCATAACCGAGAGGAGGAGACAAAAGAGACCATCCAAAGTCACTTTCTAAAATCATGTTTTCTTCTGTTTCCCTTAATGTTCTGGTATTTGCATACAGCCATCATTTCTTTTTATAGCTATTTTTATCGCATATTCTTTTCTTTTTAGAGCTTGTTTTTAGTTTTTGCTTTTATATATAAATTGTAGGTTAATTTTAACAGTGAGAGATAGAATATCAAAAATAAAATCCAGAAAATCACATTGTCTAAATTAGGCCCCTTTCACATCAGCGGTTTCCTGATGTGCGGCCGATCCGGCAGATTTACCGCGTCTGCCGGATCTGCCGCCTAACAGCCCCACTTGCGGCGCCGATCCGGCCAGTCCCATGCATTGTCTATGAGGCTTGCGGTCCGGTGCGGTAAGTGTGGTTCAGCTGGATGCGGCAGATCCGGCACTTGCGGATGCAAAGAAAACCCACTGCTTGCAGCTTTTTTTTTTTCGCGGCAGCTAGTGTCGGATCTAGCTGATCCGGTGTAACCGCACTTGCTGCATTGGAACACAAGCTCTCTAAGGATGTCAGGGAAAAGATCATTGATCTGCACAAGGCTGGAATGGGCTACAAAACCATATGTAAGACGCTCTGTGAGAAGGAGACAACTGTTGGTGCAATAGTAAGAAAATGGAAGAAATACAAAATGAGTGTCAATCCACATCGATCTGGGGCTCCATTCAAAATCTCACCTCGTGGTGTATCCAGGATAATATGGAAGGTTTGATATCAGCCTAAAATTACATGGTGGGAACTTGTTAATGATCTCAAGGCAGCTCTCCGGATCTCAAGGCAGATCTCCGGACCAGGACCTCCGTGACATCCCCAGCAGCAACCCGGTCCTGTACCGAGTACCCCGTCCCAGTGGGCTCCACATATACTCTTATATTCTGTGATCTCAGGCTGTAATGTCTGTATACTCTTATATTGTGTGATCCCCGGCTGTAATGTCTGTATACTCTTATATTCTGTGATCCCTGGCTGTAATGTCTGTATGCTCTTATATTCTGTGATCCCTGGCTGTCATGTCTGTATACTCTTATAGACTAGGGTCAGACTACCGTTTTTAGCAGATGTCACTAACTGACGCTCAAGCTGTCTCTGGTTACCCGATGTTGATCGTGGTAACCGGCCACACATCACGCTGAATAGCAGCCGCTTTAGCAGAGCGGACAGGGAAACGCTTCTGCATACAGCGTTTCCCTGTCTGCTCTACTAAAGCGGCTGCTATTCTGCTTGATGTGTGGCCTGTTACCACGATCAACATCGGGTAACCAGGGACAGCGTTGAGTGGCAGCTGCACTGAAAAGCGCATATGCGCTGATGAAAAAATGACTACGTTTTTAGCGAATGTCAGTGACATCTGCTAAAAACGGTAGTCTGACCCTAGCCATGTTCTGTGATCCCCGGCTGTAATGTCTGAATACTCTCTTACTCCCCCCGCCCACCTGTATATCCCACCTGCCCCTGCATGGTCGGACACATCCATTACACAGGGGCCCATATATAAGAATATCTCTAGACAGGAACATTTTTATTTTACACATCCAATTGTGGAACTTACTTTTACTCTAAAATCTATTTAATTGAAAGATACAATTGTTTGTGGCACAATCCGTTTAATAGATGCAAAAATGAAGCTCCCCGGAGGCTCATTGTGGGGATGTAGCCTATATGTTTTATTGTTTTTATGTTATTTTACATGTGTCTATACTTTTAGTTCTTTCTCTATTTACATTTTAACATCCACCTGGACTTTACCATATGCTTTTAATGGAACGCCGCCGCTTCTCCCCACGGAGGGATTATTTTGTTTATTCATATTGTCACCATGTGTCTCTCTCCTTCAAGAACAAATAAGCCTTTGCGGCTGTGGTTACGTGGGCGAAGATTTTATACTGTAAGGGGGAAAAAAATGCCGTATTTATATCTGCTAATAAATATAAATGCGTTGACATTTTCCCGAGCGGCGTCTGGTCTCGAACAAAGTCGGTCTAAAGAGAGATTTGCATGTATTGATTGACAGCCTGATAAATAAAAGGTTAATCCACTTAATCAAACCGGTGACGAGCAGGATGTTTGATTAGGGACTTGTGGCACCGGGGTATGTTTGATGCGGTGCAATTTAACGGGTCACTGAGCTTCTTAACTATGACTTTAATTGTCCGTCATTTGTTTTGCGAGATTGTCAGATATTGCAGCGTTTGTCTGATTTGTTCCGTATTTTCCCGCTGGTGGGAAAGGCATGCGCTCCCCGGGAGTATACGTTCTGGAGGGAATTTTCCCAGATGTCTGTGGATATTAACTCGCTTCATGCAGAATCAGGTATTAAGCCTTAACAGAATGGGAACAGCTGTCTTAGAAAATTCTTTATAACTGATGCGGCCGCCGGAATCCGCTATGCAGAAGGTGATGGGGTTCGGCATTATAGACGTTATGGGAAAATCACATTATTTTACGTCATATGCGTCAGATTGCTACCGGATAGCCTCAGAGGCTCCATTTATCCTCATAGAGCCACATGTGCCCTCCAAATGTAATCACGGTTCCTTGAATAGCCAATACATATTCACATTCTGCTTATTAAGGCTTAAAATAAGCCTCCAAGTATATAAAAATAACCCTAATAGATGTTGATGAATGGTATATTGTTTAAAAAGCACCAACATGTGCTGCAGGGCTGTACAAAAATGACATTTCCATAGGGCTCACGAGTAAATAACAACATTTCAAGAGCAGACTATTTTATTGCAGACTTAGGTGGCCTAAGAGTCTCCACGGTTCATGAACATGGCAGAGAGATGTGATTCCTTGTAGCACTGACAAGCCTAGAACCTGCACCCAGTCCACTATACCACTGCATGATTAGCTGTATCATCACCCACCCCTAATCCTCAACCGTCCCTTGTAGACTCTGAGCCCTTGTGGGCAGGGTCCTCTCTCCTCACTTACTGTTTCTTTACCCATCCCTTTTAGACTGCAAGCCCTCACGGGCAGATTCCTCTTTCCTCACCTACTGTAACCTCACCAATCCCTTGTAGACTGTGTGCCCTCTCGGGCAGAGTCCTCTCCCTTCTCCTCACCTACTGTATCCTCACTCATCCCTTGTAGACTGTGAGCCCTTGGGGCAAAGTCCTCTCTCCTCACCTACTGTATCCTCACCCATCCCTTGTAGACTGTGAGCCCTCATAATCAGGGTTCTCTATCCTCACACATCCCTTGTAGACGGTAAGCCTTCACAGGCAGATTCCTCTTTCCTCACCTACTGTATCCTCATCCATCCCCTGTAGACTATGAGCTCTCACAGGCAGAATCCTGCCTCCTCACCTACTGGGTCCTCACCCATCCCTTGTAGATTGTGAGCCCTCGTGGCAGGGTCCTCTCTCTTGATCTAATGTATCCTCATCCATCTGTAGTAGACTGTGTACCCTCCTGGGTAGGGTCCTCTCTCCTCACCTACTGTATCTTCACCCATCTGTAGTAAACTGTGAGCCCTCTCATGCAGTGATAGGACTATCAATGCACTTGCAGTCTTAGACTCTTCTTTGCCCTTATTTCTTGATTGAAATATTGGTACACTTGTATTATTTGGCCCTTCTTTGCCTTTACTTCTTGATGAGTGTATCAGTGCAATTACAGTCTCTGGCTTCTGTTTGCCCTTACTATGTCATGGGAGTACCAGTAGATTAACAATCTTAAACTACTCATTATCTTTACTTCTTGATGGGCATATCAGTACACTTGCAGTCATCAGCTTCTCCTTGTCTTTACTTCTTGATGGGCATATCAGTACACTTGCAGTCATCAGCTTCTCCTTGTCTTTACTTCTTGATGGGCATATCAGTACACTTGCAGTCTTCAGCTTCTCCTTGTCTTTAATTCTTGATGGGCATATCAGTACACTTGCAGTCTTAGGCTACTCTTTTCCTTTTTTGTTGATAGTAGTATAAGTGCACTTGCAGACTTCAGCCTCTATTTATCTTCACTTTTTAATGGTGTGTATCAGTGCAATTGCAGTCTTTACTACCTCTTTGCCTTTACTTCTTGATGGGTGTATCCGTCCACTTTCATTCTTCAGCTCCACCGTGCCCTTTCTCCTTGATGGGAGAATCAGTGTACTTGCAGTGTTTGGCTCCTCTTTGCCTTCACATCTTGATAAGAGTATCAACACACTTGCAGAATTTGGCTTTTTGCTTTTACCTCTTGATGCAAGGATCAATGCACTTAAAGTCTTCAGCTTCTCCTTGCCTTTACTCTATGTCCATGATGGACCAGACCAGTGGACTAGAAAGAGGTGGCGCTATGCAGAGCCTCCAACTCCACTGCCAACGTATACGTTATAGTTTGCCCATGGATAGTAATGTCATGGGTATATCATGAGACACTGACAAGGCTGTTGGGGCCACTCACAGAAGGTTGCAGCATCTGGCCAAAGAGCCAAAATCCTGAATTATGGTCCAGTCCCCTTAAGAGTTATTTCTCTGCTTGTGATAGCTGGAGGTCACTGGTACCTTGCTGGTCTCCTACCTCCCTACCTTAAGCTGTCTCTATATATACCTCTTGGCTCCCATGATGCACTGCTGGTAATTGCTTGCTTTGGAGTTGGTGGTGCTTCCTGGCTCAGTAGTGCATGGTGGATTTGCTATGCTGTTCTTTGTGTTTCCCCTTTTCCATTTGTTTCCTTTAGCTGCTAGCTGGGTTGACCAGTGTCCACTCGTTCTGATCCTGAAGTAGAATTAGCTGAGGGACAATCAGGGATGAGGTATCCTGATCGGCGACAGTCACGAAAACTGTATAGGGTTGTTAGTGGAGCCAGGTGTCAGTGCTAGTTTATCTAGGGGTCACCGTCTTTGCCTTTTGCATCAGGGACTCCTCCGCCTTCCCCCTTCCCTTCCCCCCGGTCATCTGTGCTGGTTGTCTCCCAACGCCAAGCGTGACAAGTGATTACCAAAAATGGTCCAATGCAGAACAGCCTTGGCTTTTCAATCTGAAGTGTTTGAAGGAAGATGGACACCCAACAAATCTTATCAGAGGTCTGGTGGTAGACCATATTTTTATGTCCTATATTATGAGTCATACTGAACCTTTTTTACCACTTGGAATTTGAAAGTAACATCTATGGGGAACAAAGGTGATCCCTATTCATTTTCACAATGCTAGTGGAAAGGAGGTATTGATGAAATGGTTGTTGAAGCCTATTTCTCCATAAAGCTACTTCACCCGTCACACAACACAAAGTTACCAAAACTTCAAGAGCCGCAATCAGACTCTGCTGTTTCTGACTTTCATGTGTGTCTACAAGTTTTTGTAACCATATTATCAGCCTATTTATTTTATTAAAATGTTTCTTAAAATGAGCGAAGAATGGCAAAGTTCAGGGACTCCTAATTATTTATAGCGCCGGTGTCCAACTGTGCTCTCCGAGGCTGAGCGTGCCAGAGCGGCTGTATTTCTCTAATTAAACAGTAATTATCCAATTAACTTTGCTGTGTATATTACATATGGCCCAACAAGATGGGTCCTACTGCTACGTTCTGCGCATTTTAAAGGTCAAAAACACCCAATGGCAAATGTAATTATATCATCGGGGTTATAAAGTGAGAGTAGTGTGCGATGGGTGATATCGGCCAAGCAGTTGTGCTCTCGCCACAGGCAGATGTGACTCCGATCTGTAAATATCATTATTATGTGCTGAGATTTTTTGCAGATTGGCCCCTACATTACCCAAAATTCACTGTTGGCAACTTGGGGTATAAAAAGAAATTTTTACCTAAAATTCAAAATATAGCTTGAATTATACGGCAAGGAAATGTATTAACCTCATTATCATCGGAGGCAGGATTGTAATAAGAGGTAACACTAGTGACGTAACTTGATGTTCATGTGCCCCATTGCAAAACCGGGCCGTCGATTATTGCAAGTTTTTAATAGCATTGGTCTTTTTATACAGGCCAAAGGGACTTTCAAGACCCTCTAGGCTCCAGGGCTCGGATGCAGTTTCATCCCATTCACCCAGTGTAATTACACCCCTGGGTAACACCTTTATTCACAGATAAAATATAGAATCCATCAAACACAATAAATGATATCCTTTTCTCACATGATTTCTGCACACGTAATTGGATACTTCAGTACAAACAATAGGGTGGAGTCTGTTCATTGCTGTTAATGTGCATGTGGACTTCCTGAAACAACAAAACAACACATCATATTCACCAACACAATCGGTGATGTCCTGCCTTCACATTGACTTTGCACATGCTCATTGGATGCTTCAGTACAACCAATAGAGGCAGAGTCTGTTCATTGCTGCTAATGTACTTGTGCATTTCTGAAACACAAGAAAGTGTATTTTAAAAAAAAAAAAAGCCCTGACAATATGATGCAGTTTCATCCTCTGCATTTAGTGTAATTACACCCCCGTGTAACACTTATCCAGATAATAACACGTAACCATAAAACACAATAATAAGGTCCTCCTCACATTGATTCTGCACACGGAATGGATGCTCAGTACAAATATCTGTTCATTGCTGCTAATGTGCATGTGTACTTACTGAAACAAAAAAACAACACGTCATATTCACCAAACACAATCGGTGATGTCCTGCCTTCACATTGACCTTTGTACATGCTCATTAGCTGCTTCAGTACAACCAATAGGGGCAGAGTCTGTTCATTGCTGCTAATGTACTTGTGCATTTCCTGAAGCAACAAGAAAAGTTGTATGTTAAAAAGAAAGAAGCCCTTGAAATATGTGCATTCCCCTCTGCATTTAGTGTAATTACACCCCCTGTGTAACACCTTTATTCTCAGATAAAAACACAGTAACCATGAAACACAATAAATAATGTCCCTCTCTCACATTGATTTCTGCACACTGGTAATGGATGCTTCAGTACAAACAATAGGTCTGTTCATTGCTGCTAATGTGCATGTGTACTTACTGAAACAAAAAAACAACACGTCATATTCACCAAACACAATCGGTGATGTCCTGCCTTCACATTGACCTTTGCACATGCTCATTAGCTGCTTCAGTACAACCAATAGGGGCAGAGTTTTTTCATTTATGCTAATGCACTTCTGCATTTCCTGAAACGACAAGTTGTATTGTAAAAAAATAAAAACAAGGCCCATTGGCAATATGGTGCAGTTTCATCCTCTGATTTAGTGAAATTAAACCCTTGGGAAATACTTTTATTGATGTCCCTCTCTCACATTGATTTTTGCACACGGTAATTAGATGCTTCAGTACACACAATAGAGACGGAGTCTGTTCATTGCTGCTAAGGTGCATGTGGACTTACTGTAACAAAAAGACAACATGTCAATTTACCAAATATAGTAGGTGATTTCCTGCCTTCACATTGACCTTTGCACATGCTCATTAGATGTTTCAGTACAACCAATAGGGGCAAAAGTCTGTTCATTGCTGCTAATGTATTAGTGAATTTCCCGAAACAATAAGACAAGTTGTATTGTAAAAAAGAAAAGAAAGGCCCATTGGCAAATATGAAAATTGGAAGATTTTTATTTTAAATATCAAAATGAGATGGTATTGTCATACGGAAAAACAATAATTGCCAAAATTTAACCACATCCCCTTTTTTTTATAAAGCTGTGAACAGATTATTTTTACAAATTTAAAGAGTTATTCTCAGTATCTAAGTTATACATTATGCATAAAAAATAGTTCCTGGGGTTTTATGAGACTCATAATTCTTGTCCTTTCATGAAGAGTATTCAGCAGCCTCATTATCATCAGAGCCAGGATTAGAATAAAAGGTAACACCTCTATTCACAGTTGATCTCACCTATTGTGGTGGGTGATCCTGTGTTGTCACAGCTGATTCAGCTCCCCCTACTTTTACTTAATCTGGAAAACCCTGGAGGGACTGCTGGAACCCCAGTGAACCCATTATTGGCACTGCAGCCCCATCGCGAGTGGAGTAGGCGTGCATGTTTGGCCTTTCCTTCATTTATTGTTTATGAAACTGAAGGAAGAATCCGAGCTCTGCTTTTGGCAGTCCAATAGAAAATGAAAGGAGCGGAATAGGCATCTCTATTCCATTCAGAATATTCATCCCCGATCCCGGCATTTCTAGGGATCCCAGCAGCGATCAGCATGTTTTCCCTTATTCTATGAATGCATTATTTTTTGGGGTATTACACTTTTTTCAAGGCAGGTTTGCCACTTTTACATGTGATTTGTCCTGAAGAAGGAGCTTTTGGCACTGAAACGTGTCGACAAATAAAATCACTATTCGCCATTATCCGGATTCTCTGGTGTCACGATGGTCTCTCTTACTTTGGAGGCTTGTGACTGGTTTGGGACCTGTGTCTCTTTTCTGTATTGAGACTTCATATGAAACGTGTTTCTTTCCTTTGGCAGTGTTGGAGTTAATGGCCGTTTCTGTTGCTAGCGAGCTTCCTAGTTCTCTTTCCAGGTGTGGCTATTTCGTGATCACTTCCATCTCCTTCATATAGTCACATGTTCCAGCATTCCTTGCTGCTGACTGAACTTATTCCTGGCCTGGCTACCTAAGGTGTAAGTAGTACTCTAGAGAGCTGATCATTGCCAACCTGTCTTCTGCCTAGGAGTGTGGCAGCTGGCGTGAAGATTTTTTGTTGTTTCCCTGTCTGTTTTTCCTTCACCTCTTGTTGATTTTAGTGTAGTGGTTGGGACTAGTCCTCCCTTTTGAGGGTTAACATCAGGGCCAGCAAGGGACTAGGTATCCTGCTTGGCGACGGGGTGAAAAAACTCATATAGGGACGGTAGGGAGATCATTGAAAAGTCACAGGAGGTGTCATTTCCCCTGGTGTTTATCCTGTCTGTTGTTGTGGGTAGAGTGCTGGACATCGTTGGTCCATGCGACACTGTCATGCATTGTGTCCAGACGCTCCCAAGTCCGCGGCGTGACATCTGGCCTTTCCATGGCAGCGCAGAAATTACCCTATTCCTTATCTTACTGGTACACTTCTAAATCTTAACAGGATTGTCTTTATTTAGTGACAGCAAGAACAGATTTAATTTTTTTCTTTTAAATTAAGAAAGGGTTAATCTTTAGTTTTCTATTAAAAAAATATTCAATAGCCCCTTCAAATAAATTATGCCAGCTTGGAGCAAGGGGCGCAAGTACAAAGTCCCTTTGGCTCTTAGGATTAGACTCTGGGTCGTCCTTTCTGGAGGACACTGTGATTGGCACACTTTAGCATACACTGTATTAATGTCACTCAACTATAGTAATAAACACATGGAGCTACAGCCATTCCCCATCATATATGTGGCTAATTTTAGTTTGTAGGTTTCCTCCCTGATGCCTTGATTAGCCGGTCTTTTGAATACTCCGTAGAGCGTTGCCTCAATACCGAGTCTATGAAACAAATCATAGCACTTTGCCGCTAATGAACACAGATGGGTCTGGGCTGGAGTCTTATTGGATTTGTTTACTTAAAGAGACATCCCGAAAGAGATCAATAGACTCTTCAGCATCTGAATTCAGTTAGAGGAGTGACTGCCACCACCCAGGTTTTCACTTACAGATAAGTCGGATCCCCGTCACCGTTCCTCCCTCAAATCTGTTTGCTGAGAGATGCTCTCGAGATAGAACGATGAATTCTACCCGCTGCGTTCTAGGAATGAGCGGCTTACATTTTTCAATATACTCTTATTAGGAATAAGCAAAGCCAAACAGTAGAATTCTGTGCCTGCCGCTGACTGCAAGTGACCTATGTTGCTTCATCCAAAGGATTCGATAGGCGTCAAGGGACATAACGATTTGGATTGCAATGATATTTTAATAATAAATTGGTGAACGAGGGCCTGTGCAGAAGTCTTTATTCAAATAAACTAATTTTTCCAGTGTTTGTGTGTATTTGAAGGGAACCAATCAACAGGGCTATAAAGTGAAGCTAGTGCCTTACAGACTCTGGAATATTGAATGGAATCATCCATTTTCTTGAATGAGTACATGTTTGATTGTAGAGAAAAGTGTCATAAAGCTCCTGGAAAACAAGATAGCAGATGATTGATTGTGCACACTGCCTCAATATTTGGGGTTGTTTTGTGTTTTATCCTCCTCAGTGGGCATGCCTCTCAGCCGTAAGCCAAGCCCTCCCCCCTACTCTGTCAGGCACCCTGTGGCAAGAGCCAGAAACTGAAAGTAGAGATGAGAAAGAGGAGGGGTTGGATTACAGCTGAAAAGCATTCCCACAGGGGAGGAAACATTAAAAAATAAACAACCCCAAATAGTGATGCAGTGCTGTACACATCAATCATCTGCTGCCCTGTTTTCTAGAAAATTTTATGACACTTTTCTCTGCAATCAAACATGGAATCATTCAAGAAAAGGTATGATTGCAGTCAGCAATCGCAGAGCCTGTAAGGCACTGGCTTCACTTTATAGCCCTAAATCCTGCAGGTTGGTTCCATTTAACTGTACACTTACTGGTAGAGTAATGTTGGTGTCTGATAGCCCCTCTCCATTACTAACCCCTGGATTTGATGCAAGCTGTCAATTGGCATCTAACATCAAAACATTACCCTGACTTCCACTGAACCAGAATATCGGAAGATGCCTCACTTCTGGGATGACTGTGGGCTGGTATTTTTAGCTGGCCATTTCCATAATGCTAAGTATCTCAACTTTTTATTTTACATTTTTTTTTATTTAGAATTAAAGTTTTTGTTGAGTGCAACTATTGATATTTTGAAATAGAATTGTGTTTAGTTAGCACCTTCATTGACAGGCTGAGTGCAGCATAATATTTGTATATATGCAGCCTGTATTACTGGAAGAGCCACTCCCCAAAAGAAAAAGATAATTTTGGATTAGGCTATAAATTACATTTTAGGCGTCTGAGGATGAATGGAGGATATAGATTGCAGACTGAAACTTATTCCAATTCCAGTTAATTTTTTTTCAATTATTGTCCTGTAAAAATTTTTTTCCATGTTAGATGTGTCCATGTGTTCTTACAGTTCACAGTGCTGCTGCCTCGGCAGTTGCCAGGGGACCAGGACGTCTCACTTGGGACCCTCGGTGGTGTGCCTGCTTGTTCCTTTCCTTGTCCCTCACTGCGCTCTCCCTCTCTTACTCCCTGTAGTGCTCCTGTACGCAGAGCCCTCAGCCGGCTCCCATGGATCCTTTTTGGATGTTTCCTCTCCTAGGCAACCGGACCCTATACGGGACCTTTTGGGGTGTATGCCGTGTGTCGGCCACGACTCCCCTAAGAAGCTTGTGTCCCTCCGGTTTGGCGACTTGGGGATAAATGCTCACACCACTCTCAGAGCCGGTTCTCCGTTCCTCGACCGGGTCCCTGCGGCCGGTGGTCGTACCGACCTGGATAAGGGTGCACCACAACACCCTAGGATTCCCTTTCTGCCCTCCAGTGCACTCATGAGAGGGTTCTTTCCAACCCTCTTCTCACTAACTCTTCTTCCCGCTCTCCACTACCTACCTAAGCTCCTCCCACCCATTGGTCCCCTGGCCTAAGGTGTGTGGATGGGTGTAATGAGGGTCCCTTATGTGACATCCCATCTTCCCTGGCCACAGGGATACCGCACACTCTCTTGTGAGTGCAGTACCCCTATGTGCCGTCCCGACCAGTGGAGCGCCACACATGGAATAAGCAATTTATTTATATACTAGATATGTGCCTGATACTATAGCATTGTGAGGGTGGCGGCTGTTTCCCCACCCCATGTGCTCCCCCCTGTTCATTCTCTCTCCCCCCCTGTAGTGTCTCTTTCCCCTATGTGCTCTCTCCTTTGACCTGCCTCCCACCTGCCTGCTCTCTGGCCCCCCCTGTTCTCTGTCTCAATCCCCCTGTGTGCTCTTCTCCATTCACTCTCTCTCTCCCCCCTGTATGCTGTCTTCCCCCTCAGGTGCTCTGTCCTTTGAGCTGTTTTCCCCATGTGCACTCTCCCCTCTCCTCTGTGTGCGGTCTCTCTCCCCATGTGCTGTCTTCTCGCCTCTGTGTTGAATCCTTTGAGCTGTTTCCCCCCTGTGTGCTGTCCCTCCCCTGTGCTGTCTTCTCCCCTTATGTGCTCTCTCCTTTGAGTGGTCTACCCATGTACACTCTCTCCCATCCTGTGTGCCCATCCTCTGTGCACTCTCTTCCCATTGTGCGCTGTCTATCCCCCGTGTGCTCTCTCTTCCCCCTGAGCACTCTCTCTGCCCACCTGTATGCTGTCTCTGCCCCCTTGTAAGATGTATCTGCCCCCTGTGCGCCGTCTCTGCCCCGTGTGCTCTTTCTCTGTGATCTCTCATTCCCCTGCCCTGCCTCTCCCTTGTGATGATTCTCCCCTTGTATTGCAGATAATCTTGGACGAAGTGCCTCAATGTCTGCGCTGCTGCTTCGAGATGAAAGAAGCCAATGTGGCGCCCCGCAACGAGTGCGTCACAAGAGGGTATTGCAGCCATAAATGCAGCCGCAATATTCTCTGACTCAGCAATGATCCGGTTAACATAGAGATCCAACCCAACATGCAACACCTAGAATAGAGGACCAATCATAGGTCCTAGGGGGTGGAGGGTTAGGGTAGTGGAGTAGAACACACAATAATCTAGATCAGAAGAAGGAGTCTGGAATCTAGAGCACAGCCTAGAACAGAGAACTTGGAGAGGAGCGGGGGCTCCGCCCCCCGTGCGGGCCCCTGGGCCGTCACCGGTCGGGTGTCAGCACCTGAGGCCTTAACAACCGGGATTGGGCATTATCTACACGGGTTCCCAAAAGACTCCCGTGCCCACAACTTACAGCCGGTTCACTGGTACCGAAGCTGGCAGCAGTTCACCTCTGCCACGCGAACCAGAATCGTGGAGGAGCAGCTTCAAAGGAGCACCCCACCACCAGCCAACTTCCAGTCGTCTAACCAGCGGTGTACCCAAAGAGGGATCCAAGGCTCCCCAAAACATCCAGAACGTACATCATGGATAGGGCATTGAAGCAGCCTCCCCGTACCCGACCTGGTATTCCTGGGCGACACTGGAGAACAAATTAGGTAGAATGGAGGAACACTGCGGATCTCTAAGGGACACCATCACTGCTGAGTCCACCCGGTCTACTACTCAACCACTGTATGCCATGTATTGCCTGCTGGTTACAGTAAAGACCCGTTGCAGAGACTTTCTGTGTCCGTGCTTCCTTATGAACTGTCCGTCCGCACTAAAAGGTAACCGCAGCTGCCGCACAACATCTTGAGCAGCTCCAGCCTCCGGGGATCACCGCTCAGCCTGTGGGGAGCGTAACATCTAGCTGCTATCCATCCCCCGGGGGCTCCGCAGCGTCGGTAGCCCTTACCGAATCTACTCATAGGTGGCGTCACGAATAAATTAAACCCCCTTTAATCTGTTCCACCAAGACGTCTTCACTTTTGATCTGCACTACACCGGGCCCCACTACCGGCAGGCGCGGTCCACCCGTGACAAGGAGGAAGGAAGCATCGCCTGTCTAAACCGGAGTCCCGGCCTCGGTGAGTCAGAAAAACGGCGTCACGAACAGGATACGAGCAGGCCCGTTACCCAACAGGTATAATGTGCTTAAAATGGACTTTATTGTCTACAATTTGGACTTTGTTCGTCCCTAAAAGAACTTTCCCGCCTTTTCACCGTTGGGCCAAAATGGCGCCCAAGATGGCGTTCCCGCCACAAGAAGCCGCCATGTGCAAGCCCAGGAGTGAGTCAACCCCCCCCTCATCGTGGGAGGGCTAAAGACAAAAGGCGCCAAACTCTTTGTCCGCCCTGATTGCTCGAATCAACCATGGGGGCGAACCCCAAAGACTTTTCCCACGATTTGGACTACAAAAGCCCAGAGGAAATGGGAGTGTCAGACAGACTTCTTCACCAGCTCTACCAGAACGTTTACCGGTTGAACGGGTGTGGTTTCCCTCCATGAAAAGAATGGCCAGCACGAGACTCCAAGACCTAATGCGGGAGGTCGAGGCGGAGGCCAGAGCAGCCATAGGCCAACCGGGTCCGGATCCTGCCCTTACCATAGACGGCAGCCCCGACTTCTGGCTAGAGGCTCTACAAGACCTCCGGGTGCGACTACTTGAGACAGTAGAATGGACGATTCGCAGCTGGAGCGCGACCCTAGGCAGAAGACTACACCATGCGATGCAGCAGAGCCGACCGGGTACAGCTTCTCCAAGCCCAGACGACATCGCCAGTTTTTCAACAGCCTCACCGTCGCCCACCACCTGTCCTGCTTCGTCACCGGAGCCCATAGACTGTATCATTCCCGTGAGGACCACAGCTCGACCCGTTCCAGCGGATGAAACCGCAGCCGACCCCGTTCCAGAGCCGGAGCTTCTAATATGCTCCCACGAAGAAGCTGACATCTACCTGGTTCCACCTGCGGAACCCGCGACTAGTTTCCACACTACCGAGACTGTCGCCTGTTTCTCCCCTGAACCGGAGGCCTCCTCTGCAAATACAGAGGCCTACCTGGTGACCGGGATTGAAACACCACTTCCCGCTGCTACAGAAGAAGAGGCAGGCAGCCTGGAAGTCCTGCACAACGACCCCGAGGAGAACTTTGCAGCACAGCCACCCACCGACCCAGAGGATCCTATCCCATCGTCTTCGTCAGCCGAGCAGCCCGACGTAGTCATCGAAGGAGAGGTCGAGGAGGATGCCGAGGAGACCTACAGTCCAGCTGAGGATCTCTACACCGGGTTCGCCTGGGAGACACCAGGAATCCTTCTGCCGGGCGATCAGCTCGGGTGCACTGGTCGGGTGCAGCCGCAACAGCATCTTCTCCGGTTCCGTTGAACCGGGCTCTACTCCAGACTGCCCACCAAGCTCGAGCGGTTCAACAACCAGCACGCCGTAGTGACTTGATCCACACGCCGCACCACTCCGACGAAGAGGTATGTCGTATCCGGAGAGACGAGTGGCACACTCGACTGCAAGCCAACATGCAGGCTCGCGCCGAGGCCCGCCGCCAATCTCCATTACCTGAACAATTCCGTAAAACCGGGCGGGTAAGTACATTTAACTTGTCCACCGGGTGGGGATTCGTAAGGGAGGAGGGTGTGAGTACCGAAGTATTTGTGGGGCGCCGTGATGTGGAATCGCACGTACCGCGAGGTCATCCTAACCGAGACTTGTATAGAGGGGACATAGTAACCTATGAGCGACATGTATGCTGTGACGGGTGGTTCGCTATACGAGTCCGGAACACTGCCCTCCATCAGTGACTTTCGTTGTTTGAACTTTGCTACTAAACGAGACTTCTTCTTGTTTGCACCGTAACACCGCGACTTGGCGGCTACAGCCTGAACTTTTATTCTAAGGACAGCCGACCGCCCGCCGGGTCCGCGCAATGTGTTAACCTGTTATTCACCTTTTCACTTTTATGCATATATGACTTGTCATTAATAAAAGTGTATTTACCTGTTATAAAATATAAAAAAAAAATCTCTGTAATGTGAGTAGTGTGACGCTTGGGGACAAGCGTATTCAACCAAGGGGGAGTGTGGCGCCCCGCAACGAGTGCGTCACAAGAGGGTATTGCAGCCATAAATGCAGCAGCAATATTCTCTGACTCAGCAATGATCCGGTTAACATAGAGATCCAACCCAACATGCAACACCTAGAATAGAGGACCAATCATAGGTCCTAGGGGGTGGAGTGTTAGGGTAGTGGAGTAGAACACACAATAATCTAGATCAGAAGAAGGAGTCTGGAATCTAGAGCACAGCCTAGAACAGAGAACTTGGAGAGGAGCGGGGGCTCCGCCCCCCGTGCGGGCCCCTGGGCCGTCACCGGTCGGGTGTCAGCACCTGAGGCCTTAACAACCGGGATTGGGCATTATCTACACGGGTTCCCAAAAGACTCCCGTGCCCACAACTTACAGCCGGTTCACTGGTACCGAAGCTGGCAGCAGTTCACCTCTGCCACGCGAACCAGAATCGTGGAGGAGCAGCTTCAAAGGAGCACCCCACCACCAGCCAACTTCCAGTCGTCTAACCAGCGGTGTACCCAAAGAGGGATCCAAGGCTCCCCAAAACATCCAGAACGTACATCATGGATAGGGCATTGAAGCAGCCTCCCCGTACCCGACCTGGTATTCCTGGGCGACACTGGAGAACAAATTAGGTAGAATGGAGGAACACTGCGGATCTCTAAGGGACACCATCACTGCTGAGTCCACCCGGTCTACTACTCAACCACTGTATGCCATGTATTGCCTGCTGGTTACAGTAAAGACCCGTTGCAGAGACTTTCTGTGTCCGTGCTTCCTTATGAACTGTCCGTCCGCACTAAAAGGTAACCGCAGCTGCCGCACAACATCTTGAGCAGCTCCAGCCTCCGGGATCACCGCTCAGCCTGTGGGGAGCGTAACATCTAGCTGCTATCCATCCCCCGGGGGCTCCGCAGCGTCGGTAGCCCTTACCGAATCTACTCATAGGTGGCGTCACGAATAAATTAAACCCCCTTTAATCTGTTCCACCAAGACGTCTTCACTTTTGATCTGCACTACACCGGGCCCCACTACCGGCAGGCGCGGTCCACCCGTGACAAGGAGGAAGGAAGCATCGCCTGTCTAAACCGGAGTCCCGGCCTCGGTGAGTCAGAAAAACGGCGTCACGAACAGGATACGAGCAGGCCCGTTACCCAACAGGTATAATGTGCTTAAAATGGACTTTATTGTCTACAATTTGGACTTTGTTCGTCCCTAAAAGAACTTTCCCGCCTTTTCACCGTTGGGCCAAAATGGCGCCCAAGATGGCGTTCCCGCCACAAGAAGCCGCCATGTGCAAGCCCAGGAGTGAGTCAACCCCCCCCTCATCGTGGGAGGGCTAAAGACAAAAGGCGCCAAACTCTTTGTCCGCCCTGATTGCTCGAATCAACCATGGGGGCGAACCCCAAAGACTTTTCCCACGATTTGGACTACAAAAGCCCAGAGGAAATGGGAGTGTCAGACAGACTTCTTCACCAGCTCTACCAGAACGTTTACCGGTTGAACGGGTGTGGTTTCCCTCCATGAAAAGAATGGCCAGCACGAGACTCCAAGACCTAATGCGGGAGGTCGAGGCGGAGGCCAGAGCAGCCATAGGCCAACCGGGTCCGGATCCTGCCCTTACCATAGACGGCAGCCCCGACTTCTGGCTAGAGGCTCTACAAGACCTCCGGGTGCGACTACTTGAGACAGTAGAATGGACGATTCGCAGCTGGAGCGCGACCCTAGGCAGAAGACTACACCATGCGATGCAGCAGAGCCGACCGGGTACAGCTTCTCCAAGCCCAGCCTGTGGGGAGCGTAACATCTAGCTGCTATCCATCCCCCGGGGGCTCCGCAGCGTCGGTAGCCCTTACCGAATCTACTCATAGGTGGCGTCACGAATAAATTAAACCCCCTTTAATCTGTTCCACCAAGACGTCTTCACTTTTGATCTGCACTACACCGGGCCCCACTACCGGCAGGCGCGGTCCACCCGTGACAAGGAGGGAGGAAGCATCGCCTGTCTAAACCGGAGTCCCGGCCTCGGTGAGTCACCAAGACACAGGGATGTCTGGGTCAGCTCAAGCCTTTATTATCCCCTTGTATTGTCTCCCCCTCCTGTGCTTTTATTCCCCTGTGCTGTCTCTCTCTCCCCCCAGTGCAGTGATGAAATGTCCTACCAGTTTTGGATGTCGTCGGATACAGGCCGCTGTAGCACCATTAACAGTAGTGCACATGGTGCACAATGGACCATTACCACTAGCGGGTCGCATATTTGCACACCCATCACTTGGGTGTGCAAATATGGCTGACGCAGCGCGTGATGTCAGGGCACCTTGAAGCTGGAAGTGGATGATGTGTGGCGCTCCAGCAACCAGGTGGCCACAGGAGGGAAGTGCAGCCAGGTAAGCAATGTGGTTGAAAACACACCCACACTGCACAAACACCGACCCTACGTCGAGGACTCTAGGTTGGGCAAGGGATGGCGGGTGGAGCGTAGAGTAGCACTGATCCAGTGGGTGGCACCGTAGATAAAACACAGGAGCAACTGAGCAACCTGAGCTGCACAGTTTGAGTAACCAGGAGCAGTGCTGAAGTGTAAATTGTGTGAACTGTACTGAAAGAACTGTAAACTGTGAACTGTTGTCCTGGAAAGACCTAGTAAAGTACCCAGTAAGCTCACACTTGCCTGAGACTGTTTACTTGCAGCATTGCAGAAAAGTCTCGCCTGAGGAGCCACAGACTGTCATCCCTGTACACTGGCTGGAGGAGCTGCAGCTTGAAGTAAGTGAACTGCACAGCTCACAATCCCTCACTGGGCCCATCCAATATAACTACACCTGCCCGGGGGACCCTCAGCCTACCTGAAGAGGGCTTACCATCCACGCTGCCCAAGTCACCGTCCCCAGCAGGAATATGGCAGCTATAGTTCTGCTAAACACATACCCCGGGTGGCGTCATGACAAATCTTCTGTAAATAACCTGCTTTTGGACTGATCCCAGGCCACGGGACCGGGTCATGACTACCGTGATACCCCAGAGAGACATCACCGGCCCGGCTCCCGAGTACCCCATATCCTGGGGGTGCATCAGATGTATTAGTTAATACTAATTTATGCTAGAAATATTATAAAGATCGGACTAGAAACTCCGGTAGTTAACTGAATGACGTATTCTATATTGTAAATGTTCTCTGATCCTGATTACTGACATTGGATTTTTTGAAGGGGGAATACTTTTTCTACAACACATTTTTGCTGCACCAGTAAACGAACACTGAAACTTAAAATGACTTTGAGAAGGTTTTACTTTGAAAACATCCAGCATTTTTTTCCTTCAGCTCCTTTACAGACTATTGTACAAGGTGAAAAAGGTCACAAATATATTCGTATAGTGTTGTAGTTTATACATTCAGGAGGACATCCAACAATGTGTGTAAATACACTGCTCAAAAAATAAAGGGAACACCTAAACTACACAATATAACTCTAAGGCAATCACATTTCAGTGACATCATCCTGTCCAGTTATGGATAAACACTGATTGTGAATCAATTTCTCCTGCTGTTGTGTAAATGGATCAGACAACGGGTAGAAAGGATAGAAGAATGACCCCCTATAAAGGAGCCGTTCTGCAGGTGGTGGCCACAGACCATTTCTCTGTTCTCTTCCTATTTGGCTGTTGTTTTGGTCACTTTTGCCTTTTGTCATTGCTCTCACCCTAGAGGTGGCATGAGGTGGTGTCTACAACCCACAGACGAAGGAGGAGGTAGCGGTCCTGCTGCTGGGTTGTTTCCTTCCTACAGCCCCCTCCACATCTCCTGGTATCTGCTCCATGCTCTGGACATATCAATGAGAAGGGAAAAGCTGACCAGTATAAAATAGGCGATCACCAGTTATAGTATAACAATAATAAATCTTTATTACAAAAAACCACAAACAGACAATGAGAGTGCCATTAAAAACAATTAAAAAGCCCCATATAGAGCTATCTGGACATGGTGCTGGCAGACCCAGCTACCCTTCTCTCCACAGCTCACATTGATGTGCCATCCTGGATGAGCTGCACTACCTGAGCAACGTCTGTGGGTTATAGACAGCACCTCATGCCACCTCTAGGGGTGAGAGCAATGACAAAATGAAAAAGTGACCAAAACAACAGCCAAAAGGAAGAGAACAGAGAAATGGTCTGTGGTCACCCCTGCAGAACGGCTCCTTTATAGAGGGGTCTTGTATCATTTCTACCTGTTATCTGTTCCATTTACACAACACAGGAGAAATTGATTCACAATCAGTGATGATCCATAACTGGACAGGATATGTCACTGAAGTGTGATTAACTTGGAGCTACTTTGTGTTGTTTAAGCATTTGCTTTATTTTTTAGCAGTGTGTATAGTTATATAAGAGCCTCATGCATCTTTGTCTTTCTTTAAATTTATATTATATATATATATACTCATGAATATATATGGAAATAATATTATTTATGATGGAATATTAATATTCCTCCACTCAATGTCTGACAATGTCACTTCTCAAAATAGCAATATGACCACAGAAGGAGAAGTAGGTTACACGTATCTCCTGGTAGATGTTACTTCCCCTTTAAACAGGATGAGGGTAATGACACAGCCTGGTAGGAATCTCTTTGCTCTTCTGATGGATGGCCAAATCTTGATCCTCCAGTCTTGGGGAATGACCTCATATTAAATGTTCTGTTGTGATTCCTTGGGGTACAATTAATTTAAAAGCTCCAGATATTGACCTTGGATTTGCTACCATATAATAACCTTAATCTCCGGAGACAGGCCTGGGATCTGTCTTTAAGTTTGTTGCTCCATGAGGTTCTGAGACCATTTATATATTTTTGCCAATAATAAATAATTTCCTGGTAACAAAGTGTTAAAAAAAACTATATATAAAATTCCACAGCATCGGGGAGTCATTGGGTTTAATTACTGCTGCCTGGGGCATGGTGTCTTGGTTTGACGTCTTGCCGGAACACTTGTAATTGTTGTACATTTATACAGTAATTGTGTAATATATTGGTCAGTTGTCTCCTACCTGCAGATAATGAGAAATCACAACTCTCAGCTTGCCTAGACAGTCATAACTGTGCAGAGACAGGTAGGAGACCACCGAAAGAAGCCATATATTGTTCCTGTTGATCAAAACTCAAAGAGATTCTGCTATAAACCAATCAATAATCTATCAGTTAGGATAGATGATAAATGTATAATAGATCACAGACTGAACATGAGTCAATTGTGTGATGCCGCAGCAAAAAGGCAAACACAATTCTGGGCTGTAGTAACAGAATCATACAGCCTAGATCAGAGGTCTCAAACACGCGGCCCCCAGGCCGCATGTGGCCCGCGAGGCTTCACACTGCGGCCCGGGGCTCCATAGAAACAAAAGCCATGCCCCGGTTCATTATGCAGGGAGCCGCCGCGGTACCCGGTTTATTGTGACTTCCGGGTATCGCCTACACAAGCCCCTTCACGCTTGTACATCAATGAGAGGCGGCGGACCAATCAGAAGCCTCCTGACGCTTACGTCAGCTGCAGGCTTCTGATTGGTCCACCGGCTGCCGGCTTGCATTGATGTACAAGCCATGAAGGAGCTTGTGTGGGTGGTACCCAGAAGTCGCGATAAAGCGGGTACCGCGGCGGCTCCCTGCATATGCATAATGGACCACAGCATCATAAAGGTGTGTTTGATTGAGAGCGTGTGAATGTCTGAGTGTGTGTGTATGTGTGAATGTATTTGTGAGTGTGTATATGTGTGGCAGCTGTGATGGTGAGGAGGAGGACAGAGGAGGCAGTTATGGTGAGGAGGAGGAGGATGGAGGGGGCATGTGTGATGGAGAAGAGGACAAAAGGGGCAGATGTGATTGTGAGGAGGACGGAGGGGCAGGTGTGATTGTGAGGAGGACAGAGGGGGCAGGTGTGATGGTGAGGAGGACGGAGGGGGCAGGTGTGATGGTGAGAAGGAGGACTAATGAGGCAGTTATGGTGAGGAGGATGGAGGAGGCAGGTGTGATGGTGAGGAGGAGGATGGAGGAGGCAGTTGTTATGGTGAGGAGGATGGAGGGGGAAGGTGTGATGGTGAGGAGGAGGAGAACAGAGGAGGCAGTTGTTATGGTGAGGAGGATGGAGGAGGCAGGTGTGATGGTAAGGAGGACGGAGGAGGCAGTTGTTATGGTGAGGAGTAAGAAGGTTGGAGGGGCAGGTGTGATGGTGAGGAGAAGGACGGAGGGGGCAGTTATGGTGAGGAGGATGGAGGGGCAGGTGTGATGGTGAGGAGGACGGAGGGGGCAGTGTGTGATGGTGAGGAGGAGGACGGAGGGGGCAGTTATGGAGAGGAGGAGGAGGAGGGGCATAGGTGTGATGGTGGAGGAGGAGACGAGAGGCAGGTGTGATAGTGTATGTGTGTGAGTATGCGTGTATGTGAGTCTGAGTGTATGTGTGAGTGTGTGTATGTGTGAGTATGTGTAAGGGCCGCTTCACACTGCGGCATGATCCGGTCCGGTTCTGTCCGGGAGGACCCAGACAGCTGCGGACCGGATCATCACACAGGACTGGGGGGCTATTATGCCCTTCGGTCCTGACCTGTCAGCGGCTGCAGCTGCGTGCGCTGCGCACAGGACCGGAGGGCATAATAGCCCCCCAGTCCTGTGTGATGATCCGGTCCGCAGCTGTCTGAGTCCTCCTGGACAGAACCGGACCGGATCATGCTGCAGTGTGAAGCGGCCCTTAGTGTGTGTGTGAATGTCTGAGTGTGTGAATGTGTGTATGTGTGAGTGTATGTATTTGTGTGAATATGTCTGAGTGTGCGTATATGTGTGTGTGTATATGTGAGTGAGTATGAGTGTGAAGGAGTATGTATGTGTATATTTGTGAGTATATGTGAGTGTATATGTGAGTATGTGTGTTTGTGTGTGAATGTATGAGTATGTGTGTGTATATGTGTATGTGTGAGTGTGTATGTGTTTATATGTCTGAGAATGTGTGGGTGTATGTGTGTGCATGTGAATGAGTGTGTGTGTATACGTATGAGTGTGTATATGTGTGTGTATATGTGAGTGTGTGCATATGTGTGAGTGTGTGTGAGTAAGAGAGAACAAAAAGAACAGAGACCAGGTTATGGGGACATCACCGTAAAAGCGGATCAGGATGTGGGGATAGCACTAAAAAATGGCGTCAGGATGAGGGACATTACTACAAGATGACAAGGGAGGGAATATTACTAAAAGACATTAATATATGATGGGGACCAGTATGGAGACATTATTACAAGAAGGGGAACAGGAAATGGGCATTACTACATGATGAGGACCATGTTGGTGTACATTACTACAAGAAGAGGTCCAGGATGGGGACATTACTACAAGAAAAGGACCAGGATGGGGACATTCCTACAAGAAGAGGACCAGGATGGGGACATTCCTACAAGAAGAGGTCCAGGATGGGGACATTACTACAAGAAGAGGTCCAGGATGGGGACATTACTACAAGAAAAGGACCAGGATGGGGACATTCCTACAAGAAGAGGACCAGGATGGGGACATTCCTACAAGAAGAGGACCAGGATGGGGACATTCCTACAAGAAGAGGACCAGGATGGGGACATTCCTACAAGAAGAGGACCAGGATGGGGACATTCCTACAAGAAGAGGACCAGGATGGGGGCATTACTACAAGAAGGGGACCAGGATGGGGACATTACTACAAGAGGACCAGGATGGGGACATTCCTACAAGAAGAGGACCAGGATGGGGACATTCCTGTAAGAAGAGGACCAGGATGGGGACATTCCTACAAGAAGAGGTCCAGGATGGGGACATTACTACAAGAAGAGGTCCAGGATGGGGACATTACTACAAGAAAAGGACCAGGATGGGGACATTCCTACAAGAAGAGGACCAGGATGGGGACATTCCTACAAGAAGAGGACCAGGATGGGGACATTCCTACAAGAAGAGGACCAGGATGGGGACATTCCTACAAGAAGAGGACCAGGATGGGGACATTCCTACAAGAAGAGGACCAGGATGGGGGCATTACTACAAGAAGGGAACCAGGATGGGGACATTCCTACAAGAAGAGGACCAGGATGGGACATTACTACAAGAAGGCGACCAGGATGGGGACATGACTACAAGAAGAGGACCAGGATGGGGACATTCCTACAAGAAGAGGACCAGGATGGGGGCATTACTACAAGAAGGGAACCAGGATGGGGACATTCCTACAAGAAGGGAACCAGGATGGGACATTACTACAAGAAGGCGACCAGGATGGGGACATGACTACAAGAAGAGGACCAGGATGGGGACATTCCTACAAGAAGAGGACCAGGATGGGGGCATTACTACAAGAAGGGGACCAGGATGGGGACATTACTACAAGAAGGCGACCAGGATCGGGACATTACTACAAGAAGAGGACCAGGATGGGGACGGACATTACTACAAGAAGAGGACCAGGATGGGGACATTACTACAAGAGGACCAGGATGGGGACATTCCTACAAGAAGAGGACCAGGATGGGGACATTCCTGTAAGAAGAGGACCAGGATGGGGACATTCCTACAAGAAGAGGACCAGGATGGGGACATTCCTGTAAGAAGAGGACCAGGATGGGGACATTCCTACAAGAAGAGGACCAGGATGGGGACATTTCTGCAAGAAGAGGACCAGGATGGGGACATTCCTACAAGAAGAGGACCAGGATGGGGACATTACTACAAGAAGAGGACCAGGATGGGAACATTCCTACAAGAAGAGGACCAGGATGGGGACATTACTACAAGAAGAGGACCAGGATGGGGACATTACTACAAGAAGGCGACCAGGATGGGGGCATTACTACAAGAAGGGGACCAGGATGGGGACGTTCCTACAAGAAGAGGACCAGGATGGGGACATTACTACAAGAGAGGACCAGGATGGGGACATTCCTACAAGAAGAGGACCAGGATGGGGACATTCCTACAAGAAGAGGACCAGGATGGGGACATTACTACAAGAAGGGGATCAGGATGGGGACATTCCTACAAGAAGGGAACCAGGATGGGGCATTACTACCAGAAGAGGACCAGGATGGGACATTCCTACAAGAAGGGAACCAGGATGGGGACATTACTACAAGACGGGGATATTCTTACATAAAGGAGGTTAGGGTGGGGACATTCCTACAAGATGATGATCAGGATTTGTACTTTACTATATTGAGCAAAAATTCAGGCATTGCTAAAATGTCACTTAGTCCTACAAGGAATGCGGCCCCCGATAAAAAAAATTTTCTATGTGCAGCCCACCAACCCAACCGAGTTTGAGACCCCTGGCCTAGATCATGTTAAGTCATTATCAACCTCTACTCCTCTTTGGTCAGACTTCATCTGGATACTGTGTCCAGTTCTGGGCTCCACATTTTAAAAAAGACATCAACAAACTGGAGCAAGTTCAGAGAAGAGCGAACAGAAAGGTGACCGGTCTGCAAACCATGTCCTATGAGGAACAATTAAAGGATTTGGGAATGTTTAGCTTGCAAAATAGAAGACAGAGGAGACTTAATAGCTGTATACAAATATTTCAAGGGCTGTCACACTGTAGAGGGATTGTTGTTATTCTAGGGCTGTCACACTGTAGAGGGATTAGCTTTATCCTAAGGCTGTGACACTGTAGAGGGATCATCTTTA
This sequence comes from Allobates femoralis, assembly GCA_033576535.1. Taxonomy (NCBI): domain Eukaryota; kingdom Metazoa; phylum Chordata; class Amphibia; order Anura; family Aromobatidae; genus Allobates; species Allobates femoralis. The sequence goes on along the minus strand of JARQOC010000010.1, from coordinate 96,626,081 downwards.
TTATAGGGCTGTCACACTGTAGAGGGATCAGCCTTAGTCTAGGGCTGTCATATTGTGGAGGATTAGCTTTATTTCAAGGCTGTCACACTGTAGAGGGATCAGGTTTTCTCTAGGGCTGTCACACTGTAGATGGATCAGCTTTATTCTAGGGCTATCCCACTGTAGAGGGATCAGCTTTATTCTAGGACTGTCACACTGTAGAGGCATCAGCTTTATTCTAGTTCTGTCACACTTTAGAGGAATCAGCTTTATTCTAGGGCTGTTACACTGTAGAGGGTCAGCTTTATTCTGGGGCTGTCACACTGTAAAGGATTCACTTTATTTCAGGGCTGTCACACTGTAAGGGGATCAGCTTTTCTTTAGGGCTGTCACACTGTAGAGGGATCAGTTTTATCCTAGGGCTGTCACACTGTAGAGGGATCAGCTTTATTCTAGGACTGTCACACTGTAGAGGGATTATCTTTATTTAGGGCTCTCACACTGTAGGGGATCAGATTTTCTCTAGGGCTGTCACACTGTAGAGTGATCATCTTTATTCTAGGGCTGTCACACTGTAGAGGGAACATCTTTATTCTAGGACTGTCACACTGTTGATGAATCAGCTTTATTCTAGGGCTGTTAAACTGTAGAGGGATCAGCTTTATTCTCATTTGCACAAGGAAAACCAGAAAAATGAGATGAATTGAAAAGTAGGAGGCACAGATTAGATATTAGAAAAAACTTTTTGACAGTGAGGGTGATCAACGAGTAGAACAGGCAGTCAAGAGAAGTGGTGAGTTCCCCTTCAATGGAAGTGTTCACACAAAGGCTGGACAGACATCTGTCTGAGATGATTTAGTGAATCCTGCTTTGAGCAGGGGGTTGGAGCAGATGACCCAGGAGGTCCCTTCCAACTCTACCATCCTGATTCTATAATCGTTAGACGTCCAACTCCTACGAATGCACAAATCCAAAAAATAGGGGTCCCAATATTTCCTGTGTGAATGATACTGTGATGCACAAGCGTGATCACTGCCCCCCTAGACAATGAATGTGGAGCAACTGATGCACATGCTCAGTAAGACTTCAATACACAGGACTTTAGTTGCCTATTCTCAGGATAGGCAAGCCCTACAAATTAATTATTTATCATCTAACCTATGGGTGGATGAAGAATGTTATTATTGGGGCAACTTTAAAAATGAATTTGTTGCTTAAAGAATTTTTGGAAAATGTTGGACGTTTTGGTTTCCTTGTATCCCATTAGTTAAGGGGACCTCTTATGTATTGTCATTTATTTCACATTTGAAGGAAAAAAATATTTCTCCCACTGATTTATTGCTCTCAGTGGAAGAAATAAAGTATTAATCCTGTAGTTGTGATACCTTTTAATGGGAGCAAAAATAAAATAAATGATGTTACAGTGCACGCTCTCGAGACTCCTTACCTCTCTTCATCAGACATGGTATACTTGAAGGGACACATGTAATACTGCATTCCACTGCAGTGAAAATCAGTAGCAGATGAAGACTTTCTAAGCCAATTAGATTGATCATTGGCAGTAAAAGGGGCTGTTTTTTTTTAATAATTCATTAAATAAATATAGATGTAAAAGAAAATTTGTGTCCTATCCTGAAATATAAGCATATATCGTAGAATATAACAAAAATTCCATAATCTCTTTAAAAAGGCCTCCAACAAGAGGAAATGATTAGCTATGACGTCTTGAGGAACCCAGCAAGTGTTTAATTAACCCTAACTGTCATAGTGGTGTGTGTGTGGAGCCCACTGGGACAGGTACTCGGTACCGGACTGGGGTTGCATTGGGATGATCACGGCGGTCTTGGTCCGGACCGTGTCCCAAGCCCATAAGTAAAAGGGATTATTTACAGGGTATTGTCGTGACGTCACCCACGGTTTGTGGTCAATTGGGGAACCACTGCTGCTGCTTACTTCTGTCAGGAGGATGGATGGTGCTGCAGCCGGATGGATGAGCCCGCCGCGGGTCAGGCAGCTCCTGTCAGGGTATCGAGGATGAAATATAGTACAGAAATCACACACGGGAGGCTTTACCAGGGTTCACTGGGTTTTACTAGCCAGTTCTTCCACAGTTCAAACAGTTTACAGTGCAGTTCTTTTACACCAATAACTCCGGACAGTCACTGAACCCTCTGTAGCCAGGTTTTCCTTCTGAGACCCTTCACTTTCTTGGTTCCTTTCAGGGTTTCTCTACTAGTCTCTTTCCCAGTGTGCTGTCTGGTGGCAACTTGGTCCCTTGTGTGGCTTCCCCCTTGTGTGTGGGTGGCAAGCCGGGTCCTATTTGTTGCTGTACCTCCTGCAGGTATGGTGGGAGTCCAGACTTGGAATCTGAACCCCCCGTCGGTATGTCTGTGTACCGGCGTGTAGCTATGGTCACCCAGAGCCGACTCTCTGGTCCCAGCCTGGCCTTGGGCGTCCCTATCTTGCAAACGATCACTGGGCTCTGTCCTATCCGTGTGATTACCCGGGTACTTCAGGGGATTCCTTTCCTCGGTCAGCCTCTGTCTTTTTCTTTCCCTGTGCTCCCGGGCTTTGGAGGGAACTGTCTTGCAGGATTCTGCGCCTCCAGGGAACCCAAGACCTTCAGAGAAGTCTCTTTCTGCCTTTTCTCACTCTGGCCTACTTGGTCTTTAATTCTCAGCCTTCTCCGGCCTACTGTTGGTCTTTACTGCTCAGCCTTCTCCGGCCTACTCACTAACTCCTCCTAGTGTTCCCCTTTTGTACCCAGTCCGTCACCTGACCTGCGTCCCACCCACTGTGACTGGCCCTACCACCCCTTGCCCGCCAGAGTCCCGGGCTCCGGGTTGGGTCTTGTGTCGGTGGGTGTGTGTGCTGAAGGTGTTTTGTGTAAAAACCTGTCTCCACCTCCCTGGCTGCAGTTCCTACCTGTGGCCACCATGGTCGCAGGGGCGCCACATGTGCAGCTGGCAGGCAATTCGACCTCAGCAGAATAATAATGGGTGAAAGTTGTGTATGGGGATGAGGATCTGCTGCTCTGAATGTCCATACTTCTGGTGAAACAGAATAAGACTCACGTTTACTGAGCAGTTTATAATGGTGGTTATATTACAGATTTACAAAGATATTCAACATACATAACTGCAGCCTCTGATGGTGTGATGAGCTCAGCTCTCTTTCTGGCAGTGTGTCATATCTCTCCTTACTCCTGCTGGTTATGGCTCTATACCTCTCCATCTAGAACTTGTCATCCATGGCACCTTAGGTTACAGGAAAGTACTTCAGCTTTTTTCCGACACTGACAAATCAGGATCCCATCAAATCATCTCTCCACACATACCCTCACTAACCACACCATCATCCCTGTCTGGCCTCTTTGGCACACTGTGACTACACAAGACATTATTTCCCATGCAGATGCACAGATCCTGCCATGTCCGACAGCTAATACAACAAAGGCTCTGGCTGGCCTCCATTCTCCCCAACACCATTGAATCAGAGAGCACTGTTGCTCCTCCTGGGTTCAGTAGTTCTTCTATATGGGCTGCTAACTTCACAATAACCCTTGCACTAATCATATCTGCATGTATAAAAAAAGAGCAGATTTCCCAACCACCAGAGTATACAGATATTTGTGATGCCTAATTCTGCAGGGCGCCACACACATATCAATCCAATGTGTTCAGGAAGTATCCCGAATCTCATGTCCTATTATTATCTATCCCTTTTTTTCTCAATATGCGGTTCCTTTTACTTTGCATTCTTCCAGCACTATAGGTGCTGGGACTTTGTGTTCATGGCTGTGAATTAAAGACCCAACTCTCTGTATGTAAACTCTCATCAAGAGACATAGACCTTTCTGCATTTTTTTTGTTTATGTCACTTTCTTGTTTTGACGTGGTGTTCCTGAATTTTCAAACAGTGCATATGATCATGTATTTTGCACATAATAATAAACTCTTCTTTTTGAGATTTATCATATTTTCACTTTAGAAACAAATCAATGGGGGGGGGGGAAATCAGGCATACATAAAACTATTCCAAGAGAGGGGAGGGGTTGGAGTACATTTGTGCCCCAAAATTTTGCAATGTTTTAAAAAGCCAAAATTGATGAATCACTGAACATATCTGGAAAACAAAAACAATGTCCACCTTGTGAACATACAACCCCTGTAATAAAATGATGGCATCTTCTGGCTCGGGGATGTTCATTCAGTTGTGTTAATGTTGTAGAAAAAAAGCAGATCACAGACATGGCACAAAACTAAAGTCATTTTAAATGGCAGCTCTCTGCTTGAAGAAACACTAAAAGAAATCAAGATAAAAAATGTGCTAGCCAGTAACGGTTACTTTTGTAGACCAAGCAGGGGAAAAAATTTATGGAATCACTCAATTCTGAGGAAAAATTATGGAATCACCCTGTAAATTTTCACTCCCAAAACTAACACCTGCATCAAATAAGATCTGCTCGTTAGTCTGCATCTAAATAGGAGTGATCCCACCTCGGAGAGCTGTTGCACCACATGGACTGACATGAATCATGGCTCCAACATGAGAGATGTCAATTGAAACAAAGAGAGGATTATCAAACTCTTAAAAGAGGGTAAATCATACACAATGTTGCAAAAGATGTTGGTTGTTCACAGTCAGGTGTGTCTAAAATCTGGTCCAAATACAAACAACATGGGAAGGTTGTTAAAGACAAACATACTGGTAGACCAAGGAAGACATCAAAGTGTTAAGACCGGAAAACTTAAAGCAATATGTCTCCAAAACAGGAAATGCACAACAAAACAAATGTGGAACGAATGGGAGGAAACTGGAGTCAATGTCTGTGACCGAACTGTAAGAAACCGCCTAAAGGAAATGGGATTTATATACAGAAAAGCTAAACAAAAGCCATCATTAACACCTAAACTAAAAAAAAACAAGGTTACAATAGGCTAAGGAAAAGCAATCGTGGACTGTGGATGACTTAATGAAAGTCATATTCTGTGATGAATCACGAATCTGCATTGGGCAAGGTGATGATGCTGGAACTTTTGTTTGGTGTCGTTCCAATAAGATTTAGAAAGATGACTGCCTGAAGAGTACATGCAAATTTCCACAGTCATTAATGATATAGGGCTGCATGTCAGGTAAAGGCATTGGGGAGATGGCTGTCATTACATCTTCAATAAATGCCCAAGTTTACATTGATATTTTGGACACTTTTCTTATCCCATCAATTGAAAGGATGTTTGAGGATGATGAAAACATTTTTCAAGATGATAATGCATCCTGCCATAGAGCAGAAACTGTGAAAACATTCATTGAAAGAAGACACATAAGGTCAATGTCATGGCCTGAAAATAGTCCGGATCTCAATCCAACTGAAAATCTTTGGTGGAAGTTGAAGAAAATGGTCCATGACAAGGCTCCAACCTGCAAAACTGATCTGGCAACAGCAATCAGAGAAAGTTGGAGCCAGATTGATGGAGAGTACTGTTTGTCACTCATTAAAGGGAACCAACCACCCCAAATGACCCCCCGGACTGTTAATATGTGTCCCTACACCCAGCACACACATTTGGGGCAATCGTTTTTGCTAAAAAAAACTGTTTAGTAGAAGCTAAGATATATGTTTATAAAGTTTAATAAATTGAGCCGAATGGTGTTACCTAGCTTTGTCCTCGTGCATTTCTTCGTGCCTGTCAGCTCCTCTCCCCTCCTCCCTTCAGTGAAGCCTTCTGTGCAAGCCGAAAATGCCCCGCCCGTCTACTGCTGCCTGATAAATTATGCACGCCCATCTCTGCACCTAAGAGCCTGGCCGCGTCATGAAAGGGGCGGGGCTAAATCGTGTCATGAAAGGGGGCGGGGCTCCGGCATGCCGCGATTTAGCCCCGCCCCTTTCATGACGCGGCCAGGCTCTTAGGTGCAGAGATGGGCGTGCATAATTTATCAGGCAGCAGCAGACAGGCGGGGCATTTTCGGCTTGCACAGAAGGGCTTCACTGAAGGGAGGAGGGGAGAGGAGGCTGACAGGCACGAAGAAATGCACAAGGACAAAGCTAGGTAACACCCATTCGGCTTGATTTATTAAACTTCATAAAGCTATATCTTAGCTTCTACTAAACAGTTTTTTTTAGCAAAAACGATTGCCCCAAATGTGTGTGCTGGGTGTAGGGACACATATTAACAGTCCGGGGGGGTCATTTGGGGTGGTTGGTTCCCTTTAAGTCCCTGCCTCAGAAACTGCAAGCTGTTATAAAAGCCAGGGGTGGTGTCACAAAATACTAGTAATGTATTGGAGTGTTGTTTTGTTTGATTGTTTTTCATGATTCCATATTTTTTTCCTCAGAATTGAGTGATTACATCATTTTTACCCTCTACTTGGTCTGAAAAAAATTACCCTTACTGACTACCACATTTTTTATCTTGATTTCTTTTAGTGTTTCTTCAGGGCAGAGAGTTTCCATTTGAAATGACTTTAGTTTTGTCCCATGTCTGTGATCTGCTTTTTTTCTACAACATTAATCATCTGAAAGAACATTCTCTGAGCCAGGGGATTCCATCATTTTTGCCAGGGGTTGTAAAAAAAAAATAATAGAAAAACAAGCAAAAAGTATATAAATTAGATGCAAATTAAATGTAAAATTTGGCACAAAACATAAATCATGCTAAAATTGCAAAAATATAGACAAAAAAGTGCAAATGTAATAATGAATCAGTCACAGAAGAGATAAAGATCCTTAACCACTTCTGTAATCCATCTCGGGGTCTTTGCTGCTAAAGAAGGATAGTTAGACAGAAGGGGGACATCCAGTGGTTGGCGCTTAGGAGTGAGTTTAGGGAATAAGAGAATTGGATTTTCTCCATATTTAGCCTCTTGTAGTCTCCCCTCTTTCCACTATTGCAGAACATTCCTCCTTATTTTATTAGAATTATGAATTCATGTCTCCCTCATTATCTGAATATTATAACTGCGGCTCTAAATCATAAAAGGATCCAAAGTTACTGAAGACTTCTTTGACTGTAAAAAGGCCGAGGGCTGCCGGCCGGTCACTTTTATACAGGTCGCTGACCTCTAAGATCATTTTGATAATTATAGGTGAAGAAATGCATTATACAATATTATTTAATCACTTTTAAAATGTGTTTAAAGCAGCAGAGAGACTAAAACGCCAGCTGTTACCCAGAACAGGAGAAGGGTGCACAACCTACTGTCAGGTGAACGGAATCCTTCTTTAACCCCTTCATGACCTATGAGGTACATGTACGTCCTAGGTCGCCTCCCACACTTTGATGCGAGCTCACGCTGTGAGCCCCGTATCATCCCCTGCGATGATGTTATCAGCTGAGATGTGTAGCTAACAGTAGCAATCAGATCCGCGATCTGATCGCCGTTCTTAACCGTTTGGATTCATTGACAGCACAATCCCCGGCATGATCAGAGATCCCGTGAAACGATCACGGGATCTCGATCTGTCACCTGCACAGTCTGGGGTCCTGTGATGACCCCAGAAGCTGTCAGGAATCACTGGCGAGCACCAGCATCCACAGACAGTGATCACTTTCCCTATGTACTGAAGGGCTGCAGCTCTTCAGTTCATAGGACAAGCAATTGGACTGTACAGTGCTAAGACAGTCTATGTGTGACATAAAGAGAAATAAAAGTATGAAAAGAAAAACACAAAAGTTTAAATCACCCCCCTTTTGTCCTATTGAAAATAAAGCTATTTAAAAAATAAAAAATACACATATTTGGTATCGCCACATTCAGAAATAACAGATCTATCAAAATATATAATCAATTCATCTGATCTGTAAACTACCGTACATAAAAGAGAAAAAAGTCGAAACACCTAAATTAATTTTTTTTGTCGCCACAACATTGCAGTAAAATGTAATAACAGGGAATTTAAACATCACATCCACCCAAAATTGGTATCATTAGAAACGTCAGCTCAAGAAGCAAAAAATAAACCATCACACCATCCCAGATTCTGAAAAATGAGAACGCTGAGGGTCACTGAAAAAGGTGCAAAAGTGTAATTCTGCTTCATTAAAAGCTGCTGATTTTTTTTTCACCCCTTAGATAACAGTAATAGTATACATGTTTGGTATCTACAAACTGCTACTGACCTGAGGCATCATACTAACACATCAGTTTTACCATATAGTGAATATGGTGAATAAGAAAACCAAAAAACTATTGTGTAATTGCATTTTTTTTGCAATATCACCACACGTGGAATTTGTTTGCCCTTTCCCTGTACATTATATGGTAAAATAAATGATTTGTTCTGATATACAACTCGTCCCGCAAAACTCAAGTCCTCATATGTCTATATTGATGGAAAAATAAAAAGGTTATGGCTCTTGGAAGAAGGGGAGGGAAAAACGAAAAATGGTAAATCAACCAGGGTGAAGGGGTTAAGGTACGAGTGGAGTCAACATGATACTTGGTGAAAACCACAGACAATTTCCAGTCTTTGATAATTGTGTGATCTGCCATGATGTCTCGATCTTGGAAGACCAAGTAAGGCTGGGGTCACACTTGAGGGCTGGATGCGATTTTTGGTCACACTTGGATTGTTTGAAAATCGCATCCATAGGATCTAATGGCAAAAACACATGCCCCAATGCCAAAAAACGCATGGCTAAAGTGACATGCGTTTTTTGCATGCGTTTGTGGCTCAGCACCAAAAAATGCATCATGATCAGCGTTTTTGTAACATGGGCCCTATGGGAACTGCATGCGAAAACGCATGGCACTAAATGTTACCATGCGTTTTCGCATGCATTTTTGCTTGCGTTTTTTAAGGCTGCTCCAGACCTAACAGCAAAAACGCAGCCCAAAATTGCAGGCTGTCAGGAATAACCTTAAAAAATGCATGCAAGTGTGACCCTAGCCTGAGCTGGGACCTCTCATTGATGCAAAATATTGGCTCATGCAAAGACTCCCAATGTTGGGAGTCAACAAAGTGTTCCCAATGGAAAGAACGTGACTGCAAGTCCACTTTCCTAGGTTGGCTTCACACCACGGTTTTGGGGATCCGGGTCCAGTTTTGCCCTCCATAAGTATCCCTATGGTGCCGGATTGGTCATATATGGCCATCCGTTTATGTGAATTCAGTCCAGTTGTGTACTCACCATCTGTGGTGGATGCAGGGTGAGTACTCCCTGCGTGCACCCGATGGTGTCCGCGTCTGACTCCGGAGCATGACATGAACATGCAGAGATGGCGGAATGCGGCAACCTGCACCACAGGTGATAGAATGCTGCAGTGGGGAAGAGCACAGTGAGGATGGGATTTCTACAAATCATCCACTATGTTGCTACTGTACAATGTAACATTTTGGATACACTGTGTGCAAGACGCTGTGTTCCCTCTTGGTGAGTATGCACCCTTAAAGAATAGATATGCTGCAGCCAATCTGCAAGGAGAAAATACTCAACGTGTATCAGGTTTTGTGACAAATCTGCACTGAAAAAAATGCATCGTGTGCACAGGACCTGATGGTTCGCTGCACCCTGGTAAGAGAACATGTTAAACGCCAAGTTCCCGTTTGCTCCATTTGTTCCTGAGATGTTCCTGTATGTGTCGGTGCCACAAACCTCTCCAGTATCCACCCGCGTACAGTCTGGTCCGCACACTCCGGTCTCAGGTGATAATTGCCTGCAGACGTGTACCTCCACCTCCGCCGGCACAGACGGGGTGTGCGTGTGTAAGTGCAGTGTTTATATATGATCAGATTTTGCTGGGAATGGAAATAATGAGAAAGTGACAATAATGGGTTTGTCGTCTCAGATTTGGAGGTCTCACGGGCCAGATGTTACATGGCGGCAATCGCTGCCCCCTGCAGAGAACTGTAATGAGACAAAGGTTCCCAGGGGCACAGCCACAGAGTAGAGCCGCCGCGGCGACATGCCATTTTACTGGGATTTTTCTCCAGATTTTCTGCCTAAAGTATCGAGCGGTGAGGAAGGGATCAGACTGATACTAGGGGAAAGGTCTGAGATGATAGACTGGATGTGGCTGGCATTGGTATTCAATCATAGTCCGAGCAGCAGAGCATGCATGCCACTAATTAGCATAAGGAGGAAGGCATGAAACCCGCCAGGGCCACCAGAGACATCGCAGCCAGGCACAAGAGCCTCTGTCCTGGAAGATACTGACACAAGTCTGAATCTGACTGCAATGCAGAGCTCAGTCTTATGGAAGATGTCCATAAAATGATCTCCCTCTACACTGATACAGTCACAGGCTCATTAGCAAAATGACAGCAAAGAAGGAGGCGAGAGGAGCCGCACTGCATCTACACAGGGGCGAGCGCAGACTGGCAATCATCCCTGCATCACAGAGGAAGGCTGCTATGTATATGAAGAAAAATGGGGAGGATAGATAGATAGATAGATAGATAGATAGATAGATAGATAGATAGATAGATAGATAGATAGATAGATAGATAATACAGAGGGGAGAGCACAGACTGGCAATCATCCGTGCATCAGAGGGGGATACTGAGTAAGTAAGCTGCCCGTATATGAAGAAAAATGGGGAGGATAGATAGATAGATAGATAGATAGATAGATAGATAGATAGATAGATAGATAGATAGATATGGGATAAGGTACCGTTACACGCTTCTATGGTGAAACGATATCACTAATGATCTCATGAGCGCACGGTCGTTAGGACATCGTTTAGACATCGTTCATGAGATGTCACATGTATAGATATCATGAACGACGCACCAACGATGTAGCGAGGAGCTATCATTCGCACAACCCAGCGAACGATACTTGCTCACTGATGTGAATGGGAGAAATCGTGAACAACATCGTTATCGCAGTGTCACACAGAACGATGCAGCAGGTTGGCTGATCGAGGATCATCTGATTTGAAAACATGTTCTCAAATCTGCGATCAACGATCCAACGATTTATCGTAACCATATCTCAGAGTCACACGCAATGAGGTAGTAACGATGTCGCTTCAACGACTCCAAACCCGTGACGTTTAAGCGATATCGTTCACAATCTCGTACCATGTAACAGTACCTATAGATATATAGATAAATAGATGGATTGATTGATAGATGATTCTATATTCCTACACAGTGACCTAATGTTAACTTTTGGCGGCCGTCACACACTACGATTTTATGTGGGAACTCAATAACGATCTCAGGGTTGCGCGCTCATGGACAATATGTTAGTGAGGTGTCACATGTATAGATAACGTTCAGGACACAGCAGTGATGTTCTGTGCAGGGATCGTTACCACAACCAGTGACTGATGCTTGTCAATGATGTGAATAGGAGAAATCGGTCAGGAGATCGGCTATGGTGGTGTCACACAGAACAATGCAGCAGATTGTATGATAGACATCTTCTGATATGGGGTCCGGTTCCCATATCTGTATATAACGATCTGACCACTTATCACTACTCACATCATGCTGTCACACGCAACGACGTCGTAGGAGCGATGGCAAATCAGGCACTTTCCAGCGATATGTTTACATATATCGTAGCGTGTGACGGCCGCCTTAAGCTCATGGACCTCGATGCAAAAACTCCAATGATCTTTAATTGTATTGGTTATTTTCTATAGGCCAAAGGCACTGAGCAAGAAAGCTGCTCTGTATATGAAGAAAAATAGATAGATAGATAGATAGATAGATAGATAGATAGATAGATAGATAGATAGATAGGCCAGGGTCACATTTGCGGTTGGACCCTGGCCTGCCGGATTCCGGTTTCAACTTAGCAATTTTTCCATCACCGCATAGCGTTTCCGCTATGCGGTGCTGGAAACCGCAGTCCCTAGTTACCCGGTGTTTACCTGCACGACCTGTCACACAGGCAGCGGCTCGGAGGGCGTTTTACAGCGCCGCACAGGAAATCGTGTCTGCAACGGTTTCCTGTGCGGCGCTGTAAAACGCCCTCCGAGCCGCTGCCTGTGTGACAGGTCGTGCAGGTAAACACCGGGTAACTAGGGACTGCGGTTTCCAGCACCGCATAGCGGAAACGCTATGCGGTGATGGAAAAATTGCTAAGTTGAAACCGGAATCCGGCAGGCCAGGGTCCAACCGCAAATGTGACCCTGGCCATAGATAGATAGATAAATAATAGACAGAGATAATAGATTATAGATAAGGGGCCATCACACACTACAATTTTGTGAACGGTGTCACCTACGATGTCAGTGGTGGGCGCTCGTGGACAACATCGTTAGTGAGGTGTCACATGTATAGATAACGTTCAGGACACAGCAGTGATGTTGCGTGCAGGTATCGCTCACACAACCAGCGATTGATGCTTGTCAATGATGTGAATAGGAGAAATCGGTCAGGAGATCGGTTATGGCAGTGTCACACTGAACAATTCAGCAGATTGGATGATCGACATCGTCTGATATGGGGTCCGGTTCCTATATCTGTGATTAACGATCTGACCACTTATCGGTAGTAAGATCGATGTGTCACACGCAACAACGTCGCAAGGGTGACTGAACACCTGTGACGTTTCAGCGATATCTTTAATGATATCGTAGCGTGTGACGGCCCCTTAACACATAGATAGATAGATAGATAGATAGATAGATAGATAGATAGATAGATAATAGACAGGTAATAAATTATAGATAGATGATAGGTAATATAACATATAGATAGATAGATATGTGGCGTCCCTCTGTTGGGACGCCATAGGGAGGTACTGCACCCAAAAAAAGAAGTTGTAGTATCTCTGTAGTCACAGGTGGAAAGGGGAAACTACAGATTCTGTCCACAGAATCCACCCAGAGACACCCTAGCACAGGGGACTGTATTTCAGTTGGTCCCAGGGGGGTGGAGCTTAGGTGAGCGGGAGACGTGAGTGACAGTTGGGAGACAGTTGTAGTCAGACGGTGACAGGAGAGAGAACAGACGGACAAAGGGGACCCTGCTGTCCTGGAGAGAGGGCACCTCTAAGGGGCGGAGGTGACCCAGATGAGAAGGGGACACAACAGGTCTGGTCAGAGCCGTCTGGAGTGCCCAGGTCAACACCGGTAAACTGGAACCAAGGCGGTATGACCAGGTTTATCCCAAACCGCAGATCAGCGCATTGTGGGCCTTCATAAGGGAGCCACGACACCCACCAAGAAGCCTAACCTCTGTCCTGCAGCTAGGTCCAAGACGCCAAGAGGTAACAGTGACTTAAGGCAACAGGTCTGGGGACTAGTAACCAGACTTCAGCGTGGGAGGGCAGAGAGCCATTGTGAACAGAGACCGAGAAAGATAATTGAGAGACACCTCTGACGGACTCTTTGGTGAATGCTAAAATCTGTGGCTATAATCCCCGGTGAGCCGGACTGTACCGTGTACCTTATCCATCTGGTACCAGTAAAGGTACTGTTTGAGCTGATCTCTGGCTTCATTTAATCTGTTGCCTGAAAGGCCTCTGCAGAACCACAGGGATTGGGACTACAACTGCCCTCATCCACCCCGCCGCGCTGAGGAAAAGTTCCTCCTGTGGGGAGCTGTACTACCTCTGCTGCTCCACACCATCTCCACAGCGCCAGGCTGCAGCGCTGGTAACCGCTTACCAGACACCACAGGTGGCGTCACGTGTAATCCATCAATCATCATCCACATCAGCCATTGAGTGCCCAGGACAAGGAACCGGGAACCGACCAGCCGTGATTTTCCCCACCACCAGCAGCCCCCATCCCGGTTCCGAGAAACCCCTTCCCTGCCGGTCCGACTCAGATAGACAGAGAGATAGATAGGTAGATAGATAGATACAAGAAAAGCTGAAGCAGCGTGTATAGCTGGTTAAATCAGAGTGCAGAGCGTCCCGGAGGCTCCTTCTAGCCCCTATAATACATACAATTCAAAGAGGGTCACAGCACTTCTTTTTCAAAGCAAGGATAGTTTATTCCAGTTCAGGCATACATGGCGACGTTTCGAGCCGTGTCAGCTCTTTATCCGGCTGGATAAAGAGCTGACACGGCTCGAAACGTCGCCATGTATGCCTGAGCTGGAATAAACTACCCTTGCTTTGGAAAAGAAGTGCTGTGACCCTCTTTGAATTGGATAGATAGATAGATAGATAGATAGATAGATAGATAGATAGATAGATAGATAGATAGATAGATACAGAAAAAAAACTGCACAGCACTCAAGATATACATATATATATAATAAGAACAAATGGGTCGGCACAGTGCTAGTGGTAAAGGAACTTTGTCCAGCAGTTGCCCTGCTTGTTTATGTGAAATCTAACCCTGTAAGTAGAGGATGGTGTCAGTATATAGAGGTAGCAGGATGGCGGGAGCAGTCTGCACTAAATTAGATAGATAGATAGATAGATAGATAGATAGATAGATAGATAGATAGATAGATAAGCATAGAAATGAAAGCCGGGCACTGACCTGTTAACAGCGTTACTCCTATACTCCTGTGGCGGTGGCGGGCTGTGGAATCTCCTGTTGCTCAGCCAGTGTTCAAGACAATATATCCAAAGAAAAAAAAGATGGCAGCACTCAGCATTCCAGTTTGCAGCTGATTATTTTAATGCAAAAATTACAGCAGCAGGTACATGATACAGGGAGAGAGGTGCTAGGACCGACGGTGACCACTTCGCGGGATGTCCCGTTTCTACGGGTCGGGTGTTTTTTTTTTTTTCTTTAGATAGATAGATATGTCGGACTCCAGGATCGTGGGGTACTCGGAACTGGGCTATACTGTCTCTGGGGAGCCACGGGGTCTCCGGGCATGGTGTGGTTGAGGAACCTGGAATTCCCCACCTTCCGGTGTTAACTGCCAGGATGTTGGACCCTGCACAGCCTGGGACCCGGTGTCCGTTCTCTGCACTTTCCTCTGGCGTGAGCACGGTGTCGCTCGGTTCCCCAGATGCTCCTTCGACTCTCCTCAGACTCTAGCCTTAGGCTTGGCACTGAGTCAGCGATCCTGAGACGAGCTCTACAGCCTCAGTCCACCAGGATTTCTTTCTCAGTCCTCCTAGGAACTGAACAGCTGTACATTGGATCACCTTAGCACAACTCGATCCTCGAGGTACTCTTCACAGTCCTCTCGAGAACTGAACTAACTGGCTCCACTCCAGACCAGAATTTATAGGAGAGCTCACCCTGAACCCGGGCTTGGTCTCCCCCTTCTGGCCTGGAGGCAGAAGGTGTTGTGTGTGGTTTTCCTGCCTGATGAGAAGACCTGCTTGTTGCTCTCAGCGTGACACCACCACCCGGGGGCAGTGATGACACAGTGGCACTTAGACCCTGGGGTGCCACAGATAGATAGATAGATAGATAGATAGATAGATAGATAGATAGATAGATAGTTGTATATTGTTACACAGTGCCCTAACTTTAATTTTAAGCTCATGGGGCTTGATGCAGAAACTCTAACGGTCTTTAATAGTATTGGTTATTTTCTATAGGCCAAAGGGACTCTTGGGCCCCCTAGGCTCCAGGGCCCGGGTGTGATCGTAACCCCTCCCCTATTGTAGTAGAAGGTCCTGTTTATAAATACATTGTATCTTTTGTACACTCAGGGTGCCACCTTCTCCATGGTCACTGTATCAGGTGGAGCCTTCACCCCCCATGCTTGTGTAATATTCAATCTGTATATTTTAATGAATATTTATCTTTCTGGAGAAAGCAAAGCTTTGCCAGGCGGATTGTGTAATGATATAATTACAGCAGTTGTGCTGCCACTTTCCTGACACACAGCTCCAAACCTCCTGCACGTCCTCCACATCAGCTCTGCATTCTGAGTTTGTATTGGGCTCCATTGTGGATGCTTTGATCCTTGAGTCCTCTGTGAGCATTGTCCATGATACAAAAACACAACACTACATAAGCTAAAATCCTAAAGCCGCCGAATCCCAAGGTGACTTGTAGAAAACACTATAACATCCCGCTCCCTGTAATTTCACCGCTTCTTGTTAGCTTGTCGTTATACAAAGAACCCAGCCGCTGCCTGAACCTCTTGACAGCTCCGTCATATGTACTTCATGCTGGAAGAAAGTTCTATTTCTCATAAACACTAAGCTACTTTTTTCCCCCTTCAGTGCTGCTTAGTCTGAGTATTGCTTAGGAAGGAAAAATCAGCAGGAAATCTCCGTCACTTCTCAAGGGAAAGCGGCATTATTTTCTATTTGAAGGTCAACATCTAGTTCTCCTGTGATTTGTGGCTAAAGGTTGGAGCAGCTTAGTAATTTAGATGAGAATTACTATGGGTCACTTCATACTACGCTTTGCTCCTTTTTCTCCTTCTTGCTGCATCTGGACAAAGTCTCGTAATGATCTTCAAAGGATGGAGATTGTAGGTTTTGTTAAAAATAAAAATAATTTCTTAATTTCTGGACTTCAAAGTCTTTCCGAGGTCTCGTAACCACCTGATGTCTCCTGCTCCAGATGTTACTACTCTTAAATGGAATCTGTCATGTTGAACATGGCAATGCAATGGGGAAAAGGAAGATGAGGAACCTGAAATTGTCACTACCATCCAAGAAGACTTAAAGGGAACCTGTCATCCTTTTTTGTTATTAAACCGTCCCCAATGTTATTTAGATTATGTGTTGCACAGTCTCTGACAGAAGTTATGTCGCTTATCCATGTTATATAAATAAAAGCTTATAACCTGACGTTAAATTCATCCATTGGTTTTATAAATTACTCTTTTGAAAGCTGAAACCCTCCCAAATGTGGTTTAGGTTAAGAAAATAAATTGGCATCAATGCTGAAATATTGATCATTTAATGAACACAGAATGGTCAGATTTTGTCAAGACAAACGGTTTGTCGCCTGGTCATATAATGCACCCAATCCTAGTTTACATCCTCACCTGTGCTCAGTAAATGATGGGTTAATTATTGGGTGTGTTTAAAAAAAAACAGCACCCCGGACCTTCACTTGAACTGCAACTTGAGCTGTGACAACATGACAAAAATCCACCCTGTGATCAAAGCCTTGATTATCAAGAGGCTGAAGACCAGATCCACTGCAGAGGTGTCTGGCACCTTTAATGTGTCTCAGCGTCAAGTACAAAGATTTAAAAAAAGATTTGAAGAGACTGGAGATGTGTTTGACAAGCCCAGGTCCGGCAGACCCTGCAAGACAACTGCTCAGGAGGAACGTTTGTTGGTTAGAAAATCCAAAGCAAGCTCCTCTTCCACTGCAGCAGAGCTCCAACAGGCCTGGTCACCTCAAGTCCCTGTGTCAACTAGAACAGTTTGTAGGATTCTGTCTCAAAATGGCCTCCATGGTTGATCAGTGCCCAGAAGCCAGCACTAAACAAAAGGCAAATAAAAAACCGTGTGGCATTTGCAAAGTCCCACAGCCTGCTAAACAGATGGACGCTGGAAAAGTGGCAGAAGGTGGATTTCTCTGATGAATCTTCAGTAGAATAACATGACGGCCGCCGCAAATATTGCAGGAGACCTACTGGAGCCTGTATGGATCCAAAATACACCCAGAAAACATTTAAATTTGGTGGTGGAAAGATTATGGTCTGGGGTTACATTCAGTATGGGGGTGTGCGAAACATTTGCAAGGTGGAAGGCAATATCAATAGCCGAAAATATTAAGACATTAGCTACCTCTTACATTACAAATCATAAAAGGGGTCAAATTCTGCAGCAGGATGCTGCTCCATCTCATACATCCATCTCTACAACAAAGTTCCTCCAGGCAAAAAAGATCAAGGTGCTCAAGGACTGGCCAGCCCAGTCACCAGACATGAACATCATTGAGCATGTTTGGAGTAGGATAAAAGAGGAAGCTTGGAAGACAAAACTAAAGAATCTAGATGAACTCTGGGTGGCATGTAAGGCTGCATTCTTTGCTATTCCTGATGACTTCATTAATACGGTAAATTGTATGAATCATTGTTGAACGGCATGGATGCAGTCCTTCAAGCTCATGGAAGTCACACAAAATATTAAATATGACTCTAATAGCACCACGATTTCATTCATTAATGTTATGCAACATATATTTGTATTTTAAGTTAATTATTTGTTTGAATATCACATTACTTTCTGTGGGCGACAAAACGTTTGTCTTGCCAAAATCTGACCATTCTGTGTTCATTAAATGATCAATATCTCAGCATTGATGCCAATTTATTTTCTTAACCTAAACCACATTTCAGTGGGTTTCAGCTTTCAAAAGAGTAATTTATACAACCAATGGATGAATTTAACGTCAGGTTATAAGCTTTTATTTACATAACATGGATAATCAACATAACTTCTGTCAGGGAGTGTACGTTAGTTACCGTATATACTCGTGTATAAGCCGAGTTTTTCAGCACAAAAAATGTGCTGAAAAGTCCCCCCTCGGCTTATACACGAGTATATACGGGTACCCGGCTGTATACAGCCCCCCCCTCCGTGGTATACCGGGCCCCCCCTGTGGCAACCTGTAAAGGAAGCGATGATTATACTTATCGGGTCGCTGTCGCCGCCGCCGCCGCTCTGTCACCGTCCGTCACCGCGCTCCTCCTGGTCTTCATGCTTCCTTCACCGGCGCACAGGAAATGACGTCATTTTCTGTGCGCCGGTGAAGGAAGCATGAAGACCAGGAGGAGCGCGGTGACGGACGGTGACAGAGCGTCGGCGTCGGCGACAGCGACCCGATAAGTATAATCATCGCTTCCTTTACAGGTTGCCACAGGGGGGGCCCGGTATACCACGGGGGGGGGCTGTATACAGCCGGGTACCGCTGTATACAGCGGGGGCTGCTGTATACCCCTCTGGGGCTGCTAAATACCCCTCTGGGGCTGCTGTATACCCCTCTGGGGCTGCTGTATTCCCCTCTGGGGCTGCTTTATACCCCTCTGGGGCTGCTATATACCCCTCTGGGGCTGCTGTATACCCCTCTGGGGCTGCTATATACCCCTCTGGGGCTGCTGTATACCCCTCTGGGGCTGCTGTATACCCCTCTGGGGCTGCTATATACCCCTCTGGGGCTGCTGTATACCCCTCTGGGGCTGCTGTATACCTCTCTGGGGCTGCTATATACCCCTCTGGGGCTGCTGTATACCCCTCTGGGGCTGCTATATACCCCTCTGGGGCTGCTATATACCCCTCTTGGGCTGCTATATACCCCTCTGGGGCTGCTATATACCCCTCTGGGGCTGCTATATACGCCTCTGGGGCTGCTATATACCCCTCTTGGGCTGCTATATACCCCTCTGGGGCTGCTATATACCCCTCTAAGGCTGCTATATACGCCTCTGGGGCTGCTATATACCCCTCTGGGGCTGCTATATACCCCTCTGGGGCTGCTGTATACCCCTCTGGGGCTGCTGTATACAGCTCTGGGGCTGCTGTATACCCCTCTGGGGCTGCTGTATATACCACTGGGGAGGCTACTGTATACTACCACTGGGGAGGCTGCTGTATACTACCACTGGGGAGGCTGCTGTATACCACTGAGGGGGCCTGTATACCACACTGCTGGGGGCTGTATACCTGTGCTGGGGTCCACCCTCGGCTTATACACGAGTCAATATGTTTTCCCAGGTTTTGGGGGCAAAAGTAGGGGGGTCGGCTTATACACGGGTCGGCTTATACACGAGTATATACGGTACCTATCTTTTATATAAATTATTGTATTTATCAAAAAAAAAATCACTTTAGATACTTCAATGTTTTCATTAGCTTGCTGGGCAAACAGTCAAACTGTCATCCGGGTGGTTAGAAGACATGTCACCCAAAATGTCACCCAACTGCCCACATGCTGAAATTTCATACATAGTTTCCGGAGGCAGAGAGTTTTAAACCAAAAAATGATAATTGCAAAAAACAATGAATCTAATGCTCTCTACAAGGACCTGTGTGATGTCAGGGCCATGTAACTATAATGGACAGAGCTACACAGGCCTTGCCTGGACAATGTAGACTTACCACCCAGATGACTGTATGACTGTTTGCTCAACTAGCTTATGAAAATATCTATACTTTTTTTAGATAAATTGAAAAACTAAAAAAAAAAAGAAATAACAGGTTAGCAATGTCCAACGCATGATCTAAATAACATTGGGGGCGATTAAATAACAAAAAAGGACATGACAGTTTCCCTTTAAAGAAGCAGATGTATAATCTGTGCCTAAAACATTACACGTTTCAGCCTCCAGCAGGGACCTTCATCAGGATCCAACCTATTTTCATCATTTGATGAAGATTCCTGCTCGCAATGTATTAAAAAATAAGATAATTATATAATAAACTCTACATCTGCCTCCTAATTTCTTGAATTGCTGCACTGAATTTAGGTTTCTTTTCTCCTGTATTCCCATCCCGGTAAGAGAATGGATTCCCAGTGAAGGACAGATCTACAATCATCACAGTGAAAATATATTCAGGATAATTTCTTTTATAACCCATTAAATCCCTGCTCATTATATCCTTACAAGTCCAGTGGGTGGTCCCAGTTACTGAATGATGGACCGCCTACTGGACTCTTCACTATAAAGGTAAGTTTTGTAGCTTCTTCATCTGTCAAACAAATTGCTGAGAAGGAATACTTCACTGCAGAGATTATATAAGATTTACCGGAGAACTTGAGATAAATTATGCACAAAGGTTCATGTCCTATGTATGCCATGCACATTGGAGGAATGTTGTTTGAACCCCCTCCTATTTTATTTGCAGGGTGTTAACCTGGAAGGGCATGCTGTAATCATACATATAACACTGACCTCTCCCACTAAAATCGGAAGGTTCAAACTACATGTTTCCTACGTCTATTATTTCGGTCTTAAAGCATATAAGTTACTGCTATATGTGTCTGACAGCAGTTTACCCCACTAATGGAAAGCACATGCATACCTAGCCAAACCGAGTGAGAATTTTGTAGGGAGGGGCTAATTTGTTTTAATGTAGTCCTGTGGTTCAAAATATCCTGAAATGTTTAGCTTGAGATTAACTGCTATGAAAAAAGCACAATGTTGTGATACTCTGTTAGGAGATGGTTATACTATATGTGCATGTTTGTGGCCACCAAGTGGTTACAATGTGAATTACCATTTGTCAAGTTGTTCTCTTGCATGCTGCTGTTAGCTTCACCTGGTGAAGTTAATTCCCAAGCCCATGGTCCTCCAAGATGTAAGTGAGCACAAGGGCCACAGGCATCAGTGCATCAGGAAGGGAAGGCATGCAGGAGATAAGTACCAGAGGATAATTAGACCACAGAAAGGAGACTAGGAACAGGTACTAAAGGTGCAGGAAGTCACAAGTAGGCAGGAGGCATCCTGGAGCATGCAAATAGGTAGCAGAGGTCCTGGATACTGCACAGATGTAGCAGAGATCCTGGAAACTGCAGACAGATACCAGAGGTGCTGGAAAACACAGGAAGAAAGGAGATGTCTTAAGGACTACAGGCAGGTAGCAGAGATCCTGGAGACCACAGACTGGTAGCAGAGGTATTAGATGCCAGAGAAACGCAGGAGACATATTATAGATCTCAGACAGGTTGCAGATGTCCTACAGACCGCGGACAGGTAGTAGAGGTCCTGGAAGCTGCAGACGGGAAGCAGAGGTACTGAAAGCTACAGAAAGACAGGAGACATACTGTAGGTGTCAGACAGTTTGCAGATGTTCTGAAGACAACAGACAGGTAGTAGAGGTCCTAGAAGCTGCAGACAGGTAGCAGGGGTACTTGAATTTGCAAACAAACAGGAGACATCCTCAAGAACACAGACAGGTAGCAGAGGTCCCAGAGACCACAGACAGGGAGCAGAAGTACTAGAAGTTGCAGACAGACAGGGACATCCTCAAGACCACAGACAGGGAGCAAAGGTCTTGGACACTGCAAACAAGTATAAGAGGTACTTGAAGATGCAGACAGACAGGAGACATCCTAGAGATCACAAACAGGTAGCTGAGATCTGGAGTCCACAGACAGGTAGCAGAGGTCCTGAAGACTGCAAATAGGTAACAGAGGTACTGGAAGCTGCAGGTAAACAGGAGATAAGGTGAACACTAAAATTCTTATTACCAATTCACAGCTATGTGTCTTGTTGAGCCTTATAGAGGCCCAGATGATCACATTGGATCACGCTGAGCCTTCTGTAAATCCCTCTGTGGAGCACAGTAGAGTTTAGTGAGGGCATCTAACCCAAATCTAGGAAAAGTGCATAACAGTCCCTATATTGGATTGTATTAATCTAGTACAAAATTTGAATTCATAACCAAAATGAGCAAACGTAAGTGAAGAGCACGTAAAAGTGCACACGTCTATATTTCAGGGGCATATCTGGCTTTAGAAATCTCAGTATTCTTAATCTGACCATAGATATACAATGTGCCCCAATAAAATACAATAGACGGATGGAGTGATTAATAACAATGGAGGGTAAAATATATCAAAGCAGGTGTACAGAATTAGAAAACCATTGGTGCTTTATTAAAACACTAGCGCTATCTCTGACTACAGGTTGTACACGGTATTGCGGCTCAGCCACATTAACTTCAACAGGATTGCAAAAATCAGACAAAACCAATGGACAACCCATTAGAAAAATAAATAAAAAAAAACTTTTTCTCATTTTGTACAATCCCTCTTAATACGGATCAGCCTTTTACGAGGAATATATGACCAGGCGGCGCTCTGGCAAGTCATGCCGGGCCGCTCACAGGCATCTGTTATGTTGTATGGCCGCCGATCACAGGATATTATTTTCCCATAACCTCGTTCCATCATCGCTGACACTCAAAATCACAGAGACAAATTACGGATGCTGTATATACCGCTGAAATCAATACTAACCTACTATCTCTGTATGAACTGTTCTAATCAGATCTACAGTTTGAGGAGGCCGAGTTCTGTCCATCTTCAAAGTTCTCGCTTTGGCTTCCAACCTGCAGTTGACGAAGAACTACAACTCTCAGCAAGCCCTGACAACCCTCAGCTCCAAACATGGCGGGGTTCACAGTGAACGACCCCGAAGATGCGCCAATAAAACGATGATTGCAGTTGTCCAATTTACTCTGAATTAGTGATACCGCTGAAGCATGAGTCGTTATTCCACTCGGATTCATTTGGAGCTCGATATCCAATAAAACGTGTCTGCGCCGGGATGTGGTCAAAAATTGGTTGTGTGAGAAAATAGCTCTAACTATACTTTATAGCGTTTTTTTTGATACTTAAAGGGGTTTTACATAATCAGGAAAATACAATTTTTCATTAAAAACAGCACCACTCCTCTAAAAAGGTTTGATGGGGCATTACAGCTCAGCTCTACTCTCTTCAATGGAGCGGCAATACCAGACACAACCAGGGACAGGTGTGGCGCTGTTTCTGAATGAAAAGGAGCCATGTTTTTTTATTATGTACAACTCCTTTTAGAGGTGTTATCCAGGATTTAGGCAAAAAGTAAAAAACATGCCTAAGCACTACCTGCCATTTACCTGCCTGTTGTGCCTGACACCGCTCACCGCCGACACAGAGCAGTCTTTTCAGCTTTCATTGACATCATGTCAACAGAGGGGTGTCTTCTCCCCTCTTTAGATGGGAGTCATAGCCGATGTAATGCTGATTGACAGATGGCTCCCCCAATGAGGTAGCAGGCAGCCGGCTGTCAATCAGCATGACATCAGCTATCCCACCCCTTCCACAAAGCAGAGCAGGAGAGAAGCCACCACTCTGTTTACATAACCATGTTATCCCCGGCAGGAGCGGTCTGAGCCCACTCTTTGCTGGGGGTTAACAGCAGTGACTAGTGCCAGGCACAACAGGCAGGTAGGTGGCAGCTACCTGCCTGTTAGTGCTTAATCAGATTTTTTTTCATAAAAATCCCAGATAACTCCTGTAATGAGGCTCTCCAAGGCTTATTTTGTATATGTTCTAAAAATCTAAGAGCCAGACTCAATGCAGATGTGGTATCATAAGTAAGACCTTTGCTTGGTGTCGGCAGTCATCTCTCAGACCTCCTCATGCATAGTAGGCTTGGCATAGCACTTATACATTTTCAATGGGAAGGGGGACAGAGCTACTAACAGACTTGTCTAATAGTGGCCTATCTCCAAAATTGATCGGGGGCTTGAATTCAAAGTCCCTGATCTTCATCTCCTCCATGTGATGTGTGTCCGAGACTACTGGCACAAAATGGGTTAGATATCTCAGACAGACAAGGCACAAGCCGATCCATTAAGAAGAATCTCGAGACACTCTGACACCCTTTAACCCCTATACAGGGATCTGTATTTACAATGGAGTCCAGGAGATTGCTGCCTATGGAAGGGCTGCAGTCTACAGATAGGAAATTCGCCAAGCAGGGTCAAAGCCAGGAGGTCAGGAAAAGCATACATAAAGTAGTCAGGGAGCCAGATCAAAACCAAGGTGGCAGCAAGGAACAAAATCATGAGGCAAAAGAAGCATCCAAAAAACAGGTCAGGGTAGAGTAGGAAAAACTCCAATACAAGACAGGAGACAAGTCAGGGGATCCAAAAGCTATTTCTGGCAGCTTCCAGCAGAAAGCTGAAGGTATTAGTAGGATGTATTGCTTTCCAATAGGCTGAAGCTAGGAGTTAAAGGCACTCTGTCAGGTCATTTTTCAGTATGATACTAATATTACCCTTGAATAGAGCCTTGGCAGCCCTTTAAAAACATGTAAAATCATTATTGTACCCTTTGTAGTTTCCTTGCTATAAGCATTTTCACACACTGCGGGCTCTGGTGTATTAGTCCACCACCATTACTTTCACAGCCTATTTGTCCAGCTGTATAAATGTTATTTAAATAACCACGCCTATCCAAGCTGGTGTTCTGTCCCTCCCCTCTGTGCTGGGAGGGGGAGATGTTTTGTCCTGCACTGTGTGCTATCTGTAAAAGATTTAAATTACATGAACGTTGGCTTTCCTGCAGACATGAAATGTGTGTATCTGCTGAGCATGTGATCAAATGTTCTTATAATTACAAAGAAATATCTCAGACTGCACACACTGCACACATGCCTCAGATACACACAATGACATGATGAGATCAGAGCTGCAGCTAAGAGCAAACATCTCCTCACCCATTGTGTCTGCTCTACAATGAGTCACACATCATACAGATCAGAGAGGAGGGCAGGACAGTGTAATAATGCATGAATATTCATTCCTTGGGGAGTGGGCAGCAGAGAACTCGCTGTGATCGACAAATCTAAAGAATCTTTTTGAAGTTTTGAAGTTTACACAGGATAGGAGGGGAGTATAAATAATAGAAATTCATGAATACAGGGAGCTTAGAGAAAGGAATTAGAAAATGATATCAATTACATATGGATTTTTGACCTGACAGATTTCCTTTAATGACTTCAGTTGGACAACCCACATACATCCACTCTGTCAGTTTGTAAACTCAACACCACCTACAGGGTGAATACAGCATTGCCTGATGGTAATAGCAGATGTCGGTGGGGCAGACCCTGGTGGGGATGTGACACTCCATCATTCTCTGTCCGGTGGGAGTTGGGAGGCCCCCATACTCATTAGATGGTCAATGGGTTCCACTGAACATAGCGGGTCTGAATTAAGTCAACAATAATCAATAACTGAAGACTTTAAGGTGAAAGAGTCAACACCGCTAACTGAAAGTCTAGTATGTTTTGGCAGTATAGTCAACTGAGGCTAAAAAGAAGAGAAAAAGGTCTCAAATTGTTCTATTTATAAATTTCCATGGAACATATCAAAATCTTTTCCAGAACTCATACTCCATTCCAAATCATGGTGCTGTAAGTTCATGAGTAGCCTAAAAAGTGCAGCTATATTCACAAATGTGAGCCTTCAGGCAACTCTACAACGTTATTAAAGGAGTTATCCATCTCTATTCAATGTCTTATTCACAGACCTAGATAGGTTTAAAAATGAAAAAATAACATTGAAACTCTTCTCCCAGACCAGTGCCGTTCTTCCATACACAATTTTACATCCTCAACCGGTCTGGTGAGATTAACCTTTGGTGGGGCTTCATGTGAGCACTGCAGTCAATCAGCAGCCACTGATTGGCTGCAGTGTTCACATTTTACATATGTAGAAGAAAGATGCCAGTCTGAGAGGTGAGAAGACATTTATGTTACACCTCCTCAGATTTATTAAGAAGGAGTTGACCAGTAGGGGACAACTCCTTTTCCAACCTCAACTAATTAATCGGACCTAAGGTCATCATATATGACAAATTCAGGTGAAAGTTGCCAAAGTGGTTCATTGAAGCGCCATCCTCTGGCGCTGAACCCCGCTCTTCCAACGGCCCTGGTGGCGGTGGCACGCTGGGTAATAAAGGGGTTAATACCAGCTTTGTTATACAAGCTGGTATTAAGCCCGAGATTCTTAATGTCAGGCCACGTTTGACCCAGCCACTAAGAATCTCCAAAAAATGGTTAAAAAAACACAACACAGAGAAAAATTTTTATTTGAAATAATAAAAAAAGCCATTAGGGACTCCATCTTTAATTAAAAAAATCCTCTTCCGTCCGACGTAGTCCAAAACGCGATGTCCCCTCTGCTACATCCCCTGTGCATAGATATAGATGTCTATGCACAGGGAATGAGCAGACTGAGAACAATCTCAGCTCTGCTACATCATCTCTGTGAGCAGCTGGGCTCTAGGACCCTGGAGCTGCACAGAGAAGACAGCTGGACTCGGCTCGCAAAGTAACAGCAGTTATTTGAGAGTTTCCCTGCTATCACTGGCACAGTAGCCGAGTCTAATGCAAACAATGGCAATCCTAGTTTTGTCAGCATTTACCATTGATTTGCATTGGACTCGTGCGAGTAAACGCTGGGAAACTCGCAGAGTACCGAGTCCTGCGAGTAGATTCGCCCATCCCTAGTCCCTATGTCACTATGATGACAAAGGTTTTAATTTTTTAGCATTATTTGAAGTTAAAAAACCCTACTATTATTTTAAATGAATACTGTAATTATGCCATAATAGTATTTTTTCCTGGATTTATACATCCATGAAGCATTAGAATAAAGCTCTAGTGAAGCTCCATCAATAAAGCTTCTCAATTTCCATTTCTCGCATGTAGCCTTTGACTTAAAGAATCAGCTTGATATTCCCAGTCTCCAGCTTGAAAATAACAATACTGAAATTGGCGTTGTCATTTTTTCATCACCTTCTTATAAATTTAGCTGTATCAATCATAGTGAAATCTTAATTTTGATTGCCTGTAATTATATCACACCTACATTTCTAATTTGCATAAGAAAACTACAAATGACAACAGCCATCAGAGTATAATTAAGTTACCGACTGTACAAAGGGAAAAGAACATTTTTTTCATAAATTTAATAAAAGTTGTCAAATTTTTTCTAAAGGATTAGTCCATTATTGCTCATGAATGGCAGAGAAAGTCCATTTATCTTTTCATCTAATGGCCCAATGACCGATTCAACTTGTATTGGTAATATTATAAGTCTCAGCTCATTGGAAAAGTTCATAATGGTTGGAAAAGTTGTGTTTTGTCCTAAAACCTTTCAAAAAAGAGGTGCTAAGTCTGATCGGGTTCTACGACTACTACAATGCCCAACAGTCTCTAGTCTAGAAGAATCCTGATCCCCTGTTCTTCACTATTTTTGGACTTATTTGACTGGTATCATTGAGGCATGATTGACCTGTCATATCATGATCAAGGTGGGCCTCTTGGTGACCAGAGAATGAGCAGTCATTAGATAGTTGGA
Source organism: Allobates femoralis (assembly GCA_033576535.1). Lineage (NCBI taxonomy): Eukaryota > Metazoa > Chordata > Amphibia > Anura > Aromobatidae > Allobates > Allobates femoralis. The sequence continues at coordinate 96,598,443 of JARQOC010000010.1, read as the reverse complement.
TGAATTTAAGAAGTCTGTAGACAAAACTGAAGAGAGTGCATAAGGATAGATACTATAAGAAATGGTATGACCTTACTCAGTGTTGGGGTTCAAACCCATGACCCTGTGCTTTGTGGTCAGTTTGTCTGTCCACTGATCCACCTATTCTCTGGGTGTTTATCCTTGCTTTAGACTTTTATTTTGACAGGTGTCTTCATTTACTCATGTGTCTGTCCAATCCCCTTTTAAATATGGCTATAAATATCTTCCCCCAGCTGGTATTTCCTGCTGGCGATATTCTCATTTGGATGTCCAGCCATACTGCTGTTTATGTCAAACAATGAATGACCAATTACCGTTTCTGCTGTTTTTGCTTTTCACACAGCACCTATCTTCTGTTTCTTGTTAGGTAGTATGTGGCATACCTCTTCCAGTATGTACTTTATAGTTTCAATCAGTATTTGCTTTACTCACTCTGGGATCTCTTTGTATTGCAGCACATCTGTGAGGTTCTTAGACTTCTGACATATCTGCTGTCATTTTTGTTTGAATTTAGTTTTTCCCGTTGGCCATCATGCTTTCTGTCCTGCTGCATCCACCTTGCCCTCAATAAATACAGAGTCCTCAGCTTCTATGTTTTCGACAGGTCCTTGCTACTTATTTAAGCAGCCTCATTTGGTCAATCATTGCTTCTGAGTCCTGCTTCCAGCCTGTCAGTAGTCTGGCCTCCTGTAGTCTTTTGGATATACAATCACAGCCGTCCCCTGCTTCGGTCCTTGGAGCCCGTGTGTACACAGGAACCCTTCTAATTGCCATCAACATTTACAAGGAAAGTAAGAGACTTTAAACTTATTTTGAGACTTAAGCTGGCCATAAGGATTTATTTCTGCTTGACGGGTTTTCAGTCTCTGTATCTGCAACTGTGTTTAACCCTTCTCCTGTTGTACATCTACTTGCATGAAGTAATACAAAAACTCTTTAAGCAAGCTGTGTCTCCTGTGTTCCCTTGCACCCATGTATTAGACTCTATACAGACAGTGTTCAATACGTTACAACTTCTTCCTTTCAGTAGGTACATTAACTCTGCTTTGACCTCTGGTTCCTTTGGAAATACAGGATGCACCCGACGGCCTTTCAGGTAGCAAAGGTCCGAGTTGTGTATTAGGGCTATTTCAGCACATGTAGGAACTACTAGGGATGGTGGGGTCCGAATCTTTAGTCTGAAATGAACCGGCCGTGTCAGTAGCAGTATTTTCAGGGTTTTACCTACTCTTCCATTACGAGTTGATACTACAATCATAACACCGAGACTTGGTGGTAAAATATAAGAAAATATTTGAAGAGGACTCTTGGCCAAAATCTGTAAAAGGACCCCACAATTATTACTTGTAATACGAAGACCCCTTAATGAGGGCAGGGAATCAATTTGGACCCTCTTGGTCTTCAGGGCTGATACAGTTGAAAGTGCTATGCATGGGGCACAGGGTCTGACATCGTGGGCCAAATAAAATCAGCCTGCGTGCTTGAGTTTGACATATGTGGCTTAGAGGGAAATACACCCAATACCGGTAGACTATGTGCTCACGTTGACTATTGGTTGCAAAAATTCTGCACCAAATCGCATCTCCTGGTAGAACAATGCAACAAAATCACAAGCATTTTTGATGCATTTTGATGTGTTTTTTTTTTATATATACCGTATATATATTTTTAATGTATTTTTCATGAATTTGCGGTGGAGAAATGTTGCTAAAATGCTGCAATAGTTGATTTCTGCACCTAATATGTAAGGGGAAAAAAGCAACATGTGCACAAAACTTCGAATTCTCGTAGACTTTGCTGACATAAGGATTCGCTTCCAGTTTTGTCAAAACTACACTAAAATGCATGAAAAGTGCACTGTGTACACAAGGCCCAAGGGAGAATTTATCATGTTTGGCTCCCTTACATCCTAATCATACTTTCAATATTATGTGCACAGAGTATAGAGCTGTCCTGATAGATGGCGGAATCCTCATAAAGATTTACAATTTGAGCGGAAAACCCTAAACTTGAATTGAAACCAGTAGATCTGAGAAACCAACCTGAGCAATGCAAGGATGATTCTCCAAGTAGGTTGTCTTTGGCTTGGATTCAAGCCCCTGGATCCCAGTGCAGTAAAGCATCAACATTAACCGCTACGAATATTAAATGCATTTGTAATGATGGAACAAGTCTTTTCAAGAGTCATTATAATAAAGGTTGGCAATGACACATGAATCCATTAGTCGGCCAAAATCTTGGAATCGATGACATATTGGAGTCTATTAGTACAAGCTACAAGGATTAAGCAGTTTCTGGACACACATCTCTGTTTATTATCATTATTGTTATTATTATTAACTATTGCGCTAAATTAATGAGCAAATTGTCAAAGTTAAACCCAATTAATATCTCTGCCGTAGAGCTCAGCTGTGAGCGGATGAGTAATGGAGGCAGATATGTCGCAAATTCATGCCCGGCGTGTCCTGCTGATGTGTGACCTGGGAGATTCTATACGTACAGCTCGTTATCCTAATCACCTCCTCCATTTTCATGGCTGGGAGCTAGAAATGATTTTTTATCATTGTCTCAAATAGAAATCAATGCAGCCTTTTACACACCACCTTAAGCAAGTGCCCTTTTTCTTAATGCTACAAATTGAGGGTTCCCGTAATAAATGAGTGCAGATAACCCCACCTGACCCACAAATACGGGTCTTGATGAAACTACATATTTGAAGTTCTACTTAATCATCTGACTCCATGTATTGTTATAGTTCAGTTCTACATTATTCATGGTCAATCTGAGCACAATAAATTAACTTATTCAAGTTGTGTCAATTACCAAATTGGCTGAGATGACCAAGTGCCTCATTGCTGGACCACAAATTTACGTACGTGACAAAATTATCTACACAATTCTCAGTTCTATGCTGTGTATCGCTTTAAAACTGATATTTGATAATCATTCTACTCATATGTATAGGAGTGATGACATCATGGATGGAGAGGCGTGATGTTATACTTATGACATATTGAGCATATTTAGGTAGTGTATTAATGCTGGTGGGAATTGATTCATAGGATCCTGATCCATCAAACAGGCCTCTGGACGTAGCTCAGAGAACCATCTCCTACAACCCAGCATCACTGACTTGTGCCTCACATCGCAACAACATCATTGCCAGGCTGGCTAATCAAAAGAAGAGCAGCGGATACTGAGGAGGCAGGAGGTGGTTGTCATGGGACCAATCTGGCAGTCGCACATTCCTGACCTGGCCACTGGACTTGGTCTTGTGAATAGAGATGAGCTAACCTTTCAAGGATCAGGCCTAGTTGCTGAGAAATCCTGTGGGTGTTTGGGTTCAGTTGAAGTGTTCAGGATCCAAACTTGCCCCCTGCCATCACTGATTGGCTGTTCAGCTCTCTGCTCACATACAGCCAGCCGTACGTAAAACACTTCCAGGAGCTGGAGGGCGGTGATTTAAATTTTCTTTAACATCTTTACCAAACTAGGCCGTAAACATTTTTTATGCAAGAGAAAAGAAAGAGAAAGGGGCGCAATAGTGCGGTTACCAGGGGGCTTTTTTTAGTGTGGCGTGCTAATAGGTGGCCACTCACCTTATCGGGTTGTGCTGTCCCTGCACAACCCAGTAATACACTTGATAAGGCGCCCTTCACAGGCTCTAGCTCATCCGCACACCGCGTGTTCCGGGGGCTCCGAGCATCCGGTCACGTCACCGCAGGTCCTTAAATTAAAGCTCCTAGTTGCCAGGCGACGCTAGGTCCTCACGTTAAGCTGCACTCTGCACCTAGTGCAAGCCAATCACACACTTCAAGCGGCTCACACTGGCCTGACCACCATCTCGGCAGCATCACTTTGGAAACAGAAATCCCCAAATTTCAGCCCCGAATGCATTCGCTCATCTCTACTTGTGAATCCACTTGTGCCACCTCCAATACTTTTTTTTTGCTGTAATTAGAGATGAGAGAGCCGAAATTGAAATTTACTCACATTTGACCTGGAAATTTAATGTACCACTATTAGCAGTAAACAATGTTTATTATCCAAAGCATGACAAAAGGAAGGATTAAAAAAAATATATATATATAGACTAGACTTGCCCTTTCCATCACCAGTCCTACCATCCTAGCTCCCCACCCGGACATTCCTCCTGCCAGCTCCAGTCTTGTTATCTTCAGTGTCACCCTTCAGTGCCTCCGGTGCTGACAAGGCCTCCCTTAACATCAACATGCTTGACGATATGACTTGTGTGGCGGCCATCAAGGGTATCACATACCTCTTTAAGAATCGGGTGAGGGTTCAGTGTAAAAAATAAGGTAAGCCAAAAGTAATAATCTGAACGGAGAAGCAGGGTCCACTTCAGAAAAATCACCAGAGGTCAATGAAAGCATGGGGAAGCTTTACATAGTTACACCTGTTGGGTGATAGGGCAGACTGAATTAAAGAATGAAAACACCCGTTGGCAAAAAGGCAAAGACAAACAAAGATGATCAGAATCTAGAGAGCAACTAAACCAAACTGTGCCTCAGTGGAGAGGGAACGGACCAGATTGACTGATCAAATTCGAGGCATGACTCAAGACCAAATTTAGTGAATTGAGTTGCAACTTAATTCAAGTTTGGAGGAATTCATGATTTTTGAGAAATATGAAGGGTATGGGGCAAAAACCCTTGAACTCCCTAAGTGCCCATTTTGCTTTTGCGGTCCAATACGCTTTACTTGACCCTTGATCATCCTGATGTGGGTAGTAACATGACATTAGCTATTAGAATGGGCTTGTATTAGCACCAACCTGTATTATTATAGAAGAATCCTAATCACGGACCCCAGGGCCGTGGGGTACTCGGAACCGGGCTATACTGTCTCTGGGGAGTCACAAGGGTCAAGACTTGGCTTCCGTGAAGCTGGGTTCAGTTGAAAAGGGGGAGTTTTTGGGAATGGAGTGGTTTAAAATGAAAGGTATTTGTGACGCCACCCGTGGTTTGTAGCAGTAGGTGGCCACAGCTGCTGCAGTACCTCCGGGGTGATGGACGGACAGATGAGATGGAGTGACTCCCAGGGTGGAGCAGGTCCCCAGGGCAGTGGATGTAGCAAGGGGATGAGGTGCAGAACGACGGGCATAAATAAATAGGCAGACTCACTGTTTTGATAGTTAGTCAGTCTTTACTAGAGCATCTGCATTCCCGGCAGTTGTCAACAGAGTCCTTGCTTGAGAGCAACTCGGGTTCTCCACACGGCCTGGGTCGTTGGCTTCATTATTGCGCTCTGTGTTTGGGCTCCTGCCACTGCATTAGCTAAGTTGCTGGACCTGTCTCTACTGCAAGGTGCCGGTATGACAGGCAACTTGAGTCCTTTCCTAACCCTCGGGTAATGGTTTTTGAACTCTCTGCGTTGCTTTGTCTCTGGGCACAGTGTGGCTGGGGAACCTGGAATCCCCCACCTTCTGGTATTGACTGCCGGGACATTAGGCCCTGCACAGTCTTGGACTCCAGTGTCCGTTCTCTGCGCTTTCCTCTGGTGTGAGCACGGTGCCACCCAGCTCCTCAGGTTTTCCTTCAACTCTCCTCAGACCCTAGACTTAGGCCTGGCACCGAGTCAACGATCCTGGGATGAGCTTAAGCGGCCTCCAGTCCACCAGGATGTCTTCCTTAGTCCTCCTAGGAACTGAACTGCTGTACCTAGGATGAGCTTAGCACAGCTCGATCCTCCACGTACTCTTCACAGTCCTCTCGGGAACTGAACTAACTAGCTCCGCCCCCACCCAGAATTTATAGGGAGCTCACCCTGAACCCGGGTTTGGTCTCCCCTTATGGCCTGGAGGCAGAAGGTGTTGTGTGTGTGTTATCTGCCTGATGAGAAGACCCTTCTGTTGCTCTCCAGTGTGACACCACCACTCGGGGGCAGTGATGACACAGTGGTACTAGGACTCTGGGGTGCCACAATAATATATTTAAAATATTACATATTCTGCATTATTCCAAGGTCAAAAAACGCCATAACCCTTGCCTCAGTTGAGTATGGCCATCAACTCTTATAAATATGGCACCCAGTGGTGTAACTTAAAGCTCATGGGCTCAGATGCAAAAGCTCCAATGGGTCCCCCAATTATTGCAAATCTTTAATAACATTAGTGTTTTTCTATAGGCCAAAGAGACTTTTTGGGCCCCTTAGGCTCCAGGGCCCGGGTAGGATTCCAACCTTTTGTAATTACGCCCCTTATGGCAACTCTTTGGGTCATTTTACTGTGGTTTAAAGGCATCATAGAGAGTCGTTTATTATAGATATCCACACCAGACTATACATTGCCAAGTAGTAATATTTTTATCATATCCAATATAGTCTTTGGCTAAAGACGTTCCATAATTAACTGTGGTTCTATAATGGGCCAAATGAATATGTCCTAATTCTCTAAAGAAGGATTTGGTTGGTGTATTAAGCATCCCAAAGGGGATATTGGAATTACAACACAATTAGGATCCCATTGAGCAGAAATAGTCTCCTGTTCGTGAGCCGCGCGGTGAATGCAGACGTCTGGGAGCGACGTAAATCATTTAGTTCTACATTACATAATGTTAATTGTGAGGATGGAGCTTTTTAAGTCCCTAGATCTGTAGCCACATGTAAGAGAACCAGAAGTCTATCTAGATAACTGTAGACCCTACAAACGAAGCCAAAATTAATTATGGAGAGCTCTGCAATATACTACAGCTATTTATGACCATCATAACCTTAGTTATTGGATAGGCATTAAAGGAAATGTGATATACTCAGTAGGGTCTTTGATGTCAAGGTTTGTACATAAAATGTGTTCTGAACGAATATAAACAATGATCAGCCATAATATTAATATCATTGACATCTTGAGTGAATAAAATACCTTATTATTTGACAAGGGCCAAAATTGGATGGATAAATAGGTGGGGTAGAGGAGCATTTCCAATTGGCAAATACTTCATGGTATGCAGTGTTTAGCACTTACCAAAACTGGATCAAAAGAAAGACATCCGGTGGAACGCCAAAAAAATCGAGGATCATTGGAACTCATCGGATTGCTTGACTTTAGCAGGGAAATTTGATTTGCACTAAAGTTATTAGGTGCAAATTAAATTGTTCTTATTATGCTCTGGAGTCACTAAATGAAAAGTAAGTAATACTCACCTGTCCTGCTCCCTCCCACTGTCAAGTTCTCTACTTGTTGCGACCTCTTTTTTCCACTTTCCTCTGCTTTCTGACATACGCTTTGGCTGTACTCACTGTGCACCAAGATCTTGGCGCCAACTGGGCCTCACACGCCAAGACACACGTCTTTGTTGTGACAATGCACACGTGAGCCCTGACAGGTGAAGCTTTCCTCACACTATAGACGTCTGCGCAGATGAAGAAAGTCAACCAAGATGTTGAGAAGAAGGTGAAAAGAAGAGGCCAGACCTGGTGAAGGACTAATAACTTCTATCTGCAACATATATTGTCAAGCCCACCTGGTGACCTGCACTGATCTATGACCTAATGACACTGTTGTGTGAGATCTAGTAAGCTATGGAGACACCAAAGAACACTATGAGGATTGAAGACCTAGCTAGAAGTTCCGAAGGACATATGAGGGATGGTCCAAGTTGGGTATAATTTATATTTATAACCCTGTATTTATTATGCTCTGTGGTCAGGAGTCTGGAGAGACCACAGAGAATAATAACACACATTTGATTCTTATTGAATAAATTCACTATGAATAGAATTTCCTGGCTTGAAAAAGGTGGGGAACCGCCGAAACGTTGCCACATCAGATTGACAAATGCAGAAGTCCTATTGCACTGCTATTTTTTGTGTGCTGCCCTCAATTTTTCATTACTTTGTATGGGACATCCCAGAAATGCTCCAGGAGGATTTGCACCATAGATATTGTTGGCTGTGCTGCTCTCTTTTTTTACTTTTATCTATTTATCTATCTTTTCATTATCAAATACAAATAAATGATATTGTCAGGAATAAATACACTACGTACAATAGATAATAATGATGTGAACTGTAGGAATGATGGATGGGGGATAGATTCAATGTGGCAGCTACAAGAACAATGGATGGGGCAGATCCAGAATGGGGGCTGTAAGAACAATAGATGGGCAGATCCCGGGTGGGGGTTATAAGAACAATGGATGGAGGCATATCCTGGGAGGAGGCTATAAGAGCAATGGATTGGGCAGACTCAGGGTGGGGGCCATAAGAGCAATGGATAGGGGCAGATCCAGGATGGAGGCTATAAGAACAATGGATGGGGCAGATCCAGGGTGAGGACTATAAGAACAATGAGATTGGGCAGATCCAGAGTGGAGGCTATAAGAAACAATGAATGGGGCAGATCCAGGGTTAGAGCTGTAGGACCGATGGATGGGGGCACATCCAGATTGGGGACAGTGGGAATAGTGGATGAGAGCACATCCATGGTGGGGGCTGTAAGAATGGAGGGCAGGGGCAGATCCATTGTGGGGGCTGTAGGACCGATGGATAAGGGCACATCTAGGGTGGGGATTGTAGGAATGATAGATGGGGGCACATCCAAGGGAGGATTTAAGAACAATGAATGGGGCAGACCCAGGGTGGGGGCTATAGGACCAATGGATCAGGGCACATTTGGGTGTGAACTGTAGGATCGGAAAATGGGGGTGCATCCAAGGTGATGCTATTAGAACAATGGATGGGGCAGATCCAGGGTGGGAGCTGTAGGATTGATGGATGGGCACATCCAGGGTGGGGGCTACAAGAACAATGGATGGGGCAGATCCTGGGTGGGGGTTGTAAGAACAATGGCTGAGATAGATCCAGGGTAAGGGATATAAGAACAATGGAAGGGGCAGATCCAGGGTGGGGGATATAAGAACAATGGATGGAAGCAGTTCCAGGGTGGGGGCTATAAGAACAATGGATGGCTGCAGATCAGGGCGGAGGATATAAGAACAATGCATGGGGGCAGATCCAGATTGGGAACTGTAGGACTGATGGATGGGGGCACATTCAGGTTGGGGACTGTGGTAACTATGGATGGGGGCACATTCTGGGTGGGGGCTCTAAGAATGGAGGATGGGGGCAGATCCATTGTGGGGGCTGTAGAACAAATGGATTAGGGATAATCAGGAGACTATATGAGTTTGTAAATGGGGTCACTTCCAGGGTTTGGGCTATTAGAACAATGGATAGGGCAGATCCATGGTGGGAGCTGTAGGACTGATGGATGGAGACAGATCCAGAGTGGGGGCTATAAGAAGAATGGATGGGAGCAGATCCAGGGTGGGGCTATAAGAACAATTGATGGGGCAGATCCAGTGAACTGTAGGATCAATGGATGGAAGCAGATCCAGAGTGGAGGCTATAAGAATGATGAATGGGGTCAGATCCAGGGTGGGAGCTGTAGGACGATGGATGGAGACTCATCGAGGTTGAGGACTGTGGGAATGGATGGGGGCACATCCAGGGTGGGGCCTGTAAGAACAATGAATGGGGGCACATCCAGGGAGGGGGCTGTAGGACCGATGGATAAGGGCACATCTAGGGTGGAGGCTATAGAAGACCATGGCTTAACATAGCTCTGTTTCTCAAAGTCTATTGTCTCGCCCCTGGAGGCGACTGTGGGGTACTCAGAACCGGGCCCTCTCGTCATCTGGGGCTGCAGGATGTCACGATGGCGTGACCCAGTCTGTGATCCCCTTGTCAGGCGAGCAGTTAAAAGGGGATTGGTGAAAAATGGACTAGACTAAAATAAAACAAAATCAAAGAGTGTTGTGACGCCACCCTTGGAATGCGGCCGGTATAGCCGCCGCTGCAGTCGGGACCTCTGGGGATGATAGGAGCAGCAGTAATGATGGTTCAGCTCTCCACAGGAAAAGCAGGTCCCCAGGGCAACTGAATAGGTTGTTGTAATGCAGGGCCATCGGGGTGTAGGGATCACGATACAGTAAGGCAGTCTCCTGCTGCCAGTTCCAGAAATCAGTCTATCTTTCTTCAGTAATCACAGTCTCACACAGCATAGAGCTTTAACCAGGTTTACTTTCTTTCTCGGCAGATGTTTAGTTTACAGACAGTACAGTGGCAGCAACGGTGTGCTCTAAGCACCGGATGGCTCATCACAATCACCCCTTTTGTGTTCCTTTCATGGGCTTTTTCGGTCTGCCCGCACGCTAGCTATGGTCCAGTGGCCATGGGCTTTCAGTGCGTTCCTGCCAGGTACCCTAGTACTAATACAGCAGCCTTCCTTTCGCTGCGCCGGAGGTTGGGTCAGGGACATAAAGACCCCGCACCCTGTCGGGGTTTCTGGTTGGAGCATAGAGCTTCCTGGCCACTTCAGCAGAGCCAAGAAAAACACCAGAGAGAGATTGTGCTTTAGTGATCCGTGCTGCTATCCCACCGTACCCGAATAAATGCCAGGGAAGCCAAGTGTATGCAAGCTGCTTCTTTATTCCATCAGTATTTCCATCCAACGTGTTTTGTACAGATATTGTACCTTCTCAGGGATATGCTGCATGATTGACCAACTCACAGCCCCTTATATACTATCTGAATCAGGTTTCCCCGCCAAAAAACAATCATATGTGTCTTCCCCTTTTCTTTTACTTCAGCAGAGCCGGCACTCTGGTTCCGGCCCAGTCCCTCAGTGTTACGCTGGTTCGAGCACTCCTTGAACTCCTTCCTTCTCTCACCAAGGTCTATAGCCCGGGACCCGGACAAGCCTAAGGTAGCACAGGCCACGAGTCCATGTCCTCTCAGTCCTGTATGATGGTATTCTCGCGTCTCCTTCTGACTGAACTTGACTCTCTGGTGTCTCTTGGCTGACTGGCTTACTGAACTTGGTGTTGTGTCATTTTGTTACCTCCATTAACTGGGTCCTGTCCTAACTTCTCCACCCTCCACTTGTCTCCTCCCGACATCCTGCTGCTGGGCATAGAGTCTTTAGTCTTGGGATCGGAGCATGTTGGGTGTGTGTTTGGGTGTGACTGGACTTACAGATCCCGGCTGCTACGCCATCTAGTGGTGACCGTCTGCAGGGGCGCCACACTATGACATGCGCTCACATACTGAACTGCTATCTCCGCTGCACTCTCTTCTTCCCCCAGCAGAATATATGTTTCCTCTTCCTCATTCATGGTGACTGAAATCCAGAAAGAGATCGAACAGCCTCCTGAAGTGAATGTCACTCATTGCTGAGTATTTGGAGCAGTGTAGCAGTATGTGGGTGTCATCATCTGGCGCCTCCTGATCACAGTGTTGGCACAGTCTTTCCGCCCTGGCCTTGTATCTCTGTCTGTGTCGGCTGGATTTGATGGCCAGACTGTGGGCACTGAGTCTATATCAGCTCAGGATCGGGCTGTCTCTGGTTGCATGAGTTTCTCCAGATACTGGGCCAGTCTGTAGTCTCTGTGTAGACTCTGGTACATGTTCAGTTTCTGTGAGTTGATGATATTGTTCCTCCATAACTGAGATACCTCTCCTGGCCTTTGTCTAATATTTTTCTAATTTTGGCTTTCGTCAGGTTGTGTGGCTGGTGTTCTGGTCTGGTTTGGGTTTGGGTGTGTTCTTCCGAGGGTCCTGGTGCATCTGGATATTTGGATCACATCTATCTATCTATCTATCTATCTATCTATCTATCTATCTATCTATCTGTCTATCTGTCCATCTCTTACATCTGTATCATTTTACTTTTGTGCATAGTTTTGGTTAATTCTCTTCCCATCACATATGGATCTTTTTTTATACATTGTATGACAAACCTATACCCCCCTACCACCTTTTAATCATTAGCAATGGATAAAGTATAGTATTTTACTAGAAAAATGATCAGGATTACATTTTAAAGGAGAGAAGGGGGAACGCATTAACGACAGATATACCATCCGCCAGTGGGATAAAGTCAATACTAATTGGTAAGCAGATACTTTCCATGTTGACGATGTCATGGTATATCTAGAATTGATATGAACATTTTATTTATAGGACACAAAAATATTCTGATGAAACGTATTTCCTGGTTTGACAATTTTATTTTACTGTTATTTGATATACCTTTCAGACACTTGGGAAATCAATGTTACATTTCACTTCTCCTACTTATGTCAAACCGTGAGCTTTTAGCTAACAAATTTTCTTTGCAAGATCTTTAAATGTAGGATGCTTTTAGCACTTGTATGGAGTTGAATTTCATCACTCAGCGGTGAAATCTAGCATGCTAGAGAACGACTGTATCAGAAAAACAAGATTTCCGGGAAAGGTATTTGGTAATCAGTTTTGCTCAATTTACTTCAACTCTTGACATCAATAAGAATTCTTATACATCTTGGACCTTACGTAACATGTTCACCTTCCAGGGTCTAGTTATGACCTTGAACGCTATAGAATTAAGGAGTTGCCCCATAAACAATATTTATAAACTGTTCACAGGATAGCTGAAAAATGTATAACCCTAGGGGTCCATCTCTTGAGACCTCCACTGTTACCAAGAATGGTGATCCTGATGGAGTACTTGTGCATCCACAACTACTTTAGATAGTTAACGAAGCTGTTCTGGCACAAACTCATGAATAGGGACGGACGAACCTGCAGATGTTGGGGTTTACCGGACTTAAAAAGAAAGGCTGGTTCAGAACTGAATTTGACCTGAATTTGAGCTCAGGCCCTGGACCCAATATAAGTCTATGGGCACCCAAAGTTCTGTGCTTTAAAATAGTGGTAGTAAGGGCTGGGGGGCTGCAAAAGGAAGCAAATTGAACTTTAAAGATGGACAATTACAGAGTTTCTTTGCTGCTGTCACACTGATCCGGGTTTTTATCAAACCTTATGAATATTCCCTGCTTCCTCCGCCCACCCTCTGTGACAGCATCTGTGATTGGCTGCAGTCAGACTACACCCCACCCTCTGTAACAGTATCTGTGATTGGTTATACTAGTGTAAAAAAATAAATCATTGGAAAAAATAGTGTGGGGTCCACCGTATTTTGATCCCCAGCCCGCAGCTGTCTGCTTTATTTTGGCTGGGTATCAAAATATGAAAGACACCACACTATTATTTTTTGATTATTTAAATGAATAATGAAAAAAAACGAGTGAGATCTCCCCCAGTTTTGATATTCATCCAAGATAAAGCACAAGACTGGAGGCTGGTTTTCTTAGCCTGTGGAGGCCCATGGTTATTGTACCAATGATAGGGTAAATATAGCAGCACGTAGCCACCCCAGAAATGGCGCATCAATTAGATGCGCCAAATACTGTTGCTTTACCTGGCTCATACCCTAGTGTGGTGGCAATGGGTTTAATATAAGGGGTTAATTAGAGCTGTGATTTGTCAAAATCACTGCTGCCATCAAGCCCTATGTGTAAGGGTCTTTGAGACCCCCCTATAGCTAACCAATACATTAAGTCAAAAGAAATAAACACAAGCACAGAAAAATCTTTTATTTGAAATAAAACTCACACATACCCTCTTTCACCCTTTTATTAACTCCTAAAACACACTCGCAGGTCCAAAATAATTTACCACACAATGTCCCTTGATGATCCCGACTCCACTACATCCAGAAGGTGCAGTGAGCGAATACACAGCCACTCACTGCAGCTTCTGGGACACGCTGACAGCCACGGGGGAGACCTTTCCAGTGAGAAGTGGTGGAACAGCAGGAAAAAATTCATTAGGCTTAATGAGCAGACCCAGAAGCAGCGTGACAGCAGTGCAGAAACTTGGTAAGTATAATTGTCTTGCTTTAATCCCCATTTTGCACTCGTAAAGCCTGCTTATTAGCTGCTCTGCAGCATTTCAACAAGTTGTATCCTAGCAGCTGAGCCCAAACAGTAACCCAGACTTTCATGAGAAGTTCATGTTTGTGGTCTGTGCACTGACCCTGAACTTTACAGTTCGAGTTCACCTATCACTATTCAAGAACTCCCCATTTACACAGGGGTATTTAAGACCACCATTAACCTCATTGGGGGGGTGCCAGCTGTCATACCCCTAACAATCATATATTTATCATACTTCCCAGGGATAGGTGATATATCTAGTTTGCAGGACACCACATATAGGTTCGTATAGATATACCTGCAATTGAACAAGACTTAAAACACTTATGGGTGTGACTAATTAAAGGGGAAAAATCACCAGGTCAAAAGGGTCAGTTTTTGCTCTTATTTTAGTTCCACTGCTCCTCTGTGTATTCAGGTTTTTAGTTTTTTATTTACAAGCAATATGGTTCCAGATGTTTGGTACTTTTTTTTATTAAGTTCTAGTTTTCATTGCCTTTACAAAGGGGGCATGGCTCATAGGGTAATTATGTAGCATATCTTAAAGACACACCCCAGAGGATCCTGTGAGCCATGCCCCCTTGATATAAACCAGAAAAAATAGCAAAATCTAAAACAAATTTACAAAAGAAATAAAGATGAATACTCTGGGGAGAAGAGGGAATAAAATGAGAACATATGCTGGCCATTTTTGGTATGTTGATAGGTATCTTAAAACAAAGGCTAATGCCTTCTAATATTAATATATTTCCTTCCCTGGTTGAACCTAATAGATTACTAGCTGTATAGATAAGTGAAACAAATTACCTTTTTGATTAAAAGTGAAGACATTTTATAGGTCAATTGGTAAACTGCTTCCTCTACTTTCTTGTAGGTTTTATACACATTCCTTAAATCATATATACATAATTAGGGAGCATTTATAAGGTCCCTACTACAAAGTTATCATTCCACTTGATGAGGGCCAAGACACTGAATCTAAGACACTATGTAGGTCTTCATGGGCAATCACCTTAAAGCGAACCTGTCACCCCCCCGGGCATCAAAAGCTATAATAGCCACCTTCTGCAGCACTAAGGCTGCATTCTGAGAAGGTGGCTATAGGCTTTTGATGCCCTTTATAGTATGAAATATTAAGTTAGGTAAATGCTCACTCTTCTGAAGATCGAAGACCGGGAGGCGGGGTTTCACGCTCCTCCGGCCCGCCCCCTCTTGTCAGTCATTGTGCGCGTCTGCTGCTGCCTCCCCTCAGTGTGGAAAATGAACGCGCGTCTCCGTTCTCATGCACGGAGCCGCGCATGCGCTGTGCGCCCGGTGTCCACTTCCTGGACACCGGGCGCACAGCGCATGCGCGGCTCCATACAGGAGAATGGAGACGCGCGTTCATTTTCCACACTGAGGGGAGACAGCAGCAGGCGTGCACAATGACTGACAAGAGGGGGCGGGCCGGAGGAGCGTGAAACCCCGCCTCCCGGTCTTCGATCTTCAGAAGAATGAGCATTTACCTAACTTAATATTTCATACTATAAAGGGCATCAAAAGCCTATAGCCACCTTCTCAGAATGCAGCCTTAGTGCTGCAGAAGGTGGCTATTATAGCTTTTGATGCCCGGGGGGGGTGACAGGTTCGCTTTAAATGTTCTGCTTGGAGAAGCACCTTGGCCTAGAGGTAAAGCTCAGAGATGAAAGGAGATCTATAGACTTTCTGATGATAGCCATTCCCACAGATACTCCTGTACGCATACTTGGCCAAGCTAAGCATGCTTGTATTCTAAATGGGGAGGCAGATATGAACAGCAACCAAACACTTGTGATGGCTACTTATCTCCGCTTAGGACAAAAAAGTTTGGCATACTGAAATCCATTAACTCAATTCTTCAATTCTTTTGATGTAAAGCGCAATGGAACTAATAGCGCTATATACATTAATAAATATTATTATATTATATTATATTATATCTACAGTAATTGGAAAGTTGAGACTCCTATAGTCTGTCATTTCCACTGAAATTGTCTCTGTTGGCCAACATTATTCAAATTTAGAAGCCTAAGGGTATGTGCACATCTGACGTTTCTGCATCATTGCAGACCGTCAGAAAACCTGAGCAGTGTCCCTCGTTTTGTTAGCGATTTTCTAGCGATTTTGTAACGATTTCCTAGCGATTTCCTAGCAATTTCCTAGCGATTTTCAGTGTTTATACAGCGTTTTCTCAGCGATTTTCTTGGCGACTGGTTTTTGTGCTAGACACGCTGGAAAAACGCTAAAAAGAAGTCACTTGCTCTATTCTTGACAACCGGTGGAAAACCGGTGAAAAAAGTGGAAAGGAGAAAAAAAAAAAGTTCTAATGTGCACAGCGTTTTCTGAAATCCATTGACTACCATGTTAATCCAACCGGTGGTTAGGATTAACATAAAATTAACATAAAACTCAGCGGAAAATGCTAGCGGAAAACGCTAAAAAACAGCTAACAAAACTCCCAGTGTGCACATACCCTTAGAAGAATCATCATGTGGGTATTCTTTATTGTCAGTTCCATGTCCTCTTCTGCTAACCTTTTTTAAGTAGACAATCTAAGGCAGCCAAGAAGCAAGTGCCAGTTTCTCTAAACACTCTAATGGTACCTTTACACGCCGCCACAACAGGATGGATACCAACGGCTACTTCACGTGCACGAGCACGCCCAAACGGTTACCAACGGACACCGCACCCTCTTTACACGCCGCCACAAGGTGCGCTACGCTACGCTACATCTACAGCCAGCTACATCGCCGGGTGTCTCAAGTAGCCATCTGTAGCTCATTTACACACCGCTACAAACAGCTACTATGGGCGTACCTGGTGCAGCAGGGACAGCACATAGGCGTGCTACAATTGTGGATTACGAGACGTCCGTACGCTGATAGGACAAAGCAATAATACCATGATTGGGCAGCCAGCGCAGGAGGCTGATTAATACAGCACGCTCGAGCAATTGTGTAGTGTGACTGGTCAGCTCCTTAAATATGCCGCCCTGTGCGGCGACAACCAATCGCAACGCAGGAGCTTCCTCCAATGATCGCAGATGGGGCGGGGTAACACGGAGCCTGGGTGACGCCTTAGCTACATTGCAGCTACATCGCCGGGTGTCCACAGTTCCCTTCTGTGGGTTCTTTACACGCCGATACAGCCCGCTACAATCGGCGATGTAGCCATCTGTTTATGGGCAGTGCACGGATGCAGATGTATCTGTAGCCGGCTGTGTCGTCCCGTCTTCAGACGCCGCTACTACGGGCGATATTGGCGCCACAAGCTACATTTGTAGCCTGTAGCGGGTTGTATGCATCCTGTTGTGGCGGCGTGTAAAGGTACCATAAAGGTACATTTACACGCCGCCACTGCGTGGTAGCAACTGCCTGGCAAAGGAGATTTTTGTGACTGTTGCCTTGAAATTGCTACAAAGTTGCGGCGTGTAATTTGGGAAAGTGATCGGGTACCTCGCAGTTGCTTTGGGTAGCTGTTTCCGAGCCGTGTTCTAAAATCCAAGGCAAAACAAAGGGAGAATTGCCATGGTAGTGGTGTGTAAACAGGGGACAGGGATGGAATCAGCGTTGCCTAGTGACTTCCCAGAGGTGTGACACAGCGTGCTGGATACCACGCCCCATCAGTGATGATTGGTGGGGGCTACTGTGTTACCATTGGCTGTCTCTTCACAGGGCACCATATTTAAAGAGCTGACCATTCACACTACACAATTGCAATGGCGTCATGTATTAGCCAGCCTTCCTGCGTAGGCTGGCCAATCATGACGCTATTGCATTGTCCAATCAGCGTGTTAGCGTCACGGAATACACAACTCCATCACGCCTATGTTTTGGCGCTGCAGAACATTTCTGCCCACATTCCCCTACTGATTGCGGCGTGTGAAGGGGCGACGGGATTCAACAGCAGTTATCCACAGGATCTGTGGGAACTTCCGGGGAACCACGATACATTCAGTTGACAACGCAATGGCAGCGTGTACATGCGTTATCGGCGATTGTTAGCAACCGTTAAAAACGTGCGCGTGCATGTACGGTTGATACCGGTTGCCAGGGATAGTGGCGGCGTGTACAGGTACCCTAAGTGACACTAGTCACTAATATGATGCTATTCCTACATTGACAAGTCATGAGGCAGGGTGGTCAGAGGTTCCGAGGTCAGATATTAGGATAGTACGTCAAATGTTAAGGGCATAGACAGAGGCGTAGTCAGGTTATGGGCAAGAGTCAAAATACCTAGTGAGTATCGGATCAAAGCAAACAGTCAAGTCAAAAAGAAAGTCAGATGAAGTCAGAGGTAGCAGAAATAAATAAGAACATCAAGAGCAGATTAGCAGGCCACCAAGCAATACTAAGCAGAATGCGTGATCTGGGATAAACGGCTCAGCTGAGTAGCTGAGAAACAAAACAGGGAACACTTGCAGAAACTCAGCACCTCTAAGCATAGGATTGGATGACTGAGCTGTCACTCAAACACCGACAGCTCAACATGCCTATCTCCAGGTTTGATATATGAGCTGTCACTCACCCAACTGACAGATCAGCCAGCCCTGATCACCGAGCGGAGGAATGGTGATTCTCATTGTAGGTTGTGGGACCTAAACAATTGGGGAGAGCAAATGGACTTCCAGTGGCGTTACTTGAAGCTTATGGTTCCCGATGCAAAAATTCCAACAGGGCCCCCAGTTATAGAAAATCTTTAATAGTATTAGTCTTTTTCTATAGGCCAAAGGGACTTTTGGTGTCCCCTAGGCTCCAGGGCCCAGGTGCAATTGCAGCCCCTGTACTTATTGTACTTATGACCCTGCGGACTTCCACACTATAAAGCAGACTATGTTATTTTCTGAGGTTCTAAAACAATGACTTATCAAGCAATGTTTTATAGATATTCTCATCATTTTGGAAAGTGTGAGTAAATCATGGTGAGAACATAGAAACTCCATGAAGATGACCTCGATAGACTAAACACCAGGACTAGAAAGATTCAAATAAAGTGTTCTCCATGGTGTGAGACGGTAGAGAAGTGGATCATATTTGGCTAATATTTAACCCTGAGGGGTTGGCTGTGTAGCATACACTGTGCCCAGCATGGATTTTGCATCTGATCTTTACTTGAGATCATCCTTGAAGGACATCCGAAAAATAACCTCAATTTTAGAGGTCTTTCCTAATTACGTCTCCTATTGAAATGCAATTGTTTTAAGCACAAAGTCGTTATGTTCTGGGTGTTTGCCAGTCAGCAAAATATATCATCTGATATCATTTAGAAATAATGATTTTTTTTGTACAGTAACCACCAGGTCGAAAGAGGGCAAAGTGGTTTGTGTCTAAGTCACCCGTCCCCATTAACGGTTTATTTTCTTCTCCCCCTTACAGGAATGTGAAAAGAAACGCTAAATCAAGGGCTGTCCTGACCTGCAGGGCGTACTCTTCACATAATAGTCCCTAACATCCAGCTCATATTTCTTTCTCCTGCCCTTTCTGTGTTACAAGGGCCTTTCGAATCAATGCACTTCAGCTTCTTATAGTCTAAACAAGTCCAATAATGGCTGTTTCATCAGGACGCTTTATAGAAAGCCTTGCAGCGTGCTCGAGCTTGAACAAACCTCTCCAAGTTCATTGCAATGATTCATCTTTATGTTCTTCTGAAATTGCTATTAGTCAATGAAATATGTAGGCTTTTGACCAGTTTTTTAAGATGGCTTCCATTAACTCCCGCAGAGGTGCCTCTCAGACTCTGGGATCTGCTCGGGCCCAGACTCGAGTGGTTTGGAGGTAATAATTTGAGTACAGCCTCTCGGATGTGAATGCAGGGATTCAATTTATAGGTATGAAAGCCGCAGCCAAAATTAACCCAAGCGAGGAGGAAAGCTGACTCTTCAACTCCGGTGATGAGATACTTTCAATGGCCCTTTCTCACCAGACTTGGCTTTTTAATTCTATGAAGTGGAAATTTTGGGATAATTTAGAAATTCAATTAAATATCTTTCCCCCTAGGATCGAACTGGAGTCAAGTTATTATTAACAATTTTTAACTACAATTACGGCTCATGTAATATCTGTCAACTAGCTTTTCCAGGCTCGTGAATGAGAAATCCTATTATGTTTGCTGTTGCACATCCCTAACTCCTACAATGCTGCAATGAAAGCTGAAGGACGAAAACTGTAGGAACAATACCGTTGACTGACAGTCATCCATATATCTCTTATAGCTCATAAATATTGGCCCATGACCATTTAGTGTGACGTCTGTCTGAAGCTACAGGCACAAAAGAAGTATCTTGGACAGACAAGGCTCAAGCTGCTCCATTAGGCGGAACACCAAGAAACTGTGAAATACTTTAACCCACATACAGGGATTTGAATTTACAACGGGGTCACGGGCAGGGGCGGAACTAACTACCGTGGTGCAGCTGGTGCAGCTGCACCAGGGCCCCGACCGGCTAGGGGGCCCCTTCAAGCCTGGAGGGGGCCCCCAGCCGACCCCCGCAAGCCGCCGTCAAAAGAGAGGAGGGTCAGGCAAGGGAAGCAGAGAGCTTCCTGCTTCCCCTGCCTGATCCTGCCCCTTCTTTCCTCTACCCCACCGGCTCCTACAAGCGTCCGGCGTGGCTCACCAGGTAGGAGAGCACCGCGCCCGCGGCTCCCAGCAGCTTCCCCCCCGGGCTGCGCCGACGGCCAGCAGCACCCCTCCCGGGCTGCGCCGATGGCCAGTAGCACCCCCCCCCCTTCCCTGGTCTGCTCCTGCACCAGGGGCGCCCTGGTTCAGGGGATTGCTGCCTATGGATGGGCTGCTTTCCAAAGTCATTAAAATCACCAAGCAGGGTCAAAGCTGGAAGATCAGGAAAATAACAAAATCTGAATCCATTAGAGTAGTCAGGGAGCTGGATCATGACCAAGATGGCAGCGAGGTACAAAATCATGAGGAAGGAGAAATGTCCAAAAAACATGCCGCGATAGAACAGGAAAAGCACCAATACAAGAATGGAGTCAAGTCAGGGAAACCTAAATCTATTTCTGGCAGTTTCCAGCAGAAAGCTGAAGGTATTAGTAGGGTGTGGTGCTTTCCAATAGACTGAAGCTTAGGAGTTAATGACTTCTTCTTGACAACACACATACACACAGTCTGTCAGACTGTGAAGCACTGCACTTCCCAGCCACTCTAACTTTAGTGGATGAGCGGAGCCTGTGCTCACTTAAGCTTCCGGCTCTGACGTCTCTATCATCAACACCACCCGCAAGGTAAATTCGTCAGCACCTAGTGACGGAAGCAGATGTTAATGAAGCAGACTCTGGTGGGAATGTGTCACTCAGTATGTCCATGGACAATAAATACATTGACACAAGCTTACATCCATATGCCCATTGTCCACAAAATGTAACTCTTGGTCCCCAATGTAGAATCTCTGCATGGTGCCATCTACAACACTAGCCTTTTCATATGTGGCAGAAGGGCTTTATGCTTGTAGAGATCCAGCTCCTGAGGGCCTTCACAGATCAAATTAACTCTAGGGGCAGAAAGTTTGATCCAATCAAAGTGGTGCATGAACCCATAGGCGTTCTACTTGGCTGGTACACTGCCCTGCATGTTGGTGGGGGGGGGGGGCTCTCAAAAACCTAGACCCTTTATCTATCAACATCATTGAAAAGGTTTTACAACAGATCATAAAATGCAAAAAAAGAAATTTAGTTAATCTTTAACTTTGGTTCACGACAGACATTTCTCACTTCTTTTTAGTTCCCCAATTATTTACTTTGTGGCACTAATTTGTCTCTAAATTATAATGGAGATTTGGCTGTTTAATATTGTGATAGGTGCCTGAAAAAGAGTGTGGTCACACCTTTGCTTTAGGCTGAATGTTTAGATACAGGTCTGGAGCAATAGAAAGGATACTTGCCAACACAATGAGTACAATGAAAGTAAATCATACAAGGAGAAGCTATGGACAAACATCATGGAAAAAAAGAATATTGCAAGACTAAAAAGCACCCAAAGAAGTAAAACCTTCAGTGGAGCGGAAGTAGCAGTCGACCCAATTCTTGGGGCCAGTAGGTGCCCAAGTGCTACATAAAAAGAGATCAGCATGCATGATAAATCAATCATAACAGGTGGTTAACCCTGATAAAGATTTTGCAGTAGGGCCAGGAGCTTTAAGGTTTGCTTCAAATATCGGGTCTCCAGCCCCTGATGGAACTCTGCTGAGCTCCATTCAGTCTACCTGTTGGAGTAGTTGTCCCATGAACTCCCAGCAGACAACATCGCCAGATGAAGCCCTTCCTGGCCCAACCTTTCCCTAAAGGGACCTATAACTTTCAAAGAAATGAGTGTCCAATTTATACATGGATAGAACTTAATGGGGATGTTCTGAGTTCCTGCATAAATCACTAGAGAAAGCCTTCCATAAGGGGCCATCTATTCAGTCTTGACAGCACTCAACAAAGTCATGTTCTCAAGATATAGGTACAACACTGGGTGCCTTATCTATCATCCATTTATGGCATTACCATCAGATGGAAATGCCCCTTTAAGGACAATGGGCAAAAAATGGCTACAAAGTTAAAGAAAAGGCAATACAGTTTTCTACTACAATGTAAGAACTGGATTTCTTAGACTATTGTTTGATACAAAGTATCAATAGTAAATATCAAAGAATCTACCAATTCTGGTAAAAGAAAATTTATCCTAAAAGTTAATTTATCCTAAAATATTGCATTAAAGAACAGAAGTCAAAATATAAACCCAAAGATCCCCTTTAACATTTTCCCTATGATATCAAACGCTCCACTGTGCCTATTATGCATAATAAATAATCCTCGTTCTTTTTGCCTTTGAGTTGTTGACCTCACTTTATATAGCAAGTGAGCCTAATTACCAGGTGAGGCGTCCGCTGGGAGTACATGTCCCCTCTTGAAGGGCATTTTTTTTTTCCTTTTAAGCAATATCTTTGAGAGACTCAGCAAGAAACAAGATTTGTACAGGGAAAAAGTCAAAGAGAACCTCTTCTGATTAATGGATGGGAGCAAAGCTGGCGTTTAGATAGCAATGAGCAGCGGGGTCTCAATCCTGAGGATGGAGGGATCAGGAACACCTGTGAGCAAGGCAAAGACCTGCAAAAAGAAAAAAGTAGCTCTACAAGGACTCTATGGCACAAGAGTATGATATGGACACATATGGAGCAGGTGTTATCCTAAAACATACCCACTAATGGAAATATTGCTTCATTGCAAAGACAATCTATCTATCTATCTACTCACTCACTCACTAATTCATCTATACCCCACTCATCCATACACCCGCTCTCCCATCCGTCTATACACCCACCCACCCATCCATCCATCCATACATCCACCCATACATCCATCTACACACCCACCCATCCATCCATAGATCCACCCATACATCCATTTACACACCCACCCTCCCATCCATTTATACACCCACCCATCCATCCGAGTATACACCCACGCACCCATCCATCTATACACCCACCCATACATCCATCTACACACCAACCCATACACCCATCCATTCATCCACGTGTTTATATGTGTACATGTAGGGGCATCCATAGTGCTGTCACTGCCCAGTAACACACATACCCACTATACACCTTATTGTTATATACCCCCAGTATACCGTAAATATGTGAGGAGCTGATTCCAGGATGTGTACATTTCTCTTCATACAGAACAATTAGGCTGATAACACCCAGGAATGAACATTTCAAAGTAAAAAAATAGGGGGGGGAACAAGAGGCGCAATAGTGCCCTATCACTAGTGACACTAATGTATGCGGTGGGTATGAATTCACTCACCTAGCACAGTTGTGAGACCCACAACTGGTGTAAAAGCATTTGGCATTAAATGCAGCTGCTGCAGGACTTCCACCTTCCACATGCACGTGGGAATCATCCAGAAGTTACCTCAGGGGAAATGGTGTATCAGTGTCCGCGCTGCTGAAATCCCAAGAAAACGATCCGGAAACCATATGTAGGTTGCATCAATCATCCATTTATTCCTTTTCCTACGCGTTTCAACACTGTCCTAGTGTCTTCCTCAGGGATCCCTGAGGAAGACACTAGGACAGTGTTGAAACGCGTAGGAAAAGGAATAAATGGATGATTGATGCAACCTACATATGGTTTCCGAATCGTTTTCTTGGGATTTCAGCAGCGCGGACACTGATACACCATTTCCCCTGAGGTAACTTCAGGAACGAACATTTAAATTAATCGAATGAAATATACAAACTAGACTTTCCTATTAACTGGACTATGACAAACCTACAAAGCTTCCACCACATAACATCATGTAGACTTGATCACCAAACATTCAGGGATTTTTTCAGATCGCCATATTTGGGGTCAGGAAGGAATTTTTTTCCCTAGAGGATAATCTAATGAGTCCTCTGGACGACTCATCTACAATATGGTGGAAAGGAGATGACGAACGGATGTGACAAAAGGAAGGCAATGGCTGCTCCTATTGGACACGGACAAAGAGAAGGCAGCGGCTGCTCCTTCTACTAGATATGACAAAGGAAGGCAGGGCTGCTCCTACTACCGGATATAACAAAAAGAAGCCAGCGGCTGCTCCTACTACCGGATATAACAAAAGGAAGGCAGCAGCTGCTCCTACTACGGATATAACAAAAGAAGGCAGCGGCTGCTCTACTACCGGATATAACAAAAGGAAGGCAGCAGCTGCTCCTACTACCGGATATAACAAAAAGAAGGCAGCGGCTGCTCCTACTACCGGATATAACAAAAAGAAGGCATGGGCTGCTCCTACTACCGGATATAACAAAAAGAAGGCATGGGCTGCTTCTACTACCGGATATAACAAAAAGAAGGCAGGGCTGCTCCTACTACCAGATATAACAAAAAGAAGGCAGGGCTGCTCCTACTACCGGATATAACAAAAAAGATAGGCAGGGCGGCTGCTCCTACAAACAACCAGATTACTACAAAAAAAAAGAAGGCTAAGGCTGCTCCTACTACTGGATATAACAAAACGAAGGCAGTGGCTGCTCCTGCTACCGGATACAACAAAAAGAAGGCAATGGCTGTGCCTGCTATCGGATATAACAAAAAGAAGGCAGCGGCTGCTCCTACTACCAGATATAACAAAAAGAAGGCATGGGCTGCTCCTACTACCGGATATAACAAAAAGAAGGCAGGGGCTGCTCCTACTACCGGCTATATACAAAAATAAGGCAGGGGCTGCTCCTACTACCGGATATAACAAAAAGAAGGCAGGGGCTGCTCCTACTAGCGGATATAACAAAAAGAAGACAGCGTCTGCTCCTTCTACCAGATATGACAAAAGGAAGGCAACAGCTGCTCCTTCTACCAGATATGACAAAAGAAGGCAGTGGCTGCTGCTTCTTCTGGATATGACAAAAGAAGGCAGTGGCTGCTGCTTCTACTGGATATGACAAAAGAAGGCAGTGGCTGCTCCTTCTACTGGATATGACAAAAAGAAGGCAGTGGCTGCTGGTTCTACTGGATATGACAAAAGAAGGCAGTGGCTGCTACTTCTACTTGATATGACAAAAAGAAGGCGGTGGCTGCTCCTTCTACTGGATATGACAAAAGAAGGCAGTGGTTGCTCCTTCTACTTGATATGACAAAAAGAAGGTGGTGGCTGCTCCTTCTACTGGATATGACAAAAGAAGGCAGTGGCTGCTCCTTCTACTGGATATGACAAAAGAAGGCGGTGGCTGCTCCTTCTACTGGATATGACAAAAGAAGGCGGTGGCTGCTCCTTCTACTGGATATGACAAAAGAAGGCAGTGGCTGCTAATTCTACTGGATATGACAAAAGAAGGCAGGGGCTGCTGCTTCTACCAGATATGACAAAAGAAGGCAGTGGCTGCTCCTTCTACTGGATATGACAAAAAGAAGGTAGTAGCTGCTCATTCGCCAATTTTTTGGGAAATTTCTCAAGTTTCCAATTGTGGACAAAATCTGCAATGTTTGTTCAGAATTTGAAATTGGCAAACATATTCAGGAAAGGTTCACTCATCTCTAGTGCTAAGATTTCAATAGTTGAGTGACAGCACAGGCTTCCATTCTGTTTCTGGGAGGTGCTGGGTCGCTCAGATGTTCCACATCGTCAAATGTTCATCAGGTCATAACTATGATTTTAAACCTGGTTGGTTAATCGAAAGAAAAGCTGCGGATGCTGTACGATAGGAAACACTTGGGCTCCCTTGCCGAAGCCTCAGATTACTAATGTTGATGGAGTCAACGGCAACTCTGGTTGGAATTAGGAAATATTAGCAAGTGTAAGGACCTGAGCAATTTACGGCAAGGGAAAAATTGGGATTATACCTTGGTTAGAACATCTCCAAAATGTCAGGTTTTATGGGATGCCTTGTGGCTTTCCCTGTATGGGAATGTATAGTTCAGGGTTTAGTTTTTAAATTTATGGCAAATCATATCCAGAATATTTGACACTTCACGAGGCTTTAGGAATTCTAAAGATACACCACTTCCATTTATGTCATCTCTTCTTTATTTTTCTGGACCAAGTAGAAGAAAGGACCTCGTCTATCTCATTCATAGATCAAGATATCAGTACAATGAATGAGCTTTATGAATTGCTCTTGTGGTGAGCTGAGTCTAGTGCATGTCACCAGGATATATGAGAGATCAATACATTGCTAAAAGGCTTATGGAACAATGAAGACGTGAAATTATGGCCGGCTTTTGTATCTCAAATAGCCATTTAGATTCTTCTGCTGCCAGTAATGAAGCTCAGCTGAACTATGGTCCCAGTTCTGTAAAATTATAAAACATCAGACTATAAAACTCTGAAGAAAAGTTTGACTAATTATGGAATATGGGATGAAGGTTAATTCTGCTGAGATGTTTTCGTGTAGTTAACCCCTTTCCTCCTCTTTTCGTACGTAGTCTATTGTGGCATCTGTGATTGGGTACAGAAGTTTTTTTTTAAAAGAGTTATCGCCACTCTTGAATCTGATTTATGCTTATTATGACATTGTGAGTTATTTAAATGTAATTAATGGGGTTGTCTGATTTATTGGCAGGGGTCCAACCACTGGCTCCCAGTAGAATAGATAATTGACCAATGCTCCATTTATTCTCTATAGTCCAGCTTGGCTCTGCACTCATCTGTTTCTAGCAGAACCCCAGACAATGAATAGAGTGACATTGGGCAACCGACCTAACACTCTATTTTGTAATAAGGCAATTCCCATTCTGCCAATAGTTTGGGTCCTAGTGGTCTGACCCACACCAATTAACAAGTTATTACCTATCTTGAAATATTGGTAGGTTCCAATTACTGGCTCCCAGTAGAATGCTCCTCCACTGCTTGATTCACTCTCCATAGTCCTGGTGAGCTTTGCGCTCATCTTTTTCTGGCAGGCCACAGACAATGAACAGACTGTAGTTTGGGCATCTGACCTACCACTCCATTTTCGAATGGAGATAAACATTGACTTCAATTTTGACAAGTTGACTGTTGACTTCAATTTTCCATTCAGCAAATTGCTTCGGGTCCTAGTACTTTGACTCTACCGATCATCAACAAGTTATCACCTTATCCTGAAAGATCTGTATTGGTCCAACCACTGACTCCGTAGAATAGAGAGAGAAAGGAAGCGCACATAGAGTAATACCTCTTATATACAGGTCCCACAGACCCAAATAGTTAAACTCACCTGATGTAGTTGTAGTTGCCCTGATGAAGTGGCGTATTAGCCATGAAACAGGGTTAGGCATAAATAAACAGAGTGTGTGATTAACTCTGTGTTTATCTTTGTGGTCAGCACGGCGTCACATCCCAGCTCTTTTCACCCTTATCTGGATTGTAGAATAGAGAGGTCATGCCCATGCTCCACCACTGCTCCATTCATTCTGTATAGTTATGGTGAGCTTTGCGCTCATCTTTTTCTGGCAACCCTCAGGCAATGAACACAACGGAGTTTGGACATCCGACCTACTACTTCATTTTCTAATGGAGATAAAAGTTCCCCATTGAGGACAACATTTCACCATTCTGCCAAATACTTTGGGTCCTAGTGGTCTGACCCCTACCAGTATAAACAAGTGAACACCTATTCTGTAAATAGGTCATTGTACTACCTGATGTGTCAGGGAGACAGTGTACTCATACTTCCTGTGGTCCCATACCATTTGCCCACTCCCTGGCTTTGTATCAGCAGTGTACTCACCCTGCCTGCGGTCCCGCACCATGTGCCCTCTCTGGCTGTGTCTTCCTGCTCACAGGCCCTGCTTCCACTGCACAAATCTCTTGGGAGTTCATTTAGACTGGGGGGCCACATCCTTGAGAAATTTAAGAGGCAAGTAAGCTCTTTAGCCCGGAATTACTTTTCAGCCTACTGCTGAGAAGTGCAGTGTATTTAGGGTCCCTCCCCTCATTGGGAGATGACTGAGCAACGTGGTCATACAATAAGACAATGCTAGCTCTCGTGTCCCGTCCTTGTACCTTAAAACTTACATATTGACCCTCGTATCTTGTATCCATGATCCTTTGTCATTTGCTAATGTGTGTTCATCTAGAAACTCATACAGCCTGCTACAGCCTGCACCTGTCCTTCATGGCCTTTATTTGTCTGCAAAAGCCTTCACCTGCTTGCACCAGCCCGCTACAGTCTGCAAATGTCTGCACTGTCTGTACAGCCTGCACCTGTCTGCTACAGCCTGTGTTGCGCCCTTGCGGATCCAGTCACCACAGAGGTACTGCACCCCTGTTAGGGTGTAGTATCCCACTAACAGGTAAGAGGGGTACAGACTGTACTGGTACACCCAGATCACACTAGGAACCATTGTAGTGGGGTTGGGTGGTGAAGGAAGTAGTTAGAGGGAGCACTTGGGAGGAGCGAGGCCAGGAAGAACACACGTAGATGACATGGAACACTTGACAAAGGGTATAAAAAGAGTGGGAAAGATCTAGAACGTAGGAGAGACAGTTGTACAGCAGAAGGAGAAACACCCGAACAGCAGAAAGGAGAGTGGCACAGCTAGAGTCGAGTTGAAGGGAAGCTAGAGCAAGAAACCCTGTCACAAAAGAAAGAACTTAAGTGTCCAGAGGCCAAACAGAGGGGCAAAAATAACACCTACGTGGATCAGAGGAAGAGAGAAGTCCCAGAGGCACGGGCAGTGACCATTCCACCTGTGAGTCTCGAATTCATTGTCAAGCGCAAGACAGTGGAGGGACTAGGCCGAAAAACAGGGGCACCAGGAACCCCAAGACTAGTGGAGAATCCAGACCAGGCTCAACTAGCAACCGGAGGCCATGTAGCACTTCCATAGTGACATGGTCGACAACTGCGCATATCTGCTGAAAAGGTGGCAACCATGGGTTAAGGGGAGACACTGCAGGTTAACCCCTAAGAAAAGCCCACAGTCACTGGCTCAGAGCTCTGTATTGCGAGGTGCAAGGCAGGACGGGAGAGGCAAGCGCACTGTAAAGAGGCTGAGAAAGGACAGAGAAGGGGTGCCAGTTATGTATCATCCTCTACCCAGGAGTAGCTGGATCCTGCCTCCGAGAACCCAGTGCTCAGCTGGCTGTTGCACAAAGATTGTGAGTAAAAGATCTGAAGACTGCAGCCCGCTGTGTCTGTGAACTTTCTTATGCGTCCAAAAGCACCAGAAACACAACTACCAACACACTCAGATATCTTCAGCTACCTTAAGGGTCAGCCCTACCTGTAGAGGGCTTAAGACCATTGCTGCCTCCCAACCATTGGCCCTAAGGAGAACTGTTGTGCAGCGGCGGCCATCTAAAGCCACAACTGCGGGTGGTGTCACGTAAAATTAACAAGTATCCCCAGGTCCAGTTATCCCTTCCAGAATGAACCCTCCACGCCAGATGCCCTTCCCTAAGAGAGTGAGCAACCCACATCGAACTTTTAATG
The DNA here is from genome assembly GCA_033576535.1 of Allobates femoralis. Classification (NCBI taxonomy): domain Eukaryota; kingdom Metazoa; phylum Chordata; class Amphibia; order Anura; family Aromobatidae; genus Allobates; species Allobates femoralis. Next base: position 96,568,719 of record JARQOC010000010.1, on the reverse strand, counting down.
ACGCCAGGGTCATGAAGCCAGGTCTCGGTCCCTGCTCCGAGTTTCCTAAGGCCCTGGAGGGGCGTGTCACCTGCACCTGTCCATCATGGCCTGTATCTGTCTGTGACAGCCTTCACCTGCTTGCACCAGCCTGCTACAGCCTGCATCTGACTTCACCTGTGCGCTACAGCCTGCACCTGCTATGTCTGTTCCTGGTCTGCATCTACCTGCTCCTGCTAAAGGTCATCTCCTTCCTGCAAAGGTCACTCCAGTTGTATGCTGCCAGAGACTACAATGCACAGTCCGTAAGAGCCTATCATGGTCTCAACTGTCGTGGTATCTATACCCAGCTGGTGTTGCACTTGTCGTGCACCTATCAGCTAAGACTACTGCCACCTCCTGTGGTAGTAACAAATCTCTGTGGTTTACCGGGTTACCTCCTCCTGTTGGCAAGGGGGTCAAGACCCAGTGGGTCCACTCTTGGACACCTGCTTCCTGCGTGCATAACAGCAATAACTTACTTTAACCAGACAACTCTTTTAAACTTAAGTGTTATGCAAAAAAATCCTTGTGGAATCTATCTGAAATTTAATTTCATATCTCGCAATGTATAAAGTGAAATCCATTACAAATCCAGAGCAAATCCTGCAACAGATCCACCTGTATAATGCATCCCACGTGAATGTACCCTTAAGAGTTAAAAATGTTTTCCACAAAAAGTACGGTAAGTGATCACTTACCGATTCATGAGGATCAGACGGCACTGAATTTCCCTACAGAGCAGCGCTCCTGTCTACCCACTGTGATGGGAATTATTTCTTGAATGGATCTGTGCTGTATTTCCGTGCACAGTGGGAGGTCAGGAGCTCCACTGTGTAGCAGAGATATTTCTGTCACTTAGTTGCTTGGATTGGTAAAGGTCCTAAAGGTTGGACATCCGCCAATTAAAACATACCATATCCTAGTGATATCCAATACCAGTTCCAAGTAGATTAAATCACACTGCAGCAGATGGATAACCATATCAAGAAGAGAAGAGTTGGAAAAAACCTTAAAGGGGTTACCTTACCACACCACATTGATGACCCACAGTGGTCATCAATATGAGGTCCATGGGATCCAACACCCTTATCTCCCACTTATAAGCCTTAATTAGCTCCAGCGGCTGCCAGATGCAAATGTATTGAATGGGCCTGTAAGAGCAAGTCTGCTTCATGAGTAGTGTCCACTGCAGGGTATTGCTGCCCAGCTCCTATTGACTGTCATGCAAGGGGAACATGCGGCGCACAGCGCAACACAGATGTTAAAAATGGATAAGAAGGAAGAGGAGGACCCTGATGATAGGGAGCTGGGAATGAGACACCTCCTGAACACTAACTGTGTCTGGACCCTGAGCCCCTCCAACGTCCCTAAGCAAGTCTTTCCCTCCACCAACGTCACATGCCTAGTTCCAAGCTGTCTCCTCCGCTCACCTTGGCTAATGCAAAGGCCAGTGAATGCACTTGACTTTACCTCTACAATGGTCCAAAACAGGGTAAGGGAGAAAAACGAGAAAACAGGGGAGCATAGACAATAAAGGATACAAAACAAACTTGATAGCTACAGCCAAAAACTGGTGTTGCAGATGACAGGGCTCCAACAAACAGTACTCAGCAGCAATTCTCTAGCAGAAACACCAGCAGCTGCTAGAGAATTCTTCACTCCAAAATGGTTAGAATAGATTGAATCCATTACTGGCATCAAGTGATGGATTACGTGACTATTTAAAGGGAAAGGGAGTGGTGAAAAATCAGCTACAGCTGAGATGAACTAACCAGGAGCTTTCAGAAAGGAAAATGTCATTAACTCTTGCTATTTCAAAAGAAAGAAATCACATTTAAAATCCAGAGCTGTCACAAGTATCATAATGTTGGGATACACTCATGACAATGACACAGGGATCCTCTCTGTAGTGTCTCCACTATGTGTCTCTGTACAAAGCATACCACAGTACAATACCTGCCTGGAGTGATATATTCTCCTTTATCCTTAGTCCACATAGTAGGACCAGCTTCTATGTATCGTTAGTCATTGAGCATATTTGGCAACTTTTATAGCTGTTATGAATGAGCCCAAATGGTGATGGTACCAATTGGCAATTGCAATTCTCTTGGGATTAATAGGGTGTACAGCAGAAAAGATCCCAATAAAACACAACTTTTATTATAATTACTAAAAATGGGTTAATCCAATACCTAATCCAACCTTAATACCGCAGAAGCAAAGTGTAACAAACACAAAAAGGGTAAGTGCAAGTGCTCAACTATGCAAATAAACAAATGTTTCAATCTCACCAACTCCACCAATCGAAACGTTTAGTCCATGGAGCAAAATGGGGGAAGAATCAGTCTAAGGGGAGTACACCCTCACTGACCTATTGAACCTATTGAACCCCGTGTGGTTGATCCCACCCTAACAAGGGCAGTACTCAAGTGTGTGACTAGACTCAATCTCCCCCAAATATTGAAAAAGATCCCTCCTGATGCATTTCCCTCCCCATAATGAGAGTCATCAAGGGAGTGTACATAGAGGGAGAAATTTTTACACAGATGCAACACACAAAAAAAGGTAAAGGTGGATGGCATCCATAGGGTGCTGCAAACAACACCTAAATGGTGCGCAGAGTGTTGGACCAAAGTGAGCAATGCCATTAGATGCTGCAACACTTTGCACACCTTTTACGTTTTTGCCTGCTATTGTTGTACCCTATGGATGCTAGCTCATTTTACCCTTTTCTGTGTGTGGTATTTGTGCAAAATTTCCACCTCCATGAACACTCCACCGATGATCTCTCAATATTGAGAGGGAAACGCATCAAGAGGGATCTTTTACCATCCTTGGGGGACACTGAGTCAAGTCCTACACTTGGGTAATGCTCTTGTTAGGGTGGGAACAACAACATGGGGCACGACAGGTCAGTCAGGGTGTGCTCCCCTCTGATTCTTCCCCCATTTTGGCTCCATGGACTAAAGGATTCGATATATGGGATTGGCGAGATTGAAACATTTTATCATTTTTTGTTTGTGTTGCACTTTGCTTGTGGGGTATTATAGTTGGATTAGGTATTGGAGTAACCCCTGTTATCAGTATTTATAACAAATCTTAGGTGTTTTGGGATCTCCTGCTGTATATCTAAACTTTTCAAGCTTCCATTCTAGGAGACATATCTTTACTCCTGACCACTTTCCCCAAAGCAAAGTTGGACGTTGGGGTTCTACTCGATGATAGAAAATTCCGGGGTCATGTACAAAAAGCCTTTCAGAAGCACTGATTTCAGTTTTCAAATGATTCCTGCGGTGTCTGGAAGATTTTCCAACTCTTCGGGCAATCTGGAAGGTTCACCTTTTCTAAGGGTGTAGAAGATTTTCCAAATCTTGAAATCTGTACAAGTCTTACCTTTATATAGGAATTGGGTGCTTGTCACCTATACACATACTGTTCAACTATGATGGTTGTTGCATACACTGATTTTGCTGCAGGTTTGCAGCATGTGGACTTACTCTATATAATTAGTGTACAGTTCGTATGCGGCTCAATGTGTTGCCAAGGTTACAGACTGCAAACCAACCCTTTGTAGTCAGATTCTGCAGTCGTGCTCCCTTCCTTTTCTTCTCTATTACATGCTAATATATTTGAGACTCCTAACTGAGGCTCCACAGACTCTATTTGCATATGCTAATATATTTGGCACATTAGAAAGAGGTAGGAAATACATGAAAGAGTTGGATTGCAGGATGCTGTTGGCAGAGGAGATGTCAGAACCAGAAACTCTTGTTAACGCAGGCTCTGTCCATTCACTATGGTTAGAGTAGCTGGGACCTGCAGTAATTTCCACTTTGACAGAGTGGGTGTGTGTGCGCTGTCCAGATGAAGTCATCAGCTTCTTGCTTCATCCTATTAGAAGGCACCTAACCCTAGTAATACCTTCATCTTACTGCTGGAAGCTGCCAGATATAGCTTGTGTTCCCCTTACTAGTCTCCTGCTCTGCACTGGTGTTTTTCCTATTTTACCTCGGTCTGTTTTTTGGTTACTTCTCCTGCCTGACAATTTTGTACCTTAATTTGACCCGGTTCCCTAACTACTTTAATGAATCCTGATTTTGTTCTTTTCTTGACCTCTCAGCTTTGACTCTCTGGCTCTCCTGGACCCTGTTATACCTTGTGGTGCGTACGGCAACCCGGTTATGTTAGACCTGCAGCTCGTCAGTCTATAGTCAGTGATAAACGCCTGACTATTTTGGCTACCCACAATGCCGATGCTCCCCAAGTGACCAGCCAGCTCCACCCAGTTCATGGTCCGTTGCCTTCTGTCCTGGGTCCCCACTTAGAGATGGGGCACCCTCCTCTCAGCTGGACTGTCAGGCTTGACTTTCCTGCCTGCCTTCCCAGCACCGTCTGAGGTAAACTGTCAACTGTCACTCTTCCTCTATCCTAGGCTCCGCCCCCACCCTATGGGACCTACTAAATTATTGGTTCCCCCTATTCTAAGTGGTGTGGTCCTAGGTTGGTGTAAAAAACAGACTCCATAGAATGAACCCTGAGCTGATGATATTACAGGGAAAAGAAAAAACACAATTTTTTTATTAAGGTGCAATTCTACCCTGTGGCGCCTAGTCACAGGGGCGCCACACCTTGGTCAGACATCACACATCTACTATATAGTCGTCTAATGCTGAATCACGAACAACACCGCTACCGTCGGGAGATCAGCGGCGCTCACCCGACAACAGAATGTTCCACATTAAAACCACAGCACTAGCGATGTCGCTCACTGTGATACGCAGCAGCGACCAGGCCCCCCCTGTAAGATTGCTGATTGTGGCGATAAGTAAGGTACCGTCACACTTGGCAATGCTCCAGCGATCCCGACAACGATACGACCTGTAGGTATTGCTGGAGCGTCGCCAAGTGTGACGGTACCTTACTGATCACTGGTGCATACATATTCTAGAATACCTGATGCGTTATAAATCTGCATAGGGGCTGTTTATCCAAAACAACAGAAGAGATAGAATTGAGACCAAAAGCAAAACTGCTTAATTTTTCATTTGGAACAATTGCAAAAAAGTTTACATACCTTATTTGAACACATATTGCAGCTCCTTGAATAGGGTATATCTATATTTTGTATGTTTCTATCACATCTCAGAATGGCTCCGGTTATTGTAGGCAAGCACGGCTGGTAAGATGTTATTTTCACATACTTGGAGAACTATGATCATATGTTTTATTGTTGGAGTGGGAAATTTCTTCAAACACAATAAATTGGGTTCACCACGAAGCCAAAGCAATAGATTGCCAGGATGACAGCGAAGAACAGATTTCTGCAGGTCTTTTATTGAGAATAGGCATCTGCCAGAGATAAGTGGCAGATAAATTAACTAAGGGACTTTTTGGAAAGTGAAATTTCCTCTATGGGCTAGTTGTAGTTTTATGGCTGCTCCGCAGGATCTTTTGTTGGTCTAGAAATGACAGCTGAGATTTTCTAAAACATTGTCGCTGTAATTGCTGCCATTCTAGGGAACAGATTAAGGTGTATTGTAGATGATCTTTGACTTTGATGGTGTAGACGAGCTGTGTAGCCAGGACCCTGTCCGAAGTGTTTCATTGTAGGAATATGGTCAGAAAGTTTACAGATGTATAAACTCAGTCTGTAGAGCCAAGGTAAGGTATATACTAAGAAATTGCCTCCATTGAGCTTTCCTATCACTCCCGAAGATGATATTTGAATTAACTTTGAAAGTGTTCATTGGTGGTTGTGGCGCCCTGCAACGAGTGCGTCACAGGAGGGTATTGCATCCCTGACTGAAGATGCAATATTCTCCGTCTCGGTGATGACCTGGTTAAACTCAGAGCTCCATACCCTACATGCACCACTAGTATAGAGGGCCAATCAGGTCCTGGTCGGGGAGTAGTGTAGGAGTAGTGTGTAGGAGAATGTAGGAAAGAAGAGAAGAGAAGTGGTCGGGAGGGGAACGTAGGAGAAGAGGGCTCTGCACAGTTCCGTGCAGCCCTGCAGACCACCTACGGTTGGCGCCATTACCAGGTGCCCCAAAACCGGAACCTGGGCGACTACCTCAGGTCAAAATATACCCGCACCCATCAACCACCGGATCACTGGTTCCGAAGCTGAACAGTCGTTCATCGCTGCCCAGCAAACCAGAAGTGGAGGAACAGCTTCCTAGGAGCACCCCACTACCGCCGCAACTAAAGCCGTCTTGCCAGCGGAGTACCACCAAAAGGAAACAGGCTCCCCTCACACCGGTCTGTATACACCGCAGGGAAATTCAAGTAGCCCCTTGTACCCGAACTGGCGCACTAATGTGATGTCGGCAAATAGCACAGAATAGGAACGGAGGAACACCGCAGAGCTCTGAAACAACACCGGTCATTGCTGGGACCACCCGGTTCGTTACCCGTTAACTGTATACTCTGTATCATCTGCCGGTTACAGTAAAAGACCCGTTACAGAGAACAGCTGGTGTCTGTATTTCTTCAGAACTGTTTAACTCCGCATGCTAAGAATCACCAGGCTGCGATACACCACCAAGTGCAACCCCTAGCCCACCGTGTGGGACCATCTTGCTTCCGAACATCCCCCGGAGGCCCAAGCAGCGTTGGTGAAATCACTGGAATTCCCGCAGGTGGCGTCACACAATAAGTATTAACCCCTTATCTGTTCAGCCAACCTCTATTGATCTGGACAACCGGGCCCCACAGCCGCAGGCGCGGAACCGTGACAGGAGAAGAAACGCCTGCGACGTGAAGACCCGGCCACGGTGAGTCAGTGTGACACTGGAATTTCCTGCACTTTTGATGGCAAGGATAGCTCAACCTTGACATGCCGCAATGTTCTTGCCATCAAAGTACTAAAATCCCAATGAACCCTACAGTTAATGGAGTCCCATATGCTCTTGATTAGAGATGAGTAAACCTGACTTTAATATTTGGAGTTCAACGTAACATAGACAATTTAAAAATATTTCTGTTTTTGGATTTGGAGTTCGGGTGCTTTTGTAGCGCCCCTGGTCAGCGCACTACAAAAGTGTTACTGCAGATCCCTGGGTTGGAAGTCTGAAGCTCCCACTACACACACACATAAACCTAGAGACAGGGGGCCAATTGGACAGCCCATTACCAGAGTAACTAGTCCCAGTGGGAGGAGAGACTAGGTTATAAGTGAGCGGGAAAAGAGGGGAAACACAAAACACAGAGAGACAGGAGAGAAGGAGAAGTAACGGGGAGGGCACCTCAACCTGGTGACCCAGACAAGAGAGGGGCAAACAGAGGGTGACTAAACGACCCTGGCCCAGTCCAAAGCGGGGTACCAGCTCCGAAGCAGTGCAGAGGTCCATCCCTGAGCCGCAAATACCGGTATGATCGACAGCTTTAGGAAACACGATCCGCCCAACATATGTACGATCCCCACCAGAAGCACCAAACCGGGTTGAGACCCCTTAGAGAGGCCTGGTAGTAAGCGGGATTTGTGCAGGGCAGCGAAAGGAAGAAGGAGTGAGCAGAGGTAGGACAGTGGAAGAGAAAAAGAAGGAACATAGCTGGAGCTTCAGACAGACATTGCCTTCTGCCAGGTCCACTACCCTGGCTGTAACAACCGCATACCCTGTAAACTGCAGATTACCGGAGTAAAGACCCGTGCAGAGCAAGCAAGTGTTTGTGTTTTCTTCCTGGTGAAATGTGACATTTCAGTCTCACAGCAGAACTGAGCTACCCTACTCCACCATGTTACCCTTACAGCCCCGGGACCCAGCTCCACCTGTAGGGAAGCCACAACACCTTGCTGCCACCCATCACCCCGGAGGCCCCAGCAGCACGTTGCCATCACCAGATCTAAAGGTGGCGTCACGACTTTCATCCATATACTCTTATCCCTGTAAATATTCCCCTTTTTGTTGTCACTCAAGGGCACAGACTCGGGCACCGACCACCTGTGACATCTCTGCACCCAACCGCCCGAGATCTGAGTACCCCAGACCCTTGTGGGCCCGACACTTTATGTTCGCAAATCACTGGAGTGAGCATCCCTGTGCTTGGGCACCCAGTGCTCAGGTACACTCAGTGCTCGTCGCAGTGCAGTCGCTTGCTGTGTTTGATGGCTGCACTGGGGGTAAAATCAGTGTTATCAATGTAATGTTTACACAAAAAGAAAATAACAAAAATCCGCCCCTCCCTCCCCCGGAAGTGCTTTGTTTATGGCTTGCTGTATGTGGGCAAAGAGCTGAACTGTCCAATAAGTGACTAACAATGAGGTTTGTGTCAAGTTTGGGTCTAGAAGAGAACTTTAAAAAAGTCCAACTGACCCCCAGAACCTAAACTTTCACTGGTCTGCTCATCTCTACCCTTGATAGACTAACAAATCTTCTACAGTGTATTATAACCAGAAGCTGTATCATTACAGTAAAGAGAGTCTAAAGGTCCTACTACCAGCATGTGACCCAACCACAACTCATTCTTCTCACCAGTCAACTAGAGGTTCCCAAGAGAAAATGTCAATGGGACTTTACTTTGGTGCTGGCACACCACACCAATTTAGGTGAAAAGAGGTGGAGGACAACTGGAACTATGACTGTTTGTTCCCAAATGTAAATTTCTCACCAGTTACTAAAATATCGAGTACAGTCACTCTGAGCTAAATCCCTTATTTTTATGAACCCCTGCTTTAATTCAATCATATGCATGCTATGGCCCCTAGGCATCCTTGGCAGTGGACACCTCTCATAGAATCATTAAAGAGTAGAGTGTGAAGGGACCTCCTGGGTCATCATGTGAAGGACCTCCTGGGTAATGTGGTCCAACCCTCTGCTCAAAGCAGGACTCATTATATCGCCCCATACAGATGACTGTCCAGCCACTGTATGAAAACTTCCATTGAAGGAGAACTAACACCTCTCTTAACCACCTGTTCCACTCATTATCAACCTCTTTGTCAAAATGTTTTTTTCCTATACCTAATATTTGTTCTTCCCATTCAGTTTCATCTTTCTCAGAAGATCTGCTGCTGTTCTTAATAGACGTGGTTATATTTTCAAATTTCTCTAGGTTTGCCAAATTTTCCCCCAAAATTTAATTTGCTAACAAATCATTTCATACCACACATTTCATCACTGTCTGTAACGTGTCTCCATTGTTTTACGGCTTTCTCTCTCTATCTCTTTGCTAAGCTGTGAGCTATTAAGTCCTTTCATTCTCCAGATTCACCACAAAATTGCAGCTGCATTCCCTGCTTAGGCTTTCTTACAGGCTATCACAGACACTTTGGTTTTTGTAAAGGCTTTCCTAGACCCTCCTGATTGGCTGCAATATACCATGTGATGTGATAGTTTCGGCTCATATTGGGAAAGCCCACACGGCCAAGCTCTTGGTCAAGGCTTATTTTCTCTAAAGGAATCATGTGTTTTGTGTAAAATGGCATGGGAATTTTTATGGGGCAATTTGCACAAATCAAATTCCAAAATTATTGAAGTCCAGTGGGTCCAATGAAATTTCCTTAAAGCACCACATCATTTTTTCATTTGTTTCAATGCCAGAGTGTTGCATTTAAATACTGTAAGTCCCTTATTAGTATTATACTTACCCTCTGGTATTTTCCCCATTTTTCCGCACAATTCCGTTCCCACAGAGCCATCTTGTACATGTGACTTCTTAATGACCAAAAGTCAGAAGTTGACATCAATGTGCTCAATGCAAGTCTATGTGAGCCAGAATGAGGCTTTTATCGACTGCTATTGATAAGTGACCTCTGGCGCACTCCATTAAACACTAAAAGCAGGTCACTTTTCACCGCAGACCAACTAGAGTGACGCTGGGAAAAAGTGAAACCACCGTAGGCGAGTATAAGAAACACTAAAGCGGTCGGCAGGTCACTTTTCACCGCAGACCAAAAAGAGTGATGCTGGGAAAAGGTGAAACCACCGTAAGGGGAGTATAAGATAGAGGGCAGGGGACTTACATCTAAAGCATCACTCCAGTGGTACAGTACAAAAAATGCAGTAGAGGTGCTTTAAATTTCACTTCAGTTGAATTTGCACTAAAAATTATTTTCTCATCTCTATACACACCAAGTACCTGGCTTGTTCATCCAACCAACAACCATCTTCCTTGACCCTCATGCATGTTAATCTTGACTGAGATGATATATCTTGTGCATGTTAGTAAAAGTTAAACAAGCGGTTTAAGCAGGCGCATTCTGAATAAACTCCGGGAAGTTTGTCCAATTCAATTATAAAACTTCTTTATATTATTACTGGTCTCTCTCACTACGCGTTTCGGCGTACTAGCGCCTTCCTCAGGTGCCACTACGCGTTTCGGCGTACTAGCGCCTTCCTCAGGTGATCTTTTTTTTTTTTTATTATATCTTGTGTATGGACAGTGGGGGGTAAGTTACTTCCAGACACCTCTGGTGGTGATTTGTCTCCATTCAGAATAAGAAGATCGATCTTTTAAATTTGACACGCCCAAACCTTCTGCCCCCTCCGAGATGATCTTTTTGGGGAGGGTCATCTGTCTTGCACACACAATCTCTGAATTCTTATACGGTAAAATGGCAAAATTATTTTACATCTCTCGCATAGACAATTGCAGGACTACATTTCTGTCTGCACAGCAGATTTCTACCATAGCAAGTGCCAACTAACGAAAATAAGAAGTCAATCAGAATGTGTCGAAATGTCTATTATGAGGATGGACAAATCTTTATATGGTTTATCTGGTGCCGTACACCCTTGACAAAGGTGAGTGGTGCTGATGATGTGATTGTAGGAACTGGGGGATTCACTCAATTACAGCGGGTCACAAATGTGAAATGGAGCCAGACATTTACTGGTGAAAGAGATCATTTACTTCTGAACAGAGGAACAAGGGATGAATCAAATACCCATTCTACCCAAAATTTACCAGCAGGAATATTTACATACACTCAATTGAAGGAACCGAGATGAAAGTGCTATCCCAAAGACACCCTCCAATGTATCCGGAACCACTGGAACAATTTACTTACCAATGCTTGGATATTGTATGAGAAGTCTCTTTTCTACTAATATAATAGGAGAGTGCACAGGGCTTGTCTTTGGAGCAGCACATGACTAACAAACTTAACACCTGAGTTATAACTTCTCCCCTTCACAAACACTCACAGCAGGACAGATACCTGGGTATGGAACTCTCTGCACAATATAAGTCTTGTTTACAGGCCTGTAGAATGGCTGCAGCCTACTGTGGCGCCCAGGCTTTGGGGTACTCGGGTATCAGGCGGCAAACGGTTAATGGTGTCACGGGGAATGGCGGCCGCGCCTGATCCCGTGTCCTGGGCCTATCTTTGAAAAGGGGAATTTATGTACAGGGGATTATTTACAAAGTTAGTTGTCGTGACGCCACCTGCAGTTTCTGGTGAAGTAGCACCAGCGCCGCCACAGTCCGCCGGAGGTCGATGGTATTGCTGCTGAGACGGTATAGTCCTCCGCAGGCAGGACTGGACCTCCGGGGCAGCGTTCCTGTGGATAGAACAAGTTCATGGGAAAGAAGATGCAGCAGAGTCGAGTTCACTTCACTCCGGGTACTTTACTGAAAGACTTTAGCAGCATTCGTTATAGTTCTCAGTGCAGTAAGATCTTAAATGACAAGTAGCTAACGGGTGGCTGCAAGCGGATCACAGGTAATTGGATGGAACCCTCAGCGTGTGCCTTTTCTCTTTCAATTCTTCCCTGCTTCCCAGTAGTTTGTGTGAAGTCTGACCCCATAAAGTGGATCTGGCCTCCTGCTGTCTCTCACTCTCCTCGCTCCCGTCGGGTTACCTTCTGCTGGCCGCCGCTTGCTCCTTCAGCGGAGCCTGGTACCCTCTTTTGGTCGCTTAAGAGCCTGGGCAGTATATATGTATACCCTCAGATCGCCGGATTTTCTGTGGTCCTTGGAGGATCCCACATTTGCGGGCTCCGGTGCTGTCTGCGCCTGGGATCTGCCTTTTGTCCTTCCCGGGTCCCTCACCTGAGAGACCCTCTCCTTGCTCCCTCAGGCTCACTGCCTGGCTCTACAGTCAAATACCTTGAGGCAAAAGACCTCCTTTTTCCCCCTGAAAGTGGTTTTATTCCCTCCCACTAAGTGATCTAGTGTGTGGTGCTGGTCAATGGGTTCCACCCACCATCCTAGAATCTGCTTGAAGCTTGAGTATCTGCACCGCTTTTATGGGTGCAGTACCTCTCTGTGATGCCTGCTTTGCGGGGCGCCACACTACTACCTCAAAATGATGCCAAAAAGATCGTTCTCAAAATTTCCCAAAAAATTGCGTATGCGGGGCTCGAGCTCAGGACTTACGATTAAAGCTATATATCCAAGGAGAAACAGCTCCAGAAGAGTTCAGTCAAATACCAGGGGAAACAGAAGTTTCTTTGGTGACCAAATCTCCTCGAGCAGTCTCCTTAAACACGGGATGTACCGTCTGTTGGCAGCCCACAGAGACATCTCTCATGATGCCATATTTCCTCTAGCAGCAAGCCCCTGCTTCTTTTCGAAGGAAGAACCGTTACAGTCCGACAAGCAAGCACACAGTATCGATCAGTCCTGACAGAGCTGACCAGCAGAAAGAGAGCTGACCACCACATGTCCACACGCTATTCACTTGCTGTCCACATTGCCAGGGCAGAGCCTTTTATGCAGCTCAAACAGGGGTCCCCTGGTGACCAGGGGAAGACACCTCAGGTTTGGTCACTTGTAAACTCTTACATGATAACCCTACATACCTGCTGATAACCGTTCATGATCGTCAATTATTTTGCACATGCACTATTCTAATGAGCAGTACATGTGCACGGTACTTGCCAATAGTACACGCTTCATGGCAGGTATGTGGTTTGCAACATCATCAGCACCATTTACCTCTGATGCAAAAAAGAGCAGCATCACATAACATCTTTAATGCAATCATTCCCCCTGCTCTGGTTACATGCTGAGATGTGCTATAAACGACTAATATATTTTTAGGTAGGATCAGCCTTTGCTCGTTAGTCTGCTGATCGTTGCCACGTTTACATTTACCAATAATCAGATGATCGGGTTGTATATAAAGGCCTTAAGGGAATTTCTGAATTATCTAAGAACATTTCTCCAAACAGTACAGTCTTCCTTACATCAGGAGCAGAGTGAACTGGACTCCTATCAATTCTATAGCATAAAAGTTGCATCCCGCGTTTCGAGCTAAAATTGGCCTAAGTAAGTCTGAATATAAAGAGTTGAGTCTTTTTCCCTTTTCACCTGTGGTGACCCTTTGTATCCCTCTTTCTTGACATCTCCATTGCTATTCACTAGGCTTTACTACTCCCACACTCCTATGTATTGTTACTTTCTAAGACACAATGGCGTTTAGAAACGAACCTCCCACAATCCATCTCACCTTCCCTCTCTCCGTCTCCCTCTGTTCTTCGCCTAGAATTCAATGACATAATCTGCTGCGGCTTAAAAGAAAGTCTAACTGCTACCGCATAAAAGGACAGATGTCACAGTAATGTCACCTTTCATGTTCAAGCTACACAAATAGTAATGCATTCATCGTAATATCTATTCATAGAAAGCATAAAAGATCAGCAGAATATGTAAAGCTACACTTGAAAAAGCCACAAGCATTAAAAAAAAGGGATGGTTCTATGGCGAAGAATGAGAAACTTTGGTTTCTTAAAATACTTTTTATATTCATACAAGTGTAATGAACCCATCAGCCCAAAGAAGGGTTTGCACAATCGGTGCTAAAAAATTGTCAAGACAGAGTCAGAGCCAAGAACAGGAATAGCTGGATTGTAATCATGGAGGCTAGAAAGACAGACAAGAAGACAAGTAATAAGTAGTGATGAGCGAGCACTAAAATGCTCGGGTGCTCTGTGCTCTGGCCGAGCATCTCAAGATACTCTTGTACTCGGCCAGAGCACCGAGCCCAATGTAAGTCAATTAGTGACAGGCTCCGCCCACAGACTTCCGGTTATAAAACGGGTAATTCCGGAAAAGGGCGGGAGGGTGGGCTTTTTCAAATCGCCGCAGCATATAACACCTTGCTGTGGCCCCCAGAGGGATCCTATCAATTAATCTGCTCCCTGTATGGTGCCAGCTCACTGTGTGCACTGAAGGGAGCAGTGTATGTGTCTCAGATCGCTATTTATTACCGAGCAGTCCGAGCATCTCGGCAGTACTCGGTGCTTGCCGAGCACCCCGAGTACCGAGATACTCGTGCGAGTACCGAAGTAGCGCCGAGCATACTCGCTCATCGCTAGTAATAAGTAGTTCGAGGTCAACCATAAAGGACATCAAGGATAAATCCAGTAGAATGATTAAGGGAATATGAGGTCAGATTGCACCTTATAGAGTATAGAACATAAAGTTGAAAAATGTCTGACTAATGAACATGTAAACAAGCACCAGCTTCCAACACAGCTCCGCTATGGTGTGTTATAATAATATTTAAATATCTTATAATAAAGCTGAAAAATGTCTGACTAATGAATATGTAAACCAGCATCAGCTTCCAGCACAGCTCCGCTATGCTGTGTAATAATAATATTTATTTTATTATTATTAGAAAGCTGAAAAACATCTGACTAATGAATATGTAAACGAGCAACAGCTTCCAGCACAGCTCTGCTATGCTGTGTAATAAATATATTTATCATATTCAAGAGGCAAATGAGCGGCACTTACCCAGGCTTTTCTTGATCTTTTTTATTCACGGTCTTTGTAGAGATCCATGATACATCCTATGGGGGAGGGAGGAGTGAGGGAGACAGCGGACGACGGTTGGTCGTTTCGCGGTAACTACCGCTTCCACAGGTCCTAGTACAAAGACAGTGAATAAACTGTGAATAAACAAGATCAAGACAAGCCTGGGTGAGTGCCACTAATTTGCCTCTTGAATATGATATTTGGTTACTGTGGACTGTAAAATTAAGCGAGCAACCCCAATAGGACAGCACCCTCAAGCCACTTATATAAAGCTACTCCTATTTTATCCAGTAGTGCCAATACTATCTATATTCAAGTTCATAAATATATTTATATTATTATTAGAAAACTAAAAACGTCTGACTAATGAATATGTAAACCAGCACCAGCTTCCAGCACAGCTCCGCTATGCTGTGTAATAATAATATTATTACAAAATTGAAAAACATCTGACTAATAAATATGTAAACCAGCACCAGCTTCAAGCACAGCTCGCTATGCTGTGTAATAATAATATTTTATTATTATTATTATTATAAAGCTGAAAAATTTCTAATTTATGAATACGTAAACCAGCACCAGATTCCAGCACAGCTCCGCTGTGTTGGGTAATAATAATATTTAAATTATTATTATAAAGCTAAAAAAGTCTGACTAATGAATATGCAAACCAGCATCAGCTTCCAGCACAGCTCTGCTATGCTGTGTAATAAAACTATTTATATTATTATAAAGCTGAAAACAGACTGACTTATGAATATGTAAACCACCATCAGCATCCAGCACAGCTCTGCTATAGTTGAACTGTGCGTCAACACAGACATATTCAATGTTTGCATACTTAAGCATTTCGGAGTGCAGCTGTTTATTTTAGCATATTTCATGTTCAGCTTTACACCTGTTCACACTTTTTAGGAAGTGCTGTTAGTTTTTTTCATTCTATATTATGGGGTCTTGCCTTCTGACTAAGCACACATTCCCAACAGAATTTAGTGTTTTCAATTTTTTTATTGCTAGGTTCCTACATGCCCACAATAGGTTTTTTAACCTGGATAGTGGCATTAGATAGGGACCAAGCATAGAGATACGCTTGTCACTGGCTACTGTGCTTACATAAAACTGGCCTTTTTACGCGCTGTGTCTTAGGGTGCCGTCACATGCATCAATTTCCTGCACAATATTGTTAGCGATCGCTAACAATATCGTTCACATCGTTGGTGAGCTGTCACACATGCAGACTCACCAACGATGTGGACCAGCAAGAACGCTGGTAACTATGGTACACATCGGGTTACTAGGCGCCGCGCGGCGCTTAGTAACCCGAAGTTTACCATAGATACCATCTCCCAGCATAGGCTCTGCCGCTGGGAGATCGTTCATCGTGGTGTCACACACCACGATGATGCAGATTGATCAAGAGTTTATCGCCAATCTGCGATCAAACAATCAAGGATTTTACATTGTAAAATCGCTTGATTACACGCAGCGACACACAATTGATATCGTTTAGCGATCAAAAAGCAGTTTGCTTAAGCGATATCGTGCAAGAAATTGAAGCGTTTGCGTGGCCCTTAATTTTTCAATTTATCCACCAATAAATTAAAGTTGTTTTTTTAACCCTGATAGAGGCATTTGATAGAGACCCAGCAAAGAGATAAGCCTGTGTTGGCTGCTGGAGTTATATACACTGACCTCTTTTTTGCATTAACTGTCTCAATTTTTCAATATATTTTGTTATCAGTAATGCATGTCTATGTTTCTATATTCTATGTTTGCATACTCAGCATTTCAGAGTGCAGCTGTTTGTTATAGTATATTTCATGGTCAGCTTTTGTACCAGTTCACGCTTATTAGCAATGACATCAGTCTTTATCCTTTCAACAAAGTTACATGGCACATCATCAACAAATCTTTGTTTAAAATACACTCGATTCTTCTGTACACTGTAGGGACCTATAAACTTGTCTGTCTTTATTTGCATACACAATAATATAACTGCATGTGTTTTTTTACATAAATTATATATTTGCGGGTTTTAAGCAGAGATGAACAGTTCTGCACTCTTCGTGGTGTGCACAATGGGTATTTAAATTAATATTGTGGAGTGAAACAGAGCTGAGAGCAGAGAAATTGAGCTGTCTTTGATGCCTGCTACAGAAAGATCAATGATATAACAGTGCAAATGCTGTTTTGTTGATGCATATGTGTGAAGCCCATTGGGACAGGGTACTCGGTGCCGGACCGGGGTACTGCTGGGGGATGTCACGGCGGTCCTGGTCCTTACCGTGTCCCGGGCCCGCACAATAAAATGGGGGTGTATTTACAGGGGATTTGTCAGTCGTGACGCCACCAACGGGTTGTGGTCAGTGTGACCACCGCTGCTGCAGAACCTCCGGGGATGATGTTTTAGCAGCTTAGATGAAATGACTCTCCGCAGGTAGACCTGGTTACCCGGGGCAGTGATAGTTAAGGTCAGTGATGGTTGTTAAGCTGATGCAGGCTAAGGGAATGATGTGGAGATGGCTCCTATCAGAGTCAATGGAGGACTGACAGTTCTTCATACCTGAAATCAGGCACAGACACCGTAGCAGGGTACACCGGGTTTACTTCTCCATCTCTCTTTTCAGACAGTACACGGTAAAATACAGTTCTTTACAGCTTTGCTATGTTGAATCCGGTATACTGAACCCACTGCAGCCAGGCTATCTCTCCTAGACTCCTCAGTCCCTCTAAGTGTCCTTTCAGGCTTATTCTCAGTGCTTCTCTTTAAAGTGAATTGCGGAGCGGCAGCTCGGTCCCTAATAGCAGCTTCCCCCTAAATTGTGGGCGGTAAGCGGTTCTCTCAGTCGCTGCTGTGCCCAATCATCCGGTGGAATACAGATCTGGAGTCTGTGCTCCCCGTCAGTTTGTCTGAGGACCGGGTTAACCTTCAGCCCCCCTCAGAGCTGACACTCTGGTTTCAGCCAAACCACAAGTATCCCTATATCTCAAGAGATCACCGGGTCCTTTCCTTCCCGTGTAACTTCCTAGTATAATAAGGGAGACTCTCCTGTTAATTAGTTGCTGGCCCTCACATCTTCCCTGGACCTGATGGTACTGGTCCTCTCAGCCTACTCTGGCCTACTCCTTGGTCTTCATCTGTTCTGCTCAGCACCACCGGCCTACTGGCTAACCGCTTTCTGTCTCTCCCTTATATACCCCTCCGTTACCATGACTACGCTCAGTCCACTCATATCTATCCTACTACCCCTTGCCTGCCTAGAGTCCCAGGTACCGGGTTAGGTCCCCATGACAGTGGATGTGTGTGTTGGGTGTTTGTTAAACTGTCTACCCTCCTGCCTGGCTGCAGTTTCTACCTGTGGCCACCCTGGACGCAGGGGCGCCACACTCCCCCGGAGTAAAATCGGCGTGTCCTCACGCCGTCCGGCATGGATCCCCCTGAAAAACATTTTTATCTTGCAAAACATTAACATCAAACATTAAGCATATTTGTCATCCTGTTACGGAGGTACGGATCTTAAACGTTGCATTTAAAATAAATAATCATATATATATATATATATATATATATGAATATTACTTTCTTAAAAGGTTAAAAAGTCTTCTTAAAAAGGTGCCAAAAATCTCAAAAAGTGCAAAACATGGCACAAGTGCTTAAAAAGTGCAAAAACTTCAAAAAGTCAAAAGTGCAAAACTTCACAGAGGCATTCAGCAGTTCAGTTCAAGTTCTATGCATCATCTCAAAAGTGCACTCTTTGGGTCTTAAAACCAATGAGGAGCACACTGAGTGCTCAACTATGTACAAGAAAGTTTATGCCATATCATTGTTCATGACATCAAATGTCTATGACACATATAAGACGAACAGGGAAAAAGGCTAACATTCATTCAGGAATGGGATGGGGCCATTAAGGATCACATCACATTCACACTTACAGTCTCTTGTTGGTAACAGGATCCGGGTTTTACTCCTTACTCTTGTGGTGAATCGTGACCTGAACCTGGCAGCTCCACAGTGCCTCCTGTTAAACCCAGGTCAGTCAGAGAAATGCCTGAGGATAAAGAAGGGCCGCAGCTGCCTTGCCTGTGCTGGTTTATTAAGGCACCTCTCAGTGAGTGTGGTATATGTCTTCTAGCCCGCAGCCAGAAGCACATATAATCTCCTCCACCCCGTCATTGCCAGAGGCCCTGAATAACCCCAAGCACAAATGCTGCCACCAGCTTCTAGTTTAATATAAGTCCGGTCCGTGGTCGGGCTTATATTGGGTCAGAAACCAACCCAGGTAGCGTTATATGAGCACACGGACGTGGGAATCGTGATCAAGATAAACAGAGCAACTCAAGATTAAATTTATATATTTAATCACCCTAATGGTACACTAGATATTAATATTTACAGTTATTATTCAGATGTTACAAATATTACAGTCAGATATGCCAATGAAAGGAGGAATGGAATACACAGAATTACATACACATGTGAGCAGTTACCTTAGTGCTGATGGCACCACAAGGGCGGCGTGGCACCAATCTGTTCCTTGGGTAATCTCTGGCCTTGGTGGAAAAATGCCCATTCAGAAGAAATACCAGGTGGAGATGGGGCAGATGATTTTTATACATCATGGGTTGCCCCTGTCTCCACCCATCTCACACCTCTGGGCTGTCTCACAACTCCCACCCCTCTGAGGGGAGATATGGACACCCGAATTCTATACTGTTCCCTAGCCGTGTCCATGGGCATCGCAGACGGAAGATAATACTTTCATATTTTTAGTTATGATTTTATCTTCGTCTGGATGGGAAACATGCCTACTCTGAGAACACCCTGCTAGCCAATATCCTGTTTAGATGGCTTACAGTTATCCTACATCCATGTGAATACCATGCTTGTCACCGCCTAGACGTCACGATCATTGATCTACGCTTGCCATGTTCATAGACAGCACGGCTCATGAAATATTAATGTTATAGTCACGGTGCCTTCCAGTCTGCCTGGGAAGAAAGAGACTTAAATAGGACGTGTCACCTTTTGGCATAACCTCAGTCCTGAGGAAGCCCCATACATCTACCTGATTACCACATCAAAGTTAAGGATGAGTCCTGTGTGTGGACAGTCGGCTTTCATCTACATACTAATTACTCTATCATTTGCTGCTGTCCAGGATGAATGGTCTCTGGCTTTCTTTGTGAGTGAGATGTGCCTTCAAATTGTTTTCTAGGAGAAATGGAATATGGGGAATTATGGCAATTCCTTACCAATATTCATCACACCTCCCCCTCTTAGACGGCGCTAGGGAATGGCACATTCCTGTGTCTCCCCGTGCGCCCGTCCACTACCTCCCCTTGGCAGTGTAGCCCGACAGCGTTACCATGGTCCTGGTCACTCTTGTGGCTAATGGTGAAGTTGTGTTCCTGGAGCGCAAGGCTCCCATGTAACAATCTTCCATTCGTCACGGGGACCGTGTGTAACCGCTGAGGGGGTTGTGGTCCGTCCCCACGATGGAGTGGCGTCCGCGCAAGTGTGGCTGCAGACGCTGCAGGGCCCACACAATTGCCGGAAACTCCCTTTTCCATCGGGGAGCAGGCCGCCTCCCTCCCTGGATCCCACAGTACCCTCTCTCCTCTGGTGGTGGAGACAGCCGTCTCCGCGAGGCGGCTCGGCACCTCAGGACTGGCACTCGCTGGTAGTGCAGTCTCAAACCCCTGGCTAGGCATAGCCAGAAGCGGTGCACAGGCCTCACTCCCACAGGGACCCTCTGGGACCTGTTCTGGGTCAGACATGGGTTCAGTTATCCCTCGACAGAGTGAGGGCCCAGAGAGCAGTGTACGACCTGCATTCTCGCTCCTCAGTCCAGGGACGACAGCGCCTTGGACAGCTGCCTCCCCGGGGGATAACGTCACCTTCCTATCGGCCCTACTGGCCTGTAACAACTCTTTCCTGTCATGCTGACAGGCCAGGGATACAGCTTTCCCATCATCCTGACAGGCCGGGGATACAGCTTTCCCATCATCCTGACAAGTTAGGGGCAGCCCCTGCCTCTCATCTTGACAGGTCACGGGAAACGCGTCCCCGCCCTTCTGACAGGTGTTGGGCACTGAGGTCCCATCACTCTGACAGACAGGGGGTACCCCTATGGCACCCGGACAGGGTATGGGTACAACTCTCCCATAGTCCTGACCGGTTGTGGGTACCATTTCCCTATCATCCAGACAGGTTATGGGCTTGAGCCACCCATCCGCCTGAGTCCAAGGGAGGCTGTGCCACCCGCTCCTTGAGCGCTTTCAGGCTGACGTCAACTCTTGACGCTACCTGACACCCCTGACGAGACGTGGGCAGAGTGGAAGCAACTGCCACGTCCCCCGTCAGTTCCACGGGACCTGTCTCCTGGCCTCCGTGTAGACCTTCCCCACTGCCCTGACAGGTTATGGGGACCGCATCCCCATCCTCCCAGCAGCCAGTGGGTACAACTACCGGTCGGTCCTTGGGCCACACCTCCGGTGACCCCTGCTGGACTGTTACCTGGTACAGCCGTCCTTGGTTCCGGACCACCTGCTCGTGGTCCGAGTCCGAGGAAAGCTGTGCCACCTGCTCCTGGAGAGCTTCCTGGCGGTCGTCAGCCCCTGACGCCGCCTGACACTCCTGACGAGACGTGGTCAGCGAAGAAGAAACTGCCACAGTCTCCGTCAGTTCCCCGGGACCTGTCTCCTGGCCTCCGTCTGACTCGGCAGCCACTTGGTCTGAAGGGGAGAAGCCTCTGAACCTCCGCGAGGCTCCCTGGGCTCCAGCACCCCCACTCCTGGTGACAGCGGCTATGGCTGCTGTAACCATGGGCAGTGCCTGCTTCCCCTCCGCTCCTGACCAAGTCGCCGGTTCAGGCGGACTATCCTGGCCTCCTGACATCCCGGTGGTGGGTGGTTCCTGCCCTGGGATCTCACCTGGTGGCTTCACTCCTCTTGTGACAGCCCCATACTCCCCGACATGTTCCACCCCTTGCAGCTCCTCAGAGCGCAGCGTCTGGGCCTTACCTGGTAGCACCACATTCCCTGTGGGTACTCCGACCTCGACCGCTGACTCCCTGGCTACAATACCTGGCTGCTTACAGCAGAGAGCAGTGTCACATCCATCTGTGTCTGTTCCTTCTGCAGCTCTCAGCCCCCTCAGCCCCCTCTGTCTCCCCTCTGAGAACAAAAGGTGAGCTGGCTGATCCTGCCCTAAGGCCATTCTACAATTCGCTTTATCTTCCTCCCCCCTCCCTGTCAGTGTCAGTCCTGGGTGTTCTGTGTTGTGTGGAGTGTCACTGCAAACATCATCAACATCATCATTAATAACGTCATCCCCATCAACACTCCCAATATTGGACAGTACACATTCTGGTGGATCAGAACTGGGAGGGTCAGTGGCCACATACTTGGACACTAGCCTCCCCAAGTCTGACCCAAGCAATACATTTGCCGGAATATTAGCAGACACCCCCACCTCCCTCACTCCCCTCCCCGCACCCCAGTCCAGATAAACCCTGGCAACAGGCAATGCGGGTTCCACGCCTCCAATTCCGGAGACGGCGAGGGACTTTCCGGGGATCAAGTCCTGGGGGGAGACCATTTCGGGTCGCACCAAAGTCCGTTCAGCGCCGGTGTCCCGCAGTCCCATGGCCACTGAGCAGCCTATGGTGACGGGTTGAAAATTGTCCAGGGACCTACCACCACCCCCACCCACACACAAAACAGTGGCCGTTTGCTGGGTCGGGGACGGGGCCTGTTGGCGCTGGGGACACATAGCCTTGAAGTGTCCTGGTTGGTTGCAGAGATGACACCGTCTGGGTTCTGCTGCCAACCTGGAGAGGGGAACAGGGGGTAATAGAGGGGCTGCCCCCTGCATTCTGGGGGCTGGGGTCACGGGTGCAGGGTTGGGCTTACCCCCTCTCCAGGTGCTGCTGCTGGTCCTCCTGGTCTCAGGTACTCTGTTGTACGTGTACTCGTCTGCCAGGACCGCTGTCTCACAGGCCCCCTTCGGTTTCCGGTCGCGGATGAACTGTTGGAGGTCCTCGGGACAGTTCCACAGGAATTGCTCCATCACGAACAGCTCCTGGATCTCCTGGGCTGTGCTGCGCTCCAAACCTTTGATCCAGTGGTCAGCTGCTCGCAGGAGGGCCCGCATGTGGTCGGTCCAGGTATCCTTTGGACCCCTCTGCAGGCTTCGGAACTTCTTGCGGTAGGACTCCGGGGTGAGGTTGAACTGTCGGATCAGGGCCTTCTTGATGCTCGCATAATCTGGCGACTCCCCGGCAGGGAAGTCCCCCAAGGCTTTCATGGCGTCACCCCTCAGACGGGGGGTCAGGTACTGGGCCCACTGGCCTGAGTCCAGGTTGTACTGCCTGCAGGTCTGCTCAAAGGCCAGCAGAAAAGAATCCAGGTCTCCGCCTGCCTCCAGAAGGGGAAAGTTCTCAACTCGGACCTTCGGTGGCTTGGGCTCCTGGTTGGCTGGAACGGGCTGCGAGATCCCGAGCTGAGCCAAGGTGAGCTGGTGCTGGCGCGCTGCAGCCTCACGGCGCTCTGTAGCTTCACGCTCTGCAAGTCGTTCTGCAGCTTCACGGTCTGCAAGTCGCTCTGCAAGTCGCTCCGCAGCTTCACGCTCTGCATGTCGCTCTGCAGCTTCACGCTCCACAGCCTCACGTCGCTCTGCAGCTTCACGCTCCACAGCCTCACGTCGCTCTGCAGCTTCACGCTCCACAGCCTCACGTCGCTCTGCAGCTTCACGCTCTGCAAGTCGTTCTGCAGCTGCCATGAGGGTCTCGTAGGTGCTCTGGTCTCCAGCTACAAGTCGAGCCAGGGCAGCTTGAAAAAGGGCATCCGAGCCCATCTGGCTGGAGCGACCAGCAGGTGGTGATCTGCCCACCGCGGGGCTGAGGACAGGGGGTATTTGCCCCACTGCAGAGTCGACCACTGGGGATTGGCTCCTTGAGGACCTGTGCATGGTATCCTCCTCGCCTAGACCAACAGTGTCCTCCACCACCTCTTGCATATCAGCCACAGCAAGTGCCCTCTGCAGCGCTTGGCTCCTGGTGCCCTGGGCCAGTTTAGCACCTCCTGGTCACTGACACACAGCTGCAACCTGATGCACCCACACACCTTATATTTGCACTCTGACTGTCTAGTGTTGAGTTGATCTTAGGACCCTGACAGCAAAAGCTACTGCCAGCAGTCCTTAGTGTTAGGGAGTTGGGTCCACAACACTATTATCTTGATCCCACCGCTGCCACCACTTGTGGTGAATCGTGACCTGAACCTGGCAGCTCCACAGCGCCTCCTGTTAAACCCAGGTCAGTCAGAGAACTGCCTGAGGATAAAGAAGGGCCGCAGCTGCCTTGCCTGTGCTGGTTTATTAAGGCACCTCTCAGTGAGTGTGGTATATGTCTTCTAGCCCGCAGCCAGAAGCACATATAATCTCCTCCACCCCGTCACTGCCAGAGGCCCTGAATAACCCCAAGCACAAATGCTGCCACCAGCTTCTAGTTTAATATAAGTCCGGTCCGTGGTCGGGCTTATATTGGGTCAGAAACCAACCCAGGTAGCGTTATATGAGCACACGGACGTGGGAATCGTGATCAAGATAAACAGAGCAACTCAAGATTAAATTTATATATTTAATCACCCTAATGGTACACTAGATATTAATATTTACAGTTATTATTCAGATGTTACAAATATTACAGTCAGATATGCCAATGAAAGGAGGAATGGAATACACAGAATTACATACACATGTGAGCAGTTACCTTAGTGCTGATGGCACCACAAGGGCGGCGTGGCACCAATCTGTTCCTTGGGTAATCTCTGGCCTTGGTGGAAAAATGCCCATTCAGAAGAAATACCAGGTGGAGATGGGCAGATGATTTTTATACATCATGGGTTGCCCCTGTCTCCACCCATCTCACACCTCTGGGCTGTCTCACAACTCCCACCCCTCTGAGGGGAGATATGGACACCCGAATTCTATACTGTTCCCTAGCCGTGTCCATGGGCATCGCAGACGGAAGATAATACTTTCATATTTTTAGTTATGATTTTATCTTCGTCTGGATGGGAAACATGCCTACTCTGAGAACACCCTGCTAGCCAATATCCTGTTTAGATGGCTTACAGTTATCCTACATCCATGTGAATACCATGCTTGTCACCGCCTAGACGTCACGATCATTGATCTACGTTTGCCATGTTCATAGACAGCACGGCTCATGAAATATTAATGTTATAGTCACGGTGCCTTCCAGTCTGCCTGGGAAGAAAGAGACTTAAATAGGACGTGTCACCTTTTGGCATAACCTCAGTCCTGAGGAAGCCCCATACATCTACCTGATTACCACATCAAAGTTAAGGATGAGTCCTGTGTGTGGACAGGCGGCTTTCATCTACATACTAATTACTCTACCATTTGCTGCTGTCCAGGATGAATGGTCTCTGGCTTTCTTTGTGAGTGAGATGTGCCTTCAAATTGTTTTCTGGGAGAAATGGAATATGGGGAATTATGGCAATTCCTTACCAATATTCATCACACTCTTCTTCTCTACCTTCCATGGCAGAACTTGTGGAGCTCTCCGGGACGGGAACAGTTCCAAAGATTCCAGATCACTGGATAGCAAATGGCTGTAGCTTGTCTGCGTTGCTACATCAACTTTAGTTGGTACAGCCTCCTCTACGACGTCCTCTGGGATTTTTGTAGAATCCGGATAAGCAGCTGGATTCTCTAGTTCTGGTGGTTCACTGTCTTCATGAGCTTGTAATGATAATCTTTTTACTTTTATTCCATAAGGGCCCCTTTCTCCAGGCACTACTATGTAGGAGACCCATTCTCCGACCTGCAATCCCGTTCTGCTCCCGGTTCACGAGCAAGCGCGTATCCCAAGTCTGGTTTAACTTTTACCACCTTTCCTTTGTGTCGCTGGGAACCAGTGATACTTGGATCTCGTCGGGCAACAGTTTTTAGATACTGAACACGGTTTATAATCTCCTTCCTCCGAGCCTGTCTTGCCGCATCCTCTCGCCCCCATTGCTGCACACATCTCCGCAGATATTCCTCTCGAGTTACAATTTCTACGGGGCCCATGTCTGACTCTGGGTCCCCAGGGAAGCCCATCATGTCTTCCTCTTTCTCGTCCCGTTCCCACCAACAACGGACTGCTCTCCTCTCACCTCTGTGGATGCAGGGGCCGGTATCAGAGGCTTCGGTAACTGCAAGAATCCCTCACTCAGGGCCCCAAATGGGTCAAACTCTCCAGTAGTACTCTGTAATGCTGCCTCTTGGATGGACACATCAACCAGAACTTCTGTCCCGGGATCTTCCTTGCTCCTGGTAGCATTGAAGTCACTAGCCCAGCCGGGCTGTACTGACATTGCCTGCTGATTTTGATAAAAGTCAATTTGTATCCGGGTCCTTTGCTCTATTTGGGCCCGGGTTATCTGCAGGGGTAGCAGCCGTATTACACCCCTCCGGGTGTCTCGGACTTGTGGATATTCCTTTCCGCCTTCCGCCATGCCGCTATAATCACTCAATATCTCTCCCTGGCCGGGTTCCTCCACACTCACGTTCAGTGGGCCCTCCGGGATCAATTTGGGTCTTTCTTCTGCAGCACTCTCTTCAGTGTCTTTTCCTTCCGTCCAGGTATACTGTAATGGCGGCTCTTCCACATCCGGTTTCCTGTCCCGCCTTTTCGGGGGTGACGACTTCCTTTCTCGCCATATTCTTAATGGCTGTTGCAACTTGAGGCGGAAGTTCCTCCCCAGGATTGATGGCTGGCTCCCCCGGAGTTAAAGGGAGCCAGGGTGGACCCTTCCTATCTTTTGGACCATTTTTGGATCCATCTTGGATTCTGCAGCGCGACAGGGACTCTCTCTTTCCACCCGATGACGTCAGAGAGGTGAGCGTTTTTTCTTCCCGCGCGTCGCGCGCTCTGTAATGGCGGATTTTGAAATTTTTAGTCTCTGTGGCGTAGTTAAAATTCAGCTTGCCGTGCGCCCAGCAATGGCGGCTGATTCAAAACAGTCACTAATCACAGCACACAATGCCCGGTAGCGGGCACGGTAGATCCTGTTCGTGACGCCAAGTTGTGGAGGCCACTGGGACGGGGTACTCGGTGCCGGACCGGGGTACTGCAGGGGGATGTCTTGGCGGTCCTGGTCCGGACTGTGTCCCGGGCCCACACAATAAAATGAGGGTGTATTTACAGGGGATTTGTCAGTCGTGACGCCACCCACGGGTTGTGGTCAGTGTGACCACCGCTGCTGCAGAACCTCCGGGGATGATGTTTTAGCAGCTTAGGTGGAATGACTCTCCGCAGGTAGAACTGGTTACCCGGGGCAGTGATAGTTAAGGTCAGTGATGGTTGTTATAGCTGATGCAGGCTAAGGGAATGATGTGGAGATGACTCCTATCAGAGTCAAATGGAAGACTGACAGTTCTTCATACCTGAAATCAGACACAGACACCGTAGCAGGGTTCACCCGGGTTTACTTCTCCATCTCTCTTGTCAGACAGTACACGGTAAAATACAATTCTTTACAGCTTTGCTATGTTAAATCCAGTATACTGAACCCACTGCAGCCAGGTTATCTTCCCTAGACTCCTCGGTCCCTCTAAGTGTCCTTTCAGGCTTATTCTCAGTGTTTCTCTTTAAAGTGAATTGCGGAGCTGCAGCTCGGTCCCTAATAGCAGTTTCCCCCTAAATCTATGGGTGATAAGCCGGGTCCTCTCAGTCGCTGCTGTGCCCCCAATCCTCCGGTGGGAATACAGATCTGGAGTCTGTGCTCCCCGTCAGTTTGTCTGGGGCACCGGGTTAATCTTCAGCCCCCCTCAGAGCTGACACTCTGGTTTCAGCCAAACCACAAGTATCCCTATATCTCAAGAGATCACCGAGTCCTTAGTATAATAAGGGAGACTCTCCTGTTAGTTAGTTGCTGGCCCTCACATCTTCCCTGGACCTGATGGTACTGGTCCTCTCAGCCTACTCTGGCCTACTCCTTGGTCTTCATCTGTTCTGCTCAGCACCACCGGCCTACTGGCTAACCGCTTTCTGTCTCTCCCTTATATACACCTCCGTTACCATGACTACGCTCCATCCACTCATATCTAGCCTACTACCCCTTGCCTGCCTAGAGTCCCAGGTTCCGGGTTAGGTCCCCATGACAGTGGATGTGTGTGTTGAGGTGTTTGTTAAACAAACTGTCTACCCTCCTGCCTGGCTGCAGTTTCTACCTGTGGCCACACTGGACGCAGGGGCGCCACATATAGCAAACAATAATTGTCTGCTCTATGCATTAACATAACAGAATTTGCACTTTCTTTGCTTCTGTCAGAAGTAGGCATGCAACATTGCTCAACCATACTCATCTCAGCTTTGCAGAATTTCTACACTGATCGTTTAAGCTCTTTGTAGAGTGCAATATGATTGAGCTCTCCTAAAAAAAACAACTAGTTAATGTAAAAACATACATGTGCAAATATTTTTGTCAATCTCAAAAAATAAAAATGGCCTAGCAGACTAGTATACAGGTTGGACCCATTGAAGCACATCCAGTGCGAAATGGAGCGCTCATCGTCCACCTCCGCACCCCCTCCCTCCACCTCTGTCTGTAACCTGTAACATGCACGGATGAAATAAAGAAGCTGCAAATACAACCATACAAGATAAATATACCGTATATACTCGTGTATAAGCCGAGTTTTTCAGCACAAAAATTGTGCTGAAAAGTGCCCCCCTCGGCTTATACACGAGTCACTATACAGCAGCCCTCCCCCCTGTTCTATATACAGACCCCCCCTGTGGCATAATACAGCAGCCCCCCCCCGTCGTGCTATATACAGGCCCCCCGTTGCTGCCGCCGCACACCTGTAAAAGAGATCTTTCATACTTACCCTCCTGTGACCGCTCGCGCATCCCCTCGCTCTCCTTCCTGCTTCCCGGCATCCATCCACGTGACCGCGCGTGATAATGACGTCATTACCGGCGCGCGGTCACGTGGATGGATGCCGGGTAAAAGCAGGAAGGAGAGCGGGGGATGCGCGCGCAGTCACAGGAGGGTAAGTATGAAAGATCTTCTTTTACAGGTGTGCGGCGGCAGCAACGGGGGGCCTGTATATAGCACGAGGGGGGGTTGCTGTATTATACCACAGGGGGCCTGTAAATAGAACAGGGGGGAGGGCTGCTGTATTATACCACAGGGGGCCTGTATATAGAACAGGGGGAGGGCTGCTGTATTATACCACAGGGGGCTTGTATATAGAACAGGGGGGAGGGCTGCTGTATACTACCACAGGGGGCCTGTATATACCCCAGGGGGAGGGCTGCTGTATACTACCACAGGGGGCCTGTATATACCCCAGGGGGAGGGCTGCTGTATACTACCACAGGGGGCCTGTATATACCCCACGGGGAGGGCTGCTGTATACTACCACTGGGGGCCTGTATATACCACAGGGGGGGGATTGCTGTATACTACCACAGGGGGCCTGTATATACCCCAGGGGGAGGGCTGCTGTATACTACCACAGGGGGCCTGTATATACCACAGGGGGGAGGGCTGCTGTATACTACCACAGGGGGCCTGTATATACCACAGGGGGGAGGGCTGCTGTATACTACCACAGGGGGCCTGTATATACCACAGGGGGGGGACTGCTGTATACTACCACAGGGGGCCTGTATATACTACCACAGGGGGAGACTGCTTTATACTACCACAGGGGGAGACTGCTGTATACTACCACTGGGGAGACTGCTGTATACTACCACTGGGGAGACTGCTGTATACTACCACTGCGGAGACTGCTGTATACTACCACTGCAGAGACTGCTGTATACTACCACTGCGGAGGCTGCTGTATACTACCACTGCGGAGGCTGCTGTATACTACCAATGGGGAGGCCTGTATACCTGTGCTGGGGTCCACCCTCGGCTTATACACGAGTCAATAGGTTTTCCCAGGTTTTGGGGGCAAAAGTAGGGGGGTCGGCTTATACACGGGTCGGCTTATACACGAGTATATACGGTATATATTGTAGTGGATTAAGTGTTTTGGAAATGGGTATTGCTCACACAGGCGGTGCGATTGGGTCCAAGACAGCTGAAGTTAATTATTTTTATAAACTTCAAGGTAAAGTCCAAACAAAAACAGCCTCTGCTGGACAAAGAAGTTATAACCAAACAAAAACAGAAAATGAATAGTCCATATATTACATGGTCTCAGCCAATATGACATCAGTCCTTCAATAAGTTGACATGTGGCTCAACACAGATGAAACAACAGGGATCGAATATAAGGCAGGCCCTAGCAATAGGGAGTGGGGAGAGGGGACACCTGAGTCTGTGTCCTGCACTCCCTAACGTCCCTATGTGGGTACTTCCCTCATCACCAACACGTCCTAAACCCTCACTCACGCTAAACTCACCCTGGCTAGTGAGATGGCAGGTGAATTTGCACAACTCACCACTGCAAATAATACAACACAGTAGAAATGGGAACAGACAAAGGGAATTAGACACAAACAGAAAAGCATTCCAACTCCTCCAATGCTGCTGAACATCAGGGCTGAATTAAACTTGACTCCACAGCTTCTTATAGAGACAGGCTCCTTCAGAGGAGGTCAGAATAGAAATTGATTTATTCTATCACTGGCATCAGCTAATAAGATGTGAATCTTCATAGGGGAGGTGAGTGGTCACCAAACACAATAGCTGAGATTAAGGTTAAGAAAGAACAACAAGGCAAGAAATAATCCTTAACCCGTGCCGAATCAAAAGAAAGAAAAGTCATTTAAATACAAGTTATAGATCTGCCATCCATAAGGCCTTCAGGTTCCAGACTCGCCAAAGGTCTCCCAAGGGTGGGACACACTCGTGACAGCCGTTGAGTGACAGCTACATAAACAAGGTCTTTCACTCTCCACACACAGACCTGGTCTTAGGTAACTGGACTGCCTTCAGTAGGCCATTCCAAAATTTGGACCTGGAGGTAAGAGAGCAGCCAATCCCACCCAGCTCTTTCAGCTGTTCCTAAAACCTGGAACTAAAGTCTTGGCCCATGTAAGCACTATCTGTGCTGGAGCCTGTTTCCAGGTTTACCGCCACCAAGGCTAGGCATCTTGATGATATATGCACCCCATCCAGGACTTGTCCGACTGAAACCTTACGCTATGTACATTAATATAAAACCAGATTGTGATTTTGTGAAAAACCTCAAAACACTCTCTATGGGGCAGTCATCCACGTACCGACCACCTTTTATCAAGTCTATATACTATAAGGACTCATGAACAATGAGCCAATGTAGGAACAATAGAACAGGTGACAGAATACTGCAGAGTAACTGAATATCAAATGGTTAAGAAAACATTATTCTGATGTGTGATGAGCGGAGACAGAGTCTACAAACATGATAAGAAATAATTACCGATCTCACCATTGTCTTTGGATTCTGTTTTTTCCCTTATACTTTGCACCTTATTTATAACCGTTCACTCTCTATATTTAGATTTCTCAAGTGATTTGTTACAATATGTGAAAATATTTTAAAAGAAAGAGTATTTAAAGGGGGGCTTCAGCTAAATGTATAACTACGATTGTGGATGCCTGGAAGAATCAGGAGCATAGACACTGAAATGGTTGGGAGATATAGGACAAGTGTAGGGCAAATCTACCTCCTGGATGCAGGATTTCAATTCTAGGTGTGGAGGCCCCTTGGAGAAATATCCCAAAGAGGAGAAATGACCTGTCCTGTATTTGCACGTACCAAAAGGAAACAACCACAAGGTTTATGTGTCAAAATATTGGTACGACACCGAAAAGTCAAACAGACTTATAACTGTAGTTAATTAACTTTCTATTCATGTTCTTATGTGTTTTGTTTGTTGCTGCATTATGTAAAAGAAGTTATGAATGAACCTTATGCTAGGCTCCACCTCCATGACTCTAAATAGGTACTTAGAGTCAGAAAGGTGGAGCCTAATTTAGATCATTTTCTGATGATGACAGGGAATCTGTTGGGTCAGAAAACCATAAAGGTTCTGCAGATTAATAGTGTAAGGAAGGTGCCCGGTCAATTTGAACTTTGAACTCTATTAATCTTCTGAGCCGCCGGCTTTCAGTCACACAGTGTGATTACAGTCATTGCTCATATTGAGAGCGATGGCTATGAGCACATCCCGGCACTAAAAGCTGTTAGAGATATAGAAGCGCGATAGGGTCTTATCCTCATAGAAAGTCATGCACGAATAAGCTGTTCCTGCTCCCCTAGTCATGCTGTGGGCCCACAACCAGTTTGCATCTCTTGTAATGGCTGCTGCAGAATGCACACCACCACGTGTATAACGCGGTCACAAAAAGATACACAATTCGATATAAACGTGGAAGATCCACGCTGCCGTCAGCTAAACCAGACCACACGGTTATATGGATCAGGATTGGTGGCTTTATTCAACATGTTTTGGGGCGTCAACTTGGCTCCTTCCTCAGGAAACCAACCAACTTTGATTCCTTCTGAGGAAGGAGCGAGGTTGACGCCCCAAAACACATTGAATAAAGCCACCAATCCTGATCCATATAACCATGTGGTCTGGTTTAGCTGACGGCAGCGTGGATCTTCTACGTTTACATCCAATTGTCACATCCCGGCACTGACTGACAGCCGACTATGCTCTACTGTGGAGTAAAGCTGGCTGTCAGTCAAAGTGCTGAGGCATGCTTATAGCCATCGCACAAAGTGGTGTGCAGTGACTATAGCTGTGCCGACATATCTGTATGACTGAAGGCCGGCGGTTCCCAGCTGGAGTTAATTTTCTCCCGTTTGCGGTAATTTTTGTAACTGCAGAATAAAGGGGTTGTCGAGTCTAAACTGATAAGTCTGCAGTCTCTCTATGTGACTGTAGACTTATTAATTCTCACAGCGCCCGCAACGTATGCTGCGAGGATTCACTGTTTTCTGTTTTGCAAGTTGGGAACAGACCACAATTATGCCATATACATGTTCCCGGAAACAACATGGCTAGTCGGCACGGCATCGCTCTAGTGGGAGCAGCCGTCTGGTGGGTGCCACATTGCTCTATACACTTGTATTGAGCGAGGTCATGCGCAATAGTCTGGGGCTAATTAGTTTTAAAGTATTTGCAGAATTATCATTTTAAACTGGGCAACCCCTTTAATAATATACTGTATCTGCAGGCTAAGGGTATTTGCATACATTAAAGAGTTGGTTACAGAAATTTCTGCACCGAACCTGTGTCTCTTCGCAGGAAAAATTAAATAATGTCAATCCCTGGCACCACAGAGGGGAGAAACTTGAAGGGTTGTACTTTTTGTTATGTTTTTTTATTTGCAGATATGAAGACAAACAATCAACGTTTCGACCCTCACCGGGTCTTCTTCAGCATTGGTCTATTAAAAGTATTTACAAAAACCAAAATCATACATCAAATAAAAAGAACAATTACAAAATGGTGGTCTATGTGAGTATTGTGATATAAGTGACATATCGTGTATTACAATAAAGTGTCAAACTGGTGAGAATGTGTGGCGCCCCTGCGTCCAGGAGGCCACAAAAGGGAACTGCAGCCAGGCAGGTAGGACATTGTTGCACAACAACACCCTCACAGCCCACACAACCCACGTGTAGAAGGAGTTAACATCCAGCCCTGAGATTAGAACTCTATGAGATTGAGGGGTGGTGGATCAGAGGAGTGGGTTGGGCACACCCGTAGTCAGGTGACTTGAGAGTATATAGTGAGGGGGAGGAGAAAAGGAAGTTAGTAGGCCCAGGGTGCCGAGCTGCAAAGACTGAAAGACAATCACACGTCCTGTGAGTGCAAGGCCTAGGAGCGCCGAATCCGTACTGAGCCAGTGTGAGCCAGAGGGGAGAGAAAGCCCATCCGACGCTGATGC
The DNA here is from genome assembly GCA_033576535.1 of Allobates femoralis. Classification (NCBI taxonomy): domain Eukaryota; kingdom Metazoa; phylum Chordata; class Amphibia; order Anura; family Aromobatidae; genus Allobates; species Allobates femoralis. Next base: position 96,535,062 of record JARQOC010000010.1, on the reverse strand, counting down.
CACCAGGAGTGTGACAGAACAGAGAGGGACGGTGGAACCCGTGCCCTAGACAGCAGCCAAAGCCACTGACTGCAGGCGGAGTAGCCCTCCTAGTATACTGAGAGGAACAGAGAGAAGGAGCCTGGCAGAGCCACGTGCTGGAGGACTGCTGGAGGCTGGGCTGAGTAGAGTGTTGGCTCTGGAGGGAACCGTAGTTCACCCGGCATCCCCAGACAACACGACGAGGGGTCTGAGTTCCAGATTGAGATCCCTAACCCAAAGGACAGGCAGCTCAGTGACAACCAGGAGGGCCCACGAGGAGTCCGAGTCACCGCCATACTGTCCAGCGCACCACACACCACCCGTACAGATGGAGACCGTAATAGCCCGGAAAGGACACTAAATACTGTGTGAGGGGTCACAGAGAGAGAGGCCTGGCTGCAGAGTAAAGGGAACCCGGAGAGGGAGAATGTGCCCGTGTATTGAGAACTGTGCTTGAACTGTGTAACAACTGCAAATGTAAACTGCTTGAAGAAACAAGAGTAAAAGACACAGAAAACCCTGAATTGGCCTCTCTCTTCAGTCTCTATCTGCAAACCATTCCTCCATACAGGTTGCAGCAGATTTCCACCTGCAGAGCTACAAACCTGTCAGCACCAGCAGGGAGGAGAGATCCTGCAGCGTATGCAAAGTAAGTGTCCTGGACAATTCCACAACCTTTAACTCTTACTGCCCCAGGGGATACAGTTCTTCCCACTGGAACTATAACATCTCCGCTGCCACTCCATCCCCCCCAGAAGTTCTGCAGCAGCGGTGGCCCCCATCACTGGCCGCATCAAGTGGGTGGCGTCACGAGTGACATTTCCCCTGTAAATATTCCCCTTTATTTGCCGAGCCCGGGACACGGTCCGGACCAAGCCACCCGTGACTTCCCCGGCACCATCCGGTCCGGTACCGAGTACCCCCGTCCCGTGGGGCCCGACAAATGGAATCCCAGAAGGGGCATGGATTGGTGTTTACGGTGTGTTGGGTTATAACTGGTGGAAGGAGAAAGAGTGATCCTGAGAGTGTTAAGGAAGGTCTGGGCCGGGTGTGAGAATAATTATAGTGGGAGCTTCCATGTGTAATGTGTTAAGTGCGTGAACTGACTAAGAAGAATACGTGTGGTTGGGGCGGTGATATATTCATGTTGGGATGGGGGATAATAGAAGGTGAGGGGTCTATTAATACCTTCTAATGGTCCTGTGTGGGTTCAGGACGTGAAGAAATCACTTTTGGATTCACTTGTTATAACTAAGCCTAAGGTGAGAAGAAGGGGATTGTTGTAGATACAGGGTGGTAAATACTGGAACAAATGTCCTGTTATGGACTTCAAGTATAGTTTTGGGAAGCTATCTGATAAATAGGTAATTAGAACCAGTAAATAAAAGGGATATATTTATATACCGTATATACTCGCGTATAAGCCGAGTTTTTCAGCCCAAAATTTGGGCTGAAAAGTCCCCCCTCAGCTTATACGTGACTATATACCGCCCGCCCGCCACCCGCATCAGTATACAGGCCCCCCATCAAGATCCAGGGCCCCCCCCCCTTGCTCGGCAAACCTGTAAAGTAAAATCCTTATACTTATACACTGTCCTCTCGCCGCCGTCCCGCCGCTGCAGACACTGCGATCCTCCATCTTCATTCAGCGTCTTCCGGCTTCCTGTGTTCGCAGGCAATGACGTCATTGTCAGCGCCGACCACAGGAAGCCGGTAGTCGCTGAATGAAGATGGAGGATCGCGGTGTCTGCAGCGGCGGGACGGCGGCGAGAGGACAGTGATAAGTATAAGGATTTTACAGGTTTGCCGAGCAAGGGGGGGGCCCTGGATCTTGATGGGGGGGGCCTGTATACCCCTGGGGCTGGTGCTGTATATACCTCTAGGGGCTGCTGATGTATATACCTCTGGGGCTGCTGCTGTATATACCCCTGGGGCTGGTGCTGTATATACCCCTGGGGCTGGTGCTGTATATACCCCTGGGGCTGCTGCTGTATGTACCACTGGGGAGGCTGCTGTAACACTGCTGGGGGCTATATACTACCACTGGAGAGGCCTGTATACCACTGGGGGGGCCTGTATACCACACTGCTGGGGGCTGTATACCTGTGCTGGGGTCCACCCTCGGCTTATACACGAGTCAATAGGTTTTCCCAGATTTTGGGGGCAAAAGTAGGGGGGTCAGCTTATACACGGGTCGGCTTATACACGAGTATATACGGTACCTGTTATGTTACACCACCTGGGTTTAACAGTAGTTTGAGGAGGACGTTTAGGTGTCCTGGGGTACTGAGGAGAAGTTATTGGACCATTAGTATTGATATGGTTTCAGACAAAAAAGTTAGAACTAAATAAAGGGGGTCAAGGTGCATACCTACAAATTAGCGTGGCATGTGAATCCTGCCTGCAAGTAATGAAGAGCGATAAGTAGGAGCATACTATAATTGAATGAGAAATACTTATCAAAGTGGCAGGAAAGAGACCATAGTAAAAATGCACATTTTTTTACGCTTTTTTGGTGTCTTTTTGACGTATTTTTGCATGCAGTTTTTTCCTTGTGTTTTTCTAGCATTCTGGGGTCGAAACACGCTGAAAGAATTGACATACTGAAGATTTATTTCTGCACCAAATCTGCAAGGGAAACATAAGAATATGTGCACAAATCTTCAGGATTCTCTTTGACTTTGCTGGAATAAGGATAAGCATGCAGTTTTGTGACAAATCTGTACTAAAAAAAATATAAAGTGAAGTGATAAAAATGCTACGCATACACACAGCCTTATAGTGTTATTCGATGTGACAGGCTCCCTTTAAAGGAGGTTGTCTGGAACTTGTAAATTGATGGCCTGCCCTTAAAGGGGCTGCCCACTACTAGGACAACCCGTTCTGATTCCAATTGTTTCCCCAGTTAAAATTATTGACCGTGCACTCCCCTCCTGGGCTACTGCCATTCCAGTGCTGTTGGTAAAAGCAATTTAGGGCTTACATGACATTGTGACGTCGCACAAGCCTTAAGTCCTAGTAGTTGTGATCGATATGTGTTCGGAGGGGGTGCGCCACCTGGTACCCCCACCGATCAGCTGTTTTTGGTGCGCAGTGGACAGATGTGTTGCGCTCTGTCAGCAGAATAATGTTTGGGGCCGGGTACCGCACCTCTATCTACTATTGTTTCAACTGATCGGAAGGGTTTCCAGGTGTCGTACCCCCACAGATGAGATATTGATGACCCATCCTAAGAATTGGCAATCAATGTAAGGGGTCCTGTACAACCAATATAAGGATAGGCCATCAATATATGTTTGGTGGAGGTCTGACACCTGGTTCCCCCACTGATCAGATGTTTTCAATTCCATCAATGGTCAAATGTGTTGAGCTTGGACTCAGCTCTGTCAATGGAATAATGGCTGTATCTGGTACTACACATCCCCCCATGACTTATTTAGCTGACCAGCTGGTATAGCGTCCCCATTGATTACATACTGATGAGCTATGCTAAGAATCGGCCATTAATCTATAGGTCATTATATGTTCAGTGGGGATGTAACACCATGTAGCCCCACCAATCAGCTGTTTTTGAGCCGGTAGTGGTCGGATGTGCTTGAGGCACCCAAGAGTCCGGATGCCACATTGTCATTATCTCTCCTTGGTGGTAGTGTCATAGCTGAGAGCAACAGAGGGACTTCACACCAGGCAAAACCCAAAGCACACAACACCTTTCTGCCTTCAGGCCTGAAGGGGGGGACCCAAACCCGGGTTCAGGGTGAGCTCCCCTATAAATTCTGGTCTAGGGTGGAGTTAGTCAGTTCAGTACGGAGTAGTACTGAGGAAGACTTCCTGGGGACTGGAGCTCTCATAAGTTCATCCCAGGAGAGCCAGACGTAGCTTCAGTGACCCGAAGGCAAGGGTCTGAGGAAGTGGAGAAGAGCCTGGGGAGAGGTGCGGTGTCAAGATGACCCTAGAGGAGTAGCACCAAGAAACGGACACCGGAGTCCGAGGCTTTTCAGGGCCTAACGTTTTGGCAGCCAATACTGGAGGATGAGGGATTCCAAGTCCCCTATCCTCACCAAAGTGCCTGTGCCCGGAGGCACAACAGCATTAAGAGCCCAGGAGCAGTCGCTTGTGAAACGGAACTGGAGAAGGACTCAAGCTGCCTGAAGGAGAGAAAGGGAGAGAGAGGGCTGCAGCTATGCTTAAGCAGCCACAGAGACCTACTAAGAAAGAGCAGCAGGGAGGCCTCAGAACATGCCGGGTGAGGAGATCCCGAGTTGTTCCCAGGTTGCCGGATTCTAGCAATACCATCTGTCCCTGTTTGGGTATCAGCAGTAAAGGACTTGAGGAACCAACAAACCGTGAGTCAGTTACTTTGCGCCTTCCATCCTGCACCCTACACCCATTCAACATTCACTGCTCTGAGATCCGCTCCACCCATGGGGAGCCACTACATCCCAGCTGCCCATCCGTCTTCCCCAGAGGTTCTGCAGCAGCGGTGGCCACTCATAGCCACAGACCACGGGTGGTATCACTTTCCCTATATTAGCCAAGAACTCCCTTTACACTGAACCCAGGGTCATGGAAGCCGGGTCTCAACCCCTGTGACTCCCCAGAAACACTGTAGCCTGGTTCAGAGTACACTACGGCCCTGGGGCGCATCATGCTGAGTTTGGACCCAGTTCTGTCAATGCAATAATGGCTGCAGCTGGGTACTGCACATCCTCCTACTATTGATTCAGTTGACCAAACGGGATGTCGGGTGTCATACCCCCACCAATCAGCTGTTTTCAGTGCCCGCAGTGGTCAGATGTGAACGAATGTCTGCGGCCGGGTATTTCACCTCCGCTTACTATTGATTCAGCTGACCGGCTGGAGCTCCAAGTGTTGTACCCCTCACAGATCAGATAATGGATAGGGAAATTCCCGGTGGCACACTCCTTGATGATGGTGCTCAGTAATGGGATAGCGGGCCCAGCATTCAATATAGGAAATACTGGCACACATTATTTCCCACAGATCAGATATTGATGACCTATCCTAAGAATCGGCCATCAAGCTAAAGGTCCTAGATATCCCCTTTAAGTGTTTTTTTATATTTAATATACTGTACTTATAAATCCTCAACATATTGAGTTGCTCGCCCTCTTCTTAGTTCCTTGTCTCTGGTTTCTCTACACTTCTACTCCCAAGACAGAAGGATAAGAAAGCAGCAGATTATTATCCTCTTGTAAATGGTTTTCCTAATCTGTAATAAAAAATGTATTTATTACGAACCACAGTTCCTGCCGTTGAACAAATATAGAAGTTTGTTATTTCATTATGTCTGTGGCTTTTGCTGTTAATCCAAATATACTTGATCAATTATGAATATGGATGACTCCAGGCAGACATTTTCCAGAAAGCGTCCTACAGCTGCTCTCGTAATGCTGGCTTGTATCGCTGCTATTTTTATGAGGACGCGGAGTCCGATTGATTGACTGACACCTACATCCACTTTCTATTTGTAATGCTTCTTAAGTATCGCTCATAATGTCTGAAGTGACTGCGAATCTCCCTGCAGGTGATGAGATCCATTAAGACACAAGAAGACGGGTTACTTTAATTGCATAAAACTTCATCCTCGTCGCAGTAAACACATTCTCTTTATCTGCCTCTAAATCTCGTCTCCTCTTTGTCACTCAAGAGCGACCGGGAAAAGCTATTTTTATGGCAAGTAATAATTATAGCGAATAAAAATGATAAATCAGTGTCAAGGAGAAACAATGTAACACAGGCAGCATTCATTACACTGCAAATCTGGGGCTAACTGACCATGTGGGTGATAGGACAGTGTCCCAGGGATGGACAGCTACACCTAGGTTCAACCAGACCTCAACATATAAAAAAACACCAGGACTATGGATAGCACAACCATTTCACTAGGGACAAAATACTTTCAAATCCCATTCCATATAGACACATATGTCCGGTGCAGATGTACAGAGCCAGCCCAGAAGCAAAGCCCTCATACCTGCACCAGCACTACCCAGACTTAAAGGGGTTGTGCCACAAACAATTTTACATTTTAATTAAATAGATCTTAGAATAATAATAAGTTCCACAATTGGATGCGTTCAATAAAAATGTTCCTGTCCCGAGATATTCTTATATATGTGCCCCTGTGTAATGGATGTGTCCGACCATGCAGGAACAGGTGGGATATAACACAGCTCCTGGGCAGGGGAGGAGTAAGAGAGTATACAGACATTACAGCCAAGGATCACAGAATATAAGAGTATACAGACATTACAGCCAGGGATCACAGAATATAAGAGTATACAGACATTACAGATGGGGATCACAGAATATAAGAGTATACAGACATTACAGCCGGGGATCACAGAATATAAGAGTATACAGACATTACAGCCGGGGATCACAGAATATAAGAGTATACAGACATTACAGCTGGGGATCACAGAATATAAGATTATACAGACATTACAGCCAGGAATCACAGAATATAAGAGTATACAGACATTACAGATGGGGATCACAGAATATAAGAGTATACAGACATTACAGCCGGAGATCATAGAATACAAGATTATACAGACATTACAGCTGGGAATCACAGAATATAAGAGTATACAGACATTACAGCTGGGGATCACAGAATATAAGAGTATACAGACGTTACAGCCAGGGATCACAGAATATAAGAGTATACAGACATTATAGCCAGGGATCACAGAATATAAGAGTAGACAGACATTACAGCCGAGGTTCACAGAATATAAGAGTATACCGACATTACAGCCAGAGATCACAGAATATAAGATTATACAGACATTACAGATGGGGATCACAGAATATAAGAGTATACAGACATTACAGCCGGAGATCATAGAATACAAGATTATACAGACATTACAGCTGGGAATCACAGAATATAAGAGTGTTCAGACACTACAGCCGGGGATCACAGAATATAAGAGCATACAGACATTACAGCCAGGGATCACAGAATATAAAAGTATACAGACATTACAGCTGGGATCCCAGAATATAAGAGTATACAGACATTACAGCCGGGATCACAGAATATAAGAGTATACAGACATTACAGATGGGGATCACAGAATATAAGAGTATACATTACAGCCGGAGATCATAGAATACAAGATTATACAGACATTACAGCTGGGAATCACAGAATATAAGAGTATACAGACACTACAGCCGGGGATCACAGAATATAAGAGTATACAGACATTACAGCCAGGGATCACAGAATATAAGAGTATACAAACATTATAGCCAGGGATCACAGAATATAAGAGTAGACAGACATTACAGCCGAGGTTCACAGAATATAAGAGTATACCGACATTACAGCCAGAGATCACAGAATATAAGAGTATACAGACATTACAGATGGGGATCACAGAATATAAGAGTATACAGACATTACAGCCGGAGATCATAGAATACAAGATTATACAGACATTACAGCTGGGAATCACAGAATATAAGAGTATTCAGACACTACAGCCGGTGATCACAGAATATAAGAGCATACAGACATTACAGCCAGGGATCACAGAATATAAAAGTATACAGACATTACAGCTGGGGATCCCAGAATATAAGAGTATACAGACATTACAGATGGGGATCACAGAATATAAGAGTATACAGACATTACAGCCAGGGATCACAGAATATAAGAGTATACAAACATTATAGCCAGGGATCACAGAATATAAGAGTAGACAGACATTACAGCCGAGGTTCACAGAATATAAGAGTATACCGACATTACAGCCAGAGATCACAAAATATAAGAGTATACAGACATTACAGCCAGGGATCAAAGAGTATAAGAGTATGCAGACATTACAGCCGGGGATCACAGAATAGAAGAATACACAGACATTACAGCTGGGGATCACAGAATATAAGAGTATATAAACATTACAGCTGGGGATCACAGAATATAAGAGTATACAGACATTACAGCTGGGGATCATAGAATACAAGATTATACAGACATTACAGCTCGGGTTCCCAGAATATAAGAGTATACAGACATTACAGCCGGGTATCACATAATATAAGTATATACATACATCACAGCCGGAGATCACAGAATATAAGAGTATACAGACTTTACAGTACGGTATCAATGAATATAAGAGTATGCAGACATTACAGCCGGGAATCACAGAATATAAGAGTATACATACATTACAGCTGGGGATCACAGAATATAAGAGTATAAAGACATTACAGCTGGGGATCACAGAATATAAGTGTATACAGACGTTACAGCCAGGGATCACAGAATATAAGAGTATACAGACATACAGCCGGGGATCAGAGAATATAGAGTATACAGATATTACAGCCAGGGATCACAGAATATAAGTGTATACAGATATTACAGCCGGAGATCATAGAATACAAGATTATACAGACATTACAGCCGGGGATCACAGAATAAAAAGTATACAGACATTACAGCTGGGAATCGCAGAATATAAGAGTATTCAGACATTACAGCAGGGGATCACAGAATATAAGAGTATACAGACATTACAGCCGGGGATCACAGAATATAAGAGGGTACAGACGTTAAAGCCAGGGATCACAGAATATAAAAGTATACAGACATTACAGCCAGGGATTACAGAACGTTAAAGTATACATGGAGTGGCCATGCAGGAGACTAGGGGTGGCCAGGCAAGCTGAGATTGGGGCGTCAGGCCTGTAGGAGTCCTGGGATGGCCGGATATGCTGAGATTGGGGGGGCGGGCCTGTAGGAGTCTGGAGATGGCCGGGTATGCTGAGACTGAGGGACACAGACCTGTATGAGTCTGGAAATGGCTGGCTATGCTGAAACTGGGGGGAGGCAGGCCTGTATGAGTGCGGGGGTGGCCAGGCATGCTGAGACTGGGGGGCGGGCAGGCCTGTAGCAGATTGAGGTGGCCGGTTAAGCTGAGATTGGGGGGGGGCAGTCCTGTAGTAGTGTGGGAGTGGCCGGGAATGCTGAGACAGGGAGGGATGGGCCTGTAGGAGTCAGAGGCGTGCTTGTAGGAGACTGGGTATAAATAACCAGTTATGAAGTTTTTCTCAAAACAAACACACCCCCTGGACGGTCTCCTGCAGATGCAATATAGTGATATCTTGGTAACGCTGCAAAATGTTGACAGGGTGTAAATTACAAACTATCAACATTTTGCAGCCTAGATACACATATTAATTATACAAAAAGCCCTGACAGCCCCTTTAAGAATATGACTCAGGTATCTCTAATAGCGATGAGTGAGCGCTATCATGCTCGGAGGCTCTGTACTCATATCCACCAGTTGGATGGTTTGATGGTTGTGACTTGTATAAAAAAGTCAGTGAGAAGATCTTCAGGAAAAATTCTTGAGTTCACCATAGACTTCCATTATTCTTGGTAATCGGGTCGAGTCCGTCCAAACTTCCAACTGCTTGATACGAGTATTGAGCACCCGAGCATGGTAAAGCTTACTCATCACTAACCTCTAACAATCTCCTGGGCATTGAATGGAGAATTGGAGCCCATGCTTGATCACGTTCTCAGAACTGAACGTGTTTCAGCAGTGAGACCCCTAGATATCGATAAGTCATCATGTATCTTTTGGGTAGGTGATAACTTTCTAAATTGGGAATAACTCCAATATATTTGATGGTTTCTTTACTTGGAACCCAATTAGGAGGAGCAAAAACAAGTCAATGCTGTCCAGAGATGGAGTCCTCCTATAGAGATATAGCTTTTGGGGTTCTGTTGAATTGTTTTACAAAAAGGGTAAAAATGATAGGTGAGATGATCAGTCACTAATCTTGAAGCTAGGAGTCTATAACTGGATATGTACTATGATGCTGTAAGGTATGGTCGGGTTTTTTTCTTTTAATATTTTACTTTTGCCCATGTTTATTCTATATAGAGATATTACCGTCCAGCACCGAGCAGGTTAAATTGCCTATTCTAGCTAACTCTTCTGTGAAAAAGACCAATTAGGGGGAAATGATTGTAATGTGGGCACCGGTCCAGATGCTGCTCCTTAAATAGAAAATCCAAAATTGGACTTTTTCTGAGAAAGTATCTAACGGTTAATCTTGATCATGAGAATAGTGAAATTCTGTTTGTACTCAAGAAAATCCTCCAAAGAAAACCAATGTAAACTTATTTTTACTTAGAATAATAAGGATTTGGCAGAGGAACGCAGACTCTAAGACTTGTCCGGGACGGAGGATTCGCCGCTTTCTTCAGCATTGGTTGGAATGTTTTCCTTGGGAGCGCGGCTCTTGACAATGCATTTTTTTATTTCTCCTATAAACTTACACAAACATATTGGTAAGAGGGGAATGTGCGTGGGCTGGTAGAGGGCGGCAATTAAGTATCACAGGAGCCTTCAATAGATGCAGCTAGAGATGGTGCTTGCCTCCTTTCATAGAATCGGAAAGGAATGCAAAGTTCCCACCCTTACTTATCCACAAAATAGATGATAACCTGCCGATCACTGGGAGCCCTACTGATTTCCTTGCTTGAATGGAGAGATGGGCGGGCATGCTCACCACCAATCACACACTGATTGTATATGGGACTGCTGGAGATAATTGCAGTATTGTGGATCTTTGTCTAACCTAACAATTAAAATTATGGAATGCAGCCACTGTGCGCATTCCCATTTTCCTTGGGATTGATGGGGTCAAAGTTATTGAACTAACAAACAGCAGGATCAGGGCACCACTGAAGCCGCTTTCTTGGCGGATGGTCTGTGGTAGCGATCAGCGGTTCGTAGGGTGTGCCAGTCACAAGCACAAACAGCACAATCTTTCAAAAAGAAGAGACGGCACTCCCATACGATACGGTCTTTATTACAGGAGCTTTAGACATACGTTGAGGGGAAGAGGGCCGAGAGACAATCTCGGCCCCTCCTCCCTCTGAAGCCGTTATGTCTAAGCTCCTGATAAAGACGATTTTATGGGTGAGTGCCGTCTCTTCTTTATTGAAAGCAAAGTTATTGAACTCCCATTAATCAGCAAGTTATCAGCTATCCTTGATAGGTGTGATGTCTTTCGCTACTCACAGGCTAGCCATGAGGCTGGGTAGTCAAGAGGTTCAGGGTTAAGGCCACTTCACACACTACAACATTGCTAACGATGTTGCTGCAACGTCACAGGTTTTGTGACGTATCAGCGATCTCTCCAGCAATGTTGTAGTGTGTGACAGCCACCAGCAACCTGGCCCCTGCTGTGAGGTCGCTGGTTGTTGCACGTCGCTCAGGAGCATTTTTTGGTCCCAAGTCTCCCGCTGGTCAGCACGCATCGCTGTTTGTGACCGCGAGAGATGAGCGAACCAGCGACCTCACAGACTGGTATCATGATGAACATGATAGTAAGCAGCGCCTGCTTATTACTGTGTTTACATGATAACAGCGTCTCCTGTACGACTGTAAGCAGTGGGACACTGATAACTATGATAAACTACGGGTATCTAGGCAGCGCTGCTAAGATACCCGTAGTTTATCATAGATACCAGCGTCCTCCCTGCTTACAGGCTGCGCTAAGCAGGGAGGACGCTGGTATCCATGATAAACACCAGGTAACTAAGCAGCGCGCCCTGCTTACTTACCGCTGTTTATCATGGATACCAGCGATCTCATGGGTGCTGAGTCGCTGGTGAGTCGCTGGTGAGTCTGCCTGTTTGACAGCTCACCAGCGAGTTCAGAGAGACTTTCCAGCGAAACCCAGCCAGGTCGGATTGCTGGTGGGATCGCTGGAAAGTCTAAGTGTGTGAAGGGGCCTTTAGATACCAGGAGGCATAAAAATAAACAAAGGGGTAAGACAAAGGCAAAGACAGGTCAAGGTTCAGAGTCAAAATTCCACAAAGGTAGCGGATCGAGACAAATGGGTTAGGTACATGGATATCAGAAGCAAAGTCCAAGATAAATAGTAGATCAGACTAAGCACAAGACAACAAGCAAGAGCTAAAGCCTAAGACTGGAAGTAATTGAAGACAGAGAGACAGCTAAATGGCAAGATAATCACTCCAAACAGGACACACATGGAGGAAACCTCACACACTCCAGCACTGATTGGATGTGTGTCCATCACCATACTGGCAGCTCAGTATGCCCCTGTCTCTGATTGGATGACTGAACTCTCCATCACCACCATCACTGGGCAGTCACGTTATGCCCCTGTCTCTGATTGGATGACTGAACTCTCCATCCACCATACTGACAGCTCAGCATGCCCTGTCTCTGAATTGGATGAATGAACTGTCTATCACCATACTGACAGCTCAGCATGCCCGGTCTCAATGGATGACTGAACGTCTATTCATAATACTGATAGCTCAGCAACCACTGTCTTCAATTGGATGGGCTGAACTGTCCATCCCATACTGACAGCTCAGCATGCCCCTGTCTCTGATTGGATAGCTAAACTGTTCATCTTTCATACTGATGCTTAGCATTACCCTGTCTCGATTAGGAGGCTGAACTGTCCATCACCATACTAAACAGGGTAAGCATTCCCTGTCTCCAAATTGGACAGCATGTATTGTCTATCACCATCTGACCATCTATCTTCCCCCTGGCCTTCTGATTGGGATGGCTGGACTGTACCTCACTGCATGAAGACACCAGTAGGAGGAATTGTGACAATAGGTATGAGATAATCAAGCACAGGGGTCAGGTGTCAACGACAATCCCATGGGCAATGAATTGAGTGGTAGTGCACATGTTTGACCGCAGATCCCTTCAGATAACTTTATAGCAGCCAAAAAGTACATTTGGTCTCAGAATCAGTGACTAAAGCAGCAGTGGGACCCCCAGCTTTCAGAATCTGTAGTGGTTGAAGCAGTGTGATCCCAGATACACTTTTTACAAAAATGGATCGTTGTGATTAAAATAAGTATAACCATGGCATGGTGCACCCAAAGTTGTTGGAGAGGGCCAGAACTAGAGAAAAAACACCAACATTTTAAAAATTTTGTGCAAAATTATACCAAAAATCTGAACAAAAACTGCGTGATGAATTGGCCATTCTTAAAACATTTTACAAACCAGACAACCAATTTAAGGGGGAATTCTATAGAGTTTGGTAAATATTGTGCACTATACTATATATTTTTGGCTTCATTGTATGATGGCAATTATTTGAGCACTGTACGGTGCTATATACTTAAACGCAGTCATTTATATTTGTTCTATCTGCTTTTTTTAAGCTTCTTAAATGTCCTATGTTTCATAATGATATCTGGTGAAATGAATCTAAAAGTGCTGTGGTGTGTGCAAATGTGTCCCCAAGTGGGCGTTTCTGTGACATTTTATGGGTTTACCTGGGAAATTGGAAAGTATTAATTATGAAAGAATGGTGTTACTTAAAGATTGTGTCTCCTGAAATCTCAAACATTGCAATCACAGGTTGTTGGATATCTAACATAGATCATTTAAGTCCTTAATATGCTCCAGGTACCTGAGGCAAAACCCACCCTTGCACTCGCTATACTTAAGCTTCTGATCTCAGTGTTAATAATGTGCAATATTATTGTTTAGAAAGTTGTATGGCACCATACAGTATGAATACTTGCCAATTTTCCTAACAGGGCCACTAAAAAAAAGAAGTGTATGACATCTGTCCAAGGCCACAGGCTCAAAACACCTGTCTCAGAAAGACTAGGCTCAAGCCAATCCGTTAGGCTAAACCCCGAGAAACTTGACACCTTTTAACCCCTATACAGGGATCTGGATTTACAACAAGGTCCAGGAGATTGCTGCTTATGGAAGAGCTGCAGTCTACAGATAGGAAAGTCGCCTAGCAGGGTCAAAGCCGAGAGGTAAAAAAAGGACAAAATCATGATCCATTAGAGTAGTCGAGGAGGTCAAAATCAAGATAGCAGCTAGGTACATAATTGTCAGGCAGGATAAGCATCCAAATAACACATCCAGGTAAAACAGAAAAACACTATAAGAGGCAGGAGACTAGCCAGGATGAAAAGCTATATCTGGCAGCTTCCAGCAAAAAGCTAAAGGTTTTAGTAGAATGCCATGAATTCTGATAGGCTGAATCAGGAGGATGACTTCAGTTGGACAGTACGCACACCCACTGGTCTGACTGTGAAGTACTGCAGGTTCCTGCCACTCTAACCTTAGTAGATGAGCAGAGCCTGCACTGTCCAGAGTTTCTGGCTCTGACCTCTCCTCAATTACCAGCACCTTCTTCCCGTGGTGACAGAAGCAGAAATTGCAAGAGCAGGCTCGTGTGGAAATGTAACAAAATAAAGCCCTGCAAAACTGCTCCAAAAAATTGATGTTTTATTTTGGGACATTTACTTAAAGAGGTTTGTCCAAACCTTTTTTAAGCTAATGTAGTACACATTTCAGGCCACTCTGTAAGTCTCTTCCAGCTCTGGTAAAGAAGTCAGAAACCGTCTAGACCACTGGGGCTTGTGCACCACTGCACTGGGAATGACTAGAAACATCCAATAATGCAATCCAATAACTACCTGACTACTGCAACCTTCCGGTGCAGACATCCAAAGCAGTCCGTGTTAGATCACAGGGATGCAGATGGGTGACTTTGTGTCAAGCACAGAATGGCGTGTGCCAATGGGTGTCCAGAGCACCAACTTTCACACGAGGGAACATTGGGGACACAATTAGAATGGAGGGCTCTGTTCACACCGAATAGGGGAGTGGATATCTCCTGCACTCACCTGAGGCTGTACCCTGATCTCCCAATCATCCTAATATGGGTTTTTTTCACCCCGTTGCCGAGCAGGATACCTAGTCCCTTGCTGGCCGTGCTCTTAACCCTCACAGGGAGCAGGCCGTGAGAACAGTAGTCTCACCACTGCACTAATACAACATGAAGGTAAAGAAAGACAGGCAGGAGAAAACTCCAATGGTTAAACAGGGACTTCACAGCTGTGGCCACGCTCCTAGCCAGCAGCGCTTGGGCAGCAGTCAGCTCACCAACAGCTCCTTCCACCCAGGCAGCTTGCAACAATGAGATTCAATCACCAGCACTAGCTGATGGGTTATGTGACTATTTGAAGGAGATGGGAGTATCTGCACCTGAACAGAACAACCAAGGAGCTACTGGGAGCAAAACTGACATTAACCCTTAAAGTACCAAATGAAAGGAAAATACTATCAATGCGAAAAGTCTCACTAAAGAAATGAGACTCGGTCCAAACTTGTCACATGTCTCCGAGGCATGAGGGACCATCTCGACACTATGAGTCCATTTATTATTTTAAATCATTTAAACCAGTATTGAAATGACAAACAATCCCTTTAAGGGATATTATTAAGGGTTTCTGGGGTGGAGCTTTTGTTAATATTGGTATGTTTATTGCATGGAAGTGTTACAGTGCTCTGAGTTTGGTGCAGTTATTTATACATTATTTGACAATACACCTCATGGCAAAAGGTGACCCAACCGGTGGTATTACACGGGGAGTAAATTCATGTAAATTATATTTATTTTTAAGTTGCATATATTTTCGTAGAACACAATAAAACAAGATCTATATATTTATAAATGCATTGAAATTTTGGAACCAGAAATGTTTTTGCTTGTTGCGATGAACGTGTGTTTATTCCAATGGGACCTCGATAGAGGATAAAACTGACTCGGGACATAATAATTTACATTACTAAAAAAAAAAAGCAATGATATGATATAATTCTCCATCGAACACAGATGCTACAGTTGCTAAGAAACCATAAAACACAGGTGAGTTTGGCGCAGCGGAATAGGAACTAACAAAACTGATCGGTATGAAAGTAAGTAAGGCAATATGATTCAGTATAGAAATTACTGGCGGGGGATATTTATATCATTCTGACCCCCACCAAGCTGGGAAAATAGAGCCGCTACTCTGTAAGTGAACAAACAATTAAGGTGATCAATCTAATATATTTTATTCTGCAAATTTAGTGGACAAACTTAGTGAAATGGAAATGAACACATTTGTTTCAAACTTGAGTTTAACTTTGATAATTAAAATATTGAACTTTAGAGAATTTGACAGGAGGTTTTTACTACCTAAAGGGGTTGTGCCACGAATAATTGTACATTTTAATTAATAGATATTACAATAAAAATAAGTTCCACAATTAGATGTGTATGAAAAAAAAAAAACCATTCCTGTCCGAGATATTCTTCTTAAAATTTTCCTGTGTGTGAATGGGGTCACAGAGACTGGACTGCCTGGCACGTAACACCTAGTCATGTACTGATATTTAAATTACAGCAAGCTGCTGAGCAAGTGATATATCCCTGTTATCGGGATCTATGCCTATATATTACCGTATGCTGCTCTTTAATTAAAAAGAAAAAAATCTGCTGAAAGTTTCCTTTAAGATAGAGCACTGCTCTTCCACAAGACCGTATAATGGCAGGGGAGCCAAATACAGAGCCTAATCTATATATAAAATAGATACCATCTGTAACCGTACGGCCAGAGAGACCCAACCTTGGGGTGCAGGGGGATCGGGTCCCATCTGGCCACCGTCACCCTACTGTGCCCCAAAGGCAGACTTACCTGGGCCACGCTCCGACACTGCCCTCTCCATCCGCAGGGACTTCCTAGGATCTCTCTCGTGCCTGCTCACTTCCTGGTTGCCGGGGGAACACACATAGGGCACGTGCGCCGCTCTCAGCAAACTTAAAAGTAAAGTGCACCCTTTCTCTGGCACCACTTCCAAGCCAATCACTGAGAGGCTGGTAGGTACTTATGGGCAAAAACTTACCATCAGTAGCCAGATACAAAACCAACACTGCACTTAGCAGGTTACAGTCAGACCCCCTTATGTGGAACAAGCCCAGGTGCAGGCTGATAAAATCACCTCTACCTACAATACATGGTGGAGGTGACTTGCCATTGGGCTTGCATAGGATGATATTCACACTGATACACATGATGCAGATTGTCTGATAGCTACGCATTGGCCCTGCCACCTGATCAAACGGGCTGCCCAGCAGGATACATCTGCACCACTGGATGAACAGCGCCCCAATGGGCCCAACCGCATCCCGCAGACGATAAAAAAGTGCAAAAAGTTTATTATGACGAACAAAAAAACTTTCATATTGGGCATTGGTTCATGTATTGGCCAAGACACTTAAGCTCATGAGC
Organism: Allobates femoralis; assembly: GCA_033576535.1. Lineage (NCBI taxonomy): Eukaryota > Metazoa > Chordata > Amphibia > Anura > Aromobatidae > Allobates > Allobates femoralis. Next base: position 96,517,886 of record JARQOC010000010.1, on the reverse strand, counting down.
CACGTCACGGATCCCCATGCTCTTGAGTCCTAACAAATTTGCTGTCTTTTCTGATGCTGCCTTTTATGAGTCGTTTAGGTACTTATGGCCCTCACTTCCTATGGGAGGTGCCTGGGCAACTTCATTGTTAGTCTAAGTAGCCAGCTCAGGTCACTAAGCAGCGCATGAAGTTTCTTGTGTCCTTGACAACCTAACATGTGTTCTCTTGATTTCAGTGCCAGATCCCTCCTGCTAACTCACCCGCAGATCCGTACCACTCTCGCTGGTCCCAAGCTACCTCCTGGATCACTTCCGCTGCACCAAGTTCCATCCCTGCCTTCTCCTCCTGTTCCCTGGTTTCCGTGGCCTCCTTGGGTCGAACCCACAGGTTTGACTTGTTCATTGGACCTTCTCTGGCTGTGCTTGGAGGAATTTATGGGGTAACCCTCCTTGTTGCTCCCTTAGGGGGACCCCGGTGCTCTGGCCCTGTGGACGTCCATTGGGGATCTATCCCTAAATTTTATTCAATGAACTCTGTTTCTTATATGACGTCCTTGTCCGCCTCGTTTCTGGTATCAGCCTCCACGGTATCTACGTGGTCTAGTGGGTCCACTATTCAGCTCAGCCTGTGGTGGCATGACACAACCAAATTTATGAAGGCAATTACGCCAGAATTCTGGAATAAAGTACATTAAAATGTCAAATTTTTGCTCAATGTGGAGCATGCAACTTTTGGCATTTTCATGACATCTTTGCCCAACTCTAAGAAAATAGGAAGAGTTAGAATACAATGGAAGCACTGAGGGAGTATGACACTACACCTAAACAAATTCATGAAAGGAATAAGACTTGTGTTGAGGTGCATGGAGATAGATGGCTTTCATCACATGCTCCAGTCATGAGTGTGCTGCATCCTGATATCAACTCTGGAGGACATTGGGTCAGGACATCTTAGCGTTCACTCAATCATACGCCTTCTGTAGAGCTTGCTTGACTGTTTTGCTAATGTGCTTATCCTTTTATGATGAAGGGTTTAAAAACCCCTTCCCTGCTGGGTGAGTATTCTTTTAGCCTGCTTTCCAGCTGTAGCTTGTGATTATCCCTCCCTTTTGCTATTTCTCTCCACCTCTGGCTTCACTCCATGCTGAATATAGAATCTATATACTGATCATGTGGTAAGATCATGTCTCTGTAGTGCTAAGGTGCTGGTTTTTTGACGCCTGCAAAGTTTTTCTACTGGAGAAGATTTGGGAATCTTTGGAACCTGTTTTCTCGCCTGTTTTTTTTTCTGTGTGTTTCCCTTGCACTCCTGCTCCGTCACTATTGTAAATTCATTGGAGCTCCCTCCAGTGGTTGTTGCTGGTGATGCAGCTGACTGTGTTGGCTTCACAGGTGATGGTGATGATTGGCAATCTTGTTCTTGGTGCATATAATGGTTTGAAGTGGATCAATCCTTGCCAGTTGTCTTTGGTTCCTGGAGGATTTCACATCTCTATGGTTTCTTCTTCTCTGTGGAACTCTTTGTAAGCTAAAGGCTGCTTCACACGCTAGGATATCGTTAGCGATATCCTTAGACCGATCAAGTGACAGTGATCGTTCCGACATCATTAGTGTGTTGTCAAACACAAGGATATCGTTAACGATATCCCATTCAGCAACGCACCAGTTAAATAGGAGAGCAAGGACTGAACAATCTTTTAAAGAGGCAGGAATAGGAGATTTTTGAACGACATCGTTCATAAAGGTGTCACACTGAACGATGTAGCTTCTTAAAGCAGTGTTAATTGGACGACGAACGATAGATTTGAGGTCAGGATCCCAAATCTTGGATGAACGTTCCAAAGATTTTTCTATCCTACATCGTTCATTTATACGCAAGGATGCACAAACGATATCATTAGAACGTTCACAAATCCGTGATGTTTCAACGATATCGTTAACGATATCCTAGCATGTGAAGCGGCCTTAAAGGATGTTTTTATTATGTTTTGTGGCACACTTTTGTGTGCTTAAGGTTCTGCTTATGTTTTGTTTCATTCTGAGTTGTGGGTTTGCTATTTAGTTTGTATATTTGTTTATCTGCTCTCAGATAGGAAGTTTTCTTCCTAGAAATTTTACCATTCACTATTATCTATTATTTCCAGTTCTACTGACATTTAATTTATAGAAGTCTGCAGATATAGAGGGCACCGAGTCTTAGTGACTCAGGGTAATTTTTGTAATATCTGCTGTTGGTGGTTTTTGATAGTGTTTTATATTGACCGCAATAGTATTCTATCCTGTCTTTCCTATATAGCTAGATTGGCCTCTTTTGCTAAACCTTTTACTCTGCCTGTGTTTGTTTTTCTTTCTCTTGTTTCCCAGTTAATATCTGTGGGGACTTGCTATTCTTTTGGGGTTCTGCTCTGAAGCAAAATAGCTTTTCCCCATCTTTAGGAGCAGTTAGTTCTCCGGCTGTGCAGGGTGGTCTAGGTCTGGTTAGTTACATCCCACGTCTACTTCTAGTTGCGGTGTGCAGTCAGGGATTGCGGTCAGTATAGTTACCAATTACTTCTTTGGAATCTGAATGTTATTCCTGAGTCATCAGTTCATAACACTTCACTCCATTTGGGAGGATGGGGGACATATAGGTGTGTGAAATCCAAGAGCATAGCAAGGTATGAGACCCTGGCATATCCACCTTCAGAGGTAATCGTGGGGACAGGATTAACCTAGGGACCCTTAGACTAAAGGACAGCTCAGGTGCACAATGACCCTTCTTCCTGTCATGAGTATCTCCCATCATTAGGAGACTTGTTACAGCTCTAGATTTAAAATGTGAGTTCTTTCTTTTGGAATAGCAAGGGTTCATAACATTTTCTTTGCTGGTAGCTCTTGTCAGCTGTAGCCAGTTTATTACCACACCCATTCCCTTTAAATAGTCACAAGACCCATCTCATGTTGCTGGTAATAGAATTTTTCCATGCTCAGCACCATGGACTAAGGAGGTCTCTTGTGGCTGCTAGTGTTTCTGCTTCTTGGAGCCATGTTGTCTGCAGCACCTGATGTTTGGCTGCAGCTATCAAGTTTGTTGTGTATCATGTATTGTCGGTTAATTGTGTGTTTACTTTCACCTGTTTTGCATTATGTTAATAATGAAGTCTAGTGCACTCACCGGCCTTTTCATAGCCATAGTAGATGTGATAGCCAGGGACCAGGCATGTGATGGAGGTGAGTGTGACAATTGCCCAAGCTTCTAGTAAAAAGGAAATACTTGACAGACTAAATACAAACCGCAGCAACAGACAGAACCCTGAGATGCCTTGTGACCAGGTAACACCTATAGAGGGATCTGGCTTTACTGCAAGGTTCAGGGAGTTGTGGCCTATAGATAGCCTACAGCCCAGAGGTAGGAAAGTCACCAAGCAGAGTCAAAGGCAGGAGCTCAGAAAAAGACAAGATCAGAATCCAATAGCGTTATCAGAGAGCCAGGTAAAATCCAAGATGGCAGCAAGGTACAAAAATGTAAGGCTAGAGAATCGTTCACAACAGGCAGAGGTGAAACAAGAAACTCAGCGGGATGCAAACAAGTGAATCAAAGACTATCTCTTGCAGCTTTCAGCAAAAGGCTGAAGATATAAATATTGTGTGGTACTTCTCAAATGGCTGGAGCTAAAAGTTAATGACTTTAGCTGGAAGCCAATACAAACACATCAACACTGTGAGACTAAAGTACTATAGGTCACAGCCAGGCCAACCCTAGAACAAGAGCAGAGCCTGTGCTCTCCAGGATTTCTAGCACAGACTTCTCCCCTATCAGAGCACCACCTTTGAAGTGAACATGGTGGTGCCGGTGTGACAGGAGCAGACGTAACATCAGCTGACTCTGATGAGGATGTGACAGTAGCAGAAGTCAAAGGACCAGAGACTTCTCCACTATCACTAGCACCACCTTCAGAGTGAACATGGTGGCACCTAGTGAGAGGAGCAGAAGCCGCAGGAGCAGACTCTGGTGGAAATATGACAGCGGGGGAAGGACCTGCTTAGAGACATTAGGGGAGCTCAGGGGCAGATGCAAGGTGTCTCATCCCCTGCTCTTTATAGTCTGGGTCTTCCTCTCCCATTCCATCCCATTGTATTTGTGTGTTGTTTTCATATGCTGGACATCTCCTATTCTGAGCATGATGCTACCTAACCATCAGTGGCATGACAGGTCCTGATACATTAAAAGACTTCTTAAAGAATCAGAAGCTTCTGACCCCAACAGACCCCCTTGTTAGGAAAGAGGGATATATTCTGGCTATTTAATCAAGCGCTATCCCAATAATCCATAATCAGTTATAAACCAATTCATCAACCTGTTTCTGTGAGCTAGTGAAAAGTTCATGGGCCACTCCCTTGGCAATTCTAAAGAGTCCATGAAAATCAACAAATAGCTAGGTGTCATTTGTTGATTAAGGCACAAAGAAGCTCCACAAAGAAGCTCCACTAATGGAGATAGCTAATAGATAGGAACCAAAAGGAAGAAGTGACTTCCTCTGCAAGGGGACTTCACAGGATACTGCCAGACACCTAGGAGCCAGGACAAGAAACATTCATATTACACTATTCATAAATATGACAATCCTAATTTTGACACCTGGAGAGGTGTAGGATCATAACACATACATCTGCTTAAAGGGAACCTGTCACCCACTTTGGGCATTTTAAACTGTGCCTACCAGATTACACATAATGTAAATGAGGTTCTAGTAACCCCTCTATGTGCCCAGACATCCCCTTCATACCTGAGAAAATAACTTTTATTCTGTCCAATGCTGGCCTCCTAAAAGGTCTAGGAGGCTGGTGTATGGTCCTGGTGGAGTATGTACTCGCCGCCCCCCTGGCTTCAAAACCCGCCCTGCATTTTTTAAAATTGCCCCCCATCTGTGACCGGCGCTTGAGTGACAGCTGCACTTGCACCTGCTCAGTGAAGCCGTGTGTCGCTCTCCATTGAAGAGTGCCAATGTCTCGTGAGACTTCACAAATCTCGCAAGACATCGGCACTATGTTCAGTGGAGCGCGGACGTTGATTCCAGTGTGCAGGCGCGAGTGTGGCTGTCACTCAAGTGCCGATCACAGATGGGGGCGGCAATTTTTAAAAATGCAGGGCAGGCTTTGCAACCAGGGGGCGGCGAGGCTCTTTTATCCTCAGTCAGTTTTCTAACTATCTTGACGATAAGAGAGTCACTAGAGAGATGCCAGATTAAGTGGCACATTCATTGCACTCTTCTTCAATGACAGCCAGAAAATCACCATTCTTGATGAATGGAGGCCATGGTATGTTTTTCTGCCTCATCTGTGTTTCTAGCAGTATACGAGCTATAGTTTTTAATATTAATGAGATGACTCTGGTGCTCTGTCCCAATCTACACAGCAAAGCTTGCAAAAAAACAGGAAATGTCATCTTTTTTGAATAGGTTGAAATTGTAAATAAAAAAAATATATATATTTGATGATAAAGTGATTTTGCATCATTTTCGACATATCTCAGTAACCATCTTGTCCTGTACGGAGTGTTTTCATTAGTGATATTCATGATGTAAGAAAATCATTTCCATTTTTAAACAAACAGCTCGTAATGCCGCCAAATTGTTTACATATATAAATAAATATATTTGGCGAAGATGTCAGTTTATTTACACATTTTTTGTGTTCCGAGCTGAAGCGGTAATTGCATCCGTATGATTAAAAATCATGTATGAGTCAAGAACTCGGAGAAATATGAAAGGGAATTATTATCTCAACACAATGAAACACATTCTTCTCCATCCTTCTGCCTTTTTTAAGATTATGTAATAATAATTCATTAGTATTACAATTGCTGCATACTGGAGCATGAGAAGTAAAGGAAGATCGGCCCTACTGGGAATATACGAGCTGCAAGCAGCGCTGCTTTACTTTTTTATGTTTTCTGCCATTGTATGTATACATGAATGTGGAAGCATTAGACCCTGGCCACCCACACACCAACAATAGGTCTCAGGGTTGAGTGACTTCATGTGAATGGCCAACGTGATTATTCCATTATATTCTTGTCATGTTAGAAAATAGTATATAATTTCAACTGGATTGTGTTACAACACACAGTTTATATTTTTTATGTTTTTTTTTTCTTTTTAAATCTTTTTTAACACTAGCAAATAAAGCTGTAATTAAAGTAGAAAAAAAATCCTATTCTCCAAGGCTTATTTGTCAGCTTTGCTGTAAAGATTGGGACAACATGAGCAGGGTAATTTTATAATCATTGATAGGAGGACAGGTAATAGCCCTGGTGAACTACTGGAGTCCTAAATAAATCAGGACAACAACACTATACTGTATACTTATCAACTTTGCTCTGTAGACTGAGTCAGAATAATCAGAGGCATTTCATTACCAGCTAAATGGTGCTGTATTGTGATGTTGGTGCTAAAAATGAAACAGGACACAGAATCAATATATTTGTCAATTTTGCTGTATGGATTGGGCAAGAATGAGCAGTTATTTTGTTATCAGATAAAAAATGCAAAGATCATTGCCTTACTGAACTGTTATAATCCTATTTAAAGCAATACAGTAATGCCTATAGTTGCCAGTTTTGTTGAATAGATTGGGACAGAATTAGCAAAGTCATCTCATCATTAGTTAAAAGATGAGGAGGTAACTGTTCCATGGTGTAATAGATAAAACACATCAGAGAAGCTATATATTTGCCAGTTTTGCTGTATGGTTTGGGACAGAATGAGCAAAGATATTTCACCATCAGTTAAAAGGTGTCATGAAAAATGCAACAGAAAGGCTATAAACCTGTCAGTCTTGCTGTAGAATGTTTTATAAGCAGAAATATGTATATATATAATATATATATACATATATATATATGTGTGTTGTATACGACATTTTTATATTTCCCAAAACCTTGAGAATCCTTTTAAATTTGATGTATAACACAAAGCACTCACTGATCTCAGGGAGACCAGTCCAAGAAAACACTGCGGGCATCCGGCTAAAGCGCTCAACACAGTGAATTCCTAGGCGCATTGCCCCCTGGGAATTTCAAATATGCAAATAGAGTCTGTGAGCCTCGTTTAGGAGTCTCAACACAGACTAGCTAATATACTCCAGGAGGACCCACCAAGGGTGGCTCTTTGAGAGACGACCATACCAACATATTAAGTGGCTGTTTGAGTCAATATCAGCTCTTACGAGCTAAAAATATGACAAGGGAATACCAAGGCCAGCTACCATCCACAGACAGCTGTTTCGGGGTGTTGCCCCTCATCAGTGTGGAGTAGGATTCTGGCTAGGTGGAAGCAATGGCCTAGTAGACCAACATCACAAAGTATTCACTGATCTCAGGAGACCAGTCCAAGAAAACACTGTGGGCAGCTGGCTAAAGCGCTCAACACAGTGAATTCCTAGGCGCATTGCCCCCTGGGAATTATGTGCAAATAGAGTCTGTGGAGCCTTGTTTTGGAGTCTCAACACAGGACTGGCCAGATATCCCTCCAGGGAAGGACCCAGCCATGTGGTGGCTCTTTGAGGAGACCACCATAACCATAAATGTGATGTATAAGAAGATGAATGGACACTCCTGCATAAAGCATGGAAGCCCTTGAAGGAAATCTATCAGCAGGTTTTTGCTACCTCATCTGACAGAAACATAGTGCAGGCAAAGAAACCTGAATGCAACAATGAACCACACCAGGTTCTCTAAAGAGATTGTGCATTGACAATGAATTGTCAATCACAGCAGGGGACATGTAGGACTGCCACAGGTGAGACAAAGTAGTCTTGTAATGTTAATCACTAGGTGATAAAGCCTTTTATTTAAGTAAGCAATAGCACACAATGATAAGAGAAGCATAGTTGATTTTTGTTTAACCCCTGCAGCATGCTGTCATCAGCTTACATAGCAAAAACGTGCTGACAGACTTTCCATTAAAACTAAAACAACTTATTAAGGTGACCTTCAGGGCCTGTTTTTGGTGGGACAAGTTTTAATTTTGCATGACACCATTCATTTTACCATATAGTATACTGAGAAACACAATAATTCTAAGTGTGGTGAAATTGTAAAGAAAAGTGCAATTGCACGATTATTTTTTGTTTTTATAATTTTTCATGTTCACCATCTGGTAAAACTAACCTGGCAGTACGATTCTCCAGGTCGGTATGCGTTCATAATACCAAAAAGTTTTTCTTTTATGTAGGTGGTAAAAAAAAATTTCAGAAATTTGTAAACAATTTCACTTTTAGCACCATTTTCCGCTATCATTAACCCGCGTAACCATTTTTATTGAGTCTGAGATTGTTTCATCTGACCATTTCATAATATATTTTTTCATAATCTGACATTCATTCAGTTCTATTGATCCTTATTATTGATGAGTGAGCACTACTAGCACTACGTGGGGTCTTGGATACTCATGACGAGCAGTTGGACGTTCAGATGAGCGAAACTTGAGTACCAAGGAAACTATATATAAGTAAATTGGGAAAAATGTTTGAGTTTCCCATTGACTACAAGAGTCACGCCCATCTGTCCAACTGTTTGTTTACAAGTACTGAGTACTCACTCATCACTAATACTTACAATAAAAAACCCTTTTAAGGCTCCTTTCACACTAGCGTTTCTGTCTGGATCCAGCAGATCCGGACAGAAAGCGTCATCTGCCGCAATGCGCCTAACGCTCATTTGCGGTGCGCTTAGGCAAGCCCCATGCATTGTCTATTGGGCTTGTGGCAGGTGCGGCAAGTGCGGTATTGCCGCAATCCGGCACTTGCGGCAGTTGAGGCCGCACAAAAAAAACGCAGCTGACCGCGTTTTTTTGCGGCCGCAACTGCCGCAAGTGCCGGAACACAGCAATACCGCACTTGCCACACTTGCGGCAAGCCCCATACAGAATGCGTGGGGCTCGCCGCAAGTGCACCGCAAGTGCAGCCTTAGGTCGGATCCGGACAGAAACGCTAGTGTGAAAGGCCCCTTAGTCATTTCCATTCAAAGCATTAACCTCAGTAACCATTACATTTGAGTTTAAGAAAGTCTCATTCGACCATTCGATAAAATTATTTTAGTAACCTGATGTCTACCAGATCTTTCAATCGTTACTAGTGAGCACTACAATGCACAGGGTCTTGGTACCACAACCTGAGTACCTAAATAAAATATGTCAGTCAATCAGGAACTCTTCCGGAAAAATGCTGGAGTTTCCCATTAACTACACAAGTAGCTCCCAACTGAGTGTCCAACTTGTTATGATAAGGTAAAAAATGTTTGTACCGTGTTAGCCCAGGTTCACATTTGTGTATGACACGCAGCTTATGCAGACGCAGCCAAACGCATGCGCACTGCATTCCTATGTTTAACATGGGAACGCATTGTGTCTGCGCTTGGCCGCATTTGCATGCATTGCGTTTGGAGGCTTTTTTCAAAGGTACTCCGAACGCAAAATTTCGCATTTTTTGTGCGTTCGCAGGCGCTTGTTTTATCAGCAAGTGTCCGGAAGCGCACAAAGAATGCTTGGAGCTCAATGGATCCACAGTATCATACGCATGACAGCGCAGGCAGTCGCTGCGGATCCATTGAAATCTCCAGTCTCGGCGGCAGCAGGGAGATCAGCGGTTGCCGCCTGGAGATCAGCGGCAGCCTCTGGGAGATGAGGGGCGGCAGCTGGGAGATCAGCAGATAGCCGCCAGGAGATCAGCTGATCTCCCGGCGGCCGCCGCTGATTCCCGGGCACACATACTATGTGAACGCATTTGGAGAATCCCCGCTGCATTCACATAAGTATGACTGCATTCGGCAATGCGTTCAGGCCTGCGGACCACAAATGTGAACCTAGCCTTAGCCAGTAGATAGAAAAACATTGGAATCTGAGAGTCCTTAGTGGTTGATATTTTTTAAAGGATAACTGAAAAGATGATGGCCGAAAGCTTGCTTCACTTACCATCTTTTCAGTTAGCCATTAAAAGGTATCAACCACTGAGGACTCTCAGATTCCAACTTATTATGAGTAAAGAACACCTGGGTATGGTAGTGCTCACTCATCACTAATTCTTACAAAAAAAAACAACCTTTTAAGTCATTTGCATTCAAAGCGTTAAACTCTGTAACCATTTTATTTGAGTTTGAGAACGTTTCATCCAACCATTTGAAAATACTTTCTTAATAATCTGACATCCATCTAGATCATTTGAGCAATACAATGCACGGTGGCTCGGTACTCGTAATGAGCAGTTGGTGCTCAGATGAGCACAACTTGAGTACCCAGATATAATATATCAGTCAATTGGGAACCCTTCTGGAAAAATGCTTGAATTTCCTATTGACTACACGAGTAGCACCCAAATGAGTGTCCAACTGCTTGTTGCAACAAGTACCAAGCACCCACGTATGGTAGTGCTCACTCATCACTAATCCTTCCAAAAAAAAACCTTTTAAGTCATTTCCATTCAAAGCATTAACCTCTGTAACGATTTTGAGTTTGATAAAATTTCATCCAACCATTTGATAATATATATTTTGTAATAATCTGATGTCTATCCGGATCTTTCAATCCTTACCAGTGATAAGTGAACACTACAATGCACGGGGGCTCGGTACTCGTAATTGGTGGTCAGATGAGCACATCTTGAGTACCCAAATATAATATATAAGTCATTCGGGAAGTCTTCTGAAAAAATGCTCGAATTTCCTATTGACTACACGAGTCGTGGCCATCGGAGCGTCCAACTGTTCGTTACGAGTACCGAGCACCCGTGCATGGTAGTGCTCGCTCATCACCAATCCTTACAAAGAAAAACCCTTTGAAGTAATTTCCATTTAAAGCGATAACCTGTGTAACCAGGTATTCCCTCGGTGACCGGCTCTCATGTCCCAACATCCCTACGTGAAGACCCACAAGTGGATATTTAGTGCAGTCACCGCTATTTCCCATTTGGCGGCTGTGAAAATCTCTCCGCGGTGATGGAGTGGAGTTCAATTCCATTCAAATGAATAGGATTAATATCTTTTAAAGCGCGGATTAGTCTTCTTCTTGTGAATACTGAGTGGGGGGCCCTGGGGTAATGACGGAGGTACCCACAGTTTTCATCTAGCTGCGGAATAAAGCTTTTATTCCTTAATATTTCCCTTTATTTCATAAAACGTATTCTCAGAGCCGCCTGCAAATCTCTCCGCCGCAGTCTCATTTCCATGTAAAAACCAATTCCAATTCTTTCAAGAAGCAATGATAATTCCAATTGGACTATCTTTTTTTACATTGGAATAGACTCGGTACAGAAGCTAAGGTTCGCTGATTGAAAGAGACAGAACTGTGCGAGATTACATTGCTAAACACTAATCCTGCAATGTTCCTCGATATGAATGCAAAATAACTATTTTGCCTGAAAATGAATTTTAACCAATCTCTCCTAGATGACACAATTCAAGGAGCCCGAGTGCCGGGCTATTAACCTGTGACGTACTGAACCCGTCCCTTTTTCTTATCATCGTCGCGGCTGTGTTATCTATATTTCGGGGGGTGGGGGGTAGAACGTTTGGCATTTCATTTGAATATTATGAAGCCGGGATCTCGTCAGTGATATCGTTCGGAATAAAAATCAACTTATCCTGGAAATGTCAAGTGTGTAAACTAATCTCCCACCAGGACATAATAGGTTTAAGTGTCTATTTATTGAGCGTAACATTAGGGGTTGACTATTGATACTTGCCTGACTTGAGAGTTTATATCTTTCATTTTCCTTCTTCTGAGCTCCTCTTAGCTAACTTATGACCACAAAAGGTTATTCTCAACTTTCATATGGTCATACGTCAACTAGGGCCCTTTCACATCAGCGTTTTTTTCAAATCGCGGCAGATGCGGTGAAAAAAACGCATCTGCCGCGATTACCGCATACCGGCTGCACTTGCGGCACGGTTGCGGCGTTGTTGCAGTAAACGCCATACAAGGTATAGGCGGACTTGCGGCAGGTGCGGCAAGTGCGGTTTTGGCACTTGCGGCAGGTGCGGCCGCGAAAAAAACCGCGGCTGACAGCATTTTTTTTCGCGGCCGCACCTGCCAAAACTGCACTTGCCGCACCTGCCGCAAGTCCGCCTATACCTTGTATGGCGTTTACCGCAACCGTGCCGCAAGTGCAGCCGGTATGTGGTAATCGCGGCAGATGCGTTTTTTCACCGCATCTGCCGCGATTTGAAAAAACGCTGATGTGAAAGGGCCCTAAGATGAGCTCAAACTCTATAGTGTTATAAAAACGTTAAAACTACGCCATCGGACCAAGCTCACTGATGGTTTCTCAGTTTGCTCATCCTGCATGCATCAATAGACTGTGCAGCACCGAGGCTATAGAACTAACATTTTGAAAAATGTTTAAAGGGAATCTTTCAGTAGGTTTTTTGGCTATTTAATCTGAGGACAGCATAGATCTGGATAGGTCACATTGTAGGCTGTGTTCTGTCATTTTGAAACTATAGAAGGCAGCCTAATAAGTGACATATCCAGTGTTTTATCAACACGCAATCATCAATCACTGCTGGACTAGGTCTCATGTGCAAGACAGTCCAGCTAATCTGTGTAACCCCGACCTCACCCACTGATTGACAGTCTTGTGTGTACAAAAGCTGCCAATCAGTGGTGGAGGTAGGGTTATTATAGTTTCTGAGCAGTGCTAAATTTACAGCACAAAATAATGCTAATTATTTCAAAAGTAAACCAAGGGGTCCAGTGACAGTGGTCTCAGCCGTTACATAATGCTGCACTTAGATTCCTGTTAATGAGACCAAATTATAAAAATTGTTTTAGCCAAAAATACTAAATTTAGAGACGACAAGGGCATTAGGGTGTTATCTGTGAAGATGGTGAGAAAGTTCGGAGGTAAAAAACTTGCTTACCTGGCAGGGTGTTGGCCACAGCCACCGGAATGACAAACATGGCTGCAGCAGCCTCAACAATATAGAAGAGCAGATAAAGGGATAAGAAGGGTTAAAAACCGCAAGGTGATCGCAGGATCCTGGGGGAAGTGATTTATTCCACGCGTTTCGGAGTGAATATTCTTTCTTCAGAACAATGGAATGAAATTTGATTTTCCTGTACTATATCCAATCCGAAATATGTTGAATAAATCACTTCCTCAGAATCCTGCGTTCAACTGAAGTGCAGCGTTGAACTCCCTTCAACCCATTATCTGTTATCCAAAAATACAAGCATTTCAGTAAAAAAGTCTCAAAATTTTCTATATTCTTCAAAACATTTCCCAGTAAAGACCCTTACTTATAAGCCACAGCTAATAGTAGCTAAAAGAGAGACTTTCTCATGCTCACAAACCCACAATACAAGTAAATGACACCTACTAAACCGGAACAAGTTCATGACACCAACCAAATCGAAACAAGAGCATGAGCCCTGCAGAACCAAGATAAGTACAGAACAGAAACAAAAATATGGCACCTACCAAACCGGAACAAGTTCATGACAGGCCTCGGACACTCATTACAAGAAACCATGGTCAAGGTCAAACCATAAAGGGTGAGGTTATAAAAAGAAATATCATATTTTTTTTTTACTAAGGCTGGGGTCACACATAAGCCCCTGGTCCGTTTTTGGCTTCATTTTTGTCATTTTTTTTTTGTAAGTCCAAAAACTGATAGAAAAACGGATTGGATGTAATAAACACCCTGTCCGATTTTGAGCCAAAAACGTTGCTTAGCAACGTTTTTGGCATCAGTTAAAAAACGCATGCGTTTTTTAACATGGGGCCCTATGGGAAACGCATGCATTAACGCATGGCACATATAGGCACCTGCGTTAACGCATGCGTTTTTAATGAAAAAATGACTAAATCCAAAAACGTTCAGAGGTGCAGGAGGCTCAAAAAGCACCCCAAAAAAACGGATTGGTCATGAAAATCACTTCCAAAAACGGATTTCTATGTGTGACCCCAGCCACACCTGTGTACCCAAACAAGTACATGACACCTACCAAACCGAAACAAGAACCTGACACCTATCGAACCACAAAAAGTAAATGACACCTACTGAACCAAAACAAGAACATGACACCTACCGAACTGAAACAAGAACATGACTTCTACCAAACCAAAACAAGTACATAACATGACACCTACCAATACAAAACAAACACATGACACCTATTGAACTGAAAAAACTACATGACACCTATTGAATTGAAACAAGTACATTACACCCACCAAACCAAAACAAGAACATGACACCTACCGAACCACAAAAAGCAAATGACACTACTGAACGAAAACAAGAACATGACACCTACCGAACTGAAACAAGAACATAATTCCTACAAAATCAAAACAAGTATATTACACCCACCAATACTAAACAAGCACATGACACCTATTGAACAAAAACAAGTACATGACACCTGCCAAAGTAAAACAAGGACATGACAGCTACGAAACTTAACCCCTTCCCGCCCGGGCGCCATGGAAACATCACCGTTCCCGCCCGATGGCGCATACGCTGCGTCATCGCGGTTTCCCCCTTGCTGCGGCTCTATTAACCGGGTTCACGAAAGGGTTAATAGAGCCGCAGATAGGGGACAACCTCTAGATGACCCCACGGGAGGGGATTTCCCCCCCCCCGTGGCTAGGAGCCCTCCGATTGGCTAGTTAATTAACAACTAGCCAAAAGTGATGATTGAAACATTACACCAATAGAAATTGGTGTAATGTTTTCAATCTGGCCATATCCTGATGCTCAAAGCATCAGGCATTGGCTGGGGCACTGTGAGGTGTGTGTGCCCCCCCCCCCCCCAATCTGATTGGGGGCTAGCATCCATGTGATGCAAGCCCTCCAATCAGATGTGCAGGGGGATGTTCACAATACGGCCACTGAGCTCATCAGCTCCACTCTGTCGGTGGACGCTGATGAGCGTGCACCCCTGCAGCCCTCCGCTGCCACCGACCGTGCCCACGTGGTGTGAGCCCCCCCACCGCCGCCGCCGCCGCCGCGATCGCCGCCGATCGCCGCCGATCGCCGCCGCCGCCGCTGCTGCCACCGCCGCTGCTGCTGCTGATCGTAAGTACCCCGCTGCTGTGATCCGCTCCCTCTCCTCCTCCCCTGGTGTCCTCTCCCCCTCCCCCTTCCCCATTGTCCTCTCTCCCCCCCCTCCCCTTTTGTCTTCTCCCCCCCCCCCCTTCCCTGAGTTTGCTCTCTCCCCCTCCCCTGGGTTTGCTCTCTCCCCCCCTCCCCTGAGTTTGCTCTCTCCCCCCTCCCCAGAGCTCGTTCTCACCGGTCCGGTCTGCTCGGTGTTGCCCTGACCCCCTGACCGACCGCTGCCTGGCCCGAGTGACCCCCTGACCGACCGCTGCCTGGCCCGAGTGACCCCCTGACCGACCGCTGCCTGGCCCGAGTGACCCCCTGACCGACCGCTGCCTGGCCCGAGTGACCCCCTGACCGACCGCTGCCTGGCCCGAGTGATCCCCTGACCGACCGCTGCCTGGCCCGAGTGACCCCCTGACCGACCGCTGCCTGGCCCGAGTGACCCCCTGACCGACCGCTGCCTGGCCCGAGTGATCCCCTGACCGACCGCTGCCTGGCCCGAGTGATCCCCTGACCGACCGCTGCCTGGCCCGAGTGATCCCCTGACCGACCGCTGCCTGGCTCGAGTGATCCCCTGACCGACCGCTGCCTGGCCCGAGTGACCCCCTGACCGACCGCTGCCTGGCCCGAGTGACCCCCTGACTGTCGTCGTCCGCCGCCCCTGACTGACTGTCGTCGTCCGCCGCCCCTGACTGACCCTCGTCGTCCGCCGCCCCTGACTGACCGTCGTCGTCCGCCGCCCCTGACTGTCGTCGTCGTCCGCCGCCCCTGACTGTCATCGTCGTCCGCCGCCCCTGACTGACCGTCGTCGTCCGCCGCCCCTGACTGACCGTCGTCGTCCGCAGCCCCTGACTGACCGTCGTCGTCCGCCGCCCCTGACTGTCGTCGTCGTCCACCGCCCCTGACTGACCGTCGTCGTCCGCCGCCCCTGACTGACCGTCGTCGTCCGCCGCCCCTGACTGTCGTCGTCGTCCGCCGCCCCTGACTGACCGTCGTCGTCCGCCGCCCCTGACTGACCGTCGTCGTCCGCCGCCCCTGACTGACCGTCGTCGTCCGCCGCCCCTGACTGACCGTCGTCGTCCGCCGCCCCTGACTGTCGTCGTCGTCCACCGCCCCTGACTGACCGTCGTCGTCCGCCGCCCCTGACTGACCGTCGTCGTCCGCCGCCCCTGACTGTCGTCGTCGTCCGCCGCCCCTGACTGACCGTCATCGTCCGCCGCCCCTGACTGACCGTCGTCGTCCGCCGCCCCTGACTGACCGTCGTCGTCCGCCGCCCCTGACTGTCGTCGTCGTCCGCCGCCCCTGACTGACCGTCGTCGTCCGCCGCCCCTGACTGACCGTCGTCGTCCGCCGCCCCTGACTGTCGTCGTCGTCCGCCGCCCCTGACTGACCGTCGTCGTCCGCCGCCCCTGACTGACCGTCGTCGTCCGCCGCCCCTGACTGTCGTCGTCCGCCGCCCCTGACTGTCGTCGTCGTCCGCCGCCCCTGACTGTCGTCGTCGTCCGCCGCCCCTGACTGACCGTCGTCGTCCGCCGCCCCTGACTGACCGTCGTCGTCCGCCGCCCCTGACTGACCGTCGTCGTCCGCCGCCCCTGACTGTCGTCGTCGTCCGCCGCCCCTGACTGACTGTCGTGTCCGCCGCCCCTGACTGACCGTCGTCGTCCGCCGCCCCTGACTGACCGTCGTCGTCCGCCGCCCCTGACTGACCATCGTCGTCCGCCGCCCCTGACCGACCGTCGTCCCGAAAGTTACACCAGTTAACGTTCACATACACGCACACTAAACACACGTACACGCACACTAATAAAAAGTTTACTTTTTTTTTTTTTTACACACGCACACAGCACATACAACATGTCACGCCCGTCCCGCTCATCAACGTCACAAAGGGTGTACTCGGCTGAGGAGGCATATGCTATACTTGCCTCCGATGCTGACAGTGAGGAAGTGGACCCCACGTTCCACTATTCCTCACATTCTTCCTCCGACAGTGAAATCTGCAGCAGTGACACCGACTCGCCACCACCACGAAGACGGCGGAGGACAAGAGATCGTCCGGAGCCAGAGGAAGAGGAGTCGGAGTCCGAGGAAGAGAAGTCTGAGCCTGGAGAAGAGGAGTCGGAGGAAGACCCACAGCCGTCAGTGAGTAACCCTCCACCTGGTGCTAGGCATGCCCAACCTAGCACCAGGGCCCCTGTGTGGATCCCCGTCCCTGATCGGTACACTCCACAGATTCCTGATTTTATTCCCCAATCAGGAATCCTGTTTGAGGCCACAAACTTCAGGGAAATTGACTTTTTCAAAGTCTTTTTCTCTGAGGACTTTGTGAGGCTCATGGTGGAGCAGACGAACCTGTACGCCCAACAGTTTCTGGTCCAAAACCCAGATTCCATCTTTTCTTCTTGGACTCCTGTGGACTCTGGAGAAATTATGAAATACTGGGGTTTGATACTTCATATGGGGATTGTGATGAGACCAGAAATGCGCCAATGCTGGAGTACAGATAAGTTTTTTCTAACTCCAGTGTACGGCGAGGTGATGGCCCGAAACAGATTCGACGCCATCCATAAATTTCTCCACTTCAGGGACAACACTGACAGCCTTCCCCGTAATGACCCGAATTTTGACAGATTTTCAAAATTCGACCGGTCATCGACCACTTCAGCAGCAAGTTTGCTGAAGTGTACGTTCCCAAACGGGAAATTTGTGTGGACGAATCCCTCGTCCTTTACAAAGGTAGGCTTAGTTTCCGCCAATACATTCCCAGCAAGAGGGCCAGGTATGGGATAAAGCTCTACAAGCTTTGTGAGAGTACCTCAGGGTACACTCACAACTTTAGAGTGTATGAGGGGAAGGATTCGAGGATCGAGCCCCCAGAGTGTCCCCCTGCTCTGGGGGTATGCGGGAAAATAGTGTGGGATTTGATCCACCCACTACTTGATAAAGGTTATCATCTATACGTTGATAACTTTTATACAAGTGTCCCGCTCTTCAGATCCCTCTCTGCCAGAACTACCGCCGCTTGCGGTACTGTGCGCAGAAACAAGAGGGATCTCCCTATGCCGCTAATTGAGCAGCCTCTCCCAAGAGGTGAGAGCCGAGCTCAATGTAGCGGCAACATGGTACTGGTCAAGTTCAAAGACCGAAGGGATGTCTTTATCTTGACCACGATCCATGGTCCCGGCACCAGGGCCACCACCACCAGAGGTACCCCAGGACAGGTCCACAAACCGGAATGTGTCCTGGGGTACAATAAGAACATGGGAGGAGTTGATCGTTCTGATCAAGTCCTCAAGCCCTACAGGGCCACGCGGAAAACGAGGAAGTGGTACAAAATACTGGCCGTGTACATTGTCCAAATGGCAATGTATAATGCATACTTGCTGTCACGATGTGCAGGTCACACCACTAACACCTTTCTTGAGTTCCAGGTGAAGGTGATCAAGGCCCTGTTGAATGGAGGAGAACGAAGACCAAGAGAAGAAGGAGGACGAGAACGAAGACCAAGAGAAGAAAGAGGAAGACGAAGAGAAGAAGATGAAGGGGGCCCCAGCACTCCTGGAACTCGATATTCCCGCGTGGTACCAGGGCAACATTTTGCAGAGAAGGGCCAAGAAAAAGGTGCCGGGTCTGCCATCAAAGGGGGAACAGAACGACCGTCCAAACCCAATGTAAAACGTGCCCTGACAAACCAGGTTTGTGTATCTTTGGATGTTTTGAAATCTATCACACGACCCCAGACTGACATGCACCCACAACATCATACACAAACACACACACACCCTGATGTACACTACAACACACCAACCTGACACACACCCTGATGTACACTACAACACACCAACCTGACACACACCCTGATGTACACTACAACACACCAACCTGACATGCACTACGATAAGTGCCCCCTTAGTCTTTACCATGGCTTTGGGGGTCTTATTCCGGTGCTAGAACAAATCCCTTCCTGCAGAAAGGCCAGGCCTCGCCTCACGGTGACCTGTCCTTCTGAAAGGCTGGGTACAGTTGTGTAATTATATGTGTAATTATATTATATGTGTGATTATATATGATTATATGTGTATGGGGTCACTTGTGGGGGAACTCCAATGTGTAGGCACACAGGGGCTCTCCATACGCAACCTGGTGTTTGCTAACAATTGGAATTGTTAGCGGACACCATGTCGCGTTTGGAGAGCCCCTGTGTGCCTTAACATTGGAGCTCCCCCACAAGTGACCCCATTTTGGAAACTAGACACCCCAGGGAACTTATCCTGATGGGTAGTGGGCATATTGAACCCCCAGGTGCTTCACAAATAAATGGGAAAAAAAAAAAAAAAGTGGAAAAAAAGTACTTTTTCGTTTTTACGGATTAATTTGTGAAGCACCTGGGGGTTCAATATGCTCACAACCCATCAGGATAAGTTCCCTGGGGTGTCTAGTTTCCAAAATGGGGTCACTTGTGGGGGAGCTCCAATGTGTAGGCACACAGGGGCTCTCCAAACGTGACATGTGTCCGCTAACAAGTTGACCTGATTTTCCATTCAAATTGTTAGCGGACACCATGTTGCGTTTGGAGAGCCCCTGTGTGCCTACACATTGGAGTTCCCCCACAAGTGACCCCATTTTGGAAACTAGACACCCCAGGGAACTTATCTAGATGGGTAGTGGGCATATTGAACCCCAGGTGCTTCACATATAAATGGGAAAAAAAAAAAAAAAGTGGAAAAAAAGTACTTTTTCGTTTTTACGGATTAATTTGTGAAGCACCTGGGGGTTCAATATGCTCACAACCCATCAGGATAAGTTCCCTGGGGTGTCTAGTTTCCAAAATGGGGTCACTTGTGGGGGAGCTTCAATGTGTAGGCACACAGGGGCTCTCCAAACGTGACATGTGTCCGCTAACAAGTTGACCTGATTTTCCATTCAAATTGTTAGCGGACACCATGTTGCGTTTGGAGAGCCCCTGTGTGCCTACACATTGGAGTTCCCCCACAAGTGACCCCATTTTGGAAACTAGACACCCCAGGGAACTTATCTAGATGGGTAGTGGGCATATTGAACCCCCAGGTGCTTCACAAATAAATGGGAAAAAAAAAAAAAAGGGGAAAAAAAGTACTTTTTCGTTTTTACGGATTAATTTGTGAAGCACCTGGGGCTTCAATATGCTCACAACCCATCAGGATAGGTTCCCTGGGGTGTCTAGTTTCCAAAATGGGGTCACTTGTGGGGGAGCTCCAATGTGTAGGCACACAGGGGCTCTCCAAACGTGACATGTGTCCGCTAACAAGTTGACCTGATTTTCCATTCAAATTGTTAGCGGACACCATGTTGCGTTTGGAGAGCCCCTGTGTGCCTACACATTGGAGTTCCCCCACAAGTGACCCCATTTTGGAAACTAGACACCCCAGGGAACATATCTAGATGGGTAGTGGGCATATTGAACCCCCAGGTGCTTCACAAATAAATGGGAAAAAAAAAAAAAAGTGGAAAAAAAGTACTTTTTCGTTTTTTACGGATTAATTTGTGAAGCACCTGGGGCTTCAATATGCTCACAACCCATCAGGATAGGTTCCCTGGGGTGTCTAGTTTCCAAAATGGGGTCACTTGTGGGGGAGCTCCAATGTGTAGGCACACAGGGGCTCTCCAAACGTGACATGTGTCCGCTAACAAGTTGACCTGATTTTCCATTCAAATTGTTAGCGGACACCATGTTGCGTTTGGAGAGCCCCTGTGTGCCTACACATTGGAGTTCCCCCACAAGTGACCCCATTTTGGAAACTAGACACCCCAGGGAACATATCTAGATGGGTAGTGGGCATATTGAACCCCCAGGTGCTTCACAAATAAATGGGAAAAAAAAAAAAAAGTGGAAAAAAAGTACTTTTTCGTTTTTACGGATTAATTTGTGAAGCACCTGGGGGTTCAATATGCTCACAACCCATCAGGATAAGTTCCCTGGGGTGTCTAGTTTCCAAAATGGGGTCACTTGTGGGGGAGCTCCAATGTGTAGGCACACAGGGGCTCTCCAAACGTGACATGTGTCCGCTAACAAGTTGACCTGATTTTCCATTCAAATTGTTAGCGGACACCATGTTGCGTTTGGAGAGCCCCTGTGTGCCTACACATTAGAGTTCCCCCACAAGTGACCCCATTTTGGAAACTAGACACCCCAGGGAACTTATCTAGATGGGTAGTGGGCATATTGAACCCCCAGGTGCTTCACAAATAAATGGGAAAAAAAAAAAAAAGTGGAAAAAAAGTACTTTTTCGTTTTTACGGATTAATTTGTGAAGCACCTGGGGGTTCAATATGCTCACAACCCATCAGGATAGGTTCCCTGGGTGTCTAGTTTCCAAAATGGGGTCACTTGTGGGGGAGCTCCAATGTGTAGGCACACAGGGGCTCTCCAAACGTGACATGTGTCCGCTAACAAGTTGACCTGATTTTCCATTCAAATTGTTAGCGGACACCATGTTGCGTTTGGAGAGCCCCTGTGTGCCTACACATTGGAGTTCCCCCACAAGTGACCCCATTTTGGAAACTAGACACCCCAGGAACTTATCTAGATGGGTAGTGGGCATATTGAACCCCCAGGTGCTTCACAAATAAATGGGAAAAAAAAAAAAAAGTGGAAAAAAAGTACTTTTTTGTTTTTACGGATTAATTTGTGAAGCACCTGGGGTTCAATATGCTCACAACCCATCAGGATAAGTTCCCTGGGGTGTCTAGTTTCCAAAATGGGGTCACTTGTGGGGGAGCTCCAATGTGTAGGCACACAGGGGCTCTCCAAACGTGACATGTGTCCGCTAACAAGTTGACCTGATTTTCCATTCAAATTGTTAGCGGACACCATGTTGCGTTTGGAGAGCCCCTGTGTGCCTACACATTGGAGTTCCCCCACAAGTGACCCCATTTTGGAAACTAGACACCCCAGGGAACTTATCTAGATGGGTAGTGGGCATATTGAAACCCCAGGTGCTTCACAAATTGATCTGTAAAAATTAAAAAGTACTTTTTTTTTCACAAAAATTTTGTTTTAGCCTAATTTTTTAAATTTTCAAATGGCCAACAGCATAAAGTTCATCCTAAAATTTGTTGGTCAATTTCTCCTGAGTACATCGATACCTCATATGTGGTCATAAACAACTGTTTGGGCGCACGACAGGGCTCAGAAGGGAAGGAGCGCAATTTCCCTTTTTGAATGGAAAATTAGTTCCAAAAGTCAAATTGCGCTCCTTCCCTTCTGAGCCCTGCCGTGCGCCCAAACAGTTGTTTATGACCATATATGAGGTATCGATATACTCAGGAGAAATTGCCCAACAAACTTTAGGATCCATTTTATGCTGTTGCCCATGTGAAAATGAAAGATTTGAGGCTAAAAGAACATTTTTGTTGGAAAAATTTAAATATCCATTTTTTGTTTCCACTTTGCTTTAGTTCCTGTGAAGCACCTGAAGGGTTAATATTCTTCTTGAATGTAGTTTTGAGTAGCATGAGGGGTGCAGTTTTTAGAATGGTGTCACTTTTGGGTGTTTTCTGTTGTGTACACCCCTCAAACGGACTTCAAATGTGATGTGGTCACTAAAAAAAATGGTTTTGTAAATTTTGGTGGAAAAATGAAAAATTGCTGATGAACTTTGAACCCTTATAACTTCCTACCCCAAAAAAATTTTTTTTCCAAAATTGTGCTGATATAAAGTAGACATGTGGGAAATATTATTTATCAACAATTTTGTGTCACATAACTCTCTCGTTTAGCAGAAAAAAAATTCAAAATTTGAAAATTTCGAAATTTTCAAAGTTTTTGCCATATTTTTGATTTTTTCACAAATAAACGCAAAAATTATTGACCTAAATTTAATACTAACATGAAGCCCAATATGTCACGAAAAAACAATCTCAGAATCGATAGGATCGGTTGAAGCGTTCCAGAGTTATAACCTCATAAAGGGACACTGGTCAGAATTGCAAAAAATGGCTCGGGCATTAAGGCTAAAATAAGCAAAAATGGGCTCGGGGGTGAAGGGGTTAAACAAGTACAAGACAGCTACCAAACCAAGTACATGACACCTACTGAATCAAACAAGTACATTACACCCACGAATATGAAACAAGCACATGACACCTACTGAACAAGAACGTGACTCCTATCAAACCAAAACAAGTAAATGACACCTATAGAACCGAAACAAGCACATGACACCTATAGAACCGAAACAAGCACATGACACCTATAGAACCGAAACAAGTACATTACACCCACCAAACTAAAACAAGAACATGACACCTACTGAACCAAGTACATGACACGTACCAAACCAAAACAAGGCATGACACCTACCAAACCAAAAAAGTAAATGTCACCTATTGAACCAAAACAAATACATGACATCTACAGAACCAAAACAAGAATATGACTCCTACCAAACCAAAACAAGTACGTGACTTGACACCACACCAAAACAAGCACATGACACCTATTGAACTGAAACAAGTACATGACACCTGACAAACAAAAACAAGTACATGACACCTGCCAAACTTAAACAAGTTCATGACGCTTACCAAACTGAAACAAGTACATGACACATACCAAACCAAACCAAGACTATTACGCCTACTGAATCAAAACACATATATGACACCCACTGAATCGAAACAAGAACTTGACTCCTACCAAACCAAAACAAGTACATGATACCTACTAAACTGAAACAAGCAAATGGCGCCTACCAAATTGAAACAAGTACATTACACCTACCAAACCAAAACAAGTACATGACACCTACCAAACCAAAACAAGTGCATAACTCCTACCGAACTGAAGAAAGTGCATGGCACCTACCGAACCGAAGCAAGAACATGGCACCTACTGAAGCAAAACAAGAACATCACACCTACCGAACTGAAACCACCACATGACACCTGCAATATTTGGGAATCATTTTGCACCTCATTTCCCATGCAGGGGCATGGCTGCCTATCACAATGATGACATTTTTTTCATTGATTTTGAAGATTGTAAATTGTGATCAGGCTTTGTTTTTTTTGGGGGGGGGGTTTATACATGGAGTATAATTAATCATTTTGTGTCCAGTTATTTGATGACTGATATTTTTCAGATCTCCAGGTCCTGATTTCCCAGACATCTATGATCTTGTGCACCCTGTAAAATTTTTTATTCTAGAAGAGATCCTATACTAATAAGTAAACACACATATACATATCACGGAAAGGCATCATCTTCCTTCCTCTTATACCTATGTTGTCCCACAGCCAGGACGTAATCGCTTGGGGAATTGCCTTGCTGTGATAGATATCTGAAACCTGCACTTTTATCTTCACAGGTTACAGGATATCCACCGTCATTTGTAACACAGTATATATTTACCATTCCTTCCAATAGTCCCAGTATCACAGTTGTGGGCCATGAATCATCCGAGAGTCACAATACAAATGAAATCTACTTGATACATGAAAGAACAGAAGAATCCTGCTCATTTCTATAACGCACAAATGCATCTTCTACTTGAAATTCCTTTGTCTGTGGCTGAGCAAAGTCACATTTTTCCTGACATCCATTTATATCTTGTGTTGTCAATTTTGAAGAACTCTCAACAAGAAGATTGGAAGAAAACATCCATTTATGTCTTTTAGTAAACTCAGCTCTTTACGGGGCAGACTGGGGTCCATTCCATGGATTTCCCAATAGTAGGACAACTTTGAAATAGACTTTACTAGCTTAAGGTTGGTTGTTAGTACCCCCCGGAATCACCATTATTGATGGGTCTTTCCATATACTGTATTTTTGTTCTTGGAATTATAGAAGGAAGTTATCTTGAGTAACAGTAACTTTATAATCCATATTTCTCAACCATGTAAGCATTCTGGGCAATATTCTGTCCGTGCTTAAAATTGTGTAAAAAAACACTAATGATAAGTCCACAGTGTTTGAAAACTGAAAAAAACATGGGATAGGCAATAAAGATGAGTAGACCCAAGGAGGTTTGGGATCTGGGGTAAATTTTTGTAGAGTCTGTGTTCAAAAAAATGTCGAACTTTAAAGTTTGGTTTGCTCATGCCCAATACTCCTCTGTATTAGGAATTTCTTGACACATAAAGTCAAGGATCATGGGACCAACCTCAGGATGGAAGTAACTGTAAGAGGCAGGAAAGGGGGTAGAGGACTAGGGATGAGTGGATCCACGGAAGTTCGGTTTTTGGGCTTTTTAGGAATTTCGTTTCTGGATCTAAACTTGACCCAAACCTCATTGGAAGTCACTAGTTGGACAGTTCTGCGCAGTGGCCACATACAGCCAGCCATAAGCAAAGAACTTCCAGTGAAGGGAGGGTGGGGTTTGTCATTTTTTGGTATACACTATGCCCAATAATACTAATGTTTCCCCCCCCATGCTAGTCGTTCAAACTCTTCCTTCAGCTCACAATGGGTCAAGCACCGAGTGTACCTGAGCACAGCGATGCTCGCTCCAGTAGTTTGTGTACATAAAGGACCCAAACTCCAAACCTGAACAATGAAAATTTTTGAAAAGTTGTGTTCAGTATGAACACCAAACATAAAAGCCTGGTTCAAACATCCCTAAAGAGGAAGCAAACTAACAATTGCTCAGGATGTGCATGGACTTTATCATAGACCAAGGAAGGGCTCTGTGGTGGACACCAAAAACTGAAAACACCTAAAAAAAAACCTCTCATACTCTCATGCACATAAAGTAATACAACATCTGTATTTAAAAGGGCATTCTCAAGCTTGAAAGTTGTCCCCTATACAGGGGATTGGAGATAAGTCCTCAATCAATACTGGTGATTTGACTGACCATTCAGACCACTAAAAACTGTGGCTGTTTTCATTGTGGGAATAGAGGACCATTATGCGCTCAACTGTTCTTCAGCACTCTAATAAGAATGAGTGTATTGCTTCCCATGTGCACTACCAACATAACTGTGCAGCCTCAAACCAAATGTGTGGCGCCCCACCAAGAAGGCGTCACAGAGGGGTACTGCACCCGTAAAAGAGGTGCAGATTCTCCAGCTGCAGGTGGACCTTAGGATGGTGGATGGGACCCATTCCAGCACTCCCACATTAGTTTACAGGGTGGGAGGTTACCCGGGAGGGAATAAATTAATCTCTAGGGGAACAAGGATGTCTTTGCTCCTAAGTTTTTGCTGGTAGGTCTCTCAGCTGAGGGACCAGGAGGAGAAATGGAAGAAGAAGAGAGGGTTTAAGGAGAATGTGAAAGGAGCTTTCCAGGAGAGCAGCCGGTCTGGGAAAGAGGAGCCAGCTAGATAGGTTCTCCCAGACAGCTTACCGGGCACTGGAGCCCGCAGACTCCTAGAGCTATATGCACAGCAGAGAATCCAGATTCTTGTGAGTCTTCAAGTCTCCCAGGCACCAGAGCAGTGCACATGAAGGGTACCAGGCATCGCCAAGGGAACGAGCGGCCAGCCAGTAGAGGGCTAACCCGACGACAGCGAAGGTGAGAGAGGACAGGAGGCCAGGCTGGATTCTAAATCAATAGTATTATTTAGCGGGATATTTGTTCTCCCTAATAGGGGTTGGTGTATATAAATTGGACATTATTAATTAAATGTTACGTTTTAACCTCAACTCTGTGTATATAAATTGGATTCTAAATCAACCAGGCTTCACACCAAACTGGAAAGCAGGAAAGAACAGACACAGGTTAGTTAATGAAGGCTCACCAAGGGTTCCCCCATATCACATGGGATCCACTTGCAGCCACCAGTTAGCTACCTGTTTTTGTAACATCTAAAGTGTTGAACTGTGAACTGTAACTGCAACTGCTACAACTAACAGTAAAGTACACGGAGGAAAAGTGACTTTGCCTTGACTGTGTTTCCTTTTCACAAACTTGTTCCCCATACAGGAACGCTGCCCTTGAGGTCCAGCCCTACCTGTGGAGGACTTTGCCAAACTAGCCGCATTACCATCTACCTCCGGCGGACTGTGGCGGTGCTGGTGACTCCTCATCAGAAACTACAGGTGGCGTTACGACAACTTGTAAATATAATCCCCTGTAAATATGCCCTTTTTCAAAGAAGTCCCCCAGGACATGGGATCAGGCGCGGCCACCACTCCCCGTGACACAGGAGCGTTAACCCTTGGAGCCTGATACCCGAGTGCCCCAAAGCCTGGAGCTCGAGAAATGCAAAAACTAACTCCAAGTAAAAAAAAAACAAATTAGTTCCAATTCTCAAATGGACTCCTATATTAACCCAAACCCTAGGCAAACTCTTAAATTAATTCATATCAATAAATTGATTCAAGCAACAAACCAAGGTCTTAAATTAATTCAGACGTTAGACCCAAAATTAATCAGAACTGAGAACAAACTCTAAATTAGCCCTCAACTCTCCCATTATATCCACAATCTCATTCATATGCACATCAATGCCTGATGTCAACTGAGTATTAATGTGTATTCAATGGGAAGAGAGAGACAGCTGAGCCGCCCGGGGCAGTGGGGAACTCGGGTATCTGGGCCCTCGCTGTAGTTGGGGATATCACTGGTGGCCTGCCCAGAACCATGGCCCCGGGGACCGAACTTAAAGAGGGGGATATATACAGGGAATAGGGTTGATGAATAGTTCACGTGACGCCACCTGCAGATTCTGGTGACTGGACACCAGCGCTGCCTCAGTCCTCCGGATGGCGATAGTATGACGGCTGAGTTGGAACAATGGAGTCTCATTTACTTTACTCTGGTACTTTACTTGTAAACTGGTCAGATGGCAAAGCAGTTTACAGGAAGACAGTCTTTTTAGCAAGTAGCTGGCCGGGTAGTCATAGAAGGGTGTAATGTCTCTCTGAGGCCACCTATGATGTTCCCTTTGCTTTCTATTCCCTCTGCGTCTTTCTCTCTGTCCTCTGTTATCTGCGCCTTCTACTATCCTTGCACAATCCTGTGCTCCCTCTTGGCTACCAGGCCCGTTGGGTGAAATGAGGCTCCCTTCTATCTCTTCCAAGGGGCTCAACCCGGTTTAGGGACGACTGGCGGGGTTACGGGTTCTGGACGGTTGTCAGGACCTCTAGAGAGATCCTCGACTGGCCGGTGTTGACAGTTGAGGACTGAATTTTGCCTGCACCGTATCTCAGGGCCGGTTCCCCATTGCGGACTAGGATCCCCTCAGGCACGTCACTTGGCCAGACACTGGGTCACCTCCTTCTCCTCTCCTCTTCTTCCTTTTCTTTCTCTGTTCTGTCTGACTTCTTTCTCTTCTCCTTCCTGCACTGCTCCTGTTCTTTCCCGTTCACTCTCTTCACTACACTTACACTCCTCCCACCGGGCTGGGGCTCACCCAGGATCAGGTTAACCCTTCAGTCCCCCTACACTAAGTGTGTGAATGTAGGAATGAGAGCCTCAGATTAACATTACGCCCCCCTGATGACAGGAGTACTGCACACTCTTATATGGGTGCAGTACCCCATCTGTGATGCCTGACCAGTGGGGCTCCACACAGCCACCGCCAGACACCTCAGCTGCCCAATCCTCCTCTTCTCTATTGCTCCATAATTGAGTACTGGACATGTTAAGGTTAGGTAACCAAACAATCTTCTGTGCTTCCCTGAAAATAAGACTTACCCCAAAAATAAGCCCTAGCAGAAATTTTTGGCCTTTTTGGAGTATGATTAAAATATAAACTCTAGTACAAAACTAAGCCCCCAAAAGAAAGCAAACACCTAAAACAGAAAGACACCCCCAAAAGAAAGCAGACACCTTAAAAATGTAGACACCCTCAAAAGAAAGCAGACACATTTAAAAGAAACCATACACCCTTCCAAAAAAGCAGATACCCCCAAAAGAAAGAAAAACCCACAAAAAGAAAGTAAACACCCCGATATATATCAGATACCAAAAGAAAGCAGACATCCCCAAAATAATTTAGACACCCCCAACAGAAAGCAAACATCCCCAAAAGAAAGCAGATACCTCTAAAAGAAAGAATATATCCCCAAAGAAGGCATACACCCCCAAATAATAGAAAATGCCTTCAAAAGCAAGCATACACCCACAAATGAAAGAAGATGCCTCCAAAAGAAAGCATACACACAAAAGAAAGCATAAACCCCCAAATAGAAATCAGATACCTCTAAAAAAGCAGACACCCCATCAGAAAGCAAACACCTCCAAAAGAGAGTAAACAACCCAAAACAAAGAAGACACCCCCTAAAGAAAGCAGACACCCCCTCAAAAATTACACTTACCAGACCTTAAACAATTACTGGTGGCAAGTTGGCGAGTGCTGACGGTGGATGGGCCCTAGCACTGAGCTCTTTGTTGATGTGAGGTCCTCCACCATTCCAGCTGTGTTGAACTGCAGCTTTCACACACAGATTGGGTTCCGGTATCACTCCGCTGTCACAAATTTTGTAAAGGTGATACTGCTTCCGGCCAGCAGGGGCAGTAAATCGCTATGGAATGCAGGGAGTCCTGACAATGACAAATTTCTATGTGAGAGTGATTCTTTTTGGGATTGTTTGTTTTCTTTAGAGGGTAAACGTGGAAGTACATTGGGAATAATAACTTTAAACAGGTAATTTACACCATAGTGCTGTGTTTCCCCAAAAATAAAACAAACCCCAAATTTAAGCCCTAGAGTATCTATCAGAGCAAATAAAATGATAAAAGACCCTGTCTTCTTTGGGGAGGATTTAATGTGTAATGTTTCACCTTATGGCGAGTGACACGCCAGATCTGACATGCCAGTGTAAGGAGACTTAAACACCTTGCATGCTCCTCTGGGAAACTTAATATGTAAATTGCCTTTTTAAAGAGGAAGAAGACTTAAACTCTAGTAATTTTTATGGGAAACATGGTAATGAGTTAATGTGTGCACCTGATCTAGGCGTGGCTGGAGAGAATAAAGGACGGACATACTATTGATGCAACATGTGCTACACAGTTGTCCAAGAGGTAAGGGGTTTCACGTCTACCTCCAAAGCAGCATAAAAAGAGGTTTCTCATGATTAAATATTTGACTCGAAAGGGCAACATACTGGTCATGCAAAGGGGCCCCTCCTCCCTGAATGACCCTGCAAAAGATAATTCACATTACACAGTGCCAATCTATATGTGACCGTGAATTACAAGGACGAGCCAAGTTCTCCAGACCAGAAATCACTTTTTGGAAATGTGACCCTATATTTGATGTTCATATTCCCTTGAAATTAGAAGAAAAAATATCATAAAGTGGATAAAACCAAGGACTAAAAAAAGAAGAAAAACACATTTGTATTACAGAGAAGGAACAATTGTGGATCCATCATTGTTTGACTTTAACATTATCCAAAGCCAACAAAAATCAAATCTTTTTTAAGGTTCTATGAATTTGTCCTCCACAATTTGTTTAAATTTTAACCTAATTAGAAAAAAAAGAATGATAAAAATAAAAAATAATCAAATGTTTGAATTCACTGAGATGGACTAAATATTATGTAGTCAATCTAAACATGTCTTTAATGGAGTTGTCGTGAATTGATCTGCAGGACTCACTCCATCGGCCAAGTCAGTAATCTGTTGTGGTTGGAATGGAGCAATGCGAGCCGCGTCTTACCTCCTGGCATTTATGACTCTCAGGTTCATTAACCGGGCTGGAGTGCCATCAATGTTACGACAAGATGCACATGTGATGTTGTGCCAGGCCGGTTACACACAATAATAGTCTCAGATGCTGGGATGTAAGAGGTGGTTCTCAGGGCTTCAATCCAGAGGCCACAGATTACTGACACGGCCGATAGATCGAGTCCTCCGAATGGATTAGAACCAGCTCTAGAGTCTAACCATAAAAATTTGTCAACTGTTATCATTAGAGAGTAAATTCTGACAAGGAATACAAAGTCCTCCATACTTTCACATTCCGCATTACTAGAAGTGAGTAGAAAAATTTGCGCTGGACAGTCCCAACCACTTGTTTGGTCCTTAGTTGCATTTAGACTTTACTTCTGCACCCTGGATCTTCGCTAGGTAATTTTTGGTTACCTCTAGTCATCATGACGTCATTAGGCCTCAAGGTAAACTTGTGGGTATTAGGTAATGCTGACAAAGGGATGTTGAGATGAGGATGACAGATGTCTAAAGGAAGTGGACTGGATCAGAAGTCAGATCAGATCTTTCTGCTCCTCTCTGTCCAAAATACATCACCTCCATAGCGCTTTGGTTTTTTTTGTTCAGTACCTACTTCACACAAAGCCTCCAATGAAAGAAGACCATATAAAGTTAAACGTTCATGATAAATACTCTATTTTTTTACATGTCTAAGGTCAACTGGTGGAGTATTTTAAGTCAAAAATTAAGTGTTTTGGAGATTAATTCACACAAACGTAATTAAAATTTCATGTCAACCCAAATACTAAAAGAACAATTGAACCTATTTGCTAAACAAAAAGTGAAGTACTCTTCAAAATCATGCAGATGACTTCTTCATAGGCTCAGTCAGACATTTTGCTGTAGAGTTACAAAGGTTTTCGACGGGTTTCATTAGCATAATGCCTGTAGACCTTGACACTCGTCCTACTGGGCTTATTTGCATTGAGAACTTTGAAGAACTTTTCAAAGGTCTCTTTCTCTCTGGCGTACGTAGAACAGACTTCACATGTTAGTTTTCTTAATTGGGTCTCTATACTTTCGATTGTTGTAATTATTTGTCTTCTAGTAGAGCTGGAGTTGTGCCGCACTTTGTCGTTGATTACTTTGTAGACTACGACGTCAATATCATGAGAAGCCTTTCAGACAAATTTAAATTGCCAGAACGTACTTAACTTTACGTCTTTTATACAGCAGATCCAGAGTCCACTTGTGTTCCTAATGCACAGTCTAGACATGGCTGAAGAGAATTAATTGTTTTACATTTCTTTTCCAAGGTCCATTTTACCAAATGACTTACATGGTACACGCATTTATCCTAACGTGAGTTTAATGCAATTACCTACTTGACTTCAATGTATTTGCAAGTACATTAAACACATGTCCCACCGCAGTGGACTTTATCCATCAGAATAAAGATTCAAGATGCTCTACTAGTGTTACCGAGGCTTACAGAAAGTCACATGGCCAGCGAGGAAATTACCATCCAGCTAAATTGCTTCAAGGAAATTATCTTATATTCAAGTTTAATGATATCATCACATCCTAGACAGTAACCACTGGACCAAGCAAATTAAGAACACGAGACTCTATACATATCTATAAAATATTAAAACCAGTTTTTACTTTATAATCAATTGTGGTCAGTCAACACATCACGTTGGCTCTTGACTTCAATTCAAGGACCATCATTATGCTTCCAAATCCATATTGTAGGCAATACAATTAACATGCATTGTGTCATAATTCCTTTGCGCATCACTCTAGGACACTAGAGAGATTATGCTGTGACTGGTACCGAGGTGTTCTGAGCTCTCAGTATGCTGATTTTCAGAACAGTCCTTCATTCTGGTTATGGGAGGTGTTGGGTTGCTCAGATGTTCTACTTTCCAGTGATTGCTTAGCTAATTTACTGAGCAGCCTCTCCCAGAACTCTGTCAGCCGTACTTTCTTTGTGAGTCCTAATGCTGTTGATCTGCATTCCTGTGTCTATTCTAATATTTTTTTTCTTACCCCTGACTGTTGCTTGACTACTCCTTTGCTTTCTCCCTGTATTTGACATGATCACCTGCTATTTTGACCTCAGATTGTTACCTGCACCATGTCTCATTAACTCCCCTTATTTTACATGCCTTCCTGGAAACCAATACCCAGACCACTACCTGACTATGCCTCTGTAAACTTCTGGAATCCAAAAGTCCTCTTAGTACCGACCTCAGTTTACCTGAATGCTCTACCTTCTAGATTATACATTAGAAATGAATAACATCACACATTGGTAATTTGTTGGGTGAATTTAAGACACATACTACTTTTTCCCTATGGTTTACTCAAGGAAAAGATTTAATGACAATGGGGCTACTCGTGCAGATTTATAGCAATTTTACACTGCATTTTACACAACATTTACACTGCAATGCCTGCTTGCTGTATGTGCACGCGCTATGTTCCCGTTGCATGCATAAAACTTTCTATAGTCTACCTCTGGACTCTATTTGGCCTAATATTAATCTGGAATACATTTTTTATGCTTGGAATAGTCAAGTAGACTTTCTCAGACATATGAATCAAATAAAACATTGAATGCTCCAGGCGTATATGTAGAGTGAACTTTTAGGCTACTATCCCTGATAAAGGACAAAAAAGTTGCCTTTTGAACTCTGTAGGGATTGGTGTCCTTCAAACAGATCTTTTTATCTTGTCAAACCCATATCCTATGCATGTTAATGTGATTTATTTAATCCCATTTTCAATTTTTAGTGCAGATTTTTGGTGCATGATACTTATTCCTTGGATTCTGCACAAAATAAGGATTCAATGACAATGAGACCAACCATTGTCCATATCCGCGGTAATGTTTTACCACATTTTATACTACTTTTCCACTGCATTTCTCAGTGTACACCACCTGTATGTGTATATGCATGAGGCTCAAGGCGCACGTGTAAAACATACCCATATGTTCCTCTTCATCATACAGAGGCCATAGTGTGCCCTTTGACCTCTGTTGGGCTTGGTAATCATTAGGTTTTCTTTATGTCTGGAATAGATGTGTTATTCCAGACAGAGGCTTCCAGTAAAAATCATGGGTCCTGGCGCATGTGTAAGATGAACCCATAGTCTCCAAACTTCAAATGGAGGACAAAATAGTACTTTAAAGATTGTTGGACTTGGCATGTATCTAGTATGTCTTTGGGACGAATCATTATTTTGATCTGATTGAAGTCAGTGCATGGAGATAGCAAGTAATCTGGAAAGGTAACCTCAAACAAGGGGGTTGTATTCTGACTGAGATCATTGAATGGACAGCACAATACCTCCATTGGAATACTGCTGCAATGGAGGTATCCTAAGCTGTGCGGGAGTATCCGCATTTGAACCAGACTATTAAGTCACAAATATTTCTGTGAACTGTGAGGTGTAACCAAAATTGTAATGGGCTGTATGTCATTTCTGTTGTGTAAAGACGAATGTTTGTTTTTCATAAAGTGGTTTATGGCCTGTCTGAACTAACTGGCTGGACATATTAGTAGAAACCATGTCTGTGTTGTTATTATTATTATTTCTCCATTTATTCCATGGCACTTTACATGTGAAAAGGAGCATACATACAGGACAACACATACACAAGTACAGTAATTATGAACAATACAAGGCAAAGACAGGTACAGGAGAAGAGAAGACCCTGCCCGCAAGAACTCACAGTCTACAAGGGATGGGTGAGGATACAGTAAGTGAGATGAGAGGATCCTGCCCGCAAGAGCTCACAGTCTAAAAGGGATGGGTGAGGATACAGTAAGTGAGGACACTGCCCTTTGAGGCTCACAGTCTACAAAGACTGGATACAAGGTGAGGATACAGTAGGCGAGGAGATAGGACCCTGCTTGCGAGCGCTCACAGTCAACAAGGGATGGGTCAGGATACAATAGATGAGGAGAGAGGACCCTGCCCATGAGGGCTCACCGTCTACAAGGGATGGGTGAGGAAACAGTAGGTGAGGAGATAGGAGCCTGCCTGAGAGGACTCACAGTCTACAAGGAATGGTGAGGATACAGTAGGTGAGGGAGAGGACCTTGCCACGAGGCTCACAGACTCAGTCTACAAAGGATGGGTGAGGATAGAGTTTGTGGAGAGAGAGGAGCCTGCTCAAGAGGGTTCACATTCTACAATGGATCGGTGAGAATACAGCAGGGGTGGAGAGAGGGCCTGCCGCAAGGGCTCACAGTCTACAAGTGATGTGTGAGGATAAAGTAAGTGAGGGTAGAGCTGGTCAGGCGGAGGTATAATAGACTGATGCTCACTGCAGGTTGTAGGCTTGTTAGAAGAGGTGGGTCTTTAGATTCTTTTTGAAGGTGTGCCTCAAATCCGTGGCCAAACAATAATCCCTAACACATTCAGTGAGCCCTGCCTCACAGTATAGAGAGAGACACCAACACTTCACTTCTACAGTAAAGCCCCTTCACACTAAGCGACCTCGCCAGCGATCTCACTGTGTGTGACACGTAGCAGCGACCAGTAACGCTGTAAAGAAAGCAAGCACAAATAGGGTCTTATCGTTTAAAGGTTAGACGGCTTTAAAACCGTGATGGACACTGCTCACCTTGTAAAGTTGTGTAACACACAACCAGTGTAGTAGGCATAAAATGGCGGCTGCTGCTGGACCCACACTTCCACGTGCAATATGATAAAAAATCCAGAGATTCCCAGGGACGTTGCAGCGACCAGGCCCCTGCTGTGAGATCGCCGATTGTGTTGGAATGTCCTGGACCATTTTTGGATCGTCGGGCTCCAGCTGGGCAGCATGCATCGGTGTGTTTGATGGGGACAACGACCAACGATCTCAATACTAAAGGTCTGAGTGACAGGGTCCCAACGACCGCCGTATCGTTGCTGCGTCGCTGGTGAGATCTAACTATTTAACATCTCACCAGTGACCACGTAGTGACGCTCCAGCGATCCCTACCAGGTCGTATTGTTGTCGGGATCGCTGGTACATCGCTAAGTGTAATGGGGCCTTAAGTTCCTGTATCCATCTGGAATAGCACAGCCAGCTTGGTTATCCCAGACAGATGCATTCAAAATGGAATGCCGCTCCTTGCGCATGCGTAAAATGAAACTTTTAGACTCGGCTGGTCTTGGAATGCATCTAGAATACTTTTTTTTGCTGCACTTTTCCATTGAAAAACATGTGTCATGCTCTCATTCGTCATTTGTCGCTGGAGGTAGTCCACCTCCATATATTATAGATCTGAAGATGCAAACAGTAAATTCAGCTCCTCTACACCACGTTATGACAAGGTCCGTGTAATTCATACATTTCATTCATCTTGTCATACACAGATCTGTAGAGCCTTTAGTGCCGGCAGAATATCTTTCACCTCTAAATATATGTGGAGCAGCAGACGAGAGCGGCAAGTATAGATGGACATGTTCAATTATAGGAATATTACAGTGTATCTGCTCGGAGAACAACGTCCCGATCAATCTTCCTCGTAGCATGTAATAAAACAATATGTGGCAATAGCATTGTTTACTTTCCTGCCGGATTAGGTTTCCCGTACATTAATTTTCATTAGCGGTGCTTGTTGCAGATCACTGAAATGATGCCATTTGAAGCAATCCATCCCGCTCCATCCACACAATATCCTAACGAAGGACAAACTGTGTAATCTGACTATACGTCTCTTTTACCGGAGCTGACGGTCGTAGCCACCAAGATGGAAATGATTAGCGCATCACATGTGAGTACATTTCATTAAAAATCCAATTGATTCCATTAATAAATATGTCATGCTTACTCACGTGCAAATGATTATCATGATAGGATATATTCAGGTGTCACAGCAGTAATGATAAATATGAATTTATTACCGGCCTGCTAATTATGCGCCTTCTTTATTACCCAAGTTTCGATTGGTAGCTGACGTTCATTTTAATTACAGCACAGACCTGAAATATCGGAGGTGAGCGTCTGCCATTGTCTGTCATCTGATAGCGATGAATTATCATAAAGACGGTCTGAGAAAAATATGAAGCTATCTCTTAGAGAATAATTTAATCTCAGGGTTCCACTTAAAGGGTTGTGCCAAGGACAGGGGCGTAACTACAATAGGTGCAGGGGTTGCAATCGTACCCGGGCCCTGAAGCCTAGGTGGCCCCAAAAGTCCCTTTGGTCTATACATAAAGACTAATGCTATTAAAGATGTGCAATAATTAGGGGCCCCGTTGGGGCTTTTGCATGGGGCCTATGTGCTTCAAGTTATGCCACTGGCCACAAACAAATGTATATTTTATTAATAGATCTTAGAATAACAATAAGTTCCACAATTGGATGTGTTAAATAAAAATGTTCCTGTCCTGAGATATTCTTATAAATGTGCCCCTGTGTATGTGTCTGACCATGCAGGAACAGGTGGGCTATACCACAGCTCCTGGACAGGGGAGGAGTAAAAGAGAATACAGACATTAAAGTCGGGGATCAGAGAACATAAGAGTATACAGACATTACTGCTGGGGATCACAGAATATAAGAGTATACAAAAATTACAGCTGAGGATCACAGAATATAAGAGTATACAGACATTACAGCCGTGGATCACAGAATATAAGAGTATACAGACATTACAGCCGGGGATAACAGAATATAAGAGTACACAGACACTACAGCTGAGCATCACAGAATATAAGAGTATAAAAAAATTACAGCCGAGGATCACAGAATATAAGAGTATACAGACATTACAGCCGTGGATCACAGAATATAAGAGTACACAGACACTACAGCTGAGGATCACAGAATATAAGAGTATACAGACATTACAGCCGGGGATCACAGAATATAAGAGTATACAGACATTACAGCCGAGGATCACAGAATATAAGAGTATACAGACATTACAGCTGGGATCACAGAATAAGACTATACAGACATTACAGCCGGGGATCACAGAATATAAGATTATACAGACATTACAGCCAGGGATCACAGAATATAATAATATACAGACATTACAGCCGGGAATCACAGAATATAAGAGTATACAGACATTACAGCCGGGGATCACAGAATATAAGAGTATACAGACATTACAGCACGGGATCACAGAATATAAGAGTATACAGACATTACAGCCGGGATCACAGAATATAAGAATGTACAGACATTACAGCCGGGGATCACAGAATATAAGAGTATACAGACATTACAGCCAGGGATCACAGAATATAAGAATATACAGACATTACAGCCGAGGATCACAGAGTATAAAAGTATACAGACATTACAGCCGGGGATCACAGAATATAAGAGTATATAGACATTACAGCCGGGGATCACAGAATATAAGAGTATACAGACATTACAGCCGAGGATCACAGAATATAACCGTATACAGACATTACAGCCGGGGATCACAGAATATAAGAGTATACAGACATTACAGCTGGGGATCACAGAATATAAGAGCATACAGACATTACAGCCGGAGATCACAGAATATAAGAGTATACAGACTTGATTAGCAGAATTGATTAGCAGAAAAAGAGAATCCTGCACTTGTCTTTAAAGATAAATCAATCTAAAAAATTTTTCATGAAATTAAAAGCCGATATCATAAAAAAATAAAACAGTGGAGAAATGGAAGGCTTATCAGCCTTCATGTTTTGAACCAATATTATTATATGGTTCTTAGTCATGTCTCATAAATTACCACTATTTAATTATAGCGGTTGAAAACATATAGGCTCATATGGCTACTGTTAGGGTCTACTAGAAAAGTGGACCCTCTAAGCCCAAGGTCTGGGTGGGTACACGGGCCACAGTCATTGATGCAGCAGGCAGGTGAGGCATGTAGCAATGGTACTGGAAGCCTCAGGTAGACAGGAAAGCATTAGCAGAGGTAATGGAAACAGCAAGCAGACAGAAGACAGTTAGCAGAGGTACTGGAAGCCACATGCAGACAGGAGGCTGGTAGCAAAAGTACTGGAAGCTTCAAGCAGACATGAGACCATTAGTAGAGATACTGGAAACTGCCAGATGACAGAAGGCTGACAGTAAAGTATGGAAGTTGCACACAGTGCGGAGAATATTGGCATATGTACTGGAAATCACAGACCAACAGGAGGCTGGTGGCAAACTTACTGGTAGCTGCAAACAGATAGGAGACTGTTAGCAGAGGTACTGGAAGCTGATGGAAAATAGGAGGCTGGTAGTAGAGTACTGGAAGCCAAAGGAGACCAGTAGCAGAGGTACTTGAAGTGCAGGCAGACAGAAGGCCAGTAGCAGAGGTACTGAAAGCCATAAGCAGATAGGAGATTTCCTGGAGCCCACACACAGGTAGCAGAGGTTCTAGAGACCACAGAAAGGTAGCAAATTTATTGGAAGCCACAGGCAAACCAGAGGCCAGTAGTAGAGGTTCTATTGCTGCAGGCAGAAAGGAGGCCAGTAGCAGAGGTACTGGAAGCTGTAAGCAGGTAGGAGATTTCCTGGAGCCCACAGACAGGTAGCAGTGGTTTAGAGACCGCAGACAGGTATCAGAGAAACTGGAAGCTGCAGGAAGACAGGAGAAGTCCTGGAGACAACAAATAGGTGGCAATACGCAAACTAAAGTCTTAATACTAGGACATAGATGTGTGTTCTGAAGGCCGAATATAGGCCAGGGCAGATGATCCCATGGGATCACGCTGGGCCATCTGCATAGACTGAAGTGGAGAGCAGCAAAGGTCAGTGGAGCGGGGTGAGGAAAGTAAAGCCCGATCACCAGGACAAGTGCATAAAAGCAACTCTTTATTACTTGGATATTGTTCTTATTGGATAGGATTTTAATTTTGCGAAATAAACGACTCAGAATTTAGAGTGATGCCATTTCCATTTTGCCTATCCAGAACCAGGGGCACACCCTTGAGGTCTATGGAGCTCATATTTGACATTCTTTAAAGCAATAATGGGAGGAAACATCAGAAAAGCAAAAATCATTTCCTGGTGTCATTCAAACCCAAGGATGGTCCCACTGGTTTAGGGCAGCGATGGACAGTATGAGTATTACTACTGCTGATCTTTGATGCGGTGTGTACATTTCACTGACGTGTACTGAACGGTTCCATGAAATATGCTTGCAGGCAACCTTAACCCCCACCCTAACCCTATCCCCTAACTCGAACCTTAACCCCTACCCTAACCCAACCCGAACCCTACTCTCTAACCCTAACCCCTACCCTAACCCTATCCCCTAACCCTAACTCCAAAGCTTATCCCCTAACCCTAACACTTAACCCTAACCCCCTAACCCGGACCCTACTCTATAACCCTACCCCAACCCGAACCCTACTCTCTAACCCTAACACCTACCCTTACCCTATCCACTAACCCTAACTCCAAAGCCTATTCCCTAACCCTAACACTTAACCCTAACCCCCTAACCCAGACGCTACTCTATAACCCTAACTCCTACACTAACCCTATCCCCAGCGCTGTGGGCAATTTTTCTTGTGGGCATTTTTCTGGTCCCCATACCAAGGCAGATAAAAACGTCAATTTGTGAAAGATATCTAACTGAATAAACAACCCTTCCGCCTAATCTGAGCAAGCAAGAAAAGGACATTAGTGTAGTGAGCTTGATCACATTTTCTTACACACCTCCTCCTCGACTGTATGCATACATGTGTAATTCAATTGCACAGAGCAAATCAAGCAGCATATAACCAACATACAGCAAAATACAAGGACTGATCAGGCAAAAAGGTGCAAAGAAAAATCAATATATGGTATAAGGCACAACATGCTCTAAAGAGCCTATCGGGAATGATACATTGTGCCACCAAACTGCAATCCTTGGAAATTCTTTGTCACTTTATAGACAGTTTTTATTAGTCGTCATCCTGCCTTCAAGGATATAAAGAGCATTGTGAAAAGAAAATCCTCCTGACCAAAGTCACGTGAAGGTCATCCATTCTACAGTCTCAAAAATTAGGGGATATGATTCATTCATTTGAAGTAGAATGAATATGAGGAAAGTAATGTAGCCGTTAAAAGGGATTCGTGAAAAGACAGTGCAGCAGGGGGACAGGTTTTTTTTGGCAAAGAACTAGGTGCCGAACACAATAGGACGGCAGCAATCCAAAGTGCAACGGTAAAAAAGAGCGCAGCAGTGGATGAAACTCCATTACAAAGTGAAATATCTAGAGAGAATACTGACGAAATGAGGTCGCCCTTGTATCAAGGAGCACAATAGGACATGGACGGTATTATTACAGTGGGAGATGTGGCAGTATGGTTAGAAAATTGCCTTTTAGGTTGTAATATCGTGACGAGGACCATAGCAAGTGTTCATTTATATGCTTTTGTGTTCTGGGTTCTTTCATGTATCCAACTTGCTTGTGGCACAAGTATATGTATCTTGTGTACAACATGTCTCCATACCGTATCGGCAGCATAAGTCTTTCTAATGTCTTTCTATCTTGACATGTGGACGTTGAACTGAAGTGTCCAGATGTCGTCCAAAGCTGAAGTATGTTACAATGTATTGTATTCAGTCTGTGCCAACCATGGCAATAATCCAATATTACCCATATTGCCCCTTAGGTCCTGGGACTGGTCTTCCATTAGGACTGTTCCTACAGGTTGCAAAACTCCTTTTTTTAGCCAATTTCTCACCACCCTAATCATTACCCTGACCTACAGACACTCAATGGTTGGACCTGCTCTTCGGAAAAAAGTCTCATGTAAAATGTCTCCCGCCCAATCCATATGTATGCCAACTGCCCTGGTGAAGTCAATGTTTTAGTTACTCTATTGGTTTAGTGTTTTAGTACCTATTGGTTTGGTACATCAGCTCTTCAGGTCAAGTAGCTTGTAGCTTTGGCATTTAGTACCACATTTTGTAACCTAGAATTGATTTTTGTACTGTGTGGAAAAAGAGAGATAGGTGTAAAAGTTTGGTGGAACCTAATCAAGCGTGGGTATTTTTTTAGGAAAATTCTGAATTTTAGCTTGGAGCCGAAGCTGACTGGCATTTGGGCACATGTCTCAGATAGAGGCCTTGCTCCCCTTGCCCCAGTTCACTAGACTCTGTTGTGCTCCATGTTGGACTTTTTACATGTAAGCATCTACCTGGGCCTATATAAGGTTAACCGAGGCACATACCTGTGTCTTGGCATTAACTCTTTAATGTATCTAAGACCTATCTGCCTCCAGTACATCAGCTACATGTCTGACTACAGCTTACAATACGTCCGCTACCTGTCTGACTGCAGCTTCCAGTTCCAAAGCTATCTGTCTTCTTCTGGCTTCAAATACCACAGCTACTTGACTGCCTGTGACTTCCAGTATCTCAGCTACCTGTCTACCGCAGATTCCAGTACCTCAGCTACCTGTCTACCTCAAACTTCCAGTGTCAAAGCTACCTGTCTCCTTGCAGCTTTCATTACCTTAGCTATGTCTGTCTGTGGCTCCCAGTATCTTCGCTACCTGTCTACCTACGGCTTCCAGTACCTCAGTTACCTGTCTGACTGCAACTTCCAATACCTCAGCTACCTGCATACCTCTGGCTTCCAGTACTTTAGCTACTTGATCCCTGTGGATTTCAGTATCTCAGCTACCTGTCTGCCTACAGATTCCAGTACCACATCTACCTGTCTGCTTGTAGCTTCCAGTACCTCAGTTACATCTGTCTGTAGCTTCCAGCATCTGAACAACCTGTCTGCCTACAGCTTCCAGTACTTCAACTACATCTGTGTATGGCTTCCAGCATCTCAACAACCTGTCTGCCCACAGCTTCCAGTACCTCAGCTACGTTTCTGCCTGCAGCATCCAATATCTTATCTACCCATCTGCCTGCAGCTTCCATACCTCAGCTACCTGTCTGCTTGCAGATTCCAGTACCTCAGCTATTTGTCTGCTTGCAGCTTTTAGGTACCTCAGCTTCTTCTCGGCCTGTGAGTTTTAATATCTCTCCTAATGGTCTACTGTCTGCCTGCAGTTCCCAAGCCCTCAGCTATTTGTGTCTTCAATGCCTTACCCATCCGCAGCACTAAAATCTTTGGCCTATGTGCCCACCTGGTCTTTGGGCTTGGAGGCTCCACCACACTAGGATAGCCTAACACTAGCAATGACTTTTCAGATGCTTTTCAACACTATAGCAGAGTAGCCAATTTCTTTTACAAGAAATGGCATGTTTTACAAATGTCCTTATTTTCCCAGGACAATGCACCAAACTCTATCCTTAAATGGTCAAGATTTATACAAACTCAACCCAAAAGTCAACCTTTCTTGATGTAGAACTTAAGTGTCCCCATCTTGATGATTTCATTGTTGGTAAGTATAAATATGTGGTATGTGAGAGGGTTCAGAAGGTTTAATAAAGATTGGGAATTTTCCATTCTTTCCACTCTACTAATCTACAAGATGGCTTTAGCCTTCTCAATGATGTCTTTCAAGAAGAACCTTCATGATCTCCTCATCTCAAGACTTAGGTTCATAAGATGGTGAGAATTCATCCAAAACCGACTATTTTTTGTTGGAATTGCGCTTCACATAGTAACTTCTTCTAGTGTTTGTATATTTTTCCAAATTAACTAATGACTAAAACAATAAGGAACCTTCTATA
This sequence comes from Allobates femoralis, assembly GCA_033576535.1. NCBI lineage: Eukaryota > Metazoa > Chordata > Amphibia > Anura > Aromobatidae > Allobates > Allobates femoralis. Next base: position 96,474,603 of record JARQOC010000010.1, on the reverse strand, counting down.
AATAATTTCCGAGGATTGGGGAAGTAACGCTCTTGTGACGATATATTTGCATAAAGTTTTTCCAAGCCCTGTTTAATCATCAGCTCTAAAGATCTCATTTTACAACATAATCAAGGACAATAACCTCATCATCCTCATTACCGTTATAATATAATGTTCATTATATCCTCCAGGCTAAATTGCTGATAAAATATATATGCAGAGCTGTGTTTGCAGTCACATAGGGCTTTCCATGTTTTATCCAGACAAATGAAGTAGCATGGGCCTTACAGATGTGCCTCTGGTACAATGTCACATTACTCAGCGTGCTTTCTTCTGTTGTCTGAAGAACACATGTGGCTGCAATCCTATATGTCAAAACACATGAATAGACGCTGCACCATATTTCATAGCTTGGAGCAATTAGAGGCTTCTTAAAATACAACAGCGAGAACATTGAACTAATTGCCAATGAGTGAAAAAATGTATTAATTCATGGAGTTTATGCAGATGCCTCCCTAGCCCCAAAAACCATAAGAACATGAATCCTTAAAACTCTGCATGGGATTATTTCATTTATTGATATTTTGTTACAATTTGCTATTATGGGCAAACCACAATAATCTGTTGTCGCAGCTAAAAACCCTCGGGATCAATTGTAATATCAAGATTAGGGTGGAGCACATTATGGGGACATGAAGAACACCATGGAATCCATTTAGATGGAGCAATCATGTAATCATGGCCACACGGAATCCCACTATCTGCTCAAGCAGTTTAAGGAGTGACCCAAGAGAAAGATGCTCCTCAATGTTGGCCATATGCCCCTTGAAGTTATTGTGAAGATTTGAAGTTGTGGGTTGTAATAATCACCCAGGCAGGTCTAACAATGCAACAATTTTTATTTTTATCCACAACTCCAGGCAGATGGCCACAACGCAATGCCCCCAGACCACAAGATTAGAAACTAGTCAGCAACAATAGTTCTTAACTTCTTCCAGACAATGCATATCACAACTGTAGTACATATATCCAGGTCCAGTCAACAATAATAACCCTTAGGATAGTTCCTAAAATCCAGAAGGTAGATTTCATGACAATAGCACAAAGCACGTGTATACAGCTCCAGTTTTTATAGTCCATCCATGGGTTTCAGGACATGGCTTAGCAACAGAACCTCTCACTTCCAATTCACAGCACCAACTGACTAACTAACATGTGGCTTATTGTTCCAGAAAGTAAGTCTCTTGTAAGTGTATTGGAGAAACCCCCTGCAGAGAGGAGCAAAGATGCATTACCCCCAACAGATGCAGGACATTGAATGGTAATGTACACCTGATTGCATTATGTAAGGGACACTCTGGTTCATCTCCTTCCCCCTTCACCTTGTGAACAATAGAATTGATGTAACTAGCGCTCCATGCTGGAAAACTCTAATAGTCATTACTCCATGGCCATCTCCTCACGGGTATTTCGCTATTTTCAACTAGGAACATCGTTATAGTTCCATGTCTATTGCCTTGACTGGACAACCCTTCCTTATTAATGAAGCCAATGGTGAAGACGTACATAACTTGATTTTAATGTATTTAACCCTTCCCGCCCGGGCGCGCAGCGTATGCGCCATGGAAACATCACCGTTCCCGCCCGATGGCGCATACGCTGCGTCATCGCGGTTTCCCCCTTGCTGCGGCTCTATTAACCGGGTTCACGAAAGGGTTAATAGAGCCGCAGATAGGGGACAACCTCTAGATGACCCCACGGGAGGGGATTTCCCCCCCCGTGGCTAGGAGCCCTCCGATTGGCTAGTTAATTAACAACTAGCCAAAAGTGATGATTGAAACATTACACCAATAGAAATTGGTGTAATGTTTTCAATCTGGCCATAGCCTGATGCTCAAAGCATCAGGCATTGGCTGGGGCACTGTGAGGTGTGTGTGCCCCCCCCCCGATCTGATTGGGGGCTAGCATCCATGTGATGCAAGCCCTCCAATCAGATGTGCAGGGGGATGTTCACAATATGGCCACCGAGCTCATCAGCTCCACTCTGTCGGTGGACGCTGATGAGCGTGCACCCCTGCAGCCCTCCGCTGCCACCGACCGTGCCCACGTGGTGTGAGCCCCCCCGCCGCCGCCGCCGATCGCTGCGATCGCCGCCGCCGCCCGCTGCTGCCACCGCCGCTGCTGCTGCTGATCGTAAGTACCCCGCTGCTGTGATCCGCTCCCTCTCCTCCTCCCCTGGTGTCCTCTCCCCCTCCCCCTTCCCCATTGTCCTCTCTCCCCCCCCCCCTTCCCTGAGTTTGCTCTCTCCCCCCCTCCCCTGAGTTTGCTCTCTCCCCCCTCCCCAGAGCTCGTTCTCACCGGTCCGGTCTGCTCGGTGTTCACCCCTGACCGACCGCTGCCTGGCCCGAGTGACCCCCTGACCGACCGCTGCCTGGCCCGAGTGACCCCCTGACCGACCGCTGCCTGGCCCGAGTGACCCCCTGACCGACCGCTGCCTGGCCCGAGTGACCCCCTGACCGACCGCTGCCTGGCCCGAGTGACCCCCTAAACCGACCGCTGCCTGGCCCGAGTGACCCCTGACCGACCGCTGCCTGGCCCGAGTGACCCCCTGACCGACCGCTGCCTGGCCCGAGTGACCCCCTGACCGACCGCTGCCTGGCCCGAGTGATCCCCTGACCGACCGCTGCCTGGCCCGAGTGACCCCCTGACCGACCGCTGCCTGGCCCGAGTGACCCCCTGACCGACCGCTGCCTGGCCCGAGTGACCCCCTGACCGACCGCTGCCTGGCCCGAGTGACCCCCTGACCGATCGCTGCCTGGCCCGAGTGACCCCCTGACCGACCGCTGCCTGGCCCGAGTGATCCCCTGACCGACCGCTGCCTGGCCCGAGTGACCCCCTGACCGACCGCTGCCTGGCCCGAGTGACCCCCTGACCGACCGCTGCCTGGCCCGAGTGACCCCCTGACCGACCGCTGCCTGGCCCGAGTGACCCCTGACCGACCGCTGCCTGGCCCGAGTGACCCCCTGACCGACCGCTGCCTGGCCCGAGTGACCCCCTGACCGACCGCTGCCTGGCCCGAGTGACCCCCTGACCGACCGCTGCCTGGCCCGAGTGACCCCCTGACCGACCGCTGCCTGGCCCGAGTGACCCCCTGACCGACCGCTGCCTGGCCCGAGTGATCCCCTGACCGACCGCTGCCTGGCCCGAGTGACCCCCTGACCGACCGCTGCCTGGCCCGAGTGACCCCCTGACGACCGCTGCCTGGCCCGAGTGACCCCCTGACCGACCGCTGCCTGGCCCGAGTGACCCCCTGACCGACCGCTGCCTGGCCCGAGTGACCCCCTGACCGACCGCTGCCTGGCCCGAGTGACCCCTGACCGACCGCTGCCTGGCCCGAGTGACCCCCTGACTGTCGTCGTCCGCCGCCCCTGACTGACCGTCGTCGTCCGCCGCCCCTGACTGACCGTCGTCGTCCGCCGCCCCTGACTGACCGTCGTCGTCCGCCGCCCCTGACTGACCGTCGTCGTCCGCCGCCCCTGACTGACCGTCGTCCGCCGCCCCTGACTGTCGTCGTCCGCCGCCCCTGACTGACCGTCGTCGTCCGCCGCCCCTGACTGACCGTCGTCGTCCGCCGCCCTGACTGACCGTCGTCATCCGCCGCCCCTGACTGACCGTCGTCGTCTGCCGCCCCTGACTGACCGTCGTCGTCCGCCGCCCCTGACTGTCGTCGTCGTCCGCCGCCCCTGACTGACCGTCGTCGTCCGCCGCCCCTGACTGACCGTCGTCGTCCGCCGCCCCTGACTGTCGTCGTCGTCCGCCGCCCCTGACTGACCGTCGTCGTCCGCCGCCCCTGACTGACCGTCGTCGTCCGCCGCCCCTGACTGACCGTCGTCGTCCGCCGCCCCTGACTGTCGTCGTCGTCCGCCGCCCCTGACTGACCGTCGTCGTCCGCCGCCCCTGACTGACCGTCGTCGTCCGCCGCCCCTGACTGACCGTCGTCGTCCGCCGCCCCTGACTGTCGTCGTCGTCCGCCGCCCCTGACTGTCGTCGTCGTCCGCCGCCCCTGACTGTCGTCGTCGTCCGCCGCCCCTGACTGACCGTCGTCGTCCGCCGCCCCTGACTGACCGTCGTCGTCCGCCGCCCCTGACTGACCGTCGTCGTCCGCCGCCCCTGACTGACCGTCGTCGTCCGCCGCCCCTGACTGACCGTCGTCGTCCGCCGCCCCTGACTGTCGTCGTCGTCCGCCGCCCCTGACTGACCGTCGTCGTCCGCCGCCCCTGACTGACCGTCGTCGTCTGCCGCCCCTGACTGACCGTCGTCGTCCGCCGCCCCTGACTGTCGTCGTCGTCCGCCGCCCCTGACTGACCGTCGTCGTCCGCCGCCCCTGACTGACCGTCGTCGTCCGCCGCCCCTGACTGTCGTCGTCGTCCGCCGCCCCTGACTGACCGTCGTCGTCCGCCGCCCCTGACTGACCGTCGTCGTCCGCCGCCCCTGACTGACCGTCGTCGTCCGCCGCCCCTGACTGTCGTCGTCGTCCGCCGCCCCTGACTGACCGTCGTCGTCCGCCGCCCCTGACTGACCGTCGTCGTCCGCCGCCCCTGACTGACCGTCGTCGTCCGCCGCCCCTGACTGTCGTCGTCGTCCGCCGCCCCTGACTGTCGTCGTCGTCCGCCGCCCCTGACTGTCGTCGTCGTCCGCCGCCCCTGACTGACCGTCGTCGTCCGCCGCCCCTGACTGACCGTCGTCGTCCGCCGCCCCTGACTGACCGTCGTCGTCCGCCGCCCCTGACTGACCGTCGTCGTCCGCCGCCCCTGACTGTCGTCGTCGTCCGCCGCCCCTGACTGACCGTCGTCGTCTGCCGCCCCTGACTGACCGTCGTCGTCCGCCGCCCCTGACTGTCGTCGTCGTCCGCCGCCCTGACTGACCGTCGTCGTCCGCCGCCCCTGACTGACCGTCGTCGTCCGCCGCCCCTGACTGACCGTCGTCGTCCGCCGCCCCTGACTGTCGTCGTCGTCCGCCGCCCCTGACTGACCGTCGTCGTCCGCCGCCCCTGACTGACCGTCGTCGTCCGCCGCCCCTGACTGACCGTCGTCGTCCGCCTCCCCTGACTGACCGTCGTCGTCCGCCGCCCCTGACTGTCGTCGTCGTCCGCCTCCCCTGACTGTCGTCGTCGTCCGCCGCCCCTGACTGACCGTCGTCGTCCGCCGCCCCTGACTGACCGTCGTCGTCCGCCGCCCCTGACTGACCGTCGTCGTCCGCCTCCCCTGACTGACCGTCGTCGTCCGCCGCCCCTGACTGTCGTCGTCGTCCGCCTCCCCTGACTGTCGTCGTCGTCCGCCGCCCCTGACTGACCGTCGTCGTCCGCCGCCCCTGACTGACCGTCGTCGTCCGCCGCCCCTGACTGACCGTCGTCGTCCGCCGCCCCTGACTGACTGTCGTCCCGAAAGTTACACCAGTTAACGTTCACATACACGCACACTAATAAAAAGTTTACTTTTTTTTTTTTTTACACACGCACACAGCACATACAACATGTCACGCCCGTCCCGCTCATCAACGTCACAAAGGGTGTACTCGGCTGAGGAGGCATATGCTATACTTGCCTCCGATGTGACAGTGAGGAAGTGGACCCCACGTTCCACTATTCCTCACATTCTTCCTCCGACAGTGAAATCTGCAGCAGTGACACCGACTCGCCACCACCACGAAGACGGCGGAGGACAAGAGATCGTCCGGAGCCAGAGGAAGAGGAGTCGGAGTCCGAGGAAGAGGAGTCTGAGCCTGGAGAAGAGGAGTCGGAGGAAGACCCACAGCCGTCAGTGAGTAACCCTCCACCTGGTGCTAGGCATGCCCAACCTAGCACCAGGGCCCCTGTGTGGATCCCCGTCCCTGATCGGTACACTCCACAGATTCCTGATTTTATTCCCCAATCAGGAATCCTGTTTGAGGCCACAAACTTCAGGGAAATTGACTTTTTCAAAGTCTTTTTCTCTGAGGACTTTGTGAGGCTCATGGTGGAGCAGACGAACCTGTATGCCCAACAGTTCCTGGTCCAAAACCCAGATTCCATCTTTTCTTCTTGGACTCCTGTGGACTCTGGAGAAATTATGAAATACTGGGGTTTGATACTTCATATAGGGATTGTGACGAGACCAGAAATGCGCCAATGCTGGAGTACAGATAAGTTTTTTCTAACTCCAGTGTACGGCGAGGTGATGGCCCGAAACAGATTCGACGCCATCCATAAATTTCTCCACTTCAGGGACAACACTGACAGCCTTCCCCGTAATGACCCGAATTTTGACAGATTGTTCAAAATTCGACCGGTCATCGACCACTTCAGCAGCAAGTTTGCTGAAGTGTACGTTCCCAAACAGGAAATTTGTGTGGACGAATCCCTCGTCCTTTACAAAGGTAGGCTTAATTTCCGCCAATACATTCCCAGCAAGAGGGCCAGGTATGGATAAAGCTCTACAAGCTTTGTGAGAGTACCTCAGGGTACACTCACAACTTTAGAGTGTATGAGGGGAAGGATTCGAGGATCGAGCCCCCAGAGTGTCCCCCTGCTCTGGGGGTATGCGGGAAAATAGTGTGGGATTTGATCCACCCACTACTTGATAAAGGTTATCATCTATACGTTGATAACTTTTATACAAGTGTCCCGCTCTTCAGATCCCTCTCTGCCAGAACTACCGCCGCTTGCGGTACTGTGCGCAGAAACAAGAGGGATCTCCCTATGCCGCTAATTGAGCAGCCTCTCCCAAGAGGTGAGAGCCGAGCTCAATGTAGCGGCAACATGGTACTGGTCAAGTTCAAAGACCGAAGGGATGTCTTTATCTTGACCACGATCCATGGTCCCGGCACCAGGGCCACCACCACCAGAGGTACCCCAGGACAGGTCCACAAACCGGAATGTGTCCTGGGGTACAATAAGAACATAGGAGGAGTTGATCGTTCTGATCAAGTCCTCAAGCCCTACAGGGCCACGCGGAAAACGAGGAAGTGGTACAAAAAAACTGGCCGTGTACATTGTCCAAATGGCAATGTATAATGCATACTTGCTGTCACGATGTGCAGGTCACACCACTAACACCTTTCTTGAGTTCCAGGTGAAGGTGATCAAGGCCCTGTTGAATGGAGGAGAACGAAGACCAAGAGAAGAAGGAGGACGAGAACGAAGACCAAGAGAAGAAAGAGGAAGACGAAGAGTAGAAGATGAAGGGGGCCCCAGCACTCCTGGAACTCGATATTCCCGCGTGGTACCAGGGCAACATTTTGCAGAGAAGGGTCCAAGAAAAAGGTGCCGGGTCTGCCATCAAAGGGGGAACAGAACGACCGTCCAAACCCAATGTAAAACGTGCCCTGACAAACCAGGTTTGTGTATCTTTGGATGTTTCGAAATCTATCACACGACCCCAGACTGACATGCACCCACAACATCATACACAAACACACACACACCCTGATGTACACTACAACACACCAACCTGACATACACACCCTGATGTACACTACAACACACCAACCTGACACACACCCTGATGTACACTACAACACACCAACCTGACATGCACTACGATAAGTGCCCCCTTAGTCTTTACCATGGCTTTGGGGTCTTATTCCGGTGCTAGAACAAATCCCTTCCTGCAGAAAGGCCAGGCCTCGCCTCACGGTGACCTGTCCTTCTGAAAGGCTGGGTACAGTTGTGTAATTATATGTGTAATTATATTATATGTGTGATTATATATGATTATATGTGTATGGGGTCACTTGTGGGGGAACTCAATGTGTAGGCACACAGGGGCTCTCCATACGCAACCTGGTGTTTGCTAACAATTGGAATTGTTAGCGGACACCATGTCGCGTTTGGAGAGCCCCTGTGTGCCTTAACATTGGAGCTCCCCTACAAGTGACCCCATTTTGGAAACTAGACACCCCAGGGAACTTATCCTGATGGGTAGTGGGCATATTGAAGCCCCAGGTGCTTCACAAATAAATGGGAAAAAAGAAAAAAAAGTGGAAAAAAAGTATTTTTTCGTTTTTACGGATTAATTTGTGAAGCACCTGGGGGTTCAATATGCTCACAACCCATCAGGATAAGTTCCCTGGGGTGTCTAGTTTCCAAAATGGGGTCACTTGTGGGGGAGCTCCAATGTGTAGGCACACAGGGGCTCTCCAAACGTGACATGTGTCCGCTAACAAGTTGACCTGATTTTCCATTCAAATTGTTAGCAGACACCATGTTGCGTTTGGAGGGGCCCCTGTGTGCCTACACATTGGAGTTCCCCCACAAGTGACCCCATTTTGGAAACTAGACACCCCAGGGAACTTATCTAGATGGGTAGTGGGCATATTGAACCCCCAGGTGCTTCACAAATAAATGGGAAAAAAAAAAAAGTGGAAAAAAAGTACTTTTTCGTTTTTACGGATTAATTTGTGAAGCACCTGGGGGTTCAATATGCTCACAACCCATCAGGATAAGTTCCCTGGGGTGTCTAGTTTCCAAAATGGGGTCACTTGTGGGAGAGCTCCAATGTGTAGGCACACAGGGGCTCTCCAAACGTGACATGTGTCCGCTAACAAGTTGACCTGATTTTCCATTCAAATTGTTAGCGGACACCATGTTGCGTTTGGAGAGCCCCTGTGTGCCTACACATTGGAGTTCCCCCACAAGTGACCCCATTTTGGAAACTAGACACCCCAGGGAACTTATCTAGATGGGTAGTGGGCATATTGAACCCCCAGGTGCTTCACAAATAAATGGGAAAAAAAAAAAAAAGTGGAAAAAAAGTACTTTTTAGTTTTTACGGATTAATTTGTGAAGCACCTGGGGGTTCAATATGCTCACAACCCATCAGGATAAGTTCCCTGGGGTGTCTAGTTTCCAAAATGGGGTCACTTGTGGGGGAGCTCCAATGTGTAGGCACACAGGGGCTCTCCAAACGTGACATGTGTCCGCTAACAAGTTGACCTGATTTTCCATTCAAATTGTTAGCGGACACCATGTTGCGTTTGGAGAGCCCCTGTGTACCTACACATTGGAGTTCCCCCACAAGTGACCCCATTTTGGAAACTAGACACCCCAGGGAACTTATCTAGATGGGTAGTGGGCATATTGAACCCCCAGGTGCTTCACAAATAAATGGGAAAAAAAAAAAAAATGGAAAAAAAGTACTTTTTCGTTTTTACGGATTAATTTGTGAAGCACCTGGGGTTCAATATGCTCACATCCATCAGGATAAGTTCCCTGGGGTGTCTAGTTTCCAAAATGGGGTCACTTGTAGGGGAGCTCCAATGTGTAGGCACACAGGGGCTCTCCAAGCGTGACATGTGTCCGCTAACAAGTTGACCTGATTTTCCATTCAAATTGTTAGCGGACACCATGTTGCGTTTGGAGAGCCCCTGTGTGCCTACACATTGGAGTTCCCCCACAAGTGACCCCATTTTGGAAACTAGACACCCCAGGGAACTTATCTAGATGGGTAGTGGGCATATTGAACCCCCAGGTGCTTCACAAATAAATGGGAAAAAAAAAAAAAAAAGTGGAAAAAAAGTACTTTTTCGTTTTTACGGATTAATTTGTGAAGCACCTGGGGGTTCAATATGCTCACAACCCATCAGGATAAGTTCCCTGGGGTGTCTAGTTTCCAAAATGGGGTCACTTGTGGGGGAGCTCCAATGTGTAGGCACACAGGGGCTCTCCAAACGTGACATGTGTCCGCTAACAAGTTGACCTGATTTTCCATTCAAATTGTTAGCGGACACCATGTTGCGTTTGGAGAGCCCCTGTGTGCCTACACATTGGAGTTCCCCCACAAGTGACCCCATTTTGGAAACTAGACACCCCAGGGAACATATCTAGATGGGTAGTGGGCATATTGAACCCCCCGGTGCTTCACAAATTGATCTGTAAAAATTAAAAAGTACTTTTTTTTTCACAAAAATTTTGTTTTAGCCTAATTTTTTAAATTTTCAAATGGCCAACAGCATAAAGTTCATCCTAAAATTTGTTGGGCAATTTCTCCTGAGTACATCGATACCTCATATGTGGTCATAAACAACTGTTTGGGCGCACGACAGGGCTCAGAAGGTAAGGAGCGCAATTTCCCTTTTTGAATGGAAAATTAGCTCCAAAAGTCAAATTGCGCTCCTTCCCTTCTGAGCCCTGCCGTGCGCCCAAACAGTTGTTTATGACCACATATGAGGTATCGGTTTACTCAGGAGAAATTGCCCAACAAACTTTAGGATCCATTTTATGCTGTTGCCCATGTGAAAATGAAAGATTTGAGGCTAAAAGAACATTTTTGTTGGAAAAATTTAAATATCCATTTTTTGTTTCCACTTTGCTTTAGTTCCTGTGAAGCACCTGAAGGGTTAATATTCTTCTTGAATGTAGTTTTGAGTAGCATGAGGGGTGCAGTTTTTAGAATGGTGTCACTTTTGGGTGTTTTCTGTTGTGTACACCCCTCAAACGGACTTCAAATGTGATCTGGTCACTAAAAAAAATGGTTTTGTAAATTTTGGTGGAAAAATGAAAAATTGCTGATGAACTTTGAACCCTTATAACTTCCTACCCCAAAAAAAATTTTTTTCCAAAATTGTGCTGATATAAAGTAGACATGTGGGAAATATTATTTATCAACAATTTTGTGTCACATAACTCTCTGGTTTAGCAGAAAAAAAATTCAAAATTTGAAAATTTCGAAATTTTCAAAATTTTTGCCATATTTTTGATTTTTTCACAAATAAACGCAAAAATTATTGACCTAAATTTAATACTGACATGAAGCCCAATATGTCACGAAAAAACAATCTCAGAATCGATAGGATCGGTTGAAGCGTTCCAGAGTTATAACCTCATAAAGTGACACTGGTCAGAATTGCAAAAAATGGCTCGGGCATTAAGGCTAAAATAAGCAAAAATGGGCTCGGGGTGAAGGGGTTAAAGTTTGGGTGATGCCTTAGTCATGGTTACCTTCTGAGCCCTCCTAGTATAAGGCATCGCTGAAACATGTTGATTTTTAGGGGTGTTTTTGTTGGATGTCCTGTCTGATTTGTATTTTTAACCTTGGATACATTAAAGTCAAGTTTTTTACATCTTCATCATTGGCTTTATTGGATCCCTTTTTTTATGTATTCTGATGCACTGCCTGGACCGAGGCTTTTCCGTGCTAAAATGGTTGGGAATCTAACTGAAAGGGTGTAATGGTGAGCTGACAATTTTGTGTGTGTTTTTCTATTCCTTATTAATGGGTTCAGTAAGGTGAAAAAAATACCTGTATCCTGCGCTGGTCTGCTGAGATCAACTTTAGGTGGGGGAGCTATGTGAACACCCAGTGGCTGATGGTCAAATGAAGTGTTCATGTTTCATCCTAGCCGAGTTGGACCACTGTTTCCTCTGACTCGAATGAAATGTGAATGTTGCAGCCGATCAGTGCCCACTGATTGGCTGTAGAACTTATGTGATTCTTCCGTCATATGTTGATTTTAGGAAACCATTAGGTGACACAGTGCTGATTATAGAGGAGATGCTTTAGTCTTGGAGGATAATTTACTTTTTTTAAAATGTATTCACATCCCTGTGCTCATTATTAAGGATTATTCATTTTGGTTAGGTGTTCATCCAATCGGGCATGTTGAGTTTGTTTTGATGCCAAGAATCCAGCAAGAGATGCAGTGCTAAGAATGGGGGAGTAGAATGGGTCATGGGTCTTGGATGTAAGTATTCTCTTTTTTTTTTAACCTCCTGTGCCTATAATTAAGGGTTGTGCAGTAGCAGACAACCCCTTTGATACTCCACTCTGTTTGACAGTGTGCATATTCTCCATGTATTGGTGGCACAGTGGCCCGGTGGCTCAGTGGTTGGAACTACAGCCTTACAGCACTGGAGTCCTGGGTTCAAATCCCACCAGGGATAACATTTGCAAGTAGTTTGTATGTTTTCCCTGTGTTTGTGTGGGTTTCCTCTGGGTTCTCAGATTTTCTCCCATATTTCAAAGACATACTGATAGGATGTTTAGATTGTAAGCCCAAATGGGGAAGTCTTGCTGATGTATGTAAAGTGGTATGGAATTAGTAGTCCTATAAATATTATTGTAATTATATTATGTAGGCTGTAAGATAGTGGATGAACACATAGTCGAAGGGAGGTATGTATCGCAGAGGTGGATATACTCTGTGATATAAACCCGGGTACAGCTCTAGTACACTTAGCACTTAGAGAGTTATCAGGGCACATCAGGGTTGGGTTTTACCAGCCAGAGAGATAGGCAGGTCTAGCTTTCCACATACTCCACCCTTAGGAGTAGTACATGTGTTAAAATAGAGACTGTCTTCACATCATCTGTGTTTGGAGGTTGCTACACCTCCAGCGGGAGACCTCGGTTTTACAAGATTATCTCATTTTAAGGGTGAAAACTTACAGACAGACTTGTTATTTTCTGTTCCTTTGTGCCAGAGTAAGACTTGCTTTATGTTAACTCCTGGATAGCTGTTTATGTGAACTGAAATAAACCACCCAGACTTTTAAAATCAGAACCGTTACCCTCAATCAGAATCCGAGTAAGTAGCATCGTCACAAAGCATTAGTGCCGCACTTCAATCTATTAAATTTTAACCTTCATAACAGCCGAGATATACAATTCCAAGATCCTATTCCAGTGGAGTTCAAGAGAAGAGCATTGCCTTGATTTGCAGCTCCTCCTTTGAGGACCATTGTGTGTGTATCACACTCCAAAAAATTATATTGCGGCATGCCAGCTAATCAAAAGAGGAGCTGGGGACAACATAAGGAATAAGATGGTCCGCAAGACTTCCAACTAGTAGCCACAGAATGCTGACCTGGCTGCTTGAGTCATTTTGCTCATTCCTAACCTCCTTTCATGGATAGCGCTGAAGGGTAACAGTATATTACTCTCGTACTCGTATATATTTATAATCGTAGCATATGTCTCTATGACATTACAGTAGACAGGTAGAAACATCAACACCCTTGAGTTAAATGATGACAAGAAGGAAGATTAAGCGATGAGATCTCTGAGACCTTCAATGTGTCTAGAGAATATAAGAAATGATGCCTCCAAGAAGTTATCTGTTATAGTTTAGTAGCACAAGGGACTATGTTGCCTGGAGGGAGATCTCTCTTACCGAGTCTCTGCGCTCACCTGCCCTCCGAGGAATTATCTCTTAGATGAATAATGAAGTTCACCTCCCATTAGGAATGTTGGAAGCTCATGATGACAATTGATAATCCTGGAGAACTAAGCAAGTAAATCTGGTCGAAGACTGGAATTTTACCAAAAATTAGCTAAAATGTGCATGTTTTTTTCCAGCAAAAAAAGTATTATTGCACACAAAAAACAATGTATAATGGGCATGAAGGCATTATTGCCATCAACATGATACAAATTGTGAAGTCTGAATGTTTTTTTTGTCTATAGGCTACAATAAGGGATGTCTGCAAGTCTACTACATGTGGGACCATGGAGCCCCGAGGGAGATTGGTCTCACTGCCTGTCCATGTCTTCATTTCGCTCTAGGGAGAATTATTACTTGGATGAATAATGACATTCACCTGCCAAATGGAATATTATAAACTAGTGATGATACTTACCAGAATAAACAGGAACTCAACAAATTTGCAAAATGTTCACGAAAACACGGTATCCAAAAAGTTCAGTAGACTGTGTTAAACTGAGTTACTGAAAATTGTTAGAGGTTACTTAGAATTTCAAATTTATTTATTGTTTTGCTACAAAGTTAAAAAACATTAAAGGTTTCCGAAAACTTGCCCCAGGGGGAGAAACTAAGCTCCATAATAGGGAAAAAAGTCCTTCCTGACCCCACATATGGTAATAAGACTAGTTCCCTCGATTTGATGCAAACTAAACTAGAATTTACCTATTGGGCACAATTTTGCTTGATTCTTCCTAGCGTATTAAAGGGGTTTAACAATGAAAAAAAATATTACACTCAACTCGCCCCTCACCTATCCTGGATCCGCACCTTTACTCTCAGTCTTCTGCTCACTTACTTTCTCCCTTCTGCTCTGGTATTTTTCCATCTTAACTCAACAAAGAGTGAAGAAGACATCAGAAACAAGACAAGACTGAAGATGGGAAAAGCAAGCTGGTGGAGAACTCTTGACTACAACAGGTGATTGGCAGGATGAATAGAATATTTTTTATTGTTCAACCCCTTCATTTATTATGTTTCAGCGTTCACAGTCTACAAGGGATGGGTGAGAATGTATCGGGGGAAGAGAGAATCCTGCCCACGAGGGCTCACAGTGTACAAGGGATGGGTGAGGATACAGCAGGGGGTGAGAGAGGAACCTGCTGCAAGGGTTCACAGTCTACAAGGGATGGGTGAGGATACAGTCAGGGATGGGAGAGGAACCTGCCTGCAAGGTCTCACAGTCTAAAAGTGATGAGTGAGGATATAGTAGGTGAGGAGAGAGGACCCTACCTGTGAGGGATGGGTGAGGATACAGCGGAGGAAAAGATAGGACCCAACCCGTGAGAGCTCACAGTCTACAAGGGATTGGTGAGGATACAGTAGGTGAGTAGTGAGGGCTCTGCCCCGCAGGGCTCACAATAAACAAGGGATAGGGGAGGATACATTAGGTAAGGGTAAAGCTGGTCTTGCAGCAGTGTAATGGACTGAGGTTTACTGCAGGTTGTAGGCTTGTTGGAAGAGGTAAGTCTTCAGGTTTCTTTTGAAAGTTTCCATTTAAGGCTAGAGTCTCATATGTTAGGGTAGAGAGTTACAAAGTATGGGGGATGCACAGGAAAAATCTTGTAGGCAGCTGTGGGAAGAGCAGATAAGAGGGGAGGTGAGAAGGAAATCTTGTGAGGCTCAGAGGTTATGTGCAGGTTAGTACAGGAGATCATATCACAGATATATGGACGAGACAGGTTGTGGATGGCTTTGTATTTCATGGTTAGGGTTTTGAACTGGTGTCTTTGTGCATTGGAACTGAGGAGAGAGTGAAAGGTGTCAAAGAGTTTCTTTGAGTTGTTGGATAGTGAGGAGATCAAGGTGGTGAAGTAGGTCTGTTTGGCAAGGTGAAGGACAGAGTTGTAGGTTTTTAGCAGGAATTTATAATGGATAAAGTTTTCTGGTGTTCGGGTTTTCCTCCATAGATGTTCGGCACTCTTGGAACATCGCTGGAGGAGTCGAGTTTGCATGTGAGCCAGGGCTGTTTTATTCTATGTTTGGAGGTTCTGCGGGTGAAAGGCGCTACTTGGTCAGGGTGCTCATGAGAGTATCATTGTAGTGATTTACTGCCAGATTGGGGCAGGAGAAGGAGGAGATTGGGGACAGTGATGAGAGAAGTGAGTCTGTGAATGTATGAGGGTTAATGGCCTGTAGATTTCTGGATGTGTGATAGGTCGGACTGTGTTGTGATGGGCGAGGGTTTGCGAGTGTGAAGGAGAGAATGTTGTGATCAGAGAGAGGAAGAGATGAGTTGTCTAAGGAGGAGGTAGAGCAGAGCCGGTTAAAGACAGGTCAAGCATGTTACCATCCTTGTGTGTCTCAGAGGTTGAGAGCTGCGAGAGGCCAAGAGAAGTGGTTAGAGATAGGAGCTGGTATGCAGATGGGGAGATGGGGCTGTTTATGGAAATGTTAAAATGTCCCAGGATGAGAGTTGGTAATTCTGAGGACATGAAGTGAGGCAGCCATGTGGAGAAGTGGTCAAGGAAGTGGGTGGGTGAACCTGGGGGGCGGTAAACTACCGCTAATCTGAGGGGGAGGGGACGGAACAGCCTAATTGTGTGGACCTCAAAAGAAGGGAATGAGAGTGATGGAGTGGGAGGGATGACCTGGAAAGTACATTGTGGGGACAGGAGTAATCCAACTCCACCACCATGTCTGTTCCCAGGTCTCGGGGAATGGGAGAAGTGTAAACCGCCGTAGGAAATAGCAGCAGGGGAAGCAGTGTCTGAGTCCTGGATCCAGGTTTTAGTGAGGGCCAAAAGGTTAAGAGAGTTAGTGAGAAAGTAGTTGTGGATAAAGGGAAGTTTGTTGCATGCAGACCTGTGGATTCCAGAGGGCACAGGTAAAAGAGGGAGATGAAGGTGTGCAGGTAATGCTAATGAGGTTAGTGGGTTTTCTATGTGAGGTGAGGGGGTAAAGTTGAAGTTGGAGAGGGTGATCCAGGATTGGGAGAAATATCGTCTGACATGAGCTGTAGTAGAAAGAGAAGGAGCAAGTAATTTTTGGCTCTGTGACATGGTTTTTAATGATGCAATACCCTAAATATGATGGGCTTAGATTATTGAGTAGGGTGAAGAGAGTATGGGAGCAGGACATAGTAAAGGGAAGTAGAGAGGGGCTGATGTGGATAAAGGGTGATGGAGGGGGAATGGGGCGGTAAAAGTGGATGACTAATGCACATAGATATAAAGGCATTGAACTTAAGGACAATAGATGACAGATTATAAATCTTCTAGAGAAGCATGTTCCAATAATACAATAATGTACGGTGCACCACATAGCAGCACATTTAGTGGCTATGTCTCAATAGTAAAGAACAACAGGGACTGCTCTGCCTGCTCTTAAATAAAACTAAATCGAGTATTATTGCCAATTTAATTAACAAAGTCCAATTTGCTTTGAAATCTTGACACACAAACCTTTTGCAGCCACATAATCCGACCAGAACGATTTATGAACCATTGTGTATTAATTTTACAGCCCCTCGTCTTAGGTTTATATAGAGAAATTAGCCTGAGATGTTTACATTGCTTAAATGTCTGAATCACTGTAATTACCAATATTATATCATTCAAAGTGCAGATTTCCATTTACAATGCGTTCAGCCAACAGTGCTTTAATGCGCTAAAGTAAAACTATTTCCTTCCTATTATTTACAGTTTTATGATTGTGCTAAATTCAATACAATTTCTTATTTGGATTTACATAACAGCTGAGGTCCACAAATATTACACAACAACAGCTGCAGCCAAAATGTTGTTTTTTTTGTGCTCAGGACATTATCCTAAGGATATGTTCAGTACTGGAGCAGCAGGGAGCGGTGCCACTACTATATCACAATGCATGGCAAAATCAGGGGCTTTGGCAACGTTGTGCCACAATCTGTACAATATTTTTTCTTAAGCAAAAAGCAGAGGAAAAGTCTTCAGAAGTGGATCCATGTGAAATTAGTGTTGCATTGTTTAATAAACATTTTTTTTAAATTTTACTTCCACCAGTCCATATCCATTATCCCATCTATAACAATTAGTAAAGTGATTGTCATAATCCCTCCACACAGCACCTCTAGTACATTATTGCACGGGTTATCACAAGGTTCAGTCAGAGTTATTCTCCATTGGTCCTGGGAAGGGTTGGATTATTCAAGTGTCTCTACTTCCTGTGGTTGCTCTGTTATTTAACTGAGCAGCTTTCCCCAGAATGTTGACAGTTGTATGGTTGGCCTGAACTGATGTGTGGCCATCTCTCTGGTGTATACCTTGATTTCTGTTAGCTGACCTGGACTGTTTGACTACTCTTGTGCCTGCTCCTTGCACCTGTGGAGTGATTTGCTCACTAATAGTATGTGGAATACTCAAATGGTAGCAGGATTGAGGCAGGCAGGCACGATTTTACAGTAAAAAAAAGTCCATTCAGTTTATTGCACACCATAAACCTCAATATATGGTACTGTCACTAACATCAACGGAACATTCATGACATTCAGTCTGTTCCAATGGTGGGTACATCCACCTGGCTTTATATACATTTCTTGTTACAGTGTCCCAGTGCAGGCATCACAACCTTCACTCACTGGCCTCTCAGTCCACCATCCAGGAAACTGCCTCTCTGGGATCACCGACTCCTGTCAGTTTAAGATCCTCAGCAGGACTGTAGCTTCTTGAATTGATAGAGCCATCCCGGGCTCTGCAGTCATCCATGGTAATCTCAACACATACCTTCCAGGACGCTGGCCATTTCCCCGCATACCTCACCAGATACGTTCTAGGACAATGGCGGGCTCAAAACACCGAGTGAGACCCAGTCTCCATAGTTTGTACCAGAGCAATCCCAAGCTCTGCACACATATGGTTTCCTCACCATGTGCTTCTGACAAGTTAGCCACTTGTCAGCCCTGAGAAACATGTGACCAAACAGGAAGTTGGACTATATCCCATCTAGTCCACATGAGACACACCTATGGGAGGTTTCAGGTTAGCCAGACAGCAATATCTATCTGCTAACCTACCACTTGCAATGCATTAACCCTTATGGCACCACAAGTCCCATAGTGACCATTGTGGGTTTATATTGCAGAGCACAATCTGTCTCTGCAACATATACCTGACATTTCCAATGCAGCAAGCTACTGCATCACATATTCTACTCCTCTGTTTGAACCTGTTAGATCAAGCAAATGATATACCAAATCACATTATTAACCCTCAATTCACACAATTCAAACAGAGTCTGTCACACACCACCTGATTTCTACGGCCATCTGATTGGCCATCAGACTTAAGGTCCTGGCAGCCCATCGGATGTATTCTTTTCGGGTCCTGGGACAGCTGTCGGATAGGTGAGTATGGTATTTTTTCATATTTAACACCTTTTATTAACTTTTGTTTCACTTTCGCAGTATATATAGATACACTGCAAAAGTGAATGTACTACTCCAAACTCCTAATGAGTAATCACAAGGAAACTCGTGGAGTAGTGAGTAGTCTGAATAACGTACTATTCGGCGAGTACCAAATAGTTACAAGTATACTCGCTCATCCCTAGTAGGGACGTGTGGCCCTAGGAGAATCCAGAAACACTTGGGAGACAGAGTTGAACAGTGGATGAGTGTGAGTCTGCTAACAGCCTTCAGGCTGTGCAGGGCGCAAGCTGTGGAAGAGGTACCTGGACATCAGGCTGTCAGGACTTCATGTCTGGCAGTAAACTGGAGGCTGCTAGGCTACAAGCTTAGAACAAACACTGTGGGACTACCAGAGGCACAGTGACTGTCATAGGGCTAAAGAACCGCTATGGGTCCGGGGTCTGTGGTCGCATGTCTGCCTGAGTAGCCATGAGTAAGAAAGAGGCACATGGGGAAGTGGATAGTACTAAGAAACTCAACTTCAAGGAGAAAGTCAGCTGGAAGGCTATATACCCATCCATTATAGCAGTTCTTAGTCCTTCTCAGACTGACCAGA
This sequence comes from Allobates femoralis, assembly GCA_033576535.1. Taxonomy (NCBI): domain Eukaryota; kingdom Metazoa; phylum Chordata; class Amphibia; order Anura; family Aromobatidae; genus Allobates; species Allobates femoralis. The sequence continues at coordinate 96,455,446 of JARQOC010000010.1, read as the reverse complement.
TCGCCCGGCCCGGTGAACCAGTACCCTCGATCTGCTGATGGACTGATATACAAGTAAAAGTCTTTTTGCTTCTTTTCTGCGGCCATCCTGCACCTCCACTCACTACTACAACCTCCAACATCCTCCTCTCCACCACCGCTCTACACCCCAAGGGCCCGCTCCTGACGAGGGGAGTGCTCCATCTAGCTGCTCCACCATCTATCCCATGGGGACCACTATCTGCAGCACTGGTCATCCCTGACCAGATCCCTTAGCTGGTGTCATGACAAACTCTATAAACTATTCCCCCTGCAAATATCTCCTTTTACATGTCCGGTCAGGACCACAGCTTCTGAGGACACCACCATGCTTGATAGACTGTTGCCATGGATAGTCGAGTACCCCGAGCCTCAATGACCGCGTGTAATGGGTGTATCTGAAAACACAGATGAGGCTGTTGAGGTCACATTGAAGGAACATTTTTATTTACACAAACAATAAGCAGCACTTTTTCTTCCCTTTATGGGAGGCATCTTTCTTAGAACGTTGCAAAACGTTTAAACTAACATCGGCCTAACGGGGTCGGTTCTCATTTGCAGACCCAGCAGTAATTGTCCTTGCACTCTACACAACGTCCTTTATCACCGCTGGGTTGCTTCAAGGTACACATGATGAAAAGAAATCAAAGTCCTCATGAAAGTCTATGAGTCTTATAAATGGAAAAGGCAATCTGTACATTAACATAACTATATACACAACCAGGTTTTAACAGTGCCCTTACGGCTTAGATACACGCAGGGCATACCATCCGCATGGCCCTGCATGTCGCTCGTAACTGACCTGGTCACCCCGGTATAAGTCCCGATCCAGGTGGCCTTTCGAGAGGTGGGATTCTACATCTTGTCTTCCCACAAACACCTCCTCATAGAGGCCATGTTCCCGGATGAGCCATACCGCTCTCCAGGTTAAAAGATGTCACAGTACCTGTACACCATTCCTCCGGGGGTACCGGTGGCTGAAGGCGGGCCTGGGCTTGGACCTGCAAGTTCTCCAGCTCTCTGGCTCACCAGGCCTCCCGTCGTTGCTGCCACTCCGCCTGGTCGGCAGAGCACTGCTGGGATTGGTAGGCCGGTGGTGGGGAAACGGGGCTGGGGATCCACCTATGACTTCAGGTGTGGGCGGCTTGGCTGTTCACAGTTCCCAGCTGGTACTGGTAGCTGCTTCACCATGCCGTGCGGGGTCCCTGTCGCCCCGGCTAGTTCCTTGCTGTTATCCGGATTCTCCTCCTCGGAGCCCGGTTGGCTAGGTGGCTCCCAAGGACGTCTGGTTCGACCTCCTGCTCAGGGCTGTCGGTTTCCACAGCAGCTGTCTCCTCCTCGTTACCTGCTAGTTCCTCGGGGTCATCTGGGTTTTCTCGAGGCCCGGATGCCCTGACTTCAGTGCAGGCGACTGGGGATGGGTCCTCACTGATCACCGAGTTTTCAACTATGGTGTGGTCTCTTGTCCCTGGTTCAAGCTCTCGGTCCCTGGTTCCTCTCTGCTCGACCCTACGGAACAGCTCTAGGGCAGTATCAGTCCTCCAGCGCCTAACAGTCCACTCCACTTTCTCAAGGATCTGGACTCTCAAGTCCTGAAACGCAGTTGTCCAGAAGGCTGCGTCTCCCTCATAGGTGAGAAGTCCTCGGGTCCCTGGTTGCAGCAATGGCCTCTTCTTCCATTTCCCGCAATAGGTCACTCAGTCTGGTTGCCGCCATGCTTGCTGGTTCCGGACTGCACCCGTGCCTTGTGAAGTCCTTACCACACCCATTCTTGTTGGTCTTTGAAGGTGTTGATTGGAGTTCCGCTTTCTTTGACCCGCCCCCTTGGTTGTTTGGTGGCAATTGGGGCAGGCAAACAGTTTCACGTCACTGGTATGGCCCTCCCATGGTAAGGACCGATGCATGCCCCTGGGCCAGCATATTGTCTCTCACATTTTCAGGCCGCCATTTTGGAGTTTGCTGGAAATGGCGGGAAACAGTTCTTTGCACCGTATACTGATAATTCTGAGTTCTTTTTTTAGCCGAGTTTAAAAGTTCGTAAGGCACACAGTACCCGGTAACATGGGGCACGGGATCCTGTTCGTGATCGCCAGAAATGACCCACCCATGGTCCCTTGCCAGGGGTGGTGGTATTGCAACCAGTTGATAACGCTCCCTGCAGGTGGAGAGGGGTCCCCGGGACAGTGCTGCTGCTGAGCTGGTCGATGTGGCAGCAGCTGCTTCTTAACCGAAGTAGAATAAAACACCGGAGGCTTGCTTTGTACGGGTACTTTACTGCCAACAGTTAACGGAAGTTCAGGTACACAGTTACACAGTCTTTGCGGGTAGCTAGCCGGGTAGTCACCGAAATCTCTCTGAGGCTCCCAAGTGTTCCTTCTGCTATGTTCACTGTCCTCTGTGTCTTTCTTGCGCTTCCTTTCTATCCGTGCACTGCCCTGTTGATGAGACCAGGGCAAGGGGTACTCGGACACTGTGACTGATGGTTTCTTGGATGGGGGAATCATGGGTGGTCGGGATCCCGGTTCCATGCCCTGGTTATCATTTGTTAGATGGTGGGGAGGGAATATTTACAAGGAAACGTGACGCCACCTCTGGATCCCGGTAATATATGTACCGGTACTGCAAGCCGGCCACTGAGGTGATGGTGGGTGCAGCAGAGAGTGGTCCAGCTCCCCACAGGAGGAGCTTTTACCTTAGGGCAGCAGTGAGAGAGATTGGTGAGGGGATGAGGGGAGTAGTTGTCGCAGATGTTCTTACCCCTCAGATGCGATACCAGTGTTGATGCTGCAGCCCTTTGGGCACCGGCGAGAAGGGCAACAGAGACCAAGTCAAGTTTAACTCCAATTTACTGGGTACCGGCAGATGTTAAACGTTACACAGTACATTCCTGTTTACCGGGTGTCTGTTGCCAGTTCAGGGTCCCCTTTATGGAGTCTCCAGATGTTCCTTCTCAAGTCGGTCAGGGTCTATCTGCTCTTCTCTGTCTTTCACCACCCTTGCAGATCTCCCTCGCCAGTCCCCTGGTCTCCCACGGTGGAGCACGGATTTCCTTTATCAGTACGGACGGGAGTAAAGTAAAGCAAAACCTCCCGCCACCGGAATCTGGACCGTTTCTCCTGTGATCTTGGACCTTTTTTTGGGGGGGGGCTGAGGTGGAGGTACCTTTGTGGCACTAACGGCTACCCGGTGATTATGGGCCCGCAGCTCGTCGGTTTGCGGCCAGAGGTGAACTACTGACCGCCTCGGCTTCCCGTGTTGCCGGTGTTTCCACGGACGCCACCAGCCGGCTCCAACCGGTTCTAGTCTGTCTCGTTCTGTCCTGGGCCCCCTCCTAGATATGGGGATCCCTCCTGTCAGCAGCCCTGTCAGGCACGTCCTTCCTGACTGCCTTCCCAGGATTGTCTGAGGTAACGTCTCTCACTAACTTCCTGTTTTAACAGCTCTAACCTAAGCTCCACCCTCTTTTGGGACCTACTAACTAACCAGTCCCCCCTATGCTAGGTAGCCTAGTCCTGTGTGTGTGTGTGTAAAACCAGACTCCATAGGTTAAACCCTGAACTGACAACTTGCAGAGATACCACATTCATTGTTACAGTGCAATGCCTCTGTGTGGCGCCCAGCCAGAGGGGCACCACACTGTACAAACCCACTTCCTACCAGTGTGATGAGGTTACCCTTCTCTTCTCTAAGGGGCTCAACCTGGTTTGAGGGTACCTGGTGGAGCTAAACGTTGTGGATAAGGTCGGGGGCTGCTTGGCAGATCGGCGACCCACCGGTATTAGTGGGTCAGGGTTGGACTCGCCTGCATCGTGACTCGGAGCCGGTACCCTGTTATTGATCGGGATTCCCCCAGATCGTTTACTCCAACAGTCTGGCACTGTCTTGGTCGCCACTCCTTTTCGGGCGCCTTCCCTGTGGTGTCTCTCTAGGACTTGCTCCTTACTTCTCTCCTCAGATTAGATTCAGTCTGTCTGTGTTTCCCGCTCCTTCTACCCTAACACTCCTCCCATCAGGACCGGTTACCCTGGTAACAGGTTAGCTGATTGGTCCCCTAGTCTAGGTGTAGGAATGCTGGGATGAGAGCCTCAGTTCGACATTATCCCCTCCAATGACTGCGATACCGCACACTCTGTTTTGGGTGCAGTACCCCTACTGTGGCGCACTGACCAGTGGGGCGCCACATTTCCACCATGGATCTCCCCCATCCATTGCTCTTATAGCCCTCACCTGGATCTGCTCCATCCATTGTTCTTGTAGCCCCGACCCTGGATCTGCCCCCATCCATTGTTCTTATAGCCCGACCTGGATCTGTCCCATCCATTGTTCTTATAGCCCTCACCCTGGATCTGCTCCATCCATTGTTCTTATATCCTCCACCCTGGATCTGTCCCATCCATTGTTCTTATAGCCCCATCCTGGATCTGCCTCCATCCATTGCTCTTATAGCCCCACCCTGGATCTGCCCCATCCATTGTTTTTATAGCCCCCACCCTGGATCTGCCCCATCCATTGTTCTTATAGCCCCCACCCTGGATCTGTCCTCCATCAATTTTCTTATAGCCTCCACCCTGGATCTGCCCCCATCCATCGTTCCTAGAGGCCCTTCCCATCACCCCCACAATCCTTATCCCTATTCTTTATTGCACACTTAGTCAAAAAACTAACGTGTATTTAGTAATGACAGTAAACCATATAAAGCTTGTTTGAATTTTAATTTGAAGTTGAATTAGATAGATAGATAGATAGATAGATAGATAGATAGATAGAGAGAGATAGATAGATAGATAGATAGATAGATAGATAGATAGATAGATAGATAGATAGATAGATAGATAGATAGATAGACCAGCAGGCAGGATGTTCTGTAGACTGTAGACACATTCTTCTCTTGTATACATATTTATCAGCTGTACTGTGTTCGGTGGTTTTACATTTATGAGTCAGTTTCTTTTTAATCTCCAGACAGATTTGTAACTAAAAACTGAGATATCATTTTATAGAAGACAGTTGGTTTGGAGATTAAGGAACTAGTCCGGGGGAGGTGAGCGCAGATTACACGGTATAAGATAAGACATGTCTGGAGAGGTATGAATAAGATGAGACGCTTGTAGACAACAGGAATATGATGATCTCCCGCCGTCGGTCTCCGCCGCGCACTCATTTATAGCAGAATATAAAGGCCGGGTGTTTCTTTGTAATGTTGTGTGAGAACTCTCACTAATAAGGATGGAGCCTTGGAGACAGACACAATGTAACATCAGAGACCCTGATAGCGATTGTCGACGTGCAGGAGAGGATTGTGCGGAGGTGTGTATGGTCCATTGTATATATCCTATATCTTCAATATATGGACCATACCCGACACTCTCATAGCATGTTACCTCTAGTAATTTGTTTTCTCTTACCATGAGCGCACTTCTCTATAGGGTCCTATTGTCCATAAATCATAGATACTATATCCATGTTTTATTTTACTATTACACTGTTCCATACAGTAAACAATCTACTATAATACTTACTGGTGTCTGTTATCAACTTCTGTAAGGATTAGGCTGTATCCCAGAAGTCAACATGCCACCAGAAGCATGCCGGAAGCCATATTGGGACATCTAAGTGAAGCTACAAAACCTGCCGCCTGTACTCCCGCCACACGCCAACCCGCACACACACCACACGTATGCCCTCCCACACTCCTGCCACACGCCCACCACACACCCACCGCAAAGAATGCCAGGAGCACAGACGCCACAAAAGGACCTATTGTTATGTCATGGTCAAGTGATCAGTACATGACAGTGACATTATCAAAGGTCCTCAGACTGTGACCAGGGGGTCAGAGAGAGTGCAAGGGGGAGGCAGAGAGCACAGAATGGGGGGCAGAGATAGTGCAGGGGGAACAGAGAGAGTGAAAACAAGGCCCGAGAAAGTTTAGGGGGTAGAGAAAGTGCAGGGCGGCAGGAAGGCAGAGATTGCAGGAGGGCCAGAGAGCACAGAGGGGGAGCCAGAGACAGTGCAGAGGGGGTCAGAGACAGCACAGAGGGGGGCATAGAGAGAACACATGGGGCAGAGGGTGCATAGAGGGGGCATACAGAGTGCAATTGAGGGCAGAGAGAGCACAAGAGGGCGCAGAGAGAGCACATGCGCACTTGCGCCACCACCATCTTTGGACACTCGGGTATACAAAGATGGTGGCGGCGTGATGCATCACACCAATTCCACCGCAAGATTATAGTAATTTCAGGATTACATCAGAGGGGAACTCAGTGGATAAAGTGGATAAAGTAATAAAGTGGATAATGATGTGTCTGTCTATTTTGTATGAAATAAAAGATTTCTCTCTGTGTGAGTGTTTTTTTGTCTTTACTGAAAGTGTTGCTAATGGTCGGCTGTCAGACTGATTGCTGACATTAGCAATAGGGCTTGATGTCAGCTGCTAAAAAAGTTGACATCAACCCCTTTATTACCCAGTCTGCTACCGGCAGCTGGAAGAGCAGGGTAACCGCCAGTTTTGGTGTTTCCCTCATGGAAGCACCAAATTGCTGGCTGCAATTTTCAGCTTGGGGGTGCCAGAATGCTTTAGCATTCTGAGAATTCCAGCCCCCAGCTACCTGGGTTACCTTGGCTGGCAAAAGAAAAATACAGTAAAGCCCATGCCAATTTTTTTCAAATATTTAATCAAATAACTAAAAATATAGGGTTCCTCTGTATTTTTCATTGCCAATGAAGGTAACACCAGACAGCGGAGGTTGGCATCCAGTAGCTGATTGATTTATCTGTGCTGGCAATAGAGAATACAGCCAAACCCTATGCATTTTTTATCAGGAAATTAAGCACAGAAACCAGTTTTTAAGTAAAAATAAATTTAGCAAGGTAGGAGGGAGACAGTGGACCGAGAGTGGGCACTGCACAGGTGGAGAGATGGCCGCTCCCAGCACCACAGAGCCCACCCACATTGTGATCTCATCGCGATAGCATCAAACCCACATTTAGTCTAATATAACGGTGAACAACATCTGTCTGAAGCATGAATGACCACTGTGATGAATATTGGTAAGGAATTGCCATATCCCCCATATTCCACCCAGAAAGCAATTTGAAGGCACATCTCACTCATAAAGAGGTAAGCCCCCACCCTTCTGACAGGCAGAAGTCATTCATCTGACAAATGGCAGAGTAATTAGCACCTAGCTACAAGCCAACTGGCAACACAAAGACACTCTCCCTTAACTTTGATGTGGTAATCAGGTAGGTTATTGGAGCTTCCTCCGGACTGAGGGTTTTGCCAAAAGGTGACACGTCCCATTTAAGTCTCTTTCTTCCCAGGCAGACTGGAAGGCACCGTGACTATAACCTTAATATTTCATGAGCCGTGCGGTCTATGAGCATGGCAAGCGTAGATCCATGATCGTGACGTCTAGGCGGTGACAAGCATGGTATTCACATGAATGTAGGATAACTGTAAGCCATCTAAACAGGATATTGGCTACTTGGCGGTTACCAGAGTAGGCATGTTTCCCATACAGACGAAGATAAAATCATAACTAAAAATATGAAAGTATTATCTTCCGTCTGCGATGCCCATGGACACGGCTAGGGAACATTATAGAATTCGGGTGTCCATATCTCCCCTCAGAGGGGTGGGAGTTGTGAGACATCCCAGAGGTGTGAGATGGGTGGAGACAGGGGCAGCCCATGATGTATAAAACTCATCTGCCCCATCTCCACCTTGTATTTCTTCTGAATGGGCATTTTTCCACCAAGGCCAGAGATTACCCAAGGGACAGATTGGTGCCACGCCGCCCTTGTGGTGCCATCAGCACTAAGGTAACTGCTCACATGTGTATGTAATTCTGTGTATTCCATTCCTCCTTTTATTGGCATATCTGACTGTAATATTTGTAACATCTGAATAATAACTGTAAATATTAATATCTAGTGTACCATTAGGGTGATTAAATATATAAATTTAATCTTGAGTTGCTCTTTTTATCTTGATCACGATTCCCACGTCCGTGTGCTCATATAACGCTACCTGGGTTGGTTTCTGACCCAATATAAGCCCGACCACGGACCGGACTTATATTAAACCAGAAGCTGGTGGCAGCATTTGTGCTTGGGGTTATTCAGGGCCTCTGGCAGTGACGGGTGGAGGGGATTATATGTGCTTCTGGCTGCGGGCTAGAAGGCATATACCACACTCACGGAGAGGTGCCTTAATAAACCAGCACAGGCAAGGCAGCTGCGGCCCTTCTTTATCCTCAGGCAGTTCTCTGACTGACCTGGGTTTAACAGGAGGCGCTGTGGAGCTGCCAGGTTCAGGTCACGATTCACCACAACCACTAATGACAAAATGGCAAGAGGACACTCCCCCAGTTACTTACTGCCTTCAGCAATCTCACTCTCTAAGCACTAGCCCCTCCCCTTGGGCTAATTCGAACTGTCACTTGCCCTGCATTCAGGTGCCGAGCTACCTATCCTACCAAAATCCTATGATATACCCTTATATCACTACCAGCACTAAAACATCTATACATTTCACTACACTTAATGCATTATTAGTTATAATATCCTATAGCAACCAGAGCGCAGATCTCAGCATTGAAGCTGCTGATGTAAAGAGAATGCTGACCTCTGGTTGGTTTTTATAGACAACTAGACCCCTATTAAGCAGAACCAATAATCTATAATATAATGCTGAATACGTACATCTGTCCAAGAGCCAGGATGGCCGGTGCATGCACAGTGTTATGTTCATGTTGTGGTTGAATCCCTTAATAAAATGGTGCCTTAGTCAGCGCATACCGGAATCACCGGCGCCATTTTATAGAAGACACTGTCTCTGCAAATATCAGTAGTCACCAGTTTGATTCAGATGATGTTCTCAGAGATCGTGTCTTCAAGAAAATGGCGCCAGGGATTGCGGTATGCGCATGCGCCGACTCTGGTGTCATTCTATTGACAGATTCAACTACAATGTGAACATAGCACTGCGCCCCCACTGGCCATAAGGATAATGACGGCAAATGAGGAGCAAAATTTAACTAAAGGGAAGCTAAGTAGCCAGGGAATAATAGATAAAAAGTCCCACACCAAGACAACTGTAAGAAAGAACAGATGTTACACCAAACATGGGGTTTACAGAGAGGTTTTTGCACAATAAATACATTTTGAATTCAGCTAATGCTTCATTAACATTAAAAATGTGGCAATAAAATACAGGTTCAACAGATAGTGATGGTATATTGATGCATAATGAGTCGGGGAATTAAATTCTATTGATATACAACAAAGTAATGATCATCAAAGGCAGACGCAGTACATACTGTTAAATGAAAGAAAAATCTATGGCTTTAAAAAATAGTAATTTTGACACTGGCAATTAGAATTTATACTAGACTAACATTTCCTGTTCTGGAAAGACTGTTCATCACTCTAGTTATCATCACAGTCTGTATTACAGTGACAAGTAACATCTGTTATACACTGTAGATAACAGGATCCGCATGTGCAATAGGTGATGTCACAGCTCACCTCCTCCTCCTGTACAATGACTGATACCACCTCTATATACAGTAGATAACACAGGATCCACCATTCACAATAGGTGATATCACAGCTCACCTCCTCCTCCTGTACAATGACTGATAACACCTCTATATACAGTAGATAACACAGGATCCACCATTCACAATAGGTGATATCACAGCTCACTCTCCTCCTCCTGTACAATGACTGATAACACCTCTATATACAGTAGATAACACAGGATCCACCATTCACAATAGGTGATATCACAGCTCACCTCCTCCTCCTGTACAATGACTGTAACACCTCTATATACAGTAGATAACACAGGATCCACCATTCACAATAGGTGATATCACAGCTCACCTCTCCTCCTGTACAATGACTGATAACACCTCTATATACAGTAGTAAAGGATCACATTCACATGGTATCACTCACTTTCTACAATATGATGATAACCTCTATATACAGTAGATCACAGGATCCACTTCACATAGGTGATACAAGTCTCTCCGACATGATGATACACCTCTAATACAGAAGATAACACAGGATCCACCATTCACAATAGGTGATATCACAGCTCACCTCCTCCTCTGTACAATGACTGATTACACCTTATATACAGTAGATAAACAGGATCCACCATTCACAATAGATGATATCACAGCTCACCTCCTCCTCCTGTACAATGACTGATAACACCTCTATATACAGTAGATAACACAGGATCCACCATTCATAATAGGTAACGTCACAGCTCACCTCTTCCTCCTCCTGTACAATGACTGATAACACCTCTATATAAAGTAGATAACACAGAATCCAACATTCACAATAGATGGTATCACAGCTCACCTCCTCTCCTGTACAATGACTGATAACACCTCTATATACAGTAGATAACACAGGATCCACCATTCACAATAGGTGATGTCACAGCTCACCTCCTCCTCCAGTACAATGACTGATAACCTCTATATACAGTAGATAACACAGGATCCACTATTAACAATAGGTGATATCACAGCTCACCTCCTCCTCCTGTAAATGACTGATAACACCTCTATATAAAGTAGATAACACAGGATCCACCATTCACAATAGGTGATATCACAGCTCACCTCCTCCTCCTGTATAATGACTGATAACACCTCTATATACAGTAGATAACACAGGATCCACCATTCACAAAAGGTGATATCACAGCTCACCTCCTCCTCCTGTACAATGACTGATAACACCCCTATGTACAGTAGATAACACAGGATCCACCATTCACAATAGGTGATGTCACAGCTCACCTTCTTTTCCTGTATAATGATTGATAACACCTCTATATACAGTAGATAACACAGGATCCACCATTCACAATAGGTGATGTCACAGCTCACCTCCTCCTGTATAATGACTAATAACACCCCTATATACAGTAGATAACACAGGATCCACCATTCACAAAAGGTGATATCACAGCTCACCTCCTCCTCCTGTACAATGACTGATAACACCCTATATACACTAGATAACACAGGATCACCATTCACAATAGGTGATGTCACAGCTCACTTCTTTTCCTGCATAATGATTGATAACACCTCTATATACAGTAGATAACACAGGATCACCATTCACATTAGATGATATCACAGCTCACCTCCTCCTGTATAATGACTGATAACACCTCTATTTACAGTAGATAACACAGGATCCACCATTCACAATAGATGATATCACAGCTCACCTCCTCTCCTGTACAATGACTGATAACACCTCTATATACAGTAGATAACACAGGATCCACCGTTCACAATAGGTGATGTCACAGCTCACCTCCTCCTCCTGTACAATGACTGATAACCTCTATTACAGTAGATAACACAGGATCCACTATTAACAATAGGTGATATCACAGTCACCTCCTCCTCCTGTACAATGACTGATAACACCTCTATATAAAGTAGATAACAAGGATCCACCATTCACAATAGGTGATATCACAGCTCACCTCCTCCTCCTGTATAATGACTGATAACACCTCTATATACAGTAGATAACACAGGATCCACCATTCACAAAAGGTGATATCACAGCTCACCTCCTCCTCCTGTACAATGACTGATAACACCCCTATATACAGTAGATAACACAGGATCCACCATTCACAATAGGTGATGTCACAGCTCACCTTCTTTTCCTGTATAATGATTGATAACACCTCTATATACAGTAGATAACACAGGATCCATCATTCACAATAGGTGATGTCACAGCTCACCTTTTCTTGCTGCATAATGATTGATAACACCTCTATATACAGTAAATAACACAGGATCACCATTCACATTAGATGATATCACAGCTCACCTCCTCCTGTATAATGACTGATAACACTCTATATACATTAGATAACACAGGATCCACCATTCACAATAGGTGATATCACAGCACACCTCCTCCTGTACAATGACTGATAAACCTCTATATACAGTAGGTAACACAGGATCCACCATTCACAATAGATGATATCACAGCTCACCTCCTCCTGTACAATGACTGATAACACCTCTATATACAGTAGATAACACAGGACCCATCATTCACAATAGGTGATATCACAGCTCACCTCCTCCTCCTGTACAATGACTGATAACACCCCTATATACAGTAGATAACACAGGATCCACCATTCACAATAGGTGATGTCACAGCTCACCTTCTTTTCCTGTATAATGATTGATAACACCTCTATATACAGTAGATAACACAGCATCCACCATTCACAATAGGTGATGTCACATCTCACCTCCTCCTCCTGTACAATGACTGATATACACCCCTATATACAGTAGATAACACAGGATCCACCATTCACAATAGGTGATGTCACAGCTCACCTTCTTTTCCTGTATAATGATTGATAACACCTCTATATACAGTAGATAACACAGGATCCACCATTCACAATAGGTGATGTCACAGCTCACCTTTTTTTCCTGCATAATGATTGATAACACCTCTATATACAGTAGATAACACAGGATCCACCATTCACATTAGATGATATCACAGCTCACCTCCTCCTGTATAATGACTAATAACACCCCTATATACAGTAGATAACACAGGATCCACCATTCACAATAGGTGATATCACAGCTCACCTCCTCCTGTACAATGACTGATAACACCTCTATATACAGTAGATAACACAGGATCCACCATTCACAATAGGTAATGTCACAGCTCACCTCCTCCTCCTGTATAATGACTGATAACACCTCTATATACAGTAGATAACACAGGATCCACCATTCACAATAGGTGATGTCACAGCTCACCTTCTTTTCCTGTATAATGATTGATAACACCTCTATATACAGTAGATAACACAGGATCCACCATTCACAATAGGTAATGTCACAGCTCACCTCCTCCTCCTGTATAATGACTGATAACACCTCTATATACAGTAGATAACACAGGATCCACCATTCACAATAGATGATATCACAGCTCACCTCCTCCTCCTGTACAATGACTGATAACACCTCTATATACAGTAGATAACACAGGATCCACTATTAACAATAGGTGATATCACAGCTCACCTCCTCCTCCTGTACAATGACTGATAACACCTCTATATAAAGTAGATAACACAGGATCCACCATTCACAATAGGTGATATCACAGCTCACCTCCTCCTCCTGTATAATGACTGATAACACCTCTATATACAGTAGATAACACAGGATCCACCATTCACAATAGGTGATGTCACAGCTCACCTTCTTTTCCTGTATAATGATTCATAACACCTCTATATACAGTAGATAACACAGGATCCATCATTCACAATAGGTGATGTCACAGCTCACCTTTTTTTCCTGCATAATGATTGATAACACCTCTATATACAGTAAATAACACAGGATCAACCATTCACATTAGATGATATCACAGCTCACCTCCTCCTGTATAATGACTGATAACACCTTCTATATACATTAGATAACACAGGATCCACCATTCACAATAGGTGATATCACAGCTCACCTCCTCCTGTACAATGACTGATAACACCTCTATATACAGTAGATAACACAGGATCCACTATTCACAATAGATGATATCACAGCTCCTCCTCCTGTACAGTGACTGATAACACCTCTATGTACAGTAGATAACACAGGATCCACCATTCACAATAGGTGATATCACAGCTCACCTCCTCCTGTACAATGACTGATAAACCTCTATGTACAGTAGATACACAGGATCCACCATTCACAATAGATGATATCACAGCTCACCTCCTCCTCCTGTACAATGACTGATAACACCCCTATATACAGTAGATAACACAGGATCCACCATTCACAATAGGTGATGTCACAGCTCACCTTCTTTTCCTGTATAATGAGTGATAACACCTCTATATACAGTAGATAACACAGGATCCACCATTCACGATAGGTGATATCACAGCTCACCTCCTCCTCCTGTACAATGACTGATAACACCTCTATATACAGTAGGTAACACAGGATCCACCATTCACAATAGATGATATCACAGCTCACCTCCTCCTGTACAATGACTGATAACACCTCTATATACAGTAGATAACACAGGACCCATCATTCACAATAGGTGATATCACAGCTCTCCTCCACCTGTATAATGATTGATAACACCTCTATATACAGTAGGTAACACAGGATCCACCATTTACAATAGATGATATCACAGCTCACCTCCTCCTGTACAATGACTGATAACACCTCTATATACAGTAGATAACACAGGTCCCATCATTCACAATAGGTGATATCACAGCTCACCTCCTCCTGTACAATGACTGATAATCCTCTATATACAGTAGATAACACAGCATCCACCATTCACAATAGGTGATGTCACATCTCACCTCCTCCTCCTGTACAATGACTGATAACACCTCTATATACTGTAGATAACACAGGATCCACCATTCACAATAGGTGATGTCACAGCTCACCTCCTCCTCCTGTACAATGACTGATAACACCTCTATATACAGTATATAACACAGGACCCCCATTCACAATAGGTGATGTCACAGCTCACCTCCTCCTGTACAATGACTGATAACACCTCTATATACAGTAGATAACACAGGATTTATCATTCAGAATAGATTATATCACAGCTCACCTCCTCCTGTACAATGACTGATAACACCCCTATATACAGTAGATAACACAGGATCCACCATTCACAATAGGTGATGTCACAGCTCACCTCCTCCTGTACAATGACTGATAACACCTCTATATACAGTAGATACCACAGGATCCACCATTCACAATAGGTGATGTCACAGCTCACCTTTTTTTCCTGCATAATGATTGATAACACCTCTATATACAGTAGATAACACAGGATCCACCATTCACATTAGATGATATCACAGCTCACCTCCTCCTGTATAATGACTGATAACACCCCTATATACAGTAGATAACACAGGATCCACCATTCACAATAGGTGATATCACAGCTCACCTCCTCCTGTACAATGACTGATAACACCTCTATATACAGTAGATAACACAGGATCCACCATTCACAATAGGTAATGTCACAGCTCACCTCCTCCTCCTGTATAATGACTGATAACACCTCTATATACAGTAGATAACACAGGATCCACCATTCACAATAGATGATATCACAGCTCACCTCCTCCTCCTGTACAATGACTGATAACACCTCTATATACAGTAGATAACACAGGATCCACCATTCACAAAAGGTGATATCACAGCTCACCTCCTCCTCCTGTACAATGACTGATAACACCCCTATATACAGTAGATAACACAGGATCCACCATTCACAATAGGTGATGTCACAGCTCACCTTCTTTTCCTGTATAATGATTCATAACACCTCTATATACAGTAGATAACACAGGATCCATCATTCACAATAGGTGATGTCACAGCTCACCTTTTTTTCCTGCATAATGATTGATAACACCTCTATATACAGTAAATAACACAGGATCAACCATTCACATTAGATGATATCACAGCTCACCTCCTCCTGTATAATGACTGATAACACCTCTATATACATTAGATAACACAGGATCCACCATTCACAATAGGTGATATCACAGCTCACCTCCTCCTGTACAATGACTGATAACACCTCTATATACAGTAGATAACACAGGATCCACTATTCACAATAGATGATATCACAGCTCTCCTCCTCCTGTACAGTGACTGATAACACCTCTATGTACAGTAGATAACACAGGATCCACCATTCACAATAGGTGATATCACAGCTCACCTCCTCCTGTACAATGACTGATAACACCTCTATGTACAGTAGATACACAGGATCCACCATTCACAATAGGTGATATCACAGCTCACCTCCTCCTCCTGTACAATGACTGATAACACCCCTATATACAGTAGATAACACAGGATCCACCATTCACAATAGGTGATGTCACAGCTCACCTTCTTTTCCTGTATAATGAGTGATAACACCTCTATATACAGTAGATAACACAGGATCCACCATTCACGATAGGTGATATCACAGCTCACCTCCTCCTCCTGTACAATGACTGATAACACCTCTATATACAGTAGGTAACACAGGATCCACCATTCACAATAGATGATATCACAGCTCACCTCCTCCTGTACAATGACTGATAACACCTCTATATACAGTAGATAACACACGGACCCATCATTCACAATAGGTGATATCACAGCTCTCCCCCACCTGTATAATGATTGATAACACCTCTATATACAGTAGGTAACACAGGATCCACCATTCACAATAGATGATATCACAGCTCACCTCCTCCTGTACAATGACTGATAACACCTCTATATACAGTAGATAACACAGGACCCATCATTCACAATAGGTGATATCACAGCTCACCTCCTCCTGTACAATGACTGATAACTCCTCTATATACAGTAGATAACACAGCATCCACCATTCACAATAGGTGATGTCACATCTCACCTCCTCCTCCTGTACAATGACTGATAACACCTCTATATACTGTAGATAACACAGGATCCACCATTCACAATAGGTGATGTCACAGCTCACCTCCTCCTCCTGTACAATGACTGATAACACCTCTATATACAGTAGATAACACAGGATCCACCATTCACAATAGGTGATATCACAGCTCACCTCCTCCTCCTGTACAATGACTGATAACACCTCTATATACAGTATATAACACAGGACCCACCATTCACAGTAGGTGATGTCACAGCTCACCTCCTCCTGTACAATGACTGATAACACCCCTATATACAGTAGATAACACAGGATCCACCATTCACAATAGGTGATGTCACAGCTCACCACCTCCTCCTGTACAATGACTGATAACATCTCCATATACAGTAGATACCACAGGATCCACCATTCACAATAGGTGATGTCACAGCTTACTTCCTCCTCCTGTACAATGACTGATAACACCTCTATATACAGTAGATAACACAGGATCCAGCATTCACAATAGGTGATATCACAGCTCACCTCCTCCTGTACAATGACTGATAACACCTCTATATACAGTAGATAACACTCGATAAAAATAGGTGGGTCACTTTTTATTATAGACTGTGAAATGAAACCGAGCAGGAAGAATATCCAATGAGCTGATGATCATAAAGCCGTCCCAGACACCCCTCCTAATTGCCTTTTAACCCTCCTCAGTAACTTAATATCCCTGTGAAGTATCCTGCCATATCCCCCATTGCAGCTAGACCCAATAACCCGGCTTATAATGACTCATCAGGAAAAAATGCCATCAGATATACGGTCGCTTTAAAGTGACTACATCTAGGTCTTGCCAGATCCTCTATTTATAAATATTTTACATTATTATTGACTTTTTATTTATTAGTTCAGTGTTAAACTCGTTACTGTCACTGCTCAGACTTCACTACAATAAAATTCATGCAGTGGAAAATTAGACTCGGGAACAAGTTGAGACTTTGGAAAATCAGCCAACACTATGAGCCCTCTCCCGTCTCCCGTTCTGCAATCCGCCGTCTTTTTATTTCACCTTTATATGTTGCCTTACAGCTAGAGCAGTCAATTCCGTATATTACATCTCACGTTTGATCTCGGTTTACCTGCTCGTCTTCTTCTGTCTCTCCTTATCCGGAGACGTTTTCCATTTGTAGGTCACTTCAATGTGATCGTTTTATAGGTTCCCTCTAAGTCGTCTATTTATCACCAGTAATAACCCAAATTACTATTCATATTTTTACCGTTTCTTTTCTTTTTTTATATTCTTCTCTGTTTAAATTTCTGCCGAGCCCTAAAAATCTTTACAAAGTAGCATGGAGATGTCTGTGGAGCGGACTGTCACAAGGTACCGCACCTTGATTGAGCCTTCCTCATTTTAAGCTTCAGTGTTTCCAGAAGTTCACTGGCTTATGTTATAGAAAATTAAAAAAAAAAGAATTTTTTTTTTATATTTAAATGTCACTTCTATAGAAAACTTATAATGTTCCGTAACTTGTCTAAACTATTGAACCTCGGTAGAAGAGATAAGGCTACTGGACCGAAACCAATATCCAAGGTAATGGTTGGAAGTGGATGATAAGGACTGAATTGTTCTTCTCAACGGGACCTTAAAGGACAAGGGACAAGGTCAGGTGCCCAAACCAGACCTGCAAAGGTGCAATGAAGTTCTATAAAGATCTCATATGAAAGGTATGTATAAGGCATTTCCTTCACGATCTATTGAAATTTCATATTGCCCACTCATTACACTGATGAGCGGCAGTTACCCCGAAACACAGCGTCTGTAGTTTGGGGTTCTGATCTGGCACAAATCCTTGGTCATATTAAAAGGCTTGTTAAAGAGTCGACTATGACTTTGAGGATAGCTACCTAAAGGTGGCGCTAGAGTCATCCACTTCTTCATTGAAGTGACAATTTGCACATTGCCCATATTCATCTACTACAACCTCTTCTTATAATTACATATAGGGCATATGTATACCATGAAAACCCCTATTCTGGGAATCCAGGTTATAGCCACAAAGTTTTACCCCTTGCTCATCCATATATTAAATGTTCACTGATTATGTGCCACGATCAATCTCTGACTGGCCGGCAGAAGGCCGGAGAATCCACCGGTGGGCCCCTTTACAGTGTCACATGACTTACTGCCCCAAAATAATCAGTAGTTGGCAAAATGCACTTGCTTTACTATATAGAGATAAAGGAATCATCTCATAATTCATAATTCATTTAGCAAACTTCCCAATGTATTATTATATGGAGGCTTAAGTAAGCCGGTGCATGTAGTTAATCAGTGGCCACCAGAGTCAGTATTACTGGTTGGTCTCCATCGTCTCAGTCTGACACTGGGTACAACCACCATGCAATACAGAATTCACAGTCAGCTTTTCTCCACAATTTCAATAGTTGTTTGTGGGTTTCAGAAACTGAACCCCTGGCGATCAACAGATTGAATGGATAAAATAGCCTCTTTAAAATCATAAAGAAATCATGCTCTCTTGTAACGATCAGTTGGATGCTCAAACAGACTTGACTCAAGTACTAAGTATAATGGAAGTCAATGAGGAACTTGCACAATTTTCCAGATCTTTCCATTGACCTCCATTGTATTCAGTATTCGAGTCGA
Organism: Allobates femoralis; assembly: GCA_033576535.1. Taxonomy (NCBI): domain Eukaryota; kingdom Metazoa; phylum Chordata; class Amphibia; order Anura; family Aromobatidae; genus Allobates; species Allobates femoralis. The sequence goes on along the minus strand of JARQOC010000010.1, from coordinate 96,436,183 downwards.
GCTCGTCTGAGTGTCCAAATGATAGTTATGAGTACTGAGTATCATGGAAGTGTGACGATCATCCATTGTGAGGCTGAGCTGCTAGAAAGGCAGCACCCAGAGAAACCCTGAGACCCTTTACCCCTATAGAGGGATCTGGAATTACAGCAGAGCTTAAGAGGTAGCTGCCTATGATGAGCAGCGGACCGGAGTAGGAAGGTTGCCAGGAAGGGAATATTAAATAAGGACCCGAAAGTGTAGTCAGGAGTAAGAGTCAAAACCGGGAGGGCAGCAAAGGTACAAAATCATAAGCCTGTAGAAGGGTCAAAAATTCAGGCAAAGGTCAGCGTCAAAACCGGGAGGGCAGCAAAGGTATAAAATTGTCAAGCGGTAACAGGGTCAAAAATCCAGGCAAAGGTCAGAGTCAAAACCAAACACTCATTAGATCGCTGGGGAAACGAAGACTATATATGGCGGCCTGCAGGACAGGCTCCAAATTATTTGAAGAGCGTGGTTCCCTCCCATAGGCTGGAGCTCACAGCCTGATGACCTCATCCGGTTGGCCTCTAGAACCAGGCCAGACGGTGATGCATGACTGGCACCAACCACCCTACTTCTGACAGAAGAACCAAGCCTGCGCCTACCAGACGCCTCTGCAAGACCCTCTCTTCTGTTACCAACATCACCCAGAGGAGAAACACGGCAATGCCTAGTGACAGAGGCCGGTGTCAAAGGAGCAGGTCCATATGAGGATATAGCCCTTCTATCACCGACCCACCAGCTTAAGGAGTCCAGCGTCTCCGAGCGGCCGAGCAGGAACACCAGCCACCGAATCCAGCGACAACGTGACAGGAAGTCAATGGAGAACTTTAGCATTTTTCTGGATGATCTTTCCATTAACTTCAATTACACTAGATAACAATCAGTTGAATGTTTGGGCGCGCTTGGCTTGAATACCAAGTATCATGGAAGTCAAGAGGAACTCACATATTTTTCCGAAGATTTTTCTATTGACTTCCATTATACATGGTACTCGAGTCGAGCTTGTCCGAGCTTGTCCCACTGAACATTACAGATACCGAGTACAACGGAAGATCTTCCAGAAAAATGCTCGAGTTCCCTCTTGATTACAGTAATCCTCGGAGTCGGCACTCATACAAAACAGTTTGATAATTGGACGAGCTCAACTCAAGTACTGAGTATAATGGAAGTCAATGAGGAACTCCAGCATTCCGGAAGACCCAAAAGCATCTAACTGCTTGTTATGAGTACTGAGCACCTGTGTATGGTAGTGTTCCCTCATCACTAGTACTTATTTAATGTTTTCTTATTATAAAAAATATAAAGACCCTATAAAGACCCCTGAGAATGGCTCTGCGGAATGATACCTGTGTTGGATCCGCTCATATTTCCTCCTCCTGTCGGTTTCTGACACAAGTATATTTGTTTCTAATTCTATCTCTCATCACATCTTCTCACATCCGTCCTTGTTATATTTTAATTAAGGCCTTTCATTTTTTTTTAATCTTATATTGAGAAATAAATAATTCCTGAACTTTGCAAAGTCTGCATTGTGAAGAAACCGGATATTTTTGAGACATCTTTACTTTGCAGTCGCAGACAGTAAATTTATATCATTTATCACTTAAAGACAAACTTAACACATTCAATCTTGGTAGTTGTCAGTAAACTCATCTGTTATGTTCTTTCTAGTCTTCCATTTTGATGAAGCTTGAGAATTACACTGTTTAATTACAGGGTTTACTAACATACTGCATGAGATCGATTTTCGTAATATTTCCCCAAAATAGCACCATATAATGTCTGTGTTGTACTGTGTATTGCTGGCTTAAAAATGGGTCAAAGTGGAACTCCAGGGAGATAAACATTTTTTGTACTATCCCTGCCCTCCTACATGATGAAGCAGAGCTAGACACTACAGTTCTAGGATCTGTAGATCCCTTATAATCAATACAATTATATCTGCTCTTCAGCCCTCACCCCTCCTTTATGGGACATAGAAATTCAGTGATGCTGCAGCAGAAAGCAGGAATAATGTTGGGGGTGTGGACCCTATAGGCTCCAAGATCCACTTACATTCCTGCCCCCTCACACTTCTGTTTGAACAGGGGGTGTGGTCTGCGGGCTCCATGTCACAGGACATACTGTGCTTTATAATAAAACTTTGGGATGTAAACCGTGTCTAATAGATGCTGCAGAGATGTCTCAATGCTTTGCTGTATGACTGAGGAGACAGTGACAATCCATAGAAAGTTTCAGGGGACAGGATTGTAGTCCGACCATGAGGGCAGTGGCTACGCCCCCTTCCAGACCCCATGCCCATACAGAACTGTGAGGGGGCTGGAATGTAACATGATCCTGGAGGCCCCAGGTCCACAACTCCGGCTCACCTCCTGTCACTGCAGCAGCATCTCTGAATTTCTCTATCCCCTAAGGAAGGGGTGAGAGCTGAGGAGCAGATATGATTTTATTGATTTGTAAGTGATCTATAGATCCTAGAACTGCAGTATAAGCTTTGCTTCATCATGTAGGAGGGCAGGGACAGTACACAAAAGTTTTATCTCCTCGGAGTTCCCCTTTAAATGAGAATCCATCAGTGAGCTCATCCTCATGGGAGAGTGTGTACTCCTTTCTCTAAAAAATGCTAATGCGGTAAAACGAGGGACACCAGCACAATAACTATGGTGGTCCACTCACCTGATGAGGTTGTGATGTGTCACAAACCAACATAAAGAGCCTGGCCGCTGCAGATCCCGTAGAAGAAACAGCGTTGCAAAGGAGAAAAAGATCGGGATTTATCCGCGCTCGACCACAAGGAGATCCAGGATAGGAAAGGCACACTTTATTCACACACGGAACACACAAATTGCCGACGCATTTCGTGGCCTCCTGGCCACTTCTTCAGGGCATAAACTTCCCTGAAGAAGTGGCCAGGAGGTCACGAAACGCGTCGGCAATTTGTGTGTTCCGTGTGTCTTTCCTATCCTGGATCTCCATGTGGTCGAGTGCGGATAAATCCCGATCTTTTACTCCTTTGCAACACTTCTTTCTCTGACTTTTTTGAGTTCCTCTCAGCCAATTTGTGACCAAAGACCGCATCAAAGTTGAATAAGCTGCAAAACCAAGAGCCTGGAAAGGAAAAACTGAATGAAAACAATTATTCTTTAGCCCTTAATACATCTATTTAAGAAAAAAAAAGACTTCACATGTTCACAGCTCCTTCAAGAACCTCATTAAAACGTTAAAAAAACTCCTTAAAATGTCTAATATCAAGCATAATAAAATAATAATAAAAAAAACTGGAGATCCCCCACAAGGGCAAGTGAAAGGTAACACCCAGTTTTGAATTTTACAGGAGGGAAAAATGCAACATTGAATTCTAAGAATATATTTGATACATGCCCTGAGGAAGTGGTCAGGTGACCACGAAACGCGTCGGCGGATCCTGTGTGTTGTGTGATATTTGCTAAATAAAGAATCCTTATCCAAATCCTTCTGGTCAGCGCGGTGTACACTCCTGCCTGGAATTACTACAAACTTGTGCCAAGAATATATTTGATGATACAGTGCCTACAAGTAATCTTCAACCCCCTGCAGATTTAGCTGGTTGACACATGCGGAATTAACTTGGCATTGTGACATTTGGACTGTAGATCAGCCTGGAAGTGGGAAATGCACTGCAGCCAAAAAGATTTTTTAATTTTTTTTTTTTTTTTTTAAAGCGTTAAAAGTTAATTCAGAGGGTCATTTATTATTCAACCCCTCAAACCACCAGCATTCTGTTTGGTCCCCCTAAAGTATTAAGAAGTAGTTTAGGCACAAAGAACAATGAGCTTCACATGTGTGGATTAATTATCTCTTTTGCCAGCCTTTTCTGACTATTTAAGACCCTCCCCAAACTTGTGAACAGCACTCATTCATGGTCAACATGGGAAAGACAAAGGAGCATTCCAATGCCATCAGAGACAAGATCGTGGAGGGTCACAAGGCTGGCAAGGGGTACAAAAGCCTTTTCAAGGAGTTGGCCCTACCTGTCTCCACTGTTGGGAGCATCATCCGGAAGTAGAAGGCTTATGGAACTACTGTTAGCCTTCCACGGCCTGGACAGCCTTTGAAAGTTTCCTCTCGTGCTGAGGCCAGGCTTGTCCGAAGAGTCAAGGCTAACCCAAGGACAACAAGGAAGGAGATCCGGGAAGATCTCATGGCAGCGGGGACGTTGGTTTCAGTCAATACCATAAGTAACGTACTCCACTTCAATAGTCTCCGTTCCAGACGAGCCCGTAAGGTACCTTTACTTTCAAAGCGTCATGTCAAGGCTCGTCTACAGTTTGCTCATGATCACTTGGAGGACTCTGAGACAGACTGTTTCAAGGTTATATGGTCTGATGAGACCAAGATCGAGATCTTTGGTGCCAACCACACACGTGACGTTTGGAGACTGGATGGCACTGCATACGACCCCAAGAATACCATCCCTACAGTCAAGCATGGTGGTGGCAGCATCATGCTGTGGGGCTGTTTCTCAGCCAAGGGGCCTGGCCATCTGGTCCGCATCCATGGGAAGATGGATAGCACGGCCTACCTGGAGATTTTGGCCAAGAACCTCCGCTCCTCCATCAAGGATCTTAAGATGGGTCAGAATTTCATCTTCCAACAAGACAACGACCCAAAGCACACAGCCAAGAAAACCAAGGCCTGGTTCAAGAGGGAAAAAATCAAGGTGTTGGAGTGGCCTAGTCAGTCTCCTGACCTTAACCCAATTGAAAACTTGTGGAAGGAGCTCAAGATTAAAGTCCACATGAGACACCCAAAGAACCTAGATAACTTGGAGAAGATCTGCATGGAGGAGTGGGCCAAGATAACTCCAGAGACCTGTGCCGGCCTGATCAGGTTTTATAAAAGACGATTATTAGCTGTAATTGCAAACAAGGGTTATTCCACAAAATATTAAACCTAGGGGTTGAATAATAATTGACCCACACTTTTATGTTTAAAATTTATTAAAATTCAACTGAGCAACATAACTTTTTGGTTTGTAAGATTTATGCTTCTGTTAATAAATCCTACTCTCGTTTGCAGTTTGAAGGCTCTAACTTATTTGCATCTTATCAAACCACCTAAATCAGCAGGAGGTTGAAGACTACTTGTAGGCACTGTATATCACCAGCAATGAGGAAAAGCAGAGAGTGTTATATAGGTAGGAGCATGAGATAGTCGTGTGTGTCCGAAGACCAAAGATTTTATGTAGAGACACAATTCTGAGTGGGTGGTGAGATGAGTGGAAAAGACGGAGGGAGAGATGACCAGTTCATTACTAGATGGAGGCATTAGGGGGATTAATAAAAGATGTGAAATATTATAGGAGTGACATTGGAAAGGAACAGAAGCATTGTTTACAGTGTATAAATATCCAGTTACCTTCAGGTCCCTTCCAGTCCAATTCTGGTCTAATTCAATACAGCATATTTAAATGAAGCACTTAAGATGATGTATTGACCAGACTAAAGTCTGACAAGACTCAGTCAAAATATATCAAATGCAATCAGGTGAGGACTCCTCTTGACAATTTTATCAAAAGAAATAGATGTAGAAAACGTATGCAGAGTAAACAAAAGGTTGTAAAAAGAAAGTGGGGGGAGTGTTGGTAGTGAGAAGTTACAGACATAACAGAAAATAATATGTAGCAAGCAAGCAGTGACATAACTTGAAGCTCAAGGGCCCCAATTCAAAAGCTCCAAAGGGGCCCTGATATTGAATTTTTAATAGTATTAGCTTTTTCTATTGGACAAATTGACTTTTGGGGCATCCTGGGTGTGATTGCAATCCCTGAACCTATTGTAGTTTGCAAGAACGGAGGGTGTCTCAGAGAATGGAAAGGCTGGGTAGTAGTGAAATGATACCAGAATTGGAATATGAGAATATGAGAACAGATTATCTAGTAAAGAAGTATCTGAAGGACCCGAGTGTTTTACAAAAACAGATTTGGATTATAAGGTTATTCAAGATTGAATGAAATTGGCCTGGGCTCGAGCAGGTGAGAACTGCTTATCTTGTTATTTTACAGTATTCTCTGTCTCTCCCCCAATTTTTTACCAATTTTGCACAACCCCTTTAAGGGTTCTTTCAGGAATCTGAATCTATGTGGATAAATAGCATACAGAAGTAGGTCATGAATCTATTACATGGCTATTGTGGTTTAAATTGCCGATCGAGGGCTGAAATTGGCTTTCAAGAGCCGGACAGATGATCATTTCAACTTCCTCTCAATCTGCACAGATTATGGCGAGAATACAGACCAATTTAACATTCTTATCTGCATCAGAGATGCATACAACGGGATAATTTCACAGATCACTCAAGAGAAAAATGCATGTCTCTTGAAACCGAGGGAATATATCTGAGATCAACAGAGTCAAACTGCACAGGTGAATTACACGTGACAGCGGGTGGAAAACCATCCAGAAGGATGGAGGCGAGAAGGGAAAATAAAATGAAAGTGTGCACTATATTGGAAGATTTCTGGATGATTATACAGGTATGTAACATGAAATTCAGTATTGTGGTCTATTATTGGACCAGTGTTGAGGTGATCTGAACCTATTGGAAGTTCTTCTGTTTCCAGGGGCATAACTGGAAGCTGGTGGGGCAGGGGCCCGTAACTATTATGGGACTTATATAGTATTGGCATTTTGGGCCCTTTAGGCTCCAGCTGAAACTGCAACCTCTGAACCCATCATAATTACACCCCAATCTGGTTACAAGCTGGACCAGAACAATATTGAAGAGTGAGCACTATCATGTTCAGGTGCTTGGTAATCGTAGCAAAGCAGTTGGGTGCTCAGATGGCATTGGTGATGAGTGGGCATTACCATGCTTAGGTGCTCAGTAATTATAACGAGTAGTTGGGGGCTCGGTTGGGAAATGCTAGTGATAAGTGGGCACTACCATGCTTGGGTGCTTGTAATCGTAACAAGTACTTTAGCTTCTTAGATAGCTGCTAGTGTGATGAGCACAAACCATGCTCAGGTGCTTGGTAATCACACAAGCCGTTAGCTTCTCAGATAGCCTCTAGTGATGAGCATGAGCACAACCATGCTCAGATGCATGGTAATGGGGAAACAGCTCTTGGTTTCTCAGATGGGTGCTGGTGATAAGTGAGCACTACCAGCAAGGGCTCAGTAATCGCAATGAGATGTTGCTTTCGAATAGCCTCTAGTGATGAGCAAGCACTACCATGCTCGGATGCTTTGTAACCAATGAGCTGTTGGCTTCTCAGATGGGTGCTGTAATGAGCGATCACTACCATGCTGGGTGCTCAGTAATTGTACAAGCATTGGGTGCTTGGATGGGCTCGAATCATGTACATAGTATAATGGAAGTAAATGAGGAACTTCAGCATTTTGGACGCTAGTGATGAGCACTGTAATACTTACACATCCCAAATTGATTAAATGGACACTTAGTAATGTGATGGAACGTCAAGAAAATCGAATTATCACTGACAAGCTTTCCTGCAAATATAAGCTGATTGCTGGTCATTTTATGGGTAAATCTGCTTATTTTTGGGGACTTTTTAAAAGTAAAGCAGATAACCCCTATACATTGAACTCCATCACTAGGTCAAAAACCTCCAGTTTTTACTATTATTTTATTCCTGCTGTTCCCTGATTATTCAGTTTATGTTTTTTCTAAACCTACTCTATGGTTTCAGAGATATGGGCTATTTTTTAGTGGTCAATTTTATGGTCTTTCTAAGGGGGCATGGTTTACAGGGTAATAATGCAGACACACCCCTGAAGATCCTATTGTAAAGACCATATAAAGCAGTTCTAAATATAATGGCCCATATCTCTGAAACCATATGGGATATTTAAGAAAAAAAGGGAAACAACTAAATATTCACGAGAGCAGAGGAATAATAAGAGCAAAAAATAACCACTTTGACCACTTTATATACAGCATTACAGTGTGACGCTAGTCACTTCAAAAACAACTTACAGGCTCAGAGACAAACAGGTGGTCAGGCAATCCTAGTTTCTGTTCCAGGAGAGTATGAGTGTCTGGACTACACAGAAACGTGGTCATATATCTGTCCTCGGTCAGGTTTTCTATTGGTAGCATGATGAGAATCAAGGGTTTAAGAAAGGCTTAAACAGGTAATGGTCCAGGGGTCAAATATGAGGAGAAGATAATATGAGAAACAGGCACAAAAGTAGTCAATGAACAGTCCAGGTCAGCTATGGCTGCTTTCATGAGCGGTAATTTACAGTTGTGGCAGACACAGCAGATATCACGCATGTAATGGCCAACTTGCGGCACGAATTCAGCAAGCCCCATTCATTCTCTATGGGGCTTGCAATCATGTGGGGCAAGTGCTGTTTTGCAGGATCCGGCAAATTTGGCAATTGTGGCCATTCCAAAAAACACTTCTAGCAGCGGTTTGTTGTGTGCCAAGTGCCGTATCCGACAAAACCGCACCTTACCACAAGCCCCGGATTCATGCCGCAAGTTGTCCGTTACACGGTAGATGCGGCAAAATCTGCCGAGATCTGTCGCAAATATGAATAAATGCTGATGTGAAAGGTCCCTTACAGAGATCAAGGTGTACACATGAGAGATAGCCACACAGTACTTCAGGTAAATGTATGATAGGAAACAATCTGGGGAAAGCTGCTGAGCTAAGTAACAGAGCAATCACAGGAAGTAGAGACTCCTGAGTAACCCAACCTTTCCCAGAACCCACATGGAGAATAACTCAGAACAGAATATACTGACAATTAACACACCTACAGCCAATAAAAGCACATGGCTAGAGAGCCTGTATATTCCTTGCATAAGATAAATCATTTTCTCCAAAGCGCCTCATCTTTACCGGCTGAAACCCATCAAATTTCCTATGCTGCACTAAAGCAATGTCAGCTTGTAAGTTGGGAAATTTTCTCACAAGGATTAGTCTGTTAGAATGTGAAACAGAAATTTCCTCTTGTAGTAATTTCATTTCTAATAAATATTTAAGTAACGCAAAGAACAGTTTTGCCCTGGATGCAAATGTTAAGTTCACATTTAAAGAGGCTTTTAGGTTTCTTGCTGTTTAATACTTGCCTTCAAGGTCTCTGATTACAGATATTTTGCGGTGCAATGAGGCTTACCTGCCATTTCATGCAAAAAAAATATATAATGGTGCGGCAACCTTGTTACATACAGATCATCCCTCTGCCTCTGTTCTGCTGGGTTTTATAAGGTAACAGGCATCAATCTTCCTAAGCCATGTACAATATGACATGTGAAATGTCAGACGTCCGGGCATGGAGAATTTTCATTTCAAGACCTCGAATGTTGAATGGTATGAAGATATAGAATTAATGCGTTGGCCCTGGAAAGATAAAAAAATGACCCCTATTAGGTCTAAAGCTCATATAACATTTTCACGGACTATTGGCTTCGTCTTAAGAAGGTGACAAAATGGAAAAAGTAATGTTCTTCCTTTCATATCCATTTGTAGAGTTTACAGCTGTTATTGTTTCCAAGCATCTAGTCGCCAACCTCATGGACAGCAGTGGTGCCCCCTGCAGGCAAGAAAAAAATGAGCTCAAGAGACATCAAGTACATCCAAGTATTTGCTCCAGATTTCACATAGAGATGTACCTTGGGGTGAAATATTCAAGGAATTTCTAACTACAGACATTGGTTGTAGAGTATTGGTGGATCCATTGTAGGCGCTCTCCCCACCTTGTGCTTACTTAGCTCTGCTATTACTGAATCAATCTTACAATTACACTGCCAGTTCTGAAATGAACTCTGTGACACACTCATCTCTACTATTAATGGATTAACTCTACCATTCCGATACTCTACAGTGAACTCACTGAAATACTCAGCTTTGCTGTCTTTGGATCAACTCTACCATACCAATGTCAGTTCTACATTGACCTCTGTGACAAACATAGCTCTGCTATCTCTAGATTAGCTCTACCATACTAATATCATCTCTACTTTGAACTCTGTGATAAACTAAGCTTTGTATCACTAGATCAACTCTACCATAGCAATATCATCTCTACATCGAACTCTGTGACAAACTCAGCTTTATATGTCTGGATCAATTCTAATATACCAATGTCATCTCTACATTCAACTCTGTGAGAAATACAGCTCTGCTTTTGCTTGATCAACTCTACCATACTGATGTCAGCTCTATATTGAACTCTGTGACAAACTTAGCTCTGCTATCGCTGGATCACATTACCACACCAATGTCAGCTGTACATTGAACTCTGTGACAAAGTCAGCACTGCTATTACTGGATCATCTCTACCATAGTGATGTTAACTCTACTTTGAACTCTGTGACAAACACAGCTCTGTTATCATTGGATCAATTCTGCGATACCAATGCCAGGTCTACATTGAACTTTGTAACAAATTCAGCACTACTATTACTGGATCAACTCTACCACAGCAATGTCAGCTCTACATTGATCACTATATAATCTCAGCTTGCTATGGCTTGATAATAGTATACCAATAGTATGACCAATGTCAGCTCTAGATTGAACTCTGTGAAAAACTCAGCTCTGCTATCCCTGGATCAACCTGCCATACCAATGTCAGCTCTAGATTGAACTCTGTGACAAACTCAGCTTTACTATAGCTGCATCAATTCTACTATACAAATGTAAGCTCTACATTGAACTCTGTGACAAAGTCAGCTTTACTATTGCTGCATCAATCTACTATACAAATGTCAGCTCTACATTGAACTCTGTGACAAACCTAGCTCTGCTAACAACTTGAAAATTTCTTTGCAGGAAAAAGTTAATAAAAAAAGCAAAAGTAACGGAGCAGAAAGGTAGTCAACACTTCTGTTTATGTCATCATATGGATTAGAGAAACATTGTCTCTGTTAGTAACGAACTGACCTAAAGTCAAACAGGAATTCCATGTCTCCTTACAAGATCAAGGGTCAAAAACTTGCATTTGTATGGAGCAAAGTTCAAGGCAGGTAGAGCTACGTATGAGGTGGAGAACAACCAGAGATCAGAATGAGCAAAAAACATTTGGACCTGGCCGAGGACAAAATATAGTTATAAAATGTAGAAAATAATCAAAAACACACCTTCACAGAGAAGGCATCCAAGTGACTTAGCTTAGCTTGGAAGAGGTATGGGAAGGCCTTAGTAATGCCTGCAAAACTCAATTGTAAGCTAATAAAGCCTGAAAAACCCAAGGATAAGCAAACAACACTGCAAACCCCAAGTATAAGCTGTTCTAGACTGCGAAACCCAAGTGTAAGCTAATAAATCCTGTGAAACCCATGGATAACCTGATATAGGTTGTCTCTTGTTTTTAGTACAAGGTTAGGGAGTTGCCTCCCCTTCACTGAGCTGTGCATTTATACTGCTTCCCATTGCTGTGTGACTCCATTTTGTGACCCAGGTATCTCTTTACCTTTGTTCACATTGGGGTCAGTTTTGACACGGAAAGGTTTTAAATTAGAAAGAGATAAGTAAGGCTAAGGTCAGACCTGAGTGTGCCCGTCGCCTGGCGGATGCACTTGAAATTTAGAAATTTGCAGGCTGAGTACATAGCATTACCGGCATGTAAGACTATGCATTACCTGTGTATTGATCCCTATGGCAACCAGCAGCCTAAAGCACCTGTGGGCTCCACACATATCTCCAGGATATGCGCTTTTGGAGAGCGCACAGGAAAATACTGCAAACAGCGCTCCCTGTGCGCTCATCAAAAGCACATATCCTGGAGTGGTGAGTGGAGCCAGAGGATGCGTGAGGCTGCTGGTTGCCATAGCCATCAATACACAGGCGGCGCCTAGCATTACATGCCGGTAATGCTATGCACTCAGCCTGCAAATTTATAAGTCTCAACCGCATCCGCCAGGCTAGAGCCATATGCAGGTCTGACCCTAACCTAATGTCCTGAAATGGGTACACAGTGACGTGGTGGGGTGACTTCTTATCTTTTTGCTTAGTTACCCGCTGTTTACCATGGATAGCAGCTCCCAGCGCTTCCTGAGAGGCGCTGGGAGCTGGCTTCTTGCTCGTCTCCCGGTGTCACACACAGCGATGCTGCTTGTCCACCGGGCGACCATCGCCGGGTTTTAGAGCAGGTTCTAAAACCTGGCGACCATCAAGCAGCGATTTATCGCTGGTTGATGCGTCCTGTCACACACGTCAATATCGCTGAAACGTCATGTGCAGCAGCGATATTGCACGTGATATTGACGTGTGTGACGCCCCCATTAGAGGCCCCTGGTGTGGAAACCATGGACTACCATAATAATGAAGAATACATCTGCGCTCTGGAAGTAAAAAAAAGAACAAAAATGTGAAACATGGTCTAGCAACACTGCTGAGAAAATACTAGATAAGGCAAATACAGGAAGCTAATGTAGAATGTAACAAAGGAAATAAGGCATAAGCATTGATGACATGGATTTGCCAATACATCAACTTAGGCCCCTTTCACATCAGCTTTTTTGCACTGATCGCGGCAGTTGCGGTGAAAAAAACGCAACTGCTGCGATTACCGCATAACGGCTGCACTTGCGGTTTACTTGCGGCAAGCCCAATACAATGTATATGCGGGCTTGTGGCAGGTGCGGCAAGTGCGGTGTCGGCACTTGCGGCAAGTGTGGCCGCGAAAAAAAAACGGGGCATGCCGCGTTTTTTTCGCGGCCGCACCTGCCGCAACTGCCAATACCGCACTTGCCGCACCTGCCGCAAGACCACATATACATTGTATTGGGCTTGCCGCAAGTAAACCGCAAGTGCAGCCATTATGCGGTAATCGCAGCAGTTGCGTTTTTTTCACCGCAACTGCCGCGATCAGTGCAAAAAAGCTGATGTGAAAGCAGCCTAAGTTTCTTCATTTTCAAATATTCCTAAGCAGTTTTGCTTTGCCTCATTTCCTCTGTTACATTCTACATTAGCTTCATATATTTGCCTTATCTAGGGTTTTCACAGCAGTTTTAATAGATAATTTTTCCCTTGTTCTTGTGTCCCAGAGTGCAGCTGTATATTTCCATATAGTTGTATTTTTTCAGTTGGCACCTGTTCACATTTGCTGGTGTTGCCAGTCAGTTTTTTCATATATTATTAATCATGGACTACCAGCATGGCCGCTGGACTAGGTTCATGTGAATCTTTTTGTTCAGCTCAAAAACCATTCATTTTCTCATTGTTTTTTATTTATCTGAATATTTATATTCTATCATTATTTAAGCTTTATACTTTGTGTTTCAATATGGGACAGGTTTAAAAGAAAGCAGATATCATCTTAAATGGACATTCTCAAATTTGGAGGAAATCCGTTACATGGTGGGGATCCCCACAGATCCTGAGAGCCTCATGTGAACGGAGCGGAGGTCAATTATGTGCACCACTGAACTCTTTATTCTTATGGGAATGCCAAAGACCAGTTGGGTATAGATAGAGGTCCTATGAAAAATGAATGGAGAGGCAGTGAACAAGATTGACCACCACTCCATTCACATGAGGTTCTTCAAATGGTTTTCAGGATCGGTAGGACACCCAATGGTTGGACCTTCAGCAATTGGAAAGCTGAGGATAGCAGATAACATCCAAATGTGAGACTACCACATCCCACTTTATAAGGAACCAGTCATGTGATAAAAGGCTATTAACCAGCAGATGTGGGGTTACCAGGTCGTATCGTTGACGGGATCGCTGGAACGTCGCCAAGTGTGACGGGACCCTATGTCCCACTCCAACAGGTATATTCTCACAACTAAACCTTAATCCCACAATAAACAATCACAGTAGTGATGTCTGACACTTTGTAATGCAGAATGAACACCTTCTATTATCCGTAATCCAACATATATAGGCATTCATTTGTTAGTGCTTAACCATGCTGAAGGTGTAACCGGCCTCCTTCCACTGGGGGGGAGCCCCTACATTTTTGCCTGAAGGCTTCCTCAGATCCAACATAAAATATACATTGATGGCCAATTGATAACTAATCTGCACCCATACACTTTGTATTATTGTACCCAATCCGGAGAATTCTGTGATAGGAGCTTATTTACCGTTCGTCTTCTGTTAGTAATTTTTCATTTGACAATCTATACATGTTAACCCAATGGGATTGTTGTTATTTGTGTTCACTACTCTAGATTTGTAATGTCTTTAATACTCTTTGTACAATGTATAATAAAGATGGAATCATTTTAAGACTAAAACGGGGGGGTGACAGGGTGTCCTCTTTGATACTTTGCCCAGGGCCCCACTTTGCCAAAAATCATCCCTAGGTACAGGACAAATATACCTTAGAAGTAGAGTCAGAAAAAATGTTGTGTATCCAAGTATACATCATATTACTAAGTTTTTAAATTCATGTATTTATGGCAATGATGCTTGATTTCTCCAAAAGTATACACCTAGTATACACCTTTTATATTTTCCGGTAAATTGTTTTTTTTTTGTACTCAAGTCCAGCTATTACTAAATACAGTAAATCTCACCTTTGTCTATTATTACTCTGATAGAGCTAAACCCAGCTTTAAGGCCTAGTAGCCGGGGATCTGACAGAAGAACAATTACTTGTAGTTAAATTACTATGTAGCTGTCATGGTCGGATCCGTCAAGGTCAACTTGTCCTCAATTATCCAATTCTTGATCGAGGAGAAAGCAGACAAATACCATATTGAAGCTTCTTCTAATTTCTCCCAAAGGGAAGGAATGAAATCCTAACAAAGCACAATCAGATTATTCCCTGGATTAAGACCTTCATACGGCAGACTGTGACCTTCTGTTCTTTAGTCTCGAAAAGTGGCCGAACCCAACTCCACCTTCCATATTGAATGGAGTTGTGATTATTAATAAACCCATTCCGTCATGACGTAATTCTATTATTGTTATGGCGTCCTGATATATATCGGTATTTATGGAAGTTGATAGATATTTTCTATAGTAACCCAGCAGCTGATGTGGGTTAATTCCTCAGCTTTTAAGATTAGGCGTCTGGTGGTCCGCCGTCCTCTGTAAATGAGAGGATTACTGATAGTCTGAGCCCGGTATGCCGAAATCATTCAGCGCATTCTGTATAAGTATTTATAATGACAAATGCTATGATACACTGTACAAACATAGCAAGAGTATTATAGGGAAAGCCGTCAGATTATCAACGCATTCCAAGATTATGTGTCACCTCTGTCTGCGCTACCGGTCCATGAGTCTCAATGGATGGCGGAGCAGCGGGAGAGGCTCCCGGGCCTCTCTCTCAGTCAGGGTGACAGATGTTTCATGTATTTGGGGTACTTGTAAATCGACATTTATGAGTCTGAACTGGAGATCATACAAGCTCTCAGCGATCACACACGTGTAGGGAGAACTATGTGAAGAATTCACCGCCTGATTTCTGTAAAATACTTAAATAAGCTATAAAGGAAAAATATGTGACCCAGTTGGAGGACCTCTGCGAATGCAGAATATACATGGAATTATTTATTTGATTATTTTTTTATATTTTTGGCCATTTTTACATGTATGTATGTATTTATTGATTATTGCAATTCATAAATATGTAGAGATTAATGCATATAATAAATATATTTACACACTTGGGGAACACAAATGGAGGTTTTTCACCCATATTATGGATCTCATTAACAATGAATAGTACCACCAACTGGGATTATATAGTGGGCACAAAACAGGATATGGATCTTAACACTGTGGGCTATACACTATAGACCCCGTCACACCTAGCGAGATCACTGATACGTCACAGGTTTTGTGACGCAACATCGACCTCACCAGCGATCTCGCTATGTTTGACACGTAGCAGCGACCGGGCCCCTGCTGTGACATCGCCGATCGTGTCGGAATGGCCTGGACCATTTTTTGATCGTCGGGTTCCCGCTGGCCAGCATGCATCGGTGTGTTTGACGCCTTAACAACGACCTCGTTGGCGACTCAGAACTCAGCCACGTAGGTCTGAGTCGTCAGACTAGCTGTTGTGTGACAGGGTCCCAACGACCGCCGAGGTCGTTATACGGGTCGCCATATCGTTGGTGCATCATTCAGTAGATCTGACTGTTTGACATCTCACCAGCGACCATGTAGCGATGTTCCAGCTATCCTTACCAGGTCGTATCGTTGTCGGGATCACTGGAACGTCGCCAAGTGTGACGGGACCCTATGTCCCACTCCAACAGGTATATTCTCACAACTAAACCTTAAAGGGAACCTGTCAAGTGGTTTATGCCTCCCCAGTTAGCACTGTCTGTACCTGTAGCTTTATAATACTATTCTAATCATCCCTGTCTGAGCTCATTGTGTAAAGTTATAGGTGAAAAAAAAGCATTTATACACTTACATTTCCTTATATAATGAGGCAGTCAGTCCCCAGCTTGGAGGACGGGGACTGTTTGGCAGGTTAATAGTTAACATTTCAGCCTTGTGCTAGAACATGTTGGGAGACCTGATCCGATGTCACAACCATGTGACTACAATAGGTGGAGCTAAGTTCTTATAGAACATAATACGTTTGCTGGCTTAGCTCTGCCCACTATGGTCACATGATCGTTACATCACACAGGTCCTTTAGCTATCCAAGTTAAAAGTGAGTTACCGTATATACTCATGTATAAGCCGACCCGTGTATAAGCCGACCCCCCTACTTTTGCCCCCAAAACCTGAGAAAACCTATTGACTTGTGTATAAGCCAAGGGTGGACCCCAGCACAGGTATACAGCCCCCAGCAGTGTGGTATACAGCAGCCTCCCCAGTGGTATATACAGGCCCCTGCAGTGTTACAGCAGCCTCCCCAGTGGTGTATACAGCAGCAGCCCCAGTGGTATATACAGCAGCAGCCCCCAGTGGTATATACAGCAGCAGCCCTAGTGGTATATACAGCAGCAGCCCCAGTGGTGTATACAGCAGCAGCCACAGTGGTGTATACAGCAGCAGCCCCAGTGGTGTATACAGCAGCAGCCCCATTTGTGTATACAGCAGCAGCCCCAGTGGTGTATACAGCAGCAGCCCCAGTGGTGTATACAGCAGCAGCCCCAGTGGTGTATACAGCAGCAGCCCCAGTGGTGTGTACGGCAGCAGCCCCAGTGGTGTATACAGCAGTAGCCCCAGTGGTGTATACAGCAGCAGCCCCAGTGGTGTATACAGCAGCAGCCTCAGTGGTATATACAGCAGCAGCCCCAGTTGTGTATACAGCAGCAGCCCCAGTGGTGTATACAGCAGCAGCCCCAGTGGTGTATACAGCAGCAGCCCCAGTGGTGTATACAGCAGCAGCAGCCCCAGTGGTGTATACAGCAGCAGCCCCAGTGGTAGTATACAGCAGCAGCCCCAGTGGTATATACAGCAGCAGCCCCAGTGGTAGTATACAGCAGCAGCCCCAGTGGTAGTATACAGCAGCAGCCCCAGTGGTATATACAGGCCCCCCCATGGGTATACAGGGCCCCCCCTTGCTGCCGCAAACCTGTAAAGTAATAGATCATTATACTTATCCCCGACGACGCCGACGCTCCTCTCGGTCTTCATGCTTCTTCCGGCTTCCTCCTCCGGTGGGCGCAGGCAATGACGTCATTGTCTGTGCGCCAGAGGAGGAAGCCGGAAGAAGCCGGATGATGAAGCCAGAGGAGCGCGATGCAGAGCGGCGGCGGCGGCGACAGGGATAAGTATAATGATCTATTACTTTACAGGTTTGCGGCAGCAAGGGGGGGCCCTGTATACCCATGGGGGGGGCGCCTGTATACCGATGGGGGGGGGCGGGCGGCCTTATGATTCGCGTATAAGCACAAGTACAATTTTTGGGCTGAAAAACTCAGCTTATACGCGAGTATATACGGTAACTATTATCCTGCCAGACAGTTCCCCTCCTCCAAGGTGGGGACTGAAGTGTAAGTGTATATATGCTTTTTTTCACCTTTCACATTACACTATGAGCTCAGACAGGGATGATTAGAATAGTATTACAAAGCTGCAGCTACAGACTGGGGAGGCATAAACCACCTGACAGGTTCACTTTAATCCCACAATAAACAATCACAGTTATGATGTCTGACACTTTGTAATGCAGAATGAACACCTTCTATTATCCGTAATCCAACATATATAGGCATTCATTTGTTAGTGCTTAGCCATGCTGAAGGTGTAATCGGCCTCCTTCCACTGGGGGGGAGCCCCTACATTTTTGCCTGAAGGCTTCCTCAGATCCAGCATAAAATATTCATTGATGGCCAATTGATAACTAATCTGCATCCATACACTTTGTATTATTGTACCCAAACCGGAGAATTCTGTGATAGGAGCTTATTTACCGTTCGTCTTCTGTTAGTAATTTTTCATTTGACAATCTATACATGTTAACCCAATGGGATTGTTGTTATTTGTGTTCACTACTCTAGATTTGTAATGTCTTTAATACTCTTTGTACGATGTATAATAAAGATGGAATCATTTTAAAACTTTTACCCATCATAAGATGTTTTTTGTGTGACACCTTGGTAATGAGACTCCTTTTTATAGGCCCTCGGTTGAGCCAGCTGATAATTACTGATAGATTTCAGCTGGTGTCATGTCTTTCCATGACTTTTGCGCTTCTCTTTCTTCATGTGTTCAATATTTTTTCCCTGTGTCATTCCTCATTATTACACACCACTCAGTTTATGGACATCTCTGGTTCACTTTCTTTGCCCGTGTGGATTGGATAGGTAGTTACCAACAGCTGGTGAGAAAGACATTTTCTTATTTGAGCCCAGTAGCCAAATATCATTGTGTATCTCCTACCAAGAGGCTTGAAGCTCATGGGTTCCAATGCGAAAGCGCCAGCAAGGCCCCTAAATATAACAAATATTTAATACCAATAGTCTTTTTCTATAGACCAAATCGACTTTGGGGCTCCCTAGGCTTCAGGGCCCAGGTGTGATTGCAACCCCTGGACCTGTTGGAGTTACACCTCTGTCCCTATGCCTCTCTCTGGGTTATAGAAAACCTCCTATCTGCCAACAGGACAATCTCTCATAACAAACATCTCGCTAATTCATCAGTACAATTTTCTTTCCAGCCCCCGAACTATCTTTTCAAAAGCTAAAAGAAAATCTGCCAAGATATCCATATTATCAGATTAAAAGTGAATAGAAGCTCGTCTTAAATATTTAGCAGCAGAGACCAAATACAAAGAATCGTAAATGAAAAAAGAAAAGGGGCGGTGGAATAGTAAAGACATTTGTACGTGATTCACTGCTAATAAACTGTCAGGCATCTGTTACAATCGCGCCGCATCAAAGGAACACGAAATCCGGAAGGAAGCAAGAGACACAGTTGTCCTCATTGCTTGTTAGTCTGCAAACAGTCTTGTAGAAATCCTGCAGAGAACACTTGCACTTAGTTGTGTCTCTAATGGGGATGTCACACGCATCAATATCGCGTGCAATATCGCTGCTGCACATGACGTTGCAGTGACAGGGCGCATCAACCAGCGATAAATTGCTGGTTGACGGTCGCCTCCTCTAAAACCTGGCGATGGTCGCCTGGTGGAGACGCAGCATCGCTGCGTGTGACACCGGGAGACGAGCGAGAAGCCAGCTCCCAGCGCCTCTCAGCAAGCGCTGGGAGCTGGTATCCATAGTAAACAGCGGGTAACTAAGCACCGCACGGCGCTTAGTTACCCGTTTGTTTACATGGTTACCAGCGATCTCGCTGGTACTGATCGCTGGTGAGTCTGCCTGTGTGACAGCTCACCAGCGATCAGCCTTCAATGTCGCCAGCAATGAGATTGCTGGCAACATTGACGCATGTGACGTCCCCATAAGGCTACTTTCACACCTCCGTTTATTTAAAACGGGCACATACCCGTTAAAAAATGGATCACTTCATTCTGTTTTTCTACCGGATCCATTTGCTGGCATAATACCAGAACAGTACCATTCACTTCAGTCAATTATTGTCCATTTTGATCCTTTTCTATAGGCACTGCCCACTGGATTCCGGGTGTGTTCAGTATGCATTTTAATAAAACCAGATCCAGCACCCATTGACTTCTATTATAATTGATGCTGGATGATATCAGATCCATTTGAATACATTTTTTTAATTGGGCTAAAAAATGTTGCATAAAACTTTTTTTTGCATTAGTCTTTTCCTTCCCCTTCTTATAAGAGCCATAACTTTTAGATTTTTCCCTCAATATAGATACATGATTTCATATCATATCTTTTATTTTACCATGTAGTGGACAGGAAAATGGGAAACAAACTCCAAGTGTGGTGAAATTGCAAAAAAGTGCAATTATACATTTGTTTTTTGGGTTTTTTATTCACCATGATCACTATATGGTAAAACTGACATGACGGTATGATGCCTTAGGTCAGTATGAGTTCGTAGATACCAAACATGTATACTTTAGTGTTATCTAAGGGGTGAAAAAAGATTACGGTAAGCACTTTTGAAGAAAATGAAGTGCTCTTTCGGCACCATTTTCCATGACCCATAGGGTACCTTTACACGCCGCTACTGGCGGGTGGATACAACCAGCTACATGCTACAAATGTAGCTTGTAGCGGCAAAATACCCCGTAGTAGCGACGTGTGAAGACGGTAGGAGGCACCCGGCCACAGATACATCTGTTTCCGAGCACTGCCCTGAAACAGGTGGCTACACAGGCGATTGTAGCGAGCTGTATCGGCGTGTAAAGAAGCAACAGAAGGGATGTGTCGACACCATGCAATGTACCTGGTATGTAGCTGGGGCGTGACACAGGCTCCGGGATACCGCCCCCCGTCAGCGATCATTGGAGGAAGCTCCTGCGTTACGATTGGTAGTCGCTGCATAGGGAGGCATATTTAAGGAGCTGACCAGTCACAATACACAATTGCCCGAGCGTCATGTATTAAACAGCCTCCTGCGATGCCTGGCCAATCATGGGTTTCTTGCTTTGTCCTATCAGCGTACGGACGTCTCGTAATCCACAATTGTGGCACGCCTATGTGCTGTCCCTGCTGCACCAGGTCCGCCATATTAGCTGGTTGTAGCGGTGTGTAAATGAGGTAAAGCGGCCGTCACACGCACAGATATCTTGAACGATATTGTAAGCTCACATCGCTTAGTAACCCGACGTGTACCATAGTTACCATCTCCCAGCATAGGCTCTGCCGCTGGGAGATGGATCATCGTGGTGTCATACACCACGATGAAGCAGATCGTGACATCGTTCATCGC
This sequence comes from Allobates femoralis, assembly GCA_033576535.1. Taxonomy (NCBI): domain Eukaryota; kingdom Metazoa; phylum Chordata; class Amphibia; order Anura; family Aromobatidae; genus Allobates; species Allobates femoralis. The sequence continues at coordinate 96,414,969 of JARQOC010000010.1, read as the reverse complement.
TAGATCTGAGCTCCGGAGCTCAGATCTGCGATGTCACGATCAAGCGATTTTACATAGTAAAATCGCTTGATTACATGCAACGATGCCAAAACGATATCGCTTAAGCGATCAAAAAGGAGATCGCTTAAACGATATCGGGCTAAAAATCGTTGCGTGTGACGGCCCGCTTAAGATGAGCTACAGAAGGTGACTTGAGACACCCGGCGGTGTATCCAGAGATAGATGTAATGTAGCGTAGCGCACCTTTTGGCAGCGTGTAAAGATGGTGCGTTTACCGTTTGTAACCGTTTGTGCATGCTCGTGCACGTGAAGTAGCTGGTTGTATCCACCCGCCAGTAGCGGCGTGTAAAGGTACCCATAGCGTCCTTATATTTGAGATCTGGGGCTGTGTGATGGCTTATTTTTTGCGTCTTGATCTGACGTTTCTAATGATACCATTTTTGGGTAGATGTGATGTTTTGATCGCCCGATATTGTATTTTATTGAAATATTGTGGCGACAAAAAAACATAATTTTGTCCTTTGGACTTTTTTCCATTATGTAGTTTACAGATCAGATTAATTAATTGTACATTTTGATAGATCGGGCATTTCGGAACATGGCAATACCAAATGTGTGTGTTTTTTTATTTTTTAAATAGTTTTATTTTTAATAGCAAGTAAAAAGGGGTGATTTGAACATTTATGTTTTATTTTTACACATTTAAAAAATGTATTTTTTTTCAGTATATTTACACTGTGTAATCGCTTGTCCTATGCACTGATGAGCTGCAGCACTTCAGTGCATAGGAAAAGTGATAACTCCCTGCCGATGGCATCACTGGGACATCACAATCAGGAAGTGAATCAGGACAGCTTCTGGGGTCATTACAAGACTGTCCAGGTAACAGCATGCAGATCCTGTGATGGCTTCACAGGACCTGTTATCATGGCGGAATACAGCGCAATCTCCACCAGGTGTTTTGGATTGAACTGTCAGTCACTGACAGCGTGATCCAAAGGGTTAATGTGGCACCTCAGGGGTTAATATGCCACAGTATCATCATCAAGGGTTAACTCCCTACACAACCCCTAACACTGCACTAGCGCCTCTAGGCCAGAAGGGGGAGCTAAAGCAGCTCCCCTATATATTCTGGTGTAGAGAGGAAGTTAGTTAGTTCAGTTCCTGGGAGGACTGAGGAAGAGAGGCTGTGGTGTAAAGGGGCTGCCTTAGGCATCTCCACAGTCTGCTACTCAACTCCAGAACTAGCCATGGTCTGAGGGAAGGAGTAAGAGAAACAGGAGAACACATCTGGGAGACTGAATTACCTCATAACTTGCCTCGGAGGAGCACAGAGACCGGATACCGGATCTGAAACTGTGACTGACACAAGCAGCACAGTAAACACAGGAATAGTGGAGGTTATAGGTCTACACTGTACCTCAGCGAAGCAACACGGCGGGGTCAGAAACACACGGATAAGACTCAAGTTGCCTAGCAAGTGGGTACCTGTGAGGAGAAACAACTAAAGCGGCAACAGGGCCACACGCACAGCGCAGCAGTGGGAAGCTGAGGACCCGGACAGGGTGGGAGCAACCCAGCCCCAGTACAGACTCCATGGACAGTACTCTGCTGAACAACAACTGCAGTAAAGACTTGGAAAACTTCAAAACCGTGAGTCTGTGTGATCCTTGAGCTCAAGTCTTACTTTCCTTCACAAACTCTCATCTTCTCTACTACTACCCCTATCCTGCATCATCCTCATCATCATCTATAGACTATTACTATCACTGCCCCGGGGAACCAGGCTCTACCCGTGGAGAGCCATTACATCACCGGCTGCCAAACATCATCCCCGGAGGTTCTGCAGCAGCGCTGGTCACCCTGACCACAACCCGTGGGTGACTTCACGACAAACTCCCCTGTAAATAACCCTCCAAACCCATTACTTGTGGGCCCGGGACATGGTCCGGACCAAGACTGTCGTGATTCCCCGTGATACCGTGTTCCAGTACAGAATACCCCGTCCCAGTGGGCTCCACATTAACTGCAAGTGAGCTCGCATCAAAGGGTGGGTACATGTACATTATAGGTCATGAACTGGTTAAAAATGAGGATCCGGTAGCAATCTGATGCAACAGGATGCTATTGGACACAATTAAAGTGAATAAGCAAAGCAGGATCCTTAAGAGGATCCTGTTTTTGCTGAAAAACTGGATCTGTACACGGCTTTTTAAAAATGGATGAGTGAAAGTAGCCTTAGCCTTTTTTATTTCTACTGTAAGCAGGGTTAAGGGGAGAGGCTCCTGCTGCAAAATATTACATTGCAGCCACTTACAGGACAGTGATATGGAGGATCTAAAAATTGTTAACCTCTTGAAACACACATACATTTTTTTTTTTACATATTTTTAAGTTTTAAAGGAAATCTGTCAGCAGTTTTTTGCTATGTAGTCTGACAGTAACATAATTTAGGAGCAAAGTCCATGTTTAAAGTGCGGTTTTACTTATTGGACTTTGTTTTTATTTTTCAAAACAATCAGTGTTTTATCAGCAGGAGGTTATCATTGCAGGACAAGGTGACTCATGCAAAGTAGTCCAGCCTTGTCCTCAGCACTGATTGCCAGCTCTTTGCCAATCTACATTGTACACAGAAAGCTGGGGTGTGGATGAGGTTATACACAGCTCAACAGCTGAGCTCTGCTTGATCTACAGCACAGAAAACTGTAACTCTATCATAATTGTTTCACCCAGTAAACTAAAGGCCACTTTACACGTCGCGATACCGCAATGCAACATAGATAAAAAGTCACGTGATAAGGCCGGTGCAGTTGATATCGTTCGTGCATTGTGTCATGTAAATGGGCAATGCGACCTGAAAAAATCGTACCTACGATATTGCAAGGCCTTCAACCGTACAATATTGCATATGCGATCTGGCATGATCGTGCTGTGTGACGGCGCAACTACGATTTGAAGCGCAACTTCCCCTATTCACTCCAATGTTAAATGCTCATTCCCTGGGTTGCTCATTCCTAGTCCAAAGAAGGGGTGTACACCATCGTAGTTGCGTTGCATGCCGATATCTCCCTGTGTGACATCTACTCTGTGATCTTGGACAAGAGCCAAAAACGTGAGATTGTATGCAATATCGGAACGATATTGCGTCGTGTAAAGCGGTCCTTAGTGATACATGGCTGGAATTAGGGTCTCAGTTCCTACACATGATGCTGACAGATTACCTAGATTCCCTCTAAATTTGATATGAGATTAAACAAGATCAATATACAGTAAAGAAAGGCACTAATAGGAGTGTTGGAACAATTTTTATTTTTTGGTGCATTTTCTGTGTTCAGAGTTCTTTTAAAGTGATTGTCCACTATTGGACAACCTCTGCTGAAAGGGGGTGTCTACTACTTGGTCAACCCCTGCTCATTCCCCATGTTCTATCCCATAAAAAAAAAAAAAAACATGGCTCCAGTGATGTCAGAAGTCACATTCCTGGAGCCCACGTGACATTGTTATGACCTGTGAGCCCCGAAATCAATCACTCAAGACAAAAAGATTAAAATGAACTTGTTTGTGGGAATACAATCTTTCCAAAGAACAAGATCTTATAATGTGCCGCCAATAACAATTGTTTAAAAGAATTCTTCACAATTTTTGCACCCGATAAATAAGCATTTATTCATTTATGGATGTTTAGCAGGATGGTTAGATAGGAGTGATAATGAGTGCCCTTAAAATGCTCATTCTCAATTATCTAATTAGGACCTAAGTGTACTCCCCTGGATGTCCTCTAGTGCCTTACAGAGTCAGTATTTCTTTTCAAAAAGAGCTTACGGTATTTGGCCTATGGTGGTAAGTTGACAGATGAACACTTGATCTACCATCAGTGGTCTTCATTCCACTGGATAGAAAGTGTTGCGCTTGTAAAATCTTCCTCTCTATCTAGCTGTACCTGATAGAGACAGGATTTCTTTAGATGGAGCTATCATTTGGCCCACTTGGGTGCACTGCAGTAGCCATTATTTTTTGAGGGTCTGGATAATTGAATTTATTAATTAGATGTTCATTAGGAACCTAATGAGACACGTCTCGCACATAGTCTCGTCTTGTCTGTGGTAACATATGATAGGCGGCCGTCACACGCTACAATATCGTGAGCGATATTGTAAGCGATCACATGCACGCGCGATCGCTAACAATATCGCTCACATCGCTGGTGAGATGTCACACAGGCAGACTCACCAGCGATGTGGAGCAGTGAGATCGCTGGTAACTATGGTACACATTGGGTTACTAGGCGCCGCGCCGCGCTTAGTAACCTGACGTTTACCATAGATACCATCTCCCAGCATAGGCTTTGCCGCTGGGAGATGGATCATTGTGGTGTCATGCACCACGATGAAGCAGATTGTTCAAGCGTTTATTGCTTGATATGAGCTCCGGCTCTCATATCTGCGATGTCACGATCAAGCGATATTACTTTGTAAAATCGCTTGATCGCACACAGCGATGCACAAACGATATCGCTTAAGCGTTCAAAAAGCAGATCGCTTAAACGATATCGTTCACAATATTGAACCGTGTGACGGCCGCCGAAGAGAAACGTGGATGATAAAGGACAAGACAGAAGAAGAATCAGCACCTTCAAAATGTGGTGCTGGAGAAAGATGTTATCAATACCATGGATGGCAAGAAGAACAAACACATCAATTCTGGAACAAATCAAGCCAGACATGTCACTGGAAGTAAGAATCACCAAGCCACAACTTGTCTACACAACATACAAAGAGAGCAATCACTAGAGAAGGACATCTTAGAAGGAACAAGGTGCAGATCAAGATAATGGTAGAGAAGACCACGGTGGATCTATCTAGGCTTGGAGAAGACCAGGGTGGATATATCTAGGCTTGAAGAAGACCATGGTGGACCTATCTAGTCTGTATAAGATCTATCTTCCCACAGGGCATTCATCCATTAAGAAGGACAATCACTGGAAAAGGACATCATAGTCGGAAGAATAGAGGGAACAAGGCAAAGAGGAAGACTAGCAACCCAGTGACTTGATACTATCAATAAACCAGCAAAGGAGACCCTGGTAGACCTATCTAGGCTTGGAGGAGATCAAGGTGGAAACATCTAGGATGCACAAGATTAATCTTCCTACAGAGCGTTAAATCCAACAAGAAGGTCACATTATACAAAGAAAACAGGTGGACATAATGGTCAGAAGCAGGCCTGGACTGATAGGCGGGAGCGGCGGGACTTTTCCCTATAGGCCGCCCATTAGTGTGATGCGTGGGCCGCCCGCTCCACTGGCCGCAGCCCTGCTTTAAATCATTGCCGCCAAGCGGCAACGGCATGCAGGGGGCAGGGCCATGGATGTGAAGGAGGCGGGGCCATTTTCTTAAAGCAGTGACCCACACACTCCAATCAGGATGACAGGTGCAGATCCCTGGCCCTCCCACCTGAGCTGATCATGTGACCCCTGATGCCTTCCCTCCATGTGACATCACGACAGGTCCTGTAAGTGAGTATCATGAGTGTGTCTGTCTGAGTGTCTCTGTCTGTCTGTGTGTCTGTCTCTACACAACACTACACAGTATATACAGGTCCACACTACATGCTCTACTAGTGTGCCTATATACTGTATATATATATATATAGTGTGGACCTGTATATACAGTATAGTGCTGTGTATACAAGATATACACCAGCACTGCCAGATGTGTATAGAGCCAGCAGTGTGTAGTGTACAGAGCCCGCAAGGTGTAATGTGCAGAGCCCGGCGCAGTGTGTAATGTGCACGGAGCCCGGCACAATGTGTAATGTGTGCAGAGCTGCAGTGTGTAATGGGCACAGAGCCCGCAGTGTGTAGCATGCCCAGAGTCCGCAGTGTGTAATGTGCCCAGAGCCCGCAGTGTGTAATGTGCACAGAGCCCGCAGTGTATAATGTGCACAGAGCCCGCAGTGTGTAACGTGCCCAGAGTCCGCAGTGTGTAACGTGCCCAGAGTGCGCAGTGTGTAATGTGCAGAGAGCCCACAGTTTGTAATGTGCCCAGACCCCGCAGTGTGTAATGTGCACAGAGCCCGAACCGTGTAATGGGCACAGAGACTGCAGTATGTAATGTGCAGAGCCCACAGTGTGTAATGTGCACAGAGTCCGCAGTGTATAATGTGCACGGAACCCGCAGTGTGTAATGTGCACAGAGCCCTGCGCAGTGTGTAATGTGCAGAGCCTGCAGTGTGTAATGTGCAGAGCCCACAGTGTGTAAGGTGCACAGAGTCCACAGTGTGTCATGTGCAGAGTCTGCAGTGTGTAATGTGCACGGAGCCCGGCGCAGTGTGTAATGTGCACGGAGCCCACAGTGTGCAATGTGCACGGAATCCGCAGTGTGTAATGTGCAGAGCCCGCAGTGTGTAATGGGCACAGAGCCCGCAGTGTGTAATGTGCACAGAGCCCGGCGCAATGTGTAATGTGCAGAGCCTGCAGTGTGTAATGTGCAGAGCCCACAGTGTGTAAGGTGCACGGAGTCCACAGTGTGTCATGTGCAGAGTCTGCAGTGTGTAATGTGCACGGAGCCCGGCGCAGTGTGTAATGTGCACGGAGCCCACAGTGTGCAATGTGCACGGAATCCGCAGTGTGTAATGTGCAGAGCCCGCAGTGTGTAATGGGCACAGAGCCTGCAGTGTGTAATGTGCACGGAGCCCGGCGTAGTGTGAAATGTGCAGAGCCCGCAGTGTGTAATGTGCAGATAGCCCGCAGTGTGTAATGTGCACAGAGCCCGGCGCTATACTAGGTGTAATCCTCAGTATCTGTATTATTCTGTATACATTGCACAGTACCACTTCTCCTGTCCTGTATATTGGGTGTAATCCTTAGTATCTGTATTATTCTGTATATATGCACTGCTGCACAGTACCACTTCTCCTGTCCGGTATACTGGGTGTAATCCTCAGTATCTGTATTATTCTGTATATACACTGCAAAGTACCACTTCTCTTGTCCTGTATACTGGGTGTAATCCTCAGTATCTGTATTATTATAAGTATACATACACTGCCCAGTACCACTTCTCCTGTCCTCTATACTGGGTGTAAACTTCAGTGTCTGTATTATTCCGTATATATACACTGCACAGTACCACTTCTCCTGTCCTGTATACTGGGTGTAATCCACAGAGAAAACAGGGGGAACCAGCACAGCCAAAAATTGCTGAAAAAATAAATGTGTAAATACACCTGTCACTACCATACTGCATACAAATAGAGACATTTCGCAAAAGATTACCGAAATAATCTTTTGAGCCACCCTTCCACGCCAAATAATGTCTCAAATAGAGTGGTCCTACTCTACATATTTTTAAATTTCTGATGTGTCCATAGACAACATAATACAATATAAAGAGGACCATATAAAGCTAACACTCACCTATACATGTCAGACAATGCTTCCCAAGGTGCCAGGTGGGTCAGTGAATGAAGAGCAATTGAGGCCCCCACACCTTCGGCCTCCACCACAAGTGTCTGGGCTATTTCACAGTTAACCCTCACCGACCCAAGCAGCTCTTAAGGGTAAAAGCAAGTCAAGTTCAGGTAAGTGAAGCTGCAATAAACTAGCCTGAGGGCAGGAAGAGGTAACTGTGTGTGAACAGTTACTAAAAATACTGGAGTCAATGCAGATGGAAAACGGACAATATCTGGCGTGCACGGCAAGTGGTGTTCAGCCACTAAACCATACCAGAGAGAAAACAGGGGGAACCAGCACAGCCAAAAATTGCAGAACAAATAAATGTGTAAATATACCTGTCACTACCATACTAAATACAAATAGAGACATTTTGCAAAAGATTACAGAATAATCTTTTGAGCCACTCTTCCACGCCAAAGAATGTCTCAAATAGAGTGGTCCTACTCTACATATTTTTACATTTCTGATGTGTCCATAGACAGCATAATACAATATAAAGAGGACTATATAAAGCTAACACTCACCTATACATATCAGACAATGCTTCCCAAGGTGCCAGGTGGGTCAGTGAATGAAGAGCAACCGAGGTCCCCACACCTGCGGCCTCCACCACAAGTGTCTGGGCTATTTCACAGTTAACCCTCACCGACCCAACCAGCTCTTAAGGGTAAAAGCAAAATAGCCCAAACACTTGTGGTGGAGGCCGCAGGTGTGGGGGCCTCAGTTGCTTGTGTACTTACACATTTATTTTTTCAGCAATTTTTGTCTGTGCTGGCTCCCCCTGTTTTCTCTCTGGGTGTAATCCTCAGTATCTGTATTATTCTGTAAATACATTGCACAGTACCACTTCTCCTGTCCTGTGTACTCTGTGTAATCCTCAGTATCTGTATTATTCTGTATGTATACACTGCACAGTACCACTTCTCCTGTCCTGTGTACTCTGTGTAATCCTCAGTATCTGTATTATTCTGTATGTATACACTGCACAGTACCACTTCTCCTGTCCTGTATACTGGGTTTAATCCTCAGTATCTGTATAATTCTGTATGTATACACTGCACAGTACCACTTCTCCTGTCCTGTATACTGGGTGTAATCCTCAGTATCTGTATTATTCTGTATATATACACTGCACAGTACCACTTCTCCTGTCCTGTATACTGGGTGTAATCCTCAAATAAAAAAGCCAAGAAGCCAGCGCTGCCTAAGGTTAGCACGCAATACAAAAAGTGCATGTGCACATAATTTCTAACTGTACTTTAAACTGAGACATTTGGCAAACAATTGATCAATTCTTTGAGCTACCCCACCACGTCACGGCATTCTCAGATGGGGCAGTCCTACTCTACATTTTTTAATTCGCTGTGCCTTTACGGCCTCCTGAATGCATTAAAAGCAGAACCATATCAAATGCACATGTACCTGAAGCATTACTGAACTACTCCCATGGCGCCAGAAAAGCAGCGCAGATAAAGGCAGACCAGGTCCGGACATAACATCCGGACATTATCAGATCTGACCCCCACACTGCCCAACCAACAACCATGGATGAGGGTAGAACAGGCCCAAACACGTGCAACAATCAAGCAGAGCCTATGGGCAGGGTATGGCCGCTGTATGTATGTACAGCGGCCTAGATCAATCACATTAAAGACAGATAGAATGGCATGCACAACCAAGCGCACACGGCAAAAAGTGGTGATCAGCCACAAACCTATAACAAATAAAAAAGCCAAGAAGCCAGCGCTGCCTAAGGTTAGCACGCAATACAAAAAGTGCATGTGCACATCATTTCTAACTGTACTTTAAACTGAGACATTTGGCAAACAATTGATCAATTCTTTGAGCTACCCCGCCACGTCACGGCATTCTCAGATGGGGCAGTCTTACTCTACATTTTTTAATTCGCTGTGCCATTACGGCCTCCTGAATGCATTAAAAGCAGAACCATATCAAATGCACATGTACCTGAAGCATTATTGAACTACTCCCATGGCGTGCTAACCTTAGGCAGCGCTGGCTTCTTGGCTTTTTTGGGTGTAATCCTCAGTATCTGTATTATTCTGTATGTATACACTGCACAGTACCACTTCTCCTGTTCTGTTGTCAGAGAGGTGGTGTTGGACTTTGATTTTCAGTATTTAACTGTTGTTTAAATTGATTATCCCCAATATGGAAGTCATCACTTTTCCTCTGTATAGGTGATGACTTTCTCTTCGCTGTGGATTTGACCCCACAATCCTGGTAAACGCGACTTTGAAGATCACCATGGAAATGGAGCTGAGGTTGATTATTCCCTCTGCTGCACCATTCACATGTGGCTCTTCAGATAACTCTTTTGAGAAAGTGATGAAGCCACGACAACGTAAAAGGAAATTTCACTGATCGGGGCTGATGGGTGATATAGAATGTGGGCTGGTGGGGCTTGTTTTCCAGGGCTGCTTTTTGGTCCCATTCTGGCCCTGGTCGGAAGAATAGAAGGAGCAAAGCAAAGAGGAAGAACAGCAATACAATGGCTTGAAACTGTCAAGATAACAGCGGAGAAGACTCTGGTGGACCTTCCTAGGGCTTCCAGAAGACCCTGGTGGACCTATCTAGGCTTGGAGAAGACCATGGTGGATTTATCTTGGCTGCACAAGGTTGATCTTCCTACAGAGCATTTATCCATCAAGTTGCTATGTTTTCAGGTCGAGTAGTGTCTTTCCTGCCCCCTATGATGTCACTTAATCACAACACACTAGATACATTTATGTATCTTTTCTTTGTAGCGTTTTTGTTAAGTTTATTTCCAACATGTCCATAATCTATTTGCTATGTTTCGTGTGCTTTATTTGTTAAAGTGACTTTATTTACCATTTAGATCCCCTCTGATGATTGATGAGAAAATAAGCTATATTATAATGCTAAAACATGAATATTTACCTGTTTTATTAGCATATTATCATTCTTTATTTGGACCCAACATGTGTATTTTAAACAGATGTTTAAAGCCCATACTGCAAAACTTTTGCATATTAGCCGTCACGCTATGAAAAATAAGACCTTACGATTTACTCGAGCCAAAGCACTTAATCAAACAAGCATTAAATATGAGATAATTATATCGAATTAATTAGATAGATGAGCTGATCTTATGAATGCAAATAGCACCAAACCTGGGAATTTGTAGGTAATTTTTTAAGCTAATTTATGGTTTCACAACTTATGTACAGAAAGGAAGAAAAATGCTGGCCTTTGTCTATGGCTAGAGTCCATCATGGAGTTTAGATAGTAGTCAGCCAAGTTGTGATTCGGCCGATCGTATGGTTGATAGCCATCTTGCCTGACTCGATCATACTCAGAAATACTTGGTTTGCCTAGTGCTCCTGGGTATTCTATGAGAAAACTGCTGCCAGACATCTCTGGTGGCAGCTTAACTTTTAGAGATAGAGGCATTTTAGCATAGGGTTCCGATAATGAGAAACTCCTTGTCGTGGCTATTGGGGAAACATTCATTGGCCAATGCATATGCTAAGTATCTTTTTTCCAAAAGTAGTAATGCAATACCAGACTTCCCTTATTTAATGTTCGCATATTTTAGCTTTTTAGAGGGCTGCTGTATGTATTCTGGGAAGCACTCTGCCCTTATACCAGGGCGTTGACCTTTTCTTTTTAGCTGGATCCTACCTGCTCATACAACCCAGATAGAGACGTTTCAAGGTAGGGTACCAATAACTGTATATGCCTTCTTGTTGTTCTCAGGCTCACGTGCATTGACCAACACATAAGCTAAGTATCTCTTTATTCTTCAAATATAATTCAATTGCAGTAATGCCCTACAGAATTCCCTTATTTAGTATTTGCATATGATATGAAGGGTTCTTATATCACTCAAGTGCATGCTCTACCCTTTAGGCTGTTGGCCAAACCAGTTGATGTTAGAAGTTTGGCTGATGTTAGTCTAATGTATATGGGGACAGGTTAATGATTGAAAATGTCTTCTGGTTGGGTTTATGAAGCACACCAGAGATGCAATCTTTAGGCAGGGTGCTAATCACACTCTAATCAGAGTTTGAATGTGATCACAAGTGGAACAGGCGGCCGCGAGGGGTGGTGAGTTCTTCTTCAATGGAAGTCTTCACACAGAGGCTGGACAGACATCTGCCTGGGATATTTAGTGAATCCTGCTTTGAGCAGGGGGTTGGAGGACCAGATGATCCAGGAGGTCCCTTCCAACTCTACCATTCTAGGATTGTAAGAATCTATGATTCTATGATCATCGTGTGATCCAATTTTCTTAGATGTGGAAAAAGTAGAAAACAATCTCTATTTTTTTCAGTATGAGTGTAAATTGGGTGGGAAATCTTGTCATTTTGAAGTTTTAAAAACAGCAAATCTTTTACTATCAATGACAAAATATGACAGAGTATGGATAGTTGACTCAACGGGAAAATATTTGTCCATTCGACTTATGAGAACATATCTATGTGTTAAAGTAGGGGGTTCTCAACTTAGCTGCCATCAGGACAAAGAGCCAATGAACAGACTTTCATCACAAAGCATTCACTGATCTCAGGGAGACCAGTCCAAGAAAACACTGTGGGCAGCCGGCTAAAGCGCTCAAACACAGTGAATTCCCAGGCACATTGCCCCCTGGGGATTATGAATATGCAAATTGAGTCTGTGGAGCCTCGGTTAGGAGTCACAAACACAGGACTAGCCAGATATCCCTCCAGGGAAGGACCCAGCCAAGGGGTGGCTCCTTGCGGAGAACTCCATAACCACCATATTAAGTGGCCCTTTAAGTCAACAGACTTTGGACTATGTGTTGCAGTGTTACCCATTCATTTGCCTGGGAACATTACAAATTTGTGAATAACTCATGAGCCTTGCTGATATGGTTTGTTGATGTAAAATTTTGGTGGTCAAGTCTTCAATATTTTGCTGCAACTTTAACAAAGAGAAATGTTTTTGAATTAAGCTTTGAAGATTTTGGGTCAGCTAGACATTCTATTTGCAAGCAACATCCATAGAAACAGACTTGAAAATCACCAACGCTCTTGTTTAGGGCTGTTTGAGTTCCGAATTAATTAAGAAACATCAATTTCTTTGGTTATTTAGTCACGGTATGAAAAGGTCTTGTCCAGCATCTCACACATCTTCAAGACACAAACGGTCCACAAAGAATACATTGGACTCCAGTGGTGGTCTTGGCAGGAAATCCTGGCACCACAACCATCATGACCAACTTCTCTCCAAGTGTCCACATCGTAAACTTCTCATTCTAAGCGTTTTAAACACATTGATGAGAGACAACATTTTTCTTCATGCTCAAAACCTTCCTAAACAGCTGGAGTGTAGGCAACTAACCAGATCACTTAGTTTCCTTTTCTTTTCTCACTTAAAATATGACTGATCTCGACCATTATATATGTGTTCACAACGTTCCTTGGTTGCCTTTGGACACAGTTGGATCTCTTTCTAACACATTGTCCAGTTAATTAGACTACCATGCTTAAAGACAAAAGAATGAGCCGTCCAAAATGAAGTCATTTAACTTGTCTTGCCAAAAGTCCTTGAAATGCGTAACTTATTCCAGGTAACTAAAATTATGCCATGCAGTAATTATTTAAAATATGATATAAATAAAGTAAACACTTAGTTTCCATTTCCTAAAACATTTCAAAAATATTTCTCAAATATCTTAGTTAATGCAAAGAATGAGGGAATCTTTTGAAATTCGAGTTTGTCGGCTTTGCTCAATTTGGCAAATAGATTTGAATTACAGCAAGTTGAAAGTACTCAATAGTCTTCAATTGCCCTGGGAAGAGATGCATGACACTATTAGGTCTCCTAGAACTGTATCCCACTCCTGTCAAACTTTTTAATGCCACCACAGCCTTAGTAATGTCAAAATATTTGACTATGAGGAAATGGATGTAAAAGGGAACCAACCACCTCAGATGACGACTATAAGCAGTTAATACATGTCCCTGCACCCTACCTACACCGTTCCAGCTATGTTTTTGCTAAGAATATTGATAAATGCAAACCGAAAGAAACACTTTATAAACTTACATTCCTGCGTACTTGAGGGCGTCTCCCTCGGGCTCTCGTACTAGAGGGCTGTGTGTTATGCAGCCTGAGTGGCTTCTCCAGCCCTCCCTCTTACTTTGCAGGACGTCACATGAAGGGACGGGAGCTGCCTTGCGTGCCCGCCCACTGATAGATAACATCACGCCCTCTCACTTTCTAAGAGCCTGGCCGCGTCATGAAAGGGGCGTGGCTAAATCGCGTCATTGAAAGGGCGGGGCTCGCCGCGATTTAGCCACGCCCCTTTCATGACGCGTCCAGACTCTTACAAAGTGAGAGGGCGTGATGTTATGTATCAGTGGGCGGGCACGCAAGGCAGCTCCCGTCCCTTCATGTGACGTCCTGCAAAGTAAGAGGGAGGGCTAGAGAAGCCAGTCATGCTGCTGGAGACACAGCCCTCTAGTACGAGAGCCCGAGGGAGACGCCCTCAAGTACGCAGGAATGTAAGTTTATAAAGTGTTTCTTTCGGTTTGCATTTATCAATATTCTTAGCAAAAACATAGCTGGAACGGTGTAGGTAGGGTGCAGGGACATGTATTAACTGCTTATAGTCGTCATCTGAGGTGGTTGGTTCCCTTTAAAGGTTCTTCCCTTCAGTGCTATCACACACTATTTGTGATGTTTATTCAGTGTGTTATGGCTTTTTCTCCCTAGCAGTGTACCAGGCTAAACTAGCGTCTCCCAGACTAAGCCCGGGTATAGTTTGGCCCAGGTCAGAGTATGTCTCAAATTATACCCTGGGGTGTAAAATAGCCTAGGTCAAACTATATCCCTCCAGCATAGAATATACCCAACTAACGTAGAACCTGGGTATAGTTTGGCCCAGGTCACAGTATAACCTGGGGAATAAACTCTATACAGGAGAATGTAAAATAGCCTAGGTCAACCTAAATCCCTCCAGCCCAGAATATACCTATCTAGTCTGGAACCTGGGTATAGTCTGACCCAGGGCACAGTATACCTTGTGGAATAAACTCTATATAAGAGGGTGTAAAATAGCCTAGGCCTGACTATATCCCGCCAGGTCAGAATATACCCATCTAATGTGAAACCTGGGTATAGTTTGGCCCATGTGACAGTATACCTTGAGGAATAAACTCTATATAAGAGGGTGTAAAATAGCCTAGGTCAAAATATATCCCTCCAGCCTAGAATATATACATCTAATGTGGAACCTGGGTATAGTCTGGCCAAGGACACAGTATACTTTGAGGAATAAACTCTATACTTGGGAGGGTAAAATAGCCTAGGTCAAAATATATCCCTCCTGTCCTGAACATAGCCATCTAATGTGAAACCTGCGTATAGTTTGGCCCAGGTCACAGTATTCCTTGGGGAATACACTCTATACCTGGGGGTGTAAAATAGCCTAGGCCAGACTATATCCTTCCAGGCCAGACTATACCCATCTAATGTAAAACCTGGGTATAGTTTGACCCAGGTCACAGTATACCCTGGGGATTAAACTCTATACTTGGGAGTGTAAAATAGCCTAGGCCTGACTACATCTTCAAGGCCATAATGTTAACACTTCACTGGTTTTCTCACACTGTCCCTAATTTATTGAAAAACTTGTAGATTTTTTTTTTATCATACTCAGACATAATGCTACTGATGGGAGTATAATATGGCCCGAAGGGTATATGTTGGCCTAGGTTGATTTATACCCCAGAGTACAAACAAATCTAGGCCATTTTAACCCCAGTTATATACTCTGGACTGTGGTTGTACTGTTACATCGGTATTGCTAAGTTGTGAGCTTTGGCATCCATTCACTATCCAGATTCACCATAAATGGATGCTGAATTCCCTGCCGCTGTTTTTATACAGGCTACAATAGTCCCTCCTGATTGGCTGTGCTATCCCATGTGATGTTATAGATGTAAAGCATCATTGGGAGGCCCGCCTTGCCATTCCGAGGGTCAAGTGAGCCTTTGCTAGATGATACAGTCTTCTTCAATGCATCAAGTTAGGCGATTGGTGCGAAGAGAACAGCAATATGTTCAAAATGGCCAGATTCAGTGAATTCCCAAAAAATCTATAGGAATTAATTTGCATTGATTTGATTGGTGGATCTTTAATTATTTGACATTATTTTATTATTACATTACATATTATTATTATTATTAATATTATTATTTGTGATATAATATTGGATACTTTTTATATATATTTTTTTTTTAATTGTTATTTTAATTAATAAAAAAGAACCAGTATTAATATACATTACATAGTACCTATTTTCTTGGAGTTCCACCTGATTCCACTAATACACCATCTACTTCTACCTTAATTTAAGGATTGAAAAAAAAATTGGCTCAGAAGATACGGGTTTGCAAGTGCGAAATGTAAATGATTTTTTTTCTGCCAATTTTTCCTTGGCTGGTGTGCCAACGCGGCGTAAAGGGTTGGCTCTAATCCTCGACTAACTAAAGCATGAAATCTCAAGTGGAAACTATTTTTTTTTTTTACTTTTCTGAAAAGGAAATTTCAGGGTGCAAAACAACTTTGATTTCAAGAGACGGATCAAGACAAAATAGCAAACACGATTGCAGATATGAATTAAAGACATAAAGAATTAGGGAAAAAAAAAGAGCATCTGGTGAGTTTTTCGACATAGAAAGAATTTTCTCAATTGGACTTTGCCGGTAGAGTAAAGAAGAAAAAAAAAAGTAAATAAATAATTTCCTCTTCTGGGGCCGTCTGAGTGCTCATTTAAGGAATGCATTACATTAAGTGTCTGATTTCCCACATGGTGTAATCTCATTAGAGAGAAGATGATTAATGTACATCACACCTTTGTTCCGTAAATTACGTAAGACCAGGTCCCTATTTTTGTTTTTGTGGGATATTTGTTTTTCGATTGTTTTCGCACTTACGGGTTCCATTGAGATGATGCCGTCGGACCATTAAGTGATCTATTTATATTTCATATAAAGGTGTGATTGTCTTATAATACAAAATGTAGGCTCCCATTATTGAAGACTTATTTTTTTTGGCACGCACAGTCTTGGCTAAAAGTGTTGACGCCCTTAAAATTATTCTAGGAAATGTCACATGTCCAGGTTCTGTAAAGTCCAGCTCGGTCAGTGGCATTCCGCCTGAGTATTAAGGTTGCTTGGTCTATTTATATTTTGTATTAAGGTGAGATTGTCTTATAATACAGACTGTAGGCTCACATTGTTGAAGGCTTGTGTTTGCCATGTACAGTCTTGTTCGAAAGTGTTGGCACCCTTGAAAGTTTTCCAGGAAATATCACATGCCCAGGCTCAGGTTCAGCGGTATATTTCTATTTTGTCTTATAATACAAATTGTGGGCTCCCATTATTGAAGGTTTATGTTTGCCATGTACAATCTTGGCCGAAAGTGTTGGCACCCTTGAAATTGCTCGAGGAAAAATCATATACTACGCCTGTTTAAAGCCAGCTCAGGCAATGGCATGCTGCCTGAGTATCAAGGTTGTGACTCACCGCGGCCGGGACTCCGGTTTAGACAGGCGATGCTTCCTTCCTCCTTGTCACGGGTGGACCGCGCCTGCCGGTAGTGGGGCCCGGTGTAGTGCAGATCAAAAGTGTTGAAGACGTCTTGTAGGGAACAGATTAAAGGGTTTTTTTAATTTATTCGTGACGCCACCTATGAGTAGTTTCGGTAAGGACTACCGACGCTGCGGAGCCCCCGGGGGATGGACAGCAGCAAGATGTTACGCTCCCCACAGGCTGAGCGGTGATCCCCGGAGGCGGGAGCTGCTCAAGATGTTGTGCGGCAGCTGCGGTTACCTTGTAGTGCGGACGGACAGTTCATAAGGAAGCACGACACAGACAGTCTCTGCAACGGGTCTTTACTGTAACCAGCAGGCAGTACATGGCATACAGTGGTTGAGTAGTAGACCGGGTGGACTCAGCAGTGATGGTGTCCCTTAGAAATCCGCAGTGTTCCTCCATTCTAACTAATTGATTACCAGTGTCGCCCAGGAATACCAGGTCGGGTACGGGGAGGCTGCTTCAATGCCCTATCCATGATGTACGTTCTGGATGTCTTGGGGAGCCTTGGGTCCCTCAGTGGGTACACCGCTGGTTAGACGACTGGAAGTTGGCTGTTGGTGGGGTGCTCCTGTGAAGCTGCTCCTCCACGCTTCTGGTTCGCGTAGCAGAGGTGAACTGCTGCCAGCTTCGGTACCAGTGAACCGGCTGTGAGTTGTGGGCACGGGAGTCTTTTGGGAACCCGTGTGAATAATGCCCAATCCCGGTAGTTAAGGCCTCAGGTGCTGACACCCGACCGGTGACGGCCCAGGGGCCCGCACGGGGTGCGGAGCCCCCGCTCCTCTCCAAGTTCTAGTCCTAGACCCTTCTTCTCCGAGTTCTAGACTATTCTCTTCTGTTCTGTCTAGACTCTTGTGTGTTCTACTACACTTCCCTAACACTCCACCCACCAGGACCTATGATTGGCCCTCTGTTCTAGGTGATGTATGTAGGGTTGGATTTCTATGTTAACCGGATCATTGCTGAGTCAGAGAATATTGCGGCTGCATTTATGGCTGCAATACCCTCTTGTGACGCACTCGTTGCGGGGCGCCACAGTTGCTTGTTCTATTTATATTTTGTATCAAGGTGAGGTTGTCTTATAATACAGACTGTAGGATCGCATTGTTGAAGGCTTGTGTTTGCCATGTACAGTCTTGTTCGAAAGTGTTGGCAGCCTTGAAAGTTTTCCAGGAAATATCACATACCCAGGCTCTTTAAAGGCCAGCTCAGCTAGTGGCGTATTCAGGTTGATTAGTCTACTTATATTATGCATTAAGGTGATATTGTCTTCTAATGCAGACTGTAGGCTCCCATTATTGAAGGCGTGTGTTTACCATGTATAGTCATGGCCAAAAGTGTTGGCACTCTTGAACTTGTTCCAGAAAATGAAGTATTTTTCCCCACAATACTATTACAATTGCAGATTTATTTTCATTGTATATACTGTAACAACACAAAAAATGACAAATTGGACATAATTTCACACAAATCTCCAAAAAATCGGCTGTGCAAAATTGTTGGCAACCTCCACTTAGTATTTGGTTGCACATTCTTTGGAATAAATCCCTGCAGTCAGTCGTCTCCTATAACCTCCTCAAGCTTCTTCTCACCAGGAATTTTGGCCTCTATTATAATCTGCTCTCGGTCTGTCATATTTGAGGTGTCTTCTCCCAACAGCAATTTTCAGATCTGTCCACAGGTGATCAATGGGATTTAGATCCGGACTCATTGCTGACACTTCAGAACTCTCCAGCACTTTGTTTCCTCCATTTCTGGGGCTTCCTTATGTTTGGGGTCATTGTCCTGCTGGAGACCCATGACCTAGGATGCACACCCAGCTTTCTGACACTGGGTTCTACATTGCCACCCAAAATCCTTTGGTAATCTTCAGATTTCATAATGTCTTGCACATAGTCAAAATCTTCAGTGCCAGAGGCAGCAAAACAACCCAAAACATCTCTGAATCTCAGCCTTGTCATCATCAACTCCAAGCATGGCCCTGATTGTGCCACAAATTCAATCAAAATAGTCCCCAAAGAATTCTCATGAACTTGCACTAGTTAATAACAACTCTACATTGTTTTTCTATGTTATCTTGCATTTTCTGCGACTACCGTATATACTTGTGTATAAGCCGAGTTTTTTAGCCCAAAATTTGGGCTGAAAAGTCTCCCCCTCGGCTTATACACGAGTCACTACAGTTGGTGGGGGCTGTGGAGGCTGGAGGAGGTGGGGGGAGGCTGCTGTATGAGCGGCCTCGTCACGTGAGGCCGCTCATTATATATGCACTGCTTCCCCCTGTCAATCAGCGGCAGGGGGAAGCAGTTCATATATGCCCCCAAATGCTGGCACTCACCCCCCCTCCTTGTAAGGGCCCCCTGCTGCTTATATTACCATCCCGGTCTTCTGCTCAGCACCGCTCCTCGGTGCTCCGTTCTTCATCCTCCCGTCCAGCTACATCCGGAATCCCCGGCCGTCGCAGGCATATGACGTCATCGTGCGACGGCCGGAGATCCCGGATGCAGCGAGGACGGAGCATGAAGAACGGAGCACCGAGGAGCGGCGCTGAGCAGAAGACCGGGATGGTAAGATAAGCAGGAGGGGGTGAGTGCCAGCATTTGGGGGCTGCTGGGTACCCCCAGGGTGCTGCTGGGTACCCCCTGGGGGCCACTGTATACCCCCTGGGGGCTGCTGTATTACCCCTGGGGGCCGCTGTATTACCCCTGGGGGCTGCTGTATAACCCCTGGGGGCCGCTGTATTACCCCTGGGGGCTGCTGTATAACCCCGGCGGCTGCTGTATATCCCCTGGGGCTGCTGTATAACCCCTGGGGGGTGCTGTATAACCCTGGGGGCTGCTGTATACCCCCAGGGCTGCTGTATATACTGCTGGGGCCTGTATACCACTGGGGCTGCTGTATATACCACTGGGGTTGCTGTATATACCACTGGGGCTGCTGTATATACCACTGGGGCTGCTGTATATACTGGTGGGGTCTGTATATACCACTAGGGAGGCTGCTGTATACCACTGGGGTTGCTGTATATACTACTGGCGCCTGTATATGCCACTGGGGAGGCTGCTGTATACTACCATTGGGGGGCCTGTATACCACACTGCTGGGGGCTGTATACCTGTGCTGTAGTCCACCCTCGGCTTATACACGAGTCAATAGGTTTTCCCAGGATTTGGGGGCAAAAGTAGGGGGGTCGGCTTATACACGGGTCGGCTTATACACGAGTATATACAGTATATCATTGAACTCTGCTATGGTGTGTCCTTACCTTGCTCTACATTTTGTACTAAAATTCTGTACTGTATACTTGATTCTGCCATACCATGATCAAGGTGCCTCCCAGCATACTCAACTCCACCATTCCTCTCCTTGTTGTCCTACCTCTATGTCACAAAATTCCAGCTGTTATCTAGTCTCTGCATACTCCTTGTTCAGGCCAGTTTGCCTTGCTGCATCCAGGTCACCTGCTCATCTGGACCAAAGGCATTGAGGATCTACCTCCCTGGGTTAGATATAACAAAACCTATGATGATGGTTTAATTTTCCTAAGAACCAAAGAATTGGGCATATTGAAATCTAGGAACGCATCTTTCTCCCATCGCCTTCCACGACAGCATTGGAGGATGTCGTCCACGCCCTATTGGGGGACAGGAACACAGAGAGGTTAAAAGCCCCTCCCCTTCCTCCGCACTCCAGTGTCTTCCTGTCCCCCTTGGGGCATGGAGAGGTTCCAGTGCTGTCAGGCCGGCAGGGGCAGCATTGGTTAAACTTACGGCCGGGCCAGAGATGGTCGTCGGGGGCGTCCTCCTCCTCCTTCTCAGGGCTCCCATTTGGGACCTGGCGGCCTTCCTGCGTCCTCCGGGGCAAAGCAGGCCGGTTTAGGAACGCCGGAGGCCTGTCTCAGCTCTCCGGCGTCTCCCTCCTCCAGCTGCGGTCCCGGGGAGCGCGTGCCGAGAGTGCCGCGAGGTCACTTCCGGTTTCGGGTGACGTCACTTCCGGTTTTCGGCCGGCGGCTCCTGTGCGCGCGCGGCGGCGGCTTGGGCGCGGCTCCAGGGGCCCAGCAGGCCTATCGCACGCGTCTGCCTGCGGCCAGTGACCGGGAGGAGGGAGGGAACAGCTGTTCCTCGTTGGGGGCACGATGCTTAGGGATAAGTACCCGCCGGAAGACTACACCCAGGTAAGGAGATCCCTGAAGATGGAGGGTGGTAGATCTTCCTCCTCTGCCTCTGCAGAGCCCAGTGTTCCCCCAGCTCCTGTAAGTGTATTGGGGGTGGTCACTGCGGTCAGGGGCTTAGATCCCTTCACTCACTCTGGGTCCCCTTCTCCCCCTTTTTCTATAGGGAGACAAGGGCCCCCCTGTTAAAAGCAGCAAAACCCCATCCAGAAAATGTGGCATCTGCGGCATGAAACTTCCTTCTTCCTGCAAAAAGAAGTTATGTCAGCCATGTACTGACGGTGTGGTCAGGGAAGAATCCCCGTCCCTGCTTGAGGAACTCCGGTCCATGGTTAGACACGAAGTTCAAGCGGTTAGACAGGAGGTGCAGGCTTCTATCTCAGCCTTACCGGTTTTTGCTGCAGAATCCGGGCCTTCCCCTCCAAAAAAGAGGAAGCTCCAGGACTGTGATTCGATGGCTTTCATGGAGGCTGTCCAGAGCTCTGCGTCTGAGGACGGCGAGGATGTTGCCTCTGTTGCCTCTGCACAGGCACGAGATTCTGGACACTACTATTTTTCCTCTGAGTCCATGGGGGAATTGCTGGACGCTGTCCGTAGCACCATGGGAGTTGAAGAGGTGGAACCCCCTTGTTCAGTGCAGGACGCCATGTTCTGTGGCTTGAGGGCTAAGCGGCAATCGGGCTTCCCTGTCCATGAGGTCATCCGGGAACTCATCCTCCGGGAATGGGAGTTGCCAGAAAATAGGCTGATCACCCCTTCCGAGTTGAAACGGCGGTTTCCCTTGGAGGGTGCTGACTTTGTCGGGGATGTTCCGAAGGTGGACATCCAGGTAGCCAGGGTGGCGAAAAAGACCGCCTTACCATTTGAAGATTCCTCCCAGTTGAAGGACCCCCTCGATCGTAAGATGGAGAGTGTTCTCAAAAAATCCTGGGAGGCGGCCGCTATGTCTTTGAAGGTGAACATCTCATCGACATGTGTGGCCAGATCTCTCTTTAAGTGGATCTCCCAGCTGGAAGATCACATCCTGCAGGGTACTTCCAGGGAGGAGCTTTTGGATTCCGTTCCACTTCTAAGACGTGCGACAGGCTTCCTGGCTGATGCCTCGGCAGAGTCAGTCCGCATTGGCGCCAGGAGCGCAGTGTTGTCCAACACAGCTCGCAGAGCGGTGTGGCTTAAGATGTGAAATGGGGATGTCACGTCGAAACTTAAGCTGTGTGGCATCCCTTTTCAGGGGTCTTATGTCTTTGGTCCGGCACTGGATGACATCTTGGAAAAGGTGTCAGACCGAAAAAAGTGTCTCCCGGAACAGAAGCCCTTTCGGAAGCAGTCCTTTCGGGCCGAGCGTAGTCAGCCCTCCCAGTATAGGGGGAAGGGTAAGTCCGGTCGCTGGGCCTACCAGAAAGGTGACAAGAACCGTAATATCTTGCTCCCCCAGCACCGAAGTCAGGGGGCGGGGGGCCAGCCGGGCTCTAAGCAGTGACGCCGGGCCCATTGCGGGGCGGCTCTTGAGGTTTCTCCCTCAGTGGGAAGCAATCTCCTCATGCCCTTGGATCCTCTCGACCATTCGGGAGGGTCTACGGTTGGAATTCGTAAGTCAGCCCCCTCCATGTCTGCGGATCACTCCCCTTCCTCTAGGGGACTCTCGCACACTGTTTTTGTCGGGTCTGCAAGACCTGTTAGGTTCCGGCGTAGTGTCTCCGGTCCCTCCGGGAGAAGTGGGTCAGGGGCACTACTCCAGGTTGTTTGTGGTACGAAAGCCCTCCGGGGCGCCCCGTATCATCTTCAATCTGCGCCTTCTCAATCGTCATGTTCTTTACAGGCGATTCAAGATGGAATCCGTCCGCTCGGCAATTCCCCTGATCGGTCAGGATTACATGATGGCCACCATCGACCTCCAGGACGCGTACTATCACGTCCCCATTCACCCGTCTCACAAACGCTTTTTGCGCTTCGCAATCTCCGGGGCAGGCGGGACGGTCCATTATCAATTCAATGTACTGCCGTTCGGGATCTCATCAGCCCCAGGGTTTTCACCAAACTCATGGGGGAGGTGATGGCATTCATCCAGTCCCAGGGCTTATGCGTGGTTCCCTATCTAGACGACATGCTGGTTGTAGCGCCTTCGGCGGAGGTCCTGCGCTCCCAGGTCTCCAGGACTTTGGAGATTCTTCGGGGTCTAGGGTGGGTGCCGAATCTTCGGAAGTCGGAACTGGTTCCGGCGACCCGCCGTCAATTTTTGGGGGTCTTGCTGGACTCCTCCGAACAGACCTCATTCCTTCCTGTCGCACACCGGCTTCTGCTCCACGACAAACTGACCCGCTTCCGGGCTCGGGTGTGTCCCACGTTGCGGGAGGCGATGTCCCTGTTGGGGTCCATGACGGCCTGCATTCCATCAGTGGCTTGGGCTCAGGCTCATTCCCGTTTGCTTCAGGAACACATTCTGTGCTCCTGGGACAGGCACCAGGATTCCCTGAACACTCGGGTCCAGACCCCAGGGCGGGTGGTGGCCTCCCTTTCCTGGTGGATGAATCCTGGGAACCTCCGAACGGGGGTGGCCTGGCTGCAGGCTCCAGTGACCACCGTGACTACGGATGCCAGCGGATCCGGTTGGGGAGCAATGGTGGATCGCATACCGTTCCAGGGGGTTTGGAGTCGCTCGATCAGTTGTCAATCGTCAAACTTCCGGGAACTTCTAGCGGTGGAGAAGACGCTTCATGCTGCAGTTCACGTCCTACGTGGGCGTCACGTGAAGGTTCTGTCGGACAATGTGACTACGGTTGCCTTCTTGCGCCACCAAGGTGGTACTCGGGGCATCCACTTGCAGGTGCTCGCAAGACGAATATTTTCCTGGGCGGAACGCCATCTTCTCTCCTTGTCAGCTGTTCATCTGAGGGGAGCGGACAATGTACAGGCAGATTTCTTGAGCCGCACGGAGGTCCACCCTGGCGAATGGAGCCTCCATCCGGATGTGTTTCGCTCTCTCACGGACAGGTGGGGAGTCCCTTCAATCGACCTGTTTGCATCGGGAGCCAATGCCAAGGTGCCGACGTATTTTTCCCTGAGTCGGTCGGACCATCCTCTGGGGCTGGACGCCTTCGCCCATCGCTGGGACTTCCGGTTGGTGTATGCGTTTCCTCCGATCCCGCTGCTCCCCAAGACGTTGCAGAAGATTCGGGTGGAGGGGGTGACGGCTATCCTGGTGGCTCCCCTGTGGCCCAAAAGGGCATGGTACGGCGCTATCCACGACCTATGCCTGGAGGGTCCGATTCGGTTGCCCCACAACCTCGACCTGCTATCCCAGGGTCCTCTGTTTCACCCGGACCCGCAGTGGCTCAATCTGGCGGCCTGGCTGTTGAGGCCGAGATCCTGACGGCCAAGGGCCTCTCCCAAGCTGTAATCCGCACGCTTCAGCAGAGCAGGAAGCCCGTGACGAACGCCATTTATGGGAAGGTTTGAAAAAGCTTTCTGTCCTGGTGTGCTCCTTCCATTCCGGATATCCATCATCCTAATTTGGCTCTCATTCTGGATTTTTTGCAGCGAGGCTTGGATTTGGGCCTTCAACCGAGCACCCTAAAGGTCCAGGTTTCAGCTCTCGGTGCCGTGTTTGATCAGGATCTTGCTGGCCATCGATGGATCAAACGATTTTTTACCTCTGCTTGTAGACTGCGTCCCAGGCTTCGGCCTTCCGTCCCTACTTGGGATTTGAACATTGTTCTTCATGGGCTTTCTCGGGATCCCTTTGAGCCCTTGTCTGCTGCTTCCCTTCCATCTCTCTCTCACAAGACGGCGTTTTTGGTGGCCATTACTTCGGCCAGGCGAGTTGGGGAACTGCAGGCGCTCTCGATCCAGGCGCCTTACCTCGTGGTTTCTGATGATCGCATTACGCTTCGGTTGGATCCGTCCTTCCTTCCTAAAGTTGTGTCGGATTTTCATCGGTCCCAGGAAGTGGTGCTCCCGTCCTTTTGTCATTCTCCTGCTAATGCAGCTGAGGCCGTGTTTCACACCTTGGATGTCCGTCGGTCCGTCCTCCACTATCTCCAAGTGACCGCTTCCTGGAGATTAGATCAGAACCTGTTTGTTCAGCATTTTGGGAAAAACAAAGGGAAGAAGGCTTCCAAGGCTACCATCGCTTCCTGGATCAAGAAGGCAATCTGTTCGACCTATGTCGCTCAAGACCTTGCTCCTCCGGTGGGGTTGAAGGCTCATTCCACTCGGGCTGCTGCTACATCCTGGGCGGAGCGGGCTGGAGCTTCATCTGAGCAGATATGCAGAGCGGCTACGTGGTCGTCCCTCCACACCTTTTCTCGCCACTATAGGTTAGATCTGTCCTCTAGTCGGGATCTGTCCTTTGGTAGGAAAGTCCTACAGGCAGTTGTCCCACCCTGAGGAGTATCGGTGGTATTCCTCCAATGCTGTCGTGGAAGGCGATGGGAGAAAACTGAATTAGTCCTTACCGGTAATTCCTTTTCTTGGAGCCTTCCACGACAGCATCAGTTCCCCCCCTTATTGTCGATTTTGGATTCAGGTGTATCAGGTAATCCATGTCTTCAGGTGATCTTGGTAATACACTGGAGTGCGGAGGAAGGGGAGGGGCTTTTAACCTCTCTGTGTTCCTGTCCCCCAATAGGGCGTGGACGACATCCTCCAATGCTGTCGTGGAAGGCTCCAAGAAAAGGAATTACCGGTAAGGACTAATTCAGTTTTCTCCAATATCTGCCATCATAGAAACATTTAAAAGGTTTCCATGTAATGATTATGTAAGTAAGATAATCAAGATGAAGGACGAAGTGCCGCTCAACCTGCGCTGCTGTAAAGGACCACCAGAAACACGGGATATTTGGTTCAAGATGTAAGTTTTATTCCGATGCGTTTTGGAGTTGCTACTGGGCTCCTTCCTCAGGACTCAGCCCAGTAGCAGCTTCAAAACGCGTCGGAATAAAACCTACATCTTTGAACCAGATATCTCGTGTTTCTGGTGGTCCTTTACAGAAACGCAGGTCGAGCAACACTTCGTCCTTCATCTTGATTATCTTCACCGTGGTTTACCCGTGGAGGTGCGGACCGTGCAGCAGCTGTTTTCTAACTGATCATACTTGGTTGTGGGTCACACAACCATACCAGGTGTGCAGCTTTCAATAAGTTTTATTGCCGTTATGTGTCAAAAGGATAAGACCCTATTGCGCATTATCTCATATTTCATGATAATTTAAGTGTCACTTTAGCGACAGTTGGATAGCAGAGACATGGTGCACCAAAGCTAATCCCTGTCCCCAAAATTACCCCTTAATGTGGCAGTGCCTGGGTTTCATATGCTCCTGGATACAACTCTCCTAGATTTCCCCCTCTCCAAGGAAGTTAAGGGGCTGGAGTGCAAGGAAGCACACAGGCAACCCAGGCAAGGTAACAGATATGAAAAGGCTCCAAGATCTTCTCCTGTTGGAATCTGCGCTGCTGCTAAAATAACAAACATCTGTGCTTAACAGAAATAAGCTCCTCCATCATGGTCAGAATAAAAATTCTGTATTCGGCATGGGATGAATCCATGGTAAGGTAGATATAGCAGAATGGTAAGATAATCACAAGCTGCAGATGGAATAAAGGCTAAGAGAATTTTCAGTCAGAAGGGAAAGGGTCCTTAAACTCTTCTGCATAGAAGGGAAAGTATATCAGCAAGCAACAGTCTATTGAGCTCTACAAGAGGCTTGCCATTAATTAAACGCTGAGACTTTCTGACCCCAGGACCCTCAGAAGTAACATCAGGACAAGGCACACTCATGACAGTAAGTCAAGGAAATCTTTATTATAGAAGATTTCAATTCTTTCTCTAATGGTAGATTTTGGTGAAAGATGAATTTGATATCTAGATTTCAATATACCCAATCCTTTTCCTCTCTGTTAGGCTGCCTTCACATTAGCGTTTGTGTCTGCATGCTGATGGCATGCAGACACAAACGCTGTCAAAAGCAGGGTCCAAATGATGTGTCCGCAGCGGATAATGTCCGCCTGCGGACACATCACTATGGAGCCCGGCAGCCAATCGGCGCTGTCCGGGGGCGGGCCGGGGGTGGAGATCAGCGCCGGAGATCCCCGCCCCCGGCCGCCGGTAAGCACCGGGACGTGTCGGCGGGGAGAACAGCTGATCTGAAAGCTGTTTGAATCTTCCCGCGCCGACACTGAGAGGAAATGTCGGCGCGGGAAGATTCAAACAGCTTTCAGATCAGCTGTTCTCCCCGCCGACATCGCTAGGAGATTACAGGCGGCGGGGAGGAGGAGGACAGCAGAGGCTGAGCTGATCTCCCGGTGGCCGTCGGTGAGCTCCTGTGACATCACCGGTGGCCACCGGGAGATTTTTCAATATGTCCGCAGAGTTCTCCCGCACTGTCAAGCGCAGAACACTGCGGACCCATTGAAGACAATGCATGTTTTGTACGCTTGGGGACGCTTGCTGATTGTCCAAGCTCCCCGAGCGCACAAAAAAATGCAACATGCTGCGTCCCGGGTGCGGATGCTGGACACCGGAAGGAGCAGATATCGTCCGCATCCGCACCCGAACACAGCAAACGCAGGCACTATGCGTTCCTATGTTAAACATAGGAACACAGTGCGCATGCGTTTGACTGCGTATGGGAACGCAGCATACGCTGCGTTCCCATACGCAAATGTGAAGGCACCCTTAAGTTAAGTAATCATCATAGATGAAGTTACTTATCACTTGTGAAGAAGATCCTTCAAGCCTTCAGTTCAGTTGATCAGGTTACATGGACGTAAACAGGTCAACTGGCTTCAGCAACAAAAGAGGAATGGTAACTACAGCAGGTGAAGAAATGTCAGAGCTAACATGAATTTAATATTATTTTTTTATTATAGCACCATTTATTACATGGCACTTTAAATGTGAAAAGGGGTATACACAATGGAGACAAGTTCAATATTTAAGAACAATACAAGGCACAGGTAGGTGCAGGTGGAGGTGGAGTGAGGACCCTGCCCACAAGGGCTTACAGTCTACAAGGGATGGGTGAGGATACAGCGGGGGAGGAGAGAGGACCCTACCCATGAGGGCTCACATTCTACAAGGGATGGGTGAGGATACAGTGGGGGAGGAGAGAGGACCCTGCCCACAATAACTCACAGTGTTCAAGGTATGAGTGAGGATACAACGGCTGAGGAGAGAGAACCCTGCCCATGAGGGATCACAGTCTACAAGAGATGGGTGAAAATACAGCGTAGAAAGAGAGAGTACCCTGCCCAGGAGGGCTCACAGTCTACAAGAGATGGGTGAGAATACATCAGAGAAAGAGAGAGTACCCTGCCCAGGAGGGATCACAGTCTACAAGAGATGGGTGAGAATACAGCGGAGAAAGAGAGAGTACCCTGCCCAGGAGGGCTCATAGTCTACAAGGGATGGGTGATGATACAGCATGGAAGGAGAGAGTACCCTGCCCAGGAGGGCTCACAGTCTACAAGAGATGGGTGAGAATACAGCGGAGAAAGAGAGAGTACCCTGCCCAGGAGGGCTCATAGTCTACAAGGGATGGGTGAGTATACAACAGGTGAAGAGAAGGGACCCTGCTTGCGACTGCTCGCAGTCTACAATCGATGGGTGAGGATATAGTAGGAGAGGGTAGAGCTGGTTGTGCAGTGGTTCAGTGGACAGGGTTTACTGCAGGTTTTAGGCTTGTCGGTAGAGGTGGGTCTTTAGGTCCCTTTTGAAAGTTTACATGGTAGATGAGTTGGGGTAGAGAGTTCCAGAGTATGGGGGATGCCATGAGAATTTGTTTATGCCGTTGTGGGAAATGGAATTAAGAGGGGAGGAGAGAAGGAAATCTTGTGAGGATCAGAGGTCACATGCAGATAGGTACTGAGAGACCATGTCACATATGTACGGAGGAGACAGATTGCGGATGGCTTTGTATGTAATGGTTAGGCTTTTGAACTGCATTCTCTGGGCAATGGGAAGCCAGTGAAGGGCTAGGCAGAGAGGAGAGGCCAGGGAATAAATGGGGACTGGTGTATTAGTCAGGCAGCAGAGATTAGGATAGATTGTAGTGGTGCGAGAGTGTTAGAGGAGAGGCCACAGATTGGGAAATCGGGAGATGATGAGATGTATGGATCTGGGAAATACTTATACTTACCTTCCTCTCATAATAATCATACCAACCACACTTTTGTCTGTAGCTAAACAATATGAGGGCATCCATTTTATTTAAAAAAAAGGTCTTGTCAAACAGCGCCACCCCTTGTGTACAGGCTGATTCTGGAATTGCAACCTGTTTCCACTGAAATGAATAATACCAGAGACAACCTATTCACATTGGAGAAGCTATTTCTGGAAAAACGCTGAACATTTGTTTCCTTTTAAATTGTTCTTTATTCTTGACAAATGTCAGTGTAGAACATGTGATCCATGCAGTTATTGTGTCTGTCTGCAGTAGTGCGGCTTTATTTCTGCAGCTCTCGCTGTTCAGTGTATTCTCTTTTACAATCAGTTCTCTCTGTTTTAAGCCATTGGAAGATCTCTACGGTTTATTGGTCCCTTTGAAACTTCCGAAATCTTATGCCGCGTAGGAAGATGGCAGCGAAACTCACTATCCACATTAAATTATGTCATACACTATTTATCTTGGGTATGAACAAAATTAATACCGGTCTCCTAGACACTTAGATACGTCTCTCCGGAGCTGTAAAGTGGCTGAAAATTAACTTCTGGTTTTCTAGACGTATTGCCCTATTGTCTTTCGAAGGAACAGTCTGGGAAATTCGAGTTTTAATACTGCAGGAATAAGATTAGGCCACTCTGAAATAAAGGCTCCGTCAACATATCAATAGCATTGTGTCTGTTCGCCTTTTGCCTTGTGTCCATTTGTGGATTGTGTTTTCTATCCCTGAACACGTAAAGATGTCTGAAGATTTTATATAACCTAATAATTAGAATTTCATCCAATATTCATCATAGAAACAATGCATTATAATAAGACTTGTGTTGTTTGGATCGAAGATGTACTTAAAGGAAATGTGTTATCACAAATTGACCCACCTTATTTATTAAATAAGTTCTTTTTATGTTAAATCCATTTATATGTGTGATAGATTTTTCATCAATTTACTGTTATAGACATAAAAATAAAACATATAGTTCTTGTAATCATTCACATTGCCAACTATGTTCTGTGCAGATGACTTTTCAGCAGTCGCATTATGACCACAGACAGGATTATAATGAAAAGTTACTTTTCTGTATAGAACAGATATTATCCAATCGAGCATGTGACAAGTAGGTGCCCTGAGCGTCCGTAAATTCCTTGTTTATTATAGTAAAATAAATATATATACTCACCTCCCAGTCAGACTCCGCTCCAGTGACGTTGTGTCTGCAGGCGATCATTGTTATGTCATGGGAGCGCTCTAGAATTTTAATAGCTGCTGATTGGTTGCAGCCTTAATAGTTCCCTCATACATGAGTCTGCAGCCCATCAGAGACTGACAATAAGGGATGGTGCTCATGTGAGATAACAATAGTCACAGCGCCAAAATAGCTGCTCCATTACTATGCAGTATAGCTACAGCAATCAAGAAGACTTCAATGACTGATAACACATTTGTATACAGCTGATAACACAGGATCCACCATTTACAATAGATGATGTCACAGCTCACCTCCTCCTCTGTACAATGACTGATAACACCTCTCTATACAGTAGATAACACAGGATCCACCATTCACAATAGGTGATATCACAGCACACCTCCTTCCCCTGTACAATGACTGATAACACCTCTATATACAGTAGATAACACAGGATCCATCATTCACAATAGGTGATGTCACAGCTCACCTCCTCCTCCTATACAATGACTGATAACACCTCTATATACAGTAGATAACACAGGATCCACCATTCACATTAGGTGATATCACAGCACACTTCCTTCCCCTGTACAATGACTGATAACACCTCTATATACAGTAGATAACACAGGATCCATCATTCACAATAGGTGATGTCACAGCTCACCTCCTCCTCCTGTACAATGACTGATAACACCTCCATATACAGTAGATACCACAGGATCCACCATTCACAATAGGTGATATCACAGCTCACCTCCTCCTGTACAATGACTGATAACACCTCTATACACAGTAGATAACACAGGATCCACCATTCACAATAGGTGACATCACAGCTCACCTCCTCTTCCTGTACAATGACTGATAACACCTCTATATACAGTAGATAACACAGGATCCACCATTCACAATAGGTGATATCACAGCTCACCTCCTCCTGTACAATGACTGATAACACCTCCATATACAGTAGATAACACAGGATCCACCATTCACAATATGTGATATCACAACTCACCTCCTCCTCCTGTACAATGACTGATAGCACCTCTATATACAGTAGATAACACAGGATCCACCATTCACAATAGGTGATATCACAACTCACCTCCTCCTCCTGTACAATGACTTATAGCACCTCTATATACAGTAGATAACACAGGATCCACCATTCACAATAGGTGATATCACAGCTCACTTCCTCCTCCTGTACAATGACTGATAACACCTCTATATACAGTAGATCACACAGGATCCACCATTCACAATAGGTGATGTCACAGCTCACCTCCTCCTCCTGTACAATGACTGATAACACCTCTATATACAGTAGATAACACAGGATCCACCATTCACAATAGGTGATGTCACAGCTCCCCTCCTCCTGTACAATGACTGATAACTCCTCTATATACAGTAGATAACACAGGATCCACCATTCACAATAGATGATGTCACAGCTCACCTCCTCCTCTTGTACAATGACTGATAACACCTCTATATACAGTAGATAACACAGGATCCACCATTCACAATAGGTGATATCACAGCTCTCCTCCTCCTGTACAATGACTGATAACATCTCTATATACAGTAGATAATACAGGATCCACCATTCACAATAGGTGATATCACTGCTCACCTCCTCCTCCTGTACAATGACTGATAACACCTCTACATACAGTAGATAACACAGGATCCACCATTCACAATAGGTGATTATCACAGCTCACCTCCTCCTCCTGTACAATGACTGATAACACCTCTACATACAGTAGATAACACAGGATCCACCATTCACAATAGGTGATGTCACAGCTCACCTCCTCCTCCTGTACAATGACTGATAACACCTCTATAAACAGTAGATAACACAGGATCCACCATTCAGAATAGATGATGTCACAGCTCACCTCCTCCTCCTGTACAATGACTGATAACACCTCTATATACAGTAGATAACACAGGATCCATCATTTACAATAGGTGATATCACAGCTCACCTCCTCCTCCTGTACAATGACTGATAACACCTCTATATACAGTAGATAACACAGGATCCATCATTCACAATAGGTGATGTCACAGCTCACCTCCTCCTCCTGTACAATGACTGATAACACCTCCATATACAGTAGATAACACAGGATCCACCATTCACAATAGGTGATATCACAGCTCACCTCCTCCTGTACAATGACTGATAACACCTCTATATACAGTAGATCACACAGGATCCACCATTCACAATAGGTGATGTCACAGCTCACCTCCTCCTCCTGTACAATGACTGATAACACCTCTATATACAGTAGATAACACAGGATCCACCATTCACAATAGGTGATGTCACAGCTCCCCTCCTCCTGTACAATGACTGATAACACCTCTATATACAGTAGATAACACAGGATCCACCATTCACAATAGATGATGTCACAGCTCACCTCCTCCTCTTGTACAATGACTGATAACACCTCTATATACAGTAGATAACACAGGATCCACCATTCACAATAGGTGATATCACAGCTCTCCTCCTCCTGTACAATGACTGATAACACCTCTATTTACAGTAGATAACACAGGATCCACCATTCACAATAGGTGATATCACAGCTCACCTCCTCCTGTATAATGACTGATAACATCTCTATATACAGTAGATAATACAGGATCCACCATTCACAATAGGTGATATCACTGCTCACCTCCTCCTCCTGTACAATGACTGATAACATCTCTATATACAGTAGATAACACAGGATCCATCATTCACAATAGGTGATATCACAGCTCACCTTCTCCTCCTGTACAATGACTGATAACACCTCTATATACAGTAGATAACACAGGATCCACCATTTACAATAGATGATATCACAGCTCACCTCCTCCTGTACAATGACTGATAACACCTCTATATACAGTAGATAACACAGGATCCACCATTTACAATAGATGATGTCACAGCTCACCTCCTCCTGTACAATGACTGATAACACCTCTATATACAGTAGATAACACAGGATCCACCATTCACAATAGGTGAAGTCACAGCTCACCTCCTCCTGTACAATGATTGATAACACCTCTATATACAGTAGATAACACAGGATCCACCATTCACAACAGCAAATCAAATTTCCGTGCCAGATTTAGGCAAATTACCAAATTAGAATTTTGCTTATCTAAGTAAGGATTAAGCCATAATACAACAATGATACATACGGTAATACCCAATATATAATACATGGGGACATGTGACTTCTATATATCATATATATTCAATATGACCTATGTCCCCACCAGTCAGGACTGTACAAGTACTACGAGGTGCTCATTACATTCTTAAGGACGCCATTACACATGTCAGACAAGGTCCATATCTTACTCTTACATTTCCATCAGACACTAGGCATAATTTTATGATGCATCCTTTTTTGTCATTCCACAAAGCCAACTGTGCGGAACATAAAACAATTTTTACGTGCGAAACAAAGACATGAACATGTTGTATTCTTCCCGCTGCTCGCCCGTAAACAGGTTAGATACAATGCAGTATTTGTTTCTCTGGATTTACTGAAGTGCAAAAGCCATAAAACCAGACGCCATTAATACTGCTGTCACCAGTTAAGCACTGTGGGGTTTGACTCATAACTGTACAAAGGGTCAGTCGAGTCATGGAGGTGTCATCTCTGCTCGATAAGCTGCGTCAACAACGTCCGGAGGAATCATCAAACCTAGTTAGAAGAACTTCCATTTCATGTTGGCCTTCCACAGATCCAAGGGTTAACCGCAAACCATTTAGGCTTGATAGCAGGGGATGAGATGTCTGTCGAATCCTAAAGTCGGACTAACGTTTGATATTGAAAAAAACACATTTTATTATACCGGTGTGAATTCTCCGGATGAAAAGAAATGCAGAGAAGAAGGAAAAATAAAGAGTTGGTTCACAGGTTCCCGCACAGTGTGTCTGCATACACAGAACCATTGTGGTGTTCAGAGGTGAACTTTCCTTTGTGCGAGCGCCATGTCCCTCCACGTATTCAGCCTTTAAATCTATTCAGTGAGAAATCTGTGCATAGAAAATGCTGCTTAAGATACAATAAGTTCACATAATATTTTCATGACTCTGTGCTTTGTTTAACTGCTCAGCCGTCTTAAAAGAGAGGAAGAGAAATGCAGCTAATGGCGTCTCTGACCCAAATCGGTCTAACTCCGAAATGGTTCATGATAAATACAGCAACTCTCAACTGTTTCTCTTGATGACCCACATCTCCTTGTCTATCTACTGTCCTAAATGCCCCCATTTCAAAAAGACAAATATGTTGACAAAGTCTATATAACAAGCCAAGAAAGAGATAATCTTAAGTGATTACTCTAGGGGGCGCTATGGGCTTCATTGTGTCCTCCAATCAGTCCTCAACTCTGCTGCCCAAGTAATCCACCTCTCTCTTCATTACTCGCCTGATTCTCCCTCCTGCAAATCCCTCCATTAATTCCTAATTCCCCAACGAATCAACTTCAAACTACTAATACTAACCACCAAAGCCGTCCATAACCTGTCCCCTCCCTATATCTCTAGACTAGTCTACCAATATCTTCCCTCATGTAGTCTCTGGTAGTGGTGGGCGAACCCGCCGATGAACAGGTACAACAAACTCGTCCAAACTTTTTTCTAAAGTTTAGGTTCGGGTTCAAAACTGGCTCAAACTTGAGTCCAAATCCCGAACTCAGAATATAAAGTTATGGGATGGGGGCTAGGTGGCTGTAAAAGAAAGAAGATAGTTAATAAACAGCATTATACTTATCATCGTCTACCGGCTTGTACTTCTGGGGCCGCTCATTAACTTCCTGGATATTCACTTTTGAGTGACCCAACAGCCAATCATGGATGCTGTCACAGAGATTTGGCGCACCAGAACCACAATGCATTTTTTGCCAATTTCATGCTGTTTTGGTGCAATTTTGGCACAAAACTGCATGCATTGTGCTCAATGTGCTCATCTGCATCTCCTGGCCCAAAAAAGCACCTAAACCACAATGCGTTTTTTGCCGCAGATTTCATGCTTTTTTGGTGCATTTTGTTCAATATGTTCACCTGCATCTCCTGGCCAAAAGAGCACCACATCTACCACATGTTTCTGCCACGAATTTCATGCTTTTTTTGTTTAATTGTGGCACAAAACCTGCATGCATTGAGTTCAATGTTCTTATCTGCATACCCATAACCTAATCACTTTCTAGACATATCCTGTATAGCCCATCCTCTGAAATTGTGTCCCACAACATGCTTGATGTGCTTAAACACGCTGCTTGAACACACTGAGATCCTTCAGACAGAACCTAAAAACTCATCTTTTCAGGAAAGCCTACAGCCTGAAATGACCCCACTGCCACCTCATCACAACTAAAGCGGCCTCCTCATCAATGCCACTGGAGCAGCCTCCTCACCACTACCACCACAGGAGCTGCCGCCTCACCACCATTACCACAAGAGCTGCCGCCTCAACACCACCAAAGCTGTCTAAATTCCTATATCCAATATTTGTATACCTTAGCATTTCAACGTGCAACTGTCTCATTATTTGTTATAGTATTTCATTTTCTGTATGCATCTGTTTGCACTTGTGTGTTAGTGTAATGAAAATATGTACCGTACTTGTTGGGGATTGAAGACCACAGCAGTTAATTGTTAAATTGTTTGTCACTACCCATAGGTCATAACCTATGTTTATCTTGGGCAGAAAATGTAGTCTTCCTGGACACAGGATGAAAGCCATAGGAGGCTTTCCAGGGAACACACAAAGAGTGGAAGCTTTCTCACCTGTGATGGGCTTCAAAGAAAACAACAAATGGACTTTCCTTCCATATTTGCTGTGGGAAACAAGGGTATTTGAAATATAATGTATTTTTTTCTAAATTTGCAATGATCCGGTCACAGACCCAGAATTATAATATTAAAATGAAAGGTTGTTCTGGAAATTCAACTTCTAGGCTGAGCTTATAAAGTGGGCTACCAGACTAAGACAGTTGTTCGCAGATGGGGCAGTTGAAATATTGCTGTGATCCATATTTCCTCCTCCTTCCCAATAATACAGAAAGAAACATTACACTGAAATGTTTAGGTATTTATGTAATCTTTTCCATTTTATTTTGTAACTGTTTTGCATATTTGTATTTCCATTTTATTTTCATCTTTTATGTCCTATTATTGTAAGCACTGTAACTTTATATTAAAGCTTAAAGGTTTGACCCTTGTATACTCTAAAAGAATCCATAGCCTTGGAGTGTGTGATCTTATTGGCAGGTAGTAGTGTATTTTAGGGACTCATCGCCCTGGGTGTTTGAGGAGTGGTGGCAGCATGCTGTGAAGCTGGGGTGGATATTCTGTCAGAGGTGTGATTTATGCTTACTTTTTAGCCTAGAACAGGGGTTAAGTGTTGAATTGAGTGAGAGGAGATAAATTAACCCTTGCAGGCGCAACCCCAAGTCATATGCTGAGAAGGGGATACATGACAGTTAGGAAGTGCCATCAGTTTTTTTTATTAGGACATTTTAATAGACATGTTTGGCCAAAGGCTTCATGGCCTAGGTGCAACCATTGTATATACACATCCAATTTTTATGTGTTGATGTTAGTTCTGGGGTTCAAGGTTGCACTGCAGTCAGATCCGGGGCATTAGCTTTTGCTCTGCACATGTACATCATTGAGCCTTGGGATCCGTTTGCATGGATCGAGCAGTGGCACTCTCTGACTATCGACCGGTAAACATTTACCCATCGGCGGTCACTTGACTGCCTGTTTACACACACAGGCAGATTAAAGTAAATGATGTGCACTGAGAAATCTATACTACATATATTACATGTCTATAGTGCAAGTCTTGTTTACGAGGACAGAACGCCGTTGACAACTATGATCTTTCGTGATGCAACAAATATAGTTTCACGCAATGATAATGCATTTTGCTCATTCATTGCGTGATTGGCAGCCTGTTTTTAGGCTGAAAGAAGACAACGTCGATCGTGTGCTTTACCCGTCTATTGATTCTCAATGGAAGCGCTAGCAAGTGCAGGGAGCAGCACTCGGCTGATTTTCAGTGCTACAATTGGAATCAAAGGAGAAATAGTGCTCAGGATTGACCACTCCATTCAGCCAGGGCTCGTCAGATTGCCAATTCTTGGGATAGATGGGGCTATGGGGGTCAGACCAGCAGCAATTGAAAAGTTATCATTTTACACTTGAAACACCCCTTTAATCACTGGGTACCAAGAACAGCACACAAGACCTGTCATTCTGAAGATGTTGTGAGCCAGTAATCTCTCCATAATAAATTATCCCTTGTCAAAGTCACTCAGATCCTCATAGTTTCCCTTTTTTTCTCCTCCCAGTACATCTTGTTCAAGAACTGTACAAAAAGGAATATTTAGCAAAGCCTCAATATGTTTTATATGGAAAATTACTCCAATATTTGGGTGCAGGGATCCCACTTTGAACCTAAGGTAACGACAGACAAAAAAAACCTGATCAGTTCATCCATGTAAAAACTCCAATCTTTATTCTTCACAATAAAACGTCCAGGAAAAGTTTAAAAACAATACATTGTCCTCTGACGCATTTCATGCTGCTGTAGTTTATCCAGAGTTAATTTATTTTGCCATTTCCAGAGTTAATGCCAGAAAGCTGCTGTAGTCTATGTTCTCTGTGGCTCTGCAGGTGGAGGTGGATGTGAAGGGATGTGTCAGAGCTCAATCTCCACTCCCTCAGCCTTTAAGTAGTTCCACTTCCCTCCACTAGTTGTCGCAGATAGAGCTCAGTCTCTACTTGGACCCTGTGTAGTGAGGATGTGTTGTGCTGTTCCCATTCTCTTCCATTGGAATTGGTGGGTTTTCCCAGTCCGTGGGTGGAAGTAGGGGCTCTTAGCCTAGGTCTAGTCAGGGGCAAAGGGCAAGGGTGGTGACCTGGATATCCTCACCTTCAGAGGTAACTATAGGTACAGGGTTTACCAGGAACCCCCGGTCAGGATCAGACTAGTTCCCCAGTTCGCCTTTGCCTATCTTACCATCCTGCCATGTGATTCCCTATCCGTGATACCACCCGTGACAGTAATATTTTCTACCCCTTAACAGGATGATCAATGGAAATAACTTTCAGGAACTGAAGAGAGCTGGGTGGTAACATTTGGGCACCCAAGCTCTGTAATGTGTTAGCCATGGAAGAGCCTAATGGCGACTTTACACACACCAACTTATCTGTCCAACTTCTGAACAACTTACTGGTTGCAGTGAAATCATGGACACATTGTTCTATCTTGTTGCTGTGTACAAATGGAGCAATGTGTCCATGATTTCACTGCAACCAGTAAGTTGTTCAGAAGTTGGACAGATAAGTTGGTGTGTGTAAAGTGGCCATAAAACAATTTTTTTGTATTTACTGGGAGAGATTCTTTGTGTCATTCCTTGTATTAAAGGAAGAACAATTCAAGTGATGGGGTCACTGATGCTCCAGGATTGTCTTGAGGTGGCACAGTGTACCCAAAATACACACAACATTTCAATTTAGAAGAGTATCCATCTGGCAATTTTCACATTCATTCCTGGGAGTTACATAGTGATTCTCAGCAATATTCATCCAGGGTGATTAAAGGTTCACATGAGCGATTTGCTCTATTGCACAATCCTAAGTGATCTTCTTCAAGGAGGTCTTCATGGAGGTCTGAGTCACTCCATGACTCCAAGGTAGTATCTCATTAGTGATGTTACAGTTCACTGTTATTTCACAAAACAAGATAACGACAGTGATTTATTGAAGGTGACTAGAGAGAGAGAAAGAAAGAGAGTAGAATAAACATAACCAGGAGAAGTGGACACTAGGAATGCATTTACGGTTTTCACCGCTTCTCCTCCCATGTTGCCTTGAATAGTCCAGGATCTGAATCATGCTTCTGAAATCTGAGTCTGTCTCT
Source organism: Allobates femoralis (assembly GCA_033576535.1). Taxonomy (NCBI): domain Eukaryota; kingdom Metazoa; phylum Chordata; class Amphibia; order Anura; family Aromobatidae; genus Allobates; species Allobates femoralis. The sequence continues at coordinate 96,375,407 of JARQOC010000010.1, read as the reverse complement.
CCTTAATCAGCTGGAAAATGTACTTAAACAGTTGAATCCAAAAGGTCCTACATCTAAGGAACTTCAAAAATTAATAATGTCTTTTTCTCATCTTCTTGGCATTAAATTACATTATCGGTGGTTTTACGTAGAACTTTCGGAGGATCAGCAAAATAACAAACACAATTCTGTAATGTATTAATAGAGGTATACAGTCTAGATCACGTGGAGTCATTATCGCCCTCTATTCCTTTTCGGTCAGACCTCACTTGGATGCTGTGTCCAGTTCTGGGCACCACAATTTATAAAAGACATCAACAAACTGGAGCAAGTTCAGAGAAGAGTAACCAGAACAGTGACCGGTCTGCAAACCATCTCCTATGAGGAATGGGTACAGGATTTGGGAATGTTTAGCTTGTCAAAAATAAGACTGAGAGGAGACTTAATAGCTGTCTACAAATATATTAAGGGCTGTCACACTGTAGAGTGATCAACTTTACTCTAGGGCTGTCACACTGTAGAGGGATCAGCTTTTTTCTAGGGCTGTCACACTGTAGATGGATCAGCTTTATTCTCATTTCCACAAGGAAAGACTTGAAGCAGTGGGATGAAACTGAATGAGAGGAATGAGAGGAGACACAGTTTAGATATCAGAAAAACCTTTCTGACAGTGAGGGTGATCAGTGAGTGGAACAGGCGGCCACGAGAGGTGGTGAGTTCCCCTTAAATGGAGGTCTTCACACAGGGGCTGGACAGACATCTGTTTGGGATGATTTGGTGAATCCTGTTTTGAGCAGGGGGCTGGACCAGATGACTCAGGAGGTCCCTCCCAGCTCCACCATTCTACGATTATATGATCTCTTCCACTATTCTAGGTCTTTGATCTTGGAGATGTGATGAGATATTCATAGACAAAGTTAGCCCTGTTACATCTATATATGCAGGGATACCTTTCTCTGTGCTCTCATGGCCAAATAAAAGGACCTTCATGCTTCAGGCTTGACAATGCCCAGGTCACTTAGATATACTGATCCGGATAGTTTGAGGTAATGAATACCTGATTGGCGTTGTCTGCCACTGACCTCCCTCACCGGTCAATAGGATCATTTCAATGTCAGCCCTGCTATAATACATGAATAGGCCACTATACATTGTACAGAGGTGCAGATTTCCTGCTCTGTACACTATATACTTCAGATGGCCACAGCCTTAAGTATCAACTGATCAATAAATGTGGTGCATTTCAGACCTTAAGCAATCTATTGGTATTTAGAGTTTAAGCCATGGACTACCCCTTTAGCTTCCCAAGAATCTTTGGTGGTGACCTATTGCTAAAATGGATGTATTACTAGTGTTGTCATATTGACCAAGTCATCTTGGAACTTCTGGGCTGATACTTTGGAGTTCATCTTGTGGGTTTATAGATGCTTGGTCCAGTAGGGTTGACATTCTGGAATTGAATAGGTGATGAACTGATGATATCTTGGCACTTCTAGTTTGGTATTTCAGAGATCATAATGGGTCCAGATGGAGGAATCCTATTGAAGCCTTTTAATTGACTTTAAAGGAGGTCTACCAGGATCATGTTATAGTGCAGAAGGATCTCAGAAGACTGATATACAGGTTTATGGTGAATAATTTAGTATAACTTGTGTTTTATTAATTGTTTTATTTCCCATTCTGGGAATAAAGGTCCACCAGACCGCACTAATCAGTGATTGACAGATAAAGGACTAAACAGGGTGGGATTTCTTGCTGTGATTTCTCTGGCACATGTGGATTGCTGTCATGCACCCAAACTGGTCAAGTACCGATACTATTGATGGTAAAAATAACATGAAAAAACTTGTAGCTAAATTTGGTCCAGGATTGATGGTTTACTAACCAGGAATTTCTGAAGATATTTAACAGCTGTGTATGATGTCCAAGATCTGCCTTTGATGAGACGGATATCTCCTTGGTCTTTCATTAAGAGGTCTCTACATTCATGGGGCACCTGTTCTGCTGAAAGAATTTTACTAGATGACTTACTGCAAAAACTCTCCAATATGATACTGACTCGCAGAGGAAGGCTGGGTCCTATGTACCATCAGGCCTAGACGGGGCACCAGGGATTCCGCTCAATTCAGATCCAAACATATCCACACATATGTAAGAATTTGTGTTCATAACGGAACTTACATGACGCAAAAAAAACACACAAAAAGCTAATCGTCAAAAGCGTGGGATCACTTGCTCTAACATTAGGATGTTTTAAAGTGATTGTCCCTTTTTAATATCCTTGGTTAGGCTGTGGTCACAGTACCATTTTTCACATGCATTTTTGGAGACCTGCGTTTTCAAAAACGCATGTAAAAAACGCACCCATAGGCCCCCATGTTAAAAAACGCATGCCCTAATAGCCAAAAAGCATGTGTGACTGTCCCATGCGTTTTTGGAGCATATCCAAAAACGCATGCGTTTTTGTAGAAAACGCATGCGTTTTTATAACATGGGTTCCTATGGAAAACGCATGCAAAAACGCATGTACAGTTAGTACCTTTTAGTGCCATTCAAAAACGCATGCGTTTCCCATAGGAGCCCATGTTAAAAAAACGCATGCGTTTTTCCGGAAACGCATGCGTTTTTTTAACATGGGCTCCTATGGGAAACGCATGCGTTTTTGAATGGCACTAAAAGGTACTAACTGTACATGCGTTTTTGCATGCGTTTTCCATAGGAACCCATGTTATAAAAACGCATCCGTTTTCTACAAAAACGCATGCGTTTTTCAAAACGCTCAAAAAAATACTACAAACACTATTTTTAGGTGCAGATTCAAAAACGCACCCAAAAACGCAGGGAGCCATCACACACCTTACAAAACTCATGCTGACATGAAAAAAAGCATGAGTTTTGTTAAATCACTTAAAAAAACGCATGGCAACTGTGACCACAGCCTTAACTAGGACAAGGAGCCATCATAAAAAGAGACTCATCAGGTGACCATGCATGGTAAAGATAGATAAACTCATTCTTGTAGGACCGACCCTCCATCCATGGAACACTACTCCTATGTACATTGTATAGTGGTCTCCTCTCATTTATTATAGCCTGTCTGCCACTGGAGTTTTCCTATTGACCAATCAGTTGATTGGTGAGTGTGGCCGGGGCGGATATTATTGATCAGTTGTTCATCATCCCAAAATATCCTGATCAGTATACCTGAACTCATTAAATGACCTGGACATTATCTAGCCTCAAGCATGAAGGTCCTTCTCTTTGGCTTTGAGAGCACAGAGAAAGGTATCTCTGCATATACAGATGTAACGGGGCTAAAATTGTCTTTGAACATCTCATCATATCTTCAATAACAGCTACAATAGGGGAAAAGAGCATAGAATGGTAGAGTATGAAGAGACCTCCTGGGTCATCTGGTTCAACCCCCTGCTCAAAACAAGGCTCACTAAATCTTACAAGACAGATGTCTGTCCAGCCTCTCTGTGAAGACTTCCATTGAAGGGGAACTCACCACCTCTCATAGCCGCCTGTTCTACTCGTTGATCACCCTCACTGTCAAAAAGTGATTTTAAAATGTCTAATCTGTGTCTCCTCCCATTCAGTTTCATCCCATTGCTTCTGGTCTTTCCTTGTGCAAATGAGAATAAAGCTGATCCCAAACATTTCCTAATCCTGTACCCATTCCTCATAGGACATGGTTTGCAGACCGGTCACCATTCTGGTCACTCTTCTCTGAACTTGCTCCAGTTTGTGGATGTATATTTTAAAATGTAGTGTCCAGAACTGGACCCAGTATCCAGGTGAAGAATGTGCTAGGTATCTCAATTTTCTTCATGTATTTTCTTAGCAGTAATGCATGTCCATACTCCTATATTTATTGTTTGTATCCCTTAGCATTTCAGAGTGCAACTTTCTGTTTATTATAGTATATATCATGTTCAACATTCACCTGTTCACACTTGCATCTTAGGAATTGCCAGCAGGTTTCTTCTTTAGATAGGACAGTGAGATAAGGTTCTGAAATTTCTAATTTAAGTCCCTGATCCATTTGTTCTCTCTCAAGATACTTCCAGGTTGATCAGGAAATCCATGCGACTTGGATAATAAAATAGTTAATTTTTACCATAATAAATGACATTGGTTGGTTCAGTCTTTTATTTCAATTGATGATTGATTGTCTTAAACCACCAGTTGGACATGTCGGATTTTTTGGTGACAATGAACATTGGGTGCACTGTTGACAAAAAACAATCCAAAATTGTTCAAGTAGTCTGTGAAATGTTTGCGGCCATCAACAAATGATGGTTCATTTCACCACCAAACCAACATTTATTGGCTCATCTTCAATGCATGTGTATGGGGATCTTTACTCCACTCCCCCAATTCAGAACATGAGTACACTTGCCCAACTGATCATGCATGTGAATGGGGGAGTCAGGAAAGTTAGATATTTGTCATTAAAGCTGATCATGGAGATCCCACCTCTTTAGACTTGGTTCTTGGACACCCTGTTCAAGGGAAGGAGGTTCAGAAATGGGAACCTTTTTGAGATAACAAAATTGTTACTCTCTATCGGGGAATATCATGAATCTGCCTTACAGTCAAGGGGGAATGGGAGTTCCTAATTTGTCGGCGTACTACAGAGCTACACTGCTTCAAGAGGCCAAGCTTTGGTGGATGGTGAGGGGCACTGGGGGCTGGGTGGGTATCGAGTCTGCTCTCCTTGGGACTGGTTCTCTGCGCCATCTTTTGGAGGCGGAGTGCTTGGCCCCTACGAGAGTGTCCCTGCAGCTCCCCACGATGGTCTCACTCTTGCGAACCTGGAGGGAAGAGGTGGGGAAGCAGATCTCATTATCCCCTAAGGATATAGACATTAGGGCTTTGCCTTTTCATATCCCCTTCCTGAACATTGGTCCTTGGACGCGGGCGGGGATCCGCAACTGTGCGGACCTCCTTGAGGCGGGTTGTCTCAGCCCCTTTTCGAGCCTTTGTGCGAGATTTCCGGATATAGAGAGGACTTTCTACCAATATGCGCAGATCTCACATTTCTTTAGCTCTCTTGGGGGGACGTGGGGGGCCCGCCCTCCCCCTGAGGTCTCCCATTTTCAATAGTTCCTTTTTTCCTCCACTAAACAAAAAGTTTTGTCGGGAGTGTATAGACATTTGACTGCGGCCTTGTTCCCCAATAAACCAAGCTACATGAGGAGATGGGAGGAAGACCTGGGGTTCACAGCCCCGGAGGAAGACTGGTATAGGGGACTGAGGGTCTTACAGGCAGCTTCTAGGTGTGTTAATCACCTGGAAATCCTGAAGTCCTGGAAATCATATGAGGTGGTATTACCCTCCGGTGACCCTGGCGCGCTTCTCCCAGGATCCATCCCCTCTATGCTGGAGGGGCTGTGGAGAAAGAGGTACACTGGCCCACATGTGGTGTTCCTGCCCCAGACTGGCCCCCTTTTGGGCAGTCATCTCTGGCTTGATGGGGTCGGTAACGGGCATGCGTGTCCAGGTGTCGCCGCAGCTGGCAATCTTACATGTAGGGATCGATCTCTTTCCCAGGGACTCCAGAACGCTGATTTCTAATGTTTTAACTGCTGCAAGGTTGAGCATCCCAGCTAAATGGAGGGCGGATGCCCCCCCTTCTATTGCAGAGGTCACTGATCGTCTGAATGTGATATTCCACAATGAATACCACCTAGCTTTAGATAATGCCACCAGAAACAGGGTGATAGACGACTGGGCACGATGGGCAGCCCACCCGTCTGCAGTTCCGATTGTGTGAGACTAAGACTTTTGATGCTGGCCATTCACGGAGTTATTCATGTTGCTATTTCTGCCTTTGTTCACAATGTATGTGGTATCTGCGTTTAGGTCCCTGGTGGTCCTTGTCTCATCCAAACCTCCCCTCCCTCCCCCGCTACTTCCCTTGGCTGTTTTGTTTTCTTGTTTATGTATAATTGTCTATGTTTATGTCATTGTATTTGCTGTGCATAACCTCAATAAAAATTATTGGAACAATAAAAAAAAAAAATTGTTATTCTCTCATAGAGAGGGAATCCAACAGTGATTGGATGCGGGGCTCGTGTGATGTCACAGTGTCACAAGAGCCCTGAGCCAAGGTTATCAACATTGCGAGAATGGCGCCAGCATGGGAGGTGACTACAGGGTCTATTATTAATGGGGAAAATATGCTGATAAAGATGGGTTTGTCCTAGTAGATGACAATCCCTTTAAAAAAAAAACAAAGGCATCATAGCCGCATATCAAGTCCAATATTATAAATGACACATAGAATATGGATGGACAAAACATTTTATTATAAGGCCCAAGAACTTCAAAATACACTTTGGCCCAAGAAGAAGCCTATCCTGCTCCTGAAAACAGCTAGAATCGCTGTTAAAGAACTTGGAAATAGGAGACCAATCTACCTGCAGTGCCTCCATAGGAGAGATGAAGAATTACACATTTTCTATTAAAAATGATGGGCTGTCCATGTAATGTTCTCTGAACACAAGACTCCCACCATTGACTCAGAATGCCTAGTGCGTTAGAAAATACCTTTAAAGATGTTGATCCATAGAAATGTTTAATCTCCGTCTTGTGACACCACATCTTTATTTATATCCACATTTGCATTTCTAAAATATGAGAATATATTTGTCTTTAAGTCTAAATGATTTCCTGAGGGTCGATATCTTGATTTTTTTTACTTCTCACTTTGACAAGCCTGGGTCACATAAAATATGAAGGCAGATTCTGTTCCACCACTCTATAGATCTGTAGGCGGCTTGCACGAGACGGGGTTGATGCAAGTCAATGACTAGGTCAAATGTTACCACACCAATTTGTTAACATGTCTCAAGAAAAGGATTAATGGAAGTCGTCATCAGGGATCAATATGTTTTACAGCTATAGTGCTAATACAAATATGACTTTTTATGTATCTTCTACGAAGGCCTAATGCTATGAATAAAATATAGAGAGGAGTTATAGGGATGGCAAAAGTAGCAACTCAGCTGAAGTTTCCATTATCAATGGTTTTTGACCACCCATCCAAAGACTTAATTTTAATACATAAGGAAGAAAAGTCAGCTGAAACTGCTAATATCAGTGGAAATCCACATTACGTGATATGTCTAAGGGATCTCAAATCATCCCTCTCAAATGGTATTATGGGATAGAAAGTTGGGCATAAGCATCAGAACTGTTATTTAGGCAGTGTACCGGTAACGTTAAGAATGTATAATATTATTATTTTTAGATATTTAGGCCACATATATTGTGAGCAACCTGTGTGGTCTAAACATGCAGTATCCCCAGTCTTTTCTCCAACAACAAAAGTAGCTGCCAACAGTGGATATTGATAATTTGCCTACTGTTTTCAGAATGACAAAGCATTCCTAAAACAACCGTTAAACACTTACGGACTGATTTTAAACATTCAAATGGTTCTGATCCTACTCTATGGTGACATTCTAAAATGTGTCTGCATAGAAGCACAGCAACAAACAATCGTGTAACTGTGGAAGCAGAGATCTGTCTGTTAGACATGACCAGAGTCCTCATAGAGGATGGGCCCAAACATGCACTGTCTCCAGACGTCATTTGTCATCAACTGCAAGGGAAGCTGCCAACAGTGGATCTTGATGATTTACCAAAAGTATTTCGCATGGTAGAGCATTCCTTAGAAAACCATTAACCGCTTGTGGATCGCTCATAGACTTTAAAGGGAGCTTGTCACATCGTTTCCCCTCTTATTTTTCTAAACCATTATAGGGCCCCTTTAGGTCTGTGAGGGATGGTTAGGGATGAGCTCGCAAGGTGCAGGGACAGGTAGTGATAGGAAAGAGGGGGAAACGAGGTGACAGGTTCCTATTAAATGTTCAAGTGGTCCTGTTCCTACTCTGTGGTGACATTCTAAAATGTCTCTGGCTGTCACTATTGTTTGTAGCTGAGGAAGCAAAGATCTGGCTGTCAGAGACAGACGGAGTCCCCATAGAGGAGGCAGAGATGGTTTATTACAATGTGTGATTTCTCTATTGTTGTATACATAGCACTAAGGAAGAGCTGGGCATATGGTAATAGAAAGCGGTAACTCAACTCCTGCTTCCATACAATGTTGCTATGTAATCACAGTGTACAGTGAAGTAGCGGGAACTACTGGGACAAAGGAGGCACAGAAAGCTTGGCTATGTTGACAGGAGGCAGGATTTCCCATGTAACTTGGGCTAATATACCAGCCCTATTTGCAAGGGAAATAAGATAAAAATACATCAATATGCCCCTCCCTCAAATCAAATTTTTTATCACTTTATGGGTAGCATAACATTTAAAACAAATGAAAAATAAATTAATAAATAACAAGTTAAAAATATAAAAATGCCACTGACCATCCAAATCATTGTCACTAGCCCTGCAGCATGTTTCTTATGCTACTGTGAGCAGCTTGCATGACCTAAACATGCCTCCAAGGTTTGAATTTGTTTTCCGTCGAGCACATCTGGGACACCATAGGTCGACAATTGCAAAGGAAGCTGCCAACAGTGTATCTTGATGATTTGGTGCCTATGGATAACTCCTCTAATTCAACCCTGAAGAGCACACTCTTAGCTCTGTCATACCTATGCATCTAATCTTGATTGGTCATTTCTATGTCTATCTTTACTAAACATGTTATAACTGCTCTTAAGGTGTCTCCTTCCGAGATGCCTTGGACCATGAATTGTCAGGATTCTGTTGTCTTACTCCAGATTGACCACTAGTGGCTGCTATTATTCACTTTGCTAAATTGGGCTCCATTCCACTGGAGGCTGTTATTGTGCCCTGCAATCACCTTTTATTTAGATGGCTTATGTTGACCCTGTGAAAGCCATCTTGTTTCCTGTCTGGGCCTACTTATCCACATGGATCCTTCACTCATTTCTTGAGTATTGTGTCTAACATTTATTCTAGTTCCAGTCTCCAGCTCCAGAACTGTCTTGCCCGGTTTCCACCCTTAGCTGGATTGTTTCCTCAACTTCTATTTCTGGGTCCAAGGATGTCTACCATTGACAGCTATTCCCTACTCGTGACTCCTCCGGCCATCAGATTCAAGCCACGTTCCACCAGTATCTTAACATGGGGGAGCATTAAACAACTCTCTAAACCCTTCAAATCCGATGCAAATTTAGAAGCGAATACCAAATATTTCCAACAATTTCTTATTCTAAATGCTGTAGTGAAGCAAAGACAATGGTTTCTAGGAGGCGTTGTACCCAGCCAACCCTTGTGGCTCCTTACACTGCCTATCTCAGCGTTATCATGTAGATTGTCTTCACATATGTCCCGGGACATGATCTGAAGAGGAATCTCTGTCTTCCTTTAAAAGCTAATGTATCACAATGTCCTTCATTTCCAGCTGTGTCTAACATTTATCCTAGTTCCAGTCTCCAGCTCCAGAACTGTCTTGCCCAGACTGTTCCCACCCTTATCTGGATTGTTTCCTCAACTTCTATTTTTGGGTCCAAGGACGTCTACCATTGGCGGCCATTCCCTACTCGTGACCCCTCTGGCCATCAGATTCCAGCCATGTTCCACCAGTATCTTAATATGGGTGGACATTGGACAACTCTTCTAAACCCTTCAAATCTGATGCAAATTTAGAACCTAATACCAAATATTTCCATAAATTTCTCATTCTAAATGATGTAGTGAAACAAAGACAATCGTTTCCACCAACCCTTGTGGCCAGGTGCTGGCTGGGCCTCTGGACCCGGGTGGCAGTTTTGCACTGCCAGCCCTTAGTTGAGAAGTGGAAGGGGGGGTGCTATCAGAAGTTTTTGTGGAAGGGGGGGTGCTATCAGAAATTTTTGAGGACTGCTATCAGAAATTCTTGAGGACGGGGATGGGGCTCTCTTACCAGCTCCGACGCCATGTGCTGCGGTATCGCCACGCCAGCCGCAAAGCGACGCCCGCGGTCGGCCCATTTCTGTAGAGGGGCGGCCCTAGATGTGGACTACACCACCAGCCCAGGGGGCACTTCTTCCCCTGCCACCTGGGCCAGTCCGCTCCTGCTTGTGGCTCCTTACGCTGCCTATGCCAGGGTTATCATGTAGATTGTCTTCACATATGTCTCGGGACATGATCTGAAGAGGAATCTCTGTCTTACTTTAAAAGCTAATGTATCACAATGTCCTTCCTTTCCAGCTGGACCGTCGATCCATCAAAGGCGGCACAGTACACAGCCGGGTAATGTCACGGTATTCTTGGACTTTCTTAGAAATAGTCCTTTCTCTTGAGTCTGATAAACCAGTTTGTATCAAAGGAACAAAAGGACATCTTTTGTTGACGGAGAGTGGAAAAAAAGATCACAACCTAAAAGAGCTGAAATTCATAGTATGAACTGAGGACGCGGCTTACTGTCGAGCTTGAAAGACATTTCTCTGATGTCATTTTAACCCACAAGGAAACTTTACAATCCAAACAAGCAATCACCGCACTCTGCGGCAAACATCTTGAAGGTCACATCAAACACTCGCTCAATACTTTTGATTTTGATTATTCCTAAATGTATAAAAATAGATACATTGTAACATGTATGTTTATTTTATTTCTCCAATTTTCTTTTTCTTTTTTATTGTTTAAAAAAAAACAAAAAACAGAATAACAGAAGCAATGTATACAAATTCGGGGGGGGGGATTTAAAAAAAAATATTTGTTTTTAAAGTGTGACGGGGGCATATATGAAATTAGATCTCAATGCTTTGGAAGTAATTAGGGTTCCTTGCTAAAAAGTACAATCAGGGGTGTGACTATTCGTGGGGGAGGGGGAAGGGCTGTAAGGGGACTGTCCACAAGATTCTCTGCCTTGGACATATTTAAATACACCACAAGGGCAGAAAATGTTTCTTTGGATCTGAGAAGACTTATCTATCCCTCTAAGGTTGTAAAAGTTATTGACAAGAAACCATAACCTATGGTATATTTGTTATTGCCCGTATGAGAATTGTTGTCTAATTGGTAGACAATGATGCTGATTAGATCCCAGAGCTGCATTCACAATTCTGCTAACTCTTCATTTTCCTATTATATACAATTCCTTGAAAAGGTATTCATACCCTGTGCACTTTTCTACATTTTTCCACATTACACCTGCAAACTTAAATGTATTTTATTGCGATTTTATGTGATACCAATACTAAGTACAAGTGTTTGTGAAGTGTAAAGGAAGTTATACATGGTTTCATAAACATTTACAAAACTAGCTGTAGCACCAGCCATTGCCTGGGAAAATAACTCATTGTTTTTAGTTATAACTAAACTAGCTGGGTGCCCGATGCACATGCATCGGGATTCTAGAAGGGCGAGTCTCTGACTCGCAATGGCCGCTTCGCGGCCAATGCTTCGCGCTGCTAAGGCGACTCGCCATGCCCGCTGCGCGGGCATAGCGAGTCGCCTTAGAACTGCTCGCAATGGCCGCTGCGCGGCCAATGCTTCGGGCGTATCCACATGACCACGCTGACTCGCATTGCGAGTCGACTCAGAAGGGGCAAAAAACCCATTCGCAATTATATAATAGATAGAATGGCTTTGTAAAGCAAAAGAAACCTCCTGCTGTATACTGGGGCTGTGTGCGGCCTCCTGCTTATACTGGGGGCTGTGTGCAACCTCCTGCTGTATACGGGGCTGTGTGCGGCCTCCTGCTGTATACTGGGGGCTGTGTGCGACCTCCTGCTGTATACTGGGGGCTGTCTGCGACCTCTTTCTGTATACTGGGGGCTGTGTGTGACCTCTTGCTGTATATTAGGGGCTGTGTGCGCCTCCTGCTGTATACTGGGTGCTGTGTGCGGCCTCCTACTGTATAATGGGGCTGTGTGGGGACCTCTTGCTGTATACTAGGGGCTGTGTGAGGCCTCCTGCTGTGTACTGGGGGCTGTGTGCGACCTCTTGCTGTATATTAGGGCTGTGTGCAGCCTCCTGCTGTACACTGGGGACTGTGTGTGGCCTCCTGCTGTATATTGGTGGTCTGTGTGTGACCTCCTACTGTATACTAGGGGATGTGTGCAGCCTCCTGCTGTATACTGGGGGCTGTGTGTGGCCTCCTTCGTATAGTGAGGGCTGTGTGTGGCCTCCTGTATACTGGAGACTGTGTGATACCTCCTGCTGTATACTGAGGGCTGTGTACGGTCTCCTGCTGTATACTGGGGGCTCTGTGTGGAACTCCTGCTATATACTGGGGGCTGTGTGAGGCCTCCTGCTGTAAACTGGGCTCTGTGTGGACTCTGCTATATACTGGGGCTGTGTGAGCCTCCTGCTATATACTGGGGGCTGTGTGAGGCTTCCTGCTGTAAACTGGGGGCTGTGTGGGGCCTCTTGCTGTATACAGGGGGCTGTGTGGGGCCCCCTGATGTATACTGGACTGGGAGCTGTGTGCGGCCTTCTGCTACATACTGAGGGCTGTGTGTGGCCTGCTGCTGTATACTGGGAGCTGTATGTGGCCTCCTGCTGTATACTGGGGCTAGGTGGCTACACATGCTTCTATTGTTCTTCTTTTGCCTCTACTGATCTGTCTCTGTGTGCTAATCCCGTGACCTATCACAAGATCTTTCAACGGTTGATCATGTGACATGTCACATAATACTTGGGGTTGGGGGACCTCGGCTTCTAAACAGCCCAGGGCCCTGTTTACTCCTAATCCGCACCTGATCCTCACTGAGATCAGTTTTGTATACCACATGTAGTGACATAGTGTTAGAACACGGTAAGATGAGAGCACCTTGTCGCGGTTACTGGGCTCTTCAGCAGTGGTCATTGTTGAAGCTAAGTCTCTATTATTTTCTCTATAATCCAGAGAAGTATTTACTATGTTTCTTAGTTTCATAGCCTTGTAGCTAGTTCACACTAATCATGCTTAGTGTCGCAGCAAAAATTCTCTTAGGCTGGTTTCACATCAAGATTTTTTGCTGTCCGAGGTGATCCTTTTTTTTGCAGGTTCCCCCAGAAAGCAACAGATCCAAATGGATGCCTGCAATTGGTTGACAAATAGGCACCTGTTTCTGATTTTTTGCAGGATCCATTTGGATTCAGCTCTCTCCCTCTTCTCCTCTCCTCTCCTCCCCTCCCTGCTCCTCCATCTCTCCTGTCTCCCCACTACTCCCTCTCTCCTGTCTCTTCTCCTCCTCCCCTCCCCTCTCCTCCGGTATGAAACAAAAAATATCCTCATAGAGGATCCCTCACCCATCCGACGACTCCCGGGATGCAACCGCCTCCACCTCCGATGGACTTCAAGTCACCTGACCGATCCAATCAGCTGACCTGTCACATGACCGAGGTAGAGGTGGTCGCATCCTGGTAGCCAGCGGATGGGTGAGGAATCCTCACTGAGGATAGTTTTTTTTTTCATACCAGAGTAGAGGGGAGGGGAGGAGGGAGAAGCAGGAAGACAGGAGAAAAGGGAGAGACCAGTTATGTACTAAGCACAGCTTCTGAGCATGCTCAGTACATAATGTTGCATCCCAAGGACAGGGGTACTCGAGACCAGGCCCTGTCATCTTCTAGGGCTGCAGGGGTCGTCACGGTGACGTGACCCGGTCCCGTGGTCCCAGATGCAGCACTAAAAAGGGGCAAAAAGAGTTTATAGTATAAAAAAAGGAAAAAGAGTTTATATTTATTCGTGACGCCACCAGTGGTTTGTGGCTAGTAAAGCCACCGCTGCCGTCCAGGCCTCTGGGGAACGATGAAGAAGGCAGTAGCTGGGATGGTGAGCCCACCACGGGGAGGGCTTGGTGTTCCCCAGAGTAGGTGTAGGGGATGGGTCATCTGGCCTCCGCGCTTATCCTCTTTTGGCAGTCTCCCTTGCCGGCGCGCCGTACGCAGTGTGCTGCTCTGTAGGTGAAAGCTGGTCACCCTTGTGCAAAGGAGAGTCTCTGACACAAAATTCTGAGTCTGTCCGGGTACTTTACTCTCATTAGTACAATTCCAGTTACATACAGTACACAACCGCCTTCGGTCACTGGTTCTGCAGGGACAGTTCACTAAGGGCACCCCCTTTCTAGTCCTTTCGGGCCTCACAGTCTCTTTCCACGCATCTACTCCAGGCCAGCTGTCATGGACTTTCCTAGGACATTCCTGACCAGGAATCCTAGTCCTATATGATGGCCTTCCATTGTGTGCAGGGAGTTGGGTTCCGGGCATAAGTCCCTTCACCTCGCCGGTTAATTCGTGGCCGGGCAATGCAGCTGCCAACCACATCTACAGGGTCGGTACCCTGGTGTCTGCCCGGTCCTGACTCATCTGGACACTCCTGGATCCCTTCTTTTCTCCCTCAGTACGCAGCCAGGGACCTGGACCGATCTTACAGTGGCACAGGTCGCCAGGTCCACGTTCTTCCTCTACAGTGTTACACTTTGGCTCTCAGGGCATCTCGGCTTGGGGGTTCTATTCCTCACCTCCTCACTCACACCAGGAACACGAACCGGTGCTCTTTGTGTCTTCCTGACTAAGCCCCCCCAACTTAGGGTTCCTAGGGTTTTAGTCTAGTCCTTCCACCCCTTTCCCAGGTTTTCTTCTCTTCTCTCTGCCCTCCACCTAGCTCCCCCGCCCTCTAACCCTTGCCTGACATGTAGTACTAGGCCTAGGGATGGGGGGATGTGAAGGGTGTGGGTGTAGGGTGTCTAGCTTACCTGTCCCAGCTGCATCACCTTCTGTGGCCACAAGTCCACAGGGGCGCCACACATAACAACGGAGCCGACATCGGAGCAGATCCGCGGTCTGCAAACTCCAATGTTAAAGGGCGGCAGACCGCGACAGTCCGCTTGTGTCAGATTTTTCTGACGGACACAAAAAACGCTGCAGGCAACGATTTTGTGACCGTCAGAATAATTGATACCAATGGATGCTGTCAAAATCGGATGCCATTAAGGACAAATCCGTGCAGATCCATTGCCCATAAGGATACATGGAGGCCAAAACCGATCCGTGGCTGTGACTCACCGTGGCCGGGGACTCCGGTTTAGACAGGCTGTAGCTCCTTCCTCCTTGTTACGGGTGGGCCGTGCCTGCCGGTAGTGAGGCCCGGTTGAGTGCAGATCAAAAGTCGAAGACGTCTTGTAGGAACAGATTAAAGGGGTTAATTTATTCGTGACGCCACCTATGAGTAATTCGGTAAGTCCTACCGATGCTGCGGAACCTCCGGGGGATGGATATCAGCAAGATGGAACGCTCCCCACAGGCTGAGCGGTGATCCCCGGAGGCTGGAGCTGCTTAAGATGTTGTGCGGCAGCTGCGGTTACCTTGTGTGCGGACGGATGCAATCATAAGGAAGCACGGACACTGAAAGTCTCTGTAACGGGTCTTTACTGTAACCAGCAGGCAGTACATGGCATACAGTTAACGGGTAGTGGACCGGGTGGACTCAGCAGTGATCGGTGTGCCTCAGAGATCCGTAGTGTTCCTCCATTCTATCTAAGTATTTGCCAGTGTCGCCCAGGAATACCAGGTCGGGTACGAGGAGGCTGCTTCAATCCCTATCCAAGATGTACGTTATGGATGTTCTGGGGAGCCTTGGATCCCTCGTTGGGTACACTGCTGGTTAGACGACTGGAATTTGGCGGGTGGTGGGGTGCTCCTGTAAAGCTGCTCCTCCACGCTTCTGGTTCGCATAGCAGAGGTGAACTGCTGCCAGCCTCGGTACCAGTGAACCGGCTGGGAGTTGGGCACGGGGGTCTTTTGGAACCCGTGTTTGGTGATGCCCGATCCCGGTTGTTCAGGCCTCAGGTGCTAACACCCGACCGGTGACGGCCCAGGGGCTGCACGGTGGTGCAGAGCCCCCGCTCCTACGTTGCTCCAAGTTCAAGTCTCTCAGACAGCAATCAACTAACTACTGACTAAGGTCTGTGTTTCTCCTAATCACTACCCTTGCACTCTGCCCACCAGGACCTTGGATTGGCCCTCTATGTTAAGTGATGCATGCAGGGTTTGGATCTCTAAGTTAACCAGATAACTGCTGGGTCGGAGAATATTGCCGCTGCATTTATGGCTGCAATACCCTCCTGTGATGCACTCGTTGCGGGGCGCCACAGCTGCTCGTTTTACAATAGACATTCACGGATGCCAAAAAATCTTGGTGTGAAACCAGCCTTAGTGTATGTATTTTTTGCTTGCACCTTTACATGCAGGTGATGCCGGTCATTATCTAATATATTGTTTTTGAAACAGTTACATAGGCATATAAGTTGTTTTTTCATGAGGGGGTTACATCCTTCTGACAAATTCCCTCTAAAAATATTCAAACCTTATTGATTACTATTGCTTTTAGTTATAAGTCTAGGCCAGTTGTGCTAAAGACCAAAGCTACATAATAGTGATGTGTGGCTGTTGTTTTACCTGACAAACGCCCGGAGAATGTAGAATTCTTTGTGTTTCTAATTTGACCTAATTAATTCATTAAGAGGTGTCACATTCCTGACACTCATTTAGTTTCTCTAATTAAGAACCAGTATATTCCTGTCTACCGGGCAACATGGCACAATGCATTATTTTCTTTATCTCAATAATGTCACAAAGTGCTCTCTGCCGCGCCATGTCCACGGTCTGCTCCGCATGACAATGCCTCTGCCAACACCGGCTCGTTAATAGAGATGGCGGAGGGACTTCCAGGCAGCAATTTGAAAAGGGCAAGTATTGAGCTGGCAGTAACCTTGTAACTCAGAAGGGTTTTATGTAAAAAAAAGCTAAATATTTTGAGTAAAAGTAACAAGAAAACTAAGTATTATTTCCCAGTGATTATCGGCACATTGAGCTGTAGTATAACATCTTATTTTCATGACTTGACATCATTTCTGTGGATACCTGGCAACTAAGGTGAAAGTGTGATGTTGAGAAGTGCAATGTAACCATGGAAGTGTGGCACCAACACCCAACGCAAGTGCCGATACAAAGAGAGGGAGGTGACGCAACGCACTGAGTTATGTAAGATCATCACAATTTACATCAGACCATACAGCTGGGGTAGACTATACCTTAAACTATGTCATGCATTCTTTGTTCAATTTGGTATACAAAAATGACGAGGACATGGCAGAAGGGTGATTTTGCCCCATTTTTCTAGAATGAAGGTAAAGGAGTAGGAAACTATGTCATGATCCAGTGCCAAAAGGGGTACTATGTTGAATTTTCCTTTTAGAGCTATTAGAGGCAGTAAATTCATGATGGACCTCATAAAAAGTTGGCCCTATTTACGCTTGCCCTACCTCCTTTCCTTCTGCTCATGCACCGAACAAAGGATACATATCAGGAGTGTGTCCCACCCTGGGGAGACCTCTAGCGAGGTTGGGACCAGAAGGTTTTAATCTTATGTTTACATGTATCTAGTTTTATTTAGCACTGCAAGGTTGTATTACTTTATTTGCTGGCTTTTTCTTGCGACCATGAATTTTAGGTGTAACTTTTTGAGACCACTCCCATCCGTTACAAGCACTCACCATCTGACGCCGGTTATATAATCTCTTTTCATGTTGCCACTGTGGAAGGAGCCTGTCTTTGGAAGAAGCTATGATGTGGTGACAAGAGCAGATGAGGTGCTTGCTGCAATTGAGGAGTTTTAAGTTATATCCTTTTGTGTCTATTTTCCCTCTGCCTGTGTCCCTTACCTTATGTTGTAGACTTGTAAATGCAAAATCTATGTCCAAGCCAGCCTGCAGACTAATCAGGGTAAATTCAGGGCAAGTGAGGACCTAGGCACGAGACACGATGAAGGAAGGACCCGTATAGGGACATTAGGGAGCGTAGGGCAAAAACTCAATTGAGTGCCAGAAGGTAAACCCACAACTATCGCCAAAACCTTCTTTCAATGCCATCCACATTGTCGAACCTATGTTGCACTACACGCCAGGTGTCCTACAAAAGAAAGGAAAATAGGTAGGAAAATGTCATAATGTACCAACATGATATGGTGATGTGGCATAAAGCACTGGGGGAGGGGGTGGAATTCAGTATCACACAGCTTCTAATCACACTAATAAGTTTTCTGTGTAAATTAGGACTGGACAGTGCAGGTCCTCTGGAGCGAGAGGTGCTCTTTGTAATCATTCTCCACTCTGGCCAAGAGATGAGCATCAAGAAGACGGGATCCTCTGTATAATCTCTAAATTTCAAAGTAGGGCGGGTAAAAATGAGTTTTTTAAATTATATCTAGAGGAACAAGTTATTCTCTTCATAAAGGCGATGTAGAGTAATCCACCTGAGCTGATTCATTAGAAGACGTTCTGAAGTATCTGTGACGAATGGTCATCATCTCCCTAGGGCGTTTAATCAAGGAAATAGCGAAAAATGAAGGTGACAGGACTTTGCATTGTGATTAATTAATTATCAGTGAAAAGAAATTATTAAGAAAGCCGTTATAGCTGGACAGCTGTTAACCCTTTGGTTACAATCATTGATAAAAAAAGAGATTAAAGAGATGATTCAAGGGAGACATTCAGTCCCTATCTACAGGATAGGTCCAAACATGATATATTGATCTGATCATTAGGAGCCCTTCAAATCTCCAGAAATTAGATCTCTGGTCGGTCTACATATATCATCATCGGCTCTAATAAAAGATCTGTACCAGGGACAAGGGACAGAACTAGAATTCATGACGAAATGAGATTTGTTATTTATTTTAATCTCCTTCAGCTCAATCTTGAGTCATGGAGACTTAATGGATGAATGCTCAGTAGGAAGATCGATCTTGTGCGGCCTAGATAGGTCCAACAGGGTTTTCTTCAAGCCTAGATACGTCCACTAGGGTCTTCTCCAAGCCTAGATAGGTCCACCAGGGTCCTGTCCAAGCCTAGTTAGGTCTACTTGGGTCTTCTCCAAGCATGAATAGGTCCACCAGGGTCTTCTCCAAGCCTATATAGATGCACCATAAAGCCACCATGTTGCTGGTCTTCCTATACACCTTGTTATTTCTATTCTTCTGACCACAAGGTCCTTCTCCATGGATGACTCTCTTCATATAATACGTAGACAAGTCGTAGCTTTTGATTGTTTGTTGGGGCATCTAATCTGGCTATAAACAATATTGATATTGGCTTATTTCAATGGGACTGCTTGAACATCTAATGTACAGGTGTATCTCAATAAATTGGAATATCATCAATATTACTTCAGTAATTCAATACATCAAGTGAAATGCATATATTATATAGTGTCATTACAGAGTGATCTATTTAAAGTGTTTATTTCTATTAATGTTGATGATTATGGCTTAGGCTGGGGTTACACATAGAAGTCCATTTTTGGAAGTGATTTTCATCAGCAATCCGTTTTTTATAGGGTGCTTTTTGAGTCTCCTGCACTTCTGAACGTTTTTGGACTTAGTCATTTTTTCATTAAAAAAGCATATGCATTAACACAAGCGCAAACGAAAATGCCTACATATGCCATGCGTTAACGCATGCGTTTCCCATAGGGCCCCATGTTAAAAAAACGCATACGTTTTTTAACTGATGCCAAAAACGTTGCTAGCAGCGTTTTTGGCTCAAAAACGGACAGAGCAAGGTTTTGAGGTCCAGAAAAAAACGGACAGGGTGTTTATTACATCCAATCCGTTTTCTGTCAGTTTTTGGACTTAGAAAAAAAAATTAACAAAAATGAAGCCAAAAACGGACTGAGGGCTTATGTGTGACCCCAGCCTTACAGCCAAAGAAAATCCAAACTTCATTATCTCAGAATATTAGAATAATTAACACAAAACACATGTAAAGGATTACTAAGTATTTAAAATGGTCCCTGTCTGGTTCAGTAGCTACATAATCATGGGAAGACTGCTGACTTGACAAATGTCTAGAAGGCAGTCATTGACATACTCCACAAGGAGGGTAAGCCACAAAAGGTCATTGCTAAAAAAGCTGACTATTCATAGAGTGCTGTATCCAAGCATATTAATGGAAAGTTGAGTGGAAGGAAAAAGTGTGATAGGAAAAGGTGCACAAGCAACCGGGATAACTGCAGCCTTGAAAGGATAGTTAAGAAAAGGTCATTCAAAAATTTGGGGGAGATTCACAAGGAGGTGACTGCTGCTGGAATCAGCGCTTCAAGAGTCACCACACACAGATATAACCAGGACATGGGCTACAACTGTCACAAACCTTGTGTCAAACCACTCTTAACCAATAGGCAACGTAAGTAGCTTCTTATCTGGGCCAAGGAGAAAAAGAACTTGGCTGTTGCTCAGTGGTCCAAGGTGTTGTTTTTGGATGAAATTAAATTTTGCATTTCATTTGGAAATCAAGGTTCCAGAGTCTGGAGGAAGAGTGGAGAGGTCACAATCCAAGAGTCTGGAGGAAGAGTGGAGAGGTCACAATTCAAGAGTCTGGAGGAAGAGTGGACAGGACACAATCCAAGAGTCTGGAGGAAGAGTGGACAGGACACAATCCAAGAGTGTGGAGGAAGAGTGGACAGGACACAATCCAAGAGTGTGGAGGAAGAGTGGACAGGACACAATCCAAGAGTGTGGAGGAAGAGTGGACAGGACACAATCCAAGAGTCTGGAGGAAGAGTGGACAGGACACAATCCAAGAGTCTGGAGGAAGAGTGGAGAGGTCACAATCTAAGAGTTTAGAGGAAGAGTGGAGAGGTCACAATCCAAGAGTCTGGAGGAAGAGTGGACAGGACACAATCCAAGAGTCTGGAGGAAGAGTGGACAGGACACAATCCAAGAGTCTAGAGGAAGAGTGGAGAGGTCACAATCCAAGAGTCTAGAGGAAGAGTGGACAGGACACAATCCAAGAGTCTGGAGGAAGAGTGGAGAGGTCACAATCTAAGAGTTTAGAGGAAGAGTGGAGAGGTCACAATCCAAGAGTCTGGAGGAAGAGTGGAGAGGTCACAATCTAAGAGTTTAGAGGAAGAGTGGAGAGGTCACAATCCAAGAGTCTAGGGAGGAAGAGTGTGAGGATGGATCACAATCCAAGAGTCTAGAGAAGAGTGGAGAGGTCACAATTCAAGAGTTGGAGGAAGAGTGGAGAGGTCACAATCCAAGAGTCTTAGAGGAAGAGTGGACAGGTCACAATCCAAGAGTCTGGAGGAAGAGTGGAGAGGTCACAATCTAAGAGTTTAGAGGAAGAGTGGAGAGTCACAATCAAGAGTTAGAGGAAGAGTGGAGAGGTCACAATCCAAGAGTCTGGAGGAAGAGTGGACAGGACACAATCAGAGTCTGGAGGAAGAGTGGAGAGGTCACAATCTAAGAGTTTAGAGGAAGAGTGGACAGGACACAATCCAAGAGTCTGGAGGAAGAGTGGAGAGGTCACAATCTAAGAGTTTAGAGGAAGAGTGGAGAGGTCACAATCCAAGAGTCTAGAGGAAGAGTGGAGAGGTCACAATCCAAGAGTCTGGAGGAAGAGTGGAGAGGTCACAATCTAAGAGTTTAGAGGAAAGTGGAGAGGTCACAATCCAAGAGTCTAGAGGAAGAGTGGACAGGACACAATCCAAGAGTCTGGAGGAAGAGTGGAGAGGTCACAATCAAGAGTTGGAAGTGGAGAGGTCACATCAAGAGTCTGAGGAAAGTGGAAGGCACAATCCAAGAGTCTGGAGAAGAGTGGAAGGTCACAATCAAGAGTTAGAGGAAGAGTGGAGAGGTCACAATCAAGAGTTTAGAGGAAGAGTGGAGAGGTCACAATCCAAGAGTCTAGAGGAAGAGTGGAGAGGCACAATCCAAGAGTCTGGAGGAAGAGTGGAGAGGTCACAATCCAAGAGTCTAGAGGAAGAGTGGAGAGGTCACAATCCAAGAGTCTGAGGAAGAGTGGAGAGGATCACAATCAAGAGTTGGAGGAAGAGTGGAGAGGTCACAATCCAAGAGTCTGAGGAAAGTGGAAGGACACAATCCAAGAGTCTGAGGAGAGTGGAGAGTCACAATCTAATGAAGTGTCTAAGAGGAGAAGAGTGGACAGGACACAATCCAAGAGTCTGGAGGAAGAGTGGAGAGGTCACAATCTAAGAGTTTAGAGGAAGGGAAGGTTGGAGAGGTCACACAATCCAAGAGTCTAGGAGGAAGAGTGGACAGGTCACAATCCAAGAGTCTGGAGGAAGAGTGGAGAGGTCACAATCTAAGAGTTTAGAGGAAGAGTGGAGAGGTCACAATCCAAGAGTCTAGAGGAAGAGTGACAGGCACAATCCAAGAGTCTGGAGGAAGAGTGGAGAGGTCACAATCTAAGAGTTAGAGGAAGAGTGGAGAGGTCACAATCCAAGAGTCTAGAGGAAGAGTGGACAGGACACAATCCAAGAGTTGGAGGAAGAGTGGAGAGGTCACAATCTAAGAGTTTAGAGGAAGAGTGGAGAGGTCACAATCCAAGAGTCTGAGGAAGAGTGGAGAGGTCACAATCAAGAGTTTAGGAGGAAGAGTGGAGAGGTCACAATCAAGAGTTCTAGAGGAAGAGTGGACAGGACACAATCCAAGAGTCTGGAGGAAGAGTGGAGAGGTCACAATCTAAGAGTTTAGAGGAAGAGTGGAGAGGTCACAATCCAAGAGTCTAGAGGAAGAGTGGAGAGGTCACAATCCAAGAGTCTGGAGGAAGAGTGGAGAGGTCACAATCTAAGAGTTTAGAGGAAGAGTGGAGAGGTCACAATCCAAGAGTCTAGAGGAAGAGTGGACAGGACACAATCCAAGAGTCTGGAGGAAGAGTGGAGAGGTCACAATCTAAGAGTTTAGAGGAAGAGTGGAGAGGTCACAATCCAAGAGTCTAGAGGAAGAGTGGACAGGTCACACAATCCAAGAGTCTGGAGGAAGAGTGGAGAGGTCACAATCTAAGAGTTTAGAGGAAGAGTGGACAGGACACAATCCAAGAGTAATGGAGGAAAGATGGAGATGGAGAGGTCACAATCTAAGAGTTTAGAGGAAGAGTGGAGAGGTCACAATCCAAGAGTCTAGAGGAAGAGTGGAGAGGTCACAATCCAAGAGTCTGGAGGAAGAGTGGAGAGGTCACAATCTAAGAGTTTAGAGGAAGAGTGGAGAGGTCACAATCCAAGAGTCTAGAGGAAGAGTGGACAGGACACAATCCAAGAGTCTGGAGGAAGAGTGGAGAGGTCACAATCTAAGAGTTTAGAGGAAGAGTGGAGAGGTCACAATCCAAGAGTCTGAGAGGAAGAGTGGAGAGAGTCACAATCAAGAGTTAGAGGAAGAGTGGAGAGGTCACAATCTAAGAGTTAGAGGAAGAGTGGAGAGGTCACAATCCAAGAGTCTAGAGGAAGAGTGGAGAGGTCACAATCCAAGAGTCTAGAGGAAGAGTGGAGAGGTCACAATCTAAGAGTTAGAGGAAGAGTGGACAGGTCACAATCCAAGAGTCTGAGGAAAGAGTGGACGAGGATCACAATCCAAGAGTCTGGAGGAAGAGTGGAGAGGTCACAATCTAAGAGTTTAGAGGATAGGAGTGGAGAGGTCACAATCCAAGAGTCTGGAGGAAGAGTGAGAGTCAAATCTAAGAGTTTAGAGGAAATGGGTCACATCCAAGAGTCTGGAGGAAGAGTGGAGAGGTCACAATCCAAGAGTTGAGGAAGAGTGGAGAGGTCACAATCCAAGAGTTAGAGGAAGAGTGGAGAGGTCACAATCCAAGAGTCTGAGGAAGAGTGGAGAGGTCACAATCCAAGAGTCTGGAGGAAGAGTGGAGAGGTCACAATCAAGAGTGTCTGAGGAAGAGTGGACAGGACACAATCCAAGAGTCTAGGAGGAAGAGTGAGAGGAGAGTGAAGCACAATCAAGAGTTAGAGGAAGAGTGGAGAGGTCACAATCCAAGAGTCTGGAGGAAGAGTGGAGAGGTCACAATCAAGAGTTAGAGGAAGAGTGGAGAGGTCACACAATCCAAGAGTCTAGAGGAAGAGTGGAGAGGCACAATCCAAGAGTTTTAGGAGGAAGAGTGGAGAGGTCACAATCAAGAGTTTAGAGGAAGAGTGGAGAGGTCACAATCCAAGAGTCTAGAGGAAGAGTGGAGAGGTGCACAATCCAAGAGTCTAGGAGGAAGAGTGGAGAGGACAAATCTAAGAGTTAGAGGAAGAGTGGAGAGGTCACAATCCAAGAGTTAGAGGAAGAGTGGAGAGGTCACAATCTAAGAGTTGGAGGAAGAGTGGAGAGGTCACAATCAAGAGTTTAGAGGAAGAGTGGAGAGGTCACAATCCAAGAGTCTAGGAGGAAGAGTGGAGAGGTCACAATCCAAGAGTTGAGGAAGAGTGGAGAGGTCACAATCAAGAGTTTAGAGGAAGAGTGGACGAGGACACAATCCAAGAGTCTGGAGGAAGAGTGGAGAGGTCACAATCTAAGAGTTAGTGGAGGATAGAGTGGAGATGGATCACAATCAAGAGTCTAGAGGAAGTCGAGTGGAGAGGTCACAATCCAAGAGTCTGAGGAAGAGTGGAGAGGTCACAATCAAGAGTTAGAGGAAGAGTGGAGAGGTCACAATCCAAGAGTTTAGAGGAAGAGTGGACAGGACACAATCCAAGAGTCTGGAGGAAGAGTGGAGAGGTCACAATCCAAGAGTCTGGAGGAAGAGTGGACAGGACACAATCCAAGAGTCTGGAGGAAGAGTGGAGAGGTCACAATCTAAGAGTTTAGAGGAAGAGTGTACAGGACACAATCCAAGAGTCTGGAGGAAGAGTGGAGAGGTCACAATCTAAGAGTTTAGAGGAAGAGTGGAGAGGTCACAATCCAAGAGTCTAGAGGAAGAGTGGACAGGACACAATCCAAGAGTCTGGAGGAAGAGTGGAGAGGTCACAATCTAAGAGTTTAGAGGAAGAGTGGACAGGGCACAATCCAAGAGTCTGGAGGAAGAGTGGAGAGGTCACAATCTAAGAGTTTAGAGGAAGAGTGGAGAGGTCACAATCCAAGAGTCTAGAGGAAGAGTGGAGAGGTCACAATCCAAGAGTCTGGAGGAAGAGTGGAGAGGTCACAATCTAAGAGTTTAGAGGAAGAGTGGAGAGGTCACAATCCAAGAGTCTAGAGGAAGAGTGGACAGGACACAATCCAAGAGTCTGGAGGAAGAGTGGAGAGGTCACAATCTAAGAGTTTAGAGGAAGAGTGGAGAGGTCACAATCCAAGAGTCTAGAGGAAGAGTGGACAGGACACAATCCAAGAGTCTGGAGGAAGAGTGGAGAGGTCACAATCTAAGAGTTTTTAGAGGAAGAGTGGACAGGACACAATCCAAGAGTCTGGAGGAAGAGTGGAGAGGTCACAATCTAAGAGTTTAGAGGAAGAGTGGAGAGGTCACAATCCAAGAGTCTAGAGGAAGAGTGGAGAGGTCACAATCCAAGAGTCTGGAGGAAGAGTGGAGAGGTCACAATCTAAGAGTTTAGAGGAAGAGTGGAGAGGTCACAATCCAAGAGTCTAGAGGAAGAGTGGACAGGACACAATCCAAGAGTCTGGAGGAAGAGTGGAGAGGTCACAATCTAAGAGTTTAGAGGAAGAGTGGAGAGGTCACAATCCAAGAGTCTAGAGGAAGAGTGGAGAGGTCACAATCCAAGAGTCTGGAGGAAGAGTGGAGAGGTCACAATCTAAGAGTTTAGAGGAAGAGTGGAGAGGTCACAATCCAAGAGTCTAGAGGAAGAGTGGACAGGACACAATCCAAGAGTCTGGAGGAAGAGTGGAGAGGTCACAATCTAAGAGTTTAGAGGAAGAGTGGAGAGGTCACAATCCAAGAGTCTAGAGGAAGAGTGGAGAGGTCACAATCCAAGAGTCTGGAGGAAGAGTGGAGAGGTCACAATCTAAGAGTTTAGAGGAAGAGTGGAGAGGTCACAATCCAAGAGTCTAGAGGAAGAGTGGACAGGACACAATCCAAGAGTCTGGAGGAAGAGTGGAGAGGTCACAATCTAAGAGTTTAGAGGAAGAGTGGAGAGGTCACAATCCAAGAGTCTAGAGGAAGAGTGGACAGGACACAATCCAAGAGTCTGGAGGAAGAGTGGAGAGGTCACAATCTAAGAGTTTAGAGGAAGAGTGGAGAGGCCACAATCCAAGAGTCTGGAGGAAGAGTGGAGAGGTCACAATCCAAGAGTCTGGAGGAAGAGTGGAGAGGTCACAATCTAAGAGTTTAGAGGAAGAGTGGAGAGGTCACAATCCAAGAGTCTAGAGGAAGAGTGGACAGGACACAATCCAAGAGTCTGGAGGAAGAGTGGAGAGGTCACAATCTAAGAGTTTAGAGGAAGAGTGGAGAGGTCACAATCCAAGAGTCTAGAGGAAGAGTGGACAGGACACAATCCAAGAGTCTGGAGGAAGAGTGGAGAGGTCACAATCTAAGAGTTTAGAGGAAGAGTGGAGAGGCCACAATCCAAGTTGCTTGAGGTCTAGTGTGAAGTTTCCACAATCAGAGATGGTTTGGGGAACCATGTCATCTGCTGGTGTAGGTGCACTGTGTTTTATCAAGACCAAAGTCAGTTCTGCCATCTACACGGTAACAGAAATTTTAGAGCAATTTTTGTATGCTTCCCTCTGCCGACAAACTTTTTGTACATGGATATTTCATTTTCCAGCGGGACTTGACACCTATCCACTCTGCCAAAAGTACCAATATCTGGTTTACTAACCACAGTATCTCTGTGCTTGATTGGTCAGCAAACTCGCCTGACCTAAACCCCAAAGAGAATCTATGAGAGACACCAGACTCAGCAAGCTGAAGGCTGCTGTCAAAGCAACCTGGGCTTACATAACACCTCAGCAGTACCACAGGCTGATCGCCTCCATGACACACAGAATTAATGCAGTAATTCATGCAAAAGAGCTCCAACAAATGCATTGAGTGCGTTTACTGTACATACTTTCATTAGGCCAACATCTATGAGTTAAAAATCATTTTTTCAGTGGCTCTTCTATAATATTCAAATTTTTCTGAGATAATGACCCTTGGGTTTTCATTGTCTGTAAGTGATAATCATCAACATTAACATAAATAAACACTTGAAATAGATCACTCAGTAATGACTCTACATAATATATGCATTTCACTCTATGGTTTGAATTACCGAAACTGGTCGAATTAGTGTTTGGCTGGCTCTGGGAATCTGTCAGATTTCATCTTTGTGACTCTTCACACTGTGTGCTGTTGTTTACCTACAATGTTTGTTTTAGCTTCAAGAAATTATTATTGCTAGGCTAGGTCAGGTAGAGGTCAGCTAGTCCGGAATGTTCCCTACTGGTATTAGAAGCTCAATGTCTATACACTTTGTACATACAGAGCCTGGTGTGGCTGGGGGCAGCTCACCGTCTATGGACATTGTATATACAGAGCCTGGTGTGGGAGCGGGCAACTTTTTCAGCTCTGCTGCATTGAAAATCTAAAATTTTGATTGTGCCAGGTCCGCTTCACCCAGTAATCTACGCAATACATCATTGGATTAAGGATCTCTTTGCCTACATAATGCTATTCCCAGATGAACTAGCATGTGTGGCGCCCCGCAGCGAGTGCGTCACAAGAGGGTATTGCAGCCATAAATGCAGCCGCAATATTCTCTGACACAGCAGTGATCTGGTTAATTTAGAAATCCAACCCTGCATGCATCACCTAGAACAGAGGGCCAATCATAGGTCCTGGTGGGTGGAGTATTAGGGAAGTGTAGGAGAACAGACCCTTAGTCTAGTCAGTCAGAGAAGGGATCTAGAACTTGACCTGAGCAGTCTAGAACTTGGAGAGGAGCGGGGGCTCCGCACCCCGTGCAGCCCCCGGGCCGTCACCGGTCGGGTGTCAGCACCTGAGGCCTTACCAACCGGGATTGGGCATTATTCACACGGGTTCCCAAAAGACTCCCGTGCCCACAATTCACAGCCAGTTCACTGGTACCGAAGCTGGCAGCAGTTCACCTCTGCTACGCGAACCAGAAGCGTGGAGGAGCAGCTTCCCAGGAGCACCCCACCATCAGCCAACTTCCAGTCGTCTAACCAGCGGTGTACCCACTGAGGGATCCAAGGCTCCCCAAAACATCCAGAACGTACATCATGGATAGGGCATTGAAGCAGCCTCCCCGTACCCGATCTGGTATTCCTGGGCGACACTGGCAATCACTTAGTTAGAATGGAGGAACACTGCAGATTTCTAAGGGACACCATCACTGCTGAGTCCACCCGGTCCACTACCCGTAAGCTGTATACCATGTACTGCCTGCTGGTTACAGTAAAGACCCGTTGCAGAGACTTTCTGTGTCCGTGCTTCCTTATGAACTGTCCGTCCGCACTACAAAGTAACCGCAGCTGCCGCACAACATCTTAAGCAGCTCCAGCCTCCGGGGATCACCGCTCAGCCTGTGGGGAGCGTTCCATCTTGCTGCTGTCCATCCCCCGGAGGTACCGCAGCGTCGGTAGTCCTTACCGAAACTACTCATAGGTGGCGACACGAATAAATTAAAAACCCCTTTAATCTGTTCCAACAAGACGTCTTCAACCCTTTTGATCTGCACTACACCGGGCCCCACTACCGGCAGGCGCGGTCCACCCGTGACAAGGAGGAAGGAAGCATCACCTGTCTAAACCGGAGTCCCGGCCACGGTGAGTCAGAAAATGGCGTCACGAACAGGATACGAGCAGGCCCGTTACCTAACGGGTATAATGTGCTTAAAAATGACTTTATTGTCTACAATTTGGACTTTGTTCGTCCCTAAAAGAACTTTCCCGCCTTTTAACCGTGGGCCAAGATGGCGCCCAAGATGGCGTTCCCACCACAAGAATCCGCCACGTGCAAGCCCAGGAGTGAGTCAACCCCCCCTCATCGTGGGAGGGCTAAAGACAAAAGGCGCCAAACTCTTTGTCCGCCCTGATTGCTCGAATCAACCATGGGGGCGGACCCCAAAGACTTTTCCCACGATTGGACTACAAAAGCCCAGAGGAAATGGGAGTGTCACAGACCTTCTTCACCAGCTCTACCAGAACGCTTACCGGTTGAACGGGTGTGGTTTCCCTCCGAAGAAGAGAATGGCCAGCATGAGACTCCAAGACCTAATGCGGGAGGTCGAGGCGGAGGCCAGAGCAGCCATCGGCCAACCGGGTCCGGGTCCTGCCCTTACCATAGACGGTAGCCCCGACTTCTGGCTAGAGGCTCTACAAGACCTCCGGGTGCGGTTACTAGAGACTGTGGAATGGACGATTCGCAGCTGGAGTGCGACCCTTGGCAGAAGACTCCATCATGCGATGCAGCAGAGCCGACCGGGTACAGCTTCTCCAGGCCCAGACGACATCGCCAGCTTCTCAACCGCCTCACCGTCGCCCACCACCTGTCCTGCTTCGTCACCGGAGCCCATAGACTGTATCATTCCTGTGAAGGCCACGGCTCGACCCGTTCCAGCGGTTAAATCCGCAGCCGACCCCGTTCCTGAGCCGGTGCTTCCAATACGCTCCACAGAAGAAGCCGACACATACCTGGTTCCACCTGCGGAACCCGCGACTAGTTTCCACACTACTGAGACTGTTGCCTGTTTCTCCCCTGAACCGGAGGCCTCCTCTGCAAATACCGAGACCTACCTGGTGACCGGGATCGAAACACCACTTCCCGCTGCTACAGAAGAAGAGGCAGGCAGCCTGAAGTCCTGCACAACGACCCTGAGGAGAACTTTGCAGCACAGCCACCCATCGACCCAGAGGATTCTGTTCCATCATCTCCGTCAGCCGAGCAGCCCGACGTAGTCATCAAAGGAGAGGTTGAGGAGGATGACGACGAGATCTACAGCCCAGCTGAGGACCTCTACACCGGGTTCGCCTGGGGAGACACCAAGAACACTTCTGCCGGGCGATCCGCTCAGGTGCACTGGTCGGGTGCCACCGCAACAGCATCTTCTCCGGTTCCGTTGAACCGGGCTTTTCTACAGACTGCCCACCAAACTCAAGCGGTTCAACAACCAGCACGCCGTAGTGACTGTATCCACACGCCGCACCACTCCGACGAAGAGGTACGTCGTATCCGAAGGGAGGAGTGGCACACTCGACTGCAAGCCAACATGCAGGCCCGCGCCGAAGCCCGCCGCCAATCTCCATTGCCTGAACAATTCCGTAAAACCGGGCGGGTAAGCACCTTCAACTTATCCACCGGGTCGGGATTCGTAAGGGAGGAGGGTGTGAGTACCGAAGTGTTTGTGGGGCGTCGTGATGTGGAATCGCACCTACCGCGAGGGCATCCAAACCGAGACTTGTATAGAGGGGACATAGTAACCTATGAGCGACATATATGCTGTGACGGGTGGTTCGCCATACGAGTCCGGAACACTGCCCTCCGTAAGTGACTTGTTGTTTGAACTTTTCTGCTAAAGAGACTTCTTCCTGTTGGCAAATAACACCGTGACTTGGCGGCTACAGCCTGAACTTTTACCTCAGGACAGCCGACCGCCCGCCGGGTCCGCGCAATGTGTTAACCTGTTTATTTACCTACTTCACTTTTATGCATACAATGACCTGTCATTAATAAAAGTGTTTATTACCTGTAATAAAATGTAAAAACCTCTGTAATGTGGGTAGTGTGACGCTTGGGGACAAGCGTATTCAACCAAGGGGGAGTGTGGCGCCCCGCAGCGAGTGCGTCACAAGAGGGTATTGCAGCCATAAACGCAGCCGCAATATTCTCTGACACTGCAGTGATCTGGTTAATTTAGAAATCCAACCCTGCATGCATCACCTAGAACAGAGGGCCAATCCTAGGTCCTGGTGGGTGGAGTATTAGGGAAGTGTAGGAGAACAGACCCTTAGTCTAGTCAGTCAGAAAAGGGATCTAGAACTTGACCTGAGCAGTCTAGAACTTGGAGAGGAGCGGGGGCTCCGCACCCCGTGCAGCCCCCGGGCCGTCACCGGTCGGGTGTCAGCACCTGAGGCCTTACCAACCGGGATTGGGCATTATTCACACGGGTTCCCAAAAGACTCCCGTGCCCACAATTCACAGCCGGTTCACTGGTACCGAAGCTGGCAGCAGTTCACCTCTGCTACGCGAACCAGAAGCGTGGAGGAGCAGCTTCCCAGGAGCACCCCACCATCAGCCAACTTCCAGTCGTCTAACCAGCGGTGTACCCACTGAGGCTCCCCAAAACATCCAGAACGTACATCATGGATAGGGCATTGAAGCAGCCTCCCCGTACCCGATCTGGTATTCCTGGGCGACACTGGCAATCACTTAGTTAGAATGGAGGAACACTGCGGATTTCTAAGGGACACCATCACTGCTGAGTCCACCCGGTCCACTACCCGTAAGCTGTATACCATGTACTGCCTGCTGGTTACAGTAAAGACCCGTTGCAGAGACTTTCTGTGTCCGTGCTTCCTTATGAACTGTCCGTCCGCACTACAAGGTAACCGCAGCTGCCGCACAACATCTTAAGCAGCTCCAGCCTCCGGGGATCACCGCTCAGCCTGTGGGGAGCGTTCCATCTTGCTGCTGTCCATCCCCCGGAGGTTCCGCAGCGTCGGTAGTCCTTACCGAAACTACTCATAGGTGGCGTCACGAATAAATTAAAAACCCCTTTAATCTGTTCCAACAAGACGTCTTCAACACTTTTGATCTGCACTACACCGGGCCCCACTACCGGCAGGCGCGGTCCACCCGTGACAAGGAGGAAGGAAGCATCGCCTGTCTAAACCAGAGTCCCGGCCACGGTGAGTCACATGCTGACCCATGCCCTTTCATCTAATGTGTATGCCAACATTATGCTCATGTATTTTAATACAAGGTCCCTTTAAGATAAGAAACGGAAAAGGAAAAAATATTTTCAGCCCAAGATGTAGTCCCACGGCATGATGGTGGTGTATGGAAACCTCCAGGTAGAAGATCCTGGAGAGACACAGCTCGATGATTACAAAGAAACAAAAAATCAGCATCGACTTGAAGAACCGCCAGGAAAAATCAAAATACAAAATGCAAAACTTTATTAGGTCATATTAAAAAACTGGTGAATTAAAACCATAGAACACAGGAAAACAAACATGGTGAACCTGACGCGTTTGGGGTCTACATAATCAAACTCTTGCTCATAGGTGTAGTGAGAAAGGGTCAGATCATGTAGACTCCAAACGCGTCACGTTCACCGTGTTTGTTTGTTTCTATTGTGTTTTATGGTTTTAATTCACATCGGTTTTTAACATGACCTAACGAAGGTTTGGATTTTATTTTGTTTTTTCCTAGTAGTTCCTCGGGAGGATGCTGTTTTTTTCTTAACTTGTAACCCTTTAAGATAACTCAATGCTTTCCTCTGCATTCCTGGAGGGGCCAGGTGACTTCTCAGACCGACCAAGTTCTTTTTCATTTTTATAAGATCCTGGCAACTTCTTAGTCGCTGATATGTGACTAAATTGGATCTGTTAAAGTAATCCAGGCTTCTCTTATTGCTGCGTACTATAAAATATATGAGGAGTGTAAGACATGCTGGATATTACAGAACATTAGACCTTACATATGTGCTCCATTCTCCCATGAAACTGTCACCCCAGAAGAGCTCAGCCATGAATACCGAAGAGCTAATGGGGAGTAATGCAGCAAAAATGTGGAGTCCAGCCAAGGTAGATTTCATCCAGGGAGGTGCACAGGGGCTTATTCCAAATTCTGCCAAAAATGCTGTCATCTTCAGTTCCACCCTGTGAGCACATTAGGAACACATAGGACATTATAGAAGCATGAAAGCAGTGAGGGGTGATAGAAACTGAGCAAATAGACCAAGGTGCCCAACTTAGAATAATCAACGTAGTGCAAATATACAAAGGATGGACGGTGTTCACGGACCTGCGCTGCACCGTGTATGCCAAAGAAGGATCAGACGTTGTTCATCACTAAAGCTTTACTTCCGACGCGTTTCGGAGTTAGTACCAACTCCTTCCTCAGGGACTCATTAGGAAGGAGTTGGGACTAACTCAGAAACACGTCGGAAATAAGGCTTTAGTGATGAACAGCGTCTGATCCTTTTTTGGCATACACGGTTCAGCGCAGGTCCGTGAACACCGTCCATCCTTTGTATATTTGCACTACGTTGATCATTTCGAGGTGTGGACCTTGCAGCAGCCATCTTATCACATCTTGACGCTGGTTGTGTGCTACACAACCCCCCAGGTGACTGGCTAGTTAGATCTAGTCCCTACACTTATAAATGATAAGACCCTATTGCGCTTCTCTTTCCCTTTCTAGTGTTTGACAATTTAGAATAATAGAATGGTAGAGTTGCAAGCTACCTCCTGGGTCATCATGTGAAGGGACCTCCTGGGTCATCATGTGAAGGGATCTCCTGGGTCATCATGTGAAGGGACCTCTTGGGTCATCATGTGAAGGGACCTCCTGGATCATCATGTGAAGGGACCTCCTGGGTCATCATGTGAAGAGACTTACTGGGTCATTGTGTGATGCGAACTCCTGGGTCATCATGTGAAGGGACCTCCTGGGTCATCATGTGAAGGGATCTCCTAGGTCATCATGTGAAGAGTCACAATGTTTAGAAGAAAAGACAGCACTCACCATTATATGAAGGTTCATTTAATCCATTTCTCTCTTAGGAGATATTGGTTACAAACATTATGTGGTGGGGAGAGAGGTGCGGGGAGCACGACGGGAGCACGTTTTGCCTGGTTAGGCTTCCACGGGTCCAAGCCTTCCCGTGGAAGCCTAACCAGGTGACACATGCACCCGTGGTGCTTCCCGCACCTCTCTCCCCACCACATAATGTTTGTAACCAATATCTCCTAAGAGAGAAATGGATTAAATGAACCTTCATATAATGGTGAGTGCCATCTTTTCTTCTAAACATTGTGATTAAGCTACGCTCAGACTTGTGCCACACCTTATTGCAGGAAGCTAATACTAGCCTAGGAACAAATCCAGCCCTCTAGTGCCCAGATTCCTTCTTTTGATTGAACATCATGTGAAGAGACTTACTGGGTCATTGTGTGATGCGAACTCCTGGGTTATCGTGTAAAGGGACCTCCTGACTCTTTGTGTGAAGGGACCTCCTGGGTCTTCGTGTGATGAGAACTCCTTGGTCATTGTGTGATGGGATCTCCTGGGTCATCGTGGGAAGAGACTTACTGGGTCATCATGTGATTAGAACTCTTGGGTCATCGTGTGAAGGGACTTCCTAGGCCATCGTGGGAGGGGACCTCCTGGGTCATCATGTGAAGGGACCTTCTGGGTCATCGTGTGATGAGAACTCCTTGGTCATTGTGTGATGGGGTCTCCTGGGTCATCGTGGGAAGAGACTTACTGGGTCATCATGTGATTAGAACTCTTGGGTCATCGTGTGAAGGGACCTCCTAAGCCATCGTGGGAGGGGACCTCCTGGGTCATCATGTGAAGGGACCTCCTGGGTCATCGTGTGATGAGAACTCCTTGGTCATTATGTGAAGGGATCTCCTGGGTCATCGTGTGAAGATACTTACTGGATCATCGTGTGATGAGAACTCCTGGGTCATTCTGTAAAGGGACTTCCTGAGTCTTTGTGTGAAGGGACCTCCTGGGTCATCGTGTGAAGAGATCTCCTGAGTCTTCATGTGAAGGGACCTCCTGGCTCATCGTGTGATGAGAACTCCTTGATTATTGTGTGAAGGGATCTCCTGGGTCATCGTGTGAAGAGACTTACTGGGTCATCGTGTGATTAGAACTCCTGGGTCATCGTGTGAAGTGACCTCCTAGGTCATCGTGGGAGGGGACATCCTGGATTATCGTGTGAAGTGATCTCATGGTTCATTATGTGAAGGGATTTCCTAGGTCATTGTGTGAAGAGACTTTCTGGGTCATCATGTGAAGGGGCCTCCTGTGTCATCATGTGAAGGGACCTCCTGGGTCATCATATGAAGGGACCTCCTGGATCATCATGTGAAGGGACGTCCTGGGTCATTGTGTGCTTAGAATCCCTGGGTCATCATGTGAAGGGATGTCCTGGGTCATTGTGTGAAGAGAATTCCTGGGTCATTGTGTGAAGAGACTTTCTGGGTCATCATGTGAAGGGGCCTCCTGTGTCATCATGTGAAGGGACCTCCTGGGTCATCATATGAAGGGACCTCCTGGCTCATCATGTGAAGGGACGTTCTGGGTCATTGTGTGCTTAGAATCCTTGGGTCATCATGTGAAGGGATGTCCTGGGTCATTGTGTGAAGAGAATTCCTGGTCATCTTGTAAAGGGACCTCCTGGGTCATCATGTGAAGGGACCTCCTGTGTCATTGTGTGAAGGAACCACTTGGGTTATCGTGTGAAGGGACCTCCTGAGTGATTGTGTGAAGGGACCTCCTGGGTCATCATGTGATGAGAACTCCTGGGACATTATGTGATGGGACCTCCTGGGTCATCGTGTGAAGGGACCTCCTGGGTCATCATGTGAAAGGACCTCCTGGGTCATCATGTGAAGGGACCTCCTGAGTCACCTGGTCCAACCCCCTGCTCAATACAGGATTCACTAAATCATCCCAGAGAGATGTCCGTCCAGCCTCTGTGTGAAGACTTCCATTGAGGGAGAACTCTCCACCTTTCGTGGCCGCCTGTTCCACTCTATGATCACCCTCACTGTCTAAAGTCATCCTGGGGTCTAATGCCCGTCCGGCCACATAAGCGAGAAAATGATAGTGTGACGGCTTTTTTAAATCCCCATGTCACTGCCTCTCTGCTCTGACCAGCCATGTTGGCATTATGCCTATGGGTAGGGCAGAAGGACAGTAAGGTCTGCAGAGGACTAAAGAGGAATTAGTAATACAATTGTGACATGCTTCAGCACTGGTGCTCCACCTTCATTTTTAGGCTTATTGGGAATCCTAGAAGTTGGATCTTTAAGTTATGTGACAGAGAAATACCCCTTACATTCTGGTGCTACAAAGTGACACCTGATACGCATGGAAAGTTTCTCTGCTACATCACTGCACCATTCAAGTGAGTGCCGTTGCATTGTGACGCCAAGGGTATTGCGACTGCAGCAAGACAGTGACAAGAAGTCCAATCTTGAGCAGCTCCATCCTTAATGGAATAAAATCAAAAGTTCCACAACTTTCCAAAACCTTTCTTCACGTGTTCCCCATTTTCATAATCTGTGTACTGTATAGGATAGGTGCACTTGTTCTGTATTTTGTTGCAGAAATTCCTGCACCAAATCTGCATCTCCTGGCAGGAAAAAAGCAATGCATATTTTTTTCATGTGTTTTTCATGCATTTGTGGTGGAAAAATGCTACAAAAACGCTGCAAGAATTGACGTGTTGTAGATTAATTTCTGCACCAAAAAAAAAAAAAACTTACTGAGGGGTGTTGTGTTGGTGGAGCGGAGGTGCCAGAGGCGGGTTTGCAGGGTCCACAGAGGGTGGGAGCAAAGCTGTGGGCCCGCTGCTGTGGACTGTCCAGTGCGCGGTGGCAATTTTCCATGTGTACATGTATTGATGCAAGCTGCTCCTCGCACCTCCATGGCCATTTTCTGGATGTCTGGACACTAGAGTGCGAGGAGCAGCTTGCATCAATACATTGTAATCCCAAAATAATTGAGTGTATACTGCCCATGATAATAGTGTAACACCACTCAAGTCCACACTAGTGTACATTGTAAAAAGGTAACGTTTTATTTTTGCACGAGGACAATTTTACAATATAACTGTTGTGGTGAACAGAGGTAGAGAAAAGTCAAAAAGGACAAAGGTAACAGAGGGAGGAAAAAAGGAACACGTACCAAGGAAGAATAGTTAAAATTCATGGGAGCCTATATACCCTCGTTAACAGGAGTGAGGAATGAGTTCAGGGGCCCGCTGAAGCAGACGATATGCAAAACACGTGTCGGGGCCTGTGACATGTGACCATTTGGGAGGATCCTCACTTTTATGGGTAAGCCTGACCAACTTGTAGAGAATATTTGCACTTTACACAGTGTAGTGAGGAATGTACTTATAGGGCTGGGTCCTTACCAATACTATTACTTTAGACCTCACTCCTGTTATTCTGACAAGCACCTTGCTTTAAGGCCCCGTCACACACTACGATATCGTTAACGATATCGTTTGTACATCACAGCTTTTTGATTGGAGCAACGACTTTGTAACAACGTTGTTGCGTTTGACAAGTGACTCACTGAGGCCGGGAGGCCGGTAGACAGGCGTTTTCTTCTTCCTCCTTGTCACAGATGGACCGTGCCTGCCGGTAGTGGGGCCCAGTGGTACAGATCAGAAGAGAGAGACGTCATAGGTTGAACAGATTAAGGGGTTAATTTGTCGTGACACCACCTATGAGAGTTCCGGTAACTGTACCGGCGCTGCGGGGCCTCCGGGGGATGGAATGCAGCAAGATGGAACGCTCCCCACAGGCTGAGCGATGATCCCCGGAGCCAGGAGCTGCACAAGATGTTCTGAGGCAGCTGCGGTTATCTTCATACACGGATAAGCAGTTCATAAGGAAGCACGGACACTGTAAGTCTCTGTAACGGGTTCTTTACTGTAACCAGCAGGCAGTACATGGCATACAGTTAACGGGTAGTGGACCGGTTGGACTCAGCAGTAATCAGTGCCCTCAGAGATCCGCGGTGTTCCTCCATTCTAGCTAAGTTGTGTTGCCGTTATCGCCCGGAATACCAGATTGGGTACAGGGAGGCTGCTTCAATGCCCTACCCAGAGTATACGTTATGGGTGTTTTGGGGAGCCTTGAGTCCCTTGGTGGGTACACCGCTGGTTAGACGACTGGATTTGGCGGTGGTGGGGTGCTCCTGTAAAGCGGTCCCTCCACTCCTCTGGTTCACGTAGAAGTCCTGAACTACTCCTACGTAGCTTCGGTACCAGCAAACTGGCTGTAGATAGGCACGGGATGATTTTGGACCCGCATGTAGATGCCCGTAGGTCGGTTGTAGAAGCACCAGGAATAAAGGCGCTCAACCGGGGTGATGGCCAGGGGGCTGCACGGAACTGTGCAGGCCCCCTCTCCTAGGTTGCAGAGCTTGTTGGTTTAGCTCCTTCTCCTACGTTGTCTCGGAGAGTTCTCTTTCTTTTTCTCTTACTAATTGTTCTCAGTTCTCCACTACACACTACCCTTACACTCCGCCCACCAGGACCTGATTGTCCCTCTATGATAGGTGATGCATGTAGGGTATGGATCTCTGAGTTAACTGTGTGACCGCTGAGTCAGAGAATATTGCTGCTGCTGTCTTGGCTGCAATACCCTCCTGTGACCACTCGGTGCGGGGCGCCACACAAGTACAAACGATCAACGATAAGTCGGCTAATCGTTGATGGGAGGTTTATGATCTGGACCTAAAACCAAACAATGATCGTCCGATCAACCTGCAGCATGGTTGTGTGTAACACCTCGATAACGAAGTTGTTAACAGCCCGACTTCGCCTATTCAGAACTGAAGGACGTAGGCGACCAAACAACCGCAGGTATCGTTTGCTTGTCGTTGAATCGTTGCTGCGTCGTTAAAGATATCTGTATGTGGGGACATCTCACCAGCGATCATTGAACGTCGTTCAAGCGATGTAGGTCAAGTCGGAGGGTTGATCAGATCGCTTGGACGTTGAAGTGTGTGACGGGGCCTTTACAACGAGGGTTTATAGGCTCCCATGAATTTTAACTTTCTCCCTTGGTACGTGTTACTTTTTTCCTCCCTCTGTTACTGTACCTTTGTCCTTTTTGACTTTTCTCTACTTCTGTTCACCGCTACAGTTATACTGTAAAATTGTCCTCGTGCAGAAATAAAACGTTACCTTTTTACAATGTACACTAGTGTGGACTTGAGTGATGTTACACTATTGTCATGGGCAGTATACACTCAATTATTTTGGGATAATAAATTGATCTAGAGTTGTTGCCCTCACATACAGTATGATGTCCAAGTACAGTCCTTTTAGTTTTCTCATTCTGTTGCATCAATACATGTAGACATGGAAGATGGCCACCGCACAACG
This sequence comes from Allobates femoralis, assembly GCA_033576535.1. NCBI lineage: Eukaryota > Metazoa > Chordata > Amphibia > Anura > Aromobatidae > Allobates > Allobates femoralis. The sequence goes on along the minus strand of JARQOC010000010.1, from coordinate 96,336,632 downwards.
GACACCCCCACAGCATCGGGCCCGCAGCTTTGCCCCCACCCTCCGTGGACCCTACAAACCTGACTCTGGCACCTCCACAACCTCCCCTCAGTAAGCCATGGTGGGTGCAGGATGACAGGGGGCTTTAACCAAGATGGCGGGCTATGTACCAGGATGGTGGGGATGTACTAGGATGGGAGGGCCATGTATCAGAATGTGGGGTTATGTACCAGGATGGGGGGCCATGTACCAGAATGGGGGCTATGTACCAGAATGGGGAGACCATATACCAGGAAGTGGGGGCTATGTACCAGGATGGAGGGCTATGTACCAGGAGGGGGGGCTATGTACCAGGAGGGGGCTATGTACCAGGAGGGGGGTGGTATACCAACATAGGGCTATTTACCAGAATAGGGAGGCCATATACTAGGAAGAGGGTGCAAGGTACCAGGATGTATGGCGCTGTGTACCAGGATGGGGGCTATGTAACAGAATCGGAGACCATATACTAGGAAGAGGGAGCTATGTACCAGGATAGGGGGGCTATGTACCAGGAAGGGGGGGGGCTATGTAATCGGATAGGGGACCATATACCAGGAAGAGGAGGCTATATACCAGGATGGCGGGCTATGTACCAGCATGGGGTGCTATGTACCAGAATGGAGGGCTATGTACCAGAATGGGGGATAAGTATAATAGGATGGGGGGCCATGTACCGGTACGGAGGACATATATACCAGGATGGTGGGCTATGTACCAGGATGGCGGGCTATGTACCAGCATGGGGTGCTATGTACCAGAATGGAGGGCTATGTACCAGAATGGGGGATAAATATAATAGGATGGGGGGCCATGTACCGGTACGGAGGACATATATACCAGGATGGGGGGCTATGAACCAGTATGGGTGATATATATACTAGGATGAGGACATTTATACTGATTGTAAGATGGGCACTGGCACTATAAGACAGGCCCCATTTTACATTAAAAGTTTTTTTTTTTTATTTTCCTTCACCAAACTTGGGGTGCATCCTATAATCAGGTGCGTCTTATAAAGCGAAAGATACGGTAATTTGTGAACAAAACACAGCACACAAATCTCCCTCCAGTTCTGATGATTTGTTTCAATCTATCAGTGCACATAAAATGGATCAAACTATTTCGATCCCTTGGATCGTCCTCACTTAAGTCTATCCAGCCCCAACAAGAACGTCTTCAGTCACTGACTGCAAGCAGAGATCTGGACAATGAAAACTGAAATTGAAGCACAAAGTTTATTAGAACGTTGAGAACTTTCCATGTTACAACAATGAAACTTTTCTATTTTGTCACACAACCTGAACCTTATCATGAACCATCATGAACCAGATTCTTTTGGCTCTTTTCGGTCTTTGCTGTTTTCTTTTTTTGTGATGTTCCTATCTCCGCAGCAGGAGCGTCAATGTAGAAAATGTTTTCATTTTACGCCATGGGATATTGCCGGGTGCAGTTTAGCCAAAATCAATGGGGGGACGTGCAGATGAGAATCTAGTTCTGTTTATTCTCTGGCACGGGCTCCGAATATCTGCAGCCCCCACTTTCACGGAGCCAAACTATGCAGGTGCCACCGGCTCATACAAAGCCGACACCAGCTCACGTTACATTCGGAGGACGCCATGTTTATGTTACTGACATCATTTATATTATGGCCACGGTTTTCTTTTATTCATGTCAATCCATTAATGTTCTGAGCAGGTCAGCTTTTCCTTTATTAGGTTTTATATGAACTCTCCGAACCCTGCAGTGACTTTGCCATCTATTTCTTGGAGTTTTACTTCTGGAAACTCTTTTGTTTGAAGGAATATTCCCACTTTACTAGGGTATGCTGTTTGATGGGGTTTACCAACAAATAAACTGCAAATTAGACCTATACAGCAGAACGAGGATGAGTTGGATTTCCGGCACAGCACCTACATGGCCTAGATGGAAAGGCAAGAATTAGGGAGAAGCCGTGGTGTTCTACAGAGCGTCATGTATCTTTCATTCTACCCTTAAATTACTATTAATATCTTTATTTTAAATTAACTTGTTCTCCTATTTGTTGCCTTTGAAATATGTACTAGAGAAGTATGTTATCAATACCGTGGATGGAGAGAAGAACAATCATGTCAATTCTGAAAATCAAGCCAGACATGTCACATGAAGCAAGGATCACCAAGCTGCAACTTGTCTACACATCACACGAAGAGAGAATCACTGGTGAAGGACTGCATGTTCGGAAAAGTAGAAGGAACAAGGCGAAGAGGAAGACCGGCAATCCGATGGCTTGATACAATCAAGATAACGGTGGAGAAGGTTTGAGAAACCCTGGCGGACCTATCTAGGCTTGGAAAAGACTCTGGTTGACCTATCTAGGCTTGGAAACGACCCTGGTTGACCTATCTAGGCTTGGAGAAACCAGGTGGACTATCTAGGCTTGGATTGACCTGGTGGACTATCTAGGCTTGGAGAAGATCCTGGTGGACCTATCTAGGCTTGGAAAAGACCCTGGTTGACTTATCTAGGCTTGGAGAAGACCCAGGTGGACTTATCTAGGCTTGGAGAAGACCCCATTGGACCTATCTATTGGTAGAGAAGACCCTGGTGGACCTACCTAGGTTTGGATAAGACCCTGGTGGAAATATCTAGGCTTAGAGAAGACACTGGTGGACCTATCTAGGCTTGGAGAAGACCCTGGTGAACCTTTCTAGGCTTTGAGAAGACCATGGGGAAGCTATCAAGGCTTGGAGAAGACCCTGTTGGACCTATTTAGGCTTGGAGAAGACCCTTGTGGACCTATCTAGGCTGCACAAAATCGATTTACATACAGAGCGTTCATCCATCAAGTTGAAAGACGTTAAGTAATATTAATACTTGTTACCATTGGACACACAGTTCATATTAATAACATATATTATCAGGGCTGTAATGACCGCGGTTGAAGGGGTCGTAATGGCAGCCAGGGTACAGGGGGTCCACTGACTCCAGCGCATGCAAAAGAAGAATAAGTGTCCGCAGACCAGTCTGGTCCCTGCACTGTGATACCGCTGCTGGCCAAACAGTCTGGGGTACGGCACATGACAGTGATATCATCCACCTTTGGCACGCAGTCCGATGTCAGATGCCACCACTGTTCACTGGATACATAGGGTACCATGCGACGTGGAGTGGAGGAGAGGTTAATAGAATGTCTTTGTTTTTAATTACTGTATGTGTTAGGGATAGAACGGGGACATATATACAAGAATGGGGCCATATACACCAGGATGGGCACTATATGGACATACATACTCTTTTTCTTTGATTGGCCGTTTTGAAATAATTATAATCAAAGGAGGAAGAAAGAAATGTAAAACAAGTAGATGGGGATGTACTCAGATGTACTGTACTGCTCGGCCACACCTAGGGTGCATCGAGCGCCTGTGCTTTGGTTTGAACAGTCGTTTTCTGCGGACATATTTACTTTAATTGCATATGTCCCAGATCATGTCAATTCCTTCCTCCGGTAATAAAAGATGATATTGCACTATTTTTCAGCTGTACATATGGCCTTAATCCACTGCAAACGTGGACATTTCCACCAGATTGAGCATTATTAGAGTCTTTGAACGTTGTGTAAGGAGTTTTGTTATGGAAGAAGAGAGAGAACGGAGCCTAAGAAGTTGTTTGTTTTGGATTTATTATCAGCTTTGAGTTTGATGGCGCCATTAACTCACGAGCTGCAGCTGATGGGAAAAATATAAATTCTTCCAACCTTTAAAACTGGAAAAAAAATTGAAAAAATATATATAATTAAATGTAAAAATAAAATAAAATATTTATTTTAAATGTTTATTGATTTAGAAATGCTCAGAACTAAGGAATTGCCCAGAAATAGAAATAAAGGGACTGATTTATTAATTAAACAGTGCCACTCTTGTCTGCGGGATGTAAACGGTATTGCAGTTCAGTTCTATTCAAGAGCTGCAAAATCAGACAGAGTCCGTAAAAAGAAAGGCACTGTTTGTATAAAACTAGCTCCTATCAATTTCTAATATGTCCCAAGAGATGAGCTTCCCTTTGTAATATATGATGGTCTTTGGCTTTCAGCCAGTATTGGGGTCCTGGCCAGTAGGGTGGGCTTGCAGTGGTTTAGGCACAGCTGTATTTTTCTTTTGGGTCCAAAAACAATTCATCTGTCAAGACAGTCCTTGATCCTCGTCACAGCTGTCATTGGCCGCTACACTGACATCGCATAACATCCATCAGCAAGTCAGACGTCTTTGTACAGACAGCTGGTATAAGGTCCATGGTGGTCTCAGATGACGTTGTCCATACCTTTCTCCTTTGTGGTGGCTTTTACATACAAAGTGCCCTTTACTCTGTCCCCGATTGGATTGGCTTGTACCGAGATGATGTTGCTCAGTCGGGCCGGCAGGGAAGGGGTTACTCAGATACCGGGACGGTGGCTTCGGTGGGGATCACGGCTGGTCGTATCCCGGTTCCGTGTCCTGGGCACTCAATGGCTGATGGGGATAATGATTGGGATTATATGTGACGCCACCTGTGGTGTCTGGTAAGCGGTTACCAGCACTGCAGCCTTGCGCTGAGGTGATGGTGTGGTGCAGTAGAGGTAATACAGCTCCCCACAGGTGGGTTTTCCTCAAGGCGGCAGGGTGGATGAGAGGAGTTATAGCTGCGTTCCTGCTGTAATCACTGCAGGCGGAGGTGAATCAGGCTCACACACACAACAGCCTCTGTTTCAGTACCTTTTACTGGTGTCACTGTGCAGGTACGGTCCAGGAGGGTAACCAGGTGGCTGGTTCGGTTTGGATGTCCACCTTAGAGAGTTGTGAGGCCTCCTCTGTCTGTGTATGAAATGATTTGGGAAGATCTGCCTGAATCTAGATCTGCTACTCTCTTCTCCTCAGGATGCTCCTTCCACAACCGCCGGTGAGGACCTCCTCTTGGGATCCCTATTCTTTTCTTGGAGTCCCCGGTCCTAAGCTGGTCGCGTTTGGGCACTGTGCTTCCTGAGCTTCAGGGGGAACTAGATCCTCCTGGTTCCTCCGGGGTTTGTCTGCCACAAGGGGTAAATGGCAGGCATGGACTCCGACGTCCGGGTGAACTATAAGGGCAACTACTATGTTCCCTTCTTCTTCTTCCTGTACTCCCACTAGCCTCCGGCCCCTTCTCTAGGGCGCTGCACAGCTGGGTTGGTCCTCTCTGGTTCTGGGCCTAATTCACAGCAACCAGTTCCTCTAAGCTCTTCAGTCCTAGCTCACTGACTTACTTTACTTCACTTACTGAACTGGCTCCTCCCTCAGACCTGGACCTTTAGAGGGGATCTGGCTTAAGGGCAGCCAGTGGAGCTCCCCCTCCAGGCCTGGGGTGGGAAGTGTTGGGTGCTGTGTGTTCCAAGGTGTACATCCCTCCCTGTACCGTTGGGTCCTGTGGCAATCCCCGCAGGGGTGTCACATTGCCCTTCTCTACTACAAGGTGTTCAAGTTAAAGAGCTTTTCCCACCTTAGGCTGGAGACACACTGAGTGAGACGAGAAATTCCCATACTTGTCTCGCATGGTTCACCTGGAACGACCGCCATCTCTCTGGACAGGAGCATGGAGCTACATAGAAACACAAACAGCTGACACGCTCATGTCCAGAGAGATGTCAGCTATTTCAGGTGAGTCATGCGAGACTCGTGCGAGTAACTCGCCTGTGTTTCGCTCAGTGTATCTTTTGCCTAAGGCATAAATATCCACCGGTCTAATACGTGTAGATGCTCCCTCAGTGTGGCCACCAGCAGGTGGATAACAAAAGAAACTAAGTGGAGAAGCTGCCTTTCTAGTGTTTAATGTTGTGGCGATTAACTCAATAGGAAGACCTTGTAGAAGGTGTGGAGTTCTGTTTGTTGTTTTATTCCCTTGTATTTGTCTCTCTCCTTGTGTTGTCCTATTGTGGTAATAAGAAAGACTAGTGTCTTGCTGCCTTACTCACTAGCTAGGACTAGGCCAGGGTCAGCCAGGGCCTAGGCTCATGATCATGTCTAAGGACAATATTGAGTGTAGGATTCAGCCTCAAGTGGGTGTTTATTGGTCACCCCTATCCCCTCTCCCTATTGTCAGGATCTTTACCTGTGTTTATCTTCTTTTAGCGCCACAATCTGGGCATCTCCTCGCTCTGTCATGACAGAGGGCAATTAATGCTGGACCGAGGGAGAGTGAGTAAAGCACTGACTAATTTTTAAAAAACAAAGGCAGCCGTGAAATAAAGATTTTCTAAAAGAGGATCTACCATGTTTCCCCGAAAACGAGACACTGTCTTATATTTTTTTTTGGTCCCAAAGATGGACCATGTCTTATTTTCGGGGGGTGTCTTATATACGGTACATCCCACTGCAGCCTCCCATACAAACACAACACAAACACACACCCATACACACCACACACCCATACAGACACACATATACCCATACACACAAACCGATTTTTTACCAGTGTCTCCCCGCTCTCCGGTGGTCCCTGCTCTCCGGGGTTCGCGCTCTTCCCACTCCACAGTGGCCCCCCCTCCGGTGTCCGCCTCTCCCCGCTCCATGGTGGCCTTCGCACTCCAGATTCCCGCTGTAGCTGCAGATCTCCGCCCAGGTCAGGAGCCCTGCGCCAATTACAGGCAGGAACCATGAGCCAATCACAGCCCAGGAACCGCGAGCCAATCAGAGGCCATGCACGATGTGAGCTGGCCGCAGATTGGCTTGTGGTTCCTGGGCTGTGATTGGCTCACGGTTCACGGTTCCTGCACTGTAATTAGAGCAGGACTCCTCACCTGGGCGTAGATCAGCAGCTACAGTGGGAATCAGGAGAGCGGGGGGCCGCCGGAGAAGGGGGGCCACCGGAGAGCGGGGGGCCACCAGAGAGCGTGGAGAGCGCGGACACCGGAGAGAGGGGGCTACCGCACTGCACCGAAGGTACGCCTTATAATTGGGGGGTGCCTTATATTAGGAATTAGGGTGCCCCCCCGAAGCATGCCTTACTTTCAGGGGCCGCCCTATTTTCGGGGAAACACAGTATTGCTAGAGGGTTGGAGACAACTGGAATATTTCGAGGAAGTCCACTCAAACATGGTGAGAACATTCAAACTCCAAGTGGATGTTGCTCTTAGTTGGCTTCAAGCGCTGGATTTTAATTGTTGAGCATCCAAGAAACTAATGTGCCATAGTTTTCTAAAAAAAAAAAAAAAGAGCTAATTTTCAACAGTTGGATGGAGAAATTAGTTCATTAGGGTGGGTAATAGCAGGGGAGAAGACCTTTTTAGTTTGTAGATAGGGTCCATCTTAGTCCACCTTAGTCTTCTGTATCCTCCTCAGTTAAGTAAAGCAGGACATTATTTATTTGGGCATGCAACAGTCAATTCTTCAATATTGTACCTTAAAATGCAGAAATACTCCCAGGTCCCTTTAATCTCCGTCTTCTGTGCTCCCTGTATCATTAGTCATCTGGTCAGGATGTGGTCAATATCTTATAGTCTTTTTTTTTTTCCACTTCTGTAGGAATTGACCAGGCCGGTTTTCACACGTTATTGGTGTCAGCTGAAGTTGCAGGACAAAGGTCGATAACGCTACTGAACACAATTGAAAAGTTTTAGATGTGTTGAGAAAAGTCCATTTATCAGGCGGCGGTGCACTTTACTGTCCGGACACGAGTCTCACATGAGTCATTTCAGGTTATGCTTGTCCATTGTAGATGGTTGAATGCCGAGGACACAAAAACAATCATGTTGGAATCAGAAATATGTCAGAAAAGCTAATAAAACCATATTATTATCGACATTGGTTCAATAAACCTTCAGATATATGGTATGTTTCAGATATATTTTGCTAAAATTTTACTCTCATCATACCTTAGGATGAAATACGTATCACTTATTATATCTTTTGTGGTGTTCCTGGGCCTAGGGTAGTAAATCCTGCAATTTCATCCTTACCTTTCTGCAATCATTGTTAAAGAGAATCTCAAAGTAGGATTTCACCCCAAAAGTATTTCAATGTGCATGTAGCTCTTTTAAAGAGAATCCAGCAATACCATTACATGGCCAGTCCATTCCTACTTTACTGAGAAATCAGGGTTTGAATTGATAACCAAATGAGTTTGAAGGACTAGGGTACATCTGAAGCCTCTGTCACCCCAGCTCTATTCTATGCCCAGCTCCACCTCCTCCACCTCCCAGCTGTTTGTAGATCTGAATCTTCTGTCACTCCAGCTCTATTCCCCGCCTTCTCCTGCTTGACTGACATCCTCTATCATGTGTGACTCCAGCCATAGAAGCCAATAATCAAGGAGGTGGAGAAGATGGAGCTTGGCGTTGAATAAAGCTGGTGTGAACAATGTACAAATAGCTCTTCAGCTCCATTTGCTTATCAATTCAAACACTGATTTATTAAGACCAGATGAAGGTTCTGGCCATGTAACATGCCTAAAGCTCAGTGAAGAAAGTAAGAAGTTTGGTTTGCATCTAATGTGAAGAAGACCAAGATAATGGGTGCCGCCAGCGAGAAGGTGAATTTGAAAGTCGACAATGAAGACATAGAAATGGTAGACAGTTTAATCTCCCTGCAGTCCCTGATTGACTGTACCGGTGCAGCTTGCTAAGGTTCATTCAGGATGATGAACATGGAGCAACTGTGGAAGTGCAAGGAAGTCTTGGTCACCATCAAACGACGATTGGTCACAGCCATTGTATTCCCATTAGCGTTGTACGGTGTGAGACATGGACTTTGACAAAGGGAGATCAAAGAAAAATCAATTCCTTTGAACTGTGGTGCTCCTACAAATCCAACAGCCAAGATCACAGATAAGGCTGTTCTGGAACGTGTCCATCCACAGAGTCCCTGGTGGGAAAAGTCATATAAAACAGGAACTGTCTTACTTCGGCCATGTGATAAGAGCAAATTCCCTCGAGAAGGACATGATGCTTGGTATGGGCAGTGCCGGTACAGGTCGGGAAGACCTAAGACCCGTTGGCTGAACACCATCATGGCAGACACAGGAGTGAACATCAGAGAACTGAAAAATGCTGTGAAAAACAGAGAAGCTCGGAGAAAATGGTCCACATGGTATCCAATAGTCGGACACGACTGAATGGATGAAATTGGAACTGGAAATGTATTGATGGTCTTGTCTTTGAAAGAGCTACATGTGCAAATATATAGTTTGGGTGAGAAATCTTGGTGACAGATTCCATGTTAAGATTCCAATTTTCAATAGGAGTTTGATATATCATCAGAACATGCTAGAAAATTCCTAAAAAGACTGTAACGCACACTCCAACCACATGAAGACACAGATATCGTAAACGTCTGCCAACAGAATAAAGCAAAATCCCTTTTTGTTCTCAGCAGGGCATCTCACACCACTCATCATGGGACAGGTTAGCTCAAAGAAAATGTAGGAAAGGGAATAAGTAAGTACATACCAAGACAGCATGAGCCTTGCCCATCAGAGCACTGGAGGATCCTCCAGGAGTACGAGGTTTTATGATTTCTAATGAGATGGCAGGGATTGGTATTAGTGATATTTGGGCAGGAAATTCAACTTGTAGCAAATGTATTACATGCAAATCGAATTGTCTTTGCTCTAGGGTCTCATTAAAGACCTCCGGGTCTGAGGGCGGCTTTCTTCATGTGGTGCTGGCACTTACTGCATGATTAAGGTTTGGTTGATGGAGAAGTGAATACACTCTTTTCCTTTATAAACCCTTCTCAGCCCTTTGCAATTCCCTTCTGGATTCACAATAGTATACAAATGTAAACAAATTGGATTTGTTCTCATTCAAAGTTTTGTTACATTTGAAGCCATTGTAATTAGCTTAAAGCGATTTGGTGATGTCTGAAACTAGTTCAGAGTCTGTAGACTTTGACTTCAAACTCCTAAAGGCCCCGTTACATAGTACAATGTCCCAGCGATCCGACAACGATTGGGTCGCTGGGACATATTATGTGATCGCTGGTGAGCTGTCACACAGGCAGGCTCACCAGCGATCAGCAACCAGGGAGAACGCTGGTATCCAGGGTAAACATCGGGTACTAAGCAAACGCTGCGCTTAATTACCGACGTTACCTGTTCACACCTCCAGCTGTGTGAACGGCTGTGAGGTGTTCAGTTGTCTCCTGCGCAACACGCGATGCTGCCGCCACGGGAGACAACGTCAAAAAATGTCCAGGCTTACCAACGATCATGGTGAACGACCTCATCGTGGTCGTTGGTAAATGCACACACGATGTTGTTACATCGCTGCAACATAAAAATCGTGATTGACATACGTAAAGATATGTAGTGTTAACGGGGCCTTAAGACTCCAACACCAGATCTTTTGGTGGTGTCCCCCTTTCTCAGAAATCAAAATCATCACATTTTTGGTTACTTAAAGGGAATCTTTCACTGGTTTTTTGTTGCCTTATCTGACTGCAGTGTGATGTAGTGGAAAATGCTAATTCCAGAGATGTATAGTAATATATGGATATGAAATCTGGACAATAAGGAACAAACAGAAGAAGAATTAACATCTTCAAAATGTGGTGCTGGAGAAGGATATTATCAATATCATGGATGGCAAGAAGAAACAAACATCAATTCTGGAACAAATCAAGCCAGACATGTCACTGGAAGCAAAGATCACCAAGCTATGACTGTCTACACATCATACGAAGAGAGAAACACTGAAGGAAGGACATCATGGTCAGAAGAATAAAAGAAACAAAGCGAAGAGGAAGACCAGCAAACCTATGGCTTCATACAATCAAGATAACAGCGGTGAAGACCCTCGTAATCCTATCTGGGCTTTCTAGAAGATCCTTGTGGATCTAGCTAGGCTTGGAGAAGACCCTGGTGGACCTATCTAGGCCGCACAAGACCAATCTTCCTACAGAGCGTTCACCATCAAGAAGGTCACATCATATGAGGAAAGAAATGACTGGAGAGGGACATCATGGTCGAAGGAATAGAAGGAACAAGGAAAAATGGAAGACCAGAAACCTGATGGCTTGATACTATCAAGAAAATGGCAGAGAGAAATGGTGACTATCTGGTTGAGAGAGATTACTTATCTAGGCATGGAGAAGATCCTGGGGGACTACATAGGCTGCCAAAGAATGATCTTCCTACAGAGTGTTCTTCTGTCAAGAAGGTCACATCATACAAAGAGAGCAATCACTGGAGAAGGACATCATGGTCAGAAGAATAGAAGGAATAAGGCAAAGAGGAAGACCATCAACCCGATAGCTTATTACAATCAAGATAACGTCGGTGAAGGCCATGATGGACTTATTTAGACTTGGAGAAGACCCTGGTGGACCTATCTAGGCTTAGAGAAGACCCTGGAGGACTATCTAGGTTTGGAAAAGACCCTAATAGAGCTGTCTAGGATTAGAGAAGACCCTGGTAGACCTATTTAGGCTTTGGAAAGACCCTGATGACTATCTAGGTTCAGAGAAAACCTTAATTTATCTATATAGCTGCACCAGATCGATCTTCCCACATACGAAGACAGAAACCACTGGAGAAGGACATCATGGTCAGAAGAATAGAAGAAACAAGGTGAAGAGGAAGACCAGCAACCCGATGGCTTGATACTATAAGAAAATGGAAAAGAGGACCCTGATGGACTGATCTAGACTTGCAAAAACCCTGGTGAACCTATCTAGGCTTGGAGAAGACCCTGTTGGACCTATCAAGGCTTGGAGAAGACCATGATGGACCCATCTAGCCTGCACAAAATCGATCTTCTTACAGAGCATTTATCCATCAAGCAGTCATGGCTCTAGATTAGTCTGAATGATGCTAAAATTAAAAAATGAATTAGTTTAATGAAAATATCAGTTGTGATAGAATCATAATTTTCTCTGCTTCAGATCTAGCAGATATCACAATACTGTTGTAGCTGTGTATAAAGCCACCCACTCCAGTGCATTGTATGTGGATAGAAAGCTAAGGATCATTGGTGGGGGTTGGGTTAGACCAGGAGGCACGAGACACCTAGTCCTGTAGTGAAAATCTACTGATGATAAAATGCTGACTTTATTGAAACAACAACACAGCCTAGTACATGATGCATCACTGGAGTTGGGGTCTCTGTTCCTTGATCACGCTGCTCTCAGATTACATAGTAGAAGTCTGCTGACAAATTCCCCTGCGGTGCATATGCTTGTGGTGCCCCTGTGGACCAGTCACCACAGGATGGCACAGCAGCTGGGACTGGTAAGTCATTCACCCCACGCACACACCCAACACATCCCCGATCCCAGGTCTAAGTTACTTTATGTCTAGCACGGGATAGTGGGAGAAGGCAGGTGAAGGGTGAAGAGTTGGACGGAGCCCGAGAAAGAGTGGAGAAACAACAGAATAAAAGGGAACGCACAACACCAAAAGCATGGAAGTAGAAGGCTAGTAGTTAAGTTAAGTTCTGAGAGACATCCATCAGCCGGAACCACCAGATTGAAAGAACCCGGGCCCGGCGACCTGTGCCACCATATGGCTAGTCTGGGTCCCAGGCTGAGAACCGAGAGCGGACAGAGGGTGTCCAAGGTGTGTCGAGTCAGCGGGGACACCGAGGGACTGGGCCGGAACCAGAGTGCCGACTCTTTTGAAGTGGCAGGGAAGCTGCATACCTCAGCCACAAACCCCGGCGGGTGCAGGGTCTTCATGTCCCGATACCCAACCTCTACCACAATGAAAGAAAGGCCATCGAACTAGGGCTAGGAGACCCAAGAGGGAGACCACAGAATGCCCATGACTGCTGGACTGTAGTTAGTGTGCGGAACAGAGATAACAGTGGCCCAAATGGTACATGAAAGGGGGTGCTGCAGATGAGCAGTCCCAGCTGCTGATTTACACCGGAGCCGCAGCTGTACCGAACTGTACTGTAACAACTTTGAGTGGAGAAGTAAAACCCGTAAAAGCTCAGAACTTTGTGAGACTTGTTAGTGAACTTGAGAGCCGGAATTTGAGTCATGAGCGGGCAGCAGGACCCTGCCTGGGGGAGCAGAAAACTTGGCACTTACACTTCTACACAGTACCCAGGGGACCAGCCCAGGGCATCACCTCTGCGCAACCCACATCATCCCCAGTGGTCCCGACTGTAGCGGTGGCTACACTGGCCACAAGCCACGGGTGGCGTCACAACACAATTTTATTTTTTTTTGTTTTACTTCCTTTCCCCATTTTTTTACTGCTCGCCCAACGAGGGGATGACGGCCCGGGTCACGCCTTTTGTGACATCCCGCAGCCCCAGACGACGATGAGAGGGCCCAGTTACAAGTACCCCACGGTCCCCGCCAGGGGCGAGACATGATCATGTCAGCTAACCATTGGTAAGGTTTTTTTACAATATTAGAGATTACAACCTTTCTCTCCTCAAGTAAGAGGACGGGCAGGTTGGCGACCTTTAACCAAGTACTAGATTGGCACGGTTTTGACATAAGCCCCTTCAGCTTGTTGCCTTCCCTCTATGATCTTTCTAGTATCATTAATATCATTCAGTGACGTCCTCTTAGGTTTATAACATGCCATGTTTTATGTAACCCAGTATATCATCATAATAAAGCAAGTCTCCACATTCATCCAAATTACACCAAGAAATCTCTTATCTCTTTCATAAAAAAAAAATAAGTCTGATTTTCCCGGAGGAACGAAAGATCTTTACAATTCCGCGTAATAAATACATAAAACGCACAACAGTCAGTTAAGACGCCGCATCAGAAGAAGAAACTGAGAAAATCTTTAAGTAAACATCATTAACACAGGCGTATTATGAAGACAAATTCTCAGTAAATGGAAGGTTTTATTTATTTCTTTCTTTTTTTTTCATCCGCTTTCGTACTTGCCACCGCAATTTACTTGCTTTGCTTCTGAAAGAATGGCTGATGACTGCCGCACAGCCCCTGCCTGTATAATTGAATGGTTTAACAGCGCATTGTATTATATGTACATTAGCAGCATCTCACAATAAACTGCTCTATTAAGACCAAAGTGGTGAGATCCACTCGGAGAACGGGAAACGCTGTGAGCGACAACCTACTTTCCTACCGTCGTTAGAACGCCGAAGATTTCTGTAGATTTCAATCAAGCCTCTCGGGAAATTAGATATTGTCAAATAATGCGAAGAAAGCATCCATTTTTATTATTTCTTACTGTAATCCATGTCCAATTGAGAATGGCAATAAGGAAATTGTGAGCTGTTCTGATATCATCATAATTAATAAGAGGGATCAGGAGATGAAGGAGGAACCCAGAACCAAAAGTAATGAGATGCACTCCTCCACCCAAAGCATGAAATTCTGCCTCCGATTTGGAAATATATCAGCTGTACCTTCAAGGCAGCCCATTTCATTCATGGACCACAGAGGCGTAACTACACTAGGTGCAGGGGTTACAATCGCACCCGGGCCTGGAGTCTAGGGGACCCCAAAAGTCCCTTTGGCCTATAGAAAAAGACTATTGCTAGTAAAGGTATAAAATAATTGGTGTCCCCATTGGAGCTTTCGCATCAGGGCTCTTCAAGTTACGCCACTGTGGGCCACCGCCCAATTTATAAACCCTACAGTACCGGAGACCATAGAAAAGTAGTCATCCAAACCCCCAAATTTGACATTAGTCGTGCACCCATAGCAAAATATTTTGGCATCCTCTTCTGATGCACTCCATTAGTTGCAACCCACCTCCATCCTCTACATGCATGGTATCTCAGATTAGCAAATATACCAGCTGTATCTTCAAAGCAGCCCATATCATTCATCGACCCCCACCCAATTTATAAGCCCCTACATTGCCAAAGACCATAAAAGCCATAGGAGGACCCATAGCTGACATGCAGTCACCCAAACCCGAAAATTCACATTTAAAGTCTTCACCTACAGCATAGTATTTTGGAAATCTCTTTAGGTGCACTCCACTGGTTGCAACCCACATCCACACACTACATGCACTGTATCTCCAATTAGCAAATATCCCAACTGTACCTTCAAAGCATCCCAAAACATGACTGCCACCTAATTTATAGGTTATTACAGTGCTGAAGACCCTAGGGCGTAGGAGGACCCTATGGCTGCCATGCAATCACCCGAACCCCCAAATTTGATATTAGTCTTCACTCATAGCAAACTATTTTGGGATCCTTTTCAGTTGCACTCCATTGGTTGTAGCCCACCTTCATCCACTTTAAGTCGGATTAGCAAACATACCAACTGTACCTTCAAAGCAGCCCATCTCATTCATGGACCACCACCCGATTTATAATCTCTTACCATGACGGAGACCCTGAAAGGCATAGGAGGACTCCCTCAGCTGACATGCAGCCACTCAAATCCCAAACTTGACAATTGAAGTCTGCACCCATGGCAACATATTGTAGGACCCTCTCCAGGTTTTCTGCCATATCCCGAATGGGCAAATTAATGACTTATAGCACCCAAGTCAGGCTGCATTATCTATGGGTGCCCAATTTCAGGAACACAGATAAGGTTGAAGATGTTCAAAAGGGAACCCCCGATCTGAGATACCATCATGTAAGGGGGCCGTCACACGCTGCGACATCTTTAGCGATATTGTAAGCGATCACGTGCACGCGCAATCGCTTACAATATCGCTCACATCGCTGGTGAGATGTCACACAGACAGACTCACCAGCGATGCGGAGCCGCGATCTGCTGGTTACTATGGTACACATCGGGTAACTAGGCGCCGCGCGTCGCTTAGTTACCCGACGTGTACCATAGTTACCATCTCCCAGCATAGGCGCGGTCGCTGGGAGATGGATCATCGTGGTGTCATACACCACGATGATGCAGATCGTTGCATCGTTCATCGCTAGATCTGAGAACCGAACCTCAGATCAGCGATGTCACAATCAAGCGATTTACCATCGTAAATCGCTTGATTACATGCAACGATATCTTGCCCGATATCGCTTAAGCGATCAAAAAGGAGATCGCTTAAACGATATCGGGCAAGATATCGTTCCGTGTGACGGCCCCCTTAGGCGGCCGTCACACGCTGAGATATGTCTAGCGATATTGTAAGCGATCACGTGCACGCGCAATCGCTTACAATATCGCTCACATCGCTGGTGAGATGTCACACAGACAGACTCACCAGCGATGCGGAGCCGCGATCTCGCTGGTAACTATGGTACACATCGGGTAACTAGGCGCCGCGCGTCGCTTAGTTACCCGACGTGTACCATAGTTACCATCTCCCAGCATAGGCGCGGTCGCTGGGAGATGGATCATCGTGGTGTCATACACCACGATGAAGGAGATCGTTGCATCGTTCATCGCTAGATCTGAGAACCGAACCTCAGATCAGCGATGTCACGATCAAGCGATTTACCATCGTAAATCGCTTGATTACATGCAACGATATCTTGCCCGATATCGCTTAAGCGATCAAAAAGGAGATCGCTTAAACGATATCGGGCAAGATATCTCACCGTGTGACGGCCGCCTTAGATACATTTTTCCTCCCGTGTATCAATATTAATACATACAATTCCAGAATGAACCATCACAATTATCCACCTGAATGAACATTTATTTATTTTTTGTCTGCCCTTGAACTAGCCGGAGTTTAATTGTTAGGAATAAATATGTTAAAGAAATCCATAAACCTAGACAGCAAATATCATGATTAAACCCAATCTTCCTTTAAAATGGTTCTAAAGAGAGTTGAAGTACGATCTATACATCAAATACATGTATCCTTTTTTACCTTTGATCATTGCTAAGTATACCCTGAAATGACAAGCACGGTATAACCAGCTTTAAAAAAAGTAAAAAATTATTTTGTGATACTCTGTTGGGAGATGTTTACACTATATGTGTCTCTTTGTGGCCACCTGGTGGTTTAGATGGGAATTACCGCCTATCAATGGTTTTGTTAACACGATGCGATAGTGTATTGATTTATTGTTCTGAGAAATGAGAATCCTTCTGTTGGACGCATCTGTAACATTGTACTTACTATTGTAGAAAATCTGCAAGAAGAGAAAGGCAGGGCTTCATATTGATCAATACTAACATTTGTTAAAGTAGTGTTCTAAAACATATATTGAAATCTATCAATAAGATACGTAATCAATACTAGATTGCTAAGTGTTGTGACACCACCACAGATTTCAGTTTCCACTGCAGAGGGATGTTCACAGTATATTGTCTATAGCCAGTTCTTACTGATGTGAATAGGAGCTGAGCTGCAGTACCCCAAACTGACCACTGTACAGAGCTGTGCTGTTCCGACTTTTTACATCCAGTCGCAACAGGTGCTGAAATCATTAATCTGGGTTGATATTGTGATAGGTTCTCAATATGTTACTCTAAAACAACCACTCAAAGGGAAACAAATGCCTGAAAGGGGTGAATATTTTCAGAAATAAATCACCTCAATCATAAACCAAAAGGGGTTTGAACAGATGACCCAGGAGGTCTCTCCCAACTCTACCATTCTATGAAAGTTCTAAGACAACCTTAGAAACTCTCTGCATTGTGCCACTTTCTGCGTATGTGGACCAGATATGATTACCCTCTACTACAGAGGATCCCACATTATCTTAAAGGCTAAAAAAAAAGTATATGATTACATGGAGTTTGGCTGAAGATATCCCCATCAATTGTAAAATTAGAGGGCATAAAATGAAAGTATAAATGACTCGGGAGAGAGCATGTGCGAATGACATTCCGATAAACAGTAAATGGAGCAGTGGCCACACATTCAATATGGCTCCATTCACATGACCTGTGAAGCTCCCTTCAGTCAGACCCTGCTATGCTTCAAGCTTTGATCTTGTGAACTTGTGTTTTGTGGTCAGTTTTGCAGTCTTCTGAGCAACAGAAAGTTCACTCATTTCCTGAGTGTTTTTTTACTGTTATTCTTGATTTAGTCATTTCTGACTACTAGGTGTTTCCATTGTTTATTTGTTGTGCTCAATCACATTTCAAATGTAGCTATTTATACCTTCCCCTTTCTGGCCTTTCCTGCTGGTGACATTCTGAAGTGATCCTTGCTTCGAGTTCCAACCATACTGCCATTTGTTATGCCAGTCAGTGAGAGACCAGCTAGAGTTATTTTCTCTGCTGCCACTGCACTGTTTCCACCCTGCTCCTTTCTCTTTCTTGTAGGTGCCTTTCCCTGCTAGCAGTAAGTACCTTATCCTCCTCTTTGTATTCATGGTTTATGTTTACTCACTTTGGGATTTTTTCCTATCTCAGCACTCATGCCCTATTTAGGTTTACTGCACTTTATACTTTCCCCCAGTTCCTTAGGAGGTACGAGAAATGCCCCATCACTTTTTGGGAGCAGCCACTGCAGGTTCACTCTTTTTCAGAGTGTCTTTTGCCTGATACCCTTGATTTAGTCTTTTTTGGCTAGCAGGTGTTTCCATTTGTTTATTTGTTCTGCCCAATCACCTGTTGGGTGCGACTATTTATAATTTCCCCTTTCTTTCCTTTCCTGTTGGTGACACTGCAAAGTGGACCTTGCTTGGTATTTCTAGCCATACAGCCTTTTGTTTTGCCAGTCAGTGAGAGATCAGCTAGGGTTATTTTCCCTGCAGTCACTAATTTCCACCCAGCTGCTTTTTCCTTCTTCTATTTAGGAAGTAGGTGACATTCCCTGCAAGGAGTAAATACCTGTCACGCTGGGTGTGGGGAGACACCCACTTCTGGACGACAACAGGGGGAAGAAGGAGAACCTGATGCTAAGGGCAAAAGGGGAGATGGTGACCGGTAGATAAACTAGTGCTGGCACCTGCCTTCCCTAATGTCCCTATACAGTTTCTGCAACTGTCGCCGCAGGATTCTTATTCCCTGACTGACCCTGAACTACTTCTAACTAAGGATCAGAGCGGGTGGACACTAGTCAGCCCGGCTACCAACTAAAGATACACACAAGGGAAACAAACAAAGAGGGAAGGGAAGAAACACTTAGCTTGAGAAGATCAACACAGCAATTCAACAGAAAATCCAAGATATATTGCAGACCTGAAAGGCTTCCTCCAAACACTTGACAACCTATCACCAGCCAACCTATTATCCTGGGAGTCAAGGGGAATATATAGACAGCTCAAGGGAAGGGATCAGCTGGGTCCTAGTGACCTCCAGCTTTCACTAAAAGGAAAATGGCTCTTAAAGCGACAGAGCCATTTTATTAGGATTTGGACTGTTTGGCCAAACACTGGAACCTTCTGCAAGTGGCCTCTACAGTCTCATTCATGCCTCCTGACACACTTGTGACAATAACTTTTCTTTGCACTTTGTATTTGTGGTTTGTAATTACTCACTTTGGCCTAGTGCACATGCTGAGAATTTGATGAGTTTTTTACCTCAGGATTTGTAGACAAAACCAGGAGTGGAGCAATCAGAGGAAAAGTCTAATAGAAACATCTGCACCACTTCAGTATTTATCACCCACTCCTGGTTTTGGCTACAAATACTGAGGTAAAAAACTCATCAAATACTCAACGTGTGGATGTGGCCTTTGGGTTATTTTTTCCATCTCTGCACTCCTTCCCTATTTAGGGTATTATTCTCCACATTTTACCCTGGTTCCTTAGGAGGTACGAGAAATGCTTAATCACCTTTTGGATGCAGCTATTTATAGCTTTCCTTTCTGGCCTTTTCTGCTGGTGATACTCCGGAGTGGATCTTACTTGGAGTTCCATCCATACTGCCCAATTTGCTATGCCGGTCAGTGAGAGACCAGCTAGGGTTATGTTCTCTGCGTTCACTGCCCTCCACCCTGCTCCTATCTCTTTCTGGTTGTTAAGTAGGAGGCATTCTTTTCTAGCAGTAAGCCACATTCAGGTAGTGTCCTTTTAGATTTGGTTAGGGCCATTCCGGCTAAAGCAAGGAACACAAGGGACTGAAACCTTGGTCTGTACAGAAACTGGCAGGGTCAGTTGCAGTTTGTTAGTTTTAGAGTTAGACCCCTTTCACATCCAAGCCTGGGCTGCATTTTGCTTCATTCGCGTTTCTATGCATTTTTAGCGGTAAAAACGCATCAAAACGCATGTGTTTTTGCTCCCATTGAATTAAATGGAAAACGCATTGAAAACGCATGTTAAAACGCATAGAAACACAAATGAAGCAAAATACAGCCCAGGCTTAGATGTGAAAGGGGCCTTAGAGAAATGCTCAATAGCCTTTCAGACAGCCATGTCCAAGTAGTCTCTTCTTATTTTGTGGTAAGGACTATTCCAGCTTGCATAGGGACCACAAGGGACTGCGGGGTCAGGAACCTTAATCTGTACAGGAATGGGCTGGGTCAGTCGCTAGTATTAATCCTACAGTATATTCCTGTATGAGTTGCTACACCATCATAACAGACCCTATGTGATGTGATGTTATATTTATCAACAAGAGGTTACATATGTTGTTCATATGGAAAAGTCCTTTATGGGAGGTAAAACCTTTGCTTGGAAGAACTTAAAGGGACACTCCAAGTACATGGATAAATTGTATTATGGCTAATGTAGAGTTGACGTGGTTGGAGCACGTGTTTTATGGTCAGATCCGTCATTGCTTGGACTAAGCATTACTCTTTATATCAGTTTTACCTGGGGTTTTATTTTAAGCCACAAATGTACATAAAGACTCTCTTTAAATCCACAAGTATTAAAAAATGATTTTGCCAACAGTTTCTGCAGCAGGTGGCACCTCTCCTTATGTTACTTTAAGGTGCCCCAGGCTTAGCTGCTACAGTAGATGCCAAGTAATAAACCCATTAGCCTAATATCTACTTATACAGCGAATGCGTCATTATTATTCAGTGTTATATTTATTATGTATTTCTCTTATCCCAGCGGCATCCGAAAATGACACCAGATCTGGTATGTTCTGGGTAGGTGCTGGCGGCTGGATAACGAGGAGAGCCTGCAGTGTATCACTCCGTGCTGAAAGCGATAACTAATTGTCTATTAATTTACTGATCAATATTCACGTCGCTGTAATTAGCTGCAGGGTCGCTCTGCCACCATTGGAGGACGCGAGATGAGCGGTAACTATTACACCTGTATATGACAACTTTAATGTGGCATAAAGGCATGAAAAATAAATTACCTACCGGGATAAGACAAGCATCATATAGGGGGAGCTTAATGACTGTCCTAATAGGATACGAGCGAGTGCTTAAAGAGTTATTTCCATCATTATCATTACTCACCTATCCAAAGAGGTAACTTTGCAAAAGGTGCGGGTGCAACTTTTGGTACCCCAACCAATTCAAAGACGGCTCTGAAACACCCTGTAGGAATGGATCAGTGTTGTTCTATTGGAATGTAAAACGTGTCATTTCCTGGTAGTTCTGTAGAGGTATTCCACACGTGTGACCACCACTCTCTTCTATTCAAGCTGACCATCAGTTAAGGACCCTGAGGTCAGAACCCCACCAATCCACAGGCAATCATTATTCTGATAACTGATGACTTTTAATGCAGGGACTAACCTTTAACACAGTTGGGATCTCAAATGATTTGCAAAAATTCTTGAAATAAAAGTAAGAATTAATGATGAGTGAGCACTAAAAAGCTTGTGCGCTCGTTACTCGAATTAAGACAAACCGACAACGACAATCGGATTTCTGTGTTAAGCACAAACCCTTCAGAGCAGTACCTCTGCAGAACACTACCCCTACAGAACACAACCCCTGTAGAACACCATCCCTGAAGAACACCACTGCTATAAAGCACCATCCCTGCAGAACACCAACCGTGCAGAGCACCATTCTTGAAGAACACCACTCCTGCAGAACACTACCTCAACAAAACACAACCGCTGCAGAACACCATTTATACAAACCTCCACTCCTGCAGAACACCACCCCTGCAGAGCCCCATACCTGCAGAACACCATTCCTGTAGAGCATCAACCCCGAAGAATACCATCCCTGAGAACACCACTCCTACAAAGCACCACCGCAGCAGAGTACTATCCCTGAAGAACACCACACATGCAGAGCCCCACACCTGCAAAACACCACCCCTGTAGAGTACCAAACCCTGAAAAAAAACACCCTACAGAGCCCCATCACTGAAGAACACCACCCCTGTAGTGCACCATCCCGGCAGAACACCACCCCTGCTGAGCACCATCCCTGAAGAAAAAGACCCTTTTGAACACCTCCAACTGCAAAACCCTATTCCTGCAAACACCACCCTGCCGAGCACCATCCTTGAAGAACATCACTCCTGCAAAACATAATCCCTGCTGATCATCACCCCTGCCGAGAAAAACCCTTACTGAACACCACCCCTGCAGAGCATAATCTCTGCAGAGCATCATAACTGCAGGATACCACTCCTGCAGAACACCACTCCACCAGAATGCCACCCCTGCAGAGCACAACCCCTGAAGAACATCACCCCTGCAGAGCACCATCACTGCAGAACACCACCCCTGCAAAATGCAACCCCTGCTGAGCAACAATACTGCTGAACACCACCCCTGGTGAGCACAATCTCTGCAGAGCACCACCCCTAAAGAACACCATTCCTACAGAGCAACTAACCTGCATGTCACAACCCCTGCAGAGAAACACACCTGCAGAGCACACCCCTACTAGCACCACATCTGCACAGCCCCATTCCTACAGAACACCACCCCTGCAGACCACCACGCTGCAACACATCACTCCTGCAGGGCACCACCCCTGCAGAGCTGCACCTCTGCAGACGCTGCACCATGCAAACACAATCTCTCAGCTTGTCTTGTAGTGCTCCTCTGTTTATTAGCATAGCCCTGGCTCATTCCTCAATATCCATTTTTTTCAGTACTGATGTCTGTTGATATGGTTAATCGGGAAACACTAGTTAGAGTCACAGTACTTCAGCGTTAAAGGGATGGCTCATATAATTCCTACTTGGTGTAAAGTTTATTATCACAAAGTTCTCATTAACTCTTTTTTAAATTACAAACATTTCCCCATGCTCTTGGATTCAAGAATACAGGAAAGACGAGAGAGGGAATGGGGTGTTTTTACCGCTCTACTGTTTAAGATCCATTAAATAAGGTACAGCTTGTGAATTATCCTGAAGAAGGGGCAATTGAGACCATGAAACACGTAGAGATAACGATCACAATACAAGTTTAATTTATCGATTTCATTGAATAGATCTTAAACGGTAAATTGGGGTAAACACACCCCATTCCTTCCCTCGTCTTTCCTGGATTCTTACCAATCAGGGGACTGCTGCAAGCCGTTGGTTACTGGATATCCAAGGATTTCACATGAGATGATAGTGATTGTGAATGTTTCACAATTCACTCAGGTGAGTAACTCCACGCTTAGTTTATAAGCTTTATATCCGCAGATAAACCCTATTGTGCGCCTTTGTCTTTTTCCAGCTTTTACAAGTATCTTCTTGGATTCAAGAGGCATTTTCATTGATGGCACCCTCCTCTGACTGCGGAGGGTAACCTAAAACCTTGGCTAGGATAGTGAAAAAGCACCACAATCAAATATTGGAACCTGACTATCCAACAATATGTATTTTATAGGACCCTGCTACAGCTGCTGCAGAACCTCATAATATGCACTTCATCACAATAGATATTTAAAATTAAAAAATATGGACTAATGTCATATTTCTATTGAAGAAGAGGTTATTTAGCAGCTGTGTTGCAAGAATATTATTAATATCAGGAGTTAGTGTATAGCCATATATCTTCACATAAGTCAATATCCTGAGCTGACAAGGTTCCCTCCTTGTAGTTTTTGGCACATGGGTGAGGTTGGACCACAGATGATGGCGGTTCCTGAGTGTGGAGGATGGAGGTGTATCTCTGGGTATCTCTCACCCTTCAGCTCATCAAGTACTGACCTCAGTGTAACATCAATATATATCAATCAGTCAGAGACAGCCGGCCATGATTCCTGCCTGCCCTGCGCTGTGACAGCCATATCCTCTCCTTATTAACCAATCTGCTCTACAAACCCAGTCCTTGATGAGCCAAGATGGGAACACAGAGCCTTGTTTACGTGCATGTATTCTTATTACAGTGTAGAGAGATGAGATGATGGAAGTGAAGGGGCAGCCGGGGGATGACGGATAACGCATCAACCCTTTCACTTCTGTGGAAAAATGATGAAGACATTGACTGCCTATTTCAAGGCTCCTGAGCATGGAGAAATCATATAGGGACTGAATGAAATGTCATGTACTTATTTACGTATAGAAACCTAACAAAAATATTATATTTTTAAATATTAGTATCCATAAGTGTAATGTGAGGGGTGACACCCACTGGAGCAACAGCTTGTGTTGATAATTAGGCTATGTTCACATGTTGTGTTTTTTCTGCATTTTTGCTGCTTTTTACTGTGTTTGTTGCATTGTTGCTTTTTTACCATGTTTTTTGTTGCATTCTTTGCTACATTGTCACTGCATTTTTGCTGCTTTCTTTGCGTTTTGTACTGCATTTTTTGCTGCCTCATTAGCTGCTTTTTGCTGCTTTTTCTACTGCATTTTTGCTGCACTTTTGGTGTCATTTGTCTACAGTACATGTTTAATAAGGCAGCAGGTTTTGCTGTACTGTTGCTGCTTTTATTTTTTGCTGCATTTTTTATGCATATTTTGCTGCTTTTTTACTGCATTTTATGTTTTTTTACTGCTTTCTTACTCATTTTTATGGCTTTTTACTCTTTTTACTTTATGGCTTTTCTGCTTTCTTACTGCATTTTTATGGCTTTTTTACTGCATTTTTAATGCATATTTTGCTGCTTTCTTACTGCATTTTTATGGTTTTTTTTGCTGCTCTTTTTACTGTATTTTTTCCTGTGTTTTTACAGCATTTTTTATGGCTTTTTTGCTGGATTTTGTTGTCATTTGTCTACAGTACATCTTCTAATATATAAAGTTGAGGTGTGTGTATGTATGCATGTGTGTGTATGTATGTATCAAGTCACACCCACTCCACACAGCCCTGCCCACTTCATATAGTCACACCAACTCCCACAGCCACACTCACTCTGCATAGCCACACCCACTCCTCATAACCACACACCCTAAAGGCATGGCTATCTTTATAGTATAATGCAGACTTATAGTCCTCCATACGGAATAATGCAGCTTCATAGCCCTCCATAAGCTAAATACAGCCTCATATCCTTCCATATCTAATATATAAAGCTGAGTATATGTATGCATGTGTGTGTATGTATGTGTGTATGTCGCAATAGAATGAATCAAATGCAAATCCAAAGGTAGGTCTCAGGAAACACAAATACCACACAAATACAGTGACATGTTATAGGCTACATTCTATTGTGACATTACTGTTTTGTTCTATAATTAAGAACAATTAGTAACTATGTCTGGGCAATGCCGGGCTCTACAGCTAGTCTAATATATAAAGCTGAGTGTGAGTATGTATGTGTGTGTGGGTGTGTATGTATGTATCAAGCCCTGCCCACTCCACATAGCAATGCCCATTCTGCATAGCCCCACCCACTCTATATGGACATGACCACTGTCCACCCACATAGCCATGCCCACTCCACAAGTTGGAGTGTGTAGGTATCAAGCCCCGCTCACTCCACATGGCCACGTACACTTTGCAGCTGGCATCGCCACACATCTCTGCCTCCTCCACATAGCCCCACCCCCAGGAGTATGTAGAGGAGTGGAGCTATGAAGGGCAAGGCTATACATAGGGGTGGTACTATGAAAGGGGCACGGCTATCGGAAGACAAGAGGCTATGTGTAGGGGCGGAGCTATGAAAGGGCAGTCCCTGACAGATATTATGTCGCTTATGCATGTTATATAAATAAAAGCTTATAACCTGAGTTAAATTCATCCATTGGTTGTATAAATGACTCTTTTGAAAGCTGAAACCTTTCCAAATTTGGTTTAGGTTAAGAAAATAAATTGGCATCAATGCTGAAATATTGATCATTTAATGAACACAGAATGGTCAGATTTTGGTTGCCCCGTGTCGGATCTTGCCGCAGTGTGAAGCCAGCCTAACAAATGAGTCCTGTAAACCCTGCAGCAGCTTCACTGCCGAAAAAAATGTACAATGTATAGCTTGTTTATAACGTAATAATACCAAGCTCATAGAGAATGTATAGCAGCTGTATGACATTCTAGTATAGACAGGGGCTGGCTAGCCCAGGAAGCAGATGACCCCCAAGCCGGTGGTCATACAGCAGTTTTGGGGCCTCCCAACCATCTCTCATGTTGGACTGGGAGTCTGATCGGCCCCTGAAGCTCACTGCTCGTGGGCCACTGCTGTGTGCTTGCAACCAAGGCTGAAATTTGCCAGCCAGCCCCTGAGTATAGAGCTGCACATCCTCCGTGTGGTGCTATAAAGCCTATATAGAAGGGGGTGGGGAACTCCAGTGCTCGAGGGCCGCAAACAGGTCGGGTTTTCAGGATTTCCTTAGTATTACACAGGTGATAATATAATCACTTGCACTGGTGATGATTCTAACCCCTCTGCAATGCTAAGGAAATCCTGATAACCTGCACTGTTGGCAGCCCTCGAGCACTGGAGTTCCCTGCCCCCTCTATACTATATCTGTCTCTAGGATTGATAAACCTAAAATATATACCTTATGTACTATGGCATGTATTTTTTTCTGCCAGATTCATCCAAAATCTAAAAAAAAGGGCCCATCTGCCTTCATAGTACAGGAAAGTCTCTGTGCACCTCTATGTAGCCTACATAATTGTTATATAGGGATCATAGAGAGAAAAAAGCACAATCAAAGACAAGGTACATAAAATATAAATATTTTCTAGAATTAGATATAAAAAATTATTTTAATATAGAAAAAAAATACAATTACAGATCCTCATTATGAACAAAATGGCACTGTGGCACAAACAGGGATTGTACAAGAGAGTATATACTAGGACTAAACCCACAAGAGTATATGATCAGCCCCAAAAGCAATAATGGGATTACGAGTAAAGTATAAAGTCTACTAAATAAGATAAGACAAAAATCCTGCACCTGATGTTCTCAGCAGTGACCACTCCCAACGCACGTTTCGGCTTGCGTGCCTTTGAAAACCTTTAAAACCTATGATATATACCTTATCCATCTGTCTGTAGGATTAACCTCCCTAAACCATCTATATGGGTATGAAGGTCATAGGAATGTGAATAAAGTGATACCTTGATATCTGAGATCAGATATTTTATTCTAGAGAAATTCATGTTTTTCCTAATATATCAATGAGCTGTCAGGATCTATGGGCCGGATATAGATCTCCCTGAGACTCCGCCTCCAGAGCTTATTGTAAAGGAGAGGGGGCGATACCAGTGTCAGACATGTAGAGCGGACAGTCAGTCATTACATGTCTCACACTGGTAGTGCCTCCTCCACTCTGGAGGTGGAGTCTCAGGGAAATCTATGTCTGGTAAATAGATCTTAACAGATCCTTTAAATATTAAGAAAAACATGGCTTTCTCCGAAATGAGATATCTGAACTCAGTTATCAAGTTATCATGTTATTCAACTGTCTATGACCTACAGTACATGGACATACGGACACGTAGGAGGGTTGATGCTACTGATACATTCCCTTTAAAGAGTAACCCTAGCTTCATTTTCTATTTCAGAAATCAACAAATCAATGGCAAAACAAGAAACTTTGAATTTTATCTTATCAAAAGAAATTTGCTCTTTCTCCCCCTGGACTGATCTTTCACTATTAATTCATGGGTAAATTCTCTGTTAAAGGGGTTGTCCATTACTCAGACAGCTCCTTCTCAATTACTATGTCTTCTCCTGGAAAATATAAACACCCTTGAAGCCAGAGCCATTCCAGCGATGTTGGTGCTGGCTCCTCCCAGGGATCACATGACATTGTTATATCACACTATCCCTAAGGTCAATTAACGTCAGCTTCACTGTCCCTTCCTTTGGACAAATCCGATATTCGAAGGAATGAGAGCTAGGGCCGCCTCCTCATTTAGTCTAGATGTCAATTTATATGCAAATGAGGGGGCAATGAAGCAAACACAACAATGTCACGCAATCCCTAGGAGAGGCAGTACTAGTACCTCTGGACCAGCATTGTCACTGGAGGTGATTATAAGTGTTATTATTTTACATACGGATTGAGAAGGGGTAGCAGACAACCCATTCAAACAAAGGCTTTTTTTCATTACTGAGATAGAAGACGACAGTTGATGCTTTTAAAATTCAACGGAAATGGGAGGAGCAAGAGGCAGAGACAGATGCAGGAGGGAGGAGAAAGAGGCGGAGACAGACATAGGAAGGAGGAGCAAGAGGCGGAGACAGACATAGAAGGGAGGAGCAAGAGGCGGAGTCAGACATTCTGCTGCAAGTTCTCCATAGAACTTTCTCAGCACCAACTGTCATCTCCTATCTCTGTAATGGGAAAGTCTTTACTCACTGAAAATAGATTTTACCAAGATTTGAGAATTTTAAGAATAGAAATCAGTCCTGGAGGAGAAAGAAGTAGTTTTCTCTGATAAGATATATTATAAAGTTGCTTATTTTCACACGCATTATTGATTTAAGAAAACACAAAAAAACCCTGACTGTGACTCTTCAATGGATAACCATTGTTACCGAATATATTCTTTACTCCATTGATTGTTCAATGTACGAAAATTCAACCTGGGTGATCGATCCTTCCATCTCTAAATCTAATGAGCGAAACCCAACGGACGTCTCCTGAAGGTCAGACAGGTTCATTGTGCTCATGGTTATCTCAATCAATAAAACGTATCTATGAGACATAACTTGCTGAAGAGTGGGGGTCTCCCTGTTGAGACCGGTGCTATCTATGGCAATTCCATAGAGAATGAATGAAGCGTGTAGTCACCAGTCTATTCCAAGCGGGGGCACGATCGCTGGGACCTTTCAATAGATTATAACTTGATGATGGAAAAAACTCTTTATTATCATCTGAAAAATTGTAGCAATTTTCCATGGGAAAAAATCATTTATATAGTGCGCAATATCTGTTTTTTATGTCTGTGTTGAAAATCCTAAACACTAACATTAATCTATTTTGAACAATTTAGAAAATCCCTTTTTTAGCAGTGATATTGAATAATCAGTTTAAATCAGAAGGTGCAAAGTTTCCTACAATGCCACCATAGGGGGTGTAAAGTATTACACAATTCCAATGGGTTGTCAATGAAATGCACACAGACATGATAGATCTTCTATAGTCACTGGTTCCCCCTCTGGTTAATAGGTGAGGTTCTTAAAGGGATTCTGTCAGCAGAATTTTGCTACGTAATTTGAGAGTAGCATGATGTAGGGGTTGAAAGTCTGATTCCAGGGATGTATCACTTACTGGACTGTGTGTTGTTGTTTTCATACAATCAGTTGTTTATCAACAGGAGAGTATCACTACAGGACTAGATGTCTTGTGCCTTCTAGTCCTCCTACTCTGTGAACTCCACCCCCGGCACTGATTAGCAGCTTAGTGACCAATTGGTGGTGTGGGCGGAGCTAGTAAGCAGCTGAATACTGCTAGATCTGCAGCAGAGGAAACAGGGATTGTAATTAAAATGGCAACAGACCGGCAAATAACACATCACTGGAATCAGGGTATCACGATGGTCTATCATACCTCTGAGACTTGTGACAGGTTGTGGACCTGAGTGTAATTTCTTTGATGGAAATCTTGACATTAAGGCTGAAGGCACATTGTCGTGCATCAAACACGGAGCGTGTTTGATGCACGACAGTGATGC
The DNA here is from genome assembly GCA_033576535.1 of Allobates femoralis. Lineage (NCBI taxonomy): Eukaryota > Metazoa > Chordata > Amphibia > Anura > Aromobatidae > Allobates > Allobates femoralis. The sequence goes on along the minus strand of JARQOC010000010.1, from coordinate 96,306,930 downwards.
GAGTGCTGTGCGTGTTTTTGGATGTGTGTGGTGGGAATGTGGTGCGTGTGGTGAGTGTGCCTGGCTGTATAGATGTGAGTGTGCTGCGAGTGTGTGGTGTGAGTGCGTGTGTGGTGCATGTGATTTTGATGCTGTCCGTGGTCCTGAAGGACCAGGGGCAGCATTTGTCAGGACATTTTAGCTGTGCAGCCATCAAAGCCAAGGAGTTTAAAATCCCCGCTGTGCTGTACAGTGACTAATCATCTTGTACCGCTGTAACAGCAGCGGTACAAGATGTTTAACTAAATCTCTGATGACAATTGAACTCTTCTGAATTGCGGGGCCACTGTGTATTAACCCCATCAGCAGCCTCTGTGCAGCATGTCTGCACAGAGGCTGCCGATGCGGTTGCGAACTCTGTGCAAAGGGTTAATAATTTGCTGGTGTAGTGACACCATGTGTGTAGAGTGTGTCCTCACTCTCTTGACACATGGTGTCATCACACCATGGGCCTGAAGGGGTTAAATCAAGTTTTCAATATGAGCCACTGATTGCCGGATTCATATGAGAGCTGTGAAAAGCCAGCGGGTCTGTACGCAATTTGTGTACCTAACAGAGCCCTCATCTCCTCCATCGCTTACAGTACAAGTGGAGCTGTCCCTCTGCCGTGGTGCTGAACACTCCAGGCGCTCAGGTGCTGAAGCCGAGACAGGGCTTCAGCGCCTAAGCGTTCAGCACAACGGCAGAGGGACAGCTCCACTTGTACTGTAAGCGATGGAGGAGATGAGGGCTCTGTTAGGTACACAAATTGTGTACAGACCCGCTGGCTTTTCCTCTACAGTGCCAGAGTTCCCCCTAGAACTCCATTGTTCCTGGTGGTGTACTCTGTCCAACTGTTTTTCTCCAGACTCACTAACTCCTCCCCTCTGCTTTTTCTACTTTCTGTTCCTGCCCCCTTTACCTACTCCCTCCTCCTGACAGCAGATGGGGCTCCTCGTATGAGGTCACTTCCGCCCCCTCTATCTCCTGAGCAGGAGTCAGGATGGGTGTTGAGCGCAGGTGTATGTGTGGCACCCTGGCACCCTGGTTGGGGCACCACAGAACTCCTGGTACGCAAATGGAGTGGAAACAGCAAGCGACACTCACCACTAACAACACCTTTAACACCCTGTTTCACCCCGGGCCTCTAGGGGGAGCTCCACTGGTTACCTTAAGCCAGTTCCCCCTATAAATAGGGTCCTGGAGAGAGAAACAGCAGAGTGTGCAGACGCTAGGAGAGCTGCAGGACGTGTGCAGTCACTGGTACTGGAGCCACACTAGGCCCAAACCAGCACACCCAGCAAGTGAGAGACACTTGCAACTGGGGTCATAGGAAAGGAGAAGAGCACCTCTCAGGGACAGAAGAGTTATCCTAACTCTCCCAACCACCCGGTTATTGGAACCGAGCTGTGGGAACTACCACGTACACCACAGAGAACCCAGCACCACGACCAGGGAGTCTAGCCCCCTGTACACCTGAAGCACCCACCGATGAGAGCCCAGGGAAGGAGAAGCAAATGCACCTCACCCCTTTGATAGTGCCCTCAGTGCAGTTAACCCAGGTGAATCACGTCTACGCTGAACGTACAACCCTGTCCGGCAGGATTCTATATCCACCCGACCCCACCAGAACAATAGAGAAAGGAAGCCTACACACTGATTGCTGTAGAAACTCCAGGAGCATCAACCTCATCACCCGGTCCGAGTGTACCTGTTGCCACCAGTAAAGGTACCTAAAAGACTTTGATTGTGTCTGCGCATTATTCCTGGATCAAACCCACAGCACTGCAAAAGCTGCCATATACCACCAAGTGCAGCTCCTGGCCCCGGGGACTCCCTCTCGTCCTGTGGGGAGCGTCCCGTCTTGCTGCCGTACATCCCCCGGAGGCACAAGCAGCATCGGTGAAATCACTGGAATTCCTGCAGGTGGCGTCACGACAACTGAGAATTAACCCCTATCCGTTCAACAAAACCCCTTTTGATCTGGACCACTGGGCCCCACAGCCGCAGGCGCGGAACTGTGACAAGAAGACCCGGCCACGGTGAGTCATATGTGTCATGGGTTCGTGCTCCATTCTTACCTGGGAAAGGCATACCACACCAACAGATTAGGTGCAGTACCTCTGTGGCGACCAGACCACAGGGGCGCCACACCTGTGTCGTGCCATAATGATGACATCACAACCACGCCCACTAATCAAAAGAAACGACAGGGATGCGACAGTTAGGAGGAGAATTGCAGGGCTCTGGTCTGAAGTGGCCGCTGGATCAAGGTCCGGAGAATCGTTTTGAACATCTCTATTGAAAATGATAACATTAATAACATCTTACACATTTGCAATAAAAAATAAAACGATAAAATTAATTAGCAAAATTCTAATTGTGGCCAATTGTGACCCCCCATAGACTTTATAATATATAATGTAATTTACATTATTACTATTCACCCGCAGGACAATAAATAACTAGCAAGGAATTCTATAAATCCTGGAGTAGTAGAAAAAAGACGAGAACTGCTGTTCTTCCCGTCTGGTAGAAACGGAGCAAAACTAAGTGACCCCAAAAGGTGACATATGTGGTCCCTGGAGAAGCTACAAACTGTGCACACAGCAAAACGCAAAGATCATCCGCTCTCCCAGGAAAAACAGCTTTACCTGGGGAAAGGAGAGTTCAGCTGTGATTTTACCCGAGGAAGGAAATATCCTTTTGTATGAATAAAGTCATGAAATGCGCTGTGCTGGTTAGAGATGGAACAGAAGGAGGTGCAGCGTGCGGCCATTCATGCCAACTGTACTGTGAGTAAGTGAGGCCCAGAATGTGCCATCGTGTGCAGCCAGTAATTGGGGCAAACGCTCCAGGCCTGGGATCCGCTCAAGATCTAGAAACAAAAGCAGCGGATTTATCCGGGAAAACTCCCCGTAGCTCGGAGTTCTCTGTGCATTGCATCACTCCCGCAGCTGGGACACATTGCTAAATATCTCCATTCATGACGGTGCCTGCACCCAAGATTAATCCATGAATGATTACTCCGCATCAGGAAACCCCATAGAGTATGTGCTATGCCGGCCATACAAGTCTATTGTACCCTGCACACAGCGCTAGCTCCTAAACCCAAGAGCTAACAATCTAATGAGTACAGGCAGAATATAATCCTTATTAATGCTTTCCGATGATAGAAAGGATCATCTTCACAGCTGCGGTCATCATTCACCTACAATAACCTGGTAAACAATATGCAAAAAATGTAAATTAATAAATTTATGGTTCATATAATGCAAAAAAATAATATTACATATTGATCATTTATTTATTATTGTTTGATCTCCCTCTCCAGAAAAACGCAGAGAGCAACCAAGATCCAACAACTAAGATCCTGCGCAGAATCCCCAAAAAAACACCCTCAGGGGTGAGAAGGTATATATGTATATATGTATACCGTATAATGCATACACACATACTCACATATACTAGCCTTTATATATTAGATATATAAAAGCAAAATTGGAAGGCAGCGCTCACATGAACTTTTTTTCAATACAACCGAAACAATTGGATGGGCTAATATAATAGACAGGTGCTTTTTTACTGCATTTTCTATGTTGAGTGCATATATATATATATATATATATACACACTCAGGATGGGCCATTTATATGGATACACCTAAATAAAATAGGAATGGTTTGTGATATCAACTTCATGTATGTGGCACATTAGTATATGGGAGGGGGAAAACTTTTACAGACAGGGGTGATCCAGCTCTATTTTTATATATATATCAAAAAAGAAGATAATAGACACGTGGCACTCACCACTGAAGATCTTGTCATTTATTTGCAATTCCTTATGGACATCAAGGAAAGGCGTATAGTGGGGGAGGGAGGTGCATGGGCGTTGGACAATACATATATATATATATATATATATATATACATAAGCAGAAATAGGAATCAGTACACACTTCTCCAAAAAAAAGGGTGCAATACTTCCTGTAAATGCAGTTTCACTCACCATTGGTGTGCTGCATGGTTTTTGGACTCTCTCTATATATTTATATATATATTTACCTATATGTATCTATATACTCAACATAGAACATGCAGAAAAATACACTGATTGCTAAGTTAGCTTATGTAAGTGTATATATATATATATATACCGTATATATATATATATATATATATTTTTTTTTTATTGTTTTTGCATTGCTTATATAGCACCAAGATATTCCCCACTGTGGGGCTCACAATCTAAATTCCTTGGAGAATGGGAGGAAATCAGGGATGTAACTACAATAGCTATAAGGGTTGCAATTGCCCCCAGGCCCTGGAGCATAGGGGGCTCCAAAAGTTCCTTTGGCTTACAGAAAAAGACTAATACTATTAAAGATTTGTATAACTGGGGGCCCCGTTGGAGCTTTCCCGTCGAGGCCCAGGAGCTTTTAGACTGCTTTCACACTGTCAAATTTTAAATCCATGTCTATCTGTTTTAAAACAGATAGACAGGGATCCGTTATTGTCTTCCATACAATTCTATGGACACAGACTGGTCCTAAGTGGTCATCCATGTGTCTCCGTTTTTTCATGGATCCGTTTTTGTCCGTTTTGTTTCATTCACCCAGAATCGGAGACTGTTCTGATTTTAGGCTGCCTTGAATAAAGGGACACAAACGGACAGACACGGATCCGTTATTGTCTCCCATGCAATTCTATGGACACGGACTGGTCCTAAGTGGTCATCCGTGTGTCTCCGTTTTTTCATGGATCCGTTTTTGTCCGTTTTTTTTTTTTTTTTCATTCACCCAAAACCGGAGACTGTTCTGATTTTAGGCTGCCTTGAAAAAAGCAGACACAAACGGACAGACACGGATCCGTTGGTGTCCATATGAAAATTACAATGGAGCTCTATGGAGAACGGATCTATACGGATCCATGAAAAAAACGGATCCATGAAACAGATCTGTTTTGCTGTACTGAGCATGCTCAGAAGCAAGGTACAGCTCCTATAACCCATCTCTGAAAACTGATGATGGATCTGTTAAAAACCGGTTCATGGACATTAGTTGGCATCCGTTTGCACAGATCTGTGCCTGTCCGTGTGGTTCCATGAAATTCAAGGATCCACACGGATGTGAAAACAGCCGGTGTGTGAGCAGCCTGGACAAAACCCACATGAGAACCCGGGGAGAATATTTTTGTGTTTTTGATGGGATTTAATATATTTTCGCATATTAACAGAAAAAATGTGAAAAATCTAGACCCTGCATGGGGGGGGCGATGGTTCAGTGGTTGGCACTGGTGCTTCACAGCTTTAAGGTCCTGGGATAAAGTCCAGCAAGGATATATATATATATATAAACAATTAACTTGTTGCATGTACGGCTGTGATCAGTATTTGTTACACTTTTATATCAATTTCGGGAATACAAAAACGGAAATATAATGATCCAGTTCAGGATCCTTTTGCTTTAATGGGGGCAGAAATGTCCATTTGCCTGCAATCCATTTTTACAGCTGGATCAATAAACATAGTCGGTAGTGATGAGCGAGCACTACCATGCGGGGGGCACTACCATGCTCGGGACACTACAATGCATGGGGGCTCGGTACTCATAATAACCAGTTGGATGCTTGGACAGGTGCTACTTGAGTACCACCAAGTATGTGGTATAATAGAAGACTTTCCTAATAAATGCTTCTACTATACTCAGTACTCGAGTAGCAACCACCTGAGCGACCATCTGCTTATTATGAATACCGAGTACCCGAGTATGGTAGTGTCTCGCGTATGGTAGTGTCCCACACATGGTAGTGTCCTGCGTATGATAGTGTTACACGCATGGTAGTGTCCCTCGTATGGTAGTGTACCATGCATGGTACTGTCCTGCCCCTGTTTGTGCTTATTATGAGTACCAAGTACCCGAGCATAGTAGTGTCTCGTGTATGGTAGTGTCCCACACATGGTAGTGTCCTGCGTATGATAGTGTTACACGCATGGTAGTGTCCCTCGTATGGTAGTGTACCATGCATGGTACTGTCCTGCCCCTGTTTGTGCTTATTATGAGTACCGAGTACCCGAGCATGGTAGTGTCTCGCGTATGGTAGTGTCCCACACATGATAGTGTCCTGAGCATGGTAATGTTCCACGCATGGTAGTTTACCATACATGGTAGTGTACTGTTCATGGTAGTGTCCTGTGCATAGTAGTGTCCCACACATGGTGGTGTACCGTGCATGTTAGTGTCCCGCCCTTGGTAGTGCCCCGCATATGATAGTGTCCCATGCATGGTAGTGCCACAAGCATGGTAGTGTCCTGTGCATGGTAGTGTCCCACGCATTGTAGTGTCCTTTGCATGGTAGTGTACAATAGATGGTAGTGTACTGTGCATGTTAGTATAATAGTATAATGGAAGCATTTATTAGGAAAGTTTTCCATTATACTTGGTGGTACTCAAGTAGCACCTGTCCGAGCATCCAACTGCTTATCATGAGTACCAAGCCTCCGAGCATTATAGTGTCCCGAGCATGGTAGTGTCCTGCACATGGTAGTGTCCCACGCACAGTAGTGTCCCATGCATGGTAGTGTACCGTACATCATAGTGTAACGTGCATGGTAGTGTCCAGTGCATGGTAGTGTGCCACGCATGGTAGTGTACCACACATGTTTGTGTCCCGCCCTTGGTAGAGCCCTGCATATGATAGTGTCCCTTGCATAGCAGGGGCACAAGCATTGTAGTGTCCTGCGCATAGTAGTGCCCCTTGCATGGTAGTGTCCCACGCATGGTAAAGTCCCGTGCATGGTAGTGCCACAAGCATGGTAGTGTCCCTTGCATGGTAGTGACCCACGCATGGCAGTGTCCCACCCTTGGTAGTGCCCCCCGCATATGATAGTGTCCTGTGCATTGTAGTGCCACAAGCATGGTAGTGTTCTGAGCATGGTAGTGCCCCGCACATTATAGTGCCCTCTCATCACTGGTAGTCAACACATTTTGTTCCCAGCCAAATTTACATATAACAATGTTGTATTCTTAACAATGAAGTCTATGGGAAACTGATCATAATACAAGTTCGTTTATGTTACATCCGATTTTGCTCCAGCTTTTTTTCAATACAAAAGTCTGTTACAATCAAAACGACAACCGGAGATGAGGTGTGAACAGAGACTGAGCCACAGAGATGATATGCAAACGAAGAGATCGGAAGGTGATCACTGTAAATAGAATCCCGTATTAATGGACATTATGCAATAACACATTTCAGTGCTGTACAACGAATTATCAATGCTTACGTCAGCGCCTGCTGCCAACAGAGCTCACAATCTAAATGTGGAGGTGGTTATGGACCCTATACCTCTGGGGACCCTTTGTAGTAGAGGTGGCATTAATGATCTGTCCACCTCTAATCCACCATTACAACCTTACATACATATTAAATGCCTCTATGGTAAATAAACTGTTACTTACAAAGGGACTGATAGATATTAAAGGGGTTGTCCACCTTTTTTTCACATATATATGTATTTAAAGCTCCACAAAAATCTTTTTTTGCAATGAAGTTTCATGAAAAATATGAGCAGTTTTTAGGCTAGCGGCCCAGTCTACTTTGTGGTCTGTAGAGCTGAATGTGCTCACTGATAGAGTCTCAGTTAACTCATTCTTCAGCCTGCAATATATAGAGACCAGAGCAGGGCACATTGAGCACACTTCTTCATTTCAAAACCAATTCTTTTTTTAGCCCTCTGAATTGTAAACGCTGCGGAATATATTTGGCATCATAGAAGTACATATTTCTATTATTATTACTGTAAGTAAAAAATCCCCAAAAGGTGGAAAACTATTTAACCTCTTCACTGCTAAAACCAAGGATGGTCAAACACGATCAGGACATGGTTATTTTCACCTGGCATAAATACAGATGTAACAAAGTAGAAGGATCCTTTAATTGTTTTATGTTTGTATCAATATTTGTTTTTCTTTCAATATAATTTGTTTTCTTTATTTAGACTTTATTTGTATTTGTTCTTGGAGTTATTATTTGATACAAGACGGGGCCTGGTTCTATCACATCGGGCGATTCTAGAACGCGTGTGATTATATATTAGTCCAACTACACCCCCTGCTATTCACAGTGCCACCAAGGAGGGCGGGGGAGCCGCTGCTTCATGGGGTGGTTGTGGCTGTGCAGGAATGATCTCGTCCCCTGTGCGCTCTATCTCCCCTTGTGCTGTCTTTCCTCTTGTGCTGTCTTTCCCCCTCTGTGTGCTCTCTCCCCACCATGCAATCTCTCTCTCTCTGTGCTCTCTCTCCTTGTGCTGTCTCTTTCTCCAGTGCGCTCTCTCTCTCTCCCCTTGTTCTGACTCTGCCCTCTGTGCACTCTCTCCCATGTGCTGTCTCTCCCTCATGCGCTCTCTCTCTTGTGCTGTCTCTCCCCCCTGTGCACTCTCTTTCCCCTGTGTGGTCTCTCGCCTCTAGAGCTGTCTCTCCCCACTGTGCATGCTCTCTTCCCGCTGTGTTCTCTCTCTTTCCCCTTGACTCTCTCTGACCCCTCGTGCTTTCTCCCCTGGGCAGTCTCTCTTTCCCCTGTGTACACTCTCTTCTCTTGTCTCTCACCCCTGTGTGCTCTCACCCTTTGTGCTGTTTCTTCCTATTGGGAGTGCTCTCTTTCTCCTGTGTGCTCTCTTCCAACTGTGAGCTCTCTTCCTGCTGTGTGCTCTCTTCTAGCTGTGTGCTCTCTTCCCCATTTGTTCTCTTTTCCCTTGCGCTGTCTCTCCCCCAGTGCGCTCTCTTTTCCCCTACATACACTCTCTGCCCTTGTCTCTCTCTTCCCCTATGCACGCTCTCTTCACTTGTACTGTCTATTCCCCCAATGTGCTCTCTTTGCCCTGTGTGCTCTCTCTTTCCTTTTGCTGTCTCTCCCCCTGTGCGCTCTCTTTTCCCCTGCACACACTCTCTGCCCTTGTCTCTCTCTTCCCCTATGCGCTCTCTCTTTGCTTGTACTGTCTATTCCCCCTGTGTGCTCTCTTCGCCCTGTGTGCTGTCTCTTCCCTTGTGATGTCTCTCCCTCTGTGCGCTCTCTTTTCCCCTGCACACACTCTCTGCCCTTGTCTCTCTCTTCCCCTATGCGCTCTCTCTTTGCTTGTACTGTCTCCTCCCCCTGTGTGCTCTCTTTCCCCAGTGCGCTCTCTGTCTCCACATTGTGTACTGTCTCACTCACCTTTGTGCGATGTCTCTTTCCCCTTGTATGCTGCGTAACCGAGGTCCACCCCAAGGGTATGATGGAGTGAACCCAGGCACAGAATGCCTGCACTGCTGCCAGTGTCATGCATGGTGTGTGGGCCTCCCCATCACAGGTGTCCTATAGGTGGCGCTGTATACTTATGGGCTTCTTAACATACCAGTTTAACTGTAATTTACACAATGCCTCATAGGTGGTGCTGTTTTCGGGGCAAACTTACAGACAGAAAGACTGGATAGGGCTTTTATATAGTAGATTGCGGATTGCCAACTCTTTTTTAAGTTTGTTTTTCTTTCAATATTGTTTTTGTTATTTGTTTGTCATTCTTTAGTATCACCAACTCTGTTTTATGAGAAACACAACAATCAAGAGTACGAAAGAGAGAGAAGAAAGCAGCCAGCTCCTTCTAACACTCAGCCCCATTTTTATGAATGGGAAGAAGCCATGATTAGCATTTCTTGGACAGACAGTCTACATCCACCAGCCCAAATAGTCTACTTGTCTATTGATCTCTGCAGTCTCAGCTCTGCACCTTCTCCCTTCCAGCAGTTCTTGAACTTAACACTTTATACAGTTTATTTGGCACAGAGTCCCCCCACCTTAAATAAAACTCACCCTCCACCCACATTACCTCCTCCCCAGTATTCAATCCCTCCAAATGAATGCACAACATATGCAAATGTAAATCCCCCTTGGATGGAATGAAAGCAAACACATCCCACACACAGAGTCATCCATCCCTCTTGGAGGAGGAAGGTCCCCAGTATTCCAGAACTTGCACCCTCCTTCACCCCTCCACATTATGACTGCTCCCCCTTTCTGTCTCTTTTCCTCCATATGCTGCACAATCTGCTTTGCATCAATCCCATCTTTCCATCACTTTCTCCATGAAAGCATCTCTCAGATGTGTGATGAGTGAGGGAGATGCAGAGAAAGGGGGTTGAGGGTCACCTCTGATGGACACCGCTCCTCATCTTCACAAGTCAGGAGAGAGGCTGTGAGACCCCTGCCTCTTGCAATTATTCATGTGATTCTGTTCTCACTGGCCCCCTCTCCTTCCCTCCGTCAGCAGCTTGCTCTCAGCCCTAGCCTTCCCCCCCTCCTTCCCTGTGTCTCTCTCTCTCTTTCTCTCTGTTGCATTCCTTGCCAGAAGCTCCAAGCTTCACTAGGATCTCCTTGCTGGGGCTGGAGTGTCCAGGACTTTAGGATGCTGTTGGGTCTCCACAACCTTTCCATGTGACTGGGACCTTACAAATTCTCCTCTAGGGTGTCATCAGAAGAAAGCACCAAGGTAAGGAACCTTCAACCCCAGAAGGGATCTCTTGTCTGTTCTCCTTGTCTATTCCCCATCTCTTTCCTCTTGCGAGTTGAGGGTTTCTTCAGGATGCTGCCACCTGGGATCTGGTGAAGCTGGCAGGAGATGGGTCCACTCCTGGAGGAACTTGGGCTAGGAGGAGCAACTGTTTGTCCACCAAAGCCATCAGAGGAGCTTTTGGTACCTACTTCCACAGAGAGGAGAGATCTTATGGCTTCTGTTGGGGCATCACAAATTTATGGCTTCTATTGGGGCATCACAAATTTATGGCTTCTGTTGGGGCATCACAAATTTATGGCTTCAGGTTGATTTCATGTGTTCTTTTTGAGCTCCTTTGGATCTTCTCAGCCTTTAAGGAGATGACTGAGTGGTGGGAGATTTGCAGAAGAAGACATATAACAGGGGATTCTGGAGTATGAAAAACATCCTATTACAATCTATTTGGCTCAGTATTAACCATCCCTGTGCCAGGAGGCATTCCAGTGCATCTATGTGATACATGGTACCCAACCACCCATCCTTTCTTCTGGCACAGGGTTAACAGCAATGGCAATTTTTTCTTTAAATAAAGGGTTAACATGACTCCCCCCCCAGTGGGGTATTTCTTGGAAAATGAACTCTGCCAACTGCTCTTACCCTGCTCCGCCAAACGGTTAAACAGAGTTCCTTAGGCTCCTTGGTTGCCGGAGGGTCTATGTAGACCCTATAGGTGTAGCAAGGGTTAATTCAATTTGATATACACATATTTTTGAGACTTGGGTTTCTGGTTGAGTAGGAATAGGCGTCTGCTGCATACCAAGGGCCAGCACTTGACCCTTTCACTGCCCTATGTTGCAGGCCTTGGCATCTTAAGAGTTAATCCTTCGAAAAGGGGAAAGGAAAAGCCCTGAAAAGAGCAATTTTATGATGAGTGGATGCAAATCACCCCCTACCCTAAAATCCAGTGTTTTTGTTTTTTTTTGTACATAGTTCCTTGTTAACCCTTTCACTGCCCTGTGTTGCAGGCCTTGGCATCTAAAGCGTTAATCAATCAGAACGGGAAAAGCATGGAGAGAACAATTTTAGGATAAGAGGATTTAAATCATCCCCTTTCGTAACATCCATTGATTTTTTTTGTTCATAGTTACCTATTTACCCTTTCACTGCCCTGTGTTGCAGGCTTTGGCATTTTAAGCATTAACCCTTCAGAAAGGCGAAAGGAAAAAGCTTTAGAAAGAGAAATGTTCTGATACAAGGATGCAAGTCACCCCCTTTCCTAAAATTCATTGATTTTTTTTCTTTTTATTACTTTAATTTTTTTTTTTTGCATAGTTCCCTATTAACCCTTTCATTGCTCCTGTGTTGCAGGCCTTTGCATCTTCAGTGTTTAATCCTTCCAAAAGGCAAAAGCCTAGAATGAGCAATTTTACGATACGAGGATGCAAATCACCCCCTATCCTAAAACGCATTGATTTTTTCAATTTATATTTTTGCGTAGTTCCCTATTAACCCCTTCACTACATTGTGTTGCAGGCCTTGGCATCATGAGCGTTAACTATTCCGAAAGTCAAAAGGAAAAGCCTGCAAAGAGCAATTTTAGCATAAGATGATTGAGATCACCCCCTTCTTAAAACCCTTTGATTTGTTATTCTACTTTTGCATAGTTCCCTATTAACCCTTTCACTGCCCCGTGTCGCAGGCCTTGGCATCTTAACCGTTAAACGTTCAGAAAGGCAAAAGGGGAAAGAAAAGCATTAGAATGAGCCATTCTAGGGTAAAAGGATGCATTGATTTTTGTTCCTATTTTTTTGCATACCTCCCTAAATATTTAATTGGGTACGCATCCTTTGGCCAAGGCGAGATGCATCGTTGGGGTGTCCTTATTAACAAACTCTTCGCAGTAGGGGAGCTATGACCAGCTAATAGGAAGAGAATGGCAGGGAATTCAATGCATGTAATCCTGCCTGGGTATCAGAGGGATGCAGGGGACTAAAAGGATCTGAAGCCCCTCAGGGGTTCGGAGTCTTGCGGATTGAGTCTGTCCCCCCCTTCTGATTGCATTACATACAGTCTAGCACATATCATTAGCAGGGGATTGGCAGACCTGCATTGTGACCATAGTGCTGGCTTGCATAGCCTTCCATATGATCAAGGCAAGAAACTGTTGTGGAAACTGCACCTTCCATGAAGAATAGACATTTCTTCTGAATTATTTAATCATGGAACAGTTGAGCGAGAAAGAATAACAGACTGATGAAAGAGAAGAACCGTCCACCCTGCCCCCCCAGCTGTGCCATATATTTCCCTATATACCATCCCCATATGATCTATAGGTACCCCACCTCCCCCTATACTTCCTGGTGCTACTACTTGGTTCCTGTCGATAATAGAACCTGGGTATTTAATTAAAGCGAGCAAACCTTCAGCCTCTATTATAAAGTGTGTCTAAATCAATTTTTTTTTTCCGGCTGAGGACATTCAACACAAGTGGATGATTATCAAGTGTCTTCGAATTCGAGAAAATTCACGTCTTCGTCTTTTTTATCCCTTGAAGAACCGTTTTGCAATTTAAAAATGGGTCAGATGTAGCAAAGTTGGGTCTTGTCCTACAATGTGGCCCCAAAGAGTTAAAAAACCCTCATTCAGCTACATTTTGTATTCACTGGCTATGGATTGTAAGTGGCTTTGGAGTGGTGGATGGCCTCAGTTGCTTTCCTTTTGGGGTAGTGGTCTGTACTTGATGATTGAGTAGGATTGTGGTGGCGCCATAGGCCGTAGTGTTGTAGGACAGCCATCTGTAATGCCTGCACAATGCCTAAAGTATGCCCAGAAGTTGGGGCTGAGAATTGCTAAGCGAAGACAGAAGCATTCCTGATTATGCAGTAGGAATTTTTATTAGCAAAAGAAGATCTAATGCTGCAAAGATGCGGAGATACAATGTATTCATTTGTATGGAACCTCAAGGAACACAACATTCTAATGCCCTTAAAGGGACAGGAACACTAAAGTTTGCAGCCTGTAAAAGTGAAACTTTTTTCAACTAAAGAAAAGCAGGAATTGTACTGGATCTCTATTAAAGTGAGGCCACACCGCCACAATGGCTGGCATCAGTATGATGGCCTTAAAAGGCTGGTGCCAGGAACAATTGATAATTTTAATTGGTAGATCTTAGAATAAAGATAAATTCCACAATTGAATGTGCAGGATAAAATGTTCCTGTCCTGAGATATTCTTATAAATGTGCCCCTGTGTAATGTATGTGTCCAACCATGCAGGAACAGGTGGGATATACCACAGCTCCTGGGCAGAGGGGAATAAAAGTGTACAGACATTACAGCCGGGGATCACAGAATATAAGAGTATACAGACATTACAGCCGGGGATCACAGAATATAAGAGTATACAGACATTACAGCTGGGATCACAGAATATAAGAGTATACAGAAATTACAGCCAGGGAGCACAGAATATAAGAGTATACAGACATTACAGCTGGGGATCACAGAATATAAGAGTATACAGATATTACAGCCGGTGATCACAGAATATAAGAGTATACCGATATTACAGTTGGGGATCACAGAATATAAGAGTATACAGACATTACAGCCAGGGATAACAGAATATAAGAGTATACAGACATTACAGCCGGGGATCACAGAATATAAGAGTATACAGACATTACAGCCAGGGATCACAGTATATAAGAGTATACAGACATTACAGCCTGGGATCACAGAATATAAGAGTATACAGACATTACAGCCGGGGATCACACAATATGAGTATGCAGACATTACAGCTGGGATCACAGAATATAAGAGTATACAGACATTGCAGCCAGGGATCACAGAATATAACAGTATACAGACATTACAGCAGGGGATCACAGAATATAAGAGTATACAGACATTACAGCCAGGGATCACAGAATATAACAGTATACAGACATTACAGCTGAGGATCACAGAATATAAGAGGATACAGACATTACAGCCCGGGATCACAGAATATAAGAGTATACAGACATTACAGCTGGGGATCACAGAATATAAGAGTATACAGACATTATAGCCGGTGATCACAGAACATAAGAGTATACAGAGATTGTAGCTGGGGATCACAGAATACACTCTGTATACTCTTATTCTGTGATCCCCGGCTGTAATGTCTGTATACTCTTATATTCTGTGATCCCCGGCTGTAATGTCTGTATATTCTTTTACTCCCCCCCCCTGCCCAGGGAGCTGTGGAATATCCCACCTATTCCTGCATGGTCGGACACATCCATTACACAGGGGCACATATATTAGAATTTCTCAGGACAGGAACATTTATATTTAACACAACCAATTGTGGAACTTATTTTGATTCTAAGATCTATTCATTCAAATCTACAATAGCTTGTGACACAACCCCTTTAAGGGTGAGCGTCCCTTTAAAACTACAGCCATCGGATTATCCCAGATCACCTGGCCTCATGAGACCTTACAGAGAGACATATCTCCCCCAGTTTCCAGCCTCTGTAATTTCGAGATGTGATCTAGTCTGGAGAGGAAAGGACAGAGAGGCAGCACTTAAGTGGGACCCCGCTGTTAGTGGCAGACTCTGAATCTTTCTGTGTTAATAAGAGTTTCTGAATTTATTTCCAACTTCCAGGCCTAAGACACATTAAATATGAATCATCCGCTGTAGTCTTGTTTTTGATCACTTATTAGGAGTCTATATGCTCCATTGTGACACTAAAGGCTGATTTTTTTCTTAAACTTTTTCTTTTAAAAATCCTTTAAGTATTTGGAGTCGAGTCGCCCTCTCTGGCCTTTACTATTCAGCTTTCCTTGGTTGTTGGGTTATAGTAGTATGGCCTCCATTATGGGGTGGGTCTGGCCTCGTTTTCCTGCCTCTGACCTTAGATGGAGTCTGACTACATAAATATCACGATAACAAGTTGTTGTATCATCACATGGGCAAGACGGGCGCCGGTCTGCTTACCCCAAAATAGTAGCCAAATCTATCATTTATTAGCCATTTGGGAGTTGTTGCAAAAAAAAAAAAGTTGTATTTTAAGTCTTTTGTTCTTCGAGTAATGGTGAAACTGCGAAAGTAAATCAATAAGAAAAGTTCTTTGTCTCTACATAAAGCCAAGGTCTGGAGTTAATTAAGGGGCTCAGCCAATCAGGGCTCAGTGCTGAACCATTACGCCCAGGCCCCTACCCGGCCAATGAGGAGCGCCATGGGCCGCACATACAATGTAGCCAGTGTTTACCCGGTACCAGACTATGGGCAAAGTGAGAGGCTGAGGGGGGGGTTCAGGGGGGGGCGCAGGGATGATTGTCTCAGGGTTATTTAATAAGTCTGTTTGGAAACAAAAACATTGTGTATTGATGGAAGAGGAATAATGGGGATAGGGCGACCTTCTATCATAATAGGACAGCTCTTCATAGACTTCTCTTAGTTATGAAAGTTTATTACAGAATATTCCATACTGTATTTACTATATTTCCTAGATAGAGAAATGTCCATAGAATATTGGATGGGAACCAGGACTTGTGGGGCTTTAATACTTGGCTTTAGTCCTTGATGACCCATAACGTCTATGTATTTATTTTTTGTTACCAGATTTCTACATCTATCTATCTATCTATCTATCTATCTATCTATCTATCTATCTATCTATCTATCTATCTATCTCTATCAAGCAGGTTTGGAAAGGTTCATGATGAACCAAACACATTGCCAAATGGGCCAATAAAGTACAGGCTGGTGAAGCTTTATTATCTATCTGTCTTTCTTTCCTTCCATCCATATCTATCTATCTATCTATCTATCTATCATCTATCTATCTATCTATCGCATATATACATATACATAAATATAGCTACGGTATATCATAATAATTATTTATTCATTTACGGTATATAGCGCTATTAATTCCATAGCACTTTACATACATTTGCAATACTGTCCCCATTGGGGCTCACAATCTAATATATATGTGCAAGACATATGTATACTGTACATACATATATATTGACAGTATATAGATATATGTATATATATATGTCTGCATACATATACTCGCACACATATGCAAAGTTAGTGTAAATTTCTATATTGAATATATATATATATATATATATATATATATATATATATATACACACAGTACACCGTATGCAGCACATGTGCACTTTTTTCCTTGATGTACGGTAATTTTCCCAGATATCCCTGTTTTTTTCTTTTTTAATGACCTACAGACCACAATACTAAAAAAATAAAGGGGAACAATCTAGTAAGCGTCCTGGTGAGATGTGCATGGTGACCTGTGCGGTTTGATCCTGGTTTGGCGCTTGGTGTCACGCGGTTGGTGATTTGCTTCATTTCCTGACTGTTCCTTCACATTGATACCTTCAATCTCCAGATACAATGTCTTTTTCATCTGGAAATACTTCAGACTGAGCAGTAAAGACAGAATTCCTGCAAGGCGTATTGTTTTCATGGCTGTCAGAGACCCTGGAAAATGCCGAAGTCACCCCAGGTTGGGGGAAGTGTGAGTTTGGAAAGGTGGGGAGGGGGCAGCGGTTGGGGGTTTATAGCTACAGTATTTCCACATCTGGAAGTGATTCCCCTCTCAGGTCCTCTGGTGTTTTCATTCCTTTTCCATACACACATCTTTTCACAATCTTCAGGCACTTTCCTATGATCCCTCATTCCAAGGTCTAATGAAGGCCTTGTGTGGTTTCTTGCAGAAAATCTACAAAGTTGTATTTTATCATTGGGATGTTTGGTGTTACAGGATGGCGCTGCAGACAAAACTTTGTTTCTAGACGATAAAGCCTGGGCCAACATTGGTGCACTATGACTCTCACCCTAAGGAGGGACCCCAACTATTTTCCTGCTTCCAGGAGACTTCCATCAAGATTTGGTTCCATGCCGGGTGGCACAACTTGTGGGCTCCAGTGCATGAATGTTTCTTCACCATGAAACCCCAACCACCACAAGTCATGATAAGGGTCAAAGGGACATTTTTTAGGCTCGAATATTGGGTGCAAAGTTAACCCTTGCACCCACTATAGTTATGGAATACTATGGAGGGTGCACTGTAATATATAAAGGACTATGGAGGGTGTATTATATTATATGGAGGACTATGTGGGGTGCATTATGATATATAGAGGACTATGGATTGCATTATACTGATAATATGTATTCATTTATATAGCGCTATTAATTCCATAGCACTTTACATACGTGAGAAATGCTGTCTCTCTTGGAGCTCTCAATCTAAACATCCTATCAGTATGTCTTTACAATGTGGGAGGAAACTGGAGTGCCCGGAGGAAACCCACGCAAGCACGGAGAGAACATGCAAACTCCTTTCAGATGTTGTCCTTGGTGTCCATTGAACCCAGGACCTCAGGACCCCAGTGCTGCAAAGGCTGCAGTGCTAACCACTTGAGCCACCATGCTGCCCAATGGAGGACTATAGGGTGCATTATACTGTATGGAGGACTATAAGGTGCATTACACTACCGTATATGGAGGACTATGGGGTGCATTATACTATGTAGAGGACTATGGGGGTACATTATAATATATGGAGGACTATGTGGTCCATAATAATGTATGGAGGACTATGTGGTGCATTATACTATATGGAGGACTAAGGGGTGCATTACACTATATGGAGGACTATGGGGTGCATTACACTATATGGAGGACTATGGGGTGCATTATATTATATGGAGGGCTATGTGGTGCATTATACTATATTGAGGGTTATTGGGTACATTATACTATATGGAGAACTATGGGGTGCATTATACTATATGGAGTACTATGTGGTGCATTATAATATATCAAGGACTATGTGGTGCATTATAATGTATGGAGGAGTATGTGGTGCATTATATGATATGGAGGGCTATGTGGTGCATTATATGATATGGAGGACTACGAGATGCATTATAATATATGGAGGAGTGTGGGGGTGCATTAAAATATATGTAGGGCTATGGATAGTGCATTACAAGATATGGAGGGCAATGGGTGGTCATTATATTATGTGTAGGACTGTGTAAGTGCATTTTACTTGTTGATTCCCCACACCAATTAGCACAAGATTTTCCCCTAAATACACAACTAATCCCCCTATTAAAATTTCATAGGTTCTCTAGTATTAGAAAAACATGGCTTCTTTCTTCCAAAACTAGCGCCACTCCTGTTTACAGTCTGTTATTATAATATAGTAGTATTATATAATAATATATATAATATATAGCATTATAAATTTTATTGCAGAACAGCTCACCTGAAAAAAAAGGTAGCTGAGCTGCAATACAGCAGTCCGCCTGTGGAGCGGTGTGGTGCTGTTTTACGATTCCTGTAAAATTCCTTTGAGATCAGTAGATTGTTAAACCATGAAATCATAGACAACATGAGTAATCCAGCCATTGCCATTGTTTGCAGGTGTTATAGCAGAAAGCTGGAGCAAGCCCTTGACGATCCTATGTTCTGTACAGGGGATATGGTGCTCGAAAAAGGGGCCCAACATTGTTATCCTGATCACTTGGGGGCTTTAGGTTTGTCAGTCTTTAAGGAGGGATTATCAGAAAATTAGCGCCATGCATGTCTCCAGCAACCATGCAACTACAACTCTCAGCATGCCTTGATGGCTTGTAGTTGCTCTGCTCGCTGGGGCTTGTAGTGTTGACCTCAGCGGTGTATTCTTCATTTCCTGGACTTCTGTGGCTCTTTCTGGCACCAGCTTCATCCATGTTGTTGAGATTCGCAGCACTGATTGCCTTTGTATCTTTATATCTGACTGTACGCGATGGTGATGGTAATTAGAGCTGCAGGAGCGTGTGAGGTGTTGAGCGCACAATTGGATTACAAGCAAAAGTAGATTAAGGATTGACAATCTGTGGCTCTTCAAGTATTATGGAAATAACCCTCTCTGTGCCGGTAGGAAGTAGAGAGACCATAGCTGTCAGGGTTATAGGTTTCTTCTTTCCCATCTGAAATGATAGGTTGGGCGTGTTGACTATTAAAATACACCAGAAAGTCAGATCAGGTTGGCTGGTAAGAAGACCTGAGAAGACGCCGGAGCTCAGGTGACTAAAGATATTGGTCCAAGGGTTGCAGTTGTATCTGAGCCCTGAAGACTAGGCCCCTAAGAGGTCCCATCGGCCCATATGTGAAGGCCAACTCTAAACTTGGGGGCCTTGTTGGACATTTTGCATTTGGGGCCCAAAGCCTTCAAGTTATGTCCCTGCTGACGGCACACATATAAGAAGTAAGGCATTTGCTCCAAAGCGCCATGATTGGAAGTTACCTTTTGCAATAATTACAGAAAATAATTAGCTATTAATCTCTACCAGTTACCTGTGTGAGAGAAGGCAGCAAGAAGTTAAGTGACGGGTGTAGGACAAAGCAATGGGATGGGCTGTTTGTTGGTTGTAGGGGTACAAATTGTACCCAGTGCAACCCTTGAGTTTTGCCTCGGAGAGAATGGAGGCAAAAATTAGACTCCTGTCTCCATTAATGTTCACAATCATACATAGGGTCATAAGAGTGTCGGACTGAGATTTCAAGGGCCCAGCGGTAACACTGACTGGGGCCACTGTTCAACTACATGCAGTGACGTAACTTAAAGTCTATGGGCCCCGATGTGAAAGCATCAATGGGGCCCCCAATTATTGCAAATTTTTAATAGCAATAGTCTTTTCCTATAGGCCAAAGGGACTTTCGGGGGCCCCCAGAGGTGTGATTGCAACTTCTGCCTCTGTTGTAGTTACGCCCTTGACTACATGCAATTATCCCCTTAGCCTCGGTCACACATTTTTCTGTACTTCTATGCAATAATGCACTGGGAAGTTTGTTGAGCGAATAAAGAGATGATGTTTTACCCTGTGCATAGTGAATTTAATGGGGCCAAGTACTGCTCATATCAGGGATAAGGGGCTAACACCGGCACAGAGGCTCACCGGAGATACCCCTGTGGGGTACTCCAAGCCTGAGTCATACCAGGTCAGTTTATGAGATCAGGCCTTTATGGCTTTTCCAGTCCGGTCATGCTGGGAGTTGTAGTGTTGATACTGCTTGAGAGCTGGGGATTGGTGGATTAGTTAGATTGGGCATATTATGGGGATATTGGCATTACTGTGCCCATCTATCTGAGCTGCATTCAAATGTCATTGATCTGGGCAGAAAGCTCTTCAAAACAGTCCTTACAATGGGGGTATTGATCCCTTACTTCATCATAAGGATGCTTCACACGGTTACTGCGGAAGAAATTCTTAAAGGGGTGAAGGGAAAAATACAACACGCTATGGAATTTGGCTGAGAAATGTAGCAGAGCTGAGATTATGTGGCCTAAGTCATTTTAAGGTGATTTTTTTTCCACTTATAGGAAGTTCTTGGATTTCTTAACATAAAGGTGACCTTTAACTTACTATAAATATGTCATTTTTTTTACTAGGTATAGTTGTCGCTGTTCTCCTGAATCCGGAGCTGTTTTTCTTTTCTTCCTGCTCCTCTCCGTTCTTGAGATATGGACCCTTCTTCCCTGTATAGATATCTAGTCTTTATAGTCAAGAGTGCCCTGAAGGCACACAGGCACAGTGAAGAGTTGATGGCCACGCCCACTTTGTGGTCAAGACTTAATTTACATACACTAAAGAGAAGGCCATATCTATAGAACGGAGAGGCACAGGAACAAAAGAAAAGTATCACCAGATTCAGGGGATCAGTGAGATTTACACCAGGTAATAAAATATGTATATATTTAAGGCAGTGACAGACCCCCTTTAAATATGGCAAGCTGCAAAATTCGGTTAGATGATAGCAGACTCCAATTTCGGTTAAGTTCGTTGTTGTCAAAATAATAATATTTAGTCTTGATTCTGGACAGTTCATTAAAGGTCACTTCCACCTACAAGAAAGTGGACTCGAAATAGTTGGATATTTGTAAACATATATAAGAAATACAGATAGTACTCACTGACTCCAGGTTCAGGGCAGGGTCCAGTATTTGTTTTAATTGCAGCATCATTATAACCACAGATCACATCACTGCTGCAGACAATCACCGAGCTCAGCATCTCAAGTCATCCAAATGAACATAAAGAGCTGTAAGGCACACCAATGTGTGAGGGCAGTGATGTGGATCAACTGGACCACAAAAGTCGAGACTGAAACATGACAGGAACAGGCAGGAGATGCTGGTTGTGATTAACCAGAACACTTTAATGAAGGATCTTGCCAGTACAGTATTGTATAATGTAAACAGATAGGTCAAAGTCTATGAGGGGCTCAGGGCTGTGAGGCAACTAGGGAAAAGTCCAGGAGATGAGATGCCGAAGGTGAAGACGCGGCACTCGGGGCGATGGAATAGGCACTGTAGATGGAGTAACCTCTGGACAGGCTTATGCAGGTGTAGCGGGTTCCGAGGCAGCGTGGCGGAGGCAATGCTGGATGTACAGGTGACATACTGGTGAAGTGGCCCACCGGTACATGTGGCAAGCTCTAGGGCAAGATAAGAGAAATAAGCAACAGGGAATTGCAAACACAAAGTCTAAAGCAGGGATTGGGACAGGGACCTGAGGTAAAGCAACACAACTAGGGACTGGCAGTGTTGCTCAGGCACCTCCGTAAAGGGGATGGTGCCATATATAGCTGTAGCTAATCAGAGGAGGCAATTAGGTGAAAGGAGCATCAGGTGTACTGGCCCTTTAAATCTGAGGAGTGGGTGGAGTGCATCCCCTAAGCACGCTCCTGGAGGCTCTGCATGCAGGATGCAGGCCTCAAGAGCAGAAGGAGATGGAGGAAGGTATGGGACCATCGGCAGGGTGAGTAAGGGGACCAGCGAGCTGCATAGGGGAATGAGCAGAGAGCAGGGAACTGCGTGATGGGCACCGGTCTTCCTGCTCATTGGAGACCAGCCCTGCAGTAGTGGGTAGGCAAATGGAGCGCCCTGTGCTGCATGTTGGGCACAGACCTCTCAGGCCAGAAGAGGTCAGTCCAGCAGCTCGAGTTGTAACAAGAGCAGTGAAGAGGCAGGTACCGGACAGGAGGAGCATGAGGTCTGCCTGACTTTGGGTTTTTTATCCAATCATTTGGGAACCACTTTCTTGAAAGGGTAAAACCTCTTTAACTGTTACATAACAAGCACAGCTCGGCTACATCGGTATGATCCTCCAGTTATTGCTATACTGTATATGAATGACCCTTGTAATACACATAGGAATTGATGATGCTTTCATGAAAGCCTATTAGTCCTCCATTATAATGTCTTTAGCAGCAGCTGACTGAGCCGCAGTATCATAAGAGGGTCGACTTCAACAGAATAATACCCAACATTTCTAACTCACAACCACATTATTTTGGGTTTAAAAGACTAATTAAATATTTATTTATTTATTTGAAGGGATTTCTTATTTTCAGTGGTGGTGAGGAAGCCCTACTGTCCCTGTGACCCTTGAATAATTTTTCCCAGAATTGATGGGAGCGAATAAATGGTGAATGTGTTTGTCCGAGTCGTGCCGGGTGCAGAATGGAGATTGAGAATCTGTGCAAACGTTACAATAGATCATTCATTAATGCAAGTAGAGATGTGTCCCAGCACTAGGAACAATCATCCCTACCCTTACTCTTACTGATAGTTAAAGTGGGGAAAAAAAGTATTTAATCTGCCACCAATTGTGCAAGTTCTTCCACTTAGAAAGATTAGAGAGGCCTGTAATTGACGTCATAGGTGACCTCAACTATAAGAGACAAAATGAGAAACAAATCCTGAAAATCACATTGTCTGATTTGGAAAGATTTTTTAAATTTTTTTTTTCAAATTTTGGTGGAAAATAAGTATTTGGTCAATAACAATTCATCGTCATTCTAAAAGACCCAGCCACGTTTCATCTTCAATGTCCTGGCTGATGGAAGGAGGTTTGCACTCAAAATCTCACGATACATGGCCTCATTCATTGTTTCACGTACAAGGATCAGTCTTCCTGGTCCCTTGGCAGAGAAACAGCCCCAAAGCATGATGTTGCCACCCCCATGCCTCACAGTAGGTATGGTGCTCTTTGGATGCAACTCAGCATTATTTCTTCTCCAAACACGACGAGTTGTGTTTTTACCAAACAGTTCTACTTTTGTTTCATATGATCATGTGACATTCTCCAATACTCTTCTTGATCATCCAAATGCTGTATAGAAAACTTGAGATGGGCCCAGACATGTAATAGCTTAAGCAGGGCGACACGTCTGGCACTGCAGGATCTGAGTCCCTGGTGGCGTAGTGTGTTACTGATATTAGCCTATGTAATGTTGGTCCCTGCTCTCTACAGGTCATTCACTAGGTTCCCCTTGTGGTTCTGGGATTATTGCTCACCGTTATTGAGATCATGTTGACCCCATGGGGTGAGATCTTGCGTGGAGCCCCAGATCGAGGGAGATTATCAGTGGTCTTGTATGTCTTCCATTTTCTAATTATTGCTCCCACAGTTGACTTCTTCACACCAAGCTGCTTGCCTATTGAAGATTCAGTCTTCCTAGCCTGGTGCAGGGCTACAATTTTGATTCTGGTGTCCTTCAACTGCTTTTTGGTCTTCACCCTAGTGGAGTTTGGAGTGTGACTGTTTGAGCTTGCAGACAGTTGTCTTTTATACTGATAACAAGTTCAAACAGGTCCCAGTACTACAGGTAAAGAGTGGAGGACAGAGGAGCCTCTTATGGTGGGTTTACACGTCCCGATATCGACCCGATATCGTAGCCAACGACGCGGGAGCACGCTTTTTGTGCACGCTTTTCCCTGCATCGCATCGGAGGTTTACACGGCGCGATATCGGGATGCAACGTCCGTACGATGTCTATGCCCCCCGACGCAGGAACGACCAGTTAACATTGGAGTCAATGTGTGACGTTGCCCTACACATCAGAGTTGGGCTGTCACACAGGACGATCCTGCTCCAACCGGCATCCGATATCGGGCGGTCGAATAGCACGCTCATTCGACCCCCGATATCGTTTTGCCATCGCTCCTGTATCGCGTTGTACGTTCAAACAGTACAACACGGGTACCATATCGGGTCCAACTCACGAACCACGTGACTTTTGGTCGGAGTAGGGTCGGAGTTGGACGCTGATATCGCGACATGTAAAGCCACCATTAGACAAGAAGTTACAGGTCTGTGAGAAGCAGAAATCTTGCTTGATTGTAGGTGACCAAATACTTATTTTCCACCAAATTGGAAAAAAAAACGTCATTCCAAATCAGACAATGTGATTTTCAGGATTTGTTTTCTCATTTTGTCTCTCATAGTTGAGGTCACCTATGATGTCAATTACAGGCCGACCTCATCCTTGTAAGTGGGAGAACTTGCACAATTGGTGGCTGACTAAACACTTTTTTCCCCACAGTATAACATCTGAAATATTAAGATGCTTCTAAATGAACCAACAGGTGGAAGTTCTGGATGATAATTTGCCAGTTCTTTGGTGTGATCAGTGGATCACCTGGCAGAGGTGGGGAATCTTTATTTCCAGTATGACATCCTATACATGTCACAGTACACTATTCACACCGGGTGACTGGAGGGGTGGAGGTGTAAGGCCGGGGTGTATGGAGAAGTCATGGGCACCACAGCAATAGTTATATTTTGGCCCCTCATCAAAAAAATAAAATATATATTTGTCTGGGTCATATAAGGACACAACTCACAACTGTGCAGCCTTTACAAAGTGATTTTCATCCTATTGTAACCCATAGATTCCCCTTTCATTGCAGCTATAATGGGTATGATGCCAACAAAACTGCCCCCCAAACTCTATATGATCCCCCCAAAGTGAATTACTCCACAGTACCCTCCACACGCACAGCATGGGGACCCTACTGTACCCCCTTCAACATCCCCGGCAATGAATGGTGACCCCAACATAGTATGATACCCAACTGTGACCCCCACACAGCAATTCATGTAGTATAATGGGCCTACATACAGTATAATGGCCCCATACAGTATGATGGCCCCCAGAGATAGATATAGACAGATGATAGATAGATAGATAGATAGATAGATAGAAGATAGATAGATAGATAGATAGATAGTAGATGATTGATTGATAATAGATGTATATATAGGAGATTAAACATGTCAATATAATAAATATGTAAGAGGGGCCTTATATAAAGCCTACTAAGCGCCACAATAGTTATTATAATGTGGTAACTGCACTCCATTCTGAAATCATGTGTACTATGTGGTATTGCGGTGTCCATAGATCCATAAAAAGGTTTCAATATTTGTCAGGGGTGCCCGGATTAACCCATGATTGAGAAATTACCGGGGACTATGGCATGAAGGCAAGAGGACAAGATCTCTGAACCCAAACCTGGAGCCCTTCCCTTATCTGACATAAAACCAGTCTACACTTGGTGTAATCATGACATCAGAGTGCGCCAGTCAGAAAACCTATACTCCCATCATGGCCAATGGTAATGCCAACTGGAAAAAAAAATAGATAAGTACAAAAAATGAAAGAAAAATAATAAAACTTTTTTTATAGAATAAACACATATAAAGATCTTCATGCAATACGAGTCATTGTCCACTTTGCAGCAAATGTTCAAATGGATCAAGGAATCTACAAAACAATAAATATAGAAATAAGAAACTTTATTCCATAGTTAGAAACCATGTAAAAAACATCATTTACACCACATAAGGGTTATAAGAGGACTGCAGCAGGGAGTACAGGGATTAGATGGGAAAGCTTTACAAATTAGACCACATTAGGACTTCTGGAATCACCATCCCGTCCATTTGCTCTCAGAGTTCTGCTCTTTTCTTGGTGCCGTCCTCATTTCTTTCTGTACAGATAGATATATATCTTCTTACTGGGGAAAAGAATCAGCAGTGGAGATCGACGCCCAATACGTCACCATATGTCATAATCCAAGAGGAATGCAAGACCCCTGTATGGACCATTATTGCTCTCATTGTGCCCCCAACACCCCTTCACCATAACCCCAATCCCCTCCCCTGGCACACTTATTTTTCTTGCTTTGGCAACAGTAAATGTATGTTGGTCCTGCCAATAAAGCATATTATTGAATTGAATTTAGATTAGATAGATAGAAGATAGTAGATAGATAGAGTAGATAATAGATAATAGATATAGATAGATAGAAGATGATAGACAGATGATAGATAATAGATAAAGGATAGATAAATAGATAGATAATAGAGAATGATAGACGATACATGATAGATAATAGCATATTAGATGGATACAGTAATATAACAGATAGAATGTACATAATAATAGCAGTCATTGCCCCTGGCTGCCCTTTACTACAGGATCAAATTCCAATTGCTTGTTCTCCCCACAAAGTCTCACAGTGCACACCCCCTACCTCTCCTCCTCATCTCTGTCTATACCCACCCCGCTTACGTTCCTCAAATGACCTTCGACTAACATCCGTACTAATCCGATCCTCCCACTCCCGACTCCAAGACTTCTCCAGAGCTGCACCAAACCTCTGGAATGCTTTACCCCAAGAAATCAGGACTATCCACAACTTGCATGGCTTCAGGCGATCCCTAAAAACGCATCTTTTTAAGGCGGCCTATCATACTCCCTAATAGAAGTCCATTGTACTGTAGACAATGAATGGGCTATCCTCTGGACATTACTCTTCTACAAACTCCACCAAACCAAAAAGGTCTACACAGACTGTCTGATGACCATTCATGTAAGCTTAGTCCTATGCCCCACTTCCTCAAGATGCCTGGACCATCAGTGCAATAAGCCCCTGTACCTTGTGCAATCCCTATCCCGTTTTAGATTGTAAGCTCTTTTGAGCAGGGTCACCTTCATTTCTTGCTTTATTTATTGTATTTTCTTTTTTTACATTGATTCTATGCCTATTGTTTTGTATCCAATTATTGTACTTTATTTGTTCTCTACTGTAATTACTTACTGTATTATATTTTCTGTACTCTAACCCTACATTGTAAAGCGCTGCGGAATATGTTGGCGCTATATAAATAAAGCATTATTATTATTATTATTATTATTATAGGCAGATGATAGATAATTGATAAATAGATAGATAGCTGGCAGATAATAGATAGATATATAGATAGATAATAGATAGATAGATAGATAGATAGATAGATAGATAGATAGATAGATAGAAGACACATGATAGATAATAGATATATAGATGAAGGTACCTTTACACGCCGCTACAGAAGGTTGGAAACAACCGGGTGTCTCACGTGCACGAGCACGTACCAACGGTTGCAAACGTTACCCGATACCGCCTTTACACGCCGCTACAAGGTGCTCTACAGAAGGTTTAATCTACCTCTGGATGCACCGCCGGGTGCCTCAAGTTACCTTCTGCAGAGCACGTTCCCTCATTTACACGCCGCTACAGAAGGTAATATGGGAGGACCTGGGGCAGCAGGGACAACTTATAGGCGTGCCACAGTCCATCACGCCGCGCCCAAACGACAGCCATTGGCCAACACAATAGTGTTCTGATCGTGCATACGGCACGTATCTGTAGTGCTGAAGTGACAGCTCATCCAAGATGGCTGCCTGTGAAGGGAGAGCCAATCGTAACGCAGCATCTTCGACCAATGATCGCTGATGGGGCGCGGTATCCCGGAGACTGTGTCACGCCCCAGGTAGATAACTAGATGTTGAAAAAACCCTCCTGTTCCTTATTTAGACGCCGCTACCATCGGGTTGAAATCAACCTGTTTTAGAGCACTGCTCTGAAACAGGTGCCGAAAGTGACGGATGGCAACAAGTTAGTTTACATGCCGTTACCTCAGGTTGATTTGACGGTGCAAGATATATTTGTCTCCGAAACCCAGTTGTTTTCAACCTTCTGTAGCGGCGTGTAAAGGTACCTTGATAGATAGACAGATAGATAGATAGATAGATAGATAGATAGATAGATAGATAGATAGATAGATAGATAATAGACACATGATAGATAATAGATATATAGATGATAGATAGATAGATAGATAGATAGATAGATAGATAGATAGATAGATAGATAGATAATAGACACATGATAGATAATAGATAGATTGATAAATGATAGGCGGCCGTCACACACTACGATTTTGTGTGGGAACTCAATAATGATGTCAGGGTTGCGCGCTCATGGACAATATCTTAGTGAGGTGTCACATGTATAGATATCGTTCAGGACACAGCAGTGATGTAACGTGCAGGGATCGTTCACATAACCAGCGACTGATGCTTGTCAATGCTGTGAATAGGAGAAATCGGTCAGGAGATCGGTTATTGCGGTGTCACACTGAACGATGCAGCAGATTGCAGGATCGACATCGTCTGATATGGGGTCCGGTTCCCATATCTGTATATAACGATCTGACCACTTATCGCTAGTCACATCAAGCTGTCACACGCAACGACGTCATAGGAGCGATGGCAAATCAGGCCCTTTCCAGCGATATGTTTGCATATATCGTAGTGTGTGATGCCCGCCATAGACAGATAGATAGATAGATAGATAGATAGATAGACATAGATAATATATTTATAGAGATACTATATGCTCAGGTATCACCTATATATATATATGCCTATTTTCCTCCTATGTACAGCGCTGTTTCTCTCCAGTTCCCACAATTATCCACCTTTCATTAATGGCTCAAGCTTTCCATTAACCCTTAACCATCCACCTTACTATCAGCCTTCTTTTCCTCCATTCTTCACACATTAATATCTGATAAATCCTGTGCTTTCCCCCTCCATCCTGGCGGTGTTGAGTGTGCGGAGTGTCCCCGGTGAGCAGAGCGCTCCTCTGGAGGTGAAGGAGTTAAACGTACGTCTATGAACATGGATACTTCAATGAAGATGGAGTGACTTCCTAGCCTTGGATTCTTCTTTTTGAACATAAGAGTAATCACTAGAGGGCAGTGGTGTTCTTCCATAAATCCTGGCGGTGGTGGCCTGTGTGCGGCTCAGGGCAGTATGAGGAGATGCTTTGTTACCTCCAGTGATGTCCAGAATCTCTGGGGAGGCAGGATTCAGTCTCTGGGCTGTCTGCTCAGGCTGGCTGTCAGGGTGACATCTTTCTAGTGGCTGCCTCTCCTCACCTGTAGCGTTATATTAGCGCCTCACTGTATGATACAAAGTTTTGGTGAATTCTACAAGTTTAGATTGTGTGGAGTCAGCTGGAGTGAAGGTGACAGGATAACGCTGCCATCACTGGAGATTTACTGTTTATTTCCATTCATGGAAAAATGGAGATGAGAGGTGCAGTAAGGAAACCTGGGGAGAAGATGTCATCTTTATATGACTGATAGAGAATGTAGATTATAGCGATGGGTCACCTTAGATGAACTCAAAGTGTCACATCCCCAGCAGAGCCTGCTCCTACGACATCTTCTTCTGTCACCATATTCACCCTGTAGCTGGTGCTGGAGATAGAGGAGAGATCAGAGTCAGAAACTCTGGACAGCACAGGCTCCGTCCATCCACTAAGGTTAGAGTTGCTGGGACCTGTAGTACTTCACAGTCTGACACAGAGGGTGTGTGCTGTATAGCTGAAGTCATTAACTCCTGGCTTCATAAAGTATGGAGGAAAGGAGGCACTCACCGTTTGAGAACTTTTTCTTTATTGCATCATATGGGGAGGGGGTGCAGAGGTCCGCGCCCTCTGCACCCCCTCCCCATGTGATGCAATAAAGAAAAAGTTCTCAATAAACGGTGAGTGCCGCCTTTCCTCCATATTTTATGATATGTATGAACTTTATTACAAGGCGCAGCAACACCTTGAGTAGGGTTTGAGAGCGGGAATGCAAGGAGGTACAAAGTGCTTTATATTCCTCAGTCTACCTCAAGGTGCCCGGTTTGTTTTTCTTACACACTAAAAACTCCTAGCTTCAGCCTATTGGAAAGCACCACACCTTACTAATACCTGCAGTCTTCTGCTGGAAGTTGCCAGATATAGCTTTTGGTCACCCTGGCCAGTCTCCTGTCTCTTGTACTGGTGTTTTTCTGTTTCACCTCGGCCTGTTTTTGGATGCTTCTCCTGCCTTATGATTTTGTACCTTGCTCTCTGACAAATACTGATTTTGTCCTTGTCCTGACCTCCCAGCTTTGACTTTGCTTGGCAACTTTCTTCTCTATAGGCTGAAGTCCTTCCGTAGGCAGCAATCTCCTGGATCCTGTTACAAATCCAGATACCGGTATAGGGGTTAAAGGTTGTCAGGGTTTCTGGGGGGTTCTGCCTAACGAAGCGGATTGTTCCTAGTCTGTCCAAGATAGCCTTCTAGTGCCTGTAGCCTCGGACAGACATGATGGATCTGCATGATACATATATATACCAAAAAGGTAAGCAGCACTTATATACTATTGGCCCATGACGAATGCAACATTCCATCACCGATTCATCTGTAACTGAAATGTTGCAGTCGTCATGGGCCAATAAAGAGAAGTGTATCACCTTTACATCCATATAGTGATTTTGTGCTGCTAATATTTTTTATATATATATATAAAACAGAAGAATGAAACACCACAGCTACACATAGTCGGGTGAAAAGCCCTCCTACCACTTTCACTGGTATAAGAATAGATGAAAAAATGAAAGGCAGCACTTCCTCCAGTTCAGTTCATGTGGGTTGATTAGTCCTAGGACTGCAACGTTTCGGCACGCAGCCTTCCTCAAGCAGTGACACTGCTTGAGGAAGGCTGGGTGCCGAAACGTTGCAGTCCTAGGTCTAATCAACCCACATGAGCTGAACTGGAGGAAGTGCTGCCTTTCATTTTTTCACATATATATATGTATATATATATAGTACAGACCAAACATTTGGACACACCTTCTCATTCAAAGAGTTTTCTTTATTTTCATGACTATGAAAATTGTAGATTCACACTGAAGGCATCAAAACTATGAATTAGCACATGTGGAATTATATACTTAACAAAAAAGTGTGAAACAACTCAAAATATGTCTTATAGTCTTGGTTCTTCAAAGTAGCCACCTTTTGCTTTGATTACTGCCTTGCACACTTTTGGCATTCTCTTGATGAGCTTCAAGAGGTAGTCACCAGAAATGGTTTTCACTTCACAGGTGTGCCCTGCCAGGTTTAATAAGTGGGATTTCTTGTCTTATAAATGGGGTTGGGACCATCAGTTGTGTTGTGCGGAAGTCTGGTGGATACACAGCTGATAGTCCTACTGAATAGACTATTAGAATCTGTATTACGGCAAGAAAAAAGCAGCTAAGTAAAGAAAAACGAGTGGCCATCATTACTTTAAGAAATGAAGGTCAGTCAGTCCGAAAAATTGGGAAAACTTTGAAAGTGTCCCCAAGTGCAGGTGCAAAATCCATCAAGTGCTACAAAGATACTGGCTCACATGACGACTGCCCCAGGAAAGAAAGACCAAGAGTCACCTCTGCTGCGGAGGATAAGTTCATCCGAGTCACCAGCCTCAGAAATCGCCACACATATTTCTATTAGGAGCTTAGGTTGACCTATTTTTGGCCACAAGGAATCTATCTCAGAAAAGTGGTCATGAAGATTGTTTTTTCTGTGGGGAACTTGCTGTTGGATTGTAATATTTTAGAAACAAGTTATCTCCTGATAACGTTTGTTTCAAACCTTCAACCATTGGTGTAGCCACTTTTAAGTTCTATTTTTTCTGTTAATACCCTATAGAAATAGCTTGTTAAGCTATTCTACATCATATGAAGAAGGGGACTGGAGCTTAGGTTGACCTTTTTTTTCTTCTTTATGGGTGGTGAGAATCTATGATGTTCCTTTTCTTTCCATGTTAACAAAAACATGCTTCAGTGTTGTGCCACAAGGGATGGGTGTGGGGGGAAAACAAGGGTCATTCCATCTCAGAAGAATGGTCGTCAAGATTGCTCTTTCTGTTGGGAGCTCACTGTAGGGTTGTAAGCCGGTATGAGCAAAGGCAAAACGGTTGCTCTGACTCCATTTGTGGGCAGCGCTGTGTGGGCCACGCGGATATGAGGTGAGCTGCAGGTGGCAGAGCATAGAGAACATTATTTAGTTTCTATCTGGAAGCTTCATTGCTCCTTTTTTGTGCGAATGAAAGCAGTCGATCAACTGAATCAGCAGAAGATTTTATCAAAGCTGTTAATAGTATTGTAATGAATTCGGAGATGAAGCGGAAGAAATCAATGCAGAGGAAGTATGTGGATGGGAGCTTTAAAAGGTGTCTGTTGGAGTATGACTGAGAATCTGCGTTCCTGCGATGCACGCACTTAGCACAAGCAGAACATACGGCCTTGGCTGGAGATTGGCGGGATGTGAAAAGTGCTTATTAAAGGACAAATCGAAGCTTTTATTTTCTGCAGAATTGGAAGTGAGGGAGTAGCGAGGGCGGGAGAGGGCTCACATTACCACCCAGTATCTCCTGATATACTGTCTTCTTATTGCTTTAATTAGACTTTATTTAATTTCTACAAGATACCAAATTGTTCTAAAAGTGTTACGTAGATAATGAAACTGCTGTTATTGTGGGAGTGGGTGAACATGCCATAGAGACAGCTTTTGCATCTTCTTTGGGCCTGTGGAGAAACAAAACAAATGCTCATATTGGAATATTTTTTTTTCTACATGAGTATTATGGACTTACTAATGCCTAAAAAGCAAAAAAGTAGAAGAAAAAGATGTCCACTCACCTATGTAGGTCGTCTACGTCTTCTTGTGATGCCCATAGTTCGTATAAGGAATGAGGAGTGGAACAGATATGGTTCGATACTTTGGTTAGGATGCTTTATACATTTCCTTTTGATATTTGGCTTGGATTTCATAAGATGGTGATGATTTTTCTGGGGTGTATTTTTTGTTTAAGGTGAACCTGTTAACTTGTTTAGATCCTCTAACCTATCACTACCTGTCCCTGCAGCTTTCTAATACATCCTTAACCATCCCTGTCTTAACTAAATATGTCCTGCAATGGTTGTGATAAATGAGATTTTACACTTACATGTCTGTATGCAAAATAGTCATCTTGACTACAGTATACAGTCAGCCTTGGCGTTCTCCATGGCCTCATTATCTCCCCTCACTGCTGCTATCACACCACGGTGGGTGTGATCATTCATTCTGAAGCGCACTACTGATTTTAATTTCATGGCTCCTCCTTCCGGTGATGACGCGCCGACCGCACATCAGGTGATGCTTGTTGGTGACACCCACCTCCATTTAAATAGTCACATGATCCATCACCTGATGCTGGTTACAGTCTGTGCTGACCGTTTCTATAGAGTGTGAAGGTCTACTGTTGTTGCTGGAGACCTGCTGCTTTTTGCAGCCTAAAGGTACCTTTACACGTCACCACTGAGTGGTAGCAACTGCCTGGCAATGGGGATTTTTGTGCATGTTGCCTTGAAAATGCTACGAAATGGCGGCGTGTAAATTGGGAAAGTCATTCGGTTTCCTGCAGTTGACTTGGATACCTGTTTCTGAGCCGTGTTCAAAAACCCAAGGCAACACAAAGGCACAATTGCCATGGTAGTGGCGTCTAAACGGGGCACAGGGATTGAATCAGCATCACCTAGTGAGTTCCCAGGGGCGTGACACAGCCTCATGGACACCGCGCCCCATCAGCTATGATTGGTGGGGGCTACTGTGTTTCCATTGGCTGTCCCTTCACAGGGCGCCATATTTAAAGAGATAACCACTCACACTCCACAATTGCAATGGCGTCATGTATTAGTCAGCCTTCCTGCGCAGGCTGGCCAATCATGATGCTATTGCATTGTCCAATCAACGTATTTGCGTCACGGAATACACAACTCTGTCACGCCTATGTACTTGCGGCGCGAAAGATGTACGCCCACATTCCCTTAGAGGTTGCGGCGTGTGAAGCGGCGAGGGTATTCAACAGGCAGTTATCCGCAGGATCTGTGTAAACTTCCGGGGAATCACAATACCTTCAGATGACAATGCAATGGCGGCGTGTACATGCGGCATCGGCGATCGGTATCAACCGTCAAAAACGTGCGTGTGCATGTGCGGTTGATACCTGTTGCTAGGCACAGTGGTGGTGTGTAAAGGTATCTTTAGGTGTCTGACTGCTACTCTCATATTGGATATGTCCTTTTTGTCTATGTTCCCTTTCTGTTTACCTGTCCCCGTGTCTGATTATATCAGTTGTGCAGTCTACTCCCCTCACCGACCTTGGCACTAAACATAGAGCAGAGGTGACAGCCAGGAACTTAGCATGTGACAGTGGTGGGGGAAAGGACCCGCATAGAGTGGTAGGGCAGCTCAGGGACAGACACAGGCTAGTATCAGGAGGTGTCCCATCCCACGCTGCCTACTGTTAGGGCCTTGCTCTCCCTATACTATTGAGTTGTTGCCCCTTTTGTGTTGCGCCACTCACTGGGTGTTGTATATCTTGGTGTCACATTGTTGGTACAAAATGGCGCCACTTGACAGGAGCGGCAATGAAAGAGCATGAAAATACCACAGTTTAGGTACCACTTTAGGAGCAGGGGACTTCAATTTAAAGCACCACTCCAGCAGTAAAAAGAGAAACGCTGGAGTGGTGCTTTAAATATAATTAACAAAAAGAAAAATGATTGACACAATTTGTTATATTCTTTTGACACCTTTGCCTTTTTTAGGTAAGGCAATGGAATTATTCTCTATGGGAGCACACTTTTAGGAACATTAAAAAGAACAGCTTGACGCTCTTTATAGTTTGGTGAAGGGGGGCAGATGTACTATTTGTGATCCAAGTGGCATATATTGGGGTATGCCATACATAAAAAAGCTAGACCTACAGACCAAAGATTTCGCAGGGTGCACGTTGCGCCTCTTTGTGTCCCCCTTTCTCAGATTTCCATGCTCATAAATTAAACATGATACCTAATGCATTCGTTATAACTAGCTTTTCTAAGATGTATTTGTCTTTTTGCTTCTTATTTCCCGGTGGGTTTTACATTGGGCGGGAGGTGGTTACACATATTGGATGCCTTTGGTATTTATCACTTTTCCCGAATGCTCACTGGGAGCGTTCACCTCGGAATACACAACATGTCAGCAATTCCCGGGCTGTGAATAATCCAATAATAAAGCGTCCTGTAAATGCAATAATGTATTCATATCCTGCTGACAGCAAATATATATATATATATACATATATGGTGCCACCTCTCCCCCTGTATAAACAGATACAATTAGCTCTCACACACATTTAGCGCTGGATCCTTTGTTTAGTTCTTTTATAAAACACCCTGTTTAGCAAGTTTTACATTAATAGTTGTTTATTTAGGTTGGGACTTAAAGAAAATTAGCAATTAAAATCAATGCTTATGGTAAAAATGTGAGTTGGGAATCATATGTTTATTGCAGATGTTGTTACACGTTATGTCAGTGATGTTTTGCTACAGGTAAGCGGAGATGACTATGCAAATTTGAGCCGCTCATTGGGGATATGTGATATTGGCTTTTTTCCATAGACGTCTTAGGCCCTGTGCACACAGGTCGTTTTTGATGCATTTTTTTAGCGCAGTTTTGTCAGACTTAGTGCAGAAATAAATCTGCAGCTTGTCAGTTCTTGCAGCGTTTTTCCAACCCAAACACATGAAAACAAAGTGCCAAAAATGCATCAAAATGCGTCAAAAACTCATTGAATTTTTAGTGCGTTTTCTTGCCAGGAGATGCAGGTTTGGTGCCGACATTTCTGCAACCAAATGCTTAATGTGCACACATAACCCTTAAGATCATTTAGTGCATTTTTTAAAACGAGAAATGGAGCCATCCACACTTTATGGCTCATCTTGTAAGATCAGCCGATCAATGTGCAAGCTTCCATTGGAAAATGAGGCAAGCCCTTCTATGGAAGATGAAGAAGGGAGCCATAAAGAGAGGAATTCATGATTCTACCAATTTACTGGTATCAAAAAGTCACAATATTTGACCATGTTTTTTAAAAGTGGGTGAGGCAACAAATTTACTACCCTTTTTCCCCAAAACTAAGACACTCTCATATTACTTTTTGCCCCAAAAAATGCACTATGTCTTATTTTCAGGGGATGTCTTATTTTTCCATTATTCCCTTGCAAGCTCCATTATTCCCATGCAGCCCCAATATCCCCATCATCCTCTTGCAGCCCCAATATTCCCATGCAGTATCCCCCCCCCTGTCTTTTGTTAGGGGAAACAAGGTATAATGCAAGCTAGAAAACGTTCCCACTTTGTATCTGAAATCTATGCTAGTTTTAATGACAGCTCAAAAATGCACCAAATTTCTTAAAACACAGGTGCCACCTAATAAATAGGAGGCACCTCAAGCCAATAGGGGTTGTGTTCAAGACTGGAAAAGGATATTTCTTGGTGGACCCAAGTCATCGCACACCATAAGTCGCCATTCAGACAAACATCTGATATTTTTATGCGTATGCTATCTGGTGTTTTCACTATGATATGCTATGTGGTATGTATCTTCACATATCCATGATTTTTCATGGACCGATTGTTAGATCAACATTGAGGGTTAGATCAAAATTGAAGGTTGGGTCAAAATTGAAGGTTGGGTCAAAATGGAAGGTTGGGTCAAAATCAAGGGTTGGGTCAAAATTGAGTGTTGGATCAAAATCAAAAGTCGGATCAAAATTGAGATTCAGGTAAAAATCAAGGGTAAGGTCCAAATTGAGGGTCAGATCAAAATTGAGGTTCAGATCAAAATCATGGGTCGGGTCAAAATCGAGAGTCGGGTCAAAATTGAGGATCAGGTCAAAATCAAGGATGTGATTCAAACTGAGTGTTGGATCAAATTTGAGGGCCAGATCAAAATCGTGGGTCCGGTCAAAATCGAGAATCAGGTCAAAATTGAAGGTTAGGTCAAAATCAAGGTTATGGTTCAAACTGAGGGTCAGATAAAAATTGAGGGCCAGATCAAAATTGTGGGTCAGGTCACAATCGAGGGTTGGGTCAAAATCGGTCATGCAAATATTTGGATCATTAGGCTGCAGTTGCATGTCATCTGAGGGCTGTCCGATTTTCACAGACTGGCAGAATGAAGAAGGTGGAAAAACTTATTTTTTCTTCCACATACAAGAAAAAGTGATGACTCTGGATTTTCAAAACACAGCAAAGCCAATTTCCTTGTGGATTGTGCACTAAAAAAAGATAACGTTTGTGGATAAGATTAAGTTAAAACTTATCCTTTTTGCTTGTTTTGCAAAATACTACTGATTTTAAAGGGAACCAACCACCCCCAATGACCCCCCCGGACTATTAATATTGGTCCCTACACACAGCACATACATGTGCTGCAATGATTTTTGCTAAAAAAACCGGTTTTTAAAACTTAAGATAATGCTTTTGAAAGTTTAAAACGAAGGGACGGTTGGGCGGTACTTATCTGTGTGAAAAGCCGGGTTGCAGCTGTCAGTCATCCCCCCCGTGTCCCGCAGAAGCCGTAACGGCCAGCCCTTTGCAGCGTCACAGCCCTGTGCACGGGCTCGCATGCCCGTGCACACGTCATCATCTACAGCCGGGTTGGGAGCGCGCGCTCTGACTTCCACAGCCGAGCGCAGGAAGTCAGAGCGCGCGCTCGCTACCCGGCTGTAGATGATGACGTGTGCACGGGCATGCGAGCCCGTGCACAGGGCTGTGACGCTGCAAAGGGCTGGCCGTTACTGCTTCTGCGGGACACGGGGGGGATGACTGACAGCTGCAACCCGGCTTTTCACACAGATAAGTAACGCCCAACCGTCCCTTCGTTTTACACTTTCAAAAGCATTATCTTAAGTTTTAAAAACCGTTTTTTTTAGCAAAAATCATTGCAGCACATGTATGTGCTGTGTGTAGGGACTGATATTAATAGTCCGGGGGGGTCATTGGGGGTGGTTGGTTCCCTTTAAGTGCGGGAAAATCTGCAGCAAGTATACAACGTGTATCTCAGCCTAAGGCTGGAAACACACTGTCCAAGTGGCATGCGAGTTAACGACCCCTGCCTCTTTGGACAGGATACTGTCAGTGGTATGTTTTTCTATGTAGCTCCATGGATCCTATCCAGATAGAGGGAGGCCATCGCCAGTGAATGATCCGAGACTCGTGAGGGTAACTTGCATGTTGCCCAGACAGTGTTTCCAGCCTAAGTGTCACTCTCGGACAGGAGATTTCCGGTGCACAGAACAACAAAGAGAGGGGTATAAAGGGTATTGGGGATAATGGTCCTGATAGAAGAGAGCGAGGGATGGGACACCTCTGAATACTCACCTGTGTATATGAATAATGTGAATACTCCCCTGAGCTCCCCTAGTTTTCTAGTTTCTGAATACTCATCTGTGTATATAAATACTGTGAATATGCCGCTGAGCTCCCCTAGTTTCCTAGTTTCTGAGTACTCACCTGTGTATATGAATACTGTGAATACTCCCCTAGTTTCTGAGTACTCAACTGTGTATATGAATACTGTGAATACTCTGCTGAGCTCCCCTAGTTTTTGAATACTCACCTGTGTATATGAATAATGTGAATACTCCGCTGAGCTCCCCTAGTTTTCTAGTTTCTAAATACTCACCTGTGTATATTAATACTGTGAAGACTCCCCTGAGCCCCCCTAGTTTCTGAATACTCACCTGTGTATATTAATACTGTGAAGACTCCCCTGAGCTCCCCTAGTTTCTGAATACTCACCTGTGTATATGAATAATGTGAATACTCCCCTGAGCTCGCCTAGTTTTCTAGTTTCTGAATACTCACCTGTGTATATTAATACTGTGAAAACTCCCCTGAGCTCCCTAGTTTTCTAGTTTCTGAATACTCACCTGTGTATATTAATACTGTGAAGACTCCCCTGAGCTCCCTAGTTTCCTAGTTTCATAATATTCACCTGTGTATATTAATACTCTGAATACTTCCCTGAGCTTCCCTAGTTTCCCTATGTGGGTCCTTTACCCCACCCCGCCAATATCAGGTGCCTAGTCCCTGGCTATCAGTTCAACTCACCAACTTGTGCAACGGCCGATGAGTGCACTAAGCATCACCTCTAGCATAATAAATCACGGCGATAGGTAAACACACAGGAGACTAGGACAATAAGGATACACCAATATGGTATCTGCAGCCAAACTCTATAGGCTGCAGATAGAATGGCTCCAGGACAGTATGTTTGCAGAAGCAGATACACCAGAATTACAGGAGACATCCACACACCATGAAGGTCAGCATAGAATGAGATCTATTACCGGCAACAGGTGTTGAACAATGTCACTACTTGAATTGAAAGGGGAGTGGTCATAAACTGTTGCAAGCTGAGATGAAACTGACCTTAACCTACCAGCAAGGAAAACTGACATTAACCCTTGCGGGTACAAAATCATTTAGTTACATTAATAAATTAACCAGATCTCTGAGCTGTCATGTCTCCTACTGACTGGAGATACTCGAGACGCCAAGTCTCTGTTCTTGCTCAGTTTTGATTGGGAGTTTAGATCATGCCTGGAGAAATCCAAAGATATTCTAATTGTGCTGAGTTGAGATTCATGACAAAACCAGCTCAGCTCCATAACTGCCTATCTGAGGGGTCAGTTGGGGGTATTATCATGGCTCTGTACATCCGTCAGCCCATTGATGTTGGATACAGTCACCGTACCGTGATGTTCTTTTCGGGCCGAGCCCTGAAGCATCTAGAATTGTCACCGATTCTCTTTGAAAAGCTTAAAATTTCCAGAACGCAGAACTTTTTAATGAGAACTCGCAGGCACTTCCTTGCACTAATGAAGGCAAACATTTCATTGGTTGTGTCAGATCTTCCATTAAAAGAATCCTCCAGGCGTGTGCTCCTTAAATATAGTGACAGTCTCACTGTAACTTATACGGCTGTAAACTGTCTGTTAACCTCACCAATTTCATTGCCCCGACACCTACAGGGCATAATGTAATCAAAAACTCTTCTCCCAGCTTTGACGCACAATGAAATCTTAACTGCCGGGGATATGAAGTGCAGACGAGTTTCATCTACTCTGGGAGTCATTATTTTATAATATCAGCTCTGTACTGACATTAGTTGCCTTTGATTTCTGGAAATGGATGATTGATGGAAAGGATCGGACACATAATACATGTAGCAGTGCTGAGGTTGCTTGTTTTAACCCTTTGAAGTTGCATCGTTTACACTTTAGCTGCAGTCCTATGTACAACCAAAGAGTTTACGTTGCTGTATTGGCGTGTGGTGGGCAAATGACAAACTACAGTAGCATGTAAAAGTTTGGGCACCCCTGGTTAAAGGGAACCTGTCACCTAATTTTAAGCCTCTACACTATCTCTAGCTGTCCCTACACCTTCCTAGCAGCTCCCTATCTATCCGTTTCTTATCTAAAGTGACCCTATTAAACATGTGTAAATTAAGTCTGAACTTACTGCAGTCCCCGTGGTTAGGGGACTGGGTAGGCGTGGCCACGCTTCCACAGCACTCCTCCATGTTGTAATGCACGCCCCGCTGGGCGGCATTATTCAGGGCCCTCTCTGCCCCCATGTCTTTGTAATCTGCCGCCATGTTTGTAGTTCTAAGCACCGGCCGGACGTCACTTCCGGCGCGGTGCATTATGGGGCCGGTCACGTGATCGGCCCTAGTGCATTATGGGGCCGATCACGTGATCGGCCCGGCTCCGCGCATGCGCAATGCGCTTACTGGAGCCGGGCCAGCGGGGCGTGCATTACAACATGGAGGAGTGCTGTGGAAGTGTGGCCACGCATACCCAGTCCCCTAACCACGGGGACTGCAGTAAGTTCAGACTTATTTTACACATGTTTAATAGGGAGACTTTAGATAAGAAAGGGAGAGATAGGGAGCTGCTAGGAAGCTGTAGGGCCAGCTAGAGATAGTGTAGGCACTTAAAATCAGGTGACAGGTTCCCTTTAAAATTACAGTTATTATGAACAGTTTAGCAAGTTGAAGTAGATGAAATGATCTCTAAAAGGCATAAAGTTACAGATGACACATTTGCTCTGTATTTTAAGTAAAAACATGATTACTATCTTTAACATTTTAAAATTAACAAAAAATTCAAATGGGCCAATGCAAAAGTTTGTGCACCCTGCATGATTAGTACCTAGTAGCAGCACCTTTTGTATCACAGCTTGCAAGCACTTTTTGTAGCAGCCAAGTGTCTTTCAATTCTTGTTTGAGGGATTTTTATCCATTCTTCCTTGGAAATGTCTTCCAGTTCTGTGAGATTCCTGGCTTGTCTTCCAGTTCTGTGAGATTCATGGCACAGCTTACAGTTCTGTGAGATTCCTGGCTTGTCTTCCAGTTCTGTGAGATTCATGGCACAGCTTACAGTTCTGTGAGATTCCTGGCTCGTCTATTAGTTCTGTAAGATTCCTGGCTTGTCTTCAAGTTCTGTGAGATTCGTGGTTCGTTTTGCAGTTCTGGGAAATTCCTGGCTTCCTTTCCACTTCTGTGAGATTCATGGCTCATCTTCCAGTTCTGTGAGATTCCTGGTTCCTTTATCAGTTCTGTGAGATTCATGGCTCATCTTCCGGGTTTATGATATTCATGGCTAATCTTCCAGTTCCATGAGATTCCTGGCTTGTGTTCCAGTTCCGTGAGATTCCTGGCTCGTCTTCCAATTCTGTAAGATTCCTTGCTCGTCTTCTAGTCCTGTGAGATTCCTGGCTCCTCCTTCCAGTTCTGTGAGATTCCTGGCTCGTCCTTCCAGTTCTGTGAGATTCCTAGCTCATCTTCCAGTTCTGTGAGATTTCTGGCTCGTCTTCCAGTTATGTGAGATTCCTGGCTCTTCTTCTAGTTCTGTGAGATTCCTGGCTCATCTTCCAGTTCTGTGAGATTTCTAACTCGTCTTCCAGTTCTGTAAGATTCCTAGCTCGTCTTCCAGTTCTGTAAGATTCCTAGGTTATCTTCCAGTTCTGTAAGATTCCTGGCTTATCTTCCAGTTCTGTAAGATTCCTGGCTCATCTTCCAGTTTTGTAAGATTCCTGGCTCGTCTTCCAGTTCTGTGAGATTCCTGGCTCGTCTTCCAGTTCTGTGAGATTCCTGGCTCGTATTACATACATTGCTCTTTTCAGGTCTAGCCACAGCAGTTTAAAATATAAAAGCTGAGCCCTGATTGGTTGCTATGGGCAACAACAAAATTGGCCTTACTATTAGACAGTTTTGATATCTAAGGGCCCTTTCACATCAGCGTTTTTCGTAATTCGCGGCAGATGCGGTGAAAAAACCGCATCTGCCGCGTTTGCCGCATAACGGTTCCACTTGCGGCACGGTTGCGGTTTTTTCCATAGGAAGTATAGGGGGACTTGCGGCAGATGCGGCAAGTGCGGTATTGCACTTGCGGCAGGTGCGGCAGAGAAAAAAAACCGCGGCTTACTGCGGTTTTTTTTCTCTGCCGCACCTGCCGCAAGTGCAATACCGCACTTGCCGCATCTGCCGCAAGTCCCCCTATACTTCCTATGGAAAAAACCGCAACCGTGCCGCAAGTGGAACCGTTATGCGGCAAACGCGGCAGATGCGGTTTTTTCACCGCATCTGCCGCGAATTACAAAAAACGCAGATGTGAAAGCACCCTTAGGCTTTGATAATTGAGGCCTTTAAGGCCTCATTTATCAAAACTGTCTTAAACTAAGACTGT
This sequence comes from Allobates femoralis, assembly GCA_033576535.1. Classification (NCBI taxonomy): domain Eukaryota; kingdom Metazoa; phylum Chordata; class Amphibia; order Anura; family Aromobatidae; genus Allobates; species Allobates femoralis. The sequence continues at coordinate 96,263,741 of JARQOC010000010.1, read as the reverse complement.
CCATAGCAAAACGTATATTTTTTAACCTGCAATATAACAATATAAGTTACTATGGGCAACAAAGATGTTAAGTTTTCAATGATTTGTTGCTACAGATTTAGGATTTTGTCTAAAAGCAAAATCGTCTTTGTTACCCATGGCAACCAATCAAATTGCAGCTTTCATTTTTCCAGAGTGAAATGTAAAATGCGAGCTGTACTGTGATTGGTTGCTATCAGCAACAAAGACGATCTTCCTTTTAGATAATTTTCTAAATCTGCTCTAATTTGTTTAGGTTGGGGCCATTTTGTAGATCTTTTTTAGAATAAAATTGCCATATCTACATAGAAACACCACCATTTCCATATTACTGCAGGCTAATATTTCATTTAGGGCTCTGGGAAAGATGGGTGACAATTCCTTTAACCCCTTTAGAGCATAGAAAGTTTCCTATATGTTTCAGGTTGCCTCCTTCCATTACTGCAAGGTCACGCACTTATCTGATCAACTGACATGTGCAGCTAACAGGTGCGAGAGGATCGGAGATCAGAGATCCACCCGAGCCTGTTAATCTATTAGATCACGCTGTCAAACTCTGACACCACAATCTAACATTTGCTGGCGGAGATAGCGTTATTCCCCACTGCCACTGGCATCCCCAATGGCGGGATGCCAGTGTGTTGCCATGACAGAGACCGGTCAGATGATGACCCCTGTTGCTGTGTTGATTTACATCTGGTGGCAGCCATTCCCAAGAGATGATCATTTCTACCGTGCATCAGTCCTGTGCAATCGCACTGTGCAGTGTTGAGGCGCCCTAAGGGGAGTAATAAAATTAAAGGGAATCTGTCATCCCCCCCCAAGGCCTATGAAGGTAAAAGAGCCACCTTCAGCAGCAGTAAGGCTGCATTCTGTGAAGGTGGCTCTTAGGTGTATAGGTACACTGAAATAATCTCTTTTATAGATTTGCATCCATACCTCTACTGAGACCGGTAGGTAACTTCTCTCCCCAAGTCTCAACTGCCTCACCCCAGCCCCGCAGTGTGAATACACCATAACACACTGCAGGGGCGGGATCTGGGGTCTCCGCTTTACGCAGGTTCAATGTGAGGAGATCATGTGATCTCAGTTGTCGGGCAGCACACACTGCGCATGCCTGAGAAACGATTGCAAAGCGCAGGCGCCGGGGACGTGAGGAACAGAGAGGAGGCAGCACCCGGGGGACAGAGGGGGGATGATGGACAGCAGCGAGACAGTTGAGACTAGGGGAGAGAACACACCTACCGGTCTCAGTAGAGGTATGGAGGCAGATTTATAAAAGAGATTATTTCAGTGTACCTGGGATAATACACATAAGAGCCTCCTTCACAGAATGCAGCCTTACTGCTGCTGAAGGTGGCTCTTTTACTTTCATAGGCCCTGGGGGGTTGACAGGTTCCCTTTAATATAAAGTGAAAAAAAAAGTTTTAAAAATATGATAAAATTAAAAAAAGCATAAAAGTTCAAATCACCCCTCCTTTTGCCCTATTAAAAATAAAAAAAAAACACTTGCTTGGCATCAGAATAGCCCGATCCATTAAAATATAAAATAAATTAATCTGATCGGAAAACAAGTCAAAACACCAACATTTCAATTTTTGGGTCGATGCATCATTGCAATAAAATGCAATAACAAGTGATCAAAACATTCTATCTACCCGAAAATGGTATCATTAAATACTTCAGATCAAGATGCAAAAATTAAGCTGTCACAAAGCTCGAGATCCCGAAAAATAAGAACACTACGGGTCACGGAAAATGGTGACAAAAGGGCATTTTTTAAAAAAAAAACTTCTACATTTTTTTTCACCACTTACGTAACAGTAACAGTATACATGTTTGGTATCTACAAACTTGTACCGACCCGAAGCATCATAACGACACATCAGTATTACCATATAGTGAACGAAAGTATAAGTCGTCACAAGTAAAAACAAGCCTCATATGTCTAAGTTGATGGAAAAATAAAAATGTCATGGCTCTTGGAAGAAGGGGAGGGAAAACCAAAAACGGAAATACGCCATATGTTGATAGATGTTTTTACTTAGTTTTTCATATACAACTGAATAGTAGTGACTTGGGATGATGGTAGAGCTCACATCGAATGTTTGTATTCTTTCTGGATAGCGGTGTTACGTTCTTCCTCTGAGTTTCAGTCGGCGCTCCTTCGTCCCGTCTTTTACATACTTGTCACATTCATCGTTTTGTGAGAAAAAAATGGAAAATCAGATAATTTCGGAATCGAAAAAAAAAAAGAGTTTGCAGTAATAATGTTTGCCGAGTGGAGATGTGACATGGGTCCGGCACTGCCGCCTCTCTATGGAGGTGTAGATGAAGGTCACCCTAGGTGGCGTGTGCAGTAATTACCCATTATCCCGGGGTCTGTGAGGCCATACTCTGTACTAAAGATGTGGAGCAGATTGTCACATTCATCACATTACTGGCTGTACTCCTATCAGTGTGTGCAGCTCCGGCACAAGACATGGATTAAACAGGAATAGAACAAAATCCTGCTATTTTTTTCATTTATAACAAGATGTAGCAGAGCCGAGTTGGTTGGCGGTGGTTTTTTTTCAGCACTGAAAGTAAAATTACTTAAAGGAGTTATGCCATGAACAATTGTGATTTTAATAAATAGATCTTAAGGTACCGTCACACGGCGCAATCTCGGCTGGCGATGTGTGGCAATATGACGTGGGCGCTCACGTTTTTCGTGCCCGCCTCAGATCGCCGATGGCGGCATCAAACTCCGCAATGTCGCCCTGAACCTAAGATGAAGTGTCGCTCCGGAAATCGCCTCACCTATAGCGGAAGCAATCTTGCCTCATTCCATCGCCGCTTCACACGCCGCAATCTCAAAGGCAATGTGGGCGTACATGTTCAGAGCGGCGAGGAGATAGGCGTGCCACAGTGGTTTACACCGCGCCCCATACATGCTCATTGGACAACACAACTGCGTATACGATTGGTCAGCCTGCTCTGGAAGGCTGGCTAATACATGACGCCATTGTCTATCGGAGTTTGTCACAAATACACGCTCGTGTCATCAATTGTGGCTCCTGCAACACACACACTGGCCCATGGCACGCATCTACGATGTATAGGCCAACATCTGAGCTGTCATGTGTGGCACTTATACTCCACACAGCGCAACTTAATACACGCGGACAACATAGCTTGCGCTATTCTATGGCGCGGGTAATTGCACTGAGTTTGCAGACGGTTGTGTAGCTGAAGATGTGTGTGGTGCTGAACGGACAGCTCTTCAAATATGGCGCGGTGTCAACTGACAGCCAATGGTAACATAGTAGTCCACAGCAATCATCTCAGACAGGGCGCAGACTCCAGCACGCAGAGACACGCCTACGGGAAATCATAAATATCGCTGTTTCCATCACTATCGCCCTGTCACGCACAACACAACACAGAAAAATTGCCTTGATCCTCGGCTGTAATGTCTGTATACTCTTATATTCTGTGATCCCCGGCTGTAATATCTGTATACTCCTATATTCTGTGATCCCCGGCTGTAATGTCTGTATACTCCTATATTCTGTGATCCCCGGCTGTAATGTCTGTATACTCTTTTATCCTGTGATCCCTGGCTGTAATGTCTGTATACTCTTATATTCTGTGATCCCTGGCTGTAATTTCTGTATACTCTTATATTCTGTGATCCCCGGCTGTAATGTCTGTATACTGTTATATTCTGTGATCCCCGGCTGTAATGTCTGTATACTCTCATATTCTGTGATCCCCGGCTGTAATGTCTGTATACTGTTATATTCTATGATCCCCAGCTGTAATGTCTGTAAACTCTTATATTCTGTGATCCCCGCTGTAATGTCTGTATACTCTTATATTCTGTGATCCCTGACTGTAATGTCTGTATACTCTCTTAATTCCCCCTGCCCAGGATCTGTGGCATATCCCACCTGTTCCTGCATGGTCGGACACATCTATTACACAGGGGCACATTTATAAGAATATCTCAGGACAGGAACATTATTGTTCTTATTATTATTCTAAGATCTATTAATTAAAATGTACAATTGTCTGTGGCACAACACTTTTAAATTCAAATGCAAACTAGAAACCCGGAATTGAAAAGCGCTAGCAGGAGCCACAACGACGTCTACATAGAGTCACCTGAGGCCTCGGGACTGATGGGACCGCACACAGTATCTAGCCTTCCTGTCTGAATTTATATATGTATATATATACTGTATATGCACATTTTTTCCTGAAGCTGAGAGTGCAATCAAGTGGCCACAAACTAAAAGGAAGATTCTCGCTCGGCATTTTTAATATTCAATTTGAAAAGGGTTTCTATAAAAAGCTGCGAAACGCGGCAGATAGAGGATTCTCTCAAAGAGAAATGTCACAGAGAATCGAGAGCCACCATTTGACGAGGTGCAGGATGAAGACTGTGTCTAAGGATGAGATAACACTATCAGCCTTACCTTTGCTTCAATGGCTCTTGGTAATTTAGAGAGAAAGAAGATGACAGCGGAATGAGAATGGCAGGCTTGTCGTGGTGTAGACCACCTAGAAGAGCACAGTCTGGGTGTAGACCACCTACTGGAACACAGGCTTCACGCTCACCCAACCAAGACCTTTCCTAAAACTGTTTAGTCTAAAGAACCATCTGCACACTCACACAGCTGATAGAAAAGACAGAATGTTTATAGCACATAGTCTACAGATAGTGTAAACCTCAATGTATACGCTCTTTACAAGAAGTAATGCAGTGTCCAGACCCATGCTGTAAAAATGAGATTGGCCTTATTTCTCATGGCACACCACTGATTAGTTTAAAAGGGTTTCTATTAAAGTGCAAGGATATTAAACCAAGAGCAAAGTATTGAATGCACTAAGAACTAGTGATGAGCAAATAGTAAAATATTTCGGTTTCGGATTATTCTAACCAAATACTTAATATTCATCTTGAATACTCAAACTAATGCAAGTCAATGGAAAACGCTAATTGTTTTACAGCTTACTTCCCCCAGGAAGCCTCCCTATACTAACTGCAGACCCGATGGAGACAAGATGGCATTCACAGGTCCTATATAGACCCCATGGAGCAATGCGGCATGCCAATCACAGTAATGCCAGTAGCAAAGATGGCTACTGCATTACCATGATTAACAGGCAATCCCAGCATGTTTAGTGACTAAACATCAGGCACCCAACGTGGGGTGGAGACACTCGAATCTCATGAAGCGAGGACCAAAATACTTGGCGAGTAACTCATATCTTGAATATCTTAATATTTGAGCTGAAAATGAATAGTGTTAAGTGTATTTGCTCATCAGTAAATATTGTATAAGTAGATTTGATTGATTTAATGGTGTATTATATGCAGGGGAGGGCTATTTTTTTCATGGCACACCCCTGCTTAGATAAACTGTCTTCTAGTAAATCTGGTCTCAGGTTGTAGGTAGTAATGGGTGAACCTGCCAATGCTCGGGATTGGCGGACACACCCGGACTTTTTGTAAAGTTTGGGGCCGGACGTGACTCGAACTTGAGTCCAAACTCCAATCTCAGACTTTACAGTTATGGGAGGAGTTGAGGAGGCTGTAAAAGAAACCACTATTAAAAAACATCATCTTTATAATTACCAGGTCCTGACGTCCCACATCCTACCGTCCCGCCACATCCACTTCCGGGTCTGCTCATTAGCTTCTGGAGATATTCACTGTATTGGCTTCAACAGCCAATCTCAGATGCTTTCACACAGAATGAGCGTCTGTGATTGTCTGTTAGGGTAATTTGCCATCGGCCCATACATTCTAGTATGGTAGAATGTATTCACTGGTTTCAGCTTACTCCAGCAGGCAATCACATATGTCCATTCCCTTTGACAGCATTTGTGATTGGCAGTTGGGTCCATCACATATATAGTAGTGTAAAAATAAATAAATAATTTTAAAAAATGACATAGCACTGTACGGTATTTTTAATTCTCAGTGCTGATAAAATGGACATCTATGGGCTTCTACCCCCAGCTGCCTGGCTTTACCTTTGCTGGCAATGAAAATACAGAGAAGCCCATTATTTTTTTTTTAATTATTTAAATAAATTTGAAAAAACAATTATGGGCTTCTCTGTATTTTGATTACCATCCAAGGTAAAGCCAGGCAGCAGGGGGCTAAAATTCTCAGTGTGGTAAGGCCTTAAGTGTACTGGGCCCCCCTTGCTGAAAACTGCAGCCTGCAGCAGCCTCAGGAAATGATGCATTCATCTTTGTGCCATTTCAAGGTGCTTTACTCAGATCATCCAGTGGCCCTAGTGGTGGGTGGCATGCTGGGTAATAATGGGGTTATTACCAGTAATGCAAACAGTATAGCTCTGGTGTGGTCTAAGCAACTGGGATGGCTCATCATAATCACTAATTTTCGTGTTCCTTTCATGGGCCTTTTCAGTCTGTCAGCACACTAGTTACGATCCAGTGGCCATGAGCTTTCAGTAGGTGGCCTGCGGGGTCCCCTAACCCTAATACGATGGCCTTCTTTTCAATGCGCTGGGGGTTGGATCACGGGACATAAAGATCCCACACTCTGCCGGGGTTTGTGGTTGGAACATAGAGCTTCCTGGCCACTTCAGCAGAGTCAGCACTCTGGTTCTGTCCCTGTCCCTCGGTGTCTTGCTGACTCGAGCACTCCTTGGACTCCTTCTGTCTTTCACCACGGTCTACAGCCCGGGACCCAGGCAAGCCTCATAGTGGCACATAGTGGTCCTTGTTCTTTCAGTCCTGCATGATGGTGTTCTCACTTCTCCTACTGACTGAACTTCACTCCTTCACCTCCATTGGTTGACTGGTCTCTCTGAACTTGGTGTTGTGTCCTTTTGTTACCTCCCCTAACCGGGTTGTGTCCTAACTTCCCACCCTCCACTTGTGTCCTCCCATTGCTGGGCATAGAATCCCTAGTCTTGTGATTGGAGTGTGTTGGGTGTGTTTGAGGTGACCGACTTACCAATCGCGGCTGCTGCGCCATCTACTGGTGACCATTTTGCAGGGGTGCCACACATGTTAAATAAGAAAAATGTAGTCAATGGAGGCAACGATGAATGAGCTAAATGACTAAATTAGAACAATTACAACTTTCCGGTCTGTTGGCTCAGTAGCAGCTATAGGTGACAGATGAGCAGGTTTCTTTTAAAGGGCTGTAGGATATGTTGTCAGTGTAGAAATATCGGAGGTGAGTGATAAGTTTAGGTTTGTTTTATTCCGCTCTTTTTTTCCTTCACTTCCTATAATTGGTTTGGCCTTTCTACAGAGTTCATCGCAGCTTGAAAGTGACACAGAAACATAGAAAGTGCCATTTCATGCTGCAGAAGTTTGAGACTCGAACACCGCTGATAAAATGTTCGTGTGTCAGCTCCTCGTTCCCTGTCGTGCTCCCCTCGGATTTACATTGTACTAAACTGAGCATAAAGGACTCACATCCCGAGAGTTTGACACATAGGAAGGATGTGGAGCCGGCAAAACGCTCAATCCACAATCACTCCAACATTTATTGTCACCGCCATGTTTATTGCAAGGAGGTGAAAGATCACTAAATATTGACCGTCCTCACCTCCTCCTAGAGTAGAATTAAAGATTTATGATTCAGCCAGAGAAGTGTTATTACAATTCTAGAAGAACGCTCTGCAAAATATAAGTTATCAATGTGCGTATCCCTCTATCTCATACCTAGGTATCGATTAGTTACATGTACTTTTCTATCTATCTATCTATCTATCTATCTATCTATCTATCTATCTATCTATCTATCTATCATAAAAGCAGCTTTATTGTCAGGACTAAATACACCTTAGTTTTGCCAAAGCAAGTGTACAATAGGGAATAGGGATAGGGACTGTGGGGATTATGGGTAGGGACTCTAGAAACCATGGAATGGCAGTCTGGAAGACTTGGCAACTAAAGTAGGAGGTGAGCTGACTGCTTTGCTTTTTTACATGGATGGGAGTAGGTCCAGGATGAGGCTATAAGAACAATGGATGGGGCAGATCCAGGGTGGGGACTATAAGAACAATGGATGGGGCAGATATAGGGTGGGGACTATAAGAACAATGGTTGGGGCAGACCCAGGGTAGTGGCTATAAGATCAATGGATAGGGCAGATCCAGGGTGGAGGCTATAAGAACAATGGATGGGGCAGATCCAGGGTGGAGGCGATAAGAACAATGGATGGGGCAGATCCGGGGGGAGGGCTATAAGAACAAAGGATGGGGGCAGATCTAAGGTGGGGGTTATAATAACAATGGATTGAACAGATCCAGGATGGGGGCTATAAGAACAATGAATGAGGCAAATCCTGGATGGGGGCTATAAGAACAATGAATGGAGTAGATCCAGGGTGGGGGCTTTAAGAACAATGGATGGGGGTAGGTCCAGAGTTGTGATAATAAGAACAATGGATGGGGCAGATCCAGGGTGGAGGCTATAAGAACAATCAATGGAGCAGATCCAGGGTAGAGGCTATAAGAACAATGGATGGGGCAGATCCAGGGTGGGGACTATAAGAACAATGGATGGGGCAGATCCAGAGTGGGGGCTATAAGAACAATGGATGGGGCAGATCCAGGGTGGAGGCTATAAGAACAATGGATGGGGCAGATCCAGAGTGGGGGCTATAAGAACAATGGATGGGGCAGATCCAGAGTGGGGACTATAAGAACAATGGATGGGGGAGATCCAGGGTGGGGGCTATAAGAACAATGGATGAGATATCAATGGATGGATATTATCTATCCATCAATTATCTATCTATCCATCAATATTTCTATATATATATTTTATCAGTCTATATATTTATATATTTATTATCTATCTGTCTATCTGTTGATCTATCTATCCATCCATCTATTATCTATCTATTTATCTATCTATCTATCTATCTATCTATCATGCTATTGAAAATCTCCATTTTAAAATTGACATAAAGTAATATGCCTTTAATATTTTTCTACTATTTCAGCCTTGATCCCTGCCAGTAATTTTGAGAGCCTTGGGATAATGGATTAATGAACAATAGTAAATTTGAGTCGTCCATTAGTTCCTCATGGACATGTTACCAATATGTTTCCATTTCTGTCTTGAAACCACTTTAGCATCGGATGCCGGTGCAGCATTATATCCATAGGGAAGAGGGTTAATAATAATACCAAAATATACAGAGAGTAATGAAACCCCCCCAACCGCAGAGATCTGAATGATGAGCATCCGATAATGATCAAATACCAATGTATTAACTATAATGGGTATTTTTTTTAGAAAACCCACAGAAACCCTAAAGTATTAATCTGTGAGTAGTGTGGACAATGTGCTTTTACAATGGGGTTAAAACTATAAAACTTTGTAAACCGGTCCTGACTGCAGCTGGTGTGAGGACTGGTGCAGTAATTTCATGGGTCTCTTTACAAACACCATAGAAATCATACAGGTAAAGAAGACATGGCCCCATCTTCACTGCATATCAATCTAGTCTTTTTAACTATTCAAGAAAACACCCACATAGAAGAGTTTGGAAGTCCAATGGGGGTCTGTCACGCTAGTGATGGTTTTGTAGCAGGGTGTCACGCATAGGAAGCATAATTAATCACATTCACTCAGTTGCCACACCTCTACCCAGCCGGTTCCTGTACAGACTAGTACTCCGACTGCACAGTCCTTAAACACACCTTCACAGACTGGAATATCCATAGCTGTAGGAATAGATGATGAGTGCTTGGGATTCGCTTCCTAATTGGCCATCAAGTGTTTTCTATACCTCCTAAGGAACCAGGGATAAGGTTTCTAAGGGCAGCAACTGCAAAAGGGCAAACATACAGAGGCAGGTAATACCTACATGATAGTGTGGTAGTAGGGATACTGTACATCTGAGCTGTCCCTACAGCTAGGAAACCCTAGGTTAATCCCTGTCCCCAAAATTACTTTACTAAATTCCTGGATAGGCTTTACCTAGATGTTCCCCTTTCTCCAAGAGAGTGAAAGGGCTGGAGAGCAAAGAATAACAGAGAATCCAGGCACGGCAACAGGTATAGCTGCCTTCCAGAAGATCCCCAAATAGAAGCATTGCTGCCTCAAGATCAACGACACCTACACTGAAGAACAGCCAGCTTTATGACAAAAAAGTGCATGAGTTCTATCACCAACATGGAATGAGGTCAGAGGTGGGTAGACATAGTGGAAGGAGATGGTAACTACATACTACAGCTGAAGTCTAAGAGAGTGCTTTTCCGGCAGTGAAAAGGTCCTTAATCCCTTCAGCATGGAAGAGCAAGCACATAGGTAAAACTCTTAGGTAAGCTCTGCAGTAAAGCCTGCAATTAATCAACTGCTGAGACCTTCTGACCTCACGTCCCCCAGAGGTAACAACAAGACATGTCACTCATGGCAGGATCCCAGTGGTCAGGCATGTTGGTATGTTATCATCAACACTGGGGTCTTATTTCCTGGTTCAACAAAGAGCTCTGTAGCTCGAGAGCCCCACGTGAATGGAGTGCCGGTCAATCATGAGCACATTCACTCCATTCATTCTTGTAGGAAAAGACAAGCCAAGTGTAGCACTTGGCTATCTTGGGGGTCCAAATTAACAATGTATGGATCACCCACCAATACATTTACAAAGGGGCTCTTCAGAACTTCAGTCATCAGAATTGGTGGAGGTCCAAGCAGACATATCTTTAGTGATTCCAATAGATAGGTGATAACTTCCAAACTTGAGATTAACCCTTTATGGACCACACCTTCTCCGCTAAAAAGACTAGATTGATTTACATACAGAAAACAAGATTCCAATTCAGGTGTAGACACCCTTGTCAACTTCTTGGTAGGGTTGACAAGTGACTTCAGTCCAAGCGTCTACAGAACCTGTATCTGGGTCCATGTGGATGACTTTGGTGGCTTTCCCTCTAAGGCTTTGCATTGTGAATTCTATTGTAATGTAGTGCTGTAGAAGGACACTGAATTAAAGCTTCTTTGCAATATCTGTTGTATGGTGTACACCAGGAGTTAACGTGGTTTATCGCCCAGGTGTCTAATATTCTTCTGGAGAACATATCTGTGTAGTCTGCACTACAAAAGCAGTGGAGCCTGCGATACGGGTGTCAGCCAACCTCAGCAAAAGTTTCCAACTTGAGGAGAAACTCTAGTTAGGAGTTCATGGTTGTTTTTTCCTATCATTAGTACTAAGTACTGTGCACTTGGTCACCTCATTAGGCTGTGGATTCAGCACTGAAGTATGGGCCATTTCTTAAAAATATGGGTGGCTTTGTTACAGTTCTTACTTTAGTAAAATGATGAATAACCTGAAAATGGAAAAGTAATAAAAGAGGTAGATGTATATAAGGATAAATCGAGTCTTCATTCAGTGACTTGTCCTCACCAAGCAGAAGGTCATGGTCTCTGAGAATGGATACAATGAAACCGCTCATACAATGAAATCAGTGCCCATCTCTAAATGCCATTTTGCTTTTTTTTATCTAAATGGATACAAAGTTATGCATTAAGTTGTAAGTACAGATGTGCTCCTTCTATTCTTTTTCGTTCTCCATATATACCAAAATAAATCATGTAAAGTGAACCAGTTTCTTTAACAAAAAAACCCACATGATTTTGCAGTATACTCTTTTAGAAGATGTTTGTTCTATGTGTATCTAAATGGGGCCACCCAGTGGTTAGGATGTTGGTTGCAGCATTTTGAAGCTATTTCTAGTATGATGCATTAAAGGGGTGGTCCAAAGGCAAAAGCAAACTTCAGAGCAGTGAGGGACAGAGGGGCAGATCAGCCCCTAAAATGAACATCATGACGACACTTCGTTTCAGGAAGGGGTCAATGGCTGCGGGCACTGCCACATATATGGCCCCTTGATGATGATTCTTTTGAGCACTACTCCTGATGACAATTCATCTGAGCACTGCCCACTGATGACGATTCATTTGAGCACTGTCCCCAGTTGATTCGTTTGAGCACTGTCCCCAGGATGACTGTTCATTTGAGCACTGCCCCCTGATGGTGTTTCGTTTGAGCACTGACCACAATGATGATTCATTTGAGCACTGGCCCTTAATTATGATTCATTTGAGCACTGGCCCCTGAATACGTTTTGTTTGAGCACTCCCCCTGATGATGATTCATTTGAACACTGCCCCCTGATTACATTTTGTTTGAGCTCTGCCCCCTGATGATGATTCATTTGAGCACTGCCCCATGATGATGATTCATTTGAGCACTGCCCTCTGATGATGATTCATTTGAGTACTGCCCCTAATTACAATTTGTTTGAGCACTGCCCTTGATGACAATTTGTTTTGAGCCCTGCCCCCTGATGATGATTCATTTGAGCACTGCCCCTAATAACAATTTGTTTTGAGCCCTGTCCCTGATGACGATTCATTTGAGCATTGCCCCTGATAACAATTTGTTTGAGCACGGCCCCATTGATGATTTTTTTGAACAGTGCCCCCTGTTGATGATTCATTTGGGCAGTGCCCCCTGATGATGATTCGTCTGAGCTGTGACCCCTGATGACGATTTATTTGAGCACCACCCCCTGTTGATGATTCATTTTTGCACTGACCCCTGATGACGATTTGTCTGAGATCTGACCCCTGATGATGATTTATCTGAGCTCTGCCCTGATGAGGATTCGTCTGAGCCCTGACCCCTGATTACGATTCGTCTGAGCTCTGACCCCTCATGACGATTCGTCTGAGTTCTGACCCCTGATGACGATTCGTCTGAGTTCTGACCCCTGCTGACGATTCATCTGAGCTCTGACCCCTGATGACGATTCGTCTGAGCTCTGATCCCTGATGACGATTCGTTTGAGCTCTGACCCCTGATGGCGATTCGTCTGAGCTCTGACCCCTGATGGCGATTTGTTTGAGCTCTGACCCCTGATGATTCGTCTGAGCTCTGATCCCTGATGACGATTCGTTTGAGCTCTGACCCCTGATGGCGATGCGTCTGAGCTCTGACCCCTGATGACGATTTGTTTGAGCTCTGACCCCTGATGATGATTCGTCTGAGCTCTGACCCCTGATGACGATTTGTTTGAGCTCTGACCCCTGATGATGATTCGTCTGAGCTCTGACCCCTGATGATGATTCATCTGAGCTCTGACCCCTGATGTCGATTTGTTTGAGCTCTGACCCCTGATGACGATTCGTCTGAGTTCTGACCCCTGATGATGATTCATTTGAGCATTCCAACATACCCTGGGATTCTCAAACAAATCGTCATCAGATAGGAACTAGACATAACAATAGAATAGCAGTTAGATAGTGAAGTAAGGGAATGGTAGGGAATTTTTAATACATGTATATCAGATAATAGCTTAGATTATAGCATCAAATAGACAGGGATTTAAATGGAATTTACTTTTACCTACAGAATACCTCATTAACGTATTAATTTTGTGTTGTTGCAAAGTCAAGTACTTATTTAAACTCAAGAAAAGACTAGGGTGGACATGTTTATAATGTTCCTTCGTTTTGCTGTTACTGATCTCGAAAAGAGGCAGAGGGAGAAGACAGTAGGACAACATTCAGCTCCCGCTCACGTGAGTATATAACTTGGACAAGTGCTATCCGATGTTTTGTTGGCATTAGAAAAAAGTGCAGCATGATGCATGTGGCAGCGCAGACTGTACGGCGTGCAGCCATTCAAGTCTATGGGTGCGTGGAAATCATCAGACTGCACTGGGAGGACATCTGAGATTGGTCTGATTTCCTGCGGAGTCACAGAATGGAAAAGATAGAGATATTTTGTTCTACATCTTCTCCTCACATGTGATACGATTCTCTCCTATGAAAGAATCACACTAAGCTGACTCTTGGATCAGTGTCATTTGCAAACTTGGCCCAATTCTCTCGCAGGAGTGAATCTACAGTTGTGTTATCCCGGCCATAAACTACACAAGTTTGTATGTAGCTCGCTCCATTGGAAACAAATAGGTTCACATAGAAACTGTGGATATAAAACCATAGGATATCATCTCAATCAAGACTACAAAGTTGACATTCCTGCTAGTGGGCATAATGTTTGGTCCCTCTTTTCCAGCACCCTGCCGGATCACGTGGTTTACATCATACACAGCATTTTCCCCTGCTCACTTGTTTTTACTACATACAATAACACAACATGGATCACACATTGAACTATTATGTTAAGCATAATTTAAACATTTTGGTTAACATTTTGATCATAATTTTCCATGAAATGAAGGAATGAGGGAGCACTCACAACATACAAATGTTCTTTTATTGTGTCTTCAAACACAACACACTCAGCGAGACCGGGTGGCAGGAAAAGGGGAGGATGCAGAGAACCTCCTGACCACAGCTGTTTCGCACAGCAATGCACTTCAACGGGTCGAAGATCCTGTCAAGTATGCTATGTTTGAAGTCATGTATAGTACAATGGTCATGTCGGTAGGTGCCCCCTCATTTCTTTTATTTCTCAGACAGTTTCAGTGATTTTGGATTCATCAGAGGGTTGATCACGACCCTATGTAAGAGCATGGTAATCTGCACTTGTCAGTATTAATCAGTGTTAATATCAGAGTGGATACAGGAGATGTTTTGGTGCAGGGCCTTTTCTTTGTACTATGGGGATTTTGATTGCTATTTATGAACCCACTGCCACATCAATGCAAGTCTCTCAGTGGATCCCACAACTCTCAGGCGTAGCGACGTGTGGCGATCACCAACGCAGCGACACCTTGTCATCAGTTGGGGAAAACCAACAGCACCCATGCTGTAAGTCAAAGTCTTCACGACACCAGGTCACACCCCTGACAGGTACAGCAGGAAGGTGATTTTTTTAGATCTGTTTACTTGGTGTTGGTGCTGCATAGGGGCCATTGTTGCCTTGGTGTTGTCATTGAAACTTCTATCTTGGAAGAGCTGATTTGAAGTGAGAAACACAGGATCTCTTGATCTGCCAATGTTGATCCAATTAATAGCAATGCATTGGGGACAAAAATACATAGCCATTGTTTGTCAGTGTACAAGGCTTGTCTGTTTTTTGGGATGCCCAGATCAAGTATTTATTACAACCACAAAACAATAGGGAAGGCTTGGTGTGTTATCTGAAAGACTTGTAAGTTTGGATTTTGCTGAATCTCTTCAAAGATAACAACTAGTTAGTAGAGATGGGCGAACTGCTTGTTTTTCTCCGGGTTCGTGACCGTCGTTGCCCTGTTAAAGCATGTAAAGAGTTAATGCACCTGATATACTTACTGGGTCCGCATTCTCTCTTCTGGTGTGACCTGCATTGCGTCACTTCCGGGCTGCCACTTATCTTCTGGGCGTGTGTGATTGGCTGTTGGAGCCAGTCACATGACTATTCTCCGGAAACCCGGAAGTGATGCAGCACTGCCGCACAGCTGAACTAAATAATGTGGACCCGGTAAGTATAATGAGGACTCTTTACTTGCCGTATCAGAGCCACCTCGGTCACAAACCCGAAAAGTTCGCCTATCCCTACTAGTTAGAACTAACCTTCAATGTAGCGACACAAAGCCAAATAAGCTGTCACTGCTTTTTCTGAATATCACTGAAAAATTTAATACAAAACACAAAGTAATCAAAGATATATAAATTACTTAAATGATAACACAAGGTATACAATATTAACCAAAACACTGCTGTGCCTGTAGGAAGATGTGACCTAAAGCAGTTTTGCTGTGGTTGTTTTCTATGCACGGAACTATACCTGACAGGTTGGGGATCCACTGAGGGATTCGTCATGACGTGGCAGTGGGATTGTACATTTTGATTTAAATGGTTACTAAGAATATCGTTCAGATTTGTACATTTTGCTTAGCCGCAATAGATCAGTGTATAACATTTGTAAGTGCAGTTCATGTCTCTTTCTACAGTTATTGTATGGGGACACATTTAGGATTTGGTGCAGATAATTCTGCACCATTTGTGCACCTCTTGGCAGAAAAAATGCAGCTGCAAAAACATGCATTTTTGCCACATTTTTGGTGCGTTTTTGCCGTTTGATTTTGAGGTACATTTTCCCATTAATTAGAATAGGTTAAATATATAGCAAAAAATGCTGCAAGACATCTAAGGCCCCTGTCACACTAGCGTTTTTCGCAAATTGCGGCAGATCCGGCACGTGCAGCAGTTGCGGCCGTGAAAAAAACGCTGCTGACCGCAGTTTTTTTGCGGCCGCAGGTGCCGAAACCGTAGTTATACCGCACTTGCCGCACCTGCCGCCAGCCCCATAGACAATGCATGGGGCTGACTACAAGAGCGGCCGTTAGGCGGCACATGCGGCAGATGCGTTTTGTTGGTCCCGATCCGCTGGATCCGGACCAAAACACCATTGTGATAGGGGCTGTACAGATACATATCTGCACCAAATCTACAAGGAGAAAATACCCAACTGTGCAGAAGACTTCAGGCTTCTCATTGGTTTTGTGACAAATCGGAACTGAAAAATGCATCAAAATCGCAATAAACATGCAACATCTGCACACAGCCGTATGGCATAATTTTCTCAACGCACGTTTCACCATAAGTGACATCTCTAAAGCTTGGATAAATCAGTGCACATGCTGTCACACTCGGACATGCAAAATGTCGGCGTACAATTCATCACAGAGGGTGCAGTGGGATAGTATAGGGAGAGGAAGGCTCTAGCAGTAGGGAGCGGTGGGCTGCACACCTCCTGACATTAACCTGTGTCTGCCCTGGAGTTGCCTTAGCACCCTATAGGGTGTTCCTCCCCGCACACCACCATCACATGCCTCATCCCTGGCTGACAACTCTACTCACCTTGTCTAGTGCCAAGGCCAATGAGTGCACTAGACTGCACTACTGATGTAATAAGACTTGTGGACAAGTAATCAGACAGGAGAAATAGACAATAAAGATACAACAAACCTGAGAGTAGCAGCCAGATGCCATAAGCTGAAAACGTTCCACTCCAGATAGTAGGTCTCTAGCAACAACAACAGAAGACCTTCTTACTTCAGGAGTGGTCAGCATTGATTGAATCTATAACCGTCAACAGTTTTTGTACCATGTTACTACTATAAAGGAGATGGGAGTGGTCATAAACGTCTGCAACCTGAGATTAAACTGTTCTACAGCTACCAGCAAGGAAAACATACATTAACTCTTGCTGGTACAAAATAAATGAATCAAGATTTGTGAAGTCTCGCGAGACTTCAGCACTGTTCAATGCACCACGGTCACCCGCTCCACTGCGCTGGTGTGAATGCGGCTGTCACTCACCGCGCAGGCCAGAGGAGGGGTGGGAAATTTGAAAACTGCTGGGCAGGTTTAACAGCCTGGAAGGGTGGCGAGGAAACCATCCAACCGGTCTAAACAAGATCCCTCTGGTCTCAGTAGGAGGCCAGCTCTGGTCCTAATGAAAGCTCATATTTCAGGTATGAGGGGCCACTCTGGGCACATACAGGGGTTACTGGAATCACATTTACATCATGTAAATGCTGGTGGGCATAGTCTAAAATGCCCTGGGGGGGTGACAGGTTCCCTTTAATTAGTTTCCACCATTGAGTTATTTAGCACAAGAACTTATATTTTAAGAATCTTCCAGTTCAATAACCTAAGAAGTGATTTCGTGGGCAGGGAAACATTTCCATGGCATCCATGGTTATGACGCCGGAGAGAAAGGGAGCTCAGCTGTTAGTGTTTTGAGATAAGGCGTAAGCCTGCGCTATTTCCGCGGAGGGAGGAATTGATTAACAGCACCACACTTCATTAACATTGCTGTTTCTCAATCATAATAATTGTGCCTCTTTCTGAAAACATCGAGTGTAACTGGTTTTATTTCAAGCAAATCAATCTAATGTGTTGAAATTTACATAATTCCCCCTCATTGCATTTATCAGGCGACATACTTTTAAATTACATTGTCTGCATAATCTGTAATCAATGTGTTAAGAGCACAAAGTTTATTCATTCGCTTTGGCTTGTGTTGGGATATTATCATAATATGCTGCCGTTTCCATTTTTTGTTCTGTGCCCATTATGCCACTTTATTATGACCCTTTTTACATGGCGTTCAATATTACAACAAACCACCCCGAGCCTCTCATGCCGGGTGTGCGGCAGCTATTTGTTTATGTAGTCCTATAACGTCTCCAACTGGGTAAGAGATGGAAATAATGTAGTACAAAAGCATTGGAAATAAACATATGAAAATACAGTGTTTTAAGAATTACCTAGTTTATAAAACACATTTTCCAATATTTTTTGGAGAGTGGCAATTTAAAAGGAAATTTATATTATTAGAAGAAGCTTAAAGGGTCAGTAAAGAACGATGCCCTCTCTGTAGGACCCAACATGTTTGTGAAGAGCGTATACAAGCTATTGAGTGTAACGCGTTCCCCAGCAGAATAGAGGTACACCCAGAAATAAGATTAAACCTGTCACTAAAAAAAATCAGATCAATATCTTGTAAAAATCCCTAAGCTTCCCTGATTCTGATATTCTTTTCCGTTTGTTCCTACAGGGCTCTGTTACAGAGATATTCACATTTGTATCTTTTGGAGCACAGCACATGAAATCTCTTGTTTGCTCTAGGACTGTCATACTGTAGAGAGATCAGCTTTATTCTAGGACTGTCACACTGTAGGGGGATCAGCTTTATTCTAGGGCTGTCATTCTGTAGAGGGATCAGCTTTATTCTAGGGCTGTCACACTGTAGAGAGATCAGCTTATTTCTAGGGCTGTCACACTGTAGGGGGATCAGCTTTATTCTAGGGCTGTCATACTGTAAAGGGATCAGTTTTATTCTAGGGCTGTCACACTGTTGAGGGATCAGCTTTATTCTAGGGCTGTCATACTGTAGAGGGATCAGTTTTATTCTAGGGCTGTCACACTGTTGAGGGATCAGTGTTATTCTCATTTCCACAAGGAAAGACTAGAAGCAATTGGATGAAACTGAATAGCAGGGGACACAGATTAGATATTGGAAAAAAAACATTTTGACAGTGAGGATGATCAATAAGTGGAACAGGCTGGCATGAGATATGGTAAGTTCACCTTCAATGGAAGTCTTCAAACAGAGGCTGGATATACATCTGCGGGAGATGATTTAGTGAATCCTGCTTTGAGCAGGGGGTTGGACCAGATGACCAGGAGGTCCCTTCACACTCTACCTTTCTATGATTCTAATCCAACTGGGTGTCTCTTCAGAGTTTTGTGTGGAGTGTATACACTTTAATCTCTCCACCCCAGACACAGCCAATCACTGCTTAGCATCTGATCCAGAAGTCTTCAGATTCAGATGCTGCTGAGCTGTAATTGTCAGCATCTGAGAAGGAGGATAAAAACACCACCCTCCAGAAAAGATGTGACCAATTGGGCTGAAAGTAGAGATTTCACATACTGCTCTACAAAATCATCCAATGTGAATATCTCTAGCTATTGAGTATAATGGACAACCTCATTTTTTGGTGGAGCTGTAGAAGATTTGCACATCTGTTAAAAGATTCTTAAGCATAAGTAGAACTCATAGAGGCACACCCAGAAATGAGATTAAACCTGTCAATCAAAAATATTTGAGTCAATACCTTGTACAAATCCCTGAGCTTCTCTATTTATGCCACTCCTTTTTGTTTTATCCTGTGTCACTCCATTGCTGGGGGATTCCCATTTGTTTGTTTTGGAGCCAAGTATGTAGAATTTCTAGAAGTTTAGGGGAATGTCTACTTTCACCCCTCCCTCCTACATAGCCAATAACAGCTTAGCAATTGTGAATTGTGTTATTTTTATTCTAAGATCTATTAACAATGTACAATTCTTCATGGCACAACCCCTTTTAGTAGGACAGAGCGGATATAGTGGGTGGGGTAAAATGAATAATTAATAACATTCGAGTTCCTATCTCTTTGCTTCTCCCCATACGAGCTTGCATTAGGAATAACATTTTAGATCTCAACCTTAACATTTCTCACCTTCTATTTACATCTTTGAGCTTCTCGACAGGGTGGCTGTGATGACCCTGATTACATCCATCCATGATCTTATTAGTTGTTCTCTTCCTCTTGTTTTATCACCTGCTTCCCACTCACAGTATAATTAAAGGTCCATTTACATTGCATGATTATTGTGAACAAGCTTTTCTTGGAAAGTTCACGATAATTGTGCAGTCTAAAAAGGTTGCTGATCCGATAAATTCTCATTCGTTGGGAAAATGATCTTTTGTGCTGCACAAAAGATCCATCGTTCTCGGCATATCATTGTCCTGTGTAAACGGGAGTTGTGCTGCTGAGAAAAATGGTCGCTAATGCATACTGAATGCATACTGATCCATTACAACTGAAGCTGGAACTTCCTGTGTAAACAACCTTTTAAGCAACCCGCCAACCGGTTTCAGTTGGTGGTTGCTTTACTCTTAACCAAAAGCTAAGGTGGGCTTACGCCCAGATGTGTCTGGCAGTGACTTCCTCCGATTTTCATATTCATCCTCAATTGAGATGACTCTCTACAAGTATAGAGAGATTCAGCAAAAATAGCTCTTGGTCAAATAAGCAGTTGGCCAGCAGCTATCTGATATATATGGCCATCTTCAGAAAGGTTTTTCTGCTTTTCATCCATCTCTTCTCCTCTATGCCCACCACTATGATTCCTTTACAAAGGAAGTCTAAGAGTGTCTTATTTTTCATGGAGAAACAGACCATAGTCGGCAGAGTTTCTGAAGGATTCCTGGTACGATCTACTCCCTAGTATATAAAATATCTATACGCCTCTATCCTTCATCAACTTGCTAAAGATGTGATGTGTCTTCAAAGTTTGGTGACTTCTTGTCATGCTCAGGTTTGAAAATCACCATCTTTCATTTGCTGTACCCAGCTGGTTCCTTAGGACAAACTAGTACTTGTACACAGATAGGAATACCTCTAATACCTCTAATTGCAGGACTAGCAGATGACTGCTCGGACCTTACTTCCTGATCGGCCATTGAGAGTTTCACATACCGCCTCAGGAGCCAGGGGAGAAGTTGCTAAGCACAACAACCACAACAGCGCAAGCATACATGGAGAGAATATACCTATGTGACTGTTAGGAAGCAGGGATAGTGTGCACATAAACAGTCCCTACAGCTAGGTTACCCTAGGCTAGTTTCTGCCTCACAAGATTAACCTTAAATGTTGGGATTTCTTGATCTCCTGCCTTTCTAAGCTCCTAAATGACGCTCACCAAGATGTCACCAATATGGGTGTAAAGGGGCAGAAAAGCAAGGAAATACTCATGGAACACAGGCTGGACAACAGATATGATAGGACTCCAGAGCTTTCACCAGACAATAGCTTTGTTGGTACAAAAGGACCAACACCTCTGCAACTTAGCAACAAGCTCAAACACATGGGCTGAATACAAATGCTGTATTTGACATGAAGTGAGATCCGAGGTGGGTAGATATAGCAGAAGGGGAGGGTAATTACAAGGTATTGCTGAAAGGCTAAAAGCGTACCCACCCAGCAGTTGAACGGTCCTCAACTCCTTCAGCATAAGAGAGCAAGAAACTGTATCAAGTGAGCTCCACAGAAAGCCTGCTATTGATTAATCGCTGAGACCTTCTGACCTCTGTACCCCCAGGGGTGATAACATGCTCATGACACTTCTGCTTCAATATTATAGCTAGAAAGGTTGGAAGAAGACACAACATCAACCTATATATATATTACTAACATATTGAGCTTTATATTTTCTTTTCATATAGATGGTCAGGCTCAACTTGGTTCACAATTCATTTGGTTATTTTCATGATTTTAGTGGTCAAAGCCAAAATCTAGCAGTAGAAAACATAACCGTGGTAAACATTGATGCTTTAAGGACACCTCAGCCCAAAGCTCTTCTACCTTTAATGAATTAATACTGAAAAGAGAACTGTCAGCACTTGAAACTCACATTTTCCCTTCACAAGTCGCAAAGCCACAATTGTATTTTATCTATGTTCTCAGCTTTTTTGCCTGCAGTTTTCTTAAGTGTCTGGGGACAATTTTGATGTTTGAATAAGGTGAACTATATCAAAATTGACACTTGTGTTGCCTGCAAAGACAAGCTGAATATTATGACTTGGTTGTGTTAACAAGGCGATGCTTCCCAATGGTACTTCACATATATATATATATACTCTCAATTTTTCGATTACCGTACACCACATTGGAAAAAAATAGGATCATTGTTCATCTTTTTTTATACAAGGAATGTATCTGAGTTGAGCTACCGTAGTATACAATTAAACAAGTAAAGCTAGCCATGATTGACCAGATTTTTCATATAAAGGCTCAATATTTGGTTGTCCCTATCAAGAAATGTGTTTCTCAATCATCAGTAGCCAAGAGCGTGTTGACTATATCCAACGTGGTCGTGATTACCACTGGACATCTGTAGCTCCCACTGACCAAGAATCATTTTGAATGAGACTAAAAAAGGGTTTTACATTACCTTAATATTGCTTTTAGTCTTTACAGTTATTTTTAAAGAAATGTTGTGTGACATCTGTCTGAGGCCACAAACTCAAAACGGCTATCTTCGATAGACTTGGCATTAGCTGCTCCATTTGGCTGAATCCCGAGAAACAATTACACCCTTTAACCCCTATACAGGGATATGGATTTACAACAGGATCCAGGAGATTGCTGCCTATGAAAGGGCTGCCATCCAAAGAGGTGAACCAGAGACAGGAATAGTCACCAAGCAGGGTCAAAGCCGGGAGGTCACGAAAGGGACAAAATCAGGATCCGGTAAGAGTATTCAGTGAGCTGGGTTAGAACCGAGCTGGCATCAAGGCACAAAATCATCAGGCAGGAGAAGTGATCAAAGAACAGACCGATTTATAACAGGAAAACACCAATACAGAGTAGGAGAACAACCAGACCTAACCATGAAAGCACAAGCTATATCTGGCAGTTTACAGCACTAATTTGAAGGCTTTAGTAGGATGTGGTGCCTTTTAAAAGGCTGAAGTCAGGAGATGTTGACTTCAGCTGGACAGCACGTACATCCACTCTGTCATACTGTGATGTCCCAGCCACTTTAGCCTTAGTAGATTGGCGGAGTCTGCACTCTCCAGAATCTCTGGCTCTGACTTTTCCATCCCCAGCACCATGTACAGGGTGAATATGGCAGTACATGGCGACAAAAGCAGATATGCATGGTGCAGGCTCTGGTGGCGATGTGACAGGTTGATTCTATATCCTCTTGATATGTGATGAAGGAATTGTAGATGTTTACACGGTCACTGTGCATGCCTTTGCATGCCTAACAGGTCTTATTAGGGCTTCAATGGACATGATTAGTGTAGTCTTCCAGATTACTGTGGTTGACCTGACCATCATCTACTAACCTCTGTACATTGATATTGACTACACAGGAACCATTAGGTTGGGTCCACAGCTTTGATGCTGGCCAGTGGAGCGGGTGGCAGGAGACGGTTAGAAAGTTGTGTGTCTTCTAGGTGGTCAACAACAAGAGCAGAAATGTCAATTAGAAGAATAGTTAAAATACATTTTGAGGTCAGAAATGGAAATAAAACAGTCTAAACAGGATCTGAACAACTATAACTGACAACTCTATTCTGGGAGTCACATAGGTAAAAGCAGGTTGATGGTTATCCCTGCCGGATAGCACACTTATCTTTACTACCAGACTGGGCCCAGCCCCACTACTATTTCTGCAAGGACCAAGCCTGTTCCACCCAGAGCTTCTGTCATCTTTTCCATAACCAATGCTGCCTACCGAAAGAATATGATGGCAGATGGTGACAAAAGTAAATGTCATAGGAGCAGGTTCAGTTGAAGTAGTGTCAGTGAGGGTACATCTTTTCAATAATTTGTTGTCACTCCCTGTTTCTCATCAACTTTATAGAAGGTGCCATTTTGTGTGTTTTTCCGGATCTCATGTCCAACATGACAGGGTTTCGGCGGAGCCTCCGCCACGGAGGTCAACACACTCCCGATGGCTGCATGTAGATTTATCACTATGGAAGGGTTGGTGAATGTGCATATGAAACTGGTGGGTTGGGTACCTCAAACAAGGTTAAGAACCACTGCCATAGTTACATACCATTACGAAAAATTTCTAAGATGTTTGAAGTGAGTATAAAAACCATCGTGATACGAGAGTGATTAGTACTGACCATTGGTTGCAGACATCATGTCAGATAGTCAGAGGCATTATTGGCGGTTACCACTCAATATACAGTATTATTTTCTGCACTGTCATGACCGACGGGTTGAAATCACTATGGTTCAATATGGTTCTCACTTGATTAGATGTATAGAACATTGTATAAGTACTCACAAAAGGTTTCCAAAGATCACAAGTCAGTCCTTATCTTATAAGATGTGAAATCCAATTATCAAGAGACTTGAAGTTAATTTTTACATATTTTTTGAACTTTCTCCTACAGATTTAAAGAATATAGTAGAACACTTAATGATTCTAGGACTTTTCTAACATAACTCAAGATGATTACAAAATCCCTTTCACCTACTGAGTTATAGTATACCAAAATTATATACAGGGTGGGTTTTTCCATTGAAAAAAAGTAAAGTTGGATCCAAAATGGCCGACTTCAAAATGGCCACCATGGTCACCACCCATCTGGAAAAGTTTTCCCCCTCCCATATACTAATGTGCCGCAAACAGGAAGTTGATCTCACCAACCATTCCCATTTTATTTAAGTGTATCCATATAAATGGCCCACCTGTACTGTGTTTTACCTGTTAATGGGAAATGATCAACAACTAGGCAATTTTTTGCAGCAAAAATGTTTATACCCATTGAGAATGTAAGGGTTGCAAACAGAATTGGTGTCTGGGTTAGTATTCAACCATAGAAAATATGTGTATGGATGCTTACTGCAGAGCACCTGAACTTAGAACCCAAACAGGTTTGCTCAATACTGAGAAGTTCGGTGACCCGCACCAAATGGAACCTTGAAAGGTGCGCTCATCTCTTGTTACAAGAATTCCTCACCTCCTGTCCTGACCTCCCCCTGAATGGCCTATGCAGGTTAGAGCGACTGATTATTCTCTTCTTTATGATTTCACTATTCCTTATTTCTGTAGATTTAGTTTTATAATCAGATAAACCCATTTAAACTACCTTTATTTTTCGTTCCTGTCCACATTATATGAAAGCTTCCAAAGAAATATCTTGCACTTACTGTATATATTTTAATGGTATGAATAGAAGCTCAAAAAACAAGACTTGTCCTCCGCTTTATTGTCTCCATAGTGGATTACGAGCCAAGTAAACTATTGCCCTTTGCAGACAGTCTGATTGAAATGAACAGACTGGGTAAGAAACCAGTCTTGACACTGGCTTGGGTCATGCTCCGAATACCGAGTGGGTAGAGCATTGATTCAGAGGAATGCCATCTGAATTAAAGTTCCTCAGCTCTTCAATACTGAAGTCTATTAAAATTCTCCCTAACCCTCTTCAATGAGTCACTCCGCTTGTCTTCTGTCTTTCCAGCACCACGTGTAACTCCTATATTCTTAGCGATACTCTATAGTCAGAGTATTATGAATTCCGAGAGGCCAACGTTGCATGATATAATCGGTTGTTTGCTACCTAATGTGGCAGATAAGAGGTTAAACAAGGAACCTGGGATAACACCTGTTAAAAAACATCACAGCTGCAGTACGGGAGGTGTTGCTAAGCAACTTCCCGAAATTTAAAAGGCAGCCTGCCTAGCTAAGGGAATATAAAACTTCTCCGAGTGACTACAGGAAACTCTTTTTTTTATTTGACTGCTGATTTTTATACCATTGGGGGTGTATTATTATTATGCAGCTATTTATATCATACCTTCCGAAGCTTACATGACTGGCAGCACAGAGATGAATGGCTTTGAAAAGTACTGAAGACCCATCAGAAGGGAGGATTGGGGATTGTAATCGGAATGACGTAGAGCATTTGTGTTAGAATGCAAATGTGTCCCCAAACATTGACATTTTTTGTAGTCTTTGTTCTGGGGTTGGACATAGTGGTCTTAATATGCAGGAGAATTAGAGGTCATGGAAGGTCACATCTTTGTCATATTGGAATCTAGTTATCTTTAAATGTTTTTAGTATTAGCTTTTTTGTACATCTATAGTCGTGAAAAAGATAAAACATAAACCCTTGAGGAGTTCAAACATTAATTCCCCTTCCTCAACTGTGAATTACTACTTTTGATGTATCTGGTTGCCTTGATGTCGTTAGAGGTCTTCTTAATCACTAGCCCATTGGATATATTTGTATGTTTTTGAGCATTGGTGTGTATCCTATAGGACTTCTGTGCTACATTTACATGTGCCGATGTCATACTTGGCAGCTTTTAGAGATGCTCTTCTCTGGCTGTGGTTCCACATAGAAATCCGTTTTTGGAAGTGATTTTCATCACCAATCCGTTTTTTTCTGGGTGCTTTTTGAGCCTCCTGCACTCCTGAACGTTTTTGGAATTTTCATGAAAAAAACGCATGCGCGAACGCATGCGCAAACGCAAGTGCGCGTTTGCATGCGTTCGCGCATGCGTTTCCCATAGGGCCCCATGTTAAAAAAAACGCATGAAAACGCATGCGTTTTTTAACTGATGCCAAAAACGTTGCATGCAACGTTTTTGACTCAAAAACGGACAGGGCAATGTTTGGAGCTCCATAGAAAAACGGAGAGGGTGTTTATTACACCCAATCCGTTTTTCTGTCAGTTTTTGGACTTAGAAAAAAAAATGAGAAAACAAGCCAAAAACGGACTGAGGGCTTATGTGGAACCCCAGCCTCTCAAGTGTCTTATTCTGGCCATGTCTCTTCCATGTTCCATGCACACTTCATTCCTATTCCACACTTTCGACACCAGGTTTTCATTAACAGACCTTGCATCCAAGTGTCACACAAAACAAAACATCTGGGAATTATTAATTTCAAGAGGTTTGGAGAGGCTTTGGCATTTGCCAGCTTTTCCAGATATCTTGGAGATCTTTCCAACTACTGGGAGCTTCTTGAACTTTTACACGAGTTTTGATGTATTTGATACCAGGACTTTCCAAGGTTTCCTTGGGAGCCTTTCCCACATTTCAGAAAACCTGAAAAATATGGATCTGATACTAGGAGTCTAGAAGGTCCCTTTGGGGGCCTTCCAAATTTTTCAGGAAAGGTAGCAATTATGGATTTGATGACAACCATCTAAGAGGTACTTCCTTTGTCCAGCACCCCTTACCCTGTTATACATTCTAGGATTGTTGGCAAGATAGTTGGCAAGATATCTTCAGAAAAGTTGAGAAATATGAATCTGATGCCATGAGTCTAGACCAGGGCTGAGGAACTACAGGCCTCGAGGACTGCACACAGTCCAGGTTTTCAGGATTTCCCATAGCATTTGACAGTTGGTAATCAAATTTCAAACTGTCAAATTCTAAGGAGATCCTGAAAACGTGAACTATGTGTGGCCCTCGAGGCCTGGAGTGGCCCACCCCTGGTCTAGAGAGTCTCTTTGAGACCCTTCCAAACATTTCAGGAAAGTTGGCAATCGTGGACTTAATGACAACCGTCTGGGAGGTCTTTCCTTCATCCAGCACCCTGCCAAACATTCTAGGATAGCTGGCAAGATAGCTTTGGAAAAGTTGAGAAGTTTGGATTTGATGCCAGGAGTCTAGAAGTCCTCTTTTTGAGCCTTCCAAACATTTCAGGAAAGTTGGCAATTATGGATTTAATGATAACTGTCTAGGAGTTCTCCTTTCTCCAGTACCCTGCCAAACATTCTAGAATAGTATATGGCAATTGTTGTGTTGCCATGCTCTTTACTTCTTTACATCCTTAAAGATATTAGAGCTTGAGATAGGTTATAGTTTCATAGTTTTTAGGGCTGAAGGTAGACTTTAAGTCTATCAAATTCAATCTATACCCTTATTACCGTATATACTCGTGTATAAGCCGACTTTTTCAGCCCAAAAATTGGGCTGAAAAGTCCCCCCTCGGCTTATACGCGAGTATATACATGTGTGTTACGGGGACGGGGGCTCTGACTGGGGGCAGGAGGGGGCTGCAGTGACACCGCGCGGTCACGTGGGCCCGGCTCATTGATATGCACGCATCCCCCTGTCCATCCCCGGCAAGGGGATGCAGTGCATATTGCCGGACACAGCCCCTGGCGGCCCCCGGCAGTGGTATACAGCCCCCCCCGCCTAGTACCGGGCCCCCATGCTGCGGATACAGTAGTTCATACATTACCATCTCTCCCTGCAGCGCGCGGCTCCTCCAGTCCCAGCCGGCATCTTCCTGTAGTGTCATGTGACTGGCGCGTCACATGACACTACAGCAACAAGCCGGGCGGGAGATGGAGGAGCCGCGCGCTGCAGGGAGAGATGGTAATGTATGAACTACTGTATCCGCAGCATGGGGGCCCGGTACTAGGCGTGGGGGCTGTATAAACCCCCGGGGGCCTGCTGTATAAACCCCCGGGGGCCTGCTGTATAAACCCCCGGGGGCCTGCTGATACCCCTGGGGCCTGCTGAATACCCCTGGGGGCCTGCTTATAGCCCTGGGGGCCTGCTTATACGCCTGGGGGCCTGCTGTATACCACTGGGGGGGCCTGTATACCTTACTGCTGGGGGTTGTATACCTGTGCTGGAGTCCACCTCGGCTTATACGCGAGTCAATAAGTTTTCCCAGTTTTTGGGGGCAAAAGTAGGGGGGTCGGCTTATACACGGGTCGGCTTATACACGAGTATATACGGTATATATAACCTAACCTATAGCTTGGTGGAATTATGTTATTTCAGCCTTTGTCAAAGCCCGTGAGGTCTATTCAGACAACAAAGCATCCTCATTATTAGTAATTCAGCTTATTATAGGCTTGGGTGATAACTAGGAGTTATTTTTCTTTGTAGGACCCTGTCTCAAAAATTGTGGAAATCGATGTGGGTTGCTGCCTGGATTGGATTTCTCATAGGTTTTGAGTTGGACATATTTACTAATAGATGTACTTAATGCAATTCAAGGCCTTTGGTGATTTATTCATGGAGGCAAAGGCTAATCTGACACTCCTCCTTATTTATATCTAGAACTAAATAAATGAATAAACAAAAAGTCTATATGACATTCCCAGTTTTTTTGATCCCCCCAGATGAAGCTGTTTGCGAAACGTGCGTTGGGTGTGCATTGGTGCCTGTGTCCTTTTTTGACACTTGCTTTTTATGTTACCAATTTATTTTTGTACACCTCCCTCTCTGACTGGCTTTGATTATGTTTTTTAGCATCTTTCAATATTGAGATCTTCTATAATTTTATTGCCCTTGCATTTTGCTATTCTTTGTTAGTGTCGAAGTATTTCATTATGTCACACTTTTTGCTGGATTCACCCACCATATGATTTTTCGATTTTACTATTCGGTAAAAAATTGAAGATTTATTGAATAAGTTTAAAAGCAGACAAACATGGTAAAAACTGACGCATTTCAGGCAATGTGTGCCCTTCTTCATAGTACACAAGATATCAATGAAACACTTATTTATATATACAGAGTCAAAATAGTGTCAGAAATAATGTATACTGATACCAATGAAAGAGATCTACACTGCATTAATTATAAGTGGAGAAGAGCACTCAATGCCTGAAACGCGTCAGTTTTTTACCTTGTTTGTTGGGTTTTAAACCTCTTCAATAAAATCAACATTTTTCGACAGATGGTTGGTGCTGGAGTTTAGCATTACCTTTCTATTATAAATAAATATAATATCCAGACACAGGTAATAAAAAAAGAGAAAAAAAATTACCCAACTCCAAAAATTCAAAACCTCCAAAATGTATATAAGAAAAGTGGCAAAAATCTAGACTAAAAATTGGTATAGGTACAAATTTAATTTTAAGCTGAAATCCTTGACTCTTTAAGTAAAAAAATACATAAGTGGACCCAGTAATGTGTTGAAGGTTAACTTAGTTACATATAATTGTACAGATACTAGTGATATGGTTAATATTTTGAAATATTAGTTTAGTTGTTGCCTGCTCCTGGCCTAATAGATATGGACCAAGGGCTAGCATGAAAGTATGACACCAGACACATCTTAGAGTAGGTAAACCCTAACAAGGAAACGTAAAAAGAGGGGAGTTCTAACAAAAATAAATAAAAATACAAATGAGTATATAGAGATAGAATAAATCCAAACTGTATATCAGAAAAGTGCAAAAAAAAGTAGACTAAAAACTGGTGCAAGTACACATTTAATTATAAGCACAAATCCTTGACTCTATGGTTACATAAGTAAGCAAATAAATATATTAGTGGGCCCAGTAATGTATTGAAGGTTAAGTTAGCTACATACAGAAGCTAGTTGTAAGTATTATGGTACCTTTACACGCCGCTACTGGATGGTGGCAACAACCGGGTACATGAGAGAAATGTATCTTTCACCACCAATTCAACCCGTGGTAGCGGCGTGTGAAGACGGTTGTAGCCACCCGCCAGTAGCGGCACCTGTTTCCGAGCACTGCCCTATAACAGGTGACTACCCAGGCAATTGTAGCGACCTGTATCGGCGTGTAAAGAAGGAACAGAAGGGGTGTCACTACACCATGCTGTGTACCTGGTATGTACCTGGGGCGTGACACAGCCTCCGGGAAACCACCCCCCTTCAGCGATCATTGGAGGAAGCTCCTGCATTACGATTGGTTGTTGCTGCATAGGGCGGCATATTTAAGGAGCTGACCAGTCACACTACACAATTGCTCGAGCGTCATGTATTACTCAGCCTCCTGCGATGCCTGGCCAATCATGGGTTTCTTGCTTTGTCCTATCAGCGTACGGACGTCTCGTAATCCACAATTGTGGCACGCCTATGTGTTGTCCCTGCTGCACCAGGTCCGCCCATATTAGCTTGTTGTAGCGGTGTGTAAATGAGGTAAGGTGCTCGGCAGAAGGTAACTTGAGACACCCGGCGGTGTATCTAGAGATAGATGTAACCCACTGTGGCGCACCTTGTTGCAGCGTGTAAAGGTGCGATTACCGTTTGCAACCGTTTGTGCGTGCTCGTGCATGTGAAGTACCCGGTTGTTGCCACCATCCAGTAGCGGCGTGTAAAGGTACCATTAGAGATGATATCCCATTAAAGCCACTGAAAACAAGATGTGTACCAAATAACTGAGTGCTGGGTGGTCAGAAGAAAGTAATAGGGCTTGTACAGTATATAATCTATAAATCTTAGTGTACGTAGACCCTAAAAAAGAAAGGTAAAAAAAGGGGAGTTATAACAAAAATAAATAACAATACAAATGAGTATATAGGAATGCCGTACCTCCTAAGTGTGTGGGCTCAATCATTGCATCCCAACTCGCGTTTCATCTTATGTTCCTCAGGCTGACATGTAAGATTCTTAGAAGGTTAGGTAAAGTATATACTCATTTGGGGTTCATCCGGGCTTGTTCTAAGTCCTCTTTCCAGGATCTGTATTATAATGAAGCATCCTGGCGGTCGTAGTTTCATAACAGCTAATAAGCCAGTAGTTGTAGATCACTTATATAGGATTATAGACTATAGATGGAGATTTTTTTTATTTTATTTTTAATGTCTATTGACAGACACCGGTTGTAAATAAGCGTCTGTGTCCCACTTTGATCTGTGAGATCTAATCTTTGGCACCAGATACATGAAGATACAATATTTGACCTTGCCATATACTTTCCAAAGATTTCTTGTTAATGGATGAACATTTTTGTGACAATAGGAAACTTAAAAAAAGAAGAATCCCTTGTCTGGTGAATGGTTGTATTATTGTATCTCTCAATCATTAATGGTGCTATCCATTGTCCTCTTTTTTTCCAGGACATGTCCTCCTTTTACAATGTTAAGTGGTTGCCCTGAAGGGATTGTTACAGTTTTGTCCTGGATTCCTGTTGCTCCAGAAACAATTTGATATTAGCTAATAGGATATTCTGTTATTTGTGTGTAATGATGGTCATTTTATAGTTAGATTCCAGAAGTAGAAAGAAGAAGAGGATGAGTTCTCGTAATCCCGTTAATAGATTACATTAGATTTTTGTTAAAGGGAGCCTGTCGCCAGGTTTTTCTCATATAAGCTGTGATGACCACGAATAAGGCCTTATATACCCTGTATAGAATTCCCAGGCCGAGCTGTATATTGTAAAAATCAACCGGGGGGAGGGTGGAAAGTCCTATGGGTGTCACAGGTCTCAGTCCGGTGCCTGCACTCTTCTCGTGTATGCCGTCCTTCTCTTCTGCTTCTAGTGAGTGATGTGTTCTACATCAGCAACTTACTGGCCTTCATTGCGCTCCGGTAAACGCAAATTTTTCTGTCCTGCTGACAGCAGAGCAAAGTACTGGAGTGCACAGGGGCGGGGAAAGGTCACAGAATTCACACCTAATGCACATGCGCAGGCATTCTTTCCCAGAGCCTGTGCACTAAAATACTTTGGACAGCTGGTTCTTTCTTTGATGAAAAACATTTCATTGTTTACAAACTTGCTTTACATCACAGGAAGAATCATTTGTGATCCCCCGCTGTAATGTATGTATACTCTTATATTCTGTGATCCCCAGCTGTAATGTATGTATACTCTTATATTCTGTGATCCCTGCTGTAATGTCTGTATACTCTTATATTCTGTGATCCCTGGCTGTAATGTCTGTATACTCTTATATTCTGTGATCCCTGCTGTAATGTCTGTATACTCTTATATTCTGTGATCCCCGGCTGTAATGTCTGTATACTCTTATATTCTGTGATCCCTGGCTGTAATGTCTGCATACTCTTATATTCTGTGATCCCTGGCTGTAATGTCTGTATACTCTTATATTCTGTGATCCCTGCTGTAATGTCTGTATAATCTTATATTCTGTGATCTTTGGCTGTAATGTCTTTATACTCTTATATTCTGTGATCCTGGGCTGCAATGTCTGCATACTCTTATATTCTGTGATCTTTGGCTGTAAT
This sequence comes from Allobates femoralis, assembly GCA_033576535.1. Classification (NCBI taxonomy): domain Eukaryota; kingdom Metazoa; phylum Chordata; class Amphibia; order Anura; family Aromobatidae; genus Allobates; species Allobates femoralis. The sequence continues at coordinate 96,230,774 of JARQOC010000010.1, read as the reverse complement.
GTCTGTGTACTCTTATATTCTTTGATCCCCGGCTGTAATATCTGTATACTCTTATATTCTGTGATCCCCGGCTGTAATGTCAGTATACTCTTATATTCTGTGATCCCCGGATGTAATGTCTGTATACTCTTATATTATGTGATCCTGGCTGTAATGTCTGTATACTCTTATATTCTGTGATTCCTGGCTGTAATGTCAGTATACTCTTATATTCTGTGATCCCCTTCTGTAATGTCTATATACTCTTATATTCTGTGATCCCCGGCGGTAATGTCTGTATACTCTTATATTCTGTGATCCCTGCCTGTAATGTCTGTATACTCTCATATTCTGTGATCCCCGGCTGTAATGTCTGTGTACTCTTATATTCTGTGATCCCCGGCTGTAATGTCTGCATACTATTATATTCTGTGATCCCTGGCTGTAATGTCTGTAAACTCTTATATTCTGTGATCCCCGGCTGTAATGTCTGTATACTCTTATATTCTGTGATCTCCGGCTGTAATGTCTGTAAACTCTTTTGTGCTGTGATCCCTGGCTGTAATGTCTGTATACTCTTATATTCTGTGATCCCCGGCTGTAATGTCTGTATACTCTTATATTCAGTGATCCCTGGCTGTAATGTCTGTATACTCTTATATTCAGTGATCCCTGGCTGTAATGTCTGTATACTCTTATATTCTGTGATCCCCAGCTGTAATGTCTGTATGCTCTTATATTCTGTGATCCCTGGCTGTAATGTCTGTATACTCTTATATTCTGTGATCCCTGGCTGTAATGTCTGTATACTCTCTTACTCCACCCCCTGCCCAGGAGCTGTGGTATATCCCACCTGTTCTTGCATGGTAAGATACATCCATTACACAGGGACACATTTATAAGAATATCTCAGGACAGGAACATTTTTATTTAACACATCCAATTGTGGAACTTATTATTATTCTAAGACCTTTCAATTAAAATGTACAATTGTTTATGGCCGAACCCCTTTAACGAGAGCCATCAGGCTTTCATTATGGGAACGTAGTCAATTCTCAACAATGTGACCAATGTGCCATTTAATCGGTGACCCTCTACTGGACACTAACCAGAAAGCCTCTCAAAATGTCACTATTCCTTCTAATCCTACCAGCTCCTTTGAGTGACAGACTCAGCTCTGCTACATCCACGCTTGGTTTCTATTTACGTTGACTAATTGCTCCGTCGTTTTATCTTGATTGACATAATCCAAGCATGGCTTCAGCTTCCTGTGAAAAAGTTTCTCTCCGCAGAAAATGATTTACAAGTGATTGACGGAAGCAAAGTTTTTCGTAGGTGCTTTATGTAATCAAATAGCACAACCCGGGAGGAGAAATCCATTTCATTGATTTCGGCCCTAGGTGCATAATTTAATAGAAGTTTACTGGAAGTTTGCTGCCTGAATTGGTATTAATATGGGCATAAGTGGTCCTTTTACAGTAAATGTCTTCTCCTTCTCCCGCTTGATGGATAGATAGGTATCATCTCTTTGTATCTATTTTCCACCAGGAGGCCGCACGTTGGGATTTGTATTAAGGTCTTTATGAGGCTATCCTCCGCAGAGAGTGATCTCGTCCACGGGGTTTAGTTTAATTCGCACATAATTCGCTTCCTATCCTTCGGATAGTGTGTGCCCCCCGGCCTACAGTGTGTAATAAAGGTTAATGGAATTATTATATATCCTATGTGATAACAAGATATCTTCCATTACGGGAAAAGGAGAGTAAGGCGGCCAAGATGTATCACAAGACACATCCGGGAATATACAAAATGACCTCACCACAAGAACGTGTATTAATTAATCCCCCGCTCATTAGTGATTATAAGAATATCATCTTTCAATGCCCGTATTACTGGTAGAAGACGTCTGATACGGCACAGCTACGTCCTATGCTTTAAAGGCGGTTGTTTGTCGTTATGGGTGTGGGCAATGATGCCACCCAGGGTGACGTGTGAATGGAGGGTGTTGGGGGGTGCTAGGCTCCAGCCCTGAAGACACTGGTTACTGAGAATAAGAGTGATGTGAATTGTACTGATGTTTATATTGAATTTAACGAATTAAACATTGTAGTGTGGACGTCTCGTGGCCGGGTTTTAGACACTGCTTCCCTAGTTCCTTCTAGGCAGGGAAAGGTATGGTTTATTACAGACAGCGAAGGGAGGGGCATAGGAGTTTAGACAGGCTATAGCCATGTTGGTTTAGGGAGTGATAGCAAGAAGAAGATGAATAAATCGAATTTGTGGGGGCTGGGTCACCTCGGGGATCCTGGACACATGAAGGACTTCTACAGTGTACTCTGCGGTCTAGCCATCCACATTGTACCAGGCCATAACATTTATTTGGCCTGACGCTTTGGGTCACCACAGGAACCCTGGACATGGGAAGGACTTCCACAGTGTACAGTTAGTGCGGTCTAGCCATCCACTTTGTACCAGACCAGAACTTTTGAGAGAACATTCTTGGGCAGTGACTGACTTTTATGGTACCAGTTATAAGAACAATTAAGCAGAGGTATCTCTTCCTTCGCAGGCCCAACAGTCAAGGAGCTGTGTCCGACAGCAGTCTCACTAGTTCCTCAGAACGGGTCCCTGTGGGTGGAATGAGACGGAAGTCATGCGGGAATTTGTTTAAGATAGGCTAGAGTCACACTGGGTTACGGACCCACGTTTCCAGCCAGCGCTGAAACCAGACAGCGTTAACGGCAAATACTGCCTGGAAACGTGGGTCCATATCCGAGTCTGACCCCAGCCTTACTCTGCGTATCTGTGATGTTATGAGAAATGTAAGAATAACATCAGAGGTTCCAAAACCAGGGGGTTCAGTCAGAGTTAAATTTTCCATGTAATTTGAACCTTGTTTTGTGAAGGTGGCTGAGACACAGGCTGCTGATGGAGGATCGCATAGAAGCAAGACTGCCCCCTTTCCCACGACTACTGCCCCATGCCGCCTCCACTAGGTCATACTTTTTTCTTTTCTCACATGATTAAGCAAATCTTTTAAATTAACCACCATTCCCAAAGCATAGCCGCAAACTACAATATAACTGTTGACCAAAGCAACCAATCACAGCACAGCTTTCATCTTCTCAGAGCTGTTTATGAAATGAAAGCTGAACTCTGATTGGTCGCTATGGGCCACAAAGATAGTATCTCTTTTGATAAATGAGGCTAATGTTTTTTTTGGTTTGGTGCTGTTCTTCTTTATCATTAAAGTCTGAAAAGAAATATAGCCGTCTGTTCGATGGAAAGATATACAGTTTATTTTTTTTCCACATGTGCAGCAATACAAAAAAGCCATAAAAGCACTTGCATCTGCTCACAGGCATATCATCTTATACATTATTAAATTCTTAAAGAAAAGTGCTTTGTAAGATTTCCAGAAAAAAAACAAAACTCCGTCATGACCAAGGACATACCGATATGTCTATGGTCATGTCCCTGACTTTGATGCTCGCATCATTTTACACACATGTCGGCTGATCTGATCAGCCAACATGAGCAGCTAGATCACAAATCAGATCCACCCACATATGTTAACTGATTAGATCACTCTGACAGCGTGATCTAACACATGCCGGTGGGGATCACGTTGTTCCCTATCGCTATTGGCGTGCTGATGGTCGTCATCTTGACAGCCATGGGTCATTTGATGAGCCCTATCGCTGTAACTACGAAGGTCCTGTGAACGCTGAACGCTGGTGTTCACAGCTCATCGGCATTTCTGCTGTTCAGAGGGGTGCAGAAGCATCGCTCTGAACAGCAGAAGTGATTGCACAGTGCAGTCCTCTAAGGGGACTGATAAAATCAATAAAAAGTGTAAAAAAAAGTTTTAAAAATATGAAAATAGAACTATTACAAAAAATGTAAAATACGTATTTGGTATTGTCGCGTTCACAAATACCAAGCTGTTCACAGCTGTTTATGGAATGAAAGCTAAGCTCTGATTGGTTGTTATGGGCAACAAGGAGAGGCCTAATGTGTTTTGGTTGGTAATGTTTTCCTGTACACAGTGGTGGTTTTTTTCTTTTTGCTGTATTAAAGTCTGACAAGAAATATAGCCGGCGTGCCTGTTCAATGAAAAGATATATAGTTTGTTCTTTAATACAGTGATATAAAAAAAGCCATAAATTCACTAGCGTCTCCTCACAGGCATATCATCATATACATTATTAAATTATTAAAGACAGTACATTGTAAGATTTCTAGAAAAAAAACTATACTTAAAGGATGCTACCATAAAAAAACAATTAGACCTCATTAATCTTCACTGTCTATGGGAGACACAGCAACCTATGAGAGGGCAGCTTTCATGTTTAGAACAACTCTGGTACAATAATAGCTGCTCTGTGATTGGCTGCTATGGGTAACCAACAGATTTTTGGTATTTTTCTTTTTAGACAGGTCTAAAGCTCCCGTCACATGTAGTGATGCACCAGCGATCCCGACAATGATACGACCTGTAGGGATCGCTGTTGCATCACTTTGGGGTCGCTGGTGAGATGTCAAACAGTCAGATCTCACCAGCGACTTCAGCAACAATCCGGAATGATAGGAGGTCATTGGGAATTGTCATTCTTGGGTGTAGTATTGAGATCGTTGGCCTTTGTCCCTGTCAAACACAGCGATGCAGCGTTCCCAGCAGGAGACCAACGGCCTAAAAATGACCCAGAGCACTTTGTAACGATCAGCGATCTCACAGCAGGGGCCTGATCGCTGCTAAGTGTCACACATAATGAGATCATTAGCGAGATAAAAAGCTGTGACGTTACAATGATCTCGCTAACGATCTTGTTATGTATGACGGGGGGCTTTACAGCTGAGCGAATTTCCTGAAATTCATGTCAGGAAGATTTGCTTAATTTGGCGAGCAGATTCAAACTCGTTTGAATAAAATTGAATCTGCCCTAGAAAGTGATTTACTATGTTGTGAGATCTCTCCAGACCCCAAAATGTAATAAAAAGAGGGTCTGGAAAGGGGTCCAAAATAATAAAATGTTATACTCATCTGCCTCACCTGTGCTGCTGCCACTCTCCGTCTTGACCTTTGCCCACTTCAGAACAGTCCCTTTCCCTTCCCTTCTATTCCCTTTCCTTTCCTTTATCTTTCACTTCCATTTCTTTCTTTTGCCTTTCCATTCACTTCCCTTTCCTTTATCTTTCCCTTCTATTCCCATTCACTTCCGCTTTTCCCTTTCCTTTTCCTTTTAACTCTTTTGTTTCCCTTTCCTTTCACCTCCATTTTCCCTTTCTCTTTTCTTTCCATTCCCTTCCTCTTCTCTTCCTTTTCCCTGCCCCTTCATTTCCTTCCCTTTACCTTTCCATTCACTTCCCTTCTCTTTCCATTCCGTTTCCCTTCCCTTTTCCCTTTCCCTTTCCATTTCCTTCCTTTCTTTTCCCTTTACTTCACTTTGCTTTTCCATTAACTTTCCTTTATCTTCCCTTCTCCTCCCTTCCTTTCCCTTCCTTTCTTTTCCCTTTCCTTTCTCTTCCCTTTCCCTCTCCTTTCCTTTCCCTCCCTTTCCCTTTCCTTACCTTAGCTTTCTTTTACTATTCCCTTCTCTTTACTTTTACTTCCCTTTACTTTCCCTTTATCTTCCCCCTTCCTCTTCCCTTCGCTTCCTATTCCCTTCTTCTCCTCTTACATTTCCTTTCCCTTTCCCCTCTCATCCACTTCCCTTCTATTCTCTTTCCATTCCTTTCCCTTCCCTTTTCCCTTTCCCTCTCCATTCCCTTCCCATTCTCTTCCCTTTCCTTTCCCGTTCTCTTCCCTTCCCTTCCTTCACTTTCCTTTTCCATTCCCTTCCCTTTCCCTTCCTTTCCATTCCCTTCCCATTCCCTTCCCCTTCCCTTTCATTTCCCTTACTTTACTTTCCCTTTCCTTTCTGTTTCCTTTCCCTTCTTTTCCTTCCCTTAGCTTTCTTGTACTATTCCCTTCCCTTTACTTTTACTTCTCTTTACCTTCCCTTTATCTTCCCCCTTCCTTTTCCCTTCCCTTCCTGTTCCCTTTATCTTCCCCCTTCCTTTCCCCTCTCATTCACTTCCCTTTTCCATTCCCTTACCCTTCTTCCCTTCCTTTCCCTTCCCTATTCTTTCCCTTTGCCTTCCCTATCCCTTTCTATTCCCTTTTAGTAACATGCAGACTGTGGATATCTCAATTGAATGTAAATGGAGCTCTCCTGTCATACGGTAGCATTAGCCGCAATTTTCCCAACCGTCCCCACATCTCCTAATGGTCGCTGACTGTAGCTCATCATCCTGTACATGAAGCGTCACTTTGTCTTTGGCGCAGGGTTCGCTCCGTGGACACCTGTAATTGTCACTTCTCCATTTGCAGCTGGTGACCTCTTTGTGGCAGCGATCACATTAACTCTCCTATGAATGAGATGTTAAGCGCCATTCACACAGGGATTAGGATGGCTGTTACAGTGGTGAGCTGACCTTGCCTCCACCCGCCGTGCTCTGAACAGATGAGAAATGTTGCTGATCAGTGACTGCTGCTGAAGGGGAGAGGAGAAATAGGCTGGGGGAGAAAAGGGCATTTATCATAGTAGAAGCAGATGTACCTGCCCTACATAGCACCCATAATTCAACTGTGCCCCTTACTAAAATGCATCTATAGTAGTGTGCTGCATAACGATGGAGCAGAGCTGAATTTGTCATGAGTTGTAATGGCAGTGAATGCAAAAACTACAAGTGATGCTCTTATTGCCAAACTCAGCTCTGCTACATAAATTGCTATAGATTGTTAGACGCGGCCTCACGGGTGCATTATTAGGAGACAAGGTAATAGTTACTCTCCTACGGATTGGTAAGTCCTGATGAGGCTAGTGTACTTGCTCTGCAAATCCATGTCAGAGTGGAGTCCTGATAATAAAATGAGCATTCTACAAGTCCAGGTAAAGAATGAGAGAGCTCATGAGTTCCAGTGTATCCAGTTTCTGTCCACACAGTTTGATTGTTGCAGTTTGTACTGAGCAATGAGGAATCTCAGCAGAAGCAGAGTGGAGGGACACTGAGGAGATGTCATTTAGGCAGGTGGGTGGAGATTGAACCACAGAAGCATTGAAAACAGACACTGGTGAGCTGTCAATTAGGATAGTTGGGTGGAGATTCAGCATCAGGTATAAGAGTTACTGAAGAGCTGTCAATCACACTCATGGGTGAGGATTAGGCAGCAGCAGGGAGGAGAACCACTGAAATTTTGACAGTCTAGATGGGAGAAGATTCAGCAGCAGGGAGGAGTAATACTGAGGGGCAGTGTCTCAGGCAAGGTGGGAGAAGGTTTAGCAGCAGGGAGGAGGGACACTGAGGGGCAGTGTATCAGGCAAGGTGGGAGAAAATGTAACAACAAGGAGGAGGGACACAGGAACAGTGTATCAGGTAAGGTAGGAGAAGATTTAACAACAGGGGGGAGGGACACTGAGAATCTTTCAATAAGCCTAGGTAAGAGTATATTCAGCAATAGGGATGAGGGGCACTGAGGGTAATGTGAACTAGGAAAGGTAGGAGGAGATTTAGCAGCAGAGAGGAGGGACAACTGAGTGACTGTGTATCAAGCAAGGTGGGAGATTTAGCAGCCAAGAGGAGGGATGCTGAGGGGTTGTATATCAAGCAAGGTGAGAGAAGGTTTAGCAGCAGGGAGGAGGGACACTGAGAACCTTTCAATAAGTATAAGTTTGAGGATATTCTGCAGCGGGGAGGAAGGACACTGAGGGGCTGTGTATCAGGCAAGTAGGAGAAGATTTAGCCGCAAAGAGGAGGGATGCTGAGGGGTTGTGCATCAAGCAAGGTTAGAGAAGGTTTAGCAGCAGGGAGGAGGGACACTTAGAATCTTTCAATAAGTCTAGGTTTGAGGATATTCTGCAGCAGGGAGGAAGGACACTGAGGGGCTGTGTATCAGGCAAAGTAGGAGAAGATTTAGCAGCCAAGAGGAGGGATGCTGGGGGGTTGTGCATCAAGCAAGGTTAGAGAAGGTTTAGCAGCAGGGAGGAGGGACACTGAGAATCTTTCAGTAAGTCCAGGTTTGAGGATATTGAGCAGCAGGGAGGTGGGACAGGTGATATAAAGACCAAGTTTACATTTTCAGAAACAATTATACAGCTATTCTGGAATGGATGATAATTATCAAAGTAAATATACCAGCCTTATTGAGTGAAAGAAATCAATTTAATTATGCATGTAGAGTAGTTTGTATTTTGAAATCTGATGACAGATCCGCTTTAATATTGTTCACACACCTGCCACCTGGATAGGAGACGACTGCTACAAAATTCAGTTTGCTGAAACTTAAAATCACAAGAAGATGTCATGTCTTCATCCTTGTGAGACACTTCCATTCCCTCATAATGAGAAAGGACATCCGGCCCACAAGGAGTCTGTAAATGTCCTCATCTCCGAGTGGAGAGTATCTTGTGGGTGATATGTTCAGGTTTAGCGCCTCCTATATGTAGGTTGGTGGTGATGCATCTAATACATTGTATCCATGTGCTGGCTCCGTGTGTGATGCAGAAGGAGGCGAAACACGAGATACAAATTGTTATTGTCGTTACTGTAAGGAGACATTTGTCTTACAGGGCGATCACTTAGTAAATGACAGGTAATGAATCTTTAGCTCCTGTAATGGAGTCATTGAGATAACGACTTTACAGCAGACTCTTCACATCTGGAGATTCTTGACAGATTTGGGTCTGGTTGCTTCGCTGAAGATTACAAGCGGCAGATCCATCGTACACGATAATAGATCACTTTTTATCAGAACCCAGCTGCAGATTTGTTTGTGTCTTCAAGAATACAATGAAATTGCTGAAGTGTTTAGATATTGTGCTCCACTACTGTCTACATCTTAAAGATAAGAGACAAAGGAACCCGGATGAATAATACAATATTAACAGCAGCACAGAGGATTTAAGCAGGACCAAAAATTAACAATACATGTTACATGTTTTTCACCGAGAAGGCGGTCCAATATGTAAAGATTAATAGCTGAATGAATGAACCCATAAGATCAAAATATGTTTCTATTCCTATACTGTAGTTTCTACCGATACCTTTCTTTTTTCTATTTTAATTTTAATGAAACTTTTATATATATAAAAAAAAAACACAATTATTACAAAATATACAACATGAATCAACCCCCATCATCCCCACCAGGTGAAAAAAAAACAATACAAAAGAAGGAATAGGAAAAAAAGGATGCAAAAGTTCGAAGGTGGTAAAGATAGATAAATAGATAGCTGGATAGATAGAGAAGATTGATAATAAATAGATAGACAATAAATAGATAATAGATAGATAAAATAGAGAAGATAGATAATAAAGAGAAAGATAAAGGCCCAGTTACAGATAGATAGATAGATAGATAGATAGATAGATAGATAGATAGATAGATAGATATAGATATAGATAGAGAGAGATAGATAGATAGATAGATAGATAGATAGATAGATAGATAGATAGATAGATATAGATAATCAAAAAACAAAACAGCACAACTGTTATTCAACCGATGCAAAGCCCCCCTACCATACTGGTACTACAGATCCAAGAAAAAATAGAGGCAGCACTTCCTTCAAATTCAGTCGTGGGCTTTATTCCCAGGAACCGCGATCGCGGTTTCTGGGAATAAAGCCCACATCACTGAATTCGAAGGAAGTGCTGACTCTATTTTTTCTTGGATAGATAGATAGATAGATAGATAGATACCTTAATGGAAAAAATGAAGGAAAGAAAGATAGAAGGAAGGTGTAATAAAGGGAAAATAGAAAAAAAAGAATAGAAAACTGTTGTGAGCCCCAATGGGGACAGTGATGATGTACATGAAGCACTGTGAAATTAATGGTGCTTTGTAAGTGAAGTAATATTAGTAGTAGTATTATTAGGATGTAAGAAAGGAGGAAGGAATGGTGAACATTTAAGAAGATAGATAGATAGATAGATAGATAGATAGATAGATAGATAGATAGATAGATAGATAGATAGATACATGAGAAAAAGAAGGAAGGAAATACAAAAAGAAGTATTGAAGAATGTTAGGAAGGAAAAAAGATGGAAAGTGCATAGATGATGGATGAACATTTGAGTAGATAGGTAAATAGAAAAAGAAAAAAAATGAAAGAAAGAAAGAAAGCTAAAAGTAAAGAAAGAGGAAAGAAAGAAAGAAAGAAAGAAAGAAAGAAAGGAAGGGAAAAAAGGAAAGAAAGAATTAAGGAAAAAGAAAGAAGGAAAGGTAGGAATGTAGGAAAGAATGAAAGAGGGAAGAAAGAGAGAAAGAAAAATAAAAAAAGGAAGAAAGAGAAAGAAAGTAAAAGAATGAATTCAAGAAAGAGAGTAAAGATAAAGTGTATAATGTACTTTTGATTCCTTCCAGTGCAGTTCCTTATCACAGCCCTGCAGATTTACCTGGATATGGCTTTCCATACGTCTGAAGATTAGATATAGTATTAATGAAAGCTGTTGTACGATCTGCCGGGATAGTCGGGGGTCGGTCGGGTGATCTCATCCAGAGCTCAGGCATATGTGGAGCTGACTTACCGGCTATTCTTTCCATAGATCAAGTAACGGCAGATATCTATGGAGTCCGGCTTTTTATTAGAGAATTATATTCGGACAATGAAGGACATTTGTAAATGAAGCAGATAAGCTTTCTGATGGACAAGGATAGTTTTGTTCGGCACAGAAATTCTATTGTCCGTTCCTCTGGTTGTCAAGTGTGTGCGGAGCGCCGGATTTGCTGTGACGTTACAATGAGTCTTTCAGCTGCGAGTCTAAGACGCTGTGAGATTTTCACTCCTCTGCTTTTCAGGCCCAGTAATCTTTTTATCGTGCCAGTACAATGCGGGATTCAGTTTCTGTTTGGCGCATAAGACTGTCCATTTAACATCACTTATTCTAAAATAATACCCCCATTACCATGTACTTTAAAAACTAGCGAGCAACACTGAACAAAATGCCAAAGGTGTCACTTGAGATTAGGCTGCTGTGATGATACGACTTACTTACTGAGCTCTGGAGCCTTTCTTGAGTATGGGGTAACGTGCCCCCTGTCACTGCTATTCAGATACACGTCTATAAGACGGCTTTATAAATATTATGATCCCAAGTCTAGTCCATAAGAACTTATGGGGTGCATTTAGTTACAAGTCAACTTCTCTCCCTAAATGATGTATCTGGCTACAGAAAATTGGAACTGAGTTATTTAAAGGCATAAATTGAGCAGACTTACTAATAAGAATCATGTGTCCCCCAGAGTCTGGTTGGTCTGTTTGCTGAGAAAGTGCTAATATAGGTCAATGAGAACAAAAATGGTCGGCAATCCCGATGTGTCAATGTGTTAATTATAGTATGGATGCCAACAGTACTGAACTGTCGTAAAGTAGAGTGGTTCCACCTGGTTTGGGACAAGTCCAGGCGTGTCATTGACCACTCAAGATGCAGCAATGAAAACAGTGGATGTCAATAGGAGAATAGCTATGAGAAAACCAACAATGAAGCCACTGGACAAGGTCTTTAAATCAAGGACTATTTCACTGGTGATGAAGACACGGCTCGTACATGGTCTAGTATTTTCTGTAGTAACATATCGAAGTGACACATGGACGATAAATAAGACAGAAAAAAAATCAACTCCTTTCAAATGTGGAGCTGGAGAAGGATGTTATCAATACATGGATGGCAAGAAGAACAAACACATCAATTCTGGACTAAATCAAGCCAGACATGTCAATGGAAGCAAGGATCACCAACTGTGACTTGTCTACACATCATATGAAGAGAGAACTCACTAGAGAAGGATATCATGGTCACAAGAATAACAGGAACAAGTCGAAGAGGAAGACCAGCAACCCAATGGCTTCATAAAATCGGGATAACGATGGAGAAGATCCTGGTGTATCTATCCAGGCTTGGACCTATCTTGGCTTGGAGTAGACCCTAGTAGGCCTATGTAGGCTTGCAGAAGATCCAGGTTGACCTATCTAGGCTGCATAAGATCCATCTTCCTACAGAGTGGTGTTCATCTATCATGTTGTCATGGTTCGAGATCGAGCTGAAGGCCGGTAAATAATCAATGTCTATCCTCTACAACAAAACCTCTACTTCTTCTGACAGAGTATCGAAATACATATACACAATATGTATAAATGTTATTTTTTTTAAACTGAATCCTTGGTGAATATCAGGGTACAATATAAATTGTCGGCAGTGACCTGATATCACTTGTGAAGGTAATGTGTTCTTTGTAGATCCATGGTTATTACAGAGATGAAAGAGATGTAATTTAATATGACTGAAACGTAAACTTCAAAGGGAATCTGATAATTCTGTTAATATTATTCTACCTGCCGCATATATGGGTTAAAGTCGAATAAGATTGAAAGGAAACAAACTAGAATGGAGACAAACATATTTTATTTTTGTAATCGAGTAACTTGTGTGCTCACCAGATGATAATTCACATTTGGATTTTTAATTGACCAGGTCATATAGGTTATTTCTAAATAAATCCATAAGAAATAGACCATAATGTCAAGAGGCTCCAGAATAAGATATATGGAAAAAGACAGCGTCCAAACAAAGGTGAGGAAATCCAAAACTTCTTTTTTTCTACCATGAGGTCCAGAATAAGATCTAAATTGACTTTTCTTCTACTGGACTTTTCGACTTGTCTTCTAATTGGGCCAGCCCAACCCAGACCAAGAATGCGCCTCATAGATGAAGTTCTGAAGATTCCGCTCAAGTTGTCCTTTAATTATATGTTTTAAAAGAAATATCACCTTAGAAGAACCTACAAAATGATCTCTATAGATTTTTTTGTGTTCCTCCTCTAATCGGTACTTCACTGATTCTTGAACAGTTTTCTTCTATTCTCCTCTACATCAAGGTCACCCTTCCCCAGTAATAAAAAAACATCCAATACTCAATTTTCCCTTTGAATAATTAAGTGTCTACCACACATTCTTGTGGGCATTACTTTTTCTTCTCTATCAAACAATGGCCACGTCATAGAAGGAGAAATACAATGAACACATCGGTCACAGATGCAACCTAAGTCAACAGAGATGGAGATAACAGTTGACTGACCTGACCACGTTGATAAGTCCACAGTCTACTCATCCTTTCCTGGTATTAGAGAACACAAGTCTAGTAGTGCTGAAGTCCCGGAGCACAACTGTATTACAGATGATGCACCACTGTCCTCCTGTGCACCGGCACTAAATTAAAAAAAAACATTGAAATGTTTTCTTTAAGCTGGGACCTCCACATTGGATGTATGTTTGTAATAATTACAATGGAACACTCAGGAATCTCTTAGCTTGAGGCAACTGACTCAACTGAACAAGGTTACAGTGAGAGAGTCTGTATTTTAGACAGTGACTGAAAACAAACGTGAAGTGCAGCAAATGAGAAAAGTTCATCAAATGCACAATAACAAAAAGTCATTAGAAGTAGTTCATAATAATGCTGGCAAGGAAAGTTTCTCTTGGAAGAAGCACTCACTGGGAGGTGCAGTTTAATAGAAACAGTCCACACCAGGAGGCTGGGGCTATTAACGGTAAGTCTCTGAAAATGAGTCCCAAAACCAGTGCAGAGCAGTGATCCTTAGGAAGTCCAAACAGTCAGAGTATCGCTACTGCACACTTAACAACAATAAGCTGCTAAAAGCAGACAGGGCCAGGGCTGGCAGACTGAGGTAGACACTGAGAAACTCAGGCGGTAAGTTGCAGGAGAGTTGCTGGAAAGAGTTGAACCGGACCTTCTGACCTTCTGGAGGAGGAGCAATCTTGTGACGCAAAGGGACAGGGATTCAAGCAAAATACACAAGAATTGGCTAGAAGGTAAACTAGGGTTTATAAAGGCAGGGAAAGAGGATCATATGAACAGGAGTGAAGAAGCAAACACTGTTTTAGAAAAGGCTATAATGCATAAAAGGCTAACAGAAGATGCAGAGTTCTGACATTGTTGGTTGAATGTTCGTTTAGCTGGCAGGTATCTCTCTCGGCCTAACATACACGTGTTCAGTAAGTCAGACCAAAGATGGATAAGTGGAGAATAGAGAATACACAATAGAGATAGCTGCTAGCTGTATACACAATGAGATGGCTGCGAGTGCTGTGTGTGCAAGGAGTTCACCAATTGTATGATTAACAGATCATGAGTAATATAAAGCAAGGACTCTGAAAACCAAGTCGTTAATGGGACCAGAGTTTCATTTTATGGAAAAAATTTGTGTTGTAAAACCAATCCTGGGAGTCTCATTACTGAAGATTACTTTTCCATACATTTCTTAAAGCCATTATATAATTTCTAAGTATAAATTGTAGCTCTAAGTGAAAAGCAACACATTTCTAATAAGCTGTCTCTGTTGTCACCTTTTTGTTGAGAAGAGACATAAAGTGTAGAGACACCTTGACGTACATGTGCAAGTGCATCAGAAGAACGTGTTCATTGAAGCGTTTGAGATGCAGGAAACATCTAAACTTTCTATAATGACCTTCAACTCACAAAAAAAAATAGATGGGATTTTGAGCAACATAAATGTGAAGTGTAAATGAGCCATATGTTATGCCTCTTTTGACTTATTTGGGTGGAATAAGATTGCAACTAAAGTTCCCGGGATCAGGCAAAATTTGAATTTGCCTGTTCGAGTGCATTTTGTTGGGAAACTGGGTTTGTAAAGAAATTATTAGTCTACAAATTTAATTTGCTTTATTATGCTCTGGGGTGGGTCCAAATGTAATAATTAAAAAAAAATACTTATACTTACTTAAGCACTCACCTCTCCTGTTGACCCTGGTGCTCCTTATCAAAAGTCATAGACTTATAGAATGATAGAGTCTCTTCCAGGACCTCTTGGGTCATCTGATCCAACCTTTTGCTCAAAGCAGGATTCACTAAATCATCTCCTCTGTTGAGTTGCATTTCTGGTCTTGAGTTCACACTAGGCCAAGACTTCCAGTCTCGAGCAGGCACCAGAGTTCACAGTTATCTGTGGAGCCTGCAACCGGAACCGGAAGTCTATTCACAGTTGTCTCCGGAGCCAGGAGCCAGAAGTCATGGCCTGGTGTTTACTCTGGGGACTTCCAGTATCAAGTACAGTGAACTCCAGGACCTACTCATGGCCAGAAACCCTAAAGTTAACTCAGTTCTGGAGATGGAATGAGATGGAGGTGCAGAGGACAGAGAGCAGCGGGCAGCTGGAGAGATTTTTTTTAACCTTTTAATGGCTTTCTACAGTTTAGCAAGATGAAGGCCACAGCTGGACATTGGGAGTGAATGACAAAAATGAAACATTCTCCAGAATACAGATTTTTATCAAATTTCTGTAGGCTTGACTTCCATGCCAATAAATTTGCTCATCTCAACATTAGAGGAGAGGAGATGTAACCCTAAGTTTGCCAAGAGTTTACGGTGATGGTGTTTATCATGCAACATCATCTGAAAGGCACTGTGCGATTATAAAATTTGTTTGTTTAGATAATTTTTAAGTAAATTATTTTCTTCTTACATTTTTTATGTCATTATCTATGTTCATATTAAGTCCTTAAATCTTGCAGCTTTCACTCTGGCCACTGAGCCTAATATTAGGCTGACACATCCCATTCTGTAGCAGTTGTTTCATTAGCATCACAGACTATGACTGGTTCCCATTGACTTCCATTATACTCAGTAAATGAGTCGTCCATCCGAGCATCCAACTGCTCATTACGAGGGACAGTCACCTGAGCAGGGTAGTGGTCCCTCATCACTAGTGATTACCGTGGAAGTCAATTAAATTCTCCAGATGACAGGTTCCTATGGTCTATGTGGCTGATGTGAAGCATCTCTACATCTGGTAACAACAGCATCGGCTGAATGGCCACCATTATAATCATAGACAATCTCATATTGAGATTTTGGGTTGGGTTGAGGTGGCTGCTTTTTTTTTTTTAATTGGAATGATCATTCTGAAGAGGTTCTGAAGCAGCAGTCAATGGAAATGTTGACATCCTCTGTAAGTTGCATTTATGTTATTGGCAATCCTGCAGTCAAACACCGATGATAACCTTTGTCTGTTAGTGCTCTGCGGGGAGAGCACTGGAATTGAGATGAGCCAGAGAGCATTGATCTGTGCGGAGGAATACTGAGCACAGGTGCGCTTTTATGCAAATCCCCTGAGTCAAATATCTCCGAGCGCCAATACTGAAAATAGCAAATGAAAAATCTTCTGCAATCCCAATCACTCTCAGCCTCACAATATATCCTGACATCCATCTTCTGGAGAGGTGCCAGGAAGCTCCTCTAACAAAAAGAAGAAATTGCAGCATGCAAAGCTGTTTTGGGGTCATTGTTATGGATCTTTGCCGCTGTGTGTGCAAGGAGTTTACCAATTGCATGACTAACAGATCATGAGTTATGTATTGCAATATATTACACACACACATACACATTTGAGACTGCTATGGGCTGAATGCACAATTGCTGTATATACAATAGAGAATACACAATAGAGACAGCTGCTAGCTGTATACACAGTAGAGATGGCTGTGGGCGTTGTATGTGCAAGAAGTTCATCAATTGCATGATTAACAGATCATGAGTTATATAATGCGAGCACTCTGAAAACCAAGTCGTTAATGGGATCAGAGTTTCACCCAAAAATTTCAAGATTTGTGTATTTTTTATATAGTTTTATTTATTTTATTAGTTTTCATTTTATTATTTTTTAATTATTAATTTATTTTCTTTTAATTGTATTACTTCATACAAGCCAGCCACCTTTCTTTGCTGAGGAGATATTTTCACATTCGGCTTCATCTTGTTTTTGCACAGTAACTCTCCTGTGTCGAGCACTCTGAAAGATGTTGACTTTGTCATGACATTGAGCGAAAGAGGTCTTGAGATTGGATGTGTGAATGAGCTGGTTGGTTGGAATAGGCTGGCTAAATATTCTATCCAAAGCTAAGCCAGCCTCCTCCGTTTGAGCGCAGGCCGTGCTATAGAAGATGCCTGACTTAAAGGGGTTGTGCCATGAACAATGGTTACATTTTATTTAATAGACTGTAGAGTAAAAATAAATTCCACAATTGGATGTGTTAAATAAAAATGTTCCTGTCCTGAGATATTCTTATAAATGTGTCCCTGTGTAATGGATGTGCCCGACCATGCAGAAACAGGTGGGATATACCACAGCTCCTGGGCAGGAAGAGGTAAGATATACCACAGCTCCTGGGCAGTAGGGGAAGCAAGACAGTATATTGACATTACAGCCAGAGATCACAGAATATAAGAGTGACATACAGCGGACACAGAATATAAGAGTGATACAGAATTACAGCAGGATCACAGAATTACAGATATACAATTTAGAGTATACAGACTTACAGCGGGGATCACAGAATATAAGAGTATACAGATATTACAGCTGGGGATCACACAATATAAGAGTATACAGACATTACAGCCTAGGGATCACAAAATATAAGAGTATACAGACATTACAGCCAAGAATCACAGAATATAAGAGTATACAGACTTACAGCCAGAGATCACAGAATATAAGAGTATACAAGACATTATGGCTGGGGATTACAGAATATAAGAGTATACAGATATTACAGCCAGGGATCAGACATTACAGCCTGAGATCACAGAATATAAGAGTATACAGACATTACAGCCGGAATCACAGAATATAAGAGTATAAAGACATTACAGCCGGGGATTATAGAATATAAGAGTATACACAGGGCTGCCACTAGGAATTTCTGGGCCCCTGACTGCCAAAATTTTGGGGTCCCCCTGAGACCCCTCCCAGACTCCACCCATGCTCCGCCTCCATGCGGCTCCTCCTCCACCCATGTTCCGCCTCTACCCAAATATACCTTATATTTATAGTGAACATTTGGAACAGCACCAAAAATTACCTCAATTTATGTGCAACGCTTTCCCAACCAGCAATCCACATGGTTCCTTACAATAGAGTAAAAAAAGGAAAAACAACACAAAAAAATACAAAAAAGTGAATTTATTGCACAATGCGTGGCTACGCCATCGAGCAATAAAGTCAACTTTTTTTCTATATTTTTGTGCTGTTATTCCTTTTTTTACACTCTCTTTCACTATTATATGTTACATACACGCACACACACATACTCACACACTTGAGACTGCTATGGGCTGAATACACAAATGCTGTATATACAATAGAGAATACACAACAGTGACAGCTGCTAGCTGTATACACAATAGAGATGGCTGTGTGCCTTATACACAATGGAGACTGCTGCTGGCTATACACACAATAGAGAACACACAATAGACTGCTGCTGTACACAATAGAGAATGCACAATAGAGATGGCTGTGGGCTGTATAGACAATGGAGATGGCTACTGGCTATGCATACAGTAGAAAAAACACAATAGAGACTGCTTTTGGCCGTATGCACAATGGAAATGGCTACGGACAAATGCACAATTGAGATGGCTGTGGGACCTATGCACATTGGAGACTGCTGCGAGACATATGCACATTACAGACTGCTGTGGGTCGTATGCACATTAGTGACTGATGCAGGATGTATACGGGCCTCTCAAAATGTGAGGAGACCGTCCCCTCTCCTTTCCTCCAGGCCCGTGTGACTTTCCATTTGTGGGCTGCAGCAGCGGTGATGGATAGGAGACAGGGCCCACTCAAGAGGTGAGGGGGTGGTGATTGAGAGGAGAAGATGCCCATGCAATATGTGAAGAGGTGGAGCCCGTAACCTCACATCTTGCATGGGCCCCCCATTCCTGTCAATCACTGCCAGGTCCCTGACAGCTGTCAGACTAGTCAGGCCCTGATGGCGACCCTGGGTATACAGACATTACAGCTGGGGATCACAGAATATAAGAGTATATAGACATTACACCCAGGGATCACAGCTGATTTTTTCTGCGATGTAAAACAAGTTTTTAAACAGACAATGAAATATGTCCTGCCCCTGAGGACCTGTAAATTCCAAAATTTATTAGAAATTAAGCAATTAAAATTGAAATCCATTGTGTAATAAAAGCTTGTATTGTACTATGGATTTCAATTTTTAAGCACTTTATTGTAATACATTTTGGAAGTTTAAGGAGCTGGAATTTTGTTTTTTCCATGCATGGCCTGAGCTGAGCATGACTTGGTACACCTCTGCTGCCACTCAGCACCTTCACACAGGCTTGCCAGTCACCCTGCTTCTCAACTCCTGAAATGACATTTTTTTATTGTGTCTCCAAGATCAAATCTAAGCTTAGAAACCAATCTGCCAATCAGGAGTCTGGGAAGGATGTAAGTCCCACCCCTGAGGAGCTGTAATGACTGCCATATTAGCTATGACACAGTTTTTCTACAAATTAGAAGATGACAATTCTGAAATTGACATTTAGAGGGGAGGTTTACCTTTTGTATCATGTCTTCTAATGAGGCTGAGTGCCACTCATTGTGTCACTTTCCTGGAGAGACTTCGAAGTAATCATCTCGGTAAAGTGTCAACTTTGCAAACAGTTTCACATTAGTTAAAGTGCCGCGTTAATGTTATTCCGCTTCTGACATCAAGGGAGATATTCACCCACAGAGTGCAAACGTTAGGTAACCCGTAACTACCAATTAGCAATTAGTTCTCATCTCTCTCCTCCACCATGATGGGAGCGAGCATCTGATTGGAGGTGCGGGGGTAACTGCTCATTTCACGGTGTACGATAGCCAACATTCTCTTGCAAAATAATGAATTCCATAGCAGAGAAATATTTAGAAATGGCTTTTTTTCCATGATTATGTGCTTCTCTTTTAGATTTTTAGGAAACATTTGCCTGTTTTGTTAGAATTAATCTGAAAATTTAATGAAAGGTTTAAACTAGTGTTAGTCACACATAGGCAATTAATTCAGCATTGTTAATGGTGGATGCATGCCACAGTCATTTCAATAGGCTGCTATTTCAAAGGCGTCTTTGCTAAATATGGTGATTTTATGTGCATTTAGAGGGTGCTGTTCTCTTCTGTGACTTTGTTTAATACTGCGAATTTAATGTGCATTTCAAGGGCGCTGATCCCTTAATATGTGTCTGCAAAGTATGATGATTTTAATGAGTGCGGCTGCTGTGTTTTGTAGAGAATAAGTCAGTTAACTCATTCCGAGACGGAGAACCAAGGTCAAACTGGACCACCGCGCGCCCTCTAATGGACTCCAATGGGCCAGTCAAAGTCAAAACCATTTAAAGCGAACCTGTCACCCCCCGTGGACATCAAAAGCTATAATAGCCACCTTCTGCAGCACTAAGGCTGCATTCAGGGAAGGTGGCTATATGCTTTTGATGCCCTATATTCAGTCAAATATGAAGTTATATAAAGCCTTACACTTAAGACCGCGAGGCGGGGTTTCGCGCTCCTCCGACCCGCCTCCTCTTGTCAATCATTCAGGTCGCCTGCTGCTGCCTCCCCTCATAGTCTATCATGAACGCGCGGCTCCGTTCTCGTCTATGGAGCCGCGCATGCGTTGTGCGCCCGGTGTCCAGGAAGTCGTCGGGCTGCTCGCGCAGCCCGACGACTTCCTGGACACCGGGTGCACAGCGCATGCGCGGCTCCATAGAGGAGAACGGAGCCGCGCGTTCATGAGGGGAGGCAGCAGCAGGCGACCTGAATGATTGACAAGAGGAGGCGGGTCGGAGGAGCGCGAAACCCCGCCTCGCGGTCTTAAGTGTAAGGCTTTATATAACTTCATATTTGACTGAATATAGGGCATCAAAAGCATATAGCCACCTTCCCTGAATGCAGCCTTAGTGCTGCAGAAGGTGGCTATTATAGCTTTTGATGTCCACGGGGGGTGACAGGTTTGCTTTAAAGCTGATTTTGGAGCCAAGCTGAGAACGTCTCATGAGCTCATTCACAATTAACCTAGTTTAAAAGGCACGTGTAGTCATTAGTGATGAGTGAGTGGTAAGATATTCGGGTTCGGATAGCTCAAACCTAATATTCCCCACCGGCGTGTGTTAGATGGCGCTGTCAGAGTTTGACAGAGTGATCTAACTACTTGGGACATCAAAATATATCCCTCTCCTTAACTGTCCGCTTTCCAAATCAATAATGAAGTGGAAAGAGATGTGTCGGTCTGTTGGGAATGGAGGACACATAGTGAAGATTATTAGAAGCATCCAAACCAATATCCAAATCAATAATAACAGGTGTCGCGAAGACCCTGACTCGGGAGCAAGTGTGGGAGAATTCTAAGTTTACTAGGAAGAACATAAAGTTATACTGGGGGTGGTAACCCCAGAATAAGATAACTCATTAATTGATTACAAAATATTAAACCTAACTACCCATTGGTCACTGATAGCTGAGAGCTGATTGGATTATGCAAATATGTTAAAAAAATGTATATATTCTTGTATTTTTCTATTCTTTAAAGGGATACATGTATGCTAGATATTCAGTACAATATAGAATCTTTGGATACTTTCATTTCCATAACACAACTAGTTAACTAGTCTGTTAGCTGCACATGTTGGCTGATTACATCAGCCAACATGAACGGTCGGACAGACAGGTGGAGCCACATGGAGCCCAGCATTGCAACCCAATGTAACAGTAACGTCCCAGAGATTGTAGCTTGTGATCTGAAGAATTGTGTTACTTTGTAATGCCTCATATTGATTGTACATGTACTCTCTGAATTGGAAAGTGCTCCGAAATATGTTTGACGCTATTTAACTAAAAAAATATTATTACCTCTATACACAGCTGATAACAAATCACAATGATGTTCCAATTGTAATAGCTGACCCTGCCCCCCTCCTCCTCCTAATGACTTTGCACATGCTCATTAGATATCTCAATCCAACAGATAGGGTCAGAGTTGGTTTATTGCTGTTAATGTACATGTGCGTTTTCTGCAACAACGGGAGTCTAAAAAGTCCCAGTGGCAAGTTTGAAAAATGCAAGATTTCTAAATATTATTTTTAATAAAGATTGTGACGGATTGTGATGGAAAAAAAATCATTGGCAAAGATGTTAAAAGAAGCATCTAAAGAGAGGCCGTCTTTGGATGCATCTTTTAACATGTTTGCCAATTATTCTCTATTTTTGGCAACAGAGAAGAGAATATGGCGCGCGCTCTCCTCGAGCTGCACCCCCATACTCCTCACCAGGGCTACCGGACTTGTACTCATGGAGTCGATGCCCATTTTGGGTGGAGTTTGAGTCGGATTTAGGGAAATTGAGGTGTTGGAGTCGGATACGCGGCTTGCTGACTTCACAGCCGTGCTTATAGAGTCAGAGTCGGTGTCCATTTTGATGGAGTTGGAGTCAGATTTAGAGTTGTAGACGGATGTTTAGCTTACCAACTCCACAGCCCTGCTCCTCACTGTTGGTGCCACAATTTGTCACTTCTACTTCTCTGGGCAATCATCTGATGAAGGTCTGAGTTTTAGACCGAAACGTTAATTGACTATGGATCCCAATGGCGAATAAATCACATATTCTTCTTTCAACGGAGCGCCAGATTTTATTTTTGCATGTCACACAGAGTGCCGTATAGCCACATCCTTATCAATTTTGGGGATACCCCTTAAAGCTGTATTAAGTTCTAAGATAGATACAATTAATAGTTTGTTTGCGCCCTGAGTATCCCAAACATACCGCTTTCTCAACTTCTGCAAAGACTATTACTATACAACAGCCTATGAAGCAATTTTCATCTCTACAATGTGTCGTTGTCAATAGCATCCATATTAGCTAGATAATATCTCATATTCAACTGGGAAGTGATTTGAATTTCAGGACATTTGGGGGTTAATTGTATCTTAATAGCGGGCTCCTTCTGATTGGCCGCGGCTGACATATCGCGTATAACCATTCGCTGCATTCTATTAACCTTGTTGAGTGTTGTCTGGTTCTCGCTGTTCGCTTTTAATTGTGTTTGATACTTTGGCATATTGTAATAACAGCTTGTAATTAGGATGCGAGTGGAAACCCCACAACTATGGGCAAAGACATGTAAATCTGATTGCAATAAAGTAGATGACAAGTGCAGCATCCTGCACTTATTGCTGTGTTGTATTCTGTTACATTTTATTATTATTTTTATTATTATTTCAGCTTCTCATAAGCACAAATTGGTTTATTAGGGCACATGAAGGTGGTACATGATATGAGACCCCTTTTTAACCAAAACAAAGAGCGCCTCTTGTTCAGGAACATGAAGGGCAGCCATTTATTTCAATTGGCCCTTCATATCTATTTGCATGGCTGGCTTATAATATTACATTTCCTCTGTTAAAGGCAGTCTACCAGAACAAAATGACTGTTCAAACCAAACACTGGTGCACCCTGGGTGTGGCCACACAGTTCAGGGCACCTTCCCAACTACCGTATATACTCGCGTATAAGCCGAGTTTTTCAGCCCAAAAATTGGGCTGAAAAGTCCCCCCCTCGGCTTATACGCGAGTCATATGGCCCCCCTCAAAGTTTGGCGCCCCCACCTCAGTTTCTGGGCCCCCCCGCATGCAGCGCTGCACATATACATTACGTGTCTAGCAGCTGTTACCCTCCGGTGGCAGATCGCGGCTCCCGGCTCCGGGCTCCATCTTCCTCTCTGTCTTCCTGGTTGTCATGTGACCGGCGCGATGACGTCATCGCGCCGGTCACAAAGCAGGAAGACAGCGAGGAAGATGGAGCCCGGAGCCGGGAGCCGCGATCTGCCACCGGAGGGTAACAGCTGCTAGACACGTAATGTATATGTGCAGCGCTGCATGCGGGGGGGCCCAGAAACTGAGGTGGGGGCGCCAAATTATGAGGGGGGCCCTGCTGGGGCCCTGTATACTACCACTGGGGCTATATACTACCACTGGGGCTATATACTACCACTGGGGCTATATACTACCACTGGGGCTATATACTACCACTGGGGCTGTATATATACTACCACTGGGCTATATACTACCACTGGGGCTGTATATACTACTGGGGCTGCGTGTATACTACCACTGGGGCTGTATATATACTACCACTGGGGCTATATACTACCACTGGGGCTGTATACTACTACTGGGGCTATATACTACCACTGGGGCTATATACTACCACTGGGGCTATATACTACCACTGGGCTGTATATATACTACCACTGGGGCTATATACTACCACTGGGGCTGTATATACTACTGGGGCTGCGTGTATACTACCACTGGGGCTGCTGCTGTATACTACCACTGGGGCTGCTGCTGTATACTACCACTGGGGCTGCTGCTGTATACTACCACTGGGGCTGCTGTATATACCTCTGGGGCTGCTGTATACTACCACTGGGGCTGCTGCTGTATATACCACTGGGGCTGCTGCTGTAACACTGCTGGGGCCTGTATATACCACTGGGGAGGCTGCTGTATACCACACTGCTGGGGGCTGTATACCTGTGCTGGGGTCCACCCTCGGCTTATACACGAGTCAATAAATTTTCCCAGGTTTTGGGGGCAAAAGTAGGGGGGTCGGCTTATACACGGGTCGGCTTATACACGAGTATATACGGTACTTGTTTTCCATCTGTCTTTCTCTTACTTTGGCTCCTCTAAAGCCAGATTTGTCAATCAAGCGGGCGAAGATTAATGGGAAGTAGATGGGAAGATGCACTGAAATACTTGGTTGTACCTAGGGTGCACCATGATCCTGTGCTTGTGTTACAATACTGTTGGAACACAGCTGGAATCCAATGGCCTGAGTGGCACGAGCATAGAATAGCAGGCGATGGTAGAAGTCCTTGGATGCAGGAATGGAAGTATTAGAAACAGTTCTGGTGGGAAGGTGAGCTGAACTGCTTGGTCACTCCTAGGGTGCACCATGAGCCTATGCTTGTGTTACGATACTGTTGGCACATGTCTGGAATCAAATGGCCTGAAGGGCAGGAACACACAACAGCAGGCCATCGTTGAAGTGCTTGGATGGAGGAATGGAAGTATTAGAAACAGTTCTGGTGGGACGTTGGGCTGAACCACTGAGTCGCATTAAGGGTGCACCATGAGCCTGTGCTTGTGTTACAATACTGTTGAAACACAACTGGAATCCAATGGCCTGAGTGGCACGAGCATAGAATAGCAGGCGATGGTAGAAGTCCTTGGATGCAGGAATGGAAGTATTAGAAACAGTTCTGGTGGGACGTTGGGCTGAACCACTGTCGCATTAAGGGTGCACCATGATCCTGTGCTTGTGTTGCAATACTGTTGGAACACATCTGGAATCCAATGGCCTGAGTGGCACGAGCATAGAATAGCAGGCGATGGTAGAAGTCCTTGGATGCAGGAATGGAAGTATTAGAAACAGTTCTGGTGGGACGTTGGGCTGAACCACTGAGTCGCATTAAGGGTGCACCATGAGCCTGTGCTTGTGTTACAATACTGTTGAAACACAGCTGGAATCCAATGGCCTGAGTGGCATGAGCATAGAATAGCAGGCGATGGTTGAAGTCCTTGGATGCAGGATTGCGAGTATTAGAAACAATTCTGGTGGATAGGTGAGCTGAACTGCTTGGCCACACCAAGGGTACACTGAATGCCTGTGCTTGGTTTGATCAGTCATATGGTGCTAAGAGACTCCTTTTAACTATTGTTGGGTGACTTAGTAGACTTTAAAGATATTCAGGGAAGCATAGGGAGGAAGTTAGCAATTTACTGTGTTGATCACTGGCTCTAACTGACTTTAGACACCTGGCAAAAGACTCAAGGCAAATGTTAGCAAAGGCCAATTAAAGCTTTATTCAGAGATGCCAGTTAATTAACTGGGTTTCTGAAGTCAGATTGATGATGATTAGTTTATCGCTGGTCCAAATGTAATTTTTAAAGGGTTTTTCTTTGAGACAGTGTGTCGTCAATAAACGTTAGAGCTCATGTGCTAAATTACCAAACTCCCATAGGAGCACCGTCACAAAACCTAATTCATATGTAATAAATTGCATCTGGTCTGAAGAGGTCTGCATTGTGTCCTTCCGTTGTAACCTTATTTTTAGTACCAATACTTTGTGTAATTGTTTTTTTTCTAGTCTTTTTTACTATTTTGGATCGCTTTTGCAATTTTTCACAATCACACCCAATTTTCAGGGCAAAACTGTGATGCTAGTCACTACTTACAGATAATCCAGGAGGAAGAGTAGTCAGATGAGCAGAGGTCAGAAACCCGGAGGACTCATAGTGGATTCCAGGAGTTTACAGAGGAGTATTCAGTTAACAATTTGGGGTTTGGTTTTCAGGAAGGCACATAGAATTAAGGGAGTCAACTGAGATATCGTCAGGTAACAATCCAGGGTCAAGTTTCCAGGAAGACATGTAGTGAATAAAGGGAGTCAACTGAGACGTGGTCAGGTAACCATGCAAGGTCAGACTTCCAGGAAGGCACTTAGTGCATAAAGGGAGCCAACTGAGACATAGTCAGGTAACGGTCTGTGGTCAGGTTTCCAGGAAGACATGTAGAACAAATGGAGTCAACTGAGACAGGGTCAGGTAACGGTCTGAGGTCAGACTTCCAGGAAGGCACTTAGTGAATAAAAGGAAGCCATCTAAGATGTAGTCGAGTATTGGTCTTGAGTCAGGTTTCCAGGATGACATGTAGAATAAAAGGAGTCAACTGAGATGGAGTCGAGTAATAATCCGGAGTCAAGTTTCTAAGAAGGCACCTGGTGAATAAAGAGAGTCAACATATGCATAATCAGGAAATGGTAGAAATACCAGGAGATCACATTGAGTACAATGAGCGAGCAGAGATGCAGTTCGGGGTCAGTAAACGATGATCAGAACAGACACAGGAATGCAGGCCAACAGCATCACTCACATAGAATGTACGGCTGGCAGAGTTCTGGGAGAAGCTGCTCAGTAAAGTAGCTGAGCTATCAGTGGACAGATGGAACATCTGAGCAACCAAACGTCTCACAGGACCAGAATGGTGGATTGTGCTGACATTTAGCATACTAACAGTCCAGTACACACAGCATAATCTCTATAATGTCCTGGTTGCTCTGCGCAGAGGGATCGTGGCAAAAACTCTTTCCTTCCCCATTCTCTGCCCCTTGAATGTGCCTCTGGAATGGCAAAGAAAACCTTGAGCAATGCTTACTCCTGGGAGAAATTAAAGACTTCTGGGGTGTCTGGGATATTTTTAACTCCTCCCACATTCTGCAAACATTCAGCTTCACGCCAACAGCAGACACCTGATCTCCCATTTTCTTGAAAAATTAGCTGTGAAGTGCTCTTTTCTAAGTGCTTGTCCATAGAAATAAATGGCGACATGCTGCCCACTCAAGGCCACCATACATGTTACATATATGTAATGCAGTCATGTCTTACGCTTGATTTGTCTGCAGCAGAGACATCTTTACGTGAACTGTTCTTAGGTGACGATGTTGAAGTTTCCTTCCAACATAGTTTCTTCGATAGGTGGGAGCACAGGAAGAAAACTGTGTGAAAAAGGCTGCGACACTTTGTATCAAGCTGTCAGCTGATGATGAGCTGTGTTTGCAAGGTTTTCAATGTTATTCACATACGCCAATAACAACTTGTGTTGTGGGGAAGTGAGAATGCCCTTTCATCCGCACATGCTAACCATTTAGCTGTTTGTGCTAATAAAGGCGTGGGCTTACTCCAGCATTATAAGCAACTTCCCGAAAAAAACATAAGATTCCTAAAAAATCACAGAAAGAGGCAGCCATGTTTATTAACACCTGGTCTCAATATTAATGTATTGAAGACACAGACTGAAAAGGGCCCCTGTGCAAGAATAGTTTACTGGGCTCCTTTGCAGTCCTATGGCTCATCAAAATACACCATTCCACCTGGTTTGGATATGCGGATATGCAAATGGGCCCCTTACCTCTTGGGCCCCTGTGCTGCTGCAGCGGTTGCACCAATGATACGTCCACCCCTGACTGCAGGATTCAGCAGGCCATGTGATTAAGATGAAAGAAAATTGAAGAAAGCATGAGGATAAATCTGATATAGCAATAAGAAATATCATTTTTATTTATAAAAACACCTAATGAAGTGGTATAAGGACAAATCAGACAATCAGTAAAAAATGGTAAAATTACCAGCAGGAGAAGAAAACGTGGCAATAGTAAGAGTAATAGAAAGGGATATATGATAAAATACCACAAAAAATAGGTATGTCATAGTATGCTAAAAATGACGTGCAAAAATATATGAAACATAAGTCCCATACATGAAAAGCCTGCCGTATACATTAGGTGCCTGGTATGTGGTGTGATGTTGTCACGAATGTCCAGGAGTTGACCCACTGGAGTGACACCTTAGCCAACTGGAGGAGCGAACCAGAGATGGCCACCGAGATTTCTGCTACAACCCATAGGAGGTGGTAATGAACTGATCAGTGGCCGCCAGGTGCAGCCAAAGCCAGTTCTAGATTCCATGACAGCTGACTCCAGCGATCAGTTCTTATAGACCAGACAAGTAGGTGCCGCCGGAGTGGTCGATGCAGTCAGGAGACCTTCAGCAGAAGCAGGTACATGTAAGCTGGTGCAGCAGGTTCAGACTGTTGTGGACTTGTCTCAGACTAGTGCTGACAGGTGAAGGCTCATGTGGACTGATGCAGGCTGTTTGGAAGTCTAGGATGAGACACACATTAGAGAGTGGGAACAGGATCACGGGCACAGGGCCAATGTATATGGGTACAAGGACGGGGACCTGAGAACTAACAACGTCTCCAGGGTATGACCACGTTGCTCAGGCTCCTCCCAATGGGGGGAAGGTGTCCTAAATACATTGTGCTTCTCAGCCATAGGCTGAGAAGCACTTCCATGTTACTTTGCGCTGGCGCTTTAAGAGAAGGCATGTCACACATAAGTGCAAAAATGGAAGGCCTGCAACACAGATGCTGGGATAGGGAGCCCAGGACAGGAGAATGAACACCAGCAGATGGAGCAGGCCCGCTGGATGGGTCAGTTGGATTCCAAGCTGTGGGGATGATGGCGCTTTGGCGAGTGCTACAGGTGTAACATAATGTAAAGTTAAGTCACATGAATGAGAAAACTGCCCTAAACATTAGGTGTATGACATTCAGTGCAGTATATTGCACATAGATAAAGTGATTTGTACATAGATAAAAAGAAATGAGTACACGTGCCCATATGGTCAACAATGAAGTGCAATATATTGTACGTAGGTGACATGACATGTAAATAGGGTTCAGGAAAGAGTACACATACCTTATGAGGGAACCTTTCTTAAAAAGATAAAGGCATCACAGCTGTAAAACACTAATGAAAATACTTTTAATGCCTGTTTTCCATGGAGGGGGTAATTGTTCAGTATGAAAAATGCACAAGAGTCATGCTACGGTAGTAGTCACATCAGGTACGTGCACTGTGTCTGGCTTACAGCCTATTAGTGATGCCTATGCTACTAGATCAGTTGGGAAGTCCAGCACTATATAAGTACACTCAGCAAGACTAGCCAAGCTATTGCGATGCTTTGCCCAAATATGCAAGCTGCAACCCGTGTTGAGGTCGTCATTATCTTTCGAGTTCTTCACTAAATTGCAGAATAATTCACCTGACATATTATAAAATTTAATATGACATCACAGAAAAATTCAGCCATATTTACCAACAGCAGGTCTCAATATTAATGCACCGCAGGACCTCTCCTGCTTGAATAGTGCCGGCCCCGACGGACGTTTTGGAAAGTGAAGCTTCATCTGTGATGATGTCATGCTTGGGAGGTGAGGGAATCAGGTAACTTGATGGTGTGATGGGCAAAGGAAGTCAGGAGAGCCTAATCTGACCCTGATGCTGGGGTCCCTGGCTTTCCCTGATCTCGGAGGTACCTCTGATGGTGAGGAATTCCAAGCCGTCACCCTGTACCCTGAACTCCTGATTAGCCCTAGGTTGAGGGCCCCTTCCTCCACCCATGGGTCAGGGATCACACCTTCTCCCATGGCAATACAACTCCAGGAGAGGCTTCAGCACAGCAGCAAGACTTCTTCTCAGCACAATGACCTAGAGCCAACTAGCTCTATAAACGGCATCTGACAGAGAAGAGGGAAAGCTATTTAAAGCCAGGGGGAGGGGATTCCAGGTGAGTCACACATTAATCCCTCAACCAGAAGCTGAACATAATAGTGAATGCAGCTCTGGAGCACAACACAGGGTTGAGGACCTTAACACCAATCCCTCATGCAGCCCTTAAAGGAAAACAACACATACAGCAGCATCCAGCGATGTCAGCGCAAACTAAGCACGTGACAGATAAAGTCAGAGGCAGCCCAAGTGCAAAATACTGATGAATCAACCTCTAACACCTACCATCCTTGGTTTTGGGTGATTGCTTAGTATTCAAAATGCACAAGGGTAATGCTTGTGTAGGGAACCACTCACACAGGTAGGTGTAGCGCACAGTGTCTTACTTACAGCCTATAAGTGACGACTATGCTACTAGATCAGGTGGGGCAGTCTAGCACTACATAACTGCACTCTGCAGGGATAGCTACCCAATTGTCCAAGCCCACAGTAAAGGGCTTGGCTGAACCCTTTAGAAATGCACTAATGTAAACAATACATGAAAGAAATATAAAAAAATGCAAAAAGTATTGATCGATACTTACCTGGAATACCCATGCAAAACAACCCATGTCAAGGGTCCTCATTGTCTTGCGAGTCCCTATACTAAAATCCAAAGCAACCCATGTCAAGGGTTCTCATTGTCTTGCGAGTCCCTATAATAAAATGCAAGGCAACCCACGTCAAGGTTCATCATTGTCTTGCGAGTCCCTATAGTAAAATGCAAAGCAACCTATGTCAAGGGTCCTCATTGTCTTGCGAGTCCCTATAATAAAATCCAAAGCAACCGATGTCAAGGGTTCTCATTGTCTTGCGAGTCCCTATACTAAAATGCAAGGTAACCCACGTCAAGGTTCCTCATTGTCTTGCGAGTCCCTATACTAAAATGCAAAGCAACCTATGTCAAGGGTCCTCATTGTCTTGCGAGTTCCTATAGTAAAGTGCAAAGCAACCCATGTTAAGGGTCCTCATTGTCTTGCGAGTCCCTATACTAAAATGCAAAGCAATCCATATCAAGGGTCCTCATTGTCTTGCGAGTCTCTATACTAAAATGCAAAGCAACTCACCGTAAGGATCATAAAATTCTAAAAACATCACAAAAAAAAAGTAAACCATATTTACCAACACGAGGTTGACATACCGTATTAATGCACCACAGGATGCAGCAGATTATGGTTTAGTGCTGGAAACATATACAGAACTCTCAGGATTTATGCAAATTGTCATATGTTAAATATATTGTCATCTGTAAATGTCATCCAAGGGTTGATATAGCAACAATTCCTTGAGTATTATCATGCACTTCATGGCACATTATTTGGGCATTTTGTTGTGTAATATAGGCTTTGTACATCATTATACAGATTTTTTCAATTGTTTATTTATTGTCCACCTGACCGGCAGCGATAAATGACCACAATCAACAACATGTTCGCCTGTCACTGTCTAAACAGGCCTTGCTCTTCAGTAATAGATCATTCTCTGCACTTAGGCACCATTTTTTCTTGGCTGCACATGCCATGTGTACACAGAACAATGCGCTGCCAGGAAAGATGATACTTCAAGCAAGGCAAAAAAAACACTTCACCAGACAGAAACAATCATTTTGTGCTGCACAATCCTGATAACCCTGCAGTGTGAATGTACCTTAAGTCACTTATGTTTGTTCTGCAAAAAAGATACATGTCCATTAGAGCTCCAGCTCCTAATGACTTTCTGTTTCCACTCCCTTCTCTCAGTTTTATAGATTACAGGAGGGTTGGGTAGGTGGGATACAGGAGTGGACTGGCCCAGGTGACAGGGAGGCATTTGTCCCCCAGGCCGGTGGTATTGTCCTAGTTTAGGGCCGCCCCCTACAGTGATAGCGGCCGCACAGCGTGACGCGTGAAGCAGCAGGCGGGCCGCGGCAGGCAGCGTGGAGGAGGCCAGTGAGTAAAGTAGCACCCCCCCCCACCTGCTTTTCACCTGGCCTCACTCTGATAGCACCCCCCTCCCCGCTCTTCACCTGGCCTGGCTCCGTAAGCACCTTCCCCCCACCCCAGTCCTCACTTGGGCTCTGGCTGGAAGAAGTAGACTGCCCCCCAGGGCAAGATCTACCAGCCAGCCCCTGGTGGAATAGCACAGAGATCTGTAGTGGGGAGCGGGGGAAGTGTCTAAAGAGCGTAGAAAACAGGCTTAGTCTAGTGTTTCCCAAACACCAGTCCTCACTGCTCACTGCCTCCAACATCCCTTGTTTTCAGGATTACCTTAGCATTGAACAAGTGATTAAATCATTGTCAAGGCATCTCATATTCAATACTAAAGAAATCCTGAATGCATGACCTGTTGGAGGCAATGAGGGCTGGAGTTTGGGAACCATGCTACAGACAAAGCGGAGGGGAATTAAGTGTACATATGAAGCAAAGCAAGTATAGCAGCTCCCTGGATAAGCTCAGAGCTCATATCCAGCCTGAATAATATATAGATGTTCACAGAGGTCACATCCAGCCTAAATTACTGGGAGACAAACACAGAGCTCACACATAGCCTTTATTACTGGGAGAGACACACAGACCTCACATCCAGCCTAAATTACTGGGAGACAAACACAGTGCTCACACATAGCCTATATTACAGGGAGAGACACACAGAGCTCACATCCAGCCTTTATTACTGGAAGAGACACATACAGCTCACATCCAGCCTATAGTACTGGGAGAGACACACAGACCTCACATCCAGTCTATATTACTGGGAGAGACACACAGAGCTCACATCCAGCCTATATTACTGGGAGTGACACACAGACCTCACATCCAGCCACCTGTATTACTGGGAGAGACACACAGACCTCACATCCAGCCTAGATTACTGGAGAGATACACAGAGCTCACACCCAGCCTATATTACTGGGAGAGACACAAAGCTCACATCCAGCCTATATTACTGGGAGAGACACACAGAGCTCACATCCAGCCTATATTACTGGGAGACACACACAGACCTCAATCCAGTCTATATTTCTGGAGAGACACACAGACCTCACATCCAGCCTATATTACTGGGAGACACACAAAGCTTCACATCCAGCCTATATTACTGGGAGAGATACACAGAGCTCACATCCAGCCTATATTGCTAGGAGACACACACAGACCTCACATCCAGTCTATATTACTGGGAGACACACAAATCTCACATCCAACCTATATTACAGGAGAGACACACAGACCTCACATCCCGCCTATATTACTGGGAGACACACAAAGCTCACATCCAGCCTATATTAATGGGAGAGACACACAGAGCTCATATCCAGCCTATGTTACTGGAGAGACACACAGACATCACATCCAGCCAATATTACTGGGAGAGACACACAGACCTCACATCCAGCCTATATTACTGGAGAGACACACAGACCTCATATCCAGCCTATATTACAGGAGAGACACACAGACCTCACATCCAGCCTATATTACTGGGAGAGACACCCAGACCTCACATCCAGCCTACATTACTGGAGAGACACACAGACATCACATCCAGCCTATATTACTGGAGAGACACACAGATATAACACACCCAGCCTATATTACTGGGAGAGACACAAAGCTCACATCCAGCCTATATTACTGGGAGAGACACACAGACCTCACATCCAGCCTATATTACTGGGAGACACACAGACCTCACATCCAGCCTATATTACTAGGAGAGACACACAGACCTCACATCCAGTCTATATTACTGGGAGAGACACACAGAACTCACATCCAGCCTGTATTACTGGGAGAGACACTCAGATCTCACATCCAGCCTACACTACTGGGAGAGACACTCAGAGCTCACATCAAGGCTATATTACTGCGAAAGATACACAGACCTTACATCCAGCCTCATATCCAGCATGCAGCGTTCCAGCAGCCGGCACCTGCTCCTACCAATTCCTTACTGTGGGCCTGCATGAATTCAGGCACTGAGGCGCAGGCACAGGCGAGGAAAGGAGACTCACACAGGCAGGAGGACCCTGTAAACAGCGAGGAATGAGAAATTAGTATGTCCCTCCGGACTTCTTATCTTAAAACTTTCAAAGGTGTTTTTATACAGGTCACTGGGGGATGGGGGGATAGAGGCATTGGAGACCCCTTCCTGAATGCAGCTTACACGCTGCAGTCAGTGGTGCTTTTACTTTGGAAAGCACCGGGGGGGGGGGGGATGGGTAACAGGTCCTCTTTAATGTATAGTACATATCTGGTTAGTTTATTACATATTATCACTGTTGGGCGGTGTAGGCACTTTTATATGACTCTGTGGCGGTATAGTTTAGTCATTGCATTGTATGTTAGTGTTGTTCTGTCCTCTGATATTATGGTATTAATATTTCATGATGATGATGATATTGTGCTCTATATGGCACATTGTATCAGCACTATATGTCAATCATATTATCTCTAAATAGTAATTTCCCTCTTATAGCGAAGCACGCAATGTTCGCTTCGGGGGCCCTCTTATATGTTGGTTGTGGCCCAGCATACATATGCATTATATTGCCATTGATGATGAACACTTCTTGTCGGTAATGTATTTCAGATTAGTTTGTTGCACGCTTGTTTGATCAATACATTAAAGCCAGATAAAAGGATACGGGATCCATGTACGCGGCCGACCCTCTTAGAGACACTCGGCAGGTCTCAGGTTTAATACTCGGCCCATTAGTGACTGTATAACATGTATCCGCCTTGTTTACGGAGCAGCGCTCATTTCTTGTGTCACCGGTGAAGTTCCGCAGCTCCGAGGCCACAAGAAAAAACAAATCTGAACTGTATCCTAATATGGGAATGTTAATGGAGAATTGTCTAATCCTAATCCCAGCACAATCCCCACTGACTCCATACTGAGAACTCACTTTTCAAGGATTTTTATTATCAAATATAGATTTTTCATCCATTTTTATCTATTTCCCTAAACGGAATGTGGCATCAGAAAATGACCGATTGATTAAATCAGGTCTTTGTGTAAAATGCGTCTTTAAGAAAATGTTGTCCATTGTTAAGTTTTTTTTCCCCATATTATGATCTTTATTAAAAATGGAATATCTTTCAACTTTCGTATTGATCACTGGGCTCACCGTACCTTTAACTTCCTACTGTTTCAGGGAATAATTCAAGTACAAAGCCACAATGTACAAACCTGATCTCAACTGTTTGTGTTGAAGCATCCAATGAGTGTGTGAAATGTTTATTATGAAGGGAAGGGGAGGAGGTGAGCTGTGACATCATCTATTGTGAATGGTGGATTCTGTGTTATCTACTATATATAGAGGTGTTATCAGTCATTGTACAGGAGGAGGAGGTGAGCTGTGACATCATCTATTGTGAATGATGGATCCTGTGTTATCTACTGTATATAGAGGTGTTATCAGTCATTGTACAGGAGGAGGTGAGCTGTGATATCACCTATTGTGAATGGTGGATCCTGTGTTATATACTGTATATAGAGGTGTTATCAGTCATTATACAGGAGGAGGTGAGCTGTGATATCACATACTGTGAATGGTGGATCCTCTGTTATCTACTGTATATAGAGGTGTTATCAGTCATTGTACAGGAGGAGGAGGAGAGCTGTGATATCACCTATTGTGAATGATGGATCCTGTGTTATCTACTGTATATAGAGATGTTATCAATCATTGTACAGGAGGAGGTGAGCTGTGATATCACCTATTGTAAATGGTGGATCCTGTGTTATCTACTGTATATAGAGGTGTTATCAATCATTGTACAGGAGGAGGAGGTGAGCTGTGATATCACCTATTGTGAATGGTGGATCCTGTGTTATCTACTGTATATAGAGGATTTATCAGTCATTGTATAGGAGGAGGGGAGCTGTGATATCATCTATTGTGAATGGTGGATCCTGTGTTATCTACTGTATA
Organism: Allobates femoralis; assembly: GCA_033576535.1. Taxonomy (NCBI): domain Eukaryota; kingdom Metazoa; phylum Chordata; class Amphibia; order Anura; family Aromobatidae; genus Allobates; species Allobates femoralis. Next base: position 96,194,789 of record JARQOC010000010.1, on the reverse strand, counting down.
TAGAGGTGTTATCAGTCACTGTACAGGAGGAGGAGGTGAACTGTGATATCACTTATTGTGAATGGTGGATCCTGTGTTATCTACTGTATATAGAGGTGTTATCAGTCATTGTACAGGAGGAGGAGGTGAGCTGTGATATCATCTATTGTGAATGGTGGATCCTGTGTTATCTACTGTATATAGGGGTGTTATCAGTCATTATACAGGAGGAGGAGGTGAGCTGTGACATCACCTATTGTGAATGGTGGATCCTATTTTATCTACTGTATATAGAAGTGTTATCAGTCATTGTACAGGAGGAGGAGGTGAGCTGTGATATCACCTATTGAGAATGGTAGATCCTGTGTTATCTACTGTATATAGAGGTGTTATCAGTCATTGTACAGGATGAGGTGAGCTGTGATATCACCTATTGTGAATGTTGGATCCTGTGTTATCTACTGTATATAGGGGTGTTATCAGTCATTGTACAGGAGGAGGAGGTGAGCTGTGATATCATCTATTGTGAATGGTGGATCCTGTGTTATCTACTGTATATAGAGGTGTTATCAGTCATTGTATAGGAGGAGGAGGTGAGCTGTAACATCATCTATTGTGAATGGTGGATCCTGTGTTATCTACTGTATATAGAGGTGTTATCAGTCATTATACAGGAGGAGGTGAGCTGTGATATCACCTATTGTGAATGGTGGATCATGTGTTATCTACTGTATATAGAGGTGTTATCAGTCATCGTACAGGAGGAGGTGAGCTGTGATATCACCTATTGTGAATGGTGGGTCCTGTGTTACCTACTGTATATAGAGGTGTTATCAGTCATTGTACAGGAGGAGGAGATGAGCTGTGATATCACCTATTGTGAATGGTGGATCTTGTGTTATCTACTGTATATAGGAGTGTTATCAGTCATTGTACAGGAGGAGGAGGTGAGCTGTGATATCACCTATTGTGAATGGTGGATCCTGTGTCATCTACTGTATATAGAGGTGTTATCAGTCATTGTACAGGAGGAGGAGGTGAGCTGTGATATCACCTATTGTGAATGGTGGATCTTGTGTTATCTACTGTATATAGGAGTGTTATCAGTCATTGTACAGGAGGAGGAGGTGAGCTGTGACATCACCTATTGTGAATGGTGGATCCTGTGTTATCTACTGTATATAGAGTTGTTATCTGTCATTGTACAGGAGGAGGTGAGCTGTGATATCACCTATTGTGAATGTTGGATCCTGTTTTATCTACTGTATGTAGGGGTGTTATCAGTCATTGTACAAGAGGAGGAGGTGAGCTGTGATATCACCTATTGTGAATGATGGCTCCTGTGTTATCTACTGTATATAGAGGTGTTATCAGTCATTGTACAGGAGGAGGAGAGCTGTGATATCACCTATTGTGAATGATGGCTCCTGTGTTATCTACTGTATATAGAGGTGTTATCAGTCATTGTACAGGAACAGGAGGTGAGCTCTGATATCACCTATTGTGAATGGTGGGTCCTGTGTTATATATTGTATATAGAGGTGTTATCAGTCATTGTACAGGAGGAGGAGGTGAGCTGTGATATCTATTGTGAATGGTGGGTCCTGTGTTATTAGCTGTCTCCTTCCTCTGGTGATGAGGAGCCTTTTGAAAACTCTTCCTGAAATTAGTGGCGGTGTGAAAAATTGCAAGTTCAAAAATTTATGTTAAAAAAAACATAAATAAATAAAATGTAATATAAAAAAAATACATTCAACATAAAGCCCCATTTAAACAGTCTCATATTCTGATTCCACATTTCCTTTAATTCTAAACTTAAAAGGAAACTCCGGAGTCATCCTTTTGGATGATATTAGTTGGTAGTTTTACAACTGTATATGTGTAACAGTGGTATCAATACCTAAAGTCATCTTTCACATCCATCAGTAGCAAGGAGACACTTCTTCATGAAAGGGGAATTCCTTTAAACATTTAAATCCCCTTTAAGCAGATATTGCACGAGACATAAAAAAACAACCTTACATATAATTTTCTGAATGTTTCTATTGTGACGGCTCTGCTGTGTTAGCTAATGGTTGATATGTTGGGAAACAGTTGGCGCCCCATGTAGGCCAGTTAGATATTGTGTATTCATATGGCTGATTATCAGTGGGGAGGTTTACTGCTCGACTGGTCATGTGCATCTATAATATAATGCATGACAGCACTCCTGTTGTGATCAAAGGTTATTACCGTATTTATGTGGAGTGTCCCAGAGATCACGGGATCTAGCTAGTAATGCTTTACCAGGCTATTTGTACAACGACAGAGGATGAATATGTTGACAGTATCTGAGCAATTCATAAACATGTATATCTGTCCTACAATAGAATAGTTAACTAATTACACGATAAATTGCATTTGACTTGAGAGCCTCTATTGGTGTTTAATGGTACTGCAACTCTTAATTTTTTTAAACATTTATTTTATTACTTTATTTCATTTTTAAGGATGCTGGGAAAAATGTGTTTTAATGATTTGAAAAAATGTATTAAATTTAATTAGAACATATATACCACTTATTATTATGTGGTTTTACACTGTCCTAAGGTTCCGAAATTGAAATCTACACCTCCTATAAACAGGTGCAGATATCTGATACCATTTACAATATTTTCTGGTTAAAACATAATAGTTTTGTCTAAAAATCACTATTTCTGTCCCCTGTGTATACTTCACATCTACTTTTTCATCTTTTAGTGATGAGTGAAAAGATGCACAAGTTTTGTGCAATTTTCAATATTTTGGTGCTTAGTTTATGCTACAAATTGGAGTTATTTAACTGAAAAATATGGGTCATCATTTCTCGACTTAACAGGTATATAATTGTAAAATATAATGTTTTTTATTAGATGGTCATAGTGCAAAGATGGAAAGTTTTACGCAATTAAAAGATGTTTTCCACTACTAATGTGACCCCTTTCATTTATCCTCTTTCCCAGTATACTTCACTTTGCTCCTCTTAGCTTATCCCTGTGAGGCTTGTAAGTACCTTAAGCAATTTTATTACTTGAGATAATGGGGTTTAAGAAGGGGACAGTTAGGTAGGTCAGAGGAGAGGAGTTTAAAGGTTCGGTTAAAGGTTATTTTTTTCTAGTTGCTGCGGCACTCTTCTCTTGTCCTTGGGCTCTGTGAGGTATTGCAGTTGGTCACATTTATTGTTAATGATACTAAATATGAACAAATGAATTCTAAATGTATCAAATTGATTTTGAAATTCCCCAGTTCTGTAGATTCTATGAATTTTTGAGAGTTTTTGATTCACATTAATCCAGCAAAATGGTGGCCAGTTGGTGATAAAAAGCAAATGAGATATCTTATTCACATAGATCCCCCCAATCCTTGTTGTAGAACCTTCCCCTGATCTTCTGCTGGCTTCCTGAGGCACCTGCTGTAGCACCGGTCTTCTCCTCACTCTTCACAGGCATTTCTGGCACTGGTCTCCTCACTCTTCACCTACACTTCTGGCACTGGTCTCCTCACTCTTCACCAACACTTCTGGCACTGGTCTCCTCACTCTTCACCGGCACTTCTGACACTGGTCTATCTTTACCGACACTTCTGGCACTGGTATTCTCTTAACTCTTCACCGGCACTGGTCTCCTCACTCTTCACCAACACTTCTGGCACTGGTCTCTCTTTACCGACACTTCTGGCACTGGTATTCTCTTAACTCTTCACCGGCACTTGTCTCCTCACTCTTCACTGTCACTTCTGGCACTGGTCTCCTCACTCTTCACCGGCACTTCTGACACTGGTCTCTCTTTACCGACACGTCTGGCACTGGTATTCTCTTAACTCTTCACCAGCACTGGTCTTTCACTTTTCACCTACACTTCTGGCACTGGTCTCCTCACTCTTCACCGTCACTTCTGGCACTGGTCTCCTCACTCTTCACCGGCACTTCTGACACTGGTCTATCTTTACCGACACTTCTGGCACTGGTATTCTCTTAACTCTTCACCGGCACTGGTCTCCTCACTCTTCACCAACACTTCTGGCACTGGTCTCTCTTTACCGACACTTCTGGCACTGGTATTCTCTTAACTCTTCACCGGCACTGGTCTCCTCACTCTTCACTGTCACTTCTGGCACTGGTCTCCTCACTCTTCACCGGCACTTCTGACACTGGTCTCTCTTTACCGACACGTCTGGCACTGGTATTCTCTTAACTCTTCACCAGCACTGGTCTTTCACTTTTCACCTACACTTCTGGCACAGGTCTCCCCACTCTTCACCGTCACTTCTGGCACTGGTCTCCTCACTCTTCACCGACACTTCTGACACTGGTCTCTCTTTACTGACACTTCTGGCCCTGGTCTTCTCTTAACTCTTCACTGGCACTGGTCTCCTCACTCTTCACCAACACTTCTGGCACTGGTCTCCTCACTCTTCACCAACACTTCTGGCACTGGTTTTCTTTCACTCTTCACCAACACTTCGGGCACTAGTCTCCTCACTCTTCACCAACACTTCTGGCACAGGTCTCCCCACTCTTCACCGGAATTTCTGACACTGGTCTCTTCACTCTTCACTGACACTTCTTGCGCTGGTCTTCTCTTAACTCTTCACAGGCACTTCTGGCAATGGTCTTCTCTTAACTCTTCACCAGCACTTCTAGCACTAGTCTTTTCTTAACTCTACACCAATACTTCTGGCACTGGTTATGCCTCAATGCACATTCTAACATTGTGACATCATGACGCGTGCTGATTCATGTGACCGTTTCGAGTGACACATGATGATGTCATGATATCACAACTTATGTCAAGGTCTGGCAAGGTTTTGTACAACTTTTGTTGCAGAACCTGCCTGGTGTTCCTCCGCTGGCTTCCTAAGGCAAGTGCTCCAGCAGCGGTCTTCTGTTCACTCTTCACCAGCACTTCTCGCACTGGTCAGGTGTCCATGCCCATTCTGACATCATGACTTCATGATGTGTTCTGACACGTGTGAACTTATTGGGCGACACATGATGACATCATGATCTCGAAAGTTGTGTCAGGGCCCGGCCCAAGACTATGGTGCTAGAGCTAAACAGCTGCAGAGAAGAACCATTGGGAGCTGTGGCAGCAAGGATTGGCTGGTCACATATGAATTTTAATTGTGTTCTATTCTATTTGGTATGCTTTGATGACCTCAGAACATAATATACAGCTTTTCGAAAAGCTCATTGAATTCACGTCATACACATTTGATGCAAACCCACTTTCCCGGCCGAATTTGAACTAATCTGAATTCAGATTTTGGCAGATTTGTGCATCTTCCATATAATATCATTTTTGATAGAAGAAGTCATCATATTTACTTGAATATATCATCCTTACGTTTATTTTTTGTTTTTCAGGATCAAGAAAGGATAACCGGAAAGAAGAGAAGTGCGTTATGGATATAATTTTTGGGATGACATTTACCCGTTGGATTTGCTACTAACCTGTGGTTTTGCACTATCCCGAGTGGCTTAGGAGAGGGAACAAGGATTGTTCAGCCAACACTACCAAAAATGAAGAAGGACCTTTGTTTACATGGCATTCTTTTATGCCTGGGAATTGCATATTGTAGTCATGTCACATCAACAAGAAGAAGCAGTAAATTAAGGCAATCATTTCATGGTCACCATGAAAAGGGCAAAGAAGGACAAGTCCTGCATAGGTCCAAGAGGGGATGGGTATGGAATCAATTTTTCGTAATAGAGGAATACACCGGCCCAGATCCTGTGCTCGTTGGACGGGTAAGACTTATTAGCATTGTTACTACTGTTTCTGGTACAAGCAAAATAAGTTGTTTTTGCATTTTGAGTTTATTTTTAAGTAACATACATGTACAACATAAGATCATGTAACTGAAAATATCAGTGAAAAATAGTTCAAACTTATGAGCATACAGTTAATGATTTTTTTACTGCTGTGCACTACAAACTTAAACCTCCAGGTGTCACCGTTTTACTGTAAATTCTTTGTGGTGTTGGAAACAGCTCTAATGTAGAGGTTTTGTTGGACACAGCTCTAATACGGATGTTTTGTTGGAAAGAGCTCTAATGCAGAGGTTTTGTTGAAAAAACAGCTCTAAGGCTGGGGTCACACATAGAAATCCGTTTTTGGAAGTCCTTTTCATCACCAATCCGTTTTTTATAGGGTGCTTTTTGTGTCTCCTGCACTCCTGAACGTTTTTGGACTTTTCATTAAAAAAAACGCATGCGCGAACGCATGCGCAAACGCAAGTGCCAAATATGGCATGCGTTCGCGCATGCGTTTCCCATAGGGCCCCATGTTAAAAAAAACGCATGAAAACGCATGCGTTTTTTAACTGATGCCAAAAACGCTGTTTACTGCGTTTTTGGCTCAAAAACGGACAGGGCAATGTTTTGAGCTCCAGAGAAAAACGCACAGGGTGTTTATTACACCCAATGCGTTTTTCTGTCAGTTTTTGGACTTAGAAAAAAAAAATGACAAAACTGAAGCCAAAAACTGACTGAGGGCTTATGTGTAACCCCAGCCTAATGCAGAGGTTTTGTTGGACACAGCTCTAATACGGATGTTTTGTTGGAAAGAGCTCTAATGCAGAGGTTTTGTTGAAAAAACAGCTCTAATGCAGAGGTTTTGTTGAAAAAACAGCTCTAATGCAGAGGTTTTGTTGGACACAGCTCTAATGCAGAGGTTTTGTTGGAAACAGCTCTAATGTAGAGGTTTTGTTGGACACAGCTCTAATGCAGAGGTTTTGTTGGACACAGCTCTAATGTAGAGGTTTTGTTGGAAACAGCTCTAACGCGGAGGTTTTGTTGGACACAGCTCTAATGCGGAGGTTTTGTTGGACACATCTTTAATGCAGAGGTTTAGTTGGACACAGCTCTAATGCAGAGGTTTTGTTGGACACAGCTCTAATGCGGAGGTTTTGTTGGAAACAGCTCTAATGCAGAGGTTTTGTTGGACACAGCTCTAATGCAGAGGTTTTGTTGGAAACAGCTCTAATGCAGAGGTTTTGTTGGACACAGCTCTAATGCAGAGGTTTTGTTGGACACAGCTCTAATGCAGAGGTTTTGTTGGACACAGCTCTAATGCGGAGGTTTGGTTGGACACAGCTCTAATGCAGAGGTTTTGTTGGACACAGCTCTAATGCAGAGGTTTTGTTGGACACAGCTCTAATGCAGAGGTTTAGTTGGAAACAGCTCTAATGCAGAGGTTTTGTTGGACACAGCTCTAATGCAGAGTTTTTTTTGGAAACAGCTCTAATGCAGAGGTTTAGTTGGAAACAGCTCTAATGCAGAGGTTTTGTTGGAAACAGCTCTAATGCAGAGGTTTTGTTGGACACAGCTTTAATGCGGAGGTTTTGTTGGACACAGCTCTAATACGGATGTTTTGTTGGACACAGCTCTAATGCAGAGGTTTTGTTGGACACAGCTCTAATGCAGGGGTTTCGTTGGACACAGCTCTAATGCAGAGGTTTTGTTGGACACAGCTCTAATGCAGAGGTTTTAGTTGGACACAGCTCTAATGCGGAGGTTTTGTTGGACACAGCTCTAATGCAGAGGTTTCGTTGGACACAGCTCTAATGCAGAGGTTTTGTTGGACACAGCTCTAATGCAGAGGTTTTGTTGGACACAGCTCTAATGCAGAGGTTTTGTTGGACACAGCTCTAATGCAGAGGTTTCGTTGGACACAGCTCTAATGCAGAGGTTTTTATGGACACAGCTCTAATGCGGAGGTTTTGTTGGACACAGCTCTAATGCAGAGGTTTTGTTGGACACAGCTCTAATGCAGAGGTTTTGTTGGACACAGCTCTAATGCAGAGGTTTAGTTGGAAACAGCTCTAATGCAGAGGTTTTGTTGGACACAGCTCTAATGCAGAGTTTTTTTTGGAAACAGCTCTAATGCAGAGGTTTAGTTGGACACAGCTCTAATGCAGAGGTTTTGTTGGAAACAGCTCTAATGCAGAGGTTTTGTTGGACACAGCTTTAATGCGGAGGTTTTGTTGGACACAGCTCTAATACGGATGTTTTGTTGGACACAGCTCTAATGCAGAGGTTTTGTTGGACACAGCTCTAATGCAGAGGTTTTGTTGGAAACAGCTCTAATGCAGAGGTTTCGTTGGACACAGCTCTAATGCAGAGGTTTTGTTGGACACAGCTCTAATTCAGAGGTTTTGTTGGACACAGCTCTAATGCAGAGGTTTTGTTGGACACAGCTGTAATTCAGAGGTTTAGTTGGAAACAGCTCTAATTCGGAGGTTTTGTTGGACACAGCTCTAATGCAGAGGTTTTGTTGGACACAGCTCTAATGCAGAGGTTTCGTTGGACACAGCTCCAATGCAGAGGTTTTGTTGGACACAGCTCTACTGCAGAGGTTTTGTTGGACACAGCTCTAATGCAGAGGTTTTGTTGGACACAGCTCTAATGCAGAGGTTTTCTTGGACACAGCTCTAATGTAGAGGTTTCGTTGGACACAGCTCCAATGCAGAGGTTTTGTTGGACACAGCTCTACTGCAGAGGTTTTGTTGGACACAGCTCTAATGCAGAGGTTTTGTTGGACACAGCTCTAATGCAGAGGTTTTGTTGGACACAGCTCTAATGCAGAGGTTTTGTTGGACACAGCTCTAATGCAGAGGTATAACCTGAGTATTCATTACAAAATCTCCCCAAATAAAGTATCTTATTCATGACACTTTAGTGACAAGACTAGTGTCTTCTCACGAGTGAGTTGGACCCCTCCAGGGACAAGGTGCAATGAGAACCTCTGTAGGAACTATCGTTCTCCCTATGTGGTGCTCAATGTTTACAGTCAGTATTGTAACTGTTGATGGATAGGCATTAGAGGGGTTGTCTGGACTTGCGGTATTGCTGATAGGTTATCAAGATCCAATTGATGAGGGTTCAACTTCCACCTCCTCCACTCATCAACTGGTTTTAGAACCAGAGCCTGTTGATGCTGGATCTACACCAGGGTGGATATTGATGACTTGCCAATATCGTAAGGCTAGACAATCCTTATAACAATTTTTGAGGAGTTTGATATGACTAATATTGATTAGAACTTATAATATTTTATAGAGTGTTTCCTGAAAGATTCCACCGTTTTAAAAACAGGGAATATACTGTTTGGACATAACATTGGAAATAACATACAAACCAAATCCTTTAAGCATATCCTTTTGTGATGACGCGTTCCCTCTATGGTTAGGTGAATCCACTGATTGTACCAATGTGTATTGGGGCCATGGAACTTTCTGGGAAGAGAAGGATGGATGTTTAGTTACAATGAACGATCCCTATTCAGTGGAGATAAGCTATTCTTAATGTATTGATTTTAATTATATTTTAGAATTTTACATACTTTTATATTATATCATTACTTATATACACTACTTGTTATTAAAATGTTCATGGAATGTGTGGTTAATTGTGTAAATGTAAAAGGGTTTGAGGTTATGTTTTTCGATTAGATTTACAAGTGTTTTATTGTTTTATTCATCTCTCTGCATTACGCACTTGTCACTGACTTGTTGTTTTTACCTTGTAGTAGTTTGTTGCTTTAGTCACACTACAAGGTGACGGATTCAAGGCAAGTGAGCGGTATTGTTGTGATTCCGTCATCTATCACATTATCTTGCGCTTTACAGAGAGATGCTATCTACACTGTTTATTGATATTTAGTATAAAAACACATCCAATCTAGTCTACAAAACATAAAAACAGCTGAGCTATCCATTATTCTGTCTTAAAAAAAATTACAGTTAGAAAAACACAGCTCACGATGAGAGCCGAAACCAATGAGCTCCAGGTCCCGCTGTGAGCGGGGTGACACGGGAAAGTTCACTTCAGTTCCGAGAGCCGCCTTGCTCTAGCTGACCTCGGTTCACCCAGACTGTGATTTCACCACTCTCAAGACGAGAACCGTATCTCGGTAAGGTTCCTTACCTGTCCTGAACGGACATCCCAGAGGATCGTGGAGGGTTTGTGTGGAATAATAAAGATGAAAATGAGGGATGTTATTGTGTTCTTTTTACAAATAAATGACTTTTCATGGTATGGTGTATTATTTACTATTTAGTTAGAGGTTCATAATGACCAGGTCTAACATTGGCCTGACATTATGAACCTCAGAGACTTAGTTAGTGAGATCCCTGAGAGACTCTGAGACCCTTTAACCCTTATACAGGAATCTGTAATTATAGCAGAGCCAAGGAGATAACCCCATGCATGAGCAGCAGTCCAGAGGCAGAGTGGTCACCAAACAGGGACAAGCTGGGAGGTAAGGCAAGGCACAAAAGCAGGATCCAATAGCGTGGTCAGGGAGCCAGGTCAAAACTGAGATACCAACAAAGTACAAGATTCTGAGTAAGAACAAGAGTCCAAAAAGCAGGAAGGCGGTCAAATCAGTAAGGCTGGCTTCAGACTTGCAGATGCATCTGCAGCGTTTTGCAGATGCATCTGCAAGCATTTGCATGCAGACCGCGGCCCCTATGTTTATAATGGAGCGCACGGCGGTCTGCAGATGCTTGCAGACCGCTGTGCGCTCTCATTGCCCGCCATTAGTGATCTGTGCGCACGCGGATGCCTGCGCACAAATCACACACTCCCGCCCGCACCAGGGACGCAACATCTCACATTACACTAAATGTAAAACTAGCTAGACAGAGGAACCAAAACTATCTCTGGCAACTTGTTAGAACAATGCAAAGCTATATGAATGGTGTGGTACTCTCCCGTAGGCAGGAGCACAGGGATGGATGACCTCACCCAAACAGCCCACACATTAACACTGCCAGACCGTGTAACACCACAGATCCAAGCCACTCTCCCCCTAGTCTATGAGCGCTCTCCAGAATCCTCTGCAAGTAGTTTTCCCCTAACACCAGCATAACCTCCCATGTGAAAAAGTCAATGCCTAGCTACATGAGCGGAAGCTGCAGGAGCAGACCCTATCAGAAGTGCAATGTCTTTATCACCAGCACCACCTACTGGGTGAATATGGCAGTGTCTAGTGGAAGGGCCAGGTGTGTCAGAAGCGTGTTCAGGTGGGTACGTTACAATAAGTCCTCAAGTTGATCTGTATAAAAAATAGCTAGTATTATACTCACCTATATGGAGGTCCAGTCTGATGGGTGCTGCTGATCTTGATCCAGCGCCTCCTATCAGCTTGAAGGAGGGTGGAGATCACAAGAACATAGAAGGCACTAGATGAAGACCAGTGATGCCCATCAGACTGGTCTGCCCTGTAGGTGAATATATTAAAAGCTATTCTTTATGTTTTATAGATCGGCTTGGAGACCTATGTACAGCATTCTAGAATGTGTATACAAGGGCTTACTGGTGGTGGCTGCAGTTTATAGAGGAAAGGAATACAAAAGTTCAGCTCACTATGGTCAGTAAGGGGAAAAAGGAACTATGTGTTTGAAAAAAAGCTCTGGGAACTTGCTATCTACCTTATAGAGACAGCAAAGTAGGTGAGAAGATTGTAGCCACTTCCCTCCTCTCAGATATATGCAAATTTGCACTTCTTTAAGGAAGTGGAGAAACTCCAGTGCCGCATTTAAGCAGCTCCTCAAAGTCATAATCACTTTCCAACAAGCTTTTAATATGACTAAGGGATTTGTGCCAGATCAGAACCCCAAACTACAGACGCTGCATTTCAGGGTACCTGCCCCTCATCAGTGTAGTGTGTGGGATATTCTGATCTGGCAGAGTGAGTGGGCTAAGACAAGGTCTGGGAGCTTGCTATCAACCTTATGGAGACAGCGAAGTAGGTGAGATTGTAGCCACTTCCCTCCTCTCAGATATATGCAAATTTGCACTTCTTTAAGGAAGTGGAGAAACTCCAGTGCCACCTTTAAGCAGCTCCTCAAAGTCATAATCGCTTTCCAACAAGCTTTTAATATGACTAAGGGATTTGTGCCAGATCAGAACCCCAAACTACAGACGCTGCGGAAGTGCAAATTTGCATATATCTGAGAGGAGGGAAGTGGCTACAATCTCCTCACCTACGGTACTTTGCTGTCTCCATAAGGTAGATGGCAAGTTCCCTAGACCTTGTCTTAGCCCACTCACACAGCCAGATCAGAGTATCCCACACACTACACTGATGAGGGGCAGGTACCCGAAACGCAGCATCTGTAGTTTGGGCTTCTGATCTGGCACAAATCCCTTAGTCATATTAAAAGCTTGTTGGAAAGTGATTATGACTTTGAGGAGCTGCTTAAATGCGGCACTGGAGTTTCTCCACTTCCTAAGTGAAGTGCAAATTTGAAAAAAAGTTGTTCTTTATGCTACCAACACAGTAATATATGGCTATACTAATAGAATTTAAGCCAACACACAAAACTGAGCCATTTAAATAGGGTAAAATACATTTTATTTAATCAAATTGATAAAGATAGGGCCTTAGAAAAACAAACACAGAAGTATACATGTAGGGGACGACACAATCTATCAGTAGGAGATAATATGGAGATGATCAAATAAATACAGTGGCAATAAATATAGATTATCAGGCAGTAGATGAAGCCATAAACAAATACAAGAGAAGTATTAGGCTACTGAAGGACAAGGTAACAATTATAGGTACATAGATTAATTAACATTGACCAATGGACATTATTCATCTCCCCTTGGAATGGGGCCAGGTCCTGACGCGCAATTTGGTGGAAGCCTTTATTATTTACATGAGAAAAACCCATTAATAGGTTCACTTAAAGAGCCTCTTCCCTCCATCCCCGTTGCCTCCTGAACTTAATATTCATTCTGAAAGCTGCTCAAATCCTGAAAAGAATTTGTCGGGTTACTACACTTACTTACTACTATGGTAACAGAATGGGGTGACGGAAACAGACTGACAAACCAAGTAGATTCGAAAAGAAAGAGTTCTGCATTTTCACTTATCCCAGTGCAGGATTCACATCTACACTGCTCAGTACTGTTGATTAATGCCCTCCATGCTACCAATGCAAATTCTGTCTGTGTGCTTTGGAAAGAACAGCTGGAATCGTTCTCTGTGTGCTGTGCAAGTGTGTATGGGAGACATCATAGTTGCTAGTTTCCTCCCTCTAGCTTAGGGTCAATTGCAAATTAACAAGAGAGACTTTAGAGCGGAAAACTTAAAAGAAAAGCCGGCTTCAATAGTCCAAAATCATTTTATCTCTCATAAGACAGCTTATTCTCAATGTTCTATAAAAGTATAGGAGCCCGTTATCAATAAAATAGTACTTACTACACTCCTACGCTCCCTGCAGGTAACTCACTCATTATTTATAAAGGATCTGTCAACTCTCCGGGTATGTACAATATATTACAGTAAATACAATATACAATAACAACTATGAATAATCCTTCCAAAGAACTCTGCACTCTGCCTTTCCTCTGTTATTCCTCCTAGAAATTTAATGGAATTGTCTGTTTCTTTATTATATTGCTGTGGTTTCTTGGACCTAAAAATAAGAAATATGGCTCAATGTACCCATTGCTGTTCCAATGCCAGCCTTTGTTTATACGGTTATGTAACAGCGACTGTATAAACAAGCTTCATTGCTGAGCCCAGTGATTGGTTGCAGCTGTCACATGATGTAGCTAAATAAGCAACACAGAAAAAATGAGCAAATACCTGAAAATAAGTGAATAAATAAATAGCAATAGTGCATAAAATAAGATAGGGTACTTATATAACATTATTTTGAGCAAAAAAAAAAAGTAAAATCCATCCCACCACGTCAAGGTGACCCCATTGAGATGTTCCTGGCATCTGATATTTAAAGCTTTACCATTTGTCTAAGACCGTAAATGTAAAAAATCAAGGAGAAGGACTGGGGTCTGACATGGACCCTAAGCAATGGGAAGCTATATATGTATGCTATGTCCAGTTCAAACATAGGCAAACCACCCCTTTATATGCATTACTGAAAAAAACACAAATAAATCCAAAAGTCTCTTGGTTCTGCACCTGAGTGGGTCTGTCACACTCCGAGGTGTGCTCTGGCTCTCCACCAGGTCGCCTATCACCCTTCACTGGCCACAAGGGGCGAAACATTGCTTTTTCTGGGGTGGGGCTTGCACAGGTGCCCGCTCTGACTGGGTACATCATTTTAAAGATGTTCTTTGGGTGTAGCCAGGAGTTGTGACACCACTTCTCCCAGTGATGATGCCACTCAGGGGCCCTGGAATGCCAGGTTCCCTGGCATTAGCTGTTGCCAGCAGATATGGGACATTGTACCTGCTGGAACAGTCAAATCCTAAGAGGTTCCCTGAATTTCTCTCTCCTCCTTTCATCCTATGGTTGTGTGGGTAGATGATGGGCAGTGGTTGTTGCCTTAGTGGATCACTTGACTGCTGGGAGGCAGTTATAAACTTGCCCTGTGCTTTCCTTGGTTGCTGAGTAATCAGTTGTGTTGGCTGGCTAGGACAATGCTAGTGCTCTGCGTTTTACTGCTAGTTCAACTTTCTCTTTTGTTACTGCTGTGGTTTCAGCTTTTGCTTTATTTGTGTTTTTTGTTGTGTTTGCTTTATGCTTTGCTTTGGTATGTTTGACCTACCTGCTGCAATATGTCCGGTCACCAGCTGCTGCTTGTTTACCGCCTCGGAAGGGCTCTGCTGATGCCCCCCTCACCAGTGTGGTGGCCCAGTCCCAGATTGTGTCTTTCCTTTAAGTACCCCTGGACCGTGAGTAGCTCCCACACACTAACTCACTCCCTAGCTACTTCTCTATGTTTATATCTTTCAATTGTGAGCTTTAAATATCCAGTCATATCCATATATATTTAAAGTATTTCTCATGTATTTCTCATGTGTTGTGTTCCAGCACCATTTACTTATAAAAATATCTGGTCTATATTTACCTTACACTGTGATGGTCTGAAGTGTATATTGGGTGTTGTCCTATTAGCCTGTGACTCAGTCACGGGCTCAATAGGTGGAGCTACTTCCAGCCTCTGTCTAAACTGATGGAACTGGAATTCCCCGTTCTAGCCAAGACTCTATAGGGAGCAGAGCACATGTGAAGGTTCTCATCCCCAATTCTGGTCTCCGTAGTGCACTGGGCAACTTTCTACATTTGCTTCCAAGTACTTCTGCATGTGTTGTGTCTAGCTGTGAAACTATCCCCAGATTCCAGGTCTGTAAAATCTTCTTAATATAACTACTCTAGCACCCTAATCTAAAAAAGACTCTAAACCTTCCTATAAAAGTATCCAAGCATTATTTCTACAACAATCCATGCTCTGAAATCTCCAGAACCCCAATTGCATTTCAGGATTCAACTCCAAGCTGTATTTGACGTGGCCTACCCACGTGAGACTGTGAAACAGTTATTCCATGTTGGATTTCCTCGTTCCTGTTGAAGTAGAAACAAATGTTATCACGAGACCAGTGTTTGTAGTCATTCCATCAGCTGTGGACACTGTGAGGGGGTGGATTTCAGCTTTGTAGATCACCCAGGGAACTCGGCCCCTGCTCCCTCATGCCAGAACAGCAACTGTGTCATATCAAACATTTGGGGTCCATGGTCCCAGGGCTCTTCACACAAGATCGTAGGTGGGTGAAAAGTATCCCCGAGCCTCAAGGGTGTGTGGCAGTGCAAGGCTAGCGCCAAGTGTGACCGACACATTGCACTTGCTTTTCACATCTCATCATCCAGCATTACACAAAGAAACAGACAGACAATGCTGGAACGGTATTTGTTAAGTATAGTTGTATTTCTATTTGTTTTGCATATAGATGCAATGAAATAAAAGAAAACAAATGAAATTCTGTAAGAATAATAATCCCAATATCTCCTAGACTAATAGATATAACCTATTAAGCCGACAAAGTTACTCCATAAAAGTGATAAGAGTAAATTCTTTATTAAAGGGGTTGTCCACTTTGGATTACTCCTTCTGATTCCACTTGTTTTCCCAAGGTAAAATTAAAAACCCTGTACTCACCTCCCTGTGCTATCGCTGCTGATAATCACAGATTTGGGGCTCACACAACATTGTGACTATCATGCGATCCCCGCATCCATCACTGCTAAATTCTCATCGCTTTTTGGACCAAATGACTTAATCCATAGGAAGTGACGCTGTGGCTGATACTCACTCCCTATTAATTGCGCTCTGAGTGCAGAGACATGGAGACAGAAGGCGGTAGTGTTCACGTGATGTCAAATGTCATGTGAGTCTTGAATCTGTGATTACTGACAGTGCTGGAATGGCGGCAGGACAGGGTCGGTTATTTTAACGAGGGAAACAAGTGGATTCAGCAAGGGTTGTTCTAGTAGTGGACAACACCTTTAAGGAGTACATGTCACCCCCTGGTGTTATATTAACTGAATGCAGCATTGAATGCAGCGTGTCTGCTGCATTCAGGGAAGGGGTCCCCCATGTTTCTAGCCCCCCTGTAAGTTGTTAAAAAGGTTTTATAAATCGTACAGATAAAGAATCTGGAGGGACTTACTCAGTAATGAGTCATCGCTGATGGTGGTGTCTCCTCCTACCCTGCCCTCCAGCCCTCTCTGTGCCACCTCCAGCCCTCTCTTGTCAGTCTTGTCAGCTCCTGTATGTGTCATTCATTTATAAAGCAAATATGCAAAGAGTGCACAAATCTGCATACCAAATAATAAATCTCTGTGGCAAACAGTCAGGTTTAGTAACAGCTATTACAATACTAGGTATAAAAACTATCAGCAGATACCAACAGATCACACATTAGCAGAATATAACATAATGAGGTGATAACTAAATACCTGTAAAGTGTTCTTGCTATAAAGTGGTCTGGCAGGTCTGCAATTGCTGGCCCCGATGCGCGTTTCATCCTCTTTCTCAGGGGATGTTACCAGTTGGGGGGGGTGTCCTATTAGACTTTCAAACTGGTAATTTGGAGCTGACTGCATGGGATTAGACCCCTTATGAAGTATCATATCCAACCTGTTGGATAAGGGGTGTGGCTGGGGTCCTGAGTTCAAATCCCATCAAGGACAACATCTGCAAGGAGTTTGTATATTGTCCCCTTGTTTGCGTAGGTTTCCTCCTGGTGCTCCTTCCTGACATTGCCAAGACAAATAACGGAGGAACGGCATAACACAAAATTCAACAAAGAAGTGCTGCAGAATTATCAGTATTTTCTAAAACAACTAGTGACCCATAAGATCTATGTCTTCATATCAGAGTAACAGAGCTGTAAAGACATATGAAGAAATTAATCAGCTCTGAATTTAAGACCTAAGAATTACATAATGATAAAAGTTGGAAATTTACTTTAAATGAATCTCTCTGATAAGTATTTTTCAGCAGCGTCGACACCAATTACACTCCATTTTAATAATGATGTTGAATGAGACTTTTAAAGGATTCAAGAGACTTTAGGATTTCTGAAAATAGTTTGTGCTTACAATGATGATTAGTCAGAATGCTCGTGTATTTCCCATACCAGACCTCGCTGGGCCTCCCACCGGGTCGGGGTAAATAGATTGGATCATTTATACAACGCTCAACCATCCCATACTGCTTTATTTCTGAGATTTGATTGTTTTGATGCTTATTCTCGGTTGGGCGTCAAGAAAATGTTTATTAGCGGAATCATCTCGGCATTGGGTCATTCGGTATTTATCGAGGAGGCGCAGGTTTTGCAAGCTGAGGCTCCATGGATGTAAAATATGCTTGTTGACACATCATTATTCTCTACGTAGTGCAATTCATTCATTCATTCATTTGTTCATGCGGATACCATGGGATACCAGCCTTGGATCTGCACAGGTTGTGGTATCTTCAGCTGAGTCTTGAAAATACCATAGAGATGCTGGGATCTACTCTCTAGGTAGGAGTGTGATATTATCAAGAGGCTTCTGAGAAACCTACTCTCCCAAAGTCCTATTTACTGGGACATTGTCACAAGCCTGGAAAGTCAAAGCGTATCTGTCACTTCAGATAACATCAGCTTTATTTATCATATGTTTGTACTATATCTCCTATATTTTCACCAGTTTTTCCTTCTTTAGGCTCTGTTTCTAATTTTCAGTTGTCTCTGAGCTGGTGGGTAGAGATTAGGTTTTATAATATATTGAACAGACACAAAGAGTCCGGTTGTTGTTATTCCATTTGTACTTTCTCTGTAGCACACAAGCAAAATCATCATCATCATCAGCATGGAGGACTTTATACAGCAGTACTGAGCAGTGTTGCTGTGTATCCAGCAGTAGAGTAAAATAAGTTTACTAGAAGCTGCATAGCCATCTGCCTTTATCTGTCTAATATATCACTCTCTCCGTACACTTGAATTTTGAATATGTTCTGTAACGTGACTCCTCACTAGCATTCTGTCTTTCATTGGGAGGAGAAAAAGTGGCTCATAAATGGAGAAAGAAGTTGATTTATTTGAAAAGTTGTATTAGAAAGTAGAAACTGTGACTTTATCAAAACTACAACAAGCAGCCCAGTAAGTGATACATCACTGGAATAAGGCTATGGGCATACGTTGCATTTTTTCAGCGTTTTTTTTTTTTTGCACCGCTTTTTTTTTCACATATTCTTGCTAATTAAAATCTTAATTTTCCAGCACCAGCAAGAGCTCTGAGAGTTCAGAAATCTACACGATTGCTTATTTTTTTCTTGACTGAAATCAAAGCCCACTGCTTCAATTCTTTCAGCATTTTTAAACATTTTTTCCCCCTTGAAAGCGATGAGAAAGTGCAACAATGCTGTAAAAATGCAACCGTTTTATGCTGCCTATGCGGTGATGTGTTGTAGACAAATGACACCAAATTGCAACAAATATCGCAGCAAAAAACGCAAAAAAAGCAGAATAAACACATTAAATCCTGCTATTTGGAAGCCTCTTATTTAAGGTTTCATCATCGGCAAAAACGCAGCATAAATGCAACGTGTGAACATAGCCCTAGTCTTTTCCCACATTACACGTCTCTCAGATTGTGCACCAATGACCTGGGGAAAGATTTCCTATAATGCCAGATTAAAGGAATTTTATTCCAATACAATATTCAAATACACTTTACATCTAGTGCAAGGTCTAAGGGGCGTAGCATAACACAGGGATTCTGTGAGGCTAGTGATGGTTAGTGCACCTAAAATGGCCATCAAGCTAGGAGTCTATAGGCTAATCACTGTCCCCAAGATTACCCCTGAAGGTGGAGATACCAGGGTCTAATTCCTAACTAAGCGAGCAAAATCATTAAGGTCTATGTAGACTTAGCTCCTCCTATTACAGTCACATGATCGTGACATCACACAGGTCCTGTCAGCATTTTCTGAATTTTGACATTTGCTGCAAGTTCAGTTAACTGAACTGTTAACTATTAACCACCCAGACGACTGTTTGACTGTTTGCCCAGCTAGCTAATGAAAATATGTAGGTACCGTATATACTCGTGTATAAGCCGACCCGTGTATAAGCCGACCCCCCTACTTTTGCCCCCAAAATCTGGGAAAAACTATTGACTCGTGTATAAGCCGAGGGTGGACCCCAGCACAGGTATACAGCCCCCAGCAGTGTGGTATACAGGCCCCTCCGATGGTATACAGGCCTCCCCAGTGGTAGTATACAGCCCCAGCAGTGTGGTATACAGCAGCCTCCCCAGTGGTATATACAGGCCCCAGCAGTGTTACAGCAGCCTTCCCAGGGTATATACAGCAGCAGTCCCAGGGTATATACAGCAGCAGCCCCAGGGTATATACAGCAGCAGCCCCAGGGTATATACAGCAGCAGCCCCATGGTATATACAGCAGCAGCCCCATGGTATATACAGCAGCAGCCCCAGGCTATATACAGCAGCAGCCCCAGGGTATATACAGCAGCAGCCCCATGGTATATACAGCAACAGCCCCATGGTATGTACAGCAGCAGCCCCATGGTATATACAGCAGCAGCCCCAGGGTATATACAGCAGCAGCCCCAGGGTATATACAGCAGCAGCCCCAGGGTATATACAGCAGCATCCCCATGGTATATACAGCCGCAGCCCCAGGGTATATACAGCAGCAGCCCCATGGTATATACAGAAGCAGCCCCATGGTATATACAGCAGCCCGAGGTATACAGGCCCCCCATCAGTATACAGGCCCCCCCCATGGTCCGTAAACCTGTAAAGGAAGATGATTATACTTATCATTGTCCCGCTGCCGTCCCCGCTCTGCATCGCGATCCTCCATCTGCATCGCGATCCTCCATCTTCATTCACCGGCTTCCGACTTCCTGTGTTCTGCGCCGAATGACGTCATTGTCGGCGCCGACAGGAAGCCGGAAGATGGAGGAGGCGCGATGCAAATGGAGGATCGCGATGCAGAGCGGGGACGGCACCGGGACAGTGATAAGTATAATCATCTTCCTTTACAGGTTTAAGGACCATGGGGGGGCCTGTATACTGATGGGGGGCCTGTATACCTTGGGGGGGGGGGGGGGCGCCCGTGTAGTGACTCGCGTATAAGCCGAGGGGGTAACTTTTCAGCCCAATTTTTGGGCTGAAAAACTCGGCTTATACGCGAGTATATACGGTATCTAAATTGCTTTTTTGGGATAAATACAACAATTTAAAAAAACAAAAAACCAAAGGTTATTAATGGACACTGCATGATGTAAATAACATTGGGGCCGGTTTAATAGCAAAAAAGGACATGACAGGGGCCCTTTTAAAACCTGAGTACATTGAGATGAACTAATTACCATATTTTTTGCTTTATAAAACACACTTTTGTTCCCCCAAATTTTTGGGGAAAGTGGGGGGTGCGTTTTACAATACGAAACTAGTAGCTGTGCAGTAGGAGAGGCGGTGGGGCAGGTGTCCAGGGGCTGGAAGAGGCTGCAGCCCATGGTCACGTAGGGCTGCTCATTATGCTCATGTAATATACACTGCATCCTGCTGTCAATCACCAACGGGGGAACAGTGCACATGACAGGAGCGTAGTGAGCGGGTCCACAGCCGCTTGCTGTGATCCTGTGTGAATAGTCAGTGCTTTCCACGCTTTCATTGCATGGAAAGCACTGACTATCCAAACGATCTCATACTCGCCTCTCTCCATCGCTCCTTGCAGCCGATGCCATCCCCACTGTCTGCACTGTGCGCTTCTCACATGACCACATGCCGATACAGCACAGACAGTGGGGATGGCACCGACTGCAGGGAGCGATGGAGAGAGGTGAGTAGGATATCCTTTGTTATTTTTTTAAAGTGTGTGCCAGGGTGGGGGCTCTGTGTGCCAGAATGGGGGTTAGTGTGTGCCAGCATGGGGGGCAGTGCGCCAGCATGGGGGGCAGTGAGCCAGCATGGGGGGCAGGCCGTGTCAGCATGGGGGGCAGTGTGCGCCAGCATGGGGGGCAGTGTGTGCCAGCATGGGGGCAGTGTGTGCCAGCAATGGGGGCAGTGTGTCAGCATGGGGGGCAGTGTGCTAGCATGGATGACATATATACCAGCATGGAGGGTTCATGTAACATGATGGGGGACATATATACTGATTGTAAGACGGACACTGAGATTATAAGACAGACTCTATTAACATTAAAAATATTTTTTTCCTCTTTTCCTTCCCCAAATTTGGGAGTGTGTCTTATAATCAGGTGCAACTTATAAAGCGAAAAATACGGTACTAGTGTTCTGTTGTTTTAGAATTACATTGAAAAGATCCTGGTTGTCAGTCTCTATATTATTAGTAATAAATCTATGTTATGAGGGTCAACGTTTCTGCTGAAATAGAATGATGTTACTTTATTAATGATCTCATTTATGTAAATGTATAAAATAGTATTATAATGACTTATTTTTTATTTTCCACAGCTTCATTCAGATGTCGACTCTGGGGATGGGAAAATTAAGTACATACTCTCAGGGGAAGGCGCTGGGACCATTTTCGTTATCGATGACAAATCAGGGAACATTCATGCAACAAAGACTTTAGATCGAGAAGAAAGAGCTCAGTACACGTTAATGGCGCAAGCAGTTGACCGAGAAACGAATAATCCCCTGGAACCACCTTCAGAATTTATTGTGAAAGTCCAGGACATCAATGATAATCCTCCAGAATTCTTACAAGAAAACTATCATGCGAATGTGCCAGAGATGTCAAGTGTGGGTATGTGCATACCAATTTAATTACTTATAGATGTACGCATTGAGTCACTATGTATATATATATTACAGTGAAGGAAATAATTACTTGATCTCCTGCTGAATTTGTACATTTGCCCACTGAAAAAGACATAAACAGTCTATAATTTAAGGGTAGGTTAATTTTAACAGTGAAAAATTGAATATCAAAAATAAAATCCAGAGAATCACATTGTTGTCCCTTTATATAAAGGGATTTGTATTTTGAAGAGAAAAATAAGTATTTGATCCCTCTGGCAAACAAGACTTAATACTTGGTGGCAAAACACTTGTTGGCAGCACAGCTATCAGGTGTTTTTTGTACTTGATGATGAGGTTTGTGCACATGTGAGGAGGAATTTTGGTCCACTCCTCTTTGCAAATCATCTCTAAATCATTAAGATTTTGAGGCTGTTGTTTGGCAACTCAGAGTTTCAGCTCCCTCCATAAGTTTTCTATGGGATTAAGATCTAGAGACTAGCTAGGTCACTCCAAGACCTTAATGTGCTTCTATTGAGCCACACTTTGTTGCCTGGTTTGTATGTTTTGGGTTATTGTTGTACTGGAAGACCCAGCCACGACCCATTTTTAATGTCCTGGCGGAGGGAAGGAGGTTGTCACTCAGGATTTTATGGTACATGTCTCCATCCATTGTCCCATTGAAGCGGTGAAGTAATCCTGTGCGCTCAGCAGAAAAACTCCCAAAAAACATAATGTTTCCACCACCATGCTTGACTGTGGGGACGATGTTCTTTGGGTCGTAGGCAGCATTTCTCTTGCTCCAAACACGGCGAGTTGAGTTAATGCCAAAGAACTCAATTTTTGTCTCATCTGACCACAGTACCTTCCCAATCACTCTCACAGTCACCAAGGTGTTTATTGACAAACTTCAGGCAGGAGGCACATGCACCTTCTTGAGCAGTGGGACTTTGCAGGCACTGTAGGATTATTAAAGGGATCCTGTCACCCCCAAAACACCGTTAAAGCTATTAAAAGCTGTCCCTAGAGCATATTCATACTTACCCTACACTCCTTTTAGCTCCTAAAAGCATCTATTGAGAATGAAGATAAACGTTATTACAGTACCTCATTAGTGATGATAATTAGTGACTATGGTATTCATAGTCACACTGGCAGGCTCTCCCTCTTCATGATAACATGCCTCAATAGGCGTGATCTTTATCTCTGATTCAAATGCGCCGCCGCCCCGCTCTGTCATGTGTCAGCCGTGCTGCATTGGGGCTGTGTGACGCGAATCGCGTCATTTCCGGCTCTGTTTGCTTCAAGCCCCGCACTGCGCATGCGATTCGCGTCACACAGCCCCACTGCAGCACGGCTGACGCATGACAGCGGGGAGGCGGCGCATTTGAATCAGAGATAAAGATCACGCCTGTTGAGGCGTGTTATCATGAAGAGGGAGAGCCTGGCTGGGGGACTATGCATACCATAGTCACTAATTATAATCACTAATGAGGTAGTGTAATAACGTTTATCTTTATTCTCAGTAGTTGCTTTTAGGAGCTAAAAGGAGTGTAGGGTAAGTGTTACTATGCTCTAGGGACAGCTTTTAATAGCTTTAGAGGTGTTTTGGGGGTGACAGGATCCCTTTAATCCATTAAGGTACCTTTACACGCCGCGACGGCAGGCTGGATACATCCCGCTACTTCACGTGCACGAGCACGCTCAAACGGTTACAAACGGTCAACGCATCACCTTTACACGCCGCGAGAAGATGCGCTACGCCACGCTACATCTATAGCTAGCTACATCGCCGGGTGTCTCAAGTAGCCAGCTGTAGCTCATTTACACACCGCTATAACCAGCTACTATGGGCGTACCTGGTGCAGCAGGGACAGCACATAGGCGTGCCACAATTGTGGATTACGAGCCGTCCGTACGCTGATAGGACGAAGCAATAACATCCTGATTGGGCAGGCAACGCAGGAGGCTGGGTAATACAGCACGCTCGAGCGATTGTGTAGTGTGACTCGTCAGCTCCTTTAAATATGCCTCCCTATGCAGCGACTACCAATCGTCATGCAGCAGCTTCCACCAATGATCGCACATGGGGCGCGGTAACACGGAGCCTAGGTGACGCCTTAGCTACATTGCAGCTACATCGCAGGCTGTCCCGAGTTCCCTTCCGTTGCTTCTTTACACGCCGATACAGCTCGCTACCATCGGCGATGTAGCCATCAGTTTTCGAGCAGAGCTAGGAAACAGATGTATCTGTTGCCGGCTGTAGCGTCACGTCTTCAGACGCCGCTACGACGGGCTACATTGGCACTACAAGCTACATTTGTAGCCTGTAGCGGGATGTATCCAGCCTGCCGTCGCGGCGTGTAAAGGTACCTTTACGACGTAATGTGTTACCAATGGTTTTCTTGATGACAGTGGTCCCAGCTGCATTGAGATCATTAACAAGTTCCCACTGTGTAGTTTTAGGCTGATCTCTCACCTTTTTCATGATTCTGGATACCTCACGAGGTGAGATTTTACATGTAGCCCCAGATCGATGTAGATTGACACTCGTTTTGTATTTCTTCTATTTTCTTACTATTGCACCAACAGTTGTCTACTTCTCCCCCAGCTTTGTCTTCCTTATGGTTTTGTAGCCCATTCCATCCTTGTGCAGGTCTAGGATCTTTTCCCTGACATCCTCAGAAAGCTCTTTGGTCTTGCCCATGTTGTAGAGGTTAGAGCCTGAATGATTAATTGAGTGTGTGGATAGGAGTATTTTATACAGGTGACAATGTTAGACAGCTGTCTGCAATGCAGGTAATGAGTTGATTAGGAGCGTCTAAAGGCAGCTTCACACGCTAGGATATAGGTGAACAATATCATTAGCTATGTCACGTGACCGCGATCCTTCTGACATCGTTAGTGCGTTGTCACACGCAAGGATATCGTTAACGATCTTAAATTTGGCAACGCACCAGCTACTTGGAGAAGAATGAGTGAACGATGTTATAAAGCGTCAGGAATAGGAGAATTATGAACGACATCGTTCAAAAAGGTGTCACACTGAACGATGTTGCTGCTTCCCAGGACGTTAATTGGACGACGAACGATAGATTTGAGGTCAAGATCTCAAATTTTTGATGAACGTTCTAACGATTAGTCCTTTCTACAGTGTTCGTTTACACGCAACGACGCACTAACGATATCGCTTGAATGATCACGAATCCGTGACGTTTCAACGATATCGTTAACAAGATCCTAGCGTGTGAAGTGGCCTTTACTGGTCTGTAGGAGCCAGAACTATGGTTGATAGGGGATCAAATACTCATTTCTCTCTTCAAAATGGTGACCTCGTGTCCAGTAATACCACCAGTTTCCTCCTTGTGGCATGGATGGACGCAGATGCTACAATCGCCCCTGTGCCAGGGTTGTAGGAGATTGAGCATCGGTGTTGGGAGGCAAGGGTTACCACTTAGAGTGGCTGACAGCATTCTGCTAAATGCAATGAATATTTGTAAGTGGCGAAATATGTTTTTTTCCTCTCTCTTCAAAATGCAAATATATTTATATAAGGCTGCTTTCACATCAGCGTTTTACACTGATCGCGGCAGTTGCAATCAAAAACCCGCAACTGCCGCGATTACCGCATAACGGCCGCACTTGCGGTTCACCTACTGCAAGCCCCATGCTATGTCTATGGGGCTTGCGGCAGGTGCGGCAAGTGTGGTACATTTGCGGTTTCGGTACTTGCGGCAGATGCGGCCGCGAAAAACCCGCGGTATGCTGCAGTTTTTTCGCGGCCGCACCAGCCGCAAGTGCCGAACCCGCACTTGCCGCACCTGCCGCACACTTACCACAAGCCCCATAGACATTGTATGGGGCTTGCCGCAAGGGTGCCGCGATCGCTGCCGTTATGCGGTAATCGCAGCAGTTGCGTTTTTTTCAACGCAACTGCCGCGATCAGCGTAAAACGCTGATGTGAAAGGGGCCTAATTCAGACAATGTAATTTTCTGGATTTTATTTTTTAAATTCTATCTCTCACTGTTAAAATGTTTAAACTACCCTTAAAATTGTAAACTAGTTCATGTCTTTGTCAGTGCAAAAACTCACAAAATCAGCAAGGGATCAAATAATTATTTCCTTCACTGTACATTCTACTTTACTGATCCTGTACTAATCCTGAGTTACATGCTGTAATATACTCCAGAGCTGCACTCACTATTCTGCGGGTGCAGTCACTATGTACATACATTACATTACTGATCCTGAGTTACCTCCTGTATTATACCCCAGAGCTGCACTCACTATTCTGCTGGTGCAGTCACTTACATTACTGATCCTGAGTTACATCCTGTATTATACTCCAGAGCTGCACTCACTATTCTGCTGGTGCAGTCACTGTGTACATACATTACATTACTGATCCTGAGTTACCTCCTGTATTATACCCCAGAGCTGCACTCACTATTCTGCTGGTGCAGTTACTGTGTACATACATTACATTACTGATCATAAGTTACCTCCTGTATTATACTCCAGAGCTGGACTCACTATTCTGCTGGTGTAGTCCCTGTGTACATACGTTACATTACTGATCCTGAGTTACCTCCTGTATTATACTCCAGAGCTGCACTCACTATTCTGCTGGTGCAATCACTGTGTACATACATTACATTACTGATCCTTTTCCTGTCCTCAGATATCTACCTGGATCACATTCTCCAGAAGAGCAAAATTCCAAGAAGTGTTATGACCGTGTGTTCCTGTTATTCTGTCCTGCATTTTCTTTCATTTGGTAAATTGTGTTCTCTCTTATATCCGGCAGGTACATCAGTAATACAGGTAACGGCATCAGATGCAGATGATCCCACGTATGGTAACAGTGCGAAGCTAGTCTACAGTATTCTTGAAGGGCAACCATACTTTTCTGTGGAAGCACAAACAGGTAAATTAATTAGGACTTTGATTATGTAAATCATGCCAGCTTTGGATAATTTCTCGGTTGTTTATAATAAACTAGATGGTGGCCCTATTCTAACGCATCGGGTATTCTAGAATATGTATGTAGTTGACATGCTGTGACTGACAGAACTTGTTCAGTCAACGTGAGTGAACATATATATATATATATCAGCGCTATGGTATATGGTGGTACATTACAGCACATGTATAGCAGCACTATAGTATATGGCGGTACATTACAGCACATGTATAGCAGCACTATGGTTTATGGCAGAATATTACATGTATAGCAGCGCTATGGTATATGGCAGTACATTACAGTACATGTATAGCAGCACTATGGTATATGGTGGTACATTACAGTACATGAATAGCAGCACTATAGTATATGGCGGTACATTACAGTACATGTATAGCAGCACTATAGTATATGGTGGTACATTACAGCACATGTATAGCAGCGCTATGGTATATGACGGTACATTACAGTACATGTATAGCAGCACTATAGTATATGGAGGTACATTACAGCACATGTATAGCAGTGCTATAGTATATGGCAGTACATGTGTGGCAGCACTATGGTATATCGCGGTACATTACAGTACATGTATAGCAACACTATAGTATATGGCGGTACATTATAGTACATGTATAGCAGCACTATAATATATGGTGGTACATTACAGTACATGTAAAGCAGCACTATGGTATATGGCGGTACATTACAGCACATGTATAGCAGCACTATAGCATATGGCGGTACATTACAGTACATGTATAGCAGCGCTATGGTATATGGCGGTACATTACAGTACATGTATAGCAGCACTATAGTATATGGCTGTACATTACAGTACATCTATAGCAGCACTATAGTATATGGCGGTACATTACAGTACATGTACAGCAGCACTATGGTATATGGCGATACTCCGCTCCCCACGGCCCCCTGCTCCTCCACAGTAAAAGTAAAAAAATCCTTAGTGAGGATACTCACCTGTCCGCCGTCTCACTCCACCGTCTTCTAGGTCCTACAGGCATTTAGGACCTGTCGTTGCCTGGGAAACCAATCAGCTGATCGGTCAAATGACTGCTAACTGCCGGGGGGCAGGATGGAGCTGGGGGGCAGGATAGTGACGGGGGGGCAGGATTGTGTCTGGGGGGGAAGGATGGAGTGAGCGAGGCAGGATGGAGCCAGGGGGAACAGGATGGAGCCGGGGGGGCAGGATGGAGGCAAGTGGGAAGGATGGTGGCGGGGCAGGATGGAGGCGGGTGGGGGGCAAAATGGAGGCGGGGAGCAAGAACAGCGGGGGGCAGAATGGAGGCAGGGGAAGGATGGAGGGAGCGGGACAGGATGGAGGGAGCGGTGCAGAATGGAGCCGGAGGAGCAGGATGGTGGCAAGGGGGCAGGATGGTGGCAAGCGGGGCAGGATCGAGTGAGTGAGGCAGGATGGAGCCGGAGGAGTAGGATGGAGCCGGAGTAGCAGGATGGTGGCAGGATGGTGGCAAGTGGGGCAGGATGGAGCGATCGTGGCAGGATGGAGCGAGCGGGACAGGATGGAGCCGGAAGAGCAGGATGGTGGTGGGGGTAGGATGGTGGCGGGGGGGCAGGATGGTGGGGGGGGGGCAGGATGGAGCGAAGGACCAGGAAGGAGCCGGCGGAGCAGGATGGTGGCGAGCGGGGCAGGATGGAGCGAGCGGGGCAGGATGGAGCCGGGGGAGCAGGATGGTGGGGGGGGGCAGGATGGTGGCGGGGGGGCAGGATGGTGGCAGGGCGGGCAGGATGGTTGGCGGGGGAGGGGCAAGATGGTGGCGGGGGGGCAGGATGGAACCCGCGGGGCAGAATGGAGCTGGCGTGGCAGGATCGAGCGAGTGGGGCAGGATGGAGCGAGCGGGGCAGGATGGAGCGAGCGGGGCAGGATGGGGGTGGCAGGATGGTGGCAAGCGGGGCAGGATGGAGCGAGCGGGGCAGGATGGAGCCGACGGGGGGCAGGATGGTGGCGGAGGGGACAGGATGGTGGTGGGGGGGACAGGATGGAGCCGTCGGGGCAGGATGGAGCCAGCGGGGGGGGGGCAGGATGGTAGCGAGCGGGGCAGGATGGAGCGAGCGGAGCAGGATGGAGCCAGCGGAGGAGCAGGATGGTGGTGGGGGGCAGGATGGTGGCGGGGGATCAGGATGGTGGCAGGGGGGCAGGATGGAGCCGGTGGGGGAGCAGGATGATGGGAGCGGGGCAGGATGGTGGGAGCGGGGCAGGATGGAGCGAGTGGGGCAGGGTTAGAGCGAGTGGGGCAGGATGGAGCCGGAGGAGCAGGATGGTGGGGGTAGGATGCTGGCTAGTGGGGCAGGATGGACCGAGCGAGGCAGGATGGAGCGAGCCGGGCAGGATGGAGCGAGCAGGGCAGGATGGAGCGAGCGGGGCAGGATGGAGCGAGCGGGGAAGGATGGAGCCGGCGGGGCAGGATGAAGCCGGCGGGGCAGGATAGAGATGGCGGGGCAGGAAGGAGCCGGCGGGGCAGGATGGAGATGGCGGGGCAGGATGGAGCCAGTGGGGCAAGATGGAGCCAGCGGGGCAGGATGGATACGGCGGGGCAAGATGGAGATGGCGGGGCAGGATGGAGCCGGCGGGGCAGGATGGAGCCGGCAGGGGGGGCAGGATGGAGACGGGATGGGGGGGCAGGAAGGAGGCGGGACGGGGGGGCAGGATGGAGCCGGCAGGGGGGGCAGGATGGAGCTGGTGGTGGGGGGGGCAGGATGGAGCCGGCGGGGCGGGGGGGGGGCAAGATGGAGGCCGGCAGGGGGGGGCAGGCTGGAGCCAGGGGGGGCAGGATGGAGCCGGCAGGGGGGGGGCAGGATGGAGCCGGCAGGGGGGGCAGGATGGAGCCGGTGGGGGGGGCAGGAAGGAGCTGGCGGGGGGGCCGGATGGAGCTGGGGGGAGTGGATGGTGGTGGCAGGGGGAGGGGCAGGATGGATGCAAGGATACTCACCCGTCCGCTGGCTCGCAGGACCTGTCGTTGCCTAGGAAACCAATCAGCTGATCGGTTTACCAGGCAACCACAGGTCCTCAAGCCATGGAGGAGCTAGAAAACGTAGGTGAAGCAAGCCGGTGGAGGGGTGAGTGTCCTCTATGAGGGTTTTTTTATTTTTAGTATCACCAAGCAGCGGGGGGGCAGGAGGAGCGGGGGAGCCGTGGGGGGGCAGGAGGAGCGAGGGAGTCACGGGGGGTAGGAGGAGCCGCGGGGGGGGCAGGAGGAGCGGGGGGCCCCGTGGGGGGCAGGTGGAGCGGGGGTGGCACGGGGGGGGGGACAGGAGGAGCGGGGGGGCCACGGGGACAGGAGGAATGGGGTGCCGCAGGGACAGAAGCAGCGGGAGGCCGCGGGGACAGGAGGAGCGGGGGGGGCAGAGGGTGCCGCGAGGAGCGGGGGGCAGGAGGAGCGGGGGGTGCCGCGGGGGGACTGTGAGGAGAGCAGCCGCTGCGGCCTCCATGTGTCCCGCTCTCGCCGGGCTGCAAATAGGCGCGAAATTCGAACTTTGAATTCTCGCGCCTATTTGCATAGTCTGAGCTCATTGGCTGCCGCCTTTGGTGGTGGCTAATGAGCTGCCTCTGTGTGGCGCGCGATTTTGGTTACAGACACACTCAAAAAACCCTTAGACAATTATATAGTAGAAGAAAACTGAAAATATTTTGGCATATATATAGATAAATAGATTAGATAGATAGATAGATAGATAGATAGATAGATAGATAGATAGAATTATTTGGAGGTGCTGCCTAATTTTTTTCTACTGTTGATGTTGTTTTGGGCAAGAATACTTTTGAGCTGAGCACTCCCCACATTATACCTAAGTTTGGTGCTGTTCAGTTTTTTTGATAGATAGTTAGATAGATAGATAGATAGATAGATAGATAGATAGATAGATAGATAGTTGCTAGATTTGATATATAAATGATTAGAAAGAAACAAAGGCGTAACATTCGCGGTCGCAGGGGTCGCAGCTGCGACAGGGCCCGGACCTATATGGGGCCCACACCGCCAGCCGCCCCCTGCACCTGCCGATCCCAATGCCCGCTTTATATGGATGTGCGTCCCCAAGGACGCACGTCCATGTCACTGCGCGGCAGCATACACCACTGTGGGGCCCATGTGTCAGGGAGAGGAGGGGAAGGGGGAGCCTCCTGCTTCCTACTGATGCCACCTTGCCCTGCCCCTTACTTCCTCTTATCACAGCCAGCTTTCATTGTGCGTTCCACTGTGGAACGTATAAAACAGGCTGGTGCCGCCTCCTCCACACTAGAAGGAGGCAGCACTTCCTGCTTCATGTTTTCCACAGTTCTTCCTCCTTCTCTTCAGTCTTTGCAAGGAGACCAGAGCAGCGGGGGAACGGGGAGAGGTGAGAACAGATTATTATTTTTTTTTAGTAAGTGAGTGCTCAGTGGCCAGAGGACTTTGGGGGGAGGAGAGGGGTGCATTATACTATAGGGAGAATTATGAGGCTGCCTTTATAACACTGCACTAAATAGAGAAATATAAGGCTGCACTATATGAGGCTGCACTATTTGGAGAGCTGTGAGGCTGTATATATAAGGCTGCACTATAGATAGATATAAGGCTGCACTATAGAGGCTGCATTATATGGAGAACTGAGCCTGCATTATACTGTATAGAGGGCTATGAGACTGCATCATACTGTATGGAGGGTTGTGGGGCTGCATTATACTATATGGAGGGCTATGAGGCTGCATTATTCTATATGTAGGATAATAGGGGTACATTATAATAATTGGATGACTATTGGGGCTTCCTTATAAATGGGGGACTATGGGATGCATTATAATACACGGAGGACTATGGGGGTATATTGTAATATTTGGAGGAATGTGGGGATGCATTATAATAATTGGAGGACTATGGTGGCAGGAGGAGGAGGACCATATGAACCATGATAGATAGAATTGTGGAAAACATGAAGCAGGAAATGCTTCCTTCTACTAGTATGGAGGAGGTGGCACCAGCCTGTTGTATACGTTCCACATTGGAACGCACAATGAAAGCTGGCTGTGATAGATAGATAGATAGATAGATAGATAGATAGATAGATAGATCATTCGAGTTGCTATTCTTCTGTGGGGAAGTAAAGGTTAACAATTAGAAGTCCCCAGTCTTCAATATCAGTGGATTGTCCCTCCCCGCACACTAACAAAAGCTGCACACTTATTCCAGGGTCTATTTCTATCACACTTAGCCCTCCCACAATGGAGCCCACATGGGAAGGCTTTTGTAGAGGGTGAACAAAATGTATTGGCAGATTAGTCTCGTCTGTAAGTTTATTGCTTGTTACCATGACGATATGACCCTATAATAATAGCGAGGGTCAGTGTAAAATTGTAAAGGTCATCTTCTGTTCCATAATACACAAAGCTGGTCGTTATCTGATCTGTCAGTGAACACACGCCAAAAATCTAGATTTGGATTATCTATTATTCTGGGGAATTTGCTTAACAGAGGGACATTGGGTTTTTCTTTTCTATTTTTGTTTTACATTTGCAACTGTAATATGTGACAAACTACGTACATAATCGTGAAGTCCCGTCCATCATTTACCTCCGTACCAATGTCTTCATATCACGCGCCAATGGCAGCCATTTTTGCATGCCCAAGTGATGGGTGTGCAAATATGGCACCTGCTGGCAGTAATGGCACCTCGCACAATACCACCAGTGGTGCGGCTGACACCCAAAACCGCTGTTGAATCCGCTGCACACACAGCCTGCTGCACACGCAGTCTGTCTCCAGTTGGACCTCACAGCCTAATGACTAACTGTTATGGTGGGTTTACACGTTGCGATATCGCTCCGATATCGTATCCAATGGCACGGGAGCGCGCATTTTGTGCCCGGTTTTCCAAGAATCGGATCGGCGGTTTACACAGCGCGATATCGGAATACAGCGTCCCTACGATGTCTACGCCCCCCCGACCCAGGAACGACCATTTAACATGGGAGTCAATGGAGGACGTTGTACTACACATCGGAGTTGGGCTGTCACACAGCACGATCCGGCTCCAACCGGCATCCGATATCGGGCCGTTGAATAGCACGCTCATTCGACCCCCGATATCGGTTTGCCATCGTTCTTGCATCGCATTGGACGTTCACACCGTACAACGCAACGAATGATATCGGGTCCAACGCACGAACCACGTGACTTTTGGTCAGAGTTGGACGCCGATATCGGGACGTGTAAACCCACCATTAGTCTGCATGCAATTAGTCATTCGGCAGTGAGTAACACCTGGGTATACAAAGATAGTGGTGGCGACACCCGACTCCCATGCGTGCTCACGCTGCCTCCATCCTTGTACTCTCCAGGGGGGAAATGGGTGCACAAGTGGGGAGAGACAGCACAAGGAGACAGACAGCACACAGGGGGAAGAGAGAGTGAATGGGGGAGATACAACTCAAGGGGATGTATAGCACACCAGGGGAATATAGCATGCATGGGGGGGAGAATGTGCCATGGGCATTGGTGCAGCAGCCAGATGAAGCATGGGGACCACAAAGACATAGAATGTAAACTAAAAGTGTGGTAAAGTCCAGGAAACCAAAGACAGCAAAGTTACAGAAGACCTCAGACTAATAGCACAGTCACTGAAGAACTTGGACAGATAGCAGAGTCACTGAAGACCTCAGATATATAGCAGAGTTACTGAATTGCATGGACAGATAGCAGAGTCACTGAAGACCTCAGATATATAGCAGAGTTACTGAATTGCACGGACAGATAGCAGAGTCACTGAAGACCTCAGATACATAGCAGAGTTACTAAACATTATGGACAGGTAGCAGAGTCACTAAAGACCTCGGATAGGTAGTACAGTTACTGAAGACCACGAACAGATAGCAGAGTCATTGAAAGACTTCAGATACGTAGCAGATTTACTGAAGACCTTTCATAGATAGCAGAGTCACTAAAGACCTATCTTGGATAGGTAGAAGATTTACTGTAGACCTCAAATAGGTAGCAGATTACTGAAAACCTCAGATTGGTAGAAGAACTTACTGAAGAACTTGGATCGATAACAGAGTTACTGAAGACCTTGAATAGATAGCAGAGTTACTGAAGACTTCTGAGACATAGAAGAGTTACTTAAAACCTCTGATAGACAGCAGAGTTACTAAAGACCTCAGTTAGATAGCAGAGTTACTAAGGAACTCCGATAGATAGAAGAGTTACTGAAGACCTCAGATAGATAGTAGAGTTACTAAAAACCTCTGAAAGACAGCAGAGTTACTAAAGACCTCGGTTAGACAGTAGAGTTACTGAAGACCTCGGAGAGTTAGTAGAGTTACTGAAGACCTCGGAGAGTTAGTAGAGTTACTGAAGACCTCGAAGAGTTAGTAGAGTTACTGAAGACCATGGACAGCAAGTGAAATCATGAAGGCACACACAGGTACCAGACAAAAACCCTGATAAGTAGGAAGTTCAGGGTGCTTTCACATGCTGTGTATTTGCTGCATTTTTTTACACACGAGCTCATCACAAAACCAGGAGTGGAACAATAAGAGGAAAAGTATAATAGAAACAAGTTCTCCACTTCTGGATTTAATCACTCACTCCTGGTTTGTGATGAGCTCGCATGTAATAAAATGCAGTAAATACACAGCGAGTGAACGACCCCTAAAACCATTAAAGCCTTGCACAGCCAAGAAGACGTCCTAAACACCGCAGGCGGACATATTGAAAAGGTCCTAGAAACTCCACAGAAACAAGAAAATCTGAATAGCTTTCAGACAGCCAGGAAGATGTCCTAGTTTTGATACTGTAAACCATAGGTAACAAAGGTTTCTGCAAACAACAGACAAGTAGGTGAGGTTCTCCATAGACAGTAAGCAAGGTTACTGGAAACCGCAGACAAGTAACTCATGGAAGAACCATAGACAGCCAGGAGAAGTCCTGATGACTGGACCAGAAATGTGAACAAAAAACTAAGAGTTACTAGGAAGGAATAGAGCAATACCAAGACCCAGGTGTGAGTCTTGGGAAGTTTTAAAGCACC
This sequence comes from Allobates femoralis, assembly GCA_033576535.1. NCBI lineage: Eukaryota > Metazoa > Chordata > Amphibia > Anura > Aromobatidae > Allobates > Allobates femoralis. The sequence goes on along the minus strand of JARQOC010000010.1, from coordinate 96,159,742 downwards.
ACTCCAGGTTTTTTTTAAGTCGTGCAGAAATGTTAGTGACTGTTGTCAGTTGCAGTGTTTCATGGAGTGCACTGGAGCTCATAACTTAATACATCTCTATAGGAGCCACGTTCTGAAATTGTTCTGAGCTCATCCTGGACTCATCGTGGTCTCGCTCTGTCCTCATTTTTGCCTCGTTCTGGCTCTCATAGATATACATTGGAAGCTTGTGATGTAACTTCTGATTTCTGCATAGTCAGAAGGTACGGGCACAAGATGGCGCCAAAGAAGTGTCTTATGTCGGTAAAAGGTGAAGTCACCGGAGGGTCAATACATGACCCAGGGCAGAGGATTTAGATATAAAACACCAATCCAGCAATGAAAAAAAAACAATAACCGTGGAGTGGTGTTTTAAATAGGCATAGAAAGTTCATTACATGGGGACCATGCTGGGCTACTTGCAAAGCCCAACGTGGAGCACAAGAAGATCATATGGACTGGGGCATGTGCATAACACATATGAGCTTAATTTGGAAACAGAGTTCAATATTTCTAAATGGCTCCATAATATAGCAGAGTTACAGAATGATGTATCAGAGCTTAAGTTATTTTGAATAAAGACTCCCCTTCATGCCCTCATTCACTGAGAACTTTTTCAGAATGAGGCTCCAGAAGTCACAGCCAGTCAATGGGCGGCACGAGTGTGAGAGATTCTGTACATAGTGCTGACCAGGACTGACCTATGGAGCCTTGTTTTGAGAAAGTTCTCAGAATGAAGCTAAGAACGAATCTATGGCTATTGTGGGACATTACTCTTTGGATTACGTTACAACTTTCAGGATATATTACAAACTAATTAATTGGTGAAGGAGTATTCAATTTGTGGAGGAGTCTTTATTCAAATAAAAAAAAATTCCTGTGTCTGCATCTTTTTTAACACTGATAATGGGAAACACTGGAGAGACAATAAAGGCAACATTAGGGATTTATCCAATTAAAAAAATGATTAAACAGTGGTATAGGGTTCTCACCTCAGTTAGTTGTGATGAGCCACAGATACCGTAAAAGCTTGATTCATAAATCAATCCAAGGCTGTTGAAGTTCCCCGGGTGTACGATCATAAGTGGCAGAAGAAGAGAGGGTGGAAAACACCATGTCGCTGTACAGAAATCAGGATCCAGAGAATTAATTATTAATGACTGATTTATGTGCTACGTGTTTTAGAGCCAATACTCCTTACTCAGGAAAATCATCAATGTACCTACCCTGTGTCTATGTCTTTTATAATTTAATACTTTCTGGGTCCAAATGGGGGTGTTGGATAGATGCCTCTCCATTCTTAACTCCTGTACTTGATGCCAGCTGACAATTTACATCTCAGATCAACCTTATTAACCATCACCCCGACTATGACCTTACCAGAGCAATCGGGAAGTGTTAGAATTGGTGGATCTAATGTGATGCACCACTTCTGGGGTTGCTGTGATATTTATTCTGGGAAGGGCCAAATAATCATTGACCTTTTCAGCCTGGTAATATCAGCTCCAAGCTGCCTTTATTACTTTGGCTGGTTATCAAAAATGGGGGGGACCCCACACCATTTTTTAAAATTATTTATTTAAATAATCTTAAAAAGGCATTGGATCCCCTCTATTTTTTAACAACCAGCCATGGTAAAGCAGACAGTGGAGGGCTGCAGCCCCCAATTATCTGTTTTTCCTGCACTGGTAGTCAAAATTTGGTGGGAGCCCACACTTTTTTTTATTTATTCCACATACACATGTTTGAAGGGCAATCGCCCCACTTTGCATCAATTTGCAGCCCACTGGTGCTTATTCTACAACCATTTTACACCCATTTATCAGCACAGACATTTATCCCCATTGACTTGTGAGGGTTTGGAGTCAAGTTAGGGTCCCAAACCAAACTTTTTTTTTAAGTCCTGTCAAACCAAAAAATTCCACGGGTCATCACTAGTTATGAGTTAGTGCTATGCTTCATATCACTTTATTTATGGAATGCACATAAGTAAGTCATTACCTGCACTATTAGCCGTTCTAAAAAGTTTTAGTTGTCCGTCATAGTTCTGATTCACCTTTATGCTTTTGCCCTAGGAATCATCAGGACGGCTCTACCAAACATGGACAGAGAAGCAAGAGAGCAATACCACGTGGTGATCCAAGCAAAGGACATGGGAGGACACATGGGAGGACTCTCAGGGACAACCAAAGTGATAATAACTCTGACAGACGTCAATGACAACCCACCAAAGTTTCCTCAAAGTGAGCGGATATTGTTTCTTTTTATACCATTGGTAGAAGAATTCTGCCATATTCTTTCATGGAGGATTTAATCTTGGAATTCACTTACACGATTTATCCATACAGGTGCGTACCCCATGTCCGTGTCAGAAGCAGCTGTGCCGGGGGATGAAGTTGGACGGTTAAAAGCCAGAGATCCTGATTTGGAAGAAAATGGACAGATAAAGTATCGCATCCTCGATGGTGATGGGTCTGAAGTTTTTGAAATCACAACAGATTATCAAACACAAGAAGGAGTCGTGAAATTAAAAAAGGTAAAGCGCCATATTGTGGACTTTGCTATATGTGTAATTATTTATGGGTTTGCACTATGATTTCTTTTGAAGTAACATGCCTAAAAAAGTTTTCTGTGACTTTAATATTGATGACTTATCTCTAGGATAGGTTATCAATTTTAGATCAGTGGAGGTCTGACTCATGGCATCCACAATGATTAGCTGCAGAAGGGTGTACAATGTAAAGAAAGTTTCACACCTTTGTACATTGTCTAGATGACGGGGATGGTATTGGAAGATCTCTCCCAATCACTTGTATTTGAGTGATCTTGCAATACAATTGACGATCACCACCCCATTGACTTGTATTTGAGTGAGCTTGCAGTACCATTGATGGCCACTACACCATTCACTTGTCTTTGAGTGAGATTGCAGTACCATTGCCAGCCACTACACCATTCACTTGTATTTGGGTGAGATTGCAGTGCCATTGATGATCCCTATACCATTCACTTGTATTTGAGTGACATTGCAGTACCATTGCCAGCCACTACATCATTCACTTGTATTTGGGTGAGATTGCAGTATTATTGCTGCCACTACACCATTCACTTGTATTTGAGTGAGACTGCTGTACCATTGCCGCCACTACACCATTCACTTGTATTTGAGTGAGACTGCTGTACCATTGCCGGCCACTACACCATTCACTTGTATTTGAGTGACATTGCAGTGCCATTGATGATCCCTATACCATTCACTTGTATTTGAGTGAGCTAGCATTACAATTGACGGCCACTACACAATTCACTTGCATTTGAGTGAACTTAGGTGGCTGTCACACACTTCAATGTTGAGAGCGATATTGTTAGCGATCTCATGCACGCGCGATCGCTAACAATATCGCTCACATCGTTGGTGAGCTGTCACACAGACAGACTCACCAGCGATGTGGAGCAGCGAGATCGCTGGTAACTATGGTACACATCGGGTTACTAGGCGCCGCGCGGCGCTTAGTAACCCGACGTTTACCATAGATACCATCTCCCAGCATAGGCTCTGCCGCTGGGAGATCGTTCATCGTGGTGTCACACACCACGATGCTGCAGATTGATCAAGCGATTATCGCTTGATTTGAGCTCCGGCTCACAAATCTGCCATCAAACAATCAAGCGATTTTACAGTGTAAAATCGCTTGATTACACGCAGCGACGCAGAAACGATATCGCTTAAGCGATCAAAAAGCAGATCGCTTAAGCGATATCGTTGTAGAAATTGATGCGTGTGACGGCCGCCTTAGAGTACCATTGACAACCACCAAAGAAAGTTTCACATCTCTGTACATTGTCTAGTGGCCAGGAATGGTATTGCAAACCCCCATTCACTTGTACTTGAGTGAGCTTACACTTGTATTTCATTGGTATTTGACTAAGCATCAAGTACCTTGACTGTCTTTACACTATTCACTTGTATTTGAGTAAGCTTGCAGTGCCATTGATGGCTACAATACCATTCACTTGTATTTAAGTGAGCTTGCAATACCATCGACGACCACTACACCATTCACTTGTATTTAAAAGGGACCTGTCACCCCCCTGGTGCTTTCCAAATTGAAAGCACCACTGAATGCAGCATGTATGCTACATTCAGGAAGGGGTCTCCCATGTCTCTACCCTCCCCCTCTTCCTATAACCTGTAAAAAACACTTTTGAAAGTTTTAAGGTAAGAAGTCTGGAGGGACTTACTAATTTCTTAATCCTCACTTATCACAGGATCCTCCTGCCCCCTGTTTCTCTGTTCCGCCTCCTGCCTCTCTCTGCCGCCTCCTGCATTGTGGGTCTCCCCTCCTCGTCTGCGCCTGTGTCTCAGAATCTAAATTCACACAGGCGTACAGCGAGGAATTGGTAGGAGTGGGTTCCAGTTGCTGGAACATCGCATGCACGGGAACATCAGCGCCAGAGCCCACCCTGCTAGAGATTATGCTTGTATGCATGCTGCAGGGCAGCAATCTGGCGCTGACATTCCTGCGCATGCGGCGTTCCAGTAGCCGGCACCCACTTCTACCAGTTCCTCGCTGTGCATCTGCTTGTATTCAGATGCTGAGGCGCAGGCAAGAAGGGAAGACCCACACAGGCAGGAGGCGGCACAGAGAGGCAGGAGGCGGGAGGACCCCTGTGAACAGTGAGGAATGAGAAATTAATAAGTCCCTCCAGACTTCTCATCTTAAACTTTCAAAAGTGATTTTTACAGGTTACAGGGGAGTAGAGACATGGGAGACCCCTTCCTGAATGCAGCAGACACGCTGCATTCAGTGGTGCTTTCACTTTGGAAAACACCAGGGGGTGACAGGTCCTCTTTAAGTGAGATTGCAGTACCATTGCTGGCCACTACACCATTCACTTGTATTAGAGTGAACATACAGTACCATTGGCGGCCCCTACACAATGCAGAGAGCTGTGCCATATCTAGTGCATCCCCAGCCCCCCTCAATCATCTAAGCACAGACGCTGTTCCTCTGTAATCTGATATTGAAGGGGTTAGGGCCCCATACACGTAGCAACGCTCCAGCGATAACAACAGTGATACGACCTGGTAGGGATCGCTAGTGCGTCGCTACATGGTCTCTGGTGAGATGTCAAACAGTCAGATCTCACCAGCGACGCAGCAACAATATGGAACGATACAGCGGTCGTTGGGACCCTGTCACTCTCGGGCGTAGTATTGAGATAGTTGGTCATTGTCCCTGTCAAACACAGCGATGCACGCTGCCCAGCGGGAGCGCGACGACCAAAAGATAGTCCAGAACGATCTTACAGCGGGGGGCCTGGTCGCTGATACGTGTCACACAAAGCAAGATCGCTGGCGAGGTCGCTGATACGTCACAATACCTATGATGTATCAGCGATATCGCTAGCGATATTGTTGTGTGTGAAGTACCCCTTATCTCCTTTTAAAGATTATTATTTCCAAATTCAGGAAGTAAAAAACAAAACAAGAGTTTATTTACACTCCAGGGTTCCAGCATGTGTCTGACCGCTGCTTCAGTCTTGTGATTAGCTGCGCGGTAACATCATTGCTGTGCTTAGCGACCTTCCGATATAAACGGCATGAGCCTGTATGCTCAGTGATTGCCTGTAGTGCAATCGACATGACTCTAGTATTGGAACCAATCAATGAAATCTGAAGCTGTGGGAAGGCAGTGCTAGATTCTGGGAGGATTTTTTTTTCCTCATTGAGACTTTGGAGCAATAATCTTTGAAGAACAACAACCCCTTTAATGACTCGTACCAAAAATAATTAGTATAGAAATTGTGGACAACTCTGTAAAAGGGTGTCTGTCAGGTGATAGTCTAGTGCAGTACTAACGGTATTAGATCTGATGACAATAGTGGGGATCTGTCCTGGTCTTCTCTCTTGGATCTTCCTGATCTGTTAGAGGAGACAGCTGAGGACGTGTAGAGACCTGGAGGGGGTGAAGTCTTCTCCTGCACTCCTGTGACTGGCTGATCACAGACAGGAGAAGCAGTGAGAATTTGGGGAAGCCGGAGACTCAGGTGAAGGTGGGAGGAAGGCAGTGATAAGCTTGGGCATATAGGATACCTGACATTGTGCTATCACCATGCACTATGTTAGATGTCCTGTGCCTGGTAAAGAGCGAGAGGGGAGGGAGAGAGGAAAGGAAGAGGGTTTGGCTTAGAGCCCACAGAGGAGTAATAAAAATAACCCAACCCCTCATAGTGACGCTGTGGTGCACACTTCGTTCATCTCCTCCCCTCTTTACCATAACTTTTATAACATTTTTCTCTTCAATCAAACCTTGAATCATTGAAGTAAAGGTATGATGGCACTCAGTATCCCAGTGTCTGTAAGGTACCCGGTTCACTTTATAGCTCTAAATTTTTACTAAATGGTTTACTTTAAATAAAAAGATCCATATCTCTGGAATGTATGGTAGATTTAAAAAAAGAGAAAAAAGTGAAATATTCAGAGGAGCAGCAGAAATAAAATAACAGGAAACTCTAGATACTTTGGACCAAGACATATGTCTTCTGTAAGTAATAAAGCAGTCCAAACACTATAAAGTTAATGAGATATATTTCACTTTTTATTATCATGTCTTATTTACATTAGTCACCCTTTGAGGACATATTGAGTACATGAGTTATCTCAGTGCCAAATACTAGATATTTCTTTCTGTTGTTGCAGACTGTAGATTATGAAACCAAGAAGTTCTATAGTATGAAGGTGGAGGCCGCTAACGTTCACATAGATCAAGGTTTCTTAGTAGAGGACCGTTTAAAGACACTGCAACAGTGAAGATCTCCATAGAAGACGCAGATGAACCACCATTATTTTTGGAAAAAAGCTATATCTTGGAAGTACTGAGAACGCACCGCCTGACACCTTAGTCGGGAGAGTTCACGCCAAGGATCCTGATGCAGCAAACTCTCAGATAAGGTATGGGTATTATTTTTTTTTCTGAGAAAGTTTGCAGCTAGGTCTATGAAACATTTTCCAGAATCATCTCTATCTTTAGAAACACAATGGGCGAAGTGTATGCTTGTTGGTAATGGTTATCTTTGGTTTGGCCCTTGGTGGCTTAGTCCATCTGAACATACTCCTTTTTAATGGCATCCACCTCTCATTCAGATAAACTTCTCATTCATAAGTTACTACAGGGTCCTATTGTAGCATAAGCAAATGGGACATATTCCTGCAAAATGGTATAATTTAGGGGTTTCCATCACCTAATCTTCCTCTCATGTAGACTAGACCCTGAAATGTCTTTTCAAATTAAGACGGAGACAACTAATTTTGGCACTATTGAGTTGTGTACAGCGTACTTCCTTATCTTTCATCTCAAGGTAGCTAGTGGTGGGGATAGGCAGGTTTTACTAAAATAAAAACATGACTTTATGATACTCTGTTGGAAGATGTGTATGTTAGACAGTCATTGGACAAAAGTATTGGCACCCTTGAAATTGTTCCTGAAAATTATGCGGCTCCCTAAGACAATTTTTGCAGTTACATGTTTTGTTATACACATATTTACTCCGTGAGTATTGGAGCAACACCAAAAAGAACAAAGAAAAGAAGACAAATTGGACATCATTTCACTCAAAAACAAACATTTTGGGCAAGACAATATTGTTGGCACAAAATTGTGGGTAAACACCTTTGTTTCCAGCATGTGATGCTCATTCACACTCACCTGTGGCAAGTAACAGGAGTGGGCAATATGAAAATCACACCTGAATCCAGATAAAAAGAGGAGAAGTTGACTCATTATCTGCATTGTGTGTCTGTGTGTGCTGCTTTATGCATGGAGAATAGAAAAGAAAGAGAATTGTCCAAGGGCCTATTTCTTTAATCAAACTTTATTTTCTGGAACAGTTTCAAGGATGCCAAAACTTTCAGCCATAGCTGTATATGTCTACATGTGGCCAGCACGTGGTTGTGATGTGTATGCCAACCTTTCTTTTTTGACTCTTTATCATTAGTGATGGTTCTTGAAAGGGGTTCCCTGGGATTTGTAGTGACCAATATGAGATTGGACCATGTCCGAACCCTCATCGATCTTCTAAATCCACTCCAAAAGAGGTTGAAACTAAGTATTGTGTAAATAGGAGCTCATCAGAACATAAACTGTTGGGTGACTGCTGACAAATACTTCAGACTTCAGCTGATCTGTGGGCATGTCAGTTTTCAAACTCTCCCTGATCATATATTGATAAAGACCCTCTCATATAGGTGATCCAGAATATCTGCAACCCATTTAGACTTTTTTTTCTCAGAGGTCTCCAATAAAATAAATAGATGATTTGCATAATGTAATAGTAAAAGAGGACCAATCTCTTAAATCATGATTTATATATTGGCAATGAAACAAGAGCTATCACTCAACATCTGCCCATGTTCACCAAGGAACCCCTGGTGTGGACAGGTAATTGAACTGGTACATCCACTGCAAAACAGACACAAAGTCGGGGCTTTGTGTATACAGAGCTTGAGAAGCGACACGTTTGTCACCCTGAGTAGTGAACTTCTCAGAACTTCAAAGAACTGACGATAAATAGACTGGAGCCAAAACCAAGTTTTGAGTATTTGTGTTTTTGTGGAAAGAGTAAATCCTACAGTTATGGGAGACACATTTTCAGCATTAATATCCCAAGTGGGATAACATGCATATTCTTACGTAAGAACGGTACAGCTGGGTATCAGCCTCAAATTAATATCAGCCTGACAAATTGCTTTACATATGTAATATTTCGTCTCTATGGATAGCTAAAATAATTATAGGAAACATGGGATTGAAATCTTCCACGGAAACCTCCAGGGGTCATGAAGATATGTCTATTAGGCTAGGTGGACAGAGATTCAGCAGCAGAAAGGAGGATTGACCCCAAGAATCTATCAGTCAGGCTAGGAGGGTTGAGATTTAGCAGCATAGGAGAAGGAACGGGATCGCATCGATTAAAGGGAGATAACAGAAGAAAGGAGGAGCACTAGCTAGCTGGGCAGAGATTTAGCAGCAGCACCAGGGAGGAAGAACATTGAGGAGGGGGAGCCTATCAGACTAGATGAATGGAGATTCAGCAGCAGTGAGGAGGATGGACACTGAGGAGTTGTCCGTCAAGCTAGGTGGTGTCTGGTCAGTCTGAGGTTTCAGGTAAAAGAGGAATCTCAGGCAGAGTAAACACCAACTGCACCGTCAGGTGGAACCCACAGAAACTCAGACACCCTTTAACCCCTATACAGCGATCTTTATTTACTGTAAGGTCCAGTGGATTGATGCCTGCAGATAGGCTGCAGTTTAGAGATAGGAAAAGTCACCAAGCAGGGCCAAAGCTGGGAAAAGACAAAAACAGGATCCAATAAAGTAGTTAGAGAGCTGGGTTGAAACCAAGATGGCAGTAAGACAGAAAATCGTAAAGCTGGAGAATACTTCAAAACAGGTAGTGGTCAATCAGGAAAAACAGCAGTACAAAGCTGGATACAAACAAGTGAACCAAAGACTATTTCTGGCAGCTTGCAGGAAAAGGCTGAAGATATAAATAGGGTGTGGTACTTCTGAATTGGCTAAAGCTAGCTTAATGACTTCAGCTGAAAGCCTATACAAGCACATCCACACTATCAGACTGAAGTGCTACAGGTCCCAGCCACTCCTACCCTAGTGGAATATAGAAGCCTGTGCTGTCCAGAATTTCCAGCAGAGACGTCTCCTCCATCACCACTACCGTCTTCGGAGTGAACATGGCAGCTCCTGGTGACAGGAGCACAAGGCCCAGTAGCAGGCTCTGGTGGGAATGTGACAGGTGGGTGGAAATTCATCAGCAAGGGCGGGGGACATTGAGGAGCTTTCTATCAGATTAGGTGGATGGAGATTCAGCAGCTGGAAGGAGGATTGTCACCGAGGATCTGTCTGTCAAGTTAGGTGAATGGAGATTCAGCAGTAGGGTGGAGAGACATTGATGAGCTGTCTATCATATTAGATAGGCGGAGATTCAGCAGCAGGGAGGAGGGACATTGAGGAGCTTTCTATCAGATTAGGTGGATGGAGATCCAGCAGCTGGAAGGAGAATTGATACCGATGATCTGTCTGTCAGGTTAAGTGGATGGAGATCAACAGCAGGGAGGAAAGACATTAAAGAGCTGTCTATCAGATTAGATAGGCGGAGATTCAGCAACAGGGAGGAGGGACATTGTGGAGCTTTCTATCAGATTAGGTGGATGGAGATTGAGCTGCTGAAAGGAGGACTGACACCAAGGATCTGTCTGTCAAGCAAGTGGATGGAGATTAATCAGCAGAGAGGAGAGACACTGAAGAGCTGTCTGTAGGATTAGATAGGTGGAGATTCCGCAGCAGGGAGGAGGGACATTGATGATCTGTCAGTCAGGTTAGGTGAATGAAGATTCAGCAGAGGAGGAGGGACACTGAAGAGCTGTCTATCAGACTAAATAGGTGGAGATTCAGCAGCATAAAGGAGGAACACCCAGATGGAGATTGAGGTTAAAACCTTGATTAAGAATCATAAAGCCATTTTAACATTGATTTTCAGAGTAAGTACACCAGCCCCATCAATTTAAAGAGATCAATTTAATAATGTATACAGTTCATATTGTGAAATCTGATAACAGATTTCCTTTAATCTGTATTGTAGTCACAATATTTATGTATTTCTCCATTTTTGAGACCAGGATGATATACATATGATGTGCTGCGTTAATAATACTTTTTTTTGTAAAGTCTGGGGGCTGAATGTAATTGCAGAACTGAATCATTACAACACAGTTGCCACCATGAATAAATAACATGCACGCCCAGACAACAGCAAGATGCTTCTCCCGAAGATCTTCTGTCTCTGAAGCCAATGTATTTTGCACGGTACTTAAATCTTAAACCGCTTAGTTAATGTAAACACTCAGTCACGAGATTGTTAAGCTGGTATCATTTAGTTAGAGCTTACAATGAAAATGAAAGGTACTTAATGTCCCATTGAGATTATACAGGACTGCCAACATGAACTACATTACATTACATCTCTCAAATTGATGCTGTTAACCTCGGATCTGACACAGTAGACAGAGTGACGGGTTATGGATTAGTGAACCCAACTCTTGTTTCATTAATGGATTCCTTGGTGAATATGGAGGCTTGTAAGGTTGCCTGGTTATTGATAATCAGGAGCAGAGGTTGATCATCCAATTACATTTATTGACGTACAGACCAATAAGCCGTATGTGTTGTGTTTACAAAAATCATTAAAAACACATCTGTTGGAATGCATTAACATCCCCCGTCCCACCAATATTGGTTAGAAATGTGTGATATATAAAACAGAACGTGGCATGTAATACAGTAAATGCTGACATCTGTGCCCCGAGTGGAGATATTTGGTACTGCAGTTTTGAGGGGGGTAAAGGTAGGCTATGTTGACTTGCTCCCAGATTGGACATTTCTTAAAGTGGATATGTCACCAGATTCTAATGTTTATGCATTACTACATAGATCTCATTCCTGGTGGGGCTGGTGTTCTCACTTTAAAAATCCAATGTCAGAATAGCTTTATCAAGGTTCATGCTCAGCTATGCCCATGTAGGTTGATTGACAGCAACCTTCCTCCCTCCTACTGTGACATCTCTGGTCACATAGCCTGATTGACAGAATCCCAGTACTCCAGTCCTTGCTCCCTGCTGTATGTCCAACCAACTATCCTGATTGACAGCTTCTCAATGCCCATCCTACCTGCTGTATTTTCAACCACCTATCCTAATTGACAGATTTTCAGTGCCCCTTCTCCCTGCTGCATGTCCAATCACCTAACATTATTGGGAGGTTCTCAAAGCCCCTGCGCCCTGCTGCATGTCCAACCAGTTACCCTGATTGACAGCTTCCTCCAACTGCATAACCTAATTAAAATTTTATCTCTCAGTGTCCTTTTGCATCTACAAACCCTTAACTTGATTAACTTCTCAATGCCTCTCCTCCCTGCTACATCTTTGCCTATCTAGCTTGATTGACAGCTCTTTGGGGGCCCCTGTTTCTTGCTGCTGAGATCTCACACTGCTCAGTACAATCTGCAGCTGTCAGGCAGATGGGTCAGCGGAGACTGAATACACTTGAACTCATGAGTTCTCTCAATCTAGATTCATAAAATGCTCAGTTATAACATAATTATACAGTGAATGGTTTTCAAAATAGTACACCAGTCCCATCAGGCCTAAGAAATCTAACGCAATGCATGCAGTTTGCATTGTGAAATCTGGTCATTGATTTTAATAAAAATATGAAAGTGATGGTATGAGATCAGGTCAGTGCCGCTATAGGATAAGGATGATGTTACTATGATGTTCTACATGGTACATATACTTGGTTGTTCATTACCTGCCAGATATTTTTTCTACCATTATAGACTTCTGTTACAAGTTGACAAAACACAAGTCCATAAAATGTAACGTTTCTCTATCAATTACACATGTCTCATGTTTAGACATCTTCCGTAAGATTTTGAAAACGTAAAGTCCAAAACTGAATCTGATATTTGACTATATTATTGCAAAATCTTTATAATATAAAGAAATGATATCAGGATCACAGGGTTATAATCACTTTTTATACACCCTAATATTATATTTGCTTTTGCAGCTGCTGCCTGACATTGAGCGCTGCTGCTTAGTTTACTTTTTGTTTTTGATCGCCGGTTTTATGTCATTCTAAGACATCTTCTAGTAACGTAGACAGTGCAATACCATGGAATATCCTTTATACTATTTTTATCTTCAGTGATCCTTCAATAGATCATAAAATAAATTCCCCTTTGTTCTCAAAATACAACACATAAATGTAGCTGGAAAAAAGAAACGCTGGGGTTAGAAGACACAAAGCAAAATTGTGAAATGCTTGCACAGAAGTAGATTCACAGGCTTCAAGAGCAGCTGAAGTATCACAGAAGAATTCAGGAAGATTTCAACTCTCAAAAGTTCTGGAAAATTATAGTTTGTGGAAAGGACATTAAAAAATGTTTATTATTATTTACCAGCCTTTAGCTTGATCTCAAGCCATGGCGACTTGATGGATGAACACTCTGCAAGAAGACTGATCTTGGGCAGCCTAGATAGTCCACCAGGGTCTTTTCCCAGCCTAGGTAGGTCAACCAGGTCTTCTCCAAGCCTAGTAGGTCACAGGTCTCTCAAGCCAGAGGCACCAGGTTTTCTTTGGGCCCTTTAGAACAGTAGGTTCATCAAATTCTTCTTCAAGACTAGATAGGTCCACGAGGTTCTTCTCAAGTCCTGGAAAGAAACACCAGGTCTTCTCTGCAGTTATCTTGATTGTATCAAGCCATCAGGCTGCTGGTCTTCCTCTTTGCCTTGTTCCTTCTATTCTTCCAACCCTGATGTCCTTCTGCAGTGATTGCTCTCTTGATATGTGATGTGTAGACAAGTTGTAGCTTGGTGATCCTTACTTCAAGTGACATGTTTGCTCCAAAAGATAAACTTTTGAGTTGACCACTCCTCATAGACATTTTTCTTGAATTTCATTAGATTATTGGTGTATTATCTTCAATAAAACATTTAAAAGATCATTTTAAAACCTTTAAAAAATAGTTTTCATAAACATTTTGTGTGGTCATTTCAATGAGGTTTCACTAAAAGTCCAAAGCCAGAATTTTGTAGTAAAGCTCATCCTAGGAATTGCTTACACTTGTTGCCTTGAACAAGAAACTTTGAATTCAAGACTTTAGTTTTATACTTAGTATTATCACTTCTACATTATCTCTTTAGTTATCTGTCCCTTGGCTTTTAGTAACCCAAGATGAGTCTTGCGAGATACTCTTCTTTAATTTTGAATACTCTTGTCATGGGATGTACTTGTACTTATTATATGTCGGCAAGTGGTTGCCTTATGGTGGTTATTGTAGTCAGTCCAGGGTTTATGTAGCATGTTGTATTCATAAAGATAATGATAATTGTGTTGTGAGAAAAGTGTTTATGCCAGGTGTCTTCACCTCTACTTCCAAAATATTAGTTCTGAATGGAGTGGAGGTTGAGCTTTTTCCAACGGTTCATTTGTCTACCTTTGAAGCCCCACAGAACTGAATTTGACTACCTTTGGGAGTTCCATAAAGAATGTATAAAAGGCAGTTACGCATGTCCATCCTTAATTCCATCCAGATTACACCATTTATTGGATCAGTGGGAGTCCAAGTAGTTTTAACCCCCCAGGACAAGTACGTAGAGATGAGTGAACCTGTTCAGGCTGGAGTTGGGGTGATTTGTATATCGAATGTGAAGGAGCATACAGTGCTGTGCTCTGGTAACTCAGTGCTTGGCCCAGTGTGTGCCTCTTGCAGTGTGTGATTGTCTCGCACTGGGGGTAAAATCTGAATTTTCTGCTGTAGTATGTGCCCCTTAGAAAAAAAACAAAAAAAACACCCTCCTACCCCCAGAAAGTGGTTTGCTTATGGCTAGCTGTATTGGTGGAGAGTCAACTAGCCAATCAGTGACGGCTCGGGTCACGAACAGCGCCACCGAGCCTGGAAATCTATGGGTTCATTTGACAACCGAACCCGAACCTTAAAAGGTTCGCTCATCACTACAAGTCAGTTATCCCATATGCCATTGAGGAATGATAATTGATAAACTTGGCATAAGCTATTTTAGGAAATTTGACAATAAGGAGTAGTTAAGATAGTAAACTAGTATGTAAACTCCTTCACAATCCATGATGTAAATATCTGTCATGGAGCTGGATGAATGTGTATGGCAAGCTAAGAGCTGAGCCCTCGCCACCAAAGACAGATTTCAGCTGATGGTAGTCGGATCGCTACCAATATCATGTACATCATCATTTTTTAAGCTCTGGATAACCCCCTTACATGTCACTTTTAATCACTTACAACTGCATTTAAGTTGGTACATCCTGGTGGACCATCTGCTCCAAAGTCCATTGCTAAGGGCCCTTTCACATCAGCGGTATTTTCAAATCGCGGCAGATGCGGTGAAAAAAACGCATCTGCCGCGATTACCGCATGACCGCGACACTTGCGGCACACTTGCGGCAAGCCCCATGCAATGTCTATGGGGCTTGCGGTAAGGGTGCGGCAGGTGCGGCAAGTGCGGTTTCGGCACTTGCGGCAGGTGCGGCCGCGAAAAAAAACGTTGCAAGCAGCGTTTTTTTTCGCGGCCACACCTGCCGCAAGTGCCGAAACCGCACTTGCCGCACCTGCCGCACCCTTACCGCAAGCCCCATAGACATTGCATGGGGCTTGCCGCAAGTGTGCCGCAAGTGTCGCAGTTATGCGGTAATCGCGGCAGATGCGTTTTTTTTCATCGCAACTGCCGCGATTTGAAAATACCGCTGATGTGAAAGGGCCCTTAGACTGCCGCCAAGTGATCATAGGCTCCCGATAGGTCGCCATGGAATGTTTAAGTCCATTATGTAGGCTTAAAATCAAAGTGCAATGTAAAGAAAACTTTTTTTTTGAAAAAAAAAAAAGAAATTTAAATTAAAAGTTATAATAAAGAGTATTCCATAATGCCATGTCCGTAATATAGTCTGATCTATGAAAAAATAAAATGACTTAAAGAGGACCTGTCACCCCCCTGGTGCTTTCAAAAGTGACAGCACCACTGAATGCAGCGTGTGTGCTGCATTCAGTGAAGCAGTGTACTAAGGCTCTAGCCCACCTGTACCCCGAAAAAACACTTTGCAAACTTTACAGTGAAGAGGTCCTGTGGGTCAGGTCTGATTAAGAGGTCCTCACTGCTGGCACAGTCCTCTCCGCCTCCTCTTTGTGTGTTCCACTCACTCTATGTGTCTGCTGCCGTCTCCTCTTCTTCTGGGTCTACCCTCCTCTTGTGCTGCTGCTCCTTGTGACATCACACAGGCGGGTCCCACTCACCTTGGGGTGAGTGGGACCTGGCAGCTGTAAGGCACATGTGCGTGCGTTCACACAAAAGGCCGCCTTGCTGATGCTTATGCTGCATACAGTCACCGGGCCCCGCTCACCCAAGCGCTGTGCACCTGCGTGACGTCACAAGGAGCAGGAGCAGAAGAGTAGGGCAGACCCAGAAGAAGAGGAGGCGGCGGCAGACACATAGAGTAACACAAAAGGAGAAGGCAGAGAGGATTGTGCCAGCAGCCAGGACCTTTCAATCAGACCCGAACCACGGGACCTCTTAACTGTAAAGTTTGCAAAGTGTTTTTTTTTGGGGTACAGGGGGGCTAGTGCCTTAGTACACAGCTTCCCTGAATGCAGCATACACAATGCATTCAGTGGTGCGGTCACTTTTGAAAGCACCAGGGGGATGACAGGTCCTCTTTAACTTATAGGGTAAAATAAAGCAGGAGTTAAATATTAAGGCTGGCTGTGTTTTTAAGGAGTTAAGGGAGTGGGGGTAAACTTTATAAAATGCCAGTATGATTCTTGTGCATTAGCTGCACTGGGTATAGTAGTTTAAAGAGAACTTGTCATCAGGATTTATCACTATAAAGTAAAGCCTCTGCCATAATAGCTGTGATGTTGATTAAGCTGAAACCTGCAGTGAAGGAATTCAATCTGAGGTTGTAGAATAATCTTCCTCTAATGTTTTAATATAATGACTTCAATGCATTCGGCGAGACTTGGGGTCGGGTCTTCTTCTGGTTCTCTTCAGCTCCGCCTGCCTCCTCTGTTTCTTTCACTCCTCTTCCTATTTTTAAATTCCGCACCACCATTATCATTGTGGTGGGTGGTATGTGCATAGTGTGATTCTGCAGCTGCTCTGTAGGTCTTCAATAAAATGGCTGGATGAAGGACGGAGTGCCGCTCGACCTGCGCTGCTGTAAAGGACCACCAGAAACACGGGATATCTGTGTTAAGATGTAGGTTTTATTCCGACGCGTTTCGGAGCTGCTACCGGGCTCCTTCCTGAGGGACAATCCCTGAGGAAGGAGCCCGGTAGCAGCTCCGAAACGCATAAGAATAAAACCTACATCTTAACCCAGATATCCCGTGTTTCAGGTGGTCCTTTACAGCAGCGCAGGTCGAGCGGCACTTCGTCCTCCATCCAGATAATCTTCACCCCGGTTTACCCATGAAGGTGCGGGCCGTGCAACAGCTGTTTCTAAGCGATCATACTTGGTTGTGGGTTACACAACCATACCAGGTGAGCAGCTTTCAATAAGTTTTTATTGCCGTTATCTGTCTGAAGGATAAGACCCTATTGTCCATTATCTCATATTTCAGATTTCAATAAAATGGCGTCTGTGGTAACGCATGTGCAGAACAAGATTTTAGCGCAATGACCTCTTCAGTATTCCAAAATCTCATTCTGCGCATGTGCCACCTCTAGCACCATGCAGTGGCGCATGCGCAGATTGAGATTTCGGCTTAATAAAGAAGTCTTTAAGCTAAAACCTTGATCTGCGTATGCGCCGTCTCCAGTGCCATTTTATTGAAGACTGTGCATAGTGTGATTTCACAGACTGTTTTCAATAAAAAGGCAATGAAGGCAGCGCATGCGCTGATCAAGATTTTATCTCAATGATTTCTTCATTATGCTGAAATCTCAATGTGCACATGCAACGCCTCCAGTACCATTTTATTGAAGACCATGCACAGAGTGATTTTGCGGACTGTCTTCATTAAAATGGCACAGTTGGTGGCAGATGTGCAGATTGACAATTTGGCTTAATGAAGAGGTCATTGATCTAAAATCTCGATCTCCAGCAACATTTTCTTGATGACCTGCAGACTTGCTGCAGAATGCACTGCCCACCATAATGATGAGTGACACAAAGGTGGCAGAAGCAAAAGACCCGGACCCCCAAGACTTGTCCCAATGCACAGAAGAAGTCATCAGATGAAAACTACAGAGGAAGATTATTCAACAACCACATATCATATTCCTTCATTGCAGGGATCAGTGTAATCAACATCACAGTGCTATAATGGACACGGCTTTACTTTATAGTGATAAATGCTGCAGACAGATTCTCTTTAAGTGGGTGAAGATAAGCTTCAGTTATTTCTAAACTAAGAGAATCCCTTTAAGAAGCCAGCCATTCCATAACATAGTAGTCATTTCATTAAATGTACATATTAAAAATCTCAGCTGTTGTTATGGGTTTTAGTTCTAGCCTTCTTTTTTTTGCTTGAGCAATTTCAGTTCTTCTTCCGAACTGTGAGTTTGTCAGTAACAAATCTCTGCAGCCTGTTGGCGGTATCTTCTGTGGGTGTAAACAGCCCTTTATTAATGTTTTCATTTGTTTGCAGCCTAATAAATGACACAACCTCATACGATGGCCATAAAATGAATTTCCGCAAGAAGGTCCTCTATATATTTTTCTGACATTCCAATGCCTGGGAGATATTCTTTTCCCTTGAGTTTTAGTTTAAGTATTCAGAACACTATCGCCTCTGCCTATAGCTCTATCATAATCTTGCTATGCTTAATATTGCTGAATGTATTAAAATGATTAAAGTACTACAACACAGGTTGGGGGAACTTTACCCACCACCATTCTGAAGATGGTATAATAATGAATAAGACGCTTGGAGAGAGTAATGAAACTTACATTAAAAAGTTTTTACCAAGTTTTTAAATGATCCCCTTTATATAAAATGATGGGTGGTGTACAGATTGCTGTGGGTCCCAAGAATGAGGTTGTAGTATGAGATTCAATGGCTAGCACACGATAGGTGTGGGGGTATGGTGCTAGTGAAGGAGGCTCGTAAGTCCCACATAAATGTCTATTAGAATCACTGCACACATACACTTAAGGAGTTTTTTTGCTTGTTGGTGAAATTTATTGAAAACAAGTGCTCTTATAGTGATTGCGACAGAATGACGTTTCGGTCATTCAAGACCTTGATCACATAAGTCGGGTGGTGGCACGGCGGTGGAGTGTGTTCACACTCAGTTGTAGCAACTGAGTGTGAACACACTCCACCGCCGTGCCACCACCCGACTTATGTGATCAAGGTCTTGAATGACCGAAACGTCATTCTGTCGCAATCACTATAAGAGCACTTGTTTCAATAAATTTCACCAACAAGCAAAAAAACTCCTTAAGTGTATGTGTGCAGTGATTCTAATAGACAAGAATGAGGTTGCAGAGCCTGCGTGGTGGAGCAGTGGTCAAACATGGACATTTCCATATCTTTTCTTCTCCTGGCTACTGACACAGATAGGGGATCATTTCAATACTTGTTACAACCACTTTAAATTGTGCTTGAAGTTTAAAGTGTTAAACACATCCACCCATACATTTTAGATTGGTATCGGCCAACGATGGTCGACACCTATCTCAACTGACTCTCCTGTACTCGGGAGTAGAGATGAGTGGACCCGTATAAGTTCGAGTTCTGGGATTTTGCTGGAATTTATAAAAAGTTCTGTTCTGGACCAAACTTGACACAAACCTCATTGGAAGTCACTGATTGGGCAATTTCGCTCTCCACCAACATACAGCTAGCCATGAATAGAGTACTTCCGAGGGAAGATGGTAATTTGTCATTTTCTTTTTAGTACACACTACATCTGATAATACTGATTTTACCCCTAGTGCATCTGATCAAATACTGTACTTGGCTGAGCACCGAGCGTACTCAAGCACAGTGATGCTCGCTCCAGTGGTTTGCATATGCAAAGCACCCAAACTCCGAACTCAAGCACTGAAGTTTTTGTAAAATATGCATTTGACCTGAACACTGAACTTTAAAGTTTGGACTCACTCTCTCTGCTGAGCACTCCTGTCTTCTCTGATAGAGGTGGCAAATCCCTTTGATAGTGTACAAGACTTATCTTCCCTTATTTCATTTTTTAGTTTAAGAGTTGGAGACCCTCATATACATAAGACTGTCAGCAGATCTCTTGATGGTTATGGAGTCCTTTCACCTGCAGAGGACCTTACAATAAAAGGGTTGCTCGGGACTTTTACATTGATAACCTGTTCTCAGTATAGGTAATCAATGTCTGAGCGGTGGGCGTGTGACATTTCACACCCCCGCCAATCGGCTGTTCCCGACCAAAACTACTCAGTTGGGGAGCTGTATAACACAGCTTTTTCAACTGTATAGTGACCATGACTGGGCAACATATATCGGCCCTTATTCAAATCATTCGGAAACCGGTGTGCAGTATCAGCTGCTGCCACTATGTGCAGCTTCGCAATTGAGTAATTCCAGCTGGTGGCAGCATCATTAACAGCTGATCAGCAGAAATTGCAGGTGTCACATCCCCAATCAATCATTCATGACCTCTCCAAAGAATAGGTCATTGAAATTAAAGCCATTCTTTAAGTGTGTTGTAACTCAAAGTAAGAGTACAACATAAAACTGCCTGAATTACAGACTTTGATGGTTTGCGATTGAATCACTAATTCCTCTCTAACATCTCAAACCCTAAAGTCTTAGTTGAGGTTAATTTCTCGGGACCCTCCTTTCTTTGCCTCCAGTTGGTCTTGTGGCATTTCATAGCATCGGAACCACATAAATCCACCAGAAATGCATGGAAAATACAGTACTTGGTGGTTTAAGATTGACCCCCCCAATCATCACACTCTATCACCTCAAGCCATAAAGTCTTAGTTTGGGTCTTACTCCTCCAGGCCATCAAGTACAGTGCCTACAGTTAATCTTATTAATTTTTAAAGCACCAGAACACTCTGATGCCACTTGAATATTTCAATAAATACTAAATAATTGGAGAATGAGCCTCCAAGCTCACTCTGTTACCTAAATCCCCTTCAGAGCTCATTCATAAACAGTTAATGTCCATCTTTAACTTTTCTCTAAACCTGACTTATCCCAAGATGTAGAGTATGGCGTGAGATGTTAAACATGAAAAAAAATGTATACATCCAATGGATGCCTTGATGGATTCCATCTGTCAGCCATCTGTTACCCATATTGTCCATGGTTAAATAAAACATAAATGCTTTTCACTCATTGGCTGTGATGGATACGTATGACAGATGCCATCCGTCCGCCATCTGTAGGTCTTCTTCATCCATAGGCTCCCATGCTTAAAAAAGAGTCGTAGGTTTACAGGATGGTGGGAGGTTGATATGACAAATTTTATAAATTAACTCAGTTCAAGAAAAGTTAAGGGTGGAAACATCTGCACAGAAACTCATTGATCTTGATGAGTTAGATAAGCTAGATGTCCTATAACAAAGTAATATTTATCAACACGAGGAAATGATTCCCAGAAATAACAGTCATGAAGAATTTCCATAATGGTTTTAAAACTATTTAGACTTTCCATTTATGGACAGCACATTGGAGGACGGGCTTTGGCGGACTCTCTATTGTCTTTTCATTCCGAGTAAGGTAGTTCTTCTGGTTTACACTATATGGATAAAAGTATTTGATTACCTCCATATTACACCTGCAGGAGCTTTTATGACCTTGTATTGTACATTTGTGGACATTAATATGGAGCTGGTCCCTCTGCAGAAGTAATGGCTTCCATATTTTGTTTCTTAGTAATTTTTCCCATTTATCCAGAAGAGAATTTTGAGGTCAATAAATTCTTGAAAGTAGAGACGGCACTCACCCGGATCTTGATCGGTGTTGAATTAAGGAATGTGTACATTCAAGGCAGGGAGGGGGAAGACGGAGCTACTGACGACGGCACCGTTTCGCGCTTGTGCGCTTCCACGGGTCTGACCCATGGAAGCGCACAAGCGCGAAACGGTGCCGTCGTCAGTAGCTCCGTCTTCCCCCTCCCTGCCTTGAATGTACACATTCCTTAATTAAACACCGATCAAGATCCGGGTGAGTGCCGTCTCTACTTTCAAGAATTTATAGAACTATTGCTGTTGTGCTGGAAGACTGGCACCCCGTTCTATTACCTGTGTGCTCCTGGTTTGGTCCGCCCGGCGAGCTGTCGGCTCTGGTGCCCTGCATTCCTTCTGTGCCTGCGTGAGAATTTTGAGGTCATACTTTGATGCTGGAGGAGAGGGCTGGTCTCACAATTACCTTTCTGGTTCTCCCCAAAATTCCTCTTTGAGGTTGAGCCTCTTGGGTTCTTTCACATCTAACCCACCCAGGCATTAGTGTTAGTTTGTGCACTGGGGTACTGTCATACCAAAATAGAAAAGGGTCTTACCCAAACGTTTCAAACAAAACTGGAATCATACAATTGTACTAAATGTCTCTGAATGCAAAGGCACTAAAGAGATTATCTGGGATGGAGCAAATAATGATCATAAGATCATTAAGAGTCTGATACCTGGCACCCCCACAAGTCTGCTGTAATCTGTCCAGACAGTCATTGGATATTATAAGTGTAAGGTGTGAGACATGTCATCCTCATAAACTTCATCATGGTCCCTAACAGGTACTGTGGTTTATCTCCCATTCACTATCAGGGAAGTAAAAAGTCTCCTGGCATCTCCACACCCAGATTCATCCTTCAGACACCATATAGAACATGTTTTCCTTAAAGTCCAGTGGTGGCGACTTTACACTGCTCCATCCATAGTTCGGTATTGTACTTGGTGATGTACGGCTGTGGCTGTTCATGAAGCTCCCGGAGGGTGCAGTATTTGCATTGATGTTACCAGAGGAGGCCTGAACTCTTGGGTCAAGAGAGCAGTGGTGACTGTTCTGTCCTCTTCTCCTCAGCACTCGGACCCCCGCTCTGTAATTTTAGAGGGTCTCCACTTCGTGGCTGAGTTGCTGTAGTTCCTTCCACTTCTCAATAATATCACTCACAGGTGATGGGGGAAGAAATGTCATGAACAGACTTGTTACCCCGGTGGCTTCTATTACAGGATGCGCTGGTATCAGTGAGCTCTGCCCGACTGGCCGTCCTATCATATGTTAGTAACGGCAGATGGTATGGCATGGCATGTGCCAATGGGACTGCAAGAAAAGCCTGATTTCAATGAGTAAGACTTTTGGTTGTGTAGCCTAGTAATACTTTAGAGCTAGACAATCATTCATGCAACTGTTGCTTATCGTGGGAAAAAGAACATCAACTACACGATCAGTTCATTGACTAGTCTGCACTATATGATCCTTGGCATTACATTTTTCTTTTTTCATTAATAGCAAGGAAAGCAGATCCTGATGTAGCAAAATGTTCCCTACATGCAGACATGAATAAATGATGAAGCTAAATTTCCTTTTAAAAGTTGTTTGATAGATTCCATTAATATTCTGATTTCGCCATGCGTGCTGCTGGGAAACTACTCTCGAATGAATCTTTAATATCTAACACTTGAGCATCAGGCTGCTTAGTAATTTTCTTGTCTAATTACTCTGCGATCATCTTCTTTAGGTATTCAATCGATCGGCACACTGACCTTGACAGATATTTCAACATCCAAGATGATGGTGTCATCAAAACCACAAAGCCTTTGGATCGAGAGGATACTGCTTGGCACAACATCTCCGTGATAGCAACCGAAGGCAGTAAGTATTCCCTAGATGGGGCGAATTTATTATCTAAGATGCTTGTAGAAAGCCATGGAAAGTGTTTCCTGCATCCAGATGTTTCCTGCACACTCAGCCCGGGAAGAAATCACTCATACCAGAGATGAAGGCATCGGATTGATCTGCTGAGTGGCCTGATATTATATGGTTGTATTTGTGAGATATCTTCAATGCGGGCTCTGCATTAAATCATGGATTACTTTCATAATAATTGATTGGAATTTGAATTTTATTTTTATCTTTCAAATTTAATTTTTTTTTATATATATATATATATTTTATATATATTTTAAAAAAAATTAAGAATCTCGTTATGCGCTCAATATGGAGACGGAAAGGTGCATTAGTAATTGGTGTATGGATGCACATCGGTAATAAGTTACGAACAAAGTCAAAGAAACTGCAGACATGGAGTAAACCCCAAGGTGTGACTATATTTAACTCATATATATTTATGGATATATATATTTATAAACAGATAGATATAGATATATAGCTATATTCCATGCACCATTCCATTGTTCGTGCTACTTGGTAGAAACCTCCATTTGGTTGTAAAAAAGTAAAAACTAAAACTAAATCCAAGGCAACGAAACTCGTTCTCTTTAAAGAAATTAACTTTATTGGTCCCAGCATACACCAAAGAAAAAAATACAAAAACATACAACGTTTTGGCCACCACAGGGCCTTTATCAAGCTATTAAAAAGTTACCGTATATACTCGTGTATAAGCCGACCCGTGTATAAGCCGACCCCCCTACTTTTGCCCCCAAAAACTGGGAAAACTTATTGACTCGCGTATAAGCCGAGGGTGGACTCCAGCACAGGTATACAGCCCCCAGCAGTGTGGTATACAGGCCCCAGTAGTATGGTATACAGCCACCAGGACAGGTATACAGCCCCCAGCAGTGAGGTATACAGGCCCCCCCAGTGGAATACAGGCCCCAGCAGTATGGTATACAGCAGGCCCCCAGGGGTATTCAGCAGGCCCCAGGGTATCAGCAGGCCCCCAGGGGTATACAGCAGGCCCCCAGGGGTATACAGCAGGCCCCAGGGGCACACAGCAGCCCCCAGGGGTAAACAGCAGCCCATAGGGGTAAACAGCAGCCCCCAGGGGTACACAGCAGCCCCCAGGCGTATCAGCAGGCCCCCAGGGGTATCAGCAGGCCCCAGGGGTATCAGCAGGCCCCCAGGGGTATCAGCAGGCCCCCAGGGGTATCAGCAGGCCCCCAGGGCTATACAGCAGGCCCCCAGGGGTATCAGCAGGCCCACAGGGGTATACAGCAGGCCCCCAGGGGTATCAGCAGCCCCCAGGGGTATCAGCAGCCCCCAGGGGTATCAGCAGGGCCCCCATGGGTATTCAGCAGGGCCCCCAGGGGTATCAGCTGCCCCCAGGGGTAAACAGCAGCCCCCAGGGGTATCAGCAGGCCCCAGGGGTATCAGCAGCCCCCAGGGGTATCAGCAGCCCCCAGGGTATCAGCAGGGCCCCCAGGGGTATCATCAGCCCCCAGGGGTATCAGCAGGGGCCCCAGGGGTATTCAGCAGGGCCCCCAGGGGTATCAGCTGCCCCCAGGGGTAAACAGCAGCCCCCAGGGGTAAACAGCAGCCCCCAAATGCTGGCACTCGCCCCCCCTGCTGCTTATCTTACCATCCAGTCTTCTGATCAGCGCCGGTCTTCTGTGCTCCGTCCTCGCTGCATCCGGGATCCCCGGCCGTCGCACGATGACGTCATATGCCTGCGACGGCCGGAGATCCCGGATGTAGCAGGACGGAGCACCGAGAACCGGCGCTGATCAGAAGACCAGATGGTAAGATCAGCAGCGGGGGGGGGGGCCTTACACAGCGGGGAGGGGGGCCCTTACACAGGGGGGCGAGTGCAGCATTTTGGGGGCCAGATATGCACTGCTTCCCCCTGCCGCTGATTGACAGGGGGAAGCAGTGCATATATAATGAGCGGCCCCACGTGACGGGGCCGCTCATACAGCAGCCTCCCCCCACCTCCTCCAGCCTCGGACACAGCCCCCACCACAGCCACCACACCATGTACCGTATTGACCCGTGTCTAAGCCGAGGGGGAGACTTTTCAGCCCAATGGGCTTAAAAACTCGGCTTATACACGAGTATATACGGTAATGTCTTGATAAAGGCCCTGCGTTGGCTGAAACACTGCATGTTTTTCTATCTTTGCTTTGTTGTATGCTGGGACCAAGAAAGATAACTTCTTTAAAGTATAAAGTTTGGAATTTGTTTTTTTTCTAACCCAAATATATATTATTTCATCAATGTAAAAATTGCACACAATTTAATTTAAACATCTAATAAGAGCATAGTGCCTAATGGTATTAGCCTGGGACACAGTTGAGTACAGCAGACTCATTGACATGTGTGCCATATATTGGTGACATTAAATCAATGTTGTGCACTAGGTAGAAGAAAATCCTACTCTCCTCAAAGGGTACAATAAAATATAGTAGAGTGCCAAATAGCCAGATTTACTTTGAAGTAGGTGTTTGTCATGTCCCCATCACCACAACGCACGTTTCACTCTTCTTCATTGGGGATATTCTTTTATGCTGTTTAAATAAATTAAATAAATCTGCTTAAAGGGTACAATAAAATATGGTAGAGCACCAAACAGTCAGATTTATTTTGAGGTAGGTGTTCGTCATGTCCCCCTCACCCCAACGCACGTTTCACTCTTCTTCATTGGGGATATACTTTTATGTTGTTTAAATAAATTGTATGCAATTTTTACATTTATGATATAATAAACATATATTTGGGATAAATATTCTCATACCATAATGCTTATTTCATGCCTGAAGTTTTTCTGTTTGTCCAGAGTTTATGGAGTTTGATTGACCATGTTACCACTAGTATATCTACACTGAGACCAATGCTAGGTAATAAGAGACAAGTAGCAGAATCTTCAATATTTAGTACGTTGAGCGCTGTAGTCAACAGTTTAAAAAAGATGAGGAGAAGTAAAGCAAAAGGCAAAGCAAGGATAAGAGAGGGGTCAACAGAAGCCCAAAGACATCATTGGGTGCAAAGGAGAGAAATCTTTGGCCAAGGAAATTCTAAGAAGGCCTCATTTAGGCTGCCTTCACACTTGCAGATGCATCTGCAGCGTTTTGCAGATGCATCTGCAAGTATCAGCATGCAGACCGCGGCCCCTATGTTTATAATAGGGCGCACCGCGGTCTGAATGCTCTCATTCATTCCTATATGTGAGCCGTAAGCAGGCGTATGCCTGCTGACAGATCACACACTCCCGCCCGCACTATGGACGCAACATCTCGCGTCCATAGTGCGGGCGGGAGAGTGTGATCTGTCAGCAGGCATACGCCTGCTTACGGCTCACATATAGGAATGAATGAGAGCATTCACACCACGGCCGCGGTCTGCATGCTGATACTTGCAGATGCATCTGCAAAACGCTGCAGATGCATCTGCAAGTGTGAAGCCAGCCTTAAAGCACAACTCCAGCGTTGTATTTTTTTATTTGGTGAAGGGGTGGCACTTTAAATCTAAGCCCCCTGCCCACTGTATTATACACACACGCCATTGCTTTTCAGCATTGTTCCGGTCCCTTATTGCCATCTTGTGCGCATGACATCTTACTGACCGGAGGTCAGAAGCTACGTTAATAGTACAGGAACTGTGCCAAAACAATGCCAGAATGAGACCAGGACAAGGCCGCAAGGAGGCCATAAAGAGGTGAATATGAGGGCAGAATGAGGCTCTCATAGGGCTGTATAGAGGTGTGACCTTCAGTGTGCTCCACAACACAACGCAGTTTGTTCTTAACCTTTCCTGAAGCATTTGTTAACATTTTTATTATTTTTTCTCTTAATTTTATTTGTTATTTGTATCTGCATATTTTTATAGCATGTTTTAAAATAGTGTAATCGGAAGGTGAGAAGGAGAAATTGTATGCAAAAAGGGGCCCTCTATGGCCTTGTTACCCAAGGGCCCAGATAATCCTCGATGTGTATACACAGGTCACAATATAGACAAAAACTAATGAACCATGCACACAGTGAACACGTCTGTAGGACAGTGTTCACACCACCAGAAGACTGAATCACAAAAAAAATCAAACAAATGTGTAAAAATACTCTGTTGTAAAAAAACACAGTAAAAAGCAAGTGCTGCTGAAAAAGTCAAATACAGGGTATTTAGTTGATACGTTTTTTTTGCAAAAAATGTATACTAAGCTGCTCTACCAACTTCAAGGTAACCCTTATCAGAGCAGTCCCTATCTGATGTTTTTAAAACCTTACCATGTGTATTGGTACCTAAAATGAGCAGGATCCAGACAGGTCTAATATCTGACTTGGACTGACTGCACATGTCACAGTATGCCAAAATATGCACAGAAGAAAATCACTTTTTTCCAAATTTTCAGCTCAGAATAACAATACAAGAGCCACATTTTTCTTACAATATAAAAAACATTTGCATACTATATTTGCATACTACTATCTAAAAAACTATTGGCATATTTGGGCATTCCTCAAGTAGTCTTTTCACCTTTGAAAGGGTAACTGTTAGCAGGTTTTTGATCTGTAATCTAAAGACAGTATGCTGTAGGGGCTAACACACAGATTTTAGAGATCTCTTATCAACCTGTGTGCTGTTGTTAACCTGCAATGTTTGTTTTAGCTTCAGGACATAATCATTGCTGGACTAGGTCAGCTAGTCTGGCACACCCCTGCTGCGATTAGCAGCTCACTGTCTATAGACTTAGTATATAGAGCCTGGTGTGAGCGGGGCTTGGTTAAATCTAAAAACATTGATTGTGTTAGAACCATGGCACCCAGCAATCTAAGTGATACATTCTTGGATTCAGGATCTCTTTCTCTACACTGTGACACTCTCTGATGAGGTAGAAAAACCAGCTGACAGATTTCCTTTAAAAATTCACTGTTGCTCAGTACCACATTCATGTTTGATGGTGGCTTCATCCCTCAATGTTTGGCCAAGCATATCATTTAGAATACACATATGACAGGTGGTTCATTCACTTTTCTAATACTCAAGTCAAAAGGTTTAACAAAAAATAACCATTTTTGAAAGTTTGAAGCTGAATTTATAATGCTGCTGACTTCAGAGCTGGAATCGCCCAGCATTTTGTGCAGATTTATGCAATATTTCCTAGAGGAAAAGGGCTTTATTTGATAAAAGATTCCCATAATGATCAGCAGAACTGTGAATTCAGCTCTGGAGTAATCATGGTCAGTGATGATAAATATGTAATATAAATTCAATAGTAAATTAATTGAATATATTATGTAAACTACAAAAGTTTGCTGAAAGTTGGATGTACCGTCGTAGAGTATGGCGGCTCTCTGCGGTGACCAATAATATTCCCATCAGGCCACGAGAGGTAACGACAATTATTAGTCTAAATTCCAATAATGTTTGTACATAATGCAATTATTCTTAATGAGGTTTCCTTCGAGACTCTGATTACTAAACCCCTTTGGACGTTACAGGAAAAGCATGTTTTAATTACTCACTTTCCATCATTTTAACTAATACTTTGTTCATTTTCTCAGCAAACATCGGTCATTCGACAAGCGTCCCTGTGCAAATTAAAGTTTTGGATACGAATGACAATCCTCCAGAATTTCCTAAGCCCTATGAAGCCTCTGTATGTGAAAATTCACAAGCAAACCGGGTAATGTCTCATTTTGTGTGTTTGCAATCCATTTTTGTTAATAATGTCTCTTGACAGCCTTCTGATCATGGGAGGTCCACTGATAGGAACCTTAAAGAAATGAGAGTTAAACTATGGTGGAACTTGGCATCAAGTGTTGAGCTTTCCTGCACTGCCTCCAAAGGGAAAATGAAGCATTACACCGTTACCATTCCATTCTGTCCAGTGTATGTGATGCCAAGTCCTCCAAAGTGAGAGACGTCCTTTGTAAACTCTGTCCACTCTGGATGATATAGGAGGGTCGTATAAGGACCTTCAATGATTAACACTAGAAGTCCCAGAGAGGGGTCATTTAATATTTCCACCTTTGGAACCCAGAGACGGGTCGAATGACCTGAAGGATTTTAGGCCACATTTACAAATGAAAGGATGCTAATTGGAGCCATCAGAGTTGTCGGTTTGGACTAAGGGTGATTTGACCCTCTTTCGGACTTCAGGGGGGAGCTCGAAATTTTGGGACTTCTAGTGTTAAAGGGGTAAATCAAGCTTCAAAAAGAATAGGAGGTAAATCCATAGCCAATGAAAAGCGATCAGTGTCATTGATTTAGCAGGACCCTGATCCCATAAGTGTGTCAATATTCTACATCTGCTGGAAAGGAGCAGCATTCCTGGGTCGCTCTATGATAAGTCAGATCGGCACCATGTCACAACGTTATGAGTGTGCTGTGCCCTAATTTTACTGCTGGGGGATTGGATGTCAAAACATTTCAGCACTGGATGAGTGCACTCTTAGCGTTCAACTGCAGCTGTATTACCTTTCCCTTATGCTATGTCTACCTTCCTCTGATCCTCACACCATGGAGTGATACATGTCCGCTACCCTGTGTGAAGCTCGCTGTTATTTACTTGTGTTGTTGCTCTGGCAGCAGCGAAGCTTCTATTTGGAGATCTGTTGCAACCCTGCTACACTTGTTGCCCTTACCTGGTTTATTCCTGATCTGCAGCCCCTTCAATCCCTTGTGGGGGAGGGGAGACGTCTAGTTGAGTCCAATCCAGCAGCCTAGCAAGATATGAGACACAGGCATCCCCACCTTCAGAAGTAATTTGGGCCAGGGACTAGCCCCAGGGACAGCTCAGGTATAATCTTAATCTTTGCTTCCACACCATCTCGTGACTATTACCTACCTCTATATAGATGCTTGCCCTGTGATGGTTGTTGAGCTTATCAACCTTTCCCCTGGTATATATGCAGTTTTATTGTTAAATCTGGTGACAGATCAGCTTTAAAGGTTGTCAAATAGTGTGGATTTTTAACAGGTCGGTGCACTATTGTATTGATCTTTCTATGTGACCTCCAAACTCTTTCAGAAGATATTGTGTTGAACTTTATGATGTTTCTCCTCATTTGATTGTGTTAGTATTGATCAAGGGTATACATTGAGGTACTCTAGTCCTCTGAGAATCAGAGTAATTATAAAGAGGAGAGTTGGGTAAGGAACGCTTGTATGTGCTCGAAACGCATTGCTGGATTCACGAAAACATTTTGCTCTTATCTAATAAAATCGTGGGGAATTTTAAGAAGATGGATCATTGTTATTTTCATTGAAAGGGATTGTACAAGATTAGAACAACATGGTTACTTTATTAGAAAGCGTTTTGTACCATCCCTTTAAGAGGAGTAGGTCGATGATCCATTAATGAAGTCTATGATGTGGAAAGAGATGCCAAGCCCACATGTCCAGTAATAGTTCATTAGATCAGATCGTTTTTTTAACATTGAAGTCTATGGAGAAAGGATCCGGTAAGTGATCGCTATTTATCCTTCGTTTTTCTTTCATTTGGAAAGGATACATTTTTTTCTTACAGTTTTCTATGAAAGATAAATAGTGATCAGTTCCCGGATCCATTCTCCATAGACTTTGATGTTAAAACAACGGATCTTGCAGGAATCAATAAATAGACGTGTAAATTCACTCTAATATATATTCTTAAGTAAATTGAAAATGTTTACATTTTTCTTCCCATACAGAAATTTTTCACAGTAACGGCTGTAGACAAGGATGACACACCGCAAATGGCCACCGCTTCTTCTTCAGTTTTCCAAAAGAAATCATGCATCAACATGCAAACTTTACCATAAGAGACCAGAAAGGTTAGTCCAAAAACTTCTCTTCATTTTTGTCTAATCGGACATCGTGAATACCTTACCTTTCCCTCTTCAAATATACCGTATATACTCGCGTATAAGCCGAGTTTTTCAGCCCAAAAATTGGGCTGAAAAGTACCCCCCTCGGCTTATACGCGAGTCAGTGCGGGGGCTGCTGTATACAGCGGTATAAAGCAGCCCCCGCATCCCCAGTAATGCAGGGCCGCCCCCCTCATGCTCCGGTCACCTGTAAAGCAAGTTATACTTATCAGTGTCCCGCTGCCGTCCGCGCCCGCATCTGCCGACATCGCGATCCTCCATCTTCATGCATCTTCTTCCTGCTTCTGTGCGCGTCGCAGGCAATGACGTCATTACCGGCGACGCGCACAGGAAACAGGAAGAAGTCGCATGAAGATGGAGGATCGGGATGTCGGCAGATGCGGGCGCGGACGGGCAGCGGGACACTGATAAGTATAATTTGCTTTACAGGTGACCGGAGCATGAGGGGGGAGCCCTGCATTACTGGGGCTGCCTGTATACTACCACTGGGGCTGCTGTATATAGGGGCCCTGCATTACTGGGGCTGCAATACCACTGGGGCTGCTGTATATAGGGGCCCTGCATTACTGGGGCTGCAATACCACTGGGGCTACTGTATATAGGGGCTGCCATACCACTGGGGCTGCAATACCACTGGGGCTGCTGTATATAGGGGCTGCTGTATACACCACTGGGGCTGCAATACCACTGGGGCTGCTGTATATAGGGGCTGCAATACCACTGGGGCTGCAATACCACTGGGGCTGCTGTATATAGGGGCCCTGCATTACTTGGGCTGCAATACCACTGGGGCTGCTGTATATAGGGGCTGCAATACCACTGGGGCTGCAATACCACTGGGGCTGCTGTATATAGGGGCCCTGCATTACTGGGGCTGCAATACCACTGGGGCTGCTGTATATAGGGGCTGCAATACCACTGGGGCTGCAATACCACTGGGGCTGCTGTATATAGGGGCTGCTGTATACACCACTGGGGCTGCAATACCACTGGGGCTGCTGTATATAGGGGCTGCAATACCACTGGGGCTGCAATACCACTGGGGCTGCTGTATATAGGGGCCCTGCATTACTGGGGCTGCAATACCACTGGGGCTGCTGTATATAGGGGCTGCAATACCACTGGGGCTGCAATACCACTGGGGCTGCTGTATATAGGGGCCCTGCATTACTGGGGCTGCAATACCACTGGGGCTGCTGTATATAGGGGCTGCAATACCACTGGGGCTGCAATACCACTGGGGCTGCTGTATATAGGGGCTGCAATACCACTGGGGCTGCAATACCACTGGGGCTGCTGTATATAGGGGCTGCTGTATACACCACTGGGGCTGCAATACCACTGGGGCTGCTGTATATAGGGGCTGCAATACCACTGGGGCTGCTGTATATACCACTGGGGCCTGCTGTATATCATACTGCTGGGGCCTGTATACCACTGCTGGGGGCTGTATACCTGTGCTTGGGTCCACCCTCGGCTTATACGCGAGTCAATAGATTTTCCCAGGTTTTGGGGGCAAAAGTAGGGGGGTCGGCTTATACACGGGTCGGCTTATACACGAGTATATACGGTATGTGTAATGGAAAAATAGTGTTACCCAAAGAGAGAGGCTCTGGCCAAATATGACTCTCAGAACTACGTTGGTCCTTAAAGGGGATAGCAGGCATTAGAATATAAAGTGCAGCTTTTTTTTTTGTAAGGAACAAACCACTCTTGTCATTGGACTTGTATAACTGGTATTACAGCTTAGCCCTAATCAAGTCAATAAAGAATTATAGAATGGTGGAGTTGGAAAGGACCTCCTGGGTCATCTGGTCCAACCCCCTGCTCAAAGCAGGATTCACTAAATCATCCCAGAGAGATGTCTGTCCAGCCTCTGTTTGAAGTCTTCTATTGAAGACTTAATAGTTGTCTACAAATATCTCAAGGACTGTCTCAATGTAGAGGGATCAGCTTTACTCTAGGACTGTCATGCTATAAAGGGATCAGCTTTATTCTAGAGTAGTCACACTGTATAGGGATCAGCTTTACTCTGGGACTGTCATGCTATAGAGGGATCAGCTTTATTCTAGAGCAGTCACACTGTTGAGGGATCAGCTATACTCTAGGACTATCATGCTATAAAGGGGTCAGCTTTATTCTAGAGCAGTCACACTGTATAGGGATCAGCTTTACTCTAGGACTGTCATGCTATAGAGGGATCAGATTTATTCTAGGGCTGTCACACTGTAGAGGGGTCAACTTTACTTTAGGGCTGTCACTCTATAGAAGGATCTCTTTATTCTAGAGCTGTCACACTGTAGAGGGTTCAGATTTAGTCTACGGCTGTTAGACTCTAGAGGGATAAGATTTATTCTAGGGCTGTCATACTGGAGAGGGATCAGCTTTATTATAGGGCAGTCACACTGTAAAGGGATCAGCTTTATTCTAGGGCTGTCACACTGTAGAGGGAGCAGCTTTATTCTCATTTCCATAAGGAAAGACTAGAAGCAATGGTATGAAAATGAATGCGAGGGGATACAGATTAGATATTAGAAAAAACATTTTGACAGTGAGGGTGATCAACGAGTGGAACAGGCAGCCACGAAAGGCGGTGAGTTATCCTTCAATGGAAGTCTTCACACAGAGGCTGCACAGATATCTGACTGGGGCAATATAGTTAATCTCGCTTTGACAGGGGGGTTTGACAAGATGATGCAGAAAGTCCCTCCCAACTCTACCATTCTATAATTCTAACATATGTTTATTTTTAATAAATTAATTTAATTATGTTTAACAGGAAATTTAAAGTGAATACATCAATCATCAATCTCGGGACAGTATAGGATAGAAAAATAAATTCTGAACGTAGACATATATAGTTTTCTATAGTTTTATTAAGTATTTTTATGTAAAAAGCTTTTGAAAGACAACCCGTCTCTAAGGAGTGAGCTTGTGAGTCCTCCTCACTCCGCCTGCAAAGACTGATTACTCCCTAAACACCAATCAGACTGTGTGGGCGGAGCAGCTGGACACACATGCTTAGTTTATCCTCTTTAGGCAGCTTTTACATAGAAATACTGAACGAAACCACAGAACATTTTATATTTCCGAGCTCAGCATCTCACCCTCTTTGTTATGCCCCTCACAGACGGGAGGTTTTGCTATAGTTCAAAGTTAAACTAACTCAAGTATGAGTGGGGGAAGGCATTGATTTATGTTATTAATGGCCACATTGACTTTATCATTTAGACCCTTTTGTTAATATTCATGAATGTTGAGAAAAATTAGGTGAATGTGGAGAGAAATGAAGAGCTGGTTATCCGTATTGTTGTCTTCAAGCATCAGCCGGTTTGGGCTGAGATTAGGAAGCTTTTTGCAGGCAAATTACTGTTTGAAAAAGAGCATCATAAACAGTGCAGACAGGTATAAAATCTATGATATGTGAGTCTATTATTGACCTTTAAAGTGAATATATTTCCCTAATTTCCCTTTAATAGAGTTCTTTTTACTGTGTTCAAGAAGTAATTACATGATGCAGTAACCAAAGAAAGAGGCAATAACGGCCCGCATCCTCTTCTAGCGGCTCTTACGGTAGTAACTTAAACATCACAAACCGTATTTTGCATACTAAAATACACGGGATAATTGGAAACATAGTGCGGTGTTCCATTGTGTGCCGCCATACCATCGCCCTGTAAATAAACACCGCATCTTCAAAAATATTTTGCTTTTCAAATTGATTCTTTTTTTCCCCGAGCCGCCGATGAGGATTCTTTTGTGCTGCACTTTCCATTATTTAGACGTACATCAATAGACCTTTTATAGATGGCAGATTTTCTATTGGAGAAAATAACATACTATCAAAATGTATGAGATTAAACAAAGCCGGGCAGCGGGTGCTGCTGCGTTATATAAATTAAATTGATGGCAATAAGGAATAGTTGTACGTGATAGATTGTATTTTGTAGTTGAAATAAAAGGAGAAGAACTGATTTGACGCTCAGGAGAAGTTGTATTACTAAGTTTTCTATATGTTTTATTTTTTTCTGACATTGTTATGTACATTTAGAAATGTAGGATGATGGATACATAGATAGATAGATAGATAGATAGATAGATAGATAGATATGGGATAAGGGGCCGTCACACGCTACGATATCAGTAACGATATCACTGAAACGTCACAGATTTTCAGTCGTTCTACGACGTCGTTGCGTGTGACACGTTGATCTTACAAGTGATAATTGTTCTGATCGGTCATCACAGATTTGAGATCCGGACCCCACATCAGACGATGTTGATCATACAATCTGCTGCATCGTTCCGTGTGACACCACGATAATGATCTCCTGACCGATTTCTCCTATTCACATCATTGACAAACATCGGTCGCTGGTTGTGTGAGCGATACCTGCACATAACATCACTGCTGTGTCCTGAACGATATCTATACATGTGACACCTCACTAATGATGTTGTTCAGGAGCGCGAACCACTGAGATCGTAGGTGAGATTGCTCACAAAATTGTGTGTGACGGCCCCTATAGATAGATAGATAGGGGATAGATAGATAGATAGATAGATAGATAGATAGATAGATAGATAGATAGATAGATAGATAGAGCGCATTGGAGATATCTGTGCGGTATGTGAGCTCATGCCATAGACTTCAAGAAAGAAAACTATGATATGCCATGGACTTCCTTAACCCCCACCATGGATTTCCCCCCACACTAGATAGCCCCCATCCACCTTTCTTACTGTCCTACCCAACATCTCCACAGTCCCTGTCCCTACTCCCTATTCTAAACTTGCTTTGGCAAAACTAATATGTATGTAATCCTGCCAATAGAGCTGCTTTGAATTTGAATTTGATATATGGATAGATAGATAGATAGATAGATAGATAGATAGATAGATATAGAT
The DNA here is from genome assembly GCA_033576535.1 of Allobates femoralis. Lineage (NCBI taxonomy): Eukaryota > Metazoa > Chordata > Amphibia > Anura > Aromobatidae > Allobates > Allobates femoralis. The sequence continues at coordinate 96,123,518 of JARQOC010000010.1, read as the reverse complement.
AGATAGATAGATAGATAGATAGATAGATAGATATAGATAGATGGATAGATAAATAGATAGCTAATAGATAGATAATATTTCAATAGAAAGATAGATAATAGATACATGAATGGATAGACAATATATGGATAGATAAATAAATACTAGATAGATGTAAAGATGATAGGGGGCCATCACACACTACGATATCTGTAAAAATATCGCTGAAACGGCGCAGATTTTCAGTCGCTGCTCCAACGTCGTTGCGTGTCACAGGTCGATCTGACTAGGGATAAGTGGTCAGATTGTTAATTACAGATATGAGAACCGGACCCCACATCATACGATGTGGATCATGCAATCTGCTGCATCGTTCAATGTGACACCGCCATACCCGATCTCCTTACCGATTTCGCCTATTCACATCATTGACAATCATCGGTCGCTGGCTGTGCAAACGATACCTGCATGTAACATCTCTGCTGCGTCCTGAACGTTATCTATACATGTGACACCTCACTAACGATGTATCCATGAGCGCGCACCCCTGACATCGTTATTGAGTTCCCACATAAAATCGTAGTGTGTGACGGCCGCCATAGATATAAAATAGATTGATAGATTTCTATGTGTATGTTTGAGCCTTGGTTTTTCTTGCAGACATGTAATGTGTGTATCTGCTGAGCAAATGTACGAATGTTCTTATAATTACATTGAAATATCTCAGACTGCACACGCTGCACACATGCCTGAGATACACACAATGACATGAAGAGCTCAGAGCTGCAGCAAAGCACACACCTCCTCCCCCCTCCCTTCTCTGTCTGCAGTGAATAATTCACACAACAGACAGATCAGAGAGGAGGGCAGGACAGTGTAATGATGCATGAATATTCATTCCTTGAGGAATGGGAAGCAGAGAATTCACTGTGATTGAATTAATCTTTTATTTTAAAGTTTACAAAGGATAGGAGGGAAGCATATATAATAGAAATCCATGATTAAGGAGAGCTTAGAGAAAGGAATTGGATGATATCAGTTACATATGAAGTTTTGGCCTGACAGATTCCCTTCAATTTTAATTTTCTGAAATAATGACCTTTTGTTTTTCATTGACTGTAAGCCATAATAATCAACATTTACAGAAATAAACACTTGAAATAGATCACTGTGTGTGTAATGACCCTATATAATATATGTGTTTCACTTTTTGTATTGAATTACTGAACTAAATGAACTTTTTGATGACATTCTAATTCATTGAAATGCACTAGTGACTGATCTTCTTTCATTTTTTGCTTTGTCAGATAACACAGCGGACATTTACACCGGACCAGCATCCTTCAGCCGCCAGAAACAAAAAATGCATTTACTGCCTATTGTAATCAAGGATGGTGGAGTCCCTCAGTTGAGCAGTACTAACACCCTCACCGTCCGTATATGTAGCTGTAGCAGTGACGAAACCATCCTCTCCTGCAATGAGGAGCCGCTCTCTCTCAATGCCGGGCTCAGCACCGGGGCACTGATCGCCATTCTTGCCTGCATCGTCATATTATTAGGTAAGTTAAAAGTGGAGTCATTTTTAGCGATAAGTGAATGTTTTGAAATTTACTCCCTTCTTCCCTTTTCTTCCTTGATTCTTATATGTAGAGCTGATCCCGCATGTTGTCATATTTTATTCTTTCCTTCATTCCCCTTCCTTGTAATATATCCCTTAGAAAAGATATAAACAAAATTTGCCAAATTTTTAAAAAACATTAAATTTGTGGCAAATTGATTCACTCTGCATCACGGGTGCCCCAATCGCTCCGGAAAGACATGTGTATCTGAAATCACTACTAACATGTAGATAAACGGTTAATCTGAAAGTTAATAGCATTTTATAATTACCTGGCACCTTTACTTAGAGCCCGCTGATGGGAAAAACAGAACCTTTTCACATCATTCGAGCTTGAGTCGTGGGGGTGGTATCGGCATGGGCTCAGTCACCGCTCTACGTATAAAGAGCAGCAGCTCTATCCACGCCCTTTGCACTGACTGACAACTAGGTCGTCATTAGAACCAGCTGTCAGTCGGTGCCAGGTACGCAGTTACATCCATCACTCTCAGGGTGCCGTTACACGAGGCGACGGGGCTGGTGATGTCGCCGGCGAATGGCGGGGGCGTGCACGCTCTTGCCGCCCCCGCCAGCATCGCCGCTACCCGTTTAGACGGGGCGACACCTCCAGCCCCGCGCCGGCGATCTGTCAGGCGGCATCGCCGCCGGGGTGTCTGGGAACCCCAGCGGCGATGCAGGACAATGGGAGCCTATGGCTCCCATCGCCTGACAGTTCGCCGGCACCTGGTTACATGGGGTGATGTGTGCACATCGCCCCATGATGGTTGCCAGGTTTCAGAGCACTGCTCTGAAACCAGGCAACCTCCAGGCACCGGCGACATCGCCCCTTCACATGAGGCGACGTAGGGGCGCTGACGTCGGCGATAGGCCACGCCCCCACGTCGCCTCTGTGATGGCCGGCGATGTCGCCCCGTGTAACGGCACCCTCAATACACAGAATGGTGACTAAACCCACACTGGTGCCTCCCTCTATGACTGAAGCACTTATGATGCCAGAAGCATTAAAATTCTTTTCTTCCCGATATCGGGGCTCTCAGTGCGGATGCCGGACAGGTTCTAAACTCTATTGAACTGCAGAATAACCCCATATCTGCAGGTTAATAACACTTTTTCACGTGAAGGTTACCTTTAAAACAATCAGCTTTAGTAATGCTCAAGTGGCCTCAATATACAATTTATCTCTGTATGTAAACATATAGCAGCTATTGTCATTAGTGAGCCATCACACACAAAGTGTCTGTAATGTGTAATATTTCAGCATTTTCTGGCTTTCTCACCTTATCTCTATTACTAAACTGTTAAATAGTATAAACTGGGCACACCAGGTGAGAGAAAAATGCAATTAGGTGACCTCACTCACATTTAGCCACGACACGATAGTATATATAGGACTCCAAGTGTTATCCCTTTCTTTTGTCACTACACGGTGATCTCACATGGGCACACCATGAACACGACTATTGAATTAGAGATGTATATTACTAATTTTGTTATTTTTCTGATATTTGATTTGTTAGCACCCTGATGAAGGCCTGCGAGCCGAAACGTTGGTCTGGTTTATGTGCTGTGTGGCAAAAATAAAAATAACACGGTTTTGCACCAAAAACCCCCTCGTGGAATTTGCATTTTTCTCTCACCCTGTGTGCCCAGTTTATACTATTTAATTGGACTGTTTTTTCACTGGAGCACCCACTATTATACATGAGCCCTCTATATTCTAGTTTATTACTAAACTGTGACATCCTTAGCTGCTGCATTTCCTGCCTCTGCTTTTATACAGGCTATGATAGTCCCATTTCATTGGCTGTGCCATACCATGTGTTGTGATCACTTCAAAGCATTATGGGGAAGCCCAGCCTCACCCAAAGTCATATGATCATTATCTGGTTGATGAAGTCTTCTGCAATGTGTAAAATATGGGCGCAAATGAAATAGCAAATTGTTTTAATCATGCCGGGTGCCACTAATAACTAAAAACTCAGCACAAATTACATTTTCATGAAATTGATTTGCTCATCTCTAGTCATTTTTTATAAATGAAGGTTAATTCAGTGATAATTAAAATGTTATCTTACATATTGTTATGCCAAAGTTGCAGGTTTTTACTATTTCGAAAATCTGTAATCATCACTAATTGTCATAGAGCTCGTGTGTCCGTAGGACATGATCAGGACTTTACTTTCTCCTTGACATAGCCATGGAAATCAACCATTGTTAAATAGATACATAGATAAAAGGATAGACCGATAGAGCTATAGATAGACAGATAGATAGACCGATAGATAGATAGATAGATAGATAGATAGATAGATAGATAGATAGATAGATAGATAGATAGATATTCAGTAAGGAGATGCAGCTCCATTCTTTAAAAGATAAGAGTAGTCAAATCTGTATATATGAATGTTTCTATTTATTGAAAGCTTTGCAAAACTTTATATGAAATCCCTTTAAAATTCTATGGGTTAGATTTCAGAAAAGGGTAAAATAACATAATTACGGTCGGCATGAACCAAACACCTTCTGCGTTACTGCAGCCGAGTATATTTCACTCTGAAACATTTTGCCAATCGAGGCAAGACATTGTGGATTTTTCCCACCCACTCCTTATGACTGTCAGGTCTTTCCCTATAAACCATGCTTATAGTTAGAGACATGTTAGTCTAGGGAAGTGCAATAAAGAAACATACATAAAAACCTACAAGGGGGCAATAAAGCAGCCAAGGTCAAAGTCATGCCGCCACCATGGTTCAGGGTAGCATGACTCTCCTGGCATGTTTCCCGAAATGGATATATGCCAAGTGCAGAAGGATGTACAGTCACTCTATATAACCCCACACTTGATGGTATGGAAAGAGACTTCGTAGTGATGTATCTAACTTCCACTGTATCCAATCTGACTGTGTGACCCTAATGTATTTTGATGGTATGGAAAGATACTTCGTAGTGATATATCTAACTTCCACTGTATCCAATCTGACTGTGTGCCCCTAATGTATTTTGATGGTATGAAAGAGACTTCGTAGTGATGTATCTAACTTCCACTGTATCCAATCTGACTGTGTGACCCTAATGTATTTTGATGGTATGGAAAGATACTTCGTAATGATATATCTAACTTCCACTGTATCCAATCTGTGTGCCCCTAATGTATTTTGATGGGATGGAAAGAGACTTCGTAGTGATGTATCTAACTTCCACTGTATTCAATCTGACTGTGTGCCCCTAATGTATTTTGATGGTATGACATATCCTCCTATCTACTTTGTACCTTAGAAATATGCATGTTCCATCCTCCTGCCCTTGTCTCTGTCTCCTGCTGATGCTGAACCAAACTTTCCTCTTAGCAGTAATTTGTTAATTGTCCCCTGGTGTGGTGTATCCTTCTCCTCTGACCCCTCCCCTCTACATACCTGGCATATTGTCTGTTGTTCACAAGAGCTATCAGTAGCATGGTCTAAGGCCTCTGTGCCTTGGCATCTGTGCCATTTCAAAGTGGCATTTCTAAGTGGAATTCAGAGATATACCAGAGATAAGCCAGAGGTAACCAGAAGGTAACAACTCTACCCATCTACTACCTTTCAGTACTTTACTTAGCCCATTGCATCAAAATGTCCTTCAGTTCAATGCTTTTATATCTATGTGCATTAGTCATCCACTTTTACCGCCCCATTCCCCATCCATCACCCTTTATCCACATCAGCCTTTACTATGTCCTGCTCCCATACTCTCTTCACCCTACTCAATAATCTAAGCCCGTCATATTCCAGGGTCTTGCATCAACAAAAACAATGTCATAGAGCCAAACATTACTCCCTCCTTCTCTTTCTACTACTGCTGATGTCAGGCGATATTTCCCCCAATCCTGGTCCACCCTCTTCCAACTTCAACATCCCCCACACCTCAGACAGAAATCCCAGTAGCCTTATTAGCATTACCTGCACACCTTCATCTCCCTCTTTTAAATGTGCCCTCTGGAATCCAGGGTCCGCATGCAACAAACTTCCCTTTATCCACAACTACTTTCTCACTAACTCTCTTAACCTTTTGGCCCTCACTGAAACCTGGATCCAGGACTCAGACACTGCCTCCCCTGCTGCTATCTCCTACGGCGGTCTACACTTCTCTCATTCCCCCGAGATCTGGAAACAGACGTGGTGGCGGAGTTGGCCTACTCCTGTCCCCACAATGTACTTTCCAGGTCATCCCCCCCGCTCCATCACTCTCATTCCCTTCTTTTGAGGTTCACACCATTAGGCTGTTCCGTCCCCTCCCCCTCAGAGTAGCGGTGGTATATCGCCCCCCAGGATCACCCACCCACTTCCTCGACCACTTCTCCTCGTGGCTGCCACACTTCATGTCCTCAGAATTACCAACCCTCATCCTGGGAGACTTTAACATCCCCATAAACAGCCCCAACTCCACATCTACATCCCAGCTCCTATCTCTAACCACTTCTCTTGGCCTCTCGCAGTTCTCAACCTCTGAGACACACAAAGATGGTAACACCCTTGACCTGGTCTTTACCCAACTCTGCTCTACCTCCTCCTTAGACAACTCATCTCCTTCTCTCTCTGATCACAACATTCTCTCCTTCACTCTCACAAACCCTCGCCCAACATAGCATAGTCTGACCTATCACACATTCAGAAATCTACAGGCCATCAACCCTCATACATTCACAGACTCTCTTCTCTCATCACTGTCCCCAATCACAGAGTAAAACAGCCCTGGCTCACATCACAAACTCGATTCCTCCAGCGATGGTCTAGGAGTGCCGAACACCTATGGAGGAAAACTCGCACACCAGAAAACTTTATCCATTACTAATTCATGCTCAAAACCTACAACTCTTTCCTTCACCTCGCCAAACAGACCTACTTCACCACGCTGATCTCCTCACTAGCCAACAACTCAAGGAAACTCTTTGACAGCTTTCACTCTCTCCTCAGTCCTAAAGTGCAGGCCCCTATCACTGACCTCTGTGCTGATGATCTGGCCTCTTACTTCACAGAGAAAAGAGAAAACATCCGTCAGGAAATCAGCTCCCAACCTTCAAGTGTTTTTACTTCCATCTGTCCCTACATCCCCTCTGGCTCACTCTCCATTTTTTACCCAGCCACAGAAGAAGAAGTTTCCAGGCTCCTCTCGTCCTCACGTCCCACTACATGCACCTCTGACCCCATTCCCTCACACCTACTACAGACCCTCTCTCCAGTGGTCACCACTCACTTAACCACAATCTTCAATCTCTCCCTCTCTACTGGCATCTTCCCCTCCTCCTTCAAACACTCTATTATTAATCCACTACTAAAGAAAACATCCCTTGACCCATCCTGCTCAAATAACTACAGACCTGTCTCCAATCTCCCCTTCATCTCAAAACTCCTGGAGCGCCTGGTCTACACCCGCCTCACCCATTACCTCGCCACTCACTCTCTTTTAGATCCATTGCAGTCTGGCTTCCGCCCCTTACACTCTACAGAAACTGCCCTTATCAAAGTGACCAATGACCTTCTGACAGCAAAACATAATGGTGACCACTCTCTGCTTATCCTTCTTGACCTCTCTGCGGCTTTTGACACTGTTGACCACCATCTCCTACTCGCTATGCTGCACTCCATTGGCATCAAGGACATGGCTCTCTCCTGGTTCTCTTCCTATCTTTCTGACCGCTCTTTCAGTGTATCATTCTCTGGCTCCACTTCCTCCCGTCTTCCCCTCACTATTGGAGTCTCTCAGGGCTCAGTCCTTGGACCTCTTCTCTTTTTTCTCTACACAGCCCCGATCGGACAAACCATCAGCACATTTGGCTTCCAGTACCATCTCTATGCTGATGACACACAACTATACACTTCAGCCCCTGACCTTACTCCTGCTCTAATACAGAACACCAATGACTGTCTAACCTCAGTCTCCAATATCATGTCCGCTCTCTATCTGAAACTCAACCTTTCCAAAACTGAACTTCTTCTGCTCCCACCCTCTGCCAACCTCCCTAAACCTGACATCTCTCTCTGGGTGTGCGGCACCACGATAACGCCCAGTCAGCAGGCTCGCTGCCTCGGTGTTTTGATGGACACTGACCTCTCCTTCACCTCATATATACAATCTCTCACCCGCTCCTGTCGCTTGCACGTGAAAAATATCTCCAGAATTTGCCCTTTCCTCACCATGGAAACAACTAAAACCCTCACCGTGGCCCTGAATAATTCCCGCCTTGACTACCGTAATTCTTTATTAGCTGGCCTCCCCCACAGTAAGCTTTCCCCTCTCCAGTCTATCCTCAATGCAGCAGCCAGGATCACCTATCTAGCAAACCGATACTCAGATGTTTCTGCTCTGTGCCAGTCACTACATTGGCTACCCGTACACTATAGAATCCAATTCAAATTGCTCGTTGTCACCCACAAAGCTATTCATGGTGCGGCACCTCTTTACCTCTCCACCCTCATCTCTGTCTACCACCCCACCCGTCCCCTTCGCTTTGAACGCGACCTCAGACTAACATCGACATTAATCCGAACCTCCCATTCCCGACTCCAAGACTTCTCCCGAGCTGCACCAAAACTCTGGAATGCTCTACCCCAAGAAATTGGGACCATCCACAACTTGCATAGCTTCAGATGCTCCCTAAAAACACACCTCTTCAGGGCGGCCTATCCTTCTCCCTAACAGTAGTCATTTAGACATAAGATATTTATTGTTATAAGCCCCTGTACTTTGTGATCCCATCTCGTCTTAGATTTAAGCTCCTTCGAGCAGGGTCACCTTTATTATTTGCCTTTTTATTGTATTTCCTAAATTGATTCTATGTTTATTGTATGTAACTACTGTTCTGCATTACCATTCTGTACCGTATATTTTTCTTATATGTACCATTGTACTGTAAAGTGCTGCGGAATATGTTGGTGCTATACAAATAAAGTTTTATTATTATTATTATTATTATTATTATTAAGATGTAGGAAATAAAATGGTATATTCATAGACTCTTGTGGAGATATACTGCTTGTCTCCATGACTCACTTTTAGACAAAGATTTACAAAGTTGACATGGTCAACCGTAGAGATGAGCTAATCTCTGAAAACGAATTTCAGGTGGATTTCCACAATAGTGCTGTTTATTATGCCCTGATATCTTGTCAGATTCCCTAAGGGTCTTTGGTTCTTCCAGTGTTGAGGTCCACAGGGTTATGTAGTGGGAGTGACATATGTTATTAACGCAAATGCTGTACATCTCCCTTCACTTCACCTAATGGACCTCAATGCCGAGAAAAAATAAAGACTCAAAGGATCAAGAATGGCAGAAAGTTGCTCAGGAAGCTGTAATTTGATCCAAAGTGCCCACTGTTCTCCATGGCAGCCAGTCTTCACTTCAACACCCAGCATACCAACTTATGTCATAATGTTACAGTGCCTAGAGGACACCAGAGGCATCAAAGATGCTAAGCTGATAGAGAAAATAACCCTACATTGCAGTGCTGAACATAGCACAACAGGATGGCACTGCCATACAGCTTTTTTCCCATGGCTCTTCTTTGTGTTAGAGACCTTCATAGAAATTAATTATTGATCACAGATACATGTGGTATTTATGATATATTTTTTTTATCTGCCTACAGTGATTGTGGTGCTGTTCGTAGCCCTGAGGAGAGAGAAGAAGGAACCCCTCATCGTCTTTGAAGAAGAAGACATTCGCGAAAATATAATCACTTACGACGATGAAGGTGGAGGAGAGGAAGACACTGAAGCCTTTGACATTGCAACTCTACAAAATCCTGATGGGATTAATGGGTTCGTTCCACGTAAAGATATAAAACCTGAATATCAATACTCCCCACGTGATCTTTGTTTAAGACAAGCTCCCAACAGTGTTGACGTTGACGATTTCATTAACACAAGGATACATGAAGCTGACAATGACCCAACAGCTCCGCCTTACGATTCCATTCAAATCTATGGATACGAAGGGCGAGGGTCCGTAGCTGGGTCTCTCAGCTCTTTAGAGTCGGCCTCTACGGATTCAGATCTGGACTACGATTATCTACAAAACTGGGGACCTCGATTTAAGAAACTAGCGGACTTATATGGTTCCAAAGACACTTGCGAAGACGATTCTTAACGATAAAGTACTAAACTTGGCCTTAAGAACTACGTAATGTTCTCAAAAATCGAGAGAAAACATTAACAGGTATTTTTTTTAAAGGAAAGAATAATAAAATAAAAATAAAAAAAGGCTTCTTCGACCTCTCATGGTTTACAGACGGAAATTCTTCCAAGGATCTTAGAAATGGTGGTGAATACTGTGAAAACCCTACAACCTGTGTTCAAGTTATCGGTCACCTGGGACAAAACCACTTGTAAAGTGCAGTTGATATGGGAAAGTATAAAAGCAGGAAACACTTGATTCTAAGGGGAGATATTTTACAGTATGTAACGTAACCATCCCGACCTATGTCAAAAAAAGCTTCCACAATAAGAAAGGATAACAGTCTTGAGCTGTAACGTCGCCTTAAACTATGGACACTTTATATGTAGTGCATTTTTAAACTTGAAAAGAAAAAAAAAATACAAAAAAAAATATAATATTCAGCCAGCTTCAACTCATATAATGTATGTACAGTAAAATGTACAATTATAATGTCTCTTGAGCATCAGACTTGTTACTGCTGATTCTTGTAAATCTTTTTTGCTTATAATCCCGTCTTAAAAACTAATACGTGCCAGAATCGCACCCCTATTTCTATGTCATTTTTAATGTATCTATTTGTACAATTTTAAAATTCTTATTTTAGTATACATACAAAATATCAGTATTCTGACATGTTACAGCATCACACTTATATTTTATGAACATCGTACTGTTGCTTTAATATGTGCTTCAATATACGAAGCAAACTTTGAAATAAAATTGACTTTTTTTTATTTCTGTTTGTGATTTGTAGGTGTTTTGTGCAGTTTGTAGTTACATTTTCATTGATCTTTTAATTCAATTTGTATTCTTTTCCTCTTTATTTTTTGAAAATTTATTTTTTGGTAAAGGTGTTTCCCTCATTGAAAAGTTAATGCTAATGCACAGAGGGTTGGTTTTTAAATAATAATAATTAAGAAATCATTATAGCCCCTATACATATTTGACCTCTTGTAAAACAAAAGGATTGGGTTTTATAATTCAATCTGCCTTACCTTTATCTCCCCCTGATGGATGATGTTTGGAGAAGAGTTGGGAGACCAAATACCCATTAAACCATCATTTAATCCTGTGGATATTGATTGGTTCAGTTGACTTTATTCTGGTAGTCTAAACTCACCTTCCAGACCAAAACTCCTCTGCTCCTTGACGGTCTCTGGACGTTAACATCAACAAGGGGGTCATCACATCACCACTACAGCTGTAACTCCTGGTTAGCCGCAGCGGTCAACTGAAGCCTGCTCCTTCCCATCATATGTTGATACATGAGCATGAGATGCAGTCCTGGATGTGAAGGAGGCAAGCCTGTCTTATATTTATTACCACAATCAAGACACGTTAACGTTTATATTCAAAGGGAATGTCCAGAATTAATATAACATTTCTACGTTCTTTCAAAAACAGCGCCTTCCCAATCTGCAGGTTGCCTGTGGTATTGCAGCATAGACCAATTCCCTTCAATTGAGCTGAGCTGTAATATCAAATACAATCTGTAGACAAGCGTGGCACTGTTTTTGAAGCAAATCAATCATCTTTATAGAATTCTGGACAACTCTTTTATATCAACCTCTTTAATGGTACATTTACATGCGGCCACAGGAAGGTAGGAACAGGCAGGCATCGGACACAAATTGTGCCTGTTGCCTTGAAAAGACCACGATGTGGCTGCATGTAATACAGGACTTTCCTTCCTGTGTCTTCCCTGAAGGAAGGAAAGTCCTGAATTACACGCAGCCACATCATGGTCTTTTCAAGGCAACAGGCACAATTTGTGTCCGATGCCTGCCTGTTCCTACCTTCCTGTGGCCGCGTGTAAATGTACCATTAGAGTGGAGTGGATTGTGGGGATTAATTGGTTAATGAAGGGGTTGAAAGGAGAATGCTTGGAAGGAAAAGCGATTTCAGCTGAACTAATTAATAAAGGGGTTATGATAGCGCGGAAGGTATGGATACATTAAGTTACAGTGAGGGATCAGGTATAAAAACGTGTCATGGATGGCATGTTCCTTTTTTATGGGCGATTATTTTTTTCTGGACACCTTGCACCCTCCCTTAACCATTTCAACTGTTTTCTTTTTACACCTTTTTTTTATCAATTTGATAGTAAAATTGATTAAGGAAGGGGGAAAGGTGACAGGTCTCAATAAAAAAAAATAGTGCCCATGAGAAAGGAAGTATGCCCCCCATGATGTCGTGTTTGGATCATCTCTTCCCCAACACCCTTTATCCCTACATTGTTTTTTTTCACCATGACTATGCCTCTTCTTTCCTTTTCGCTGCTCTGATATCATTGATTTTCTTTTATTCACCATCAGTTATCACCTCTTCTTTATTTCATCCTCCATGCCATAATGCTCCCACTCTACTTCATCCCTTACATAATGTTCAGCCGCTATGTCATCTCTTCTTTACCCCATCCACAATCTCACAGTCCACTATTTTTCTCCAATGCCACCTTTTTATTCCCTATCCTCTCACCCCCTCTTATTTTCCTTTTGCTCCTATCTATGATCTTGTTCTCATTAATAGTATCTACTCCTCTGCATTCTTCTATGACACTGCTGCCAACAAACGAATCGAAACAGTATATATTCATTTCTTGACCACGTTTATACTTAAGTTATAGTGGGCCTTAGATTATTGGTTTCAGGTGTATTTTCAAGATATTTAAAAAATAATCAAACTCAAAATGGATTCAACCCACAAACTCAACAGGGTTATCCAGGACTGTTTTATTTTTTCCCATGGACCTAAAAACTTGATCTTGCTGACCCTGATCTCTGCAGCTTCCATTGACGTCACATCAACAGCACAGCAGATTCTCTTCTGCTCCACTCAGTTACAGCTGGTGTCGTACTAATTGCCTGCCGGTTCCCTGCAACCTAACTGCAGGGAGCTGGCTGTCAATCAGTATGACAGAGGCAGTCACATCTCATATATAGAGCAACCCGATAGAGGAAGAGGTGCTCTTTTAATGTGAGGTCTAATGAAGCAGCAGAATTGCCACAAGGACTGGTTTGTGACTGCTCTGAGACATCATTGGGCAGAACAGGCAGATTAGCCTGTCAATTGTTAGCACCATGAGAAAAAAAATAAAATAGTCCTTCATAATCCCTTTGACCCTCCACTAGTCTGACACTACTATGTATTGTTCTGAGCTTTTACCTGTCCCTAAAGGTAGTGTCACACCAGGTGATGTCGCCCGTGACATCGCCGAAAAGTGACGTATCAGCGATGTCGCGGGTGATATTGCAAGTGCGTCGCGCTGTGTGACAGCGCGACGCAACTGCAAATTATCACTGGTCGCAGGTTGACAGGTTTATGAACATGTTCATAAACCTGTCAACCTGCGACCAGCGATTAGGCTGGATCGCGCCGTCTGACACTGTTGGCGGCGCGATCCAGCCTATATTGCAGCATTCCTGAGCCATCGCTCGCTGGGCTGAGCCCAGCCCAGCGAGCGATGGCTCCGCCCACGTCGTGCCGTGTGACAGCTGGCCTGCGATGTCGGAAGCGAGCGTGCACCTGCACATCGCTTCCGACATCGCAGGCCAGATCGCCTAGTGTGACACTACCTTTAGTCTTGATGTTGATATTAATGCTTTAGATCGGTAAACAGTCTCCCAGAAGACACATTGTAAATTCTAATCTATTCCTGTACACTTTAATCCAATATCTGGACAAAAAAAAGATTTTAAAGTCTCAAGAAAGAATGTCCCAATCAGCAGAGTGTGCAGGTGATTCACAAGATAAATGTACCTGTGCTTGCTTTGCTTTCATAGTTTTCTTATTTGAGAAATTAACAGTTAAAGCATAACTCTGTTTTTTTATTCAAGTGCTGGAGTGGTGCTTTAAATGTACTTTTCATGCCCCTGTCCACATACGTTCCGGCTGTTTCAACCATTGCTGCCACTCATGGGCGTACCCAGCGTGGGGCAGGGGGGGGCAGGTGCCCCCCCCAAGAGGCTGCCCCCCCCTCATGAGGAAGGGGTGAGCGCGGCACTGTGCGCACCTAGTAGCGTTATTATATGTGTGCACTGTCAGTCACACTCGGCAGCGGCTGAGGCTGCTGAGCTGAGGCGGCCGCCGCACCTCCGGAGGCTCAGCCTCCCCCTCCACCTGTCACCTCACTGTAGCGGCGCCGGTTAGTGGTTTACTTCAGGCTCCGTCCGACTCCTCTGTCAGCGGCAGCGCTCAGCTCAGCCTCAGTCAGTGTCACTGTCATGACAGACAGCGTGTGACATGGGGCGGCAGGCCGGCAGCTGCAGCAGCCAGCAGGCAGGGGCTCAGCCTCAGACAGTGTCTGCCGACTGCAGATCAGCTCGGCAGGCACTGTCTGGCAGCCTGCCAGGCCTGCAGGGGGACTTAGAAGTGACCACTAAGAAGTGCTGAGGCTGAGTCCCTGGCCCTGCGGCTGCGGTGGAAGCTGGAGTGGGGTCCGTCTGGGGACACTGCTGTGGTGAGGAGTGAGACTGGAGCCAGGAGCTCGAGGCGAGGCAAGCTACAAAAGTCAAGAGTGAAGTCAGAGACCTCACAAGAAGACAAGTAAGTTGGACAACAACTGAAACTGTTAAAAAATAGATGTATGTGAAAAAAGTGATCTGGGGGTTTGGGTGATGGGAGCCCAGAGGGTTGTATATGGGAGCCTTATGTGGGGGCTGCGTGCTGTATATGAGATGACATGTACTCCCATCTCATATACAGCCCTGCCCCCCATAGGCTCCCATATCATATATACAGCATCCCTATAGAGCTCCTATATCATTCATATGTATGACCCTAAAGGGCTCCCATTATTGGAGCCCTATGGGGGGAGCTGTATATGACATGGGAGCCCTATGGGGCTATATGTGATATGGGAGCCCCATAGGGCATTAGGGGGGCTGTATATGATATGGGACTCCCATATCATATACAGCCCCCCATAGGGCTCCCATATCATATGCAGCCTATGAAATAGGAGCCCTATGGGGGGCTGTTTGTTGCATATGATATGAGGACTGTATGGGGTATGGGAGGCTGTATATGAGATGGGACTCCAATATCATATACAGCCCCCCCATAAGGCTGCCATATCGTATACAACCCACCCCATAGGGCTCCCGTATCATATACAACCCCCCCATAGGGCTCTCTTGATGGGAGCCCTATGGAGGGGCTGTATAAGATACAGGAGCCCTATGAGGGGGCTGAATATGATTTTGGTGCCCTATGGCGGGGTTATATATGATATGGGAGCCCTATAAAGGGGCTGTATATGATATGGGAGCTCTATGGGGGCTGTATATGAGATGGGAGCCCTATGGGACATTGGGGGGGGGCTGTATATGAGAGATGGAACTTCCATCTCATATACAGCCCCCCATAGGGCTCCCATGTCATATACAGCCCCCCATAGGGCTCCCAAGTGGCGTAACAAGTCTGATGGGCACATGTGCGCAATTTAGGCCCCCCACCTTCCGCGTGCACATTGGTCAGATGTATGGGCTCCGTGTAACATTCTAAATCCTATAAATACTCACAAATTGACCCCTCTCCCCCTTCATTATGTGTTAATGTCCCTTATCATGCTGTATATGGTCCTCCTCCTGGAATATGGCCTTTATCGTGGTATATATGTCCCCCATCATGGTTTATATGGTCCTCCTCCTCTGGCATCATAGTTCTCCAATTATTATAATGCATCCCCACATTCCTCCATACATTACAATGTATTCCCATAGTCCTCTATGTATTATAATGTATCCCATAGTCCCCCATTCATAAGGTACCCCCATAGTCATTCAATTATCATAATGCAACCCCACTATCCTCTATATAGTATAATGTAGCCTCGTATGCCTCCATACATTATAATGCACCTCCATACAGTATAATGCACTTCCATAGTTCTCCATATAGTATAATTCACCCCCATAATTCTCCATATAGTATAATTCATCCATAGTCCTCTATACAGTATAATGCACCATCAATAGTCCTCCATATAGTATAATGCACCCCCATAGTTCTCCATATAGCCCTCCATACAGTATAATGCACCCTCACAGTCCTGTGTTTAGCATAGTACAGCCTTCCATATAGCACAGTACAGCCTCATAATTCTCCATACAGTATAATGCAGCCACAGTGAGCCAACCCATTTTTTCCCCCATACTCCTCTGGCCAGCGTGTACTCCTTAAAAAAAAAATCTGTACTTACCTCTCCTGGTTCCACTGCAGCTTCCCAAAACTGAAGATACAGGATGAGGCGGTGACGCTGAGCGTTACACAGTGGAACGCATAAAAGCAGGAAGTGACGCCTAGTCCACACTAGGAGTAGGTGGTGCTTCCTGCTTTCTATTCGTTCTACTGTGCAACGCATGGCATCACCGTTGTGGTAAGAGGAAGCGCAAGGGGGCGGCAGTGGATAGCAGGAGGCTCAGTGAAACACACGGGACCCTTAGCGGTTCGTGTGCTGCTGCGCAGTGATGGTATGAGAAGCGGGCGCATCCTGAACGACCATGGCTTGCCCCCCCCTAGTTTTGATCCTGGGTACACCCATGCTGCCACTCCAGTCTGTCTTCAAGGATTTGTGTGTTGCTGGAAGCTCCAGTGTTTCATGGAGCGCGCCGGAAGTCACAACTCAATAAATCTCTATGAGAGCCTTGTACTGGCCTTGTTCTGGCTTTCATGTAGATTTACTGAGCTCTTGTTACGTAACTTCAGACTTTCGGCAAGTCAAAAGTTATGGGCCTAAGATGGTGTCACGAGACCGGGAAAGGTATCAGTAAAGGGTAAAGCTGCCAGAAGGTGTATATATGATAGGGGCAGGGGGCTAAAAAAAAATGCTGGAATGGTGCTGTAAAGGTAGGAGAGAAAGTGCTGTCCCACCTGTCTGTCACCAAGCAATCTGGAAGGTTGCTTTTTTGTGTAGTTCCCAGTAGAAATGAGAGAAATGTAAAACTGGCATCACAGCTTGGCGTGCACATCTGTTGGTGAATGCTTTGCAACATTTACGCTCCTTGTGACTTCTCACTTTTTTATCCAGTTAAAAATTTAACATTTTAAAGTCCTGATAGGGATTCCAAAAGACCCGGTTCAGTTTAAGCAGTGTTCTTATGTGAGCAATTTACAATCAAACCTCTGTTAGGAAAGCAGCATTGGGGAAATGTAAATACAGTGAACCGGCTTGGAGCACCTGTCAGTTAGTTATAAGATTGAGTCCTTATCCTCTTTTTTCAGTAATCTGGATCAACAAGAACAACTAGGTAATAAAATCTCAGTAGAATGTGCCAGAGAAGAGCATTGCTGCTTTATTCCTTAGTTACTTGTGCGATTAGCCTCCATATCAACAACACTTTGTTCCCAAAGTTCACCTTCTTATTGGGAACTAAATATTAGTTATTTAGCTGGACAAAATATCAGTCTTAGATTAGAACGCACTAAATGAAGTAGATCAGTAATGGCCCTGAACATTGTGCATTACCAACACAAGCCACTAGGATAACTCAAACTTTGCAAGGATCAAAAAAAGATGGGTCAATGGATAAATACAGTCAAAACTAATATTGGCTCAGGTGTTAACATTTGTGTGTTCTAATACAGAAGTTACACTGTTAGAATATATTAGTTGATGTGAGCTTACAAAGTGCCTGTTGGAAACCCAGCCCTTCTTTCCAGAGAAATTCCTGACTTACTACTATTTGGTTTCTCTACTTGACACTATGAAAATCATAGTGTCACGCTTACGAGGGAGAGGGAATCAGGAACTGGATAGTGAGGTGGGTGAGGAGATTCCGGGAGACTAAGCTGACCCTGGTACTGAGGTCCCAGGCTCACCCTGTTTTTGGAGGTACCTCTGAAGGTGAGAAGGTCTGAGTCGCCACCCTTTCTCCTAAGCTCCTGAAAAAGCCTTAAACACAAGCCCCTACCTCCACCCATGGACCAGGGAAACCCAGCAGCTTCAATTGACGAGGATTGCAGCAGCTTCAGACAAAAGTCTGCACACACTAGGTCTCAGATCAAGAATGAACCGAATCAGTGACATCCAGTGGAAGGAAGCTGAATTATTCATGGCCTAGTGGTGGAGAGCAGAAGGCTCAGATACACCCCCTCAGCTCACCTGAGCTATTAAAACAAAGATGGAAGTGCTCCCTTGGGGAGAACCCGGTGGTATATTTGGGGTATTATGAGAGAGTGAGAGGGGACTCTAACCTGTTAAGGTTGTACCGCCTCCGCACAACCTCAGTGTAAGCTGTCTCCGGGGCCTCCTGGCGCCCGCACCGCTCCACGCAGCTTCTGTCGGCTTCCGTGTTCCGGACGGTCACGTGAGGAAGACAACGCTCCATTGTGAAACGCGCTGTAGTAAGATACTTTTTCATTTTAAACCACACCTCTCCTAACAGTGCATCTGTGTTCCTATATAGAGTGACCCTTTAATTTTGCACCTGAGCTATTAGTCACTTCCACCACACATTCAGCAACCTTCGCCTGCAGAACTACAGAGACTGAGGAATAAAAAAGCTTGTTTAAAACTACAGCAGCAACAATTGACTGCAGTCCATATGTGACACATAGATATTGGTGAGAAAAATTGAAAGAAAGAAAAGAAGATATATGAGAAAATGGAAAAGGGCTCGGTAGGTGGGGATGATGGAATATATGGAAATAGAAAGACTGTAATAAAAAGTAGTCGAGTTTGAAGATTTGTCTGGGGTAAAGAAGGACAAAGGACTTGAAGGGATGGAAAGGATTTCGAGTAGATATGAATGAACTAGACTTTGAAGTCTGGAGATCGTACAGAACACAGACTTTACAAAAAACTCTAGTGTTCACGTTCGGAGTTCGGATGCTTTACATATGCAAACCACTGGAGCGAGCATCACTGCGCTCAGATGCACTCAATGCCCCGTCCGGTGACAGACACGTACAGCGTTTGATCAGCTGCACTAGGGATAAAGTCAACATTATTGGTTTTAGTGCGGAAAACTGAACTGCCTAATCAGTGGCTTCCATTGAAGTTGGGTCAAAAGTCTGGCTGAACCCCCCAGAACCTGTACTTCCACCTGTCCACTCATCTCTAATTGTAAGGATTAGGTCATGGTGAATGGGTAAAGAAGGGTTAAAGTGAGTGTGAATAGAAACAGAAGCAATTGCAGCTGAAAAGGGAATCAATGATAATGGTGACTGCAGACTAACATATGAGAAATTGTCCAACTTTCATAAAGAAATCTTATACTTTTTCCTTATTTTCATTCGTGTCATATTCATGTGACTTCCATGTGCAATGTGCTCTCATACAATTCTTTAAAGACACATAAATGATCAAATACAATTTCCTAGGTTTGTAATATAAATCAGATACCACTTGGATTTCTGCATGGAATCCGATTTTTTGAATGTACCCACAGACTTGATTAGGTAAGTCTCATTTCAGACTCAGAAGAAAGTGAGGAACCGTTTATCAGAATAATGCTATTGAATAACATGGGTCAGTGGGCTATCTGTTTAAAAATCAGAAGTTAGGGTCGGATTTATACACTAAAAAGCCCTAAAAGTGAATAGAGATAGAAGTGAAGAGTGATGGAATGTGGGAAAAATTGAGCATAGAAGAAAAATGGAAAAGAGACATTGTGATGGCAAAAAAAAAGGTAAGGTCCCTTTAACATGGGCATGTAAAACCAGTACCAGGGTCATCAGTGTTTTCCAACAATGTGTCACCAATGTGTTATTCGTGTGTCATTCATGTGTTATCAGTGTGCCATCATTTTGTCACCCATCGTGTCATTGGGGTTTTCCATCAGTATGCCATTAATATGTCATTTGTGTGCCATCAATTTATCATCCAAGTGTCATTTGTGTGCCATAAGTGTGGCATCAATGTGTCATCTGTTTGTCATCCATGTGCTATCAATGTGACAATCGTGTGTCATCCATATGTCATTTGTGTGCCATCTATGTGTCATCAGTGTGCCATAAGTGTGGCATCAATGTGTCATTTGTTTGTCATCCATGTGCCATCAATGTGACAATCGTTTGTCATCCATGTGTCATTTGTGTGCCATCAATGTGTCATCAGTGTGCCATAAGTGTGGCATCAATGTGTCATCTGTTTGTCACCAACGTGCCATCAGTGTGACAATCGTGTGTCATCCATGTGTCTGTAGTCTTTCATCTGTGTTCCATATGTGTTTCATCCGTGTGGCATCTTTGTATTATTTATGTGTCATCTGTGTGCCATAAACATGACATCCATGTGTAATTATTGTGCCATCAACGTGTCGCCCATGTGTCATCAGGATTTTCCATCAGCATGCCATCAATGTGTCATCAGTGTGTCATCTGTATGTCATCAATGCGTGATCCGTGTGTCATCTGTGTGTCATCAATGCGTGATCCGTGTGCCATCCATGTTTTACCATTATTAATAAAGAAATAATGAAAGTACTAAGCTTCTCATATTCTTTCAATGTTAAACACATACAGCACACAAATTCCACATGATTGGCACATGGACGACATAGATGCCAAAAACACGGACATGTAAAGGAGGCCTTAGACTGTTTCAGAGCTTTTCGTGGCTTCATATTGTAGGTAGCCTCAACCTTTTCTGATCTTGATTTGTAAAGCTGAAGAACCATATTTTGTTCACCTACATTGATTGGCCTGAGAAGATTCATCCTCTCTGTCCTTTGAAGGGGAAAACAATATGTCTATTAGCTTGAAGCCATGGGAAGTGTCCTACATGATGCACTTCTTCTAAAGCAATGCAATTAGGTTCCTATGGGAGATAGCCATTTTTCCCATCAGTATACTGTATCCTGGCAGTTCTCTGCTCTCTGAAGTGACATGTGGATGCCTCGGAGCGCTCTCGACACCTTGTACAAGCCTGGTCATCTTGTTACTGCATGGTGTAAGATGTCTGTCACCATAGATTATCGCACCAGTGATGAATTGTTTTCTCTTGGACCCAATGCACCACGAGGAACAGATTTAAAAACCAACTAGCATGAGAGTTTTCTTTTTTTATTTAAACCAATAACTGCATAAAAGAAAATTGCCAATGAATTAAAGATTGACTCAACCTCCATACCCAGTTTCTTCGTTAATCTTGGTTTTACCAGATGGGGTCATTCCATGTCAAGTGAACCATTGATTATTACCTCTATATTTTTAATTCTTTTGAGATTTTGTTATTTGATGTCAGACAATGCAAAATGTGAAGAGAAAAATTTTTTAAAAAATTAATTTTTTAAAAAAATGATTTTCAAAGTTTGGAAAAAGTGTGAATTTCGCTGTTGCCTGCCTTTACGTTTCTCCTCATAACTAAGGCTAGGAATAAGATAGAGAGACAAAATAAACACCATTCTACTCAGAACTATACAGGCTTTCACCAGATATGTCACAAGAGGATCTTTGTTAATATTTTACCCATGTGATTGCAAGCGCAAAACTTTAAAACGCATTTCCGAAAAATCGGCACGCTTTAAATATTTCAAAAACTGCCCATGTGTCTGCTATGCTCTTAACCACATCTGTACCAAATTTCAAGTTGGGATCACGATGGGATCATATTTTAAAATATTTTACTATTAATAGCGTCAATGGGTCATTCCATATCAAGTGATCTAAATATGAATATTTTTTTTTACCTGACGTCTTTAGATTTTTTTTTTTTTTTACCTTTATGAAGTACTACTTTAGTTAATTACAAATTAAAAGTTTAGAATTTTTTTTCTTCATCAGTTAATTTTTTACAGATTTTTAAAGTTTAAAAAAAGTGTGAATTTTGGCCTGGTATGACTTTACATTTTTTTTATCTTGGGCTAGAAATAAGATAGAGAAACAAAATAAACACCATTCTACTCAGAACTGTCCAGGCTTTCACCAGATATGTCACAAGAGTATATTTGTTAATTTTAATTTTTTACCCATGCGAACGCAAACTCAACATTTTGAAACACATTTCCGAAAAAACGTTTTAATAAAAATTTTCCAAAACTGCCCATGTGTCTTTTATGCTCTTAGACACATCTGTACCAAATTTCAAGTTGGGATCGTGATGGGATCATATTTTAAAATATTTAACTATTATAGTGTCAATTCAAAAATCTTGAATTCAGATCTGTTCAACCTGTGGTCTAAAAGCGTGGGGTCTATATTTATCAAATCCATTATTTTTAGACATTACTGTATTATTTTTATATGTTACAGCTTAGAAGCAGGAGAGGACATATAGGAAAAAGCTTTGTTAGGGCTCAACCTGAGAAAGCACAGGGATAGACAGTGAATTCAGAGCAGATGATAGGCCAGCAGCTCTGTCAATCATGTTAAGTGTCTACCCACTGCATTCAGGAAGTAAGACAGCTCGTTCAGACCTTTCATGTCCTGACACCGTGTATCTGCAGACAGAAAAAACTGTGCGCGCTAGCCCTAAAACTCACTTTATAGTAAAACAGTTCTATCTCAAGTGTACTGTAAATCTTTATTTTTATTACCTATCTTCCTTAATATTAACTGTATTTTTCCCACACAGCAATGGCTGCTACTTCTCAAGAAACAGCATTTTATCATAGACACTGTTGCAATCCTTTTGAAAAAATATGAATATGATTGGCGCTGGTAGCTGGCTACTGTACTCTTCAAAGATTGTGAAAATGAAGAAGTAGAATTGACTTTATTGCATCCTTCTGGTCCAGCACCATCTTTTGTGTATCCAAGAAAGCCAGACATTTTAAAAGTGCACAAAAATCAGATATTAACTCAGGCGGAGCCTAACACCGTGACAGGCCGGACATACTCTTTGACACACAAGGAAATGGCGATTGCTAGTAAGCGTTTATGGACAAGATTACATTTCACCCACTAGAAGGGACAAATTGATAAAATGCCACTTTATAAACATACTATTAATTGTTTGGTTAGTTCATAATTTATAGAACGATGATTTAACTACTGTACTATTCTTATTAAACACTTCATAAATCACATGTTTAGTGATAGAATAGAAAACAAATTTATATATATAAATAGGGGTTAACATGTTTGGATCTTTTAATCTTGTTTAATCAAACTTGAGGATATGATCACCTTTCCTCTTTTGGTTTGTTCAATACATTCAAGTTGAAAATGCTGAGCGTTGTGTTCTGATGATTAAGATGTATTTATCCTGGCACTTATGGGATTTGTTTTCTGTGTTTCTTTTTTGTTGCATATAAATGTTTTATTCAATAAGTTGTGATAACTCATACAACCATAAAATAAAAAATATATAAATTTGACAGGTCCCAAGTTGAATCTCTGCACAAATATAACCAAGAACACAATTAGTCATTTTTTCACAATTGCCCGTCAATAGTTTGAATTTGATATAAAGAAACATAGTCTTGTAACATATCAAATGAAAGCTGTTACCGTTCTGAGTAAAATGATGCCTCTCCCACTTCATTATCTTATTTCTAGCCTGAGATAAAAAAAATGTAAAGTCATACCAGGCCAAAATTCACCCTTTTTTTAAACTTTAAAAATCTGTAAAAAATTAACTGATAAAGAAAAAAATTCAAAACTTTTAATTTGTAATTAACTAAAGTTGTACTTCATAAAGAAAAAGAATAAAAAAAATCTAAAGACGTCAGGTAAAAAAAAATATTTCATATTTAGATCACTTGATATAGAATGACCCATTGACGCTATTAATATTAAAATATTTTAAAATATGATCCCATCGCGATCCCAACTTGAAATTTGGTACAGATGTGGTTAAGAGCATAGCAGACACATGGGCAGTTTTTGAAATATTTAAATCATGCCGATTTTTCGGAAATGCGTTTTAAAGTTTTGCGCTTGTGATCACATGGGTAAAATATTAACAAAGATCCTCTTGTGACATATCTGGTGAAAGCCTGCACAGTTCTGAGTAGATTGGTGTTTATTTTGTCTCTCTATCTTATTTCTAGCCCGAGATATGATAGAAAATGTAAAGCCAAAATTCGCACTTTTTTAAAACTTTAAAAATCTGTAAAAAATAAACTGATAAAGAAAAAAATTCAAAACTTTTTTTTTGTAATTAACTAAAGTTGTTCTTCATATAGAAAAATTTTTTAAAAAATCTGAGGACGTCAGGGAAAAAAAATATTCATTTTTGGATCACTTGACATGGAATGACCCGATGTTCTATTTTCCATCTAATGTTCGTGACGTCCACCTGGCAAGAACATTAATACAAAGATTTCCTCCATTTTTATCATAAAAATATCTATACAGATCCATACATGATAAGGAAATGTAGGTGTGGAACCATTACTGATGGATGGGTGGAAGCCTGGAGGAACCAGCGTGAGTTGGAGTTTTATTTATTTACATAAAAGATATTGTCTCGTTGGTGAATCCAAACTAAGAACATTACTAAGACATTCTTTCCATTTTTATTCTCTTACCAAGTAAAGAATGGAAGACATCTGAATCAGAAGAACAAATTGTATTTATTCTTGCTGCAAGAAAGACACACAGCAGGTCTCCAAAATGTCTGGAAAATGTGTGAGTCAATACAATTTTGGTCAGGTTTATGGAGACAGAAAAGAGGCGGATAGTAGGAAGATGTTCTGAGATACGGTACCAGTTGATGCACACCTAGCAGAAGGTCCACAGGTTTGCACTCCATTATCTGTTATCTACAAATTGAACATTTTTTTTAACCACAAAGTTAATATCCATTATCTCAGACAAAATCAAGTTGGTTATAGCGGTTGAAAGCAGGTTGAATAGATCAGCTAAAACAAGTTAACTATATGCTATTCTACTAAAATGGTAAGGTCATAAGATGACAAACTTATAATGATATATTAGATGAATATCTATGCAGGCATTTATGAAGAGCTTATATTATTACAATGACATTAAGGAATATATGCATAGAAGAGAAAGGATATAACAATTATGACAATTTCCTAAAGGTCATGGCGTTTCTTAAAGGGGTTTTCCCACAAGCAAAGTTCATTTTAATGAATAGATATTGAAGTAATTATAATTTTTACACTTGGATATGTTTAAAAAAAAGTTTTTCCTGCTCTGCTGCTGAGTTAACTGAGAACCCATAAGTGAGTTTCTAATGCCTTAATTTTACGTTTAATGGGTTTCAGCTGATTTATGATCATGTCCAAGTCAGGCTCATAAATTAGCTCAGAAAAAAAAGACCGATGAAACAGTTACAAACTTTCTCTGTCCTGTTTCTCATCACCAGTTACCTCATTCAGTAGCCAAGTACCGTATATACTCGTGTATAAGCCGACCCGTGTATAAGCCGACCCCCCTACTTTTGCCCCCAAAACCTGGGAAAATCTATTGACTCGTGTATAAGCCGAGGGTGGACCCTAGCACAAGTATACAGCCCCCAGCAGTGTGGTATACACCAGTCCCAGAGGTAGATACAGCAGCCCCAGTGGTAGTATACACGCAGCCCCAGTAGTATATACAGCCCCAGTGGTATATACAGCCCCAGTGGTAGTAAACAGGGCCCCAGCAGTATATACAGCCCCAGTGGTTTATACAGCCCCAGTGGTAGTATACAGGGCCCCAGAGGTATATACAGCCCCAGTGGTAGTATATACAGGGCCCCAGCAGTATATACAGCCCCAGTGGTTTATACAGCCCCAGTGGTAGTATACAGGGCCCCAGAGGTATATACAGCCCCAGTGGTAGTATATACAGCCCCAGTGGTAGTATATACAGCCCCAGTGGTAGTATATACAGCCCCAGTGGTAGTATACAGGGCCCCAGCAGTATATACAGCCCCAGTGGTAGTATACAGGGCCCCAGAGGTATATAGCAGCCCCAGCGGTAGTATACAGGGCCCCAGAGGTATATAGCAGCCCCAGTGGTAGTATACAGGGCCCCAGAGGTATATAGCAGCCCCAGTGGTAGTATACAGGGCCCCAGAGGTATATAGCAGCCCCAGTGGTAGTATACAGGGCCCCAGAGGTATATAGCAGCCCCAGCGGTAGTATACAGGCAGCCCCAGTAATGCAGGGCCCCCCCAGCGTCTCTCCGGTCACCTGTAAAGGAAGCTATACTTATCACAGTGCTCTGTCCGCGCCCGCTCGCACCCGCTCTCAGCAGCCGACCGGGATCCTCCATCTTGCGTCTTCTTTCTTCCTGTTTCCTGTGCTCGTCGCAGGGAATGACGTCATTGCCCGCGACGAGCACAGAAACAGGAAGAAAGAAGACGCAAGATGGAGGATCCCGGTCGGCTGCTGAGAGCGGGTGCGAGCGGGCGCGGACAGAGCACTGTGATAAGTATAGCTTCCTTTACAGGTGACCGGAGAGACGCTGGGGGGGCCCTGCATTACTGGGGATGCGGGGGCTGCTGTATACCGATGTATACATCGGTATGTACCGATGTATACATCGGTATACAGCACTGACTCGCGTATAAGCCGAGGGGGGTACTTTTCAGCCCAATTTTTGGGCTGAAAAACTCGGCTTATACGTGAGTATATACGGTAATGTGCGGGGAAACAAGTATAGTTTAAAAGCCAAACAATGAATATTTTTAAACCCAAACCCAATTGCAAAATTGAACTTAGCTCACTGATAGCTTCTTAACCCTTTCACGACCGTATGTGTACGTCCTTGGTCACCTCCCTCCACGCTGAGCTTGCATCATTCTCTTCGCATGTCGGCTGATGTGATCATCCAGCATGTTAACAGGTGCTGATGGATCAACGATCTGCTTGCCAATATTAACACCTTAGTTCACGCTGTAAAATACTGACAGCACTATCTAAGACACCATGGTGGGGATTTCAGTATTTCCCACCACCGGCGGCGAACCTGTCACGTGATCAAGGGGTATCAATGTGTTGCCATGATAGTGTAGGGTCAGATGAAGTCAAGTGACGCTGTGATGACTCACTTCCTGTGGATGCCCACTAAGTGCCACGTTCACAAGAAATGATCATTTCTGCAGTGCAGAACTGTGGATAATCACATCTCTGCACTGCAGAAGCAGTCAGACACTGCGGTGTTGAGCGGACAAGTAAAATACAGTGAGAGTGGAAAAAACAAGTTTTAAAAAATATGTAAAAATAAAAAAAGCATAAAAGTTCTAAACCCTCCCTTTTGACCTTTTTTTTTTACCTTTTGACCAATTGAGAATAAACAAATATATTACTGTTCAAAAGTTTGGGGTCACTTAGAAATTTCCTTATTTTTGAAAGAAAATCACATTTTTCTTCAATGAAGCTAACAGTAAATGAATCCGAAATACACTCTATACATTTGTTAATGTGGTAAATGACTATTCTAGCTGCAAACGTTTGATTTTTAATGCAATATCTACATAGGTGTATAGAAGCTCATTTACAACAACCACCAGTCCTGTGTTTTAATGGTACATTGTGTTTGCTAACTGTGTAAGAAGGCTAATGGATGTTTAGAAAACCCTAGAAAACCATTGTACAAGTATGTTAACACAGCTGAAAATGGTTTGGCTGATTAGAGAAGCTATAAAATTGACTTTCCTTTGAGCTAGTTGAGAATATGGAGCAATACATTTGTGTGTTCTAAGAAACTCTCAAAATGGCCAAAAAAGGAGAACTTTCATGTGAAACTCAACAGTCCATTCTTGTACTTAGATATGAAGACTATGCTATGCAAGAGGATGCCTAGAAACTGAAGATTTCCTACAATGGTGTGTCCTACTCCCTTCAGAGGAGAGCACAAACAGGCTTTAACCAGAGTAAAAAGAGACGTGGGATGCCCCACTGCACAATTGAGCAACAAGACAAGTACATTAGAGTCTCTAGTTTGAGAAATCGACACCTCACAGCTCCTCATCTGGCAACTTCATTAAATAGTACCCCCAAAACACCAGTGGCAATGTCTACAGTGAAAAGGCGACTCCAGGTTGCTGAACTTCAGGGTAAAGTGGCAAAGATAAAGCCATATCTAAGACTGGCTAATAAAAGGAAAAGATTAATATGGGCCAAAGAACACAGACATTGGACAGAGGAAGATTGGAAAAACATTTTATGGATCACACAGAAGAACATTTGTGAGACACAGAACAACTGAAAAGATGCTGGAAGAGGCCTGACGCCATCTGTCAAGCATGGTGGAGGTAATGTGATGGTCTGGGGTTGCTTTGGTGCTGGTGAAGTGGGAGATTTGTACACGGTAAAAGGAATTTTGAATAAAGAAGGCTACCACTTCCATTTTGCAACGCCATGCCATACCCTGTGGACAGCACAGTCACCAGATCTCAACCCCATTGAGCTGTTGTGGGAGCAGCTTGACTGTATGGTACGCAAAATGTGCCCATCAAGCCAATCCATCTTGTGGGAGGACCTTCAGGAAGCATGGGGTGAAATTTCTCAAGATTACCTCAGCAAATTAACAGCTAGAATGCCAAAGGTCTGCAATGCTATAATTGCTGTGAAAGACAACCACCTGATGAAGACCTTTGTACTGTCGAAACATGTTGTGGAGTTTGCTGGAGGATTTAATAATGGTTTGTTAATTTTTTGCTTAAATACCATCATACTGTCAACCTTAGCGCTCCCTATGAGACTTCTATACTTTTATCTTTCTTTGCCACTTCTCCCTGGACACTGATGGAGCAGAAGTTAGAGCTGCTCTTGGAATTGACAGTCTGATTGGGAAGAAAACCACCACAGACAGCAAGCACAGATTATACCAACTCAAACTGTAGGACCTGCGGTTAAGCTTTGTGAAGCTCAGTGATTACAGGACCTGTGATGATGCAGCCGGTCACATGACCGTAATCCGATCACGTGACTATCCAGGAAGAGGATGCACCAGTGGAGCGAGGGCACCGCAAGGAGCTGTCAGCCAGTGACCCCTTCCATCCAAGTCTATCACCAGGGTAGTGCAGGGAAAGCACATCTCCTTCAGGTTTGTGCATTCTGCACATATCAACAGCGCTTTTAACTAATGTCCATAGATCCTACACAGCTCCCCTTTTTCTTTTTTTTTTTACATGCTATAATTGCTGCAAAGGGAGCATTCTATGACGAGAGCAAAGTTTGAAGGAGAAAATTATTATTTCAAATAAAAATCATTATCTCTAACTTGTCAGTGTCTGCACTATAATTTCTTTGATAAATAAAAGTATGAGTTTTCATGGAAAACACAAAATTGTCTGGCTGACCTCAAACTTTTGAATGGTAGTGTATATATATACAGTATATATAAAATACACACATTTGGTATCGCTGCCTTTAGAAATGTCCGATCTATCAAAATATAAAATCAATCCGATGTGTAAACTGTGAAACAGAAAAACAGCTCAAACACCAAAATTACCGTATATACTCGTGTATAAGCCGAGTTTTCTAGCCCAAAATTTGGGCTGAAAAGTCTCCCCCTCGGCTTATACATGAGTCAATACGGGTGGGGGCTGTGTCCGGGGCTGTGGAGGCTGGAGGAGGCGGGGGGGCTGCTGTATGAGCGGCCCCGTCACGTGGGGCCGCTCATTAAATATGCACTGCTTCCCCTGTCAATCAGCGGCAGGGGGAAGCAGTGCATATAGCCCCCAAATGCTGGCACTCACCCCCCCTTGTAAGGGCCCCCCCCCCCGCTGGTTATATTACCATCCTGGTCTTCTGATCAGCGCCGCTCCTCGGTGCTCCTCGGTGCTCCGTCCGTCCGTCCTGCTGCATCCGGGATCTCCGGCCGTCGCAGGCATATGACGTCATCGCGCGACGGCCGGGGATCCCGGATGAGCAGGACGGGAGCAGAGAGGACGGAGCGCCGAGGAGCAGCGCTGATCAAAGACCGGGATGGTAAGAGAAGCGGGGGGGCCCTTGCAAGGGGGGGCGAGTGCCAGCATTTGGGGGCTGCTGGGTACCCCCAGGGGGCTGCTGGGTACCCCCAGAGGGCTGCTATATGTACCCCTGTGGGCCTGCTGTATACCACTGGGGCTGCTGTATACTAGCACTGGGCTGCTGGGGCTGCTATATACTACCACTGGGGCTGCTGTATACTACCACCGGGGCTGCTGTATACTACCACTTGGGCTGCTGTATACTACACTGGGGCTGCTATATACTACCACTGGGGCTGCTGTATACTACCACTGGGGCTGCTATATACTACCACTGGGGCTGCTATATACTACCACTGGGGCTGCTATATACTACCACTGGGGCTGCTGTATACTACCACTGGGGCTGCTGTATACTACCACTGGGGCTGCTATATACTACCACTGGGGCTGCTATATACTACCACTGGGGCTGCTGTATACTACCACTGGGGCTGCTGTATACTACCACTGGGGCTGCTGTATACTACCACTGGGGCTGCTATATACTACCACTGGGGCTGCTGTATACTACCACTGGGGCTGCTATATACTACCACTGGGGCTGCTATATACTACCACTGGGGCTGCTGTATACTACCACTGGGGAGGCCTGTATACCACTGGGGGGGCCTGTATACCACACTGCTGGGGGCTGTATACCTGTGCTGGGGTCCACCCTCGGCTTATACACGAGTCAATAGGTTTTTCCAGATTTTTGGGGCAAAAGTAGGGGGGTCGGCTTATACACGGGTCGGCTTATACACGAGTATATACAGTATGTTATTTTGATCACTGCAACATTACAATAAAATGTAATAACAGGCGATCAAAACATCACATCTACCAAAGATGGAGTCATTAGAAACTTCAGCTCAAGACGCAAAAAATAATCCATCACACAGCCTCAGATCCCGAAAAATGAGAACCCGACAGGGTGCGGGAAATGGTGCCAAAAAGGCAATTCTTGGTTTCGACTGAATTTTTTTTCACCACTTAGATACCAGTAAAAGTATACATGTTTGGCATCTACAAACTCGTACTGACCTGAGACATCACGCCGTCATGTCACTTTTACCATATAGTGAACATGGTGGATAAATAAGAATAAAACATATTGTAAATTCACTTTTTTTGCAATTTCTCCACTCTTAGATTTTTTTTCCCATTTTCCAGTACACTATATAGTAAAATAAATGATGTAATTCAAAACTACAACTTGTCCCGCAAAAAAACAAGCCTCATATGTCTATATAAAAGTGAAAAAAAGTTCTTCTTGGAAGAAGGGGAGAGAAAGACGACAATCAGAAAATTGCCCAGGGGTGTAGGGGTTAATACGTGAATGTACTAATATTTGCAAATTATTTGAATTATTTATGATAGGTTTATGCTTAGTTATACCAATGAATCTGCAGACATTAATATTTAGATTGTTATACTGATTTTTTTTTACCAGAATTATTAGAATAAAAGCAAATCATAAAATCACCCCCCTCCTCATCCTTAACGAGATTTCTCATTCAGCATGGGACCTATTACATTTGAGCTCTTGGGGAGTTATTTTCAGTCCAATTCCTGAAATAACACTTTGTAAGAACATGTCATAAAGTGTAAAGTATTGCAGCTAAATAAAGTCGATTTTGACAAAAAAGGAGATAAAATGTCAGCGTTAATAATGTTATTGAAAAGTCATCTCAGGCAAATCTGCTTATAATGCGTCAGCAGAAAATTAATACAAACTATTTCTGCTTTAAACCAAGATATACCATATAATACCCCATCATAGAACCCCCATAATTACTTTAACCATACAATATAACATCATGGTAAATTACCATACTATATACCAAATCACATTGTCATAGCATTTTTTAGCATTCTACATACAGTGCATTGAAAATGTTTATATAACCTGTGAACCTTTCTATGTTACACCCGTGAACGTAGTTTTATATTACTGAGATCTTATGTGATACCAATACTAAGTAGAAATAGTTGTGATGTGTAAAGGAAATGATAAATAGTTCCACAAATATTTTAAACATAGAAATCAGAAAATTGTGACGTGAATTAGTATTCGACCCCCTGAGTCAGCACTTTGTAGGACCACCTTTCTCTATCTTTCATTAGTATTCAGCCCCCGGAGTCAGCACTTTGTAGGACCACCTTTCTCTATCTTCCATTAGTATTCAGCCCCTGAGTCAGCATTTTGTAGGACCACCTTTCTCTATCTACCATTAGTATTAAGCCCCCTTAATCAGTACTTTGTAGGACCACCTTTCTATGTCTTGTATTAATATCCAGCCCGCCTGAGTCAACACTTTGTAGGAGCACCTTTCTCTGTCTTTTGGAGGACCAATTATCTCTTTCTTGCATTATTATTAAGACCTCTGAGTCAGTACTTTGTAGGACCACCTTTCTATGTCTTGCATTAATATTCAGCCCCCCTTAGTCAGTACTTTGTAGCTCCACTTTTCTATGTCTTCCATTAGTATTCAGCCCCCTGAGTCAGCACTTTGTAGGACCACCTTTCTCTATCTACCATTAGTATTCAGCTCCCTTAATCAGTACTTTGTAGGACCACCTTTCTATGTCTTCCATTAGTATTCAGCCCCCTGAGTCAGCACTTTGTAGGACCACCTTTCTCTATCTGCCATTAGTATTAAGCCCCCTTAATCAGTACTTTGTAGGACCACCTTTCTATGTCTTCCATTAGTATTCAACCCCCTGAGTCAGCACTTTGTAGGACCACCTTTCTCTATCTACCATTAGTATTCAGCTCCCTTAATCAGTACTTTGTAGGACCATCTTTCTATGTCTTGTATTAATATCCAGCCCGCCTGAGTCAGCACTTTGTAGGAGCACCATTCTCTGTCTTTTGGAGTCTGTCTGTCCAGTTTTGTAAATCTGGAGGTGACATTTTCCCCTTCTTCTTTGCTCTCGTTCAGTGAGATTGAATGCAGACATCTGTGATCAGCAATTTTTAAGTCTTGAAGAAACTATAAAAGGAAAGAAAGTGCAATAGGGTAGGAATTGCAAATCCCGGGATGGTGTCTCAGCTGTTGTATGCCCTTCAAGATGTGTGGCATCTCCTTCTATGTGCTTAAGTGGTAATAAACGTGCAGGTCTGGACCTGAGTGTGAATGAGTACATTTGGGTCTCAATTAAAAACTTCAAGAACATCAAGTAGAAGGGTCTGTCTGGGACTCTGTGCTCAAGGGTTATCAGTAGGTTTATGGTGATGGCCATTGATAACTCTATAGAGACAGAAGCAACTATCAAAGGAAAGAAAGCGCAGTGGGGTTTTATCTCTTAGATGCTTTCAGATAGAGACAGACAGTTGTCACTGCTCACCTGGTTAGATTGTGTAGCACACAACCAGCATAAGCATATGGTATGGCTGCTGCAGCATCCACACTCCACATGTGCACGGTGGCACCAGCATATGTATCCAAATAAGGCTGTGGTCACAGTTGCCATGCGTTTTTTTTAGTGATTTAACAAAACTCATGCTTTTTTTCATGTCAGCATGAGTTTTTTAAGGTGTGTGTGATGGCTCCCTGCGTTTTTGGCTGCATTTTTGAAACTGCACCTAAAAATAGTGCTTGTAGTATTTTTTTGAGCGTTTTGAAAAACGCATGCGTTTTTATAACATGGGTTACTATGGAAAACGCATTCAATAACACATGTATAATTAGTAACTTTTAGTGCCATTCAAAAACGCATGCGTTTCCCATAGGAGCCCATGTTTTCCTGAAACGCATGCGTTTTTTTAACATGGGCTCCTATGGGAAACGCATGCGTTTTTGAATGGCACTAATTGTACATGCGTTTTTGCATGCGTTTCCCATAAGGCCCCATATTACAAAAACGCATGCTTTTTTGGAAAAGCTCCAAAAACGCATGGGACTGTCACACGTGCTTTTTGGCTATTAGGGCATGCGTTTTTTAACATGGGGGCCTATGGGTGCGTTTTTTACATGCATTTTTGAAAACGCAGGTCTCCAAAAACGCATGTGAAAAATGGTACTGTGACCCCAGCCTAAGACAATGTTCAAATGATCCCTGCTGCCATGCAATGAAAAGGACCACAAAGGTTCTGTCAGTTAATGGTGGCATTATTCTACACGTTTCAGAGCTATCTCCCTGCTCCTTCCTCAGCAAACCAACCTTGATTGGTTTTCCTGAGGAAGGAGCAGGGACATAGCTCCATAACGCGTAGAATAATGCCGCCATTAACTGACAGAACCTTTGTGGTCCTTTTCATTGCATGGCAGAGCGGATTGTTTGAACACTGTCTTTTTTGGATATATTTTTACGTCTTGTCACAGATTCTCAGTGGATTTTGGTTTGGACGCTGACTAATTAAACCATTCACACATAGGATTATGCTCTGATTTAAACCTTCCATAGTAGACTTGCAGGATGTTTGGGGTGGTTGTCCTGCTGAAAGGTGAACCTACACTTCAGTCTCAGGTCTTCTACAGCCTTTAACAGGTTTCCCTCCAGGATTGTCCTGTATTTAGCTCCATTCATCTTCCCATCACATCTGACCAGCTTCCCTGCCCCTGCTGAAGAAAAGCCTCCTCACGGCAGAATGCTGCCACTACCATGTGTGACAGTGGGGATGGGGTGATGTGCAGTGTTTGTTTGCAGACAGTCATTGCATTTTGAAATTAGCCCAAAAAGTGGTACTGTGGCATCTTTTGACCAGAGCCCCTTTATCCACAAGTAATATGGAGGACACAGTGAGCCGTGACAGAAGATACTTTGGTCATAAGAGAAATAAAAAGGGTTTCCGGCATCACGATGTATTTTCTTTAAAACGAGCCTTTATTCAAAAATTCTTTAAAATCAATCTCCATTGGATATAAAAGCAAGTCAGGCTTACATGTTTCGAGTCCTTCTCATGACTCTTACTCATAGCATGAAGTATGGATAACAGAGTTGTACATTTAAAGACAGGCTATACTGAGGACACCCACCCTCCTATCAGCTGTGGAATGAAATTAATTGGAGTAGGAAGCTAACATCCACTAAGGTCTCTTAGGATCAACATGTTAACCCTATAAAGGGTGGAATCTTATTCCAAAAACAGGATGAACCTTTTTTTTTTTTTTTTTTAAATTAATAAAATACGTGCAAGGCCCCTGTCCACGGACAATACAAAAACATCTTGTGAACCCCATACTCACCTCGCCCCAGCGCCGCCACCCAACCGTCCCCCAGTCCGCCCACCAGCTCAATGAAGAGTTTTTTCATGAGCCTAATGAGTGGCACCGAAGGCAAGAGGAGCAGACATTGCCGGAGCGAGGCAAGCAGGAAATTCGTTTATTTTCAAAATTATTGAGTTGTGTCCGTGAATGAGCTCTATATATTAAGAGACCAGTAGGACGTTTGTGGCTAACTGCAAAATGCTATATAAGGCAGAAAACTAACACTGCACATCACCCTGAAAACACCATCCCTGCCATAACACATGGTAGAGTCAGTATCCTGCTGCAGGGAAGATTTTCTTCAGCGGGGAAACTGTTTAGAGGTGATGGGAAGATGGATGGAGATAAATACAGGACAATCCTGGAGAAAAACCTATTAGAGGCTGCAAAAGACCTGAGACTCAGGCATAGTTTCACTTTCCAGCAGGACAATGACCCCTGGGGAGACTTTTCTACAGCAGGGGCATAGTCCAGGGGAATAGTGTTAGAAAAGTGCAATGCATACTGGGATGCATGGCTCCCAGGAGAAAGTTAACATTATTCTTCCTAGTAGCCACTGGCTTTCAGTCATACCCAGGACCCTGGTCCAGTAGTCACTTCAGTAGTCCATAGCTGCTGGATCAGAGCATTGGAAACCTCCCACTACATTCTGCCTCCCCACTTCTACCTCTTGTGACTAGTTAGCCAGTGTGGTGGTGGGTGGGTGCAGCCCACCACAATGTAAAGATTTTATGGCGGTAGGTAATAGAAGGTTTCCAGGGTTCTATATTTAGAGACATAAAGTTCCTTTTTATTAAATCAACGCAACTATAGTTTCTGATATTTTCTACAGACTTTTTGATTTAAATATTCTTCCCATTTTGTTCTAACAAAGAATAAGGAAATGGGATGGAAAAAAAAGATCACCACTGGCTTATGTCATAGTGCTCACATACACTTTCAAATCCTGGGGAATAGAAATGCTTTCGCTGTGGTTTTGGATCAGGAGAGGTCAGCCCGTCTAGCCTTTGTTGAGTGCGGATTAAAAATGATTTTGATACTCGGGAAAGGATTACTGGTTGTGAAATATTCTGAAATCCTTTAAGAGATGTTTAAAATCCCAGTTAAGTGAGAGGTTAGAGCTTTAAAGTAAGAAAAGAGACACCAATTGGAAAAAAAAAAGATTTCTTTCTTTCTCCGTATAATAGTTATCTACCTTTAGGACAAAGTTTTTTTTATTATTTGACCTACAAGTGATTGATAGAGTACAACTACACCAAAACAAAAACATTACAGACAAAAATACATTTCTCTATCGCCTCTATCGGGGACACAGGATACCATGGGTGTATGCTTGCTGCCACTAGGAGGCAACACTAAGCCAATTAATGAAACAAAAGAGTTAGCTCCTCCTCAGCAGTATACACCCCCTGTCTGGAGGGACAGCCAGCCAGTTTTAGCATAGTGTCTAAAGACCCACATGCCTTTTACCTTATTCTTTAATATTCATTTTCTTTTTCACTTTTACTAGATTCTCTGGATACAGATGAAGATCCTATACGGGCGACGGCTCCCTTGGGCGCCGCTTTCCCACAACCACCAACAGACGGAGCGTAGAGAGTTGCCTCCTCGATCCCCCCTGCGACGTTGGATGCATCAGGGGTGCGCGTGCTTCAGATATTTTTTGGGCGATGGTTCCAGGTACCGATTTCCCACCACCATCAACGGACGGGCACATGCAGTGTCACTAGTGGCGAAGACTGATGACTGGCTCCTCTGCCCCCTCACAGGGGCCTGAGTTGATTCATGCATCTCATGCATATATCTGTCTGTTTGGAAAGTTTTTTTCTCAGATTTTCACACTATCTAGCGTTTATATCTGCGCACATCAAGAGCGGCTTGCAGATTTACCTAATGAAATCCGCTTATTTCTAAAAAAAAAAAAGATATAAGGATGTTCTTTCAGGCCTCCCGTACCCCTCTCATGACAACTACGAGATCTGTACAATGCACTCCAGCAACATATCACTTCCACAAGCTGACTGCTGGCACTAGCCCCTACCTTGTAGTCGGTGAACTAGATCCCCAGCTACCATGTATCGTATAGTCGTCTACTCCAGCAGCTGCCGAGCTCAGGCCCGCTTCTCAGTGTAAACCAAAATCCCCATAATAAAACAGAGATGAATGAAACAACTGTTTCAGATATCATTACCGTATATACTCACGTGTAAGCCGACCCGTGTATAGCCGACCCCCTACTTTTGCCCCAAAACCTGGGAAAACTATTGACTCGGATTAAGCCGAGGGTGGACCCCAGCACAGGTATACAGCCCCAGCAGTGTAGTATACAGCAGCCTCCCAGTGGTATACAGGCCTCCCAGTGGTAGTATACAGCAGCCTCCCCAGTGGTAGTATACAGCAGCCTCCCCCTGTGGTAGTATACAGAGCCTCCCCGGTTGTGTAGTAAAGCATACGTCCCCCTGTGGTAGTATAACAGCAGTCCTCCCTGTGTGTAGTATACAGCAGTCTCCCCTGTGGTAGTATACAGCATCTCCCCCTTGGTAGTATAAGCAGTCGCTCCCGTGTGGTGTATACAGCAGTCTCCCCCTGTGGTAGTATACAGCAGTCTCCCACCTGTGGTAGTATCAGCAGTCCCCCTGTGGTAGTATACAGCAGCCTCCTCCCTGTGGTAGTATACAGCAGTCCCCCCTGTGTGTAGTATACGCAGTCTCCCCTGTGGTAGTATACAGCAGCCTCCCCCTGTGGTAGTATACAGCAGCCTCCCAGTGGTAGTATACAGCAGTCCCCCCTGTGGTAGTATACAGCAGCCTCCCCAATGGTAGTATACAGCAGTCCCCCCTTGGTAGTATACAGCAGCCTCCCCGTGGTGGTAGTATACAGCAGCCTCCCAGTGGTAGTATACAGCAGTCCCCCTGTGGGAGTATACAGCAGCCTCCCCAATGGTAGTTTACAGCAGTCCCCCCTGTGGTAGTATACAGCAGCCTCCCCAGTCGTAGTATAAGCACCCCAGCCCTCATGTGGTATATACAGGCAGCCCCAGTGTGGTATATACAGGCAGCCCAGCCCCAGTGGTGATTATACAGGCAGCCCCAGCCCCAGTGGTGGTATATACAGGCTAGCCCGCCCAGTGGTGGTTATACAGGCAGCCCCAGCCCAGTGGTGGTATATACAGGCAGCCCCAGCCCAGTGGTGGTATATACAGAGCGCCCAGCCCAAAGGTGGTATATACAAGCAGCCCCAGCCTCTATGTGGTTATACAGGCAGCCCAGCCCCAGTTTGTGGTATATACAGGCAGCCCACACCCAGTGGTGATTATTACAGGCAGGCCCAGCCCCAGTGGTGGTATATACAGGCAGCCCAGCCCCAGTGGTGGTATATACAGAGCCCCAGCCCCATGTGGTGGTATATACAGGCAGCCCAACCCCAGTGGTGGTATATACAGGCAGCCCAGCCCCAGTGTGGTATATACAGGCAGCCCAGCCCCAGTGGTGGTATATACAGGCAGCCCCAGCCCCAAAGGTGGTATATACAGGCAGCCCCAGCCCCAGTGGTGGTATATACAGGCAGCCCCAGCCCCAAAGGTGGTATATACAGGCAGCCCCAGCCCCAAAGGTGGTATATACAAGCAGCCCCAGCCCCAGTGGTGGTATATACAGGCAGCCCCAGCCCCAGTAGTGGTATATACAGGCAGCCCCAGCCCCAGTGGTGATATATACAGGCAGCCCCAGCCCCAAAGGTGGTATATACAGTCAGCCCCAGCCCCAAAGGCGTTTACAGGCAGCCTCCAAATGCTGGCAATTGCCCCGCTTGTAAGCTCCCCCCCCCGGCTGCTTAACTTACCATCCTCTGTCTTCTTCATCGCGCGCGCAGGTGCCTCGGTGCTCCCGTCCTCCATGCATCCGGGTCCCCGGCCGTCGCGTAGCGATGACGTCATGCGACCGGCCGGTCACATGACCCCGGATGCTATGGAGGACGGGAGCACGGAGGGACTTGCGCGCGCGCGATGAAGAGGATGGTATGGTCATAATAGCAGCCGGGGGGGGGCCTTACAAGTAGGGGGGGCAAGTGCCAGCATTTGGGGGGAATATATTTAATTATGCACTGCTTCCCGCTGATTGACAGGGGGAAGCAGTGCATATGTAATGAGCGGCCCCACGTGACGGGGCCGCTCATTCAGCTACCTCCCACCGCCTCCTCCAGCCTCCCCAGCCCTGGACACAGCCCCCACCTACCGTATTGACCCGTGTATAAGCCGAGGGGGAGACTTTTCAGCCCAATTTTTGGGCTGAAAAACTCGGCTTATACACGAGTATATACGGTAATAATTTTTATTAAAGAATTCAAAAATAATTTAGTAAACATATATCTATTGAGGTACCACAATTATTACAGGCACTACTCCTTTAAAAAAGAAAAAATTTCTACAGTAACTCATTACATAGTAAACAACAGTATAAAAGGGTGCTGCTGTGTGACAAAGGTTATCTGATAGCTCAATATTGGTGCTCCTATAAAATTCCTTCACCAACTGCAGCCTAAGACCAGCAGACTCACTAGAAGAGGCAAATTCACTATCCCCATACACAATCAGATAAGGGACCCCTGCAAAGCAACACATTAGAGTCCTGCTGCTATTACCTCTGAGTCTAGGCTGCACCTCTGCCGTTCAGTCACACAGGCTCCTCACCCCTCCTGCCGATGATCGTTTCAATCAGAATCTTCCTCAGGGCCTATTTTATAGGAACACCAATATTTGAGCTATCAGATAACTTTTGTCACACAGCAGCACCCTTTTATACTGTTGTTTACTATGTAATGAGTTACTGTAGAAATTTTTTCTTTTTTAAAGGAGTAGTGCCTGTAATAATTGTGGTACCTCAATAGATATATGTTTACTAAATTATTTTTGAATTCTTTAATAAAAATTATTAATTGATATCTGAGACAGTTGTTTCATTCATCCTCTGTTTTATTATGGGGGATTTTGGTTTTATCAGTATATGAGTGAAACTTTTAATTATTGGACTATTGATTATACCGCTTCTCAGTGGGCCTGCGATCCACATGCCACATCTTGTGTTCAGCAATACTGGAGATCAGTCTTATATCTGTAGTTTTTTACATAGCCGGATCCGTTGGGTCTAACACATTTGACTGACAAACCCGGCAATGGAGGCTCTGCCACCTGTCCCATGCTGGACCTTACTTGGTATCATGTGCTACGTTGGATCTCCCCACTGTCCAGCTGGTCGGAACCCTATCTACCATAACATCTAAATAGGTGAAGTGGTACAGACTTCTGACTCTAGTTGGCAAATCGAACTCTTGCTCATGCACAGTGTATTACAGTACTTCTCATCGCTCTCTCTATATATATATAGTGAGGCATGCCGGCGCTATAGCACATGGCCGACATTACTCACATGGGCCCTGAGCCGTACACACAGGGTTAAGTGATAGTTAGCTCTATAGTAACAGCTAAAGGGGTTGATGAGACCAATAAGTGGCCTCTAAAAGAGTTGTGCGGGCTAATGGCTGTCTAACCTGTGGGTGTGACAGATCACAGATAAGCAGACTCCCTCTCAGTCACAGGGGCTGTGAGGTCATGAAAGGTCCTTGACCACAGTAGAGGAAGGAGCCTGGGGAATAAGGGTGGTGTTTTCCCAGTATCCACAATAGCTGAGGAAGACTTAGGGAGCCTGGGTCACCCTGGACTCAGGAAGCTTGCATCTGGTCTGAGCCCGGACCGGACCAGAGTCTGCAAACCTGCAGAGGAGTCACTCCCCAGCTAAACACTGTAGCCAGCGATCCCTTTGATGGACTAAAGGTCAGTGATTGCTGGTATGGACTAACCAGGTGTGTGTCCCGGTCAGTGGGGACAGCCTGACATAGTGTGCCTATAAGAAGAGTTAAGACTGGCATCGACCACAGGCGTAGGTGCTAGCAGAAAAAACATTATACTTACAATTGTGAACCGCCGCGACACTACTATGTTCAGGAATAAAGTGAATAATGAGTAGCACCAACAAGACAAGGATCTGTGAATATGTTTCAATTGTGTGCTGCAGAAACTGCCCTTTGCTATATATATAAAATCGGAGAACTTAGTCTCATTAGTAGCTACTAGGGATTAAGCTTGGCATCCACATCAAGGAGTCTCCATTGCCAAGTCCTATCACTATGCCTAATGAAAATGGTATGAGGTGGATGGATTTATATGTCCTAGGTGTGATTAAAAACGACGTATAGGTGTGAACTAGGATCTAGCAATGGTGTCCTATGTGTGGTTACCAAACTAAAGAAAAATGTAGAATATGGGAAAAAATTATAAAGTGGGCGCTCAGTCAAAATAAGCAATATATAAGAAGAGTTAAGACTGGCATCGACCACAGGCGTAGGTGCTAGCAGAAAAAACATTATACTTACAATTGTGAACCGGCGGTTTTTTCTGCTAGCACCTACGCCTGTGGTCGATGCCAGTCTTAACTCTTCTTATATATTGCTTATTTTGACTGAGCGCCCACTTTATAATTTTTTCCCATATTCTACATTTTTCTTTAGTTTGGTAACCACACATAGGACACCATTGCTAGATCCTAGTTCACACCTATACGTCGTTTTTAATCACACCTAGGACATATAAATCCATCCACCTCATACCATTTTCATTAGGCATAGTGATAGGACTTGGCAATGGAGACTCCTTGATGTGGATGCCAAGCTTAATCCCTAGTAGCTACTAATGAGACTAAGTTCTCCGATTTTATATATATAGCAAAGGGCAGTTTCTGCAGCACACAATTGAAACATATTCACAGATCCTTGTCTTGTTGGTGCTACTCATTATTCACTTTATTCCTGAACATAGTAGTGTCGCGGCGGTTCACAATTGTAAGTATAATGACATAGTGTGCCTGTCCTGAGGATTGGTAAACTGTTGGACTTTGTTATACTTTGAGACATGGTTGTTTGCACTATTTTACGCTGCCAAGTGAGCCCCTGGGCGTACGCTACCCCACAATATGAATACTGTATGTATATATTACTATACTATGTATTTGTTACCTGATTACACATAAGCTAATATGTCCATTGAGTGCTAGACTTGACTACCACAGTCTCACAGGATAGTCTGCAAGGTCACTGCTACAGTTGCCACATCTTTTTGTTGCTTCTGATCTCACTATTTTACAGAGCAAGATCAAGTACTCCAACTTCCTCATCTGAAGATCACTCCACCTGCAGCCAGATGTGACGCCTCGCCAAGCATGCTCCCTCGTAGGCTGCAACACATATGCAATGACAGCTCAGTCAAGGTCTCTGATGCCCACACATGAGGTAATTGATTTATTCCAGTTTCCCCCCCCCCCCCCGGCCTACCTGGATCCAACTCCTCCTTGTGCTGTTTGGTAAGTTGGACCCCCCTCCACATCTTGATTGATGACAGAGCAACCTGGCTCTTGAATGGCAAAACGGCTCTATAGCACTCTTGTTTTGGTGGGGTTTTTAGTTCTCTACCTGACATAGCATGGGCAATTACTCTTGACGCGATCCATGCTATAGCTATGGCCATTAGGGTTTCGGTCCGTACCTTCTCTCTTCCTTGCAGATCTTGGCTCCTGCCATTTACGTCATGGGCTACTCCAAGTACTCTGCACAAGCTCCTTTTCATCAGAATTGGCGGCCCTCTCTATCTCTCATTTATGGTTTCCTCCCTTGAATTTCTTAGGTGTTCCCACTCAAATGGTCTGCACCGTCATTGGTCACCGTCTCAGGGCCCATGTTGACACACCCGACCTCCCTATGAGGCCTCTCCTTTCATTCATAGGCTCAGGCTTTGTGCTTTGTTGTTCTGCCAAGCATGTCAGCGGACTGTCCAGTACCTTGGGACTTAGAGGGCCTTACTACGTACGATGGATGTTCTGTTTCCTATGACTATTTCCTGGCCATTCTTCCTTAGCTCAGCCCTTTGCGCTGAGGATCATGAACAAGGGCCTGTTCCTTTCTCCGGGAGTAGTCAACCCCACTCCTTTTTTCCCGCTTTGTCTCCCAGGAGGGCACCTTTTCCTTCACTTTATACCTCGGCAGCACATACAGTACAGACCAAAAGTTTGGACACACCTTCTCATTCAAAGGTTTTTCTGTATTTTCATGACTATGAAAATTGTAGATTCACACTGAAGGCATCAAAATTATGAATTAACACATATGGAATTATATACTTAACCAAAAAGTGTGAAACAACTAAAAACATGTCTTATATTCTATGTTCTTCAAAGTAGCCACCTTTTGCTTTGATTACTGCTTTGCACACTCTTGGCATTCTCTTGATGAGCTTCAAGAGGTAGTCACCGGAAATGGTTTTCACTTTACAGGTGTGCCCTGTCAGGTTTAATAAGTGGGATTTCTTGCCTTATAAATGGGGTTGGGACCATCAGTTGTGTTGTGCCGAAGTCTGGTGGATACACAGCTGATAGTCTTACTGAATAGACTGTTAGAATTTGTATTATGGCAAGAAAAAAGCAGCTTAGTAAAAAAAAAATGAGTGGCCATCATTACTTTAAGAAATGAAGGCCAGTAAGTCCGAAACTACTTTGGCTACTTTGAAGAACCTAGAATATAAGACATATTTTCAGTTGGTTCACACTTTT
The DNA here is from genome assembly GCA_033576535.1 of Allobates femoralis. Lineage (NCBI taxonomy): Eukaryota > Metazoa > Chordata > Amphibia > Anura > Aromobatidae > Allobates > Allobates femoralis. The sequence continues at coordinate 96,080,059 of JARQOC010000010.1, read as the reverse complement.
TTGTTAAGTATATAATTCCACTTGTGTTAATTCATTGTTTTGATGCCTTCAGTGTGAATCTACAATTTTCATAGTCATGAAAATTACAGAAAAATCTTTGAATGAGAAGGTGTGTCCAAACTTTTGGTCTGTACTGTATATCATACCCGGGACATACAATAATAAGTGCCATGGCCCCGTACATGGTTGGCTCAGAGTCCGTACAGAGCTCGTCGCCTTTGTTCGATTTTTAATTTTTTTCTGGTCATCAACAGACTCCTTCGAAACCTTTCAGAGTCCCTCATCCTTTCTTTTCAGACGAGGCTGTTTGCTCTAGGACTCTCCGCTCCCACACGAGCAAGAGACTACCGATCCTTTACAAGACCCTTCCCAATCTTCTGCCACATCTTCGGACGTTCGGTGCGTCTCTGGGGCAGAGGATGTCACTTCAGAATTCTTGGGCCCAGACAAATCAGCTCATCTGAGGGAGCGCGTTCCCCCTTTTTTTCCCTGCAGAGTTCCACCTGGTTTAACCATTCACAACTATGTCAACTTGGTGGGCTATCCACTCCAGCAAGTGGAAACCAAGGTTTTTCTAAGGCTTTCTTGGCCATTTCTCTCTGACCCCCAAATCGTTCATGACTATTCATTTTTTTTTTCCGTTTTTCCCTCTCGGTCAGAATACATACTTGAAATCTACAGGGCCACACTTTCCCTGGTGACACATCTCCTCCGTTCACGCCTCCTACATATTGGTTTCTCCTTTTCAGTTTTTTCTTCCATTCTGGGAACATACCTTCCTGTCCAACAAGTTTTTGCCCCCTCTAAGGTAGGGCATACTCCTTCCTGTCTCTGTCTGAAGCGAGCCTTCAGCACCTTAATCCTTCATCAGGTCTGTTTTAATCAGAATACATGTGTTAGTTATACCGGCTCATGGTACCGCGGTGGTTTTCCGGCAGTGGACGCGCCTTCGGATTTCTTTCTCTTTCGGGACTTCGTTTCTTTTTCATGGATCTTTTTGCTAGAGCAAGAAGATTTTTCTAGTCACTCTCATTCAATTATTCTGAACGGACAAGTTCCATCTCAGGGAATAAATCCCCTGGGCTCAAGATCCTATAACAGACGGGTTATGTATCCACGATTCCCTACGAGTATAGTTACAGTTCAGTCCCTCTTCTATCCCTTGGAATGCTTGTGGTACTCTCTTGACACCTTTTTTCTCTGGTTGACACTTTTTTTTATCTGGTTGTCTCAGTTTTAGACAATGCTAATGCTTTTGTCTGTGGACACTAGCCTCCTCTCCCGAAGTTCCAGCCTCTGTTCTCCTTCCTCTTATAGTCATGTTTTTTCCTCACCCTCGGTGACTGCTTTAGGATGACCCATGGTATCCTGTGTCCCCCAATAAGGCGATAGAGAAAAGCTGATTTTTGTGTACTCACCGTAAAATCTCTTTCATTGAGCCATCATTGGGGGATACAGCCCCACCATTCTAATGGGTTTATATATTTCCTCTGTTGTACTATTCTGTGTTTATCTCAAATGCTTCTCCTACTGCTTTTGCAGTAAATAGGCTGAGTGTTCCTCCAGACTGGGGGTGCATACTGCTGAGGAGGAGCTAACTCTTTTGTTTCATTAATTGGCTTAGTGTCACCTCCTAGTGGCAGCAAGCATACACCCATGGTATCCTGTATCCCTCAATGATGGCTCAGAGAAAGAGATTTTACGGTGAGTACACAAAAATCTGCTTTTTAGAGTTTTTTTCAATTTTTTTGCTAAAAAATTCCAAATTAGTTTTTTTTCCAAATTTCTGTATTTTTCAAATTCAATGTATTGACTTAGGTCTAAGTATGAAAGTATATTAAGTCTTAATTAGGGCCCTTTCACATCAGCGGTATTTTCAAATCGCGCCAGATGCGGTGAAAAAAAACGCATCTGCCGCGATTACCGCATAACCGCGACACTTGCGGCACACTTGCGGCAAGCCCCATGCAATGTCTATGGGGCTTGCGGTAAGGGTGCGGCAGGTGCGGCAAGTGCGGTTTCGGCACTTGCGGCAGGTGCGGCCGCGAAAAAAAAGCGGTGTCGCGGTTATGCGGTAATCGCGGCAGATGTGTTTTTTTCACCGCATCTGCCGCGATTTGAAAGTACCGCTGATGTGAAAGGGCCCTAACTCATACATTCTAATTTTATCATTATATCTAAAGTCAAAATGATAGATTGAGACTCAAGAATAATACTACATACCGTATATACTCGAGTATAAGCCGACCCAAGTATAAGCCAAGGTCCCTAATCTTACACCCCAAAAACTGGGAAAACTTATTAACTCGAGAATAAGCCTAGGGAGGGAAATGCAGCAGCCCCCCATACTGATAAATATCCCCCCATCATGGTATATAGCCTGCCCATTACTATATATAGCCCCACATCCTGGTATATAGCCCCTTATCACTGTATATAACCCACTCATCACTGTAAATAGCCCCTTATCACTGTATACAGCCCTTCATCATGATATCTAGCCCCTCATCACTGTATATAGCCCTCCATCCTGGTATATAGCCCCTCATCACTGTATATAGCCCCCTCATCACTGTATAAAGCCCCCATCACTGCATATAGCCACTATCACTGTATACAGCCCCCATCACTGTATATAGCCCTCATCACTGTATATAGCCCCTCCATGATGGTAAATGGCCTCCCATTCACTGTATATAACCCATCTCATCCTGGTATATAGCCCCCATCATTGTATATAGCCCCCATGCTGGTAAATGACCCTCCTTTACTGTATATAGCCCTTCCATCAGTATATAGCTCCCATGCTGCCGCATACAATAATTTAATAAACAATTTAACATACCTTTCTGTCACTTCCCTGTAGGCACCGTGGCATCTTCCGATCAGCTGGGTTGTGCCGGCATCTAATCATGTGACCGGAGCAGCGATGACATCACTGCTGCACCGGTCACATAATTAGATGCCAGCACAAGCAGGAAGACCGAATAATGTCACAGTGCCTGCAGGGAAGCACCGGAAAAATAAGTTAGATCGTTTCTTAATTTATTGTGTGCAGCAGCATGGGACGATATACTGTGATGGGGGGTGAATAGTCTTAGTGTAATGCAACATGCGCCACTTCCTCTGCCCACCTCTCAGGGCTAGCTTCAACAATGAAAAGTGATGGACCAGGGCATGCAGTGAATATAACATTACACTGATGAGTGGGCCCACAAGACCACCAGCTGCCTCTGCAGCCTGATCCAGCCTCCTCCAGCTCCCGGTCACTGCCTTCCCTACAGCAAATAGGACTGACTTGAGTATAAGCTGAGGGGGGCACTTTTCAGCACAAAAAGTGTGCTGAAAAACTTGGCTTATGCTAGAGTATATATGGTAATGGGAAACAAGTAAATATGTAATCAATTTGATGAAAGGGGCTATATACAGTGATGAGGAGCTATATACCAGGATGAGGGGGGCTATATTTAGTGATGAGGGGCTATATACCAGGATGAGTGGGCTATATACAGTGATGGGGGCTATATATCGTGCTGAAGGGCTATATACAGTAATGAGGGGGTTATATACAGTGATGAGGGTAATGCACAATGTCTCTCTATTGATTTGAATGGTGGTTGGATAGACAGTATTTAGCTGTGGCCACTAGAGATGAGCAAGTAGTAAGATATTCGAGTTCGTATAGCTCTAGCCAGGGGCATAACTACAATAGGTGCAGTGGTTGCAATCGCACCTGGGCCCTGGAGCTTACGGGCCCCAAAAGACCCTTTGGCCTATAGAAAAAGACTGATGCTATTAAAGATTTGCAATAACTGGGGGCCCCGGTGACGCTTTTGCCTCAGGGCCCATGAGCTTCACATTATGCCACTGGCTCTATCTGAATACTTTGAACTTTTTCAGTATTCGGATCTGAGGGAGTTTCCCATTGACTTGCATTGGATTTTTTACTCATTACTCGTTCAAAGTATTCAGTTAGAGTTATCCAAACCCAAGTATCTTACTGCTCGCTCATCACTAGAGGCCCCTTATAGAGTTGACAGGGCGGTGCTATGCAGACCCACAACCATGTGGTGCCACCAGGAACAGCTGATCGATGGGGTTCTGGATGTCACATTCCCAATGATCAGACATTGATAAGTCATCAACGTGAAAGTCATGGACAACTACTTTAATGGGTAACAGACCAACTTTCTAAACTAAATTTAAAACCAGATGAATTTTCAGATATTTGATAACAAGAACTGATTAGTAAAATACTAAAGAGCACAATGGCAAAATCTGTATTCAGTCCTTATAACGAGCGCCTGAAAGATGTACTAATCTTGTCCGGTTTCTACAATTTATGTAAGAAAAACAGAGAAGCATCGGTAGGAATGTTATATTTTTTTAAACAAATGTAAAAAGCTTACAAATGTCATTTGGATTTGTAAGAAGTGAGAACCACAGGAAGTCAGTAAGTACAGCGTGACCCACATCAGTATTCAACAAGGATGACGGCTCAAAGAAAGTTTCAGTTAAAAAATATGAAAGATAATGTCTTATGGTCAGAATAATGCAATCATAATGAGTAATGGCTGGTTTTAGTCATATACTTACACGTTATGTTGTGGCTTTTATTTTTAACATTTGCAAGTAACTTCAAAAAACTTCTATAAAAATTCACTGGTTTTGAATTCGAAATGATCTACAAAGAACATCATGTTTTATTATTATGTAAAAAAAATGGTCTTCTTTTTGTGCTTTTTCTCCTTTCCGTTCTTTATCTTGACAAATTGACAAATATTTTTGGATCATTTAAAGCTGCTCTTTCTACTATAAAAAAAACGATGCTGTCGCTTTTGGTTTATTAAAAATGTGATTTCAAAAGGAATCTCCAAGAATGTGATAAAATGGCCACCATTACATAATTCAACCATCAGCCCATAAAGTCACTTCAGGATGGGCTGTGAAAAAACACAGCTCCCGAGACCTGTGTCTCAACTGTCAGGGGAGCTGTAATATAAGCACAAGCTCTAGTCTGTTTGGGTAAAATGTGTGACAGGAGAAGAAATACTTGTACCTCTCCTCCTCTCGGCTCAATGAGAAGAAATAATATTTTGTCTAGCATCAGTTCTACCAGATCAGTCAGCCGAGGAGAATATATATGTCTTCATTTGTCACACACTTCTATCCAGGCATCTGCGGTGTGCACTTACGTCACAGCTCCTCTATCGGTTGAGTCACAGTTCTTGGGAGTTACGGTACTTTTGACTGCACCTTTTTCTGACATATGACAAGAATTGGCTTTCATTTGAAGTCTGAAATATGTGATGGCCATTTTATTACATTCTTTTAGGACCCCTTTAATGGCTAGAGACTAGTGTAGGTCCCTCAATTATATGGGCATAGATAGCACTGTGTCCTTGTGTTTCCCTGAAAATAAAGTAGTTACAGTAAGGGTATGTGCACACTGGGCGGGTTTTCGGCGGTTTACCTGTGTAAACCGCCGTTTTGCATACATTAGTTTTATTTAAATTTATGTTAATCCAAACCGACGTTTGGATTAACATTGAAACTAATGTAACCCGCCCAAGCCTGTGCACATACCGGCGGTTACCCAGCGTCATCCGTTGCTAACCCGCAGGTTTCCCAGCGGGTTAGCAAAGAATGACCATGTTCTAAAAACCGGCCGGTTCTGCAGCGGCTGCAAGCAGAATCATGTGCTGCTTCCAGCCGCTGCGAGATCGCCGCCGAGAACCCGCTGGGCAGCCGCCGGATACCGCCCGCACATACCCGCCAGGAAGCCGGTGGACGGCGCCGGAGCTTCCTGGCGGGTCCCGCCCAGCCGCCGCCGACAAACACGCCGGGTAATGTGAACTTACCCTTAGCACTACCTGTTGTGCTTTACATGTAAATAATTGTAGCACCCGCCACAGTGCTGGTATGTTCACAGCAGGGAAACCGGCTTACCCACTTCTGTTGCCCCACAGTGTCTGCCTTGGTTCCGTCTCTGTCCTCAGGCTCCTGGGGCCTGCACACTTTTGTTAAAGGGTCAGCATGACCTTTCCATAAGTCAGGGGTAGGGAACTCCAGGGCTCAATGTGGCGCCCCGCAACGAGTGCGTCACAAGAGGCTATTGCAGCCATAAATGCAGCCGCAATATTCTCTGACACAGCAGTGATCTAGTTAACTTTGAGATCCAACCCTGCATGCATCACCTAGAACAGAGGACCAATCCAAGGTCCTGGTGGGCGGAGTGCTAGGGAAGTGTGTAGGAGAACAGACACAATAGTCTAGAACTCGGTCAAGAAGGGTCTAGAACTTGAACTTGGAGTAGGAGCGGGGGCTCCGCACCCCGTGCAGCCCCCGGGCCGTCACCAGTCGGGTGTCAGCACCTGAGGCCTTATCAACCGGGAATGGGCATCATCACACGGGTTCCTAAAAACTCCCGTGCCCCAAACCACAGCCGGTTCACTGGTACCGAAGCTGGCAGCAGTTCACCTCTGCTACGCGAACCAGAAGCGTGGAGGAGCAGCTTCACAGGAGCACCCCACCACCAGCCAACTTCCAGTCGTCTAACCAGCGGTGTACCCACTGAGGGATCCAAGGCTCCCCAGAACATCCATAACGTACAGCTTGGATAGGGCATTGAAGCAGCCTCCCCGTACCCGATCTGGTATTCCTGGGCAACAATGGCAACTCACTTAGCTAGAATGGAGGAACACTACGGATCTCTGAGGGACACTATCACTGCTGAGTCCACCCGGTCTACTACCCGTAAGCTGTATACCATGTACTGCCTGCTGGTTACAGTAAAGACCCGTTGCAGAGACTTTCTGTGTCCGTGTTTCCTTATGAACTGTCCGTCTCCACTACAAGGTAACCGCAGCTGCCGCACAACATCTTAAGCAGTTCCAGCCTCCGGGGATCACCGCTCAGCCTGTGGGGAGCGTTCCATCTTGCTGCTGTCCATCCCCCGGAGGTTCCGCAGCGTCGGTAGTCCTTACCGAAACTACTCATAGGTGGCGTCACGAATAAATTAAACCCCTTTAATCTGTTCCCACAAGACGTCTTCAAGTTTTGATCTGCACTACACCGGGCCCCACTACCGGCAGGCGCGGCCCACCCGTGACAAGGAGGAAGGAAGCATCGCCTGTCTAAACCGGAGTCCCGGCCACGGTGAATCATCAAGAGCTGTCAACAGGTCATGTTTTCAGCATTTCTTTAGTATTGCACAGGCGTTGGAACCATTACCAGTGCATGTGATTATATTATCACCTGTACAATAATACTTAGGAGATCCTGAAAACCTGACCTGTTTGTGGCTCTTGAGGACTGGTGTTCCCTACTTATGCCAAAAGTGCTTCTCAGCCTACAGAGCTTATAGCACCTTCCACCTATGTGAGGTGTTTAATCAACATTGTCTATTATCTAGAGGCGTGCTACTAGTTATAAGGTTCCTGTTTGCTGTTTTCGATGTTCCGTGATTGTATCTAACCCATGTGTGTGTCCTAGTGCTGCTGTACCTACAAGCACCTACCTGAACCAGCCGAGCTTCTTTACGTACTGCACCCACCATGCCTGCTGCGCCAGTCATCCAGTATTTAACCGACTATACCAGAGACTGTTCCTGCCTGCACCTGTGCCTTGGCCTGCATCCCTGACCCCAGGAGCCAGCTGTTGAGGTACTGAAATCCCTTGAAGTAGTACCTGGCTGTTACCTTCCAGCACAAGCCTAACCTCATCATCAGAGGCTCTAGTGAAGACCAGGTAGTCAATTAGTTATACCCCTTTAGACTGAAATTGGTACCTTGGCCCACGGGGTCCAGTTCCTATTGCTTGAACTCATGAGCATTACAATAATATAGGAATGCAAGGTATTGACTCCTGGATTCATCCTATAAATGAGGTAGATACAGACAGCAAAACTTATCGGTCTTTGTAATTGATTCAGCAATAGACAACAGTACCTTCCTGTCTTTTCCTATAAATATTGCAGGTAAATATAGTACTATCTTCCTGAGTAGTCCAGTACATTTTGTAGGTACAGATAGTGCTGCTTCCCTGCCTTTTCCTATAAATATTATAGGTAAAGATAGTGCTGCTTCCCTGTATTTTCCTATAAATATTATAGCTACAGATAGTGCTGCTTCCCTGTATTTTCCTATAAATATTATAGCTACAGATAGTACTGCTTCCCTGTATTTTCCTATAAATATTATAGCTACAGATAGTACTGCCTCCCTGTCTTTTCCTGTGATTTTTTTGTATTTACAGATAGTACTGCCTCCCTGTCTTTTCCTGTGATTTTTTTGTATTTACAGATAGTGCTGCTTCCCTGTCTTTTCCTGTGATTTTATTGTATGTACAGATAGTGCTGCCTCCCTGTCTTTTCCTGTGATTTTATTGTATGTACAGATAGTGCTGCTTCCCTGTCTTTTCCTGTGATTTTATTGTATGTACAGATAGTGCTGCCTCCCTGTCTTTTCCTGTGATTTTTTTGTATGTACAGATAGTACTGACTTTCATTGAAAATTATGAAGGCACATATATCCTCCTGGAAATGATGCAGATAAAGAATATAATTCTCCTCTTCTCCCTCCACTAGTAGTATGGCCTCCGTATCTCCTCTTTGTAAATTATTTAGGCAGAGATGTCACTTCCTTCTTTTGTCTAACTGTTAACAAAGGTATGGATATCACTGCCTCCTTGTTTTCTTCTGTAAACAATAAAAGCAGAGATAACTCTGTTTTTATGCCTCTTCCTGAAAATAATGTAGGCACAGATTAGTACTGGCTTCCTATTTACTCCTGTAGATAATGTAAGCACAGATAGTACTGACTTCCTATTTCCTCCTGTAGACAGGGCCGGTTTTAGGCAAAGTGGGGCCCTAGGCAAAAGGTTAAAGTGGGCCCTAAATGCTCAGGCCACTTTCACATCTAACGCTTTGCTGCATTTTGCTCAATTTGCATTTCCATGCGTTTTTACCGCAAAAACGCATCAAAACGCATGCGTTTTTGTTCCCATTGATTTTAATGGAAACACATGCAAAAACGCATGTAAAGACGCATGTGCATTTTCAAAAACAGAAAACGCATGCGTTTTTGCCAACGCTGCCCAAAACATCGGGGAAGACGTTTTGTGCTGCGTTCGCAAAAATGCATGCGTTTTGCGTTTTTGAAAACGCACATGCGTTTTGCATGCGTTTTTACATGCGTTCCCATTGAAATCAAAGGGGGAAAAAACGCTAGCGTTTTTAATGCGTTTTTAGCGGTAAAAACGGCTAGAAAGGCAAATTTAGCAAAACGCACACCAACCTTAGATGTGGAACAGGCCGTAGTTATATGGTAAGAGTGACTTCATAAGTTGATTATCTAGGTCAGAATAAGAACATACTGAACATCATTTTTATTTCAATCATAAAAAAAACAAAACAGAAATTTGTAAAAAAAAAAAAATATTTTTTTTTTATTTTCCGAGACCCATGATGTTTTAATTTTTGAAGATACAGGGCTATGTGAGGGCTTACTTTATGTGCCCTGAGCTGACATTTTTACTGATACCATTTTGAGTCAGATACAACATTTTTGATCGCCTTTTATTGCATTTTATTGTAACAACGTGGTGGCCTAAAAAACATAATTCCGGCGTTTTTATTTTTTTCCCATTACGCCATTTACCAATTGGATTAATTTACTTCATATATTGATAGCTTAGATTCTTACGAACGCAGCGATACCAAATATGAGTATTTTTACATTTTTTTCACTGTTTTATTGCTATTTTCAGTGCAGCTCCTTTGGGGGCCCCTAAGAGAGTGGGGGCCCTAGGCAACTGCCCAGTCTGCCCCCCCTAAAGCCGGCCCTGCCTGTAGATAATGTAAGCACAGATAGTACTGACTTCCTATTTCCTCCTGCAGATAATGTAAGCACATACAGTACTGTCTTCTTTTTTCCTCCAGTAGATAACTTAAAGGGAACCTGTCACCCAAAATCACCCTTGTTAGCTGTAAATACATGTCCCTGAAGCATAACACCACAGTCCTACACATCCCTTTGTGGTGTTTTAGTTCAATATGAAAGTGCACTTTAGTCGTTTCAAAACTTACAAAATCCGTGGCAGTGGGGCGTTCCAAAGCCTTCTTGTCTATGAGGCGGTTCCCCTGTGCCGCTGTATTACGCCCTAATGGGCGTTGTTTCAAACTTTGTAGCGCGGGCACGATTCATAATATCGCGGCCGCGACGTCACGGTCATGTGATGCCGTGACGGGTCATTTCCGGGCGGACGGGGCGCTGTTGTCTGACGCGCACCGGCCGACTTCATAAAGCGATCTGCGCATGCGCTGAAGTTGGCCAGTGCGCGTTCACAGACAGAGGCAGGTGGGCAGGCTACGTTGAATCCCCCTCCCTCCCCTGTGTCATCCTCCTTCCCTGTCTCTCGCTCTCTGTCTGTGACCCCCTCCATAACTGTGCCCCCACTGCTTCACTCCAAGTAATAAAAAAACAAAAAAAAAATGTCAATATACACTAGATATATATAGATGTGGATATAATATATATATATATATATATATATATATATATATATATATATATATATATATAAATATATATACACACATATATATGCATGCACACACATCTAATACTGTAACACATATATGTGTGTGTGTAATTTTTTTTTGTTTTTCACAAACATATACATTATATATATATAATGTATATGTGTGTGAACAAAAATACATATTTACACACACACACATATATGTATTACAGTAGTATATGTGTGTGCATGCATATATATGTATATATAAATATAATATATATATATATATATATATATATATATATATATTATATCCACATCTATATATATCTAGTGTATATTGACATTTTTTTTTTGTTTTTTTTATTACTTGGAGTGAAGCAGTGGGGGCACAGTTATGGAGGGGGTCACAGACAGAGAGCGAGAGACAGGGAAGGAGGATGACACAGGGGAGGGAGGGGGATTCAACGTAGCCTGCCCACCTGCCTCTGTCTGTGAACGCGCACTGGCCAACTTCAGCGCATGCGCAGATCGCTTTATGAAGTCGGCCGGTGCGCGTCAGACAACAGCGCCCCGTCCGCCCGGAAATGACGCGTCACGGCATCACATGACCGTGACGTCGCGGCCGCGATATTATGAATCGTGCCCGCGCTACAAAGTTTGAAACAACGCCCATTAGGGCGTAATACAGCGGCACAGGGGAACCGCCTCATAGACAAGAAGGCTTTGGAACGCCCCACTGCCACGGATTTTGTAAGTTTTGAAACGACTAAAGTGCACTTTCATATTGAACTAAAACACCACAAAGGGATGTGTAGGACTGTGGTGTTATGCTTCAGGGACATGTATTTACAGCTAACAAGGGTGATTTTGGGTGACAGGTTCCCTTTAAGCACGGATAGTACTGCCTTCCTATTTCTTCCTCTTTCTAAATGATGTAAGCAAATATATCACTGCCTTCCTATCTTCTCCTGTTAGTGCTACCTTTTTATTACCTTCTGTAACGCAGGAACAGAAATTGCTTACTAGATAGGTCCCCTTTTGCACGATCTTGTGTTAGGCCCTGGTTGACCCTGGGCTTACCATCACAAATGCATAGGGCAGCAAGACGCTAAGATTACTACTACAACAAGCCAGGAAAGAGACAAACAGGTAAGAATAACACAAACAAAGGAACTCCTCAGCTACGTAACTTCACAGTTTCTACTGGAAAGAACACAGCTTCAACTGGAAAAACTTCACCAAAGATGTCAGCATGGATCCCTAACTGGCCTAGCAGAGCACTAGGGGTGAGTTTATACAGAAGAAGTGAGTGGTTATAAGGTGAAACAGCTGATATTAAAGCTACAGGAATTCAAAGCAGGAACTCTTATCCTCTTCAGCATTGAAAGAAAGTAATTCTGCTCTATTTACGATAATCGCAGATTGGGCTCTAAAGAGGAACTGCAATCAGGAAAACATTGCAACCTTCCGATCCCAGATACCCCAGAGGTGTAATCAAAGCATGACACACTCGTGACATTAGCACTGCAATATCGCAGCGTTAGGGTCCTTGGTTCAAATCCCACCAAGAACTCCATTTGCAAGGAGTTTGTATGTACTCCCTGTTAGAGATATTCGGGTTCAGGTGGTTCTGCCAAGCTTTTTGGCACACTGTTCGTGACCCTGAACTTGACTCGAACCTCTTTGGAAAGTCACTGATTGGCAGTTCAGCTCTCCGCCCACATATAGCCAGCCATAAGTAAAACACTTTTGGGGGTAGAGTGTGTTTTTTTTTGTTATTAGTTTGCACATACTGTACACTACTCTCAAAATCTATACTTTTAATCCCAGCGTGAGCCGATCAAACACTGCCTGTGGCTTGCACTGAGCAGAACACCAACTATACCCAACCACAGTGATGCTTGCTAAAAACATCTGAACTCCGAACAGGTTTTCTCAACCCGGGAAGTTCGTCAATGCAAACCATACCGAATCTTGAAAGATTCGCTCATCTCTACTCCTTGTGTCCACGTGGGGTCCTCTAGGGTCAATGGTTTCCTCCAAAGACATAGTGATAGGCAATATAGATGGTGATCCCCCATGGGGACAGTGATGATAATGTCTGTACATCGCCGTAGAATTAATAGCCTTATATAAGTGAGTAAAATAAATAGCAAATACTTTAAGACTTCAATACTAAAGTTCCAGCCATCCCCTTTAAAGAATGTTGTCTCTGCCTATTTCTCTGTTCATACTAGGCTAAGCACAGAAGAAGAAATTCTGAGAAACCAGGCAAAGAAAGCATTACTGTTGAGCTCCGAAATTGCATGATTTACATTTCTGAATATAACCAAATATTGCCGATTATGGGAAGAATATATATCAACGTGTAACAAGATATATGGAGGGTTAGCATTCTACGAGTCATCCATTATGTAGGGGCTTCTATGGCATTAGTAAAGGTCGGAGACGTGCCTTTAACACCCGTCTTGTTTAAGCTGGAGGAGCACAATGATGAAAGGCAGCTATTTCACACTTTGTGATATTTAACTACAAGCAAACAATAAAAGTGTAGAAAGAAAAAGAGACGGCCTTAAAAGATCAATACTTCATTCTCTATTGTACTGTTCCAGTCAGGGATGCTTTAAGTCTACCACTAAAACATTCCTTGACACTGACTTGCATCACTTGAGAGGCAGAAAATAACACCACTGGAGCTGACTGCAAAATTGTTCCCGATGATACATGCCATTACCGATGATACATTGCGCATTATACGCTAGATTGATAGATACTATTGTATCCGTGTAGATTCCTGCAATAAACTGAGTATAGAAGCTAACAGCAGTCATATGGTGAAAGGTTTACATACCCTTCTCTGGCATTATATATAGTAACCCCGTCTTTTAGCCTTTTTATGCGCCTTCTATATGGATTGACTTGAGTGTTACAAAGTGATCTTTCGCAAGACGTTATCCGACTTCAGGGCTCACGCTGGAGCTCGCCATTCTCCATGGAATTTTATGATGCTTTTAACCTTTGTCTTGATATCTAAGCAATGCACTCCCTGGAAGCTTTGTGCTGTCTCTTATCTTTCCAATTCATAAAAAATGTGTCACCGTGTCTCAGAATACTATTAAACCACGTCTTCGTTCTGGCTTTTTAGTCGTTTGCAGTGCTGTTGATGAGCACTTGGTGGTCTGCGCTAGCACACAAAGGAGAGACTTATCTTTTATCAGAAATCATTTGGTTTCCAACACATAAAACGCCCCGTTGAGCTTTTGTTTCACTCGTTTGCACAATGCGGGTCTGAGGGCTATAGAATTCCATTAAAGAAAAACCAACACTATTCATTTTTAAGAAAAATGACGAGAAATTCTTGTGTCTACTTCTTCAAGATAAGAGACAGTAGAGGCAGAAAGAAGCCTTCTGCCAGGAAAAGAAGAACCACAAAAAGAATATATTCAATAGATTAAAAATATATTATTGAGATTGACCACTTTAAGGAAATTGGCATCCAGCATTGGAAAATACTTAAAATATCAAGAAGGCATTTTTCCTTGCCTTATCCAGTACCGGTCTCTCTGTACTACTTCACTCTCAGTGTTTTGGCTGAAACTAAAATAACAAATGGGGCAGGTGCTCACCCTCCCTTGGTCCCAGTTGACTTCTTGCAACTGCTCTAGTCACAGTGTTTTGGTTTAAACCATATAATCCTCCTTGGGTCTCATCTGACTCCCTGCCACTATTTGGGTTTCAGAGGTTTGCGGAGACTGTAACAACCAGCACAGACCTACTCAACCTCCCTGGGACCCATTTGACTCCTAGCCACTGAGCCAGTCTCAGAGTTTTGGCTTAAACCGAAATAACAAGCATAGCAGATACTCATCCTCATTGGGTCCCGTCTGACTCCTTGCCACTGTTCTGGTCTCAGAGGTTTGGCTGAAACTGTAATAACAAACAGAGAAGGTACTCGTTCTACTTGGGTCCCGTTTGACTCACAGCAACTCTTCTGGTCTTGGAAGTTTGGCTGAAACAGTAACAATCAGCAAAGTAGGTACTCAAACTCCCTGGGTCTCATTCAATTTCTCGACAATTTTCCCATCTCACAGTTTTGGCTGACATCGTACTAACAGAGTAGGTACTCATCCTTCTCGGGTCCTGTCTGACTCCTTGCCATTCTTCTGGCCTCAGAGGTTTGGCTGAAATCGGAATAACAAACAAAGCAGATGCTCACCTTCCCTTAATCCTAACTGATGCCTTGCCACGGTCAGAGAGTTTTGGCTACAACTTTAATAACAAACAGAGTAGGTACTCATTATTCTTGTCTTATTCTCTGCCACTGTTCCAATCTCATAGTTTTGGCTGAAACTGTAATAACCAGCAGAGTAGGTACTCAAACTCCCTGGATCCCATTTGACTCCCTGCCAATGTTCCCTCTTACAGTTTGTCTTACACCATAATAACAAACAGAGTAAGTATTCATCCTTCTTGGATCTTGTCTGACCCTCTGCCACTGTTCCAGTCTCAGAGTTTTGGCTGAAACTGTAATAACCAGCAGAGTAGGTCCAATCTGACTCCCTGCCAATATTCCTGTCTTACAGTTTTGGCTTACACCGAAATAACAAATAGAACAGGTACTCATCCTCCCTTTGTCCCAGCCGCCTCCTTGCCACTGTTCCGATCTCAGAGTGTTGGCTGAAACCGTAACAACAAACAGAGCGGGTACTCACCCCCCATTGGGTTCCGTATGACTCCCTGCTACTGCTCCAGTCTCAGTGTTTTGGTTGCAGGACTGATGACACATCAACTCACCACTCATTACTGTAGAGCTAATCACTGATATTGGTGGCTGTGCCTAGGTAGACAAAATGAGCAACAGAGCTCAGTGACTAGCTACAATGGTGATATTCTTGGTTGACTTGATGTCACTGTTGCAACCAAAACACTGAAGGCGCTGTCTCATATAACAATATAGTTAGAGAGATCGTTGTAACTGTGACGTTACAACGATCTCTCCAGCGATGTCGTTATGTTTGACACTTTGCAGCCATCAGGCCCCTGCTGTGAGGTCGCCGATCGCTGCAAAGTCATTTTTTGATCATTGGCTTCCCGCTGGTCAGCACGCATCGCTGCATGTGACAGCGAGAAACCAGCAATCAGTGACCTCACTGGCTGGTTACCATGGTAAACACCGGGTATCTAGGCAGCACGCACTGCCTAGATACCCGGTGTTTACCATGGTTACCAGCGTCCTCCCTGCTTAGCGCTGCCTGTATACCCAGTGTTTATCATAGCTACCAGCGTTCTCCCTGCTTACAGGCAGCGCTAAGCAGGGAGAACGCTGGTAACTATGATAAACATTGGGTATCCAGGCAGCGCATGCTGCCTGGATTCCCACTGTTTATCATAGTTACCAGCGCTAAGGGGAGGGAGGGAGGACGCTGACATCGCCTTCAGCGATGTGGGAGGTGGCTCCCATCACCCTGATCGCTGGGGAGATCTACCTGTTTAACAGCTCCACAGCGATCCCGGCAGGTCGTTATCGCTGTCGGGATCGCTGGAGCGGTCGTTATGTGTGACTGAGCCTTTAGACTGGAGAAGCAGCAGGGAGTCAGATGGGATCCAGGGGGGGCATATTCTCTCTTTTCTTTTTTAGATATTATACAGCATCTGGGATCCACTTTTTTAAACCCCTTTTATAAAACCAAACAAATTTTAAAAATGGCGTCCCATCAACTGTTATTTTGCTGGATTTTTTTAAGGACTCAAAAAGGTTTAAAAAGTAACAAAACACTAAAACACCTTTACTAGTCCCACACATCACCTATCCTGGTTTTACATTTCCCCTCTGGGCCTTCAGACAGTGTCTGTGCAAATAGAGTCCGTGGAGCCTCGTTTAGGAGCCTCAAACACGGAACTAGCCAAATATCACTCCAGGGAAAGACCCAGGATTTCACTGTCTTTGAGCACTTTTGCCGGCTGCCTGCAGTATTTTCCTCGACTGGTCTCCCTGAGATCAGTGATTGCTTTGTGATGTTGGTCTACCAGGCATTGCTCCCACCTAGCCAGAATCCTATTCCACACTGATGAGGGGCAATACCCTGAAACAGCTGTCTGTGGATGGATACCTGGCTTTGGTAATTCCCTTGTCATATCTTTAAACTCGTAAAGAGCTGGATATTGACTGAAAGGGCAACTTAGGCTGGCTTCACATTTGCGTTTGTGTCTGCATGCTGATGGCATGCAGACACAAATGCAGTGCACAGCAGGGCCAGTTTGATGTGTCCGCAGCGGAGAATGTCCGCCTGCGGACACATCACTGTGCAGCCCAGCAGCCAATCAGTGGTGTCCGGGGGCGGAGATCAGCGCTGGAGATCTCCGCCTCCCAGCCGCCGGTAAGCTCCGGGACGTGTCAGTGGGGAGAAACAGCTGATTTGACAGTTGTTTGAATCTCCCCCGCCGACAACGAGAGGAGATGTCGGCGCGGGAAGATTGAAACAGCTGTCACATCAGCTGTTTCTCCCCGCCGACATCGCTAGCAGATTACCGGCGGCGGGGAAGAAGAGATCAGCAGAGGCTGAGCTGATCTCCCAGTGGCCGTTGGTGATCTCCTGTGACATCACCGGCGACCACCGGGAGAGATTTCAATGGGTCTCAGCGTTCTCCTGCGCTGTCAAGCGCTGAACACTGCGGACCCATTGAAGACAATGCATGTTTTGTGCGCTTGGGGACGCTTGCTGATTTTCCAAGGTCCCTGAGTGCACAAAAAATGTAACATGCTGCGTCCGGGTGCGGACGCTGGACACCGGAAGGAGCAGATATCGTCCGCATCCGCACCTGAACGCAGCAAACGCAAGCACTATGCGTTCCTATGTTAAACATAGGAACGCAGTGCGCATGCGTTTGACTGCGTATGGGAACGCAGCATAAGCTGCGTTCACATACGCAAATGTGAAGGCACCCTATGGTGGTTTCCGCAAGGAGCCATCCCAGGGCTAGATCCTTCCCTGGAGGGATATATGACTAGTTCCGTGTTTGAGACTCCTAAACGAGGCTCTATGGATTATATTTGCATATATCTAATTCCCAGGGGACAATGCACCTAGGAATTCACTGTGTTTGAGGGCTTTTGCCGGCTGCCCGCAGTGTTTTCCTCAACTGGTCTCCCTGAGATCAGTGAGTGCTTTGTGATGTTGTTCAGACAGGGTCTAGACCTCACACGGTGATGTGAGATGTGATGAATATCATTATTATCAATCATAATGGTCCTACTTTGCCCACCATGTGACCGCATGAGGCGAAAGTCAGCACTGGAAGTTTTGAAGACTAAAGAGAGCAGGCAGAAGACCGGGCCAGGAGCTGCACTAGCTGAAACGGTGAGTGACGGACATGAAAAAGATACGTGTGATCTTTTATTATTTTTTAACCTTAACCTTACCCTATATTTATTATGCTTTGGGGTCTGGAGTGTTTTGTAGAAGCAGATTAATTTTGGACTAAATATTAGTCTGATTAAATAGAATCTGAGGGACTCATAAAATTCATCTGGATGAGATCAATTTTGGGTGATTTTCATCTCTAATTATTATTAAAATTTTTTATTAATCAGTAGTAGTAAAGTCATTATCATCAAGACATCATTATAAACAGTTCATGATATTTTTCTGCTCATATGCTTGAAAACAGATATCTTCAGATTTTCTGTTATGCTTTTTTTCCTTTTTATGAGTGAAATTTAATTAAATTAAATTGCAGTTGACTTCAATACAGTACTATGCTATGTATTGATTAAAAGTAACCCCTTTACACAACAGACATTATTAAATGTCACAAGCTGATGGCAGTTTGACTTGTTAAATCCGCATAGTAGGATGTTGGAGGTTATTGTAATTGAAAATAAAATCTAATATTTTTTAACGGTATTGTATAGGAAAACCAATTTTTTAGCCTTTTTATATGCCGAGTATGTGGCATTTGGAAATGAGAAGGGGATATATCATCATAAAAATCTCTCAGTAGTACAGCCTCTGGTTATAAAATAGACATTTTTCACTTTTTCTTTTCAAATTTAAAGTGTCTTTCTAATTTTCTTATAAATACATGGAATTTTTCATATCCATAATGGAAGTCACAAAGCTCTGTGTGTCCAAAGTGAAAGATATATCTGTAGGACACCATTGTGCTATGACAGAGTCAGTGGTGTTGCGGCATGTTGACTGAGTAGCCACCTAACTGCTGCAGGCAATCACAGACTTGTTGCTATTGGAACGGTGACACCTCCTCTTTCTTTGTCAACCTGCACTGGATATTGCACTGGATATTGGTGCCATTGGTGAGTATCTATAATTTGATATTCTTTTTTAGAGGTAGAGACGGTGGGATCCGTGGATGTTTGGCTTCCCTGGGTTAAGCGAGACTTTACAAAAAATGTTTGGCTCAAGACTTGGAATTGACCCCAGAACCCAAACACCATACAAGCCAATTGGAACCCGTTTCCTGTGCTTACAAATGCCTGTAAAATAGTTGTAGTAAGGGCTAGGTATCTGTAAAAAGAGGCAAAATTGGGGCAAAGACCATGGAAAAAAAATGGATAGAGGATAAATATATAAAAAAAAATGATGTGGGTTCATAACTATTTTTGATTATCAGTGAAAGTAAAACAGACAGCTGCAGGCTTCAACCCTCAGCTGTCTGCTTTATCTTGACTAGTCATCAAAAATAGAGAGGATCCTATGCTGATTTTAAAAATTGAAATAAATAATAGAAAATAATAGCGTGGGCTTTACCCTAATTTTGACAACCAGCAAAGGTAAAGCAGACAGCTGAGGGCTGATATTATCAGGTGGGAAGGGCCATGGTTATTTGGACCTTCACAGTCTGTATATACCAGCCTAAAGCTACCTCATAAGTAGTGCATTATGGCACTTCACCCTGGCTTTTCAAAATTGCACTGGTGCAGTCGCACTCGGGGTAGATAGCAGTCTCAAATTTTTTCAACAAACTTTATTAATATACGAACAATACCTGAGCTTCAAACTTAGACACTGACTTTTTTTTGGTCTTTGTTTAAGCCCCAGTTCAGTATGAACCTTGAACATTAAATTTTGTATTCAGTCATCCCTATTGTCAGTTCGTAGCCCCTGGTGAGCTTATCATCTTTCCGGGAAAACAACTTAAAGGGAACCAACCACCCCAAATGACCCCCCGGACTGTTAATATGTGTCCCTACACCCAGCACACACATTTGGGGCGATCGTTTTTGCTAAAAAAACTGTTTAGTAGAAGCTAAGATATAGCTTTATAAAGTTTAAAAAATTTTGCCGACTGGGTGTTACCTAGCTTGTCCTCCTGCAGTGTTCATGTGCCTGTCAGCCTCTTCTCCCCCCTCCCTTCAGTAAAGCCCTGCCCTTTCAGCCTCATCACAGGCTGCTGCACAGAGTCTCATTGTTTATGATAACAGAAGGCAAACCTGAAAGGCTGAAACCTGAGAGGCTGAAAGGGCAGGGCTTTACTGAAGGGGGGGGGGAGAGGAGGCTGACAGGCACATGAACACTGCAGGAGGACAAGCTAGGTAACACCCAGTCGGCAACATATTTTAAACTTTATAAAGCTATATCTTAGCTTCTACTAAACAGTTTTTTTAGCAAAAACGATTGCCCCAAATGTGTGTGCTGGGTGTAGGGACACATATTAACAGTCCGGGGGGGTCACTTGGGGTGGTTGGTTCCCTTTAAATAAAAATAATTGTGGTAATAAACTATCTGATATCCTGGATCACAGAGTTGATATATGACACAACATTCCTGTCCATTCATTATACAGAAATATCCCGTTTTGTGGTGTCCAATGTATAAACCAAATCAAGAAAACCACACAAGACCGGAACACACAGGAAATCAGTGCCCAGAAGTGAAATAAATGTCAACTGTTTTCGGACATAAGACTATAATCATGGCCACATTTATGCTTTCATCATTCAACTTAACCTACATTTATTTAAATGTCTATGTAACAATAGTAACTTCAAAACATTTTAAAGGCAGAACCAAAAACCATCATAACCACATGAAAATGTCAATCTTCAAAGTAAAACATCATTATTTTCTAAGGCTAAAATTCTATGCAAAATAATATATCTTGATTACTTTTTTGGTCACTTTTTCTTTCGCAGAGCTCAAAATCCTGTTTACGGTTAAGGAATTAAAGAAGCCATGTCAGCAGGTCAAAAGTGTCCAGATTTTGCTAATATTTTATTCTCATTTTCTCCCTTGAAATCACATGGGTTGCTGTGATATAATGCATTAAAATTTTTGTATAATATTTAGCAATGTCACGTGATGAACTGTGGTCTACCCAGCAAGAGTTAATGAGTAGGCATCAATAGAGTTAAGGTATGGGATTAGCCTAGAGAGAAGGAGGGGCTATGTAGCCTTGTAGTGACTCAGATAGGACCGAGCAGGCAGCAGTGAAAGACCTAAGGTCTGGCTAATAATAGTGTCCTATGATGTGGGTGTCCCTGCCGTGAGACATAATATTTGTATGATGTTTTGCAATGTCAAATGAGAAATCTGTGTTTTGTCCAGCAACAAGTAGTGAGTAGGCATCGATAGAGTTGATTTTTTGGATGAGTCTAAAAGGGAGGGGCTATGTAGCAGAATGAAAGAGAACTTCCTGGTAGTGAGAAAGATAGGACATGGCATGCAGCATTGAGAGACCTATGGTCTTACTGATAACAGTGTTGCATGATGTGAGTGTCCCTAATTTGAGACATAATGTTGGCCTGAATAATAAATTGCATGCATGTAACAGTGACAGAGCTAAGGTCTGGCTAATAGCAGAGCCGCATGTTGTGGGTTTCCCTA
Organism: Allobates femoralis; assembly: GCA_033576535.1. Lineage (NCBI taxonomy): Eukaryota > Metazoa > Chordata > Amphibia > Anura > Aromobatidae > Allobates > Allobates femoralis. The sequence goes on along the minus strand of JARQOC010000010.1, from coordinate 96,058,688 downwards.
ACGTGAGACATAATGTTTTTCTGTATAATATTTTGCAATGTCATATGACATTCTGCCCTGCAACAGGTAATAGATAGGCAGTGGTAGACTTTATGTTTGGGACTAATCCATAGAGGGAGAGGCTATATAGTAAGATTAGAGAGGACTTTGTATTAGTGAGATGATAGGATCCAGCATGTAGCAGTGAAAGACCAAACGTCTAGATAATAACAGAGTTACATGACATGTATGTCCCTAATGTGAGCAAAAACCAAGACTGAAGAAAGAAGGAAGAGATAGTTGTCCGAGATGCATAGTATACAGCTGGAGAGAGTTGGCCAAGAGTGATCTTCTAGAGAAGAGTCCTGGGACAGAACAGCTAGCAGTACATCCCCAAGTTTATAAATGATGAAGGTAACGGAACAAAATAGTGCAGAAACGTTAGTTGAAGAGAGTGTACAGATGAATAAAATATAGTTTGCAACACCTATTTTAGGGAAAAACAGAGTATTAAGCTCAGAAAGACACACATCATTCTTCCAAGGAGGACTTGGTTACATTACATGCAGGAATTAACAAATACTGACAGCATCCAGATGCGGTAAGAAAGGTCAAGAATACTCCTTTATTCTGCCATGAAGCAACGTTTTGACCCTGGATGGGTATTTTATCAAATGAGTGTCCCAGGTGCAGGTGGGAATTTCATAATTATCCGCAAACTAAGTGTCAGCCATATTGTAAAAAAAGATTTGACTTTCACTAACTGGACTGTAGTATTGAGCCGGAGGTATTGAAGGAAGACAAACTAGTGGAGGCAGGAACAAGTGAAGTGGAAGAAGTAAAGAGGCTGAGTGTGAAGATGCTCTATGTCGCAGAAGGATCTGGTGTCTCTCTTCCTGAGTTTTACAACATCTGGTCCTGGCCAGCCGAAGCCACTAGCATCAGGTGGCTTGATAATAATTGTCACCTCCTTGATACAACTCCACAAACCTGGACCATCACTTTCATGTAACATGCCGGGCTGCAGCAGATGACTATTTTGCCCACGGCTACCACTCTGCTTCATTTTACAGGTCCACCCAAATAATTTTTTAGTTTTTTGCTGATCTTTTCTACAAATCTCTAACTTTACAGCCCCTGCAATGTGTTTTCACAGAGCAGACTAATGTAGTCCTGCAGTCATTGATATTTCCATACATCACCTACTTTTGTCAAATGTTATGCAGATCATCATGAAGTAGCTGCTTCTATACAGAGATGCATAGATAGGTCTTTGTAGGAGCTGTTGACACAGACCAGTAGGGAGTTTTTAATGAAATATCAATATGAAATTACTACTATACACAATTCAGCCGCTACTAAGTAGACGAAGTGAAGGACTTTGTAAAAATTGAAGAGGTTTGCAGTAAAGAAGCTGCAGAGGGAGCCTGACTTGCATTCTCCATTTTACTTCATCACGATTTAGGTTAAATGGCTTGCGATCTTGGCTCTGTTCAGCCAGTGAACTTCTTCCCCAGAAAACTTCCTCAACAATTTTTTTCTGAACCTTTTATGAGCATTCCATAGCATTATGCATCATCCACCATCTGTACAGTGCGCACAATGCTATCATGGGGGAACATCCTCCTGGAATCATCAAATCATCCATCAGATGCAGATAGAGCAGTGCGTTCCGTCACTGCAGAGAACACGTCTCCTCCAGAGTCCAGTGGTGGTTGTTCTCCACCACTCCATCCAATGCTTGACAATGAGCTTGCTGATGTACAACTGCACAGAATACGTCTCCTCCAGAGTCCAGTGGTGGTTGTGTTCTCCACCACTCCATCCAATGCTTGACAATGAGCTTGCTGGTGTATGACTGCACAGAACATGTCTCCTCAAGAGTAAAGTGGTGGAGGCTTTACACCATTCTATCCAACACTCGACATTGAGCTAGGTGATGTATGGCTGCACAGAACACGTCTCATCCAGAGTTCAGTGGTGGTGGCTTTACACCGCTCCATCCAATGCTCGGCATTGTGCTTGTTGATGTATGGCTTTACACTGCTCCATCCAATGTTCGGCATTGTGCTTGGTGATGAACAGTTGCATCTGCTTGGCCATAAAGCTCCCGGTGTGCCCAGTGTTTGTGATGATTTTCCAGAGAAGCTTTGGACTCTGCAGTTATGGGGTCAGCAGAGTGGTGGGGTCTTTTTTGTCCTCTGCTCCTCAGCACTCGGCCCCTGCTCTGTAATGTTATGGAGTCTGCACTTTGTGGCTAAGGCTGCTTTCACATAACGATTTTAGCATTTCCGATGCTGTCCGATGAAAATCGGACAGCATCGGACCGATTTTCGGACCCCATGTATGCCTATGGGCATCGTACCGAATCGGATGTGCACTAAATGCCATCCGATTTGGTCCGATCCGAATCTGTCCGATTTTTTTATCGGTGCAAAAATCGGAGCCTGCTCCGATTTTTGCACCGAAAATAAAATCTGACAGATTCGGATCGGACCAGATCGGATGGCATTTAGTGCACATCCGATCCGACCCGATCAACTTAACATGGGGCCCTATGGAGAAGGGTCCGAGGAAACATCTCATGTCTCCTCGGACCGATTTTAGTGTACTGAGCATGCTCAGGACACTAAAATCGCTCCAAAAGTGAATGAATGGGTTAATTAAAAATAAAAAAATCTATGCTCACCTGTCCACGAGGCCCCCGACGTCTCCCGGCATCTCTGGTGTCTCCAGGTATCTTGCCGTCTGTGCTGATAAGACCTGCCGTGATGTCACAATCACATGACTGCCAGGAACCAATAGCCGGCAGTCATGTGATTGTGACATCACGAGAGGTCCTGGCAGCACACAAGACAGAACAGCAAGGCACCGGAGACGCGCGGGACCGTGCAGGAGTCGTGGACAGGTGAGAAAGGAGAGGAGGAGAAGAGGAGGACAAGAGGAGAGGAGGAGGACAAGAGGAGGAGGACAAGAGGAGAGGAGGAGGACGCATAGGAGGACCGGGGGCCAAGAGGGGAGACACAGGGGATGAGAGGAACGGGGGCCAAGAGGGGAGACACATTGGATGAGAGGACCGGGGGCCAAGAGGGGAGACACAGGACCGGGGGCCAAGAGGGGAGACACAGGGGATAAAGAAGAGGACCGGGGGAGAGACTGACAGCTCTCAGGGAGCGATCTGACAGGAGGGTGGGCATCCTATTTTCTGTCGGAATCGGATGCCTATTTGGCACCCGATTCCAGGCATTAGAAGGATCCGATGCTGTCCGATTTATATCGGACAGCATCGGATTTTACAAAAATCGTAGTGTGAAAGTAGCCTAAGTTGATGATTTTCCTTCCATGCCTCCATAATATCACTCATAAATGATGGGAGAATATCTTTTACCAGGGAAAAAATGCAATGAACTGACTTGTTACACCAGTGGCTAAATTTGATTGTTAATAGCAGACTGCACAGTAAGTGACTAGACGTTATACAGTGGGGCAATGGAAAACAATAAAAAAAACTCAATGCAGTGATTAAAAATAGAAATCAGCAAATCGATTCAATGTAAGTCAAATTCCAGCTAAATTTGATTAAATATGCAAGACCTGACAAATTCAAATAATTAGTAGTTCTATATGAGCGGATTGGCAAAAAAATACTAGCATTTTAGACAAAGCAGAAGATTGCATGACCTGAGGAGTGGCTGTCTAGGTTTCCCCAAATTGCCTTTTAGTATGATATCACATGTTATAATACAGCAATCAGGAAGGAGTATCATAGCCTATATAAAAGGCTAGGCAGGGAATACAGCAACCACTGTGTAGTGAATCTGGACAGTGAGAGAATGTTATGGCTCACAGCTCAGTAATAAAGATTGAAATGCATAAAATCTGAATAAACTTTATAGATAGAGTGTGACAGGACAGAAGTGGAAATCAGCGACTTTACTCATGTTGAGGTCAATTTGGCCTTACTATGGTTGTGATTGCATTAAAAAAGCTTGACAGTGTTTTGAGTGTGGCGCCCCGGGGTCCAATTGCCACATTACAAGCTTGGAAGCAAGGCAATGCATCCACCAGGTAACACACACTTACATAAGATCTTCTTGACTTCAGGCCAGAAGGGGGAGCTTTAAAGCCCTGGTTCAGGGTAGGTCCCCTATAAATTCTGATCTGGGGGGAGTCAGGCACTTCAGTTCCCGGGAGGACTGTAGAAGACACCCTACGGACGGAGCCACGCCAGGCTTATCTTAGGAGACTGACCGGACAGTGTGTGAGACCCATGGTGAGGGTCTGGGGAAGTGGAAGCCTAGGTCCGGGGAGTGGAACCAGTGCTGGTTCACCCCAGTACCTAGTGCAGTACGGTCACCAGAGACTGAGGTTGCCAGGAATTCCACATCCAGCAACCAAACCCGGAGGGTGGGTGATTTCACATTGCCTGCCCAACCCATGGCCAGGAGACGCAGCTGCATTATAGAGCTCAGGAGACCCAGCTAAGACAGGGAGCCATCAGAGAGCTCGCACCGCCTGCCACACAGCCGTAGCAGACTACAGGAAGCCTCAGCACCGCTACACGCAGCCAGGGCCCGCAGACACTGAAGCAGTAGGTAAACCTCAGAACTTGCCTTGAGTGGGTCACCCTAACTTGCTTCCATGCCCGGATCCACGACAACAGCTTTAGACAGTACCCAGACAACTTTACTACTAAGTAAAAAGTAAAAGAGAACTGTTCCCTCTGTGTCTGTTTATTCTTCACACGCTGAACCCTGCACCCCTAATGTTCTCCATTCACATAGGCTAGGGTCACATTTAAAACATGAATTGCATTCACCGCATCCGGATCCGGATGCGGTGAATGCAATGCCGGTCACACACATTTTCCTCTGAAAATGTGTGCTGAATACCGCACTGCAGTTGCCGGATGGCTCAGGATGTGTAATCCTGAGCCATCCAGCAACTGCATAGTTTGCGCATCCCGGCTATTGCCGGGATCAGCAAACTGTAGTATGTGTAGTAAATAGTTAAAATAACTAACTAAAGTAATGTTTCAGGTCTATAGGGGGTCTTAGACCCCCCTATAGACCGGCCGCCCACTCCGGTGGGCTTCTACTACAATATCCCCGATGGCACGGGCTCCTCGGAGCTCCGTGCAAGTTCCCACAACTCCCGCCCCCCGTATCTGTACAGAGGGGTGCCATCACCCCTCTGTTAGAATTATCCCTAAATGTGGCATCCACAGATTACAGTAATAAATGACTTAAGTTACCGGCATTCTGTCCCTCTGTAAAGATCCATCTATGGGCGGGGCTTTGTTCTTCTGCCGCCGCATGGATGAGAGGCCCCTCTCAGGCCTTCCCTGTCTTTTCAGGGCTGGACCGCGTCATGAAAGGGGACGGCTACGGTGCATCTGCGAGAAGAATGCGTAACTATAGTATTATACTGTAATTGTGGATGCCACATTTAGGGATAATTCTACAGATGGGTGATGCACCCCTTGTACAGATACGGGGGCGAGTTTGGGTAACTGCACGGACTCGAGGAGCCTGCCATCGGGATATTAATCCAGCAACCCAACCGGAGTGGTGGGCGGTTATAGGGGTCTAAGACCCCCCATAGACCTAGAACATACTTAGTTAGTTATTTTAACTATTTATACCACATACTACAGTTTGTGATCCCGACAGTAGCCGGCTGCAGCAACCTAGCAGTTACGGATGGCTCAGATGACACATCCTGAGCCATCCGGTTACTGCACAGCGTACAGGAAACCTTGAAACTGCTGCCTGCAGTGATTTTAATTGCATGCACATGCCGGATACGCCAACGATGCTTGTAAGTCCCGGATTTACACTGGTACCTATGAGGAGCTGTTTCCTGGTCGGTTTTGAGTTTTTCAAAGCTCAAACCGGATCAGATTTTAAAAAAAACGGATGTGACCCTTCCATAGACTGCATCCCCTACTCTCGCTCTGGGAACACCAAGTCCTGCCTGTGAAGGGCTCACTATCGCGGCTGCCGCCTTCTTCATCATTCCCAGAGACCTGGACGGCAGCGGTTGCTTTACTAGCCACAAACCGCGGGTGGCGTCACAACTTTATTTTTTATATTTGTTTTCCCTTTTCCCCCTTTTTATTGCCGCACCTGGACCATAGCAAGTGGGTCACTACCCCGTGACGACCCAGCAGCCCTGGAAGACGACAGGGCCCGGTCTCGAGTACGACATGAGTGTCCAGGACAATTGGAAACTTTGCAAGACTGGTGATTTAGACATCTGATTCTGTATTTTTATTATATAGTGTTATTTTCAATTTTGTACTGTTCCTTTTTCTGAATTGATATTTTTAATGTAAGATTAGCCTCCAGATAAGATCGCTATTATCTCTATTATATTATTACATTGTATTTTCCTTGTGTTTTTTTCATCACCATTTTTGCTTCTTGTACACTATAAGTAACTCTTGGAAAATCTGCTTGGCAGTTTAATATAGGATAATGTTTCCAATTTATTTTTAGATTGTTTTTATTCCCAAGGGATAAGGTTTGATGAAAATTAAATACGCTGTTAGTCATTATGTTGCTCAATTAAACTACAATTTCTGGTATAGATTGTATGTCTTTTTAGTGCCAGTTCTTGACTAGAAGCTGGAAATGCCGTTAGCGGGGTTGAGAATTTTTTTACCTTGCTATATGTAACCACAGAAGCAGAACACGAGAGGTAAAGTGAGGGTCAGCATGGGATGATGGTTACACGCATAGCTTATTACTAATGACTTCTAATAAATCGTCAACTTATGCCTCTTTCTTAAACACTTTTACTTTTTATTTAACCATGATCTAATTATTATATGATACAAAGTGATCATATGATCACCTTACAAGGTAAGAGAAATGGGCCTCATTAATCGGAACTGTCTACTGGAAAAACAGGTTTAAGATTAAAAAGAATAAAGCTGAGCTCCGATTGGTCGATTTTCTGTCTTCACGAATCTACTCCTACATTCATTCATTAGTTTATGGTAGGACCCCATGGCTGGATTAGACACAGTAATCTTAAAAGTTTGGACATTTAACTCTTAAAGTGAACCTGTCATGTCCCTTTTTGTTTTTAAACCCCCCCAATGATGTTCAGATCATGCACTGATGCATTAATAACCTGGTTTAAAAAAATCTAAATCTATGTATTTATCATAAAAGCACTTTAGATGCTTAGCTCCTTGCATTATTTACCTTCAGGTTCAGTCATCGGGGTGGATACTTCAGCTGGTAACAGTCACATCCATCTACTTCTGTCATGCAGTTTTTTAAACATAGAATTCCCATGCAGTGTAATATATTGACATAGATCACTGAAAGTCCTGCTGTTGGTGAAGGACCTGGGGTAATGTCATGACCATGTGGCTATTGTCGCTCCCAGGGGCGGGTACTCGACTTTCAGGCGTGAGGTTCGGGGGAATCACTGGTGGCGATGCCTGAGCCTGTGACCCTGGGGCGGACTCCTAATGGGCGGTAAATTGAATTTGATGAAGTAAAAGTTATTTTGTGACGTCACCTGTAGTGCCTGTTAAGAGGTCACACGCCGCACAGTCCTCCGGAGGGTGTTGGTATTGTGGCTAGGTGGTATAGCTTTCTACAGGTAAAGCTGGGCCTCTGGGGCAGTGTTACATAGAAATAGAGAAGTTCAATGTCAGTAGCACAGAGACACAGAGACAAGTTCACTCTCTCCTGGGTACTTTACTGGAAACAAGCATCTATTAATACAGCGTTCACAGTTCGGTACAGAGGTATAACAGGTAGCCTTCCAGGTGGCTGTAAGTGGATGCAAAGCAGTATGGAGGTACCCACGGTATACCTTAGTTGACGAACCCGTGTCTGTGTTCCCTGCCTGGGATAAGTCCTCTCTCTGTTCCCTCGAGGTAATCCTGGGGCTCCTCTCCTTCCCTTCTGCATCTTCAACTTCAACCTGACCTCTATGGAATCACGGGTGGACTGCTCCCTAATGGGAGGGTGCTGTGGCCGGCAAACAAATCGCAGCAGCGGTTGACGACTTCAGAGCTGGACTCTGGCCGTTTCCTAGGACCCGGCTTTCCGTGGTGGACTGGGGAAGCTCCCCGGAGTATGGTCGCTCCGCACTGGGATTCCCCCTTTCTCTCTTGGGCCAAGACTCATGCGTCAGGCACCCTCAAGGTCCCCTCAGGACCCCCTTTCATCTTCCCACAGGTGCAGTCTGCAACTTTCCTGTTCTGTGAAAAAAGAATGCGCATATAGGGTCTTATCTCAATTACACACATTCACTTATCGATGTGGAAATTGCTCACCTTTGTCAATTGTGAAAACCACAACTGGTAGAAAAGCGTATAGGCAGCTGCTGCAGGGGACCCGGAACCGTTGTAGTAATGCAGAATCTTGGACAAAGTGCCTCAGTGTCCGCGCTGCTGCTCCGAGACCAAAGAAACACAGACACAGGGATGTCTGGATCAGCTACAGCCTTTATTTTCCGACGTGTTTCGGAGCCTCCTACCGAGCTCCTTCCTCAGGGTAGGAGGAAGGAGCTCGGTAGGAGGCTCCGAAACGCGTCGGAAAATAAAGGCTGTAGCTGATCCAGACATCCCTGTGTCTGTGTTTCTTTGGTCTCGGAGCAGCAGCGCGGACACTGAGGCACTTTGTCCAAGAATCTGCACTTTCCTGTTCTGAACTCCCGACTCTCCTCCCTCCTAGGGTATGTGCCCTTCCATCCACTAAGTCGGTGTGGGTATTGTGTCCCTCCCTCCCACCTGCCTCTGCATCCACCTACAGTTGGGGAAAATTACACCATTTTTATGGGTGTAATACCGCAGTGTGATGCCAGACCATCTGGGGCACCACACTGTAAAGTGTGGAGCTAAGCAGGCCTGAAGTGAAAGACCCTTTGGGCTTATTTTGGCCCATTACAGTCACATGTGTGTGCAGTCAAATCTACTATGACTGAAGCCAGGTATGTGTGTGCAGTCACCTCCGCTATGACTGAAGCAGGTATGTTTGTGCAGTACCTCCCCTATGACTGAAGCAGTAATGTATGTGTGCAGTCACCTCCCCTATGACTGAAGCCAGGTATGTGTGTGCAGTCACCTCCCCTATGACTGAAGCCAGGTATGTGTGTGCAGTCACTTCCTCTATGACTGAAGCCAGGTATGTGTGTGCAGTCTCCTATGACTGAGCAGATGTGTGTGAGTACCTCCCCTATGACTGGACTGAATCCAGGTATATGTGTGCAGTCACCTCCCCTGTGACTGAAGCCAGGTATGTGTGTGCAGTCACCTCCCCTATGACTGAAGCCAGGTATGTTTGTGCAGTCACCTCCCCTATGACTGAAGCCAGGTATGTGTGTGCAGTCACCTTAGCATAGAAAGTCTTTTTTTAAGATACCGTATATACTCGTATATAAGCCGACCCGTGTATAAGCCGACCCCCCTACTTTCGCCCCCAAAAACTGGGAAACCTATTGACTCGTGTATAAGCTGAGGGTGGACCCCAGCACAGTTATACAGCCCCCAGCAGTGAGGTATACAGGCCCCCCCAGTGGTATACAGGTCCCAGCAGTATGGTATACAGCAGGCCCCCAGTGGTATACAGTATCTCCCAGGAGTGTACAGCATCCCCCAGGAGTATACAGCATCCCCCAGGAGTATACAGTATCCCCCAGGAGTATACAGCATCCCCCAGGAGTATACAGCAGCCCCCAGTTGTATATAGCAGCCCCCAGGAGTATACAGCAGCCCCCAGTAGTATAGTAGTATATAGCAGCCCCCAGGAGTATACAGCAGCCCCCAGGAGTATACAGCAGCCCCTAGTAGTATATAGCAGCCCCCAGGAGAATACAGCAGCCCCCAGTAGTATATAGCAGCCCCAGGAGTATACAGCATCCGCCAGGAGTATACAGCAACCCCCAGTAGTATACAGCAGGCGAGTGCCGGCAGCAGGGGGCTGTATCAGATAGTGCACTGCCTCCCCAGCCGCGGGATGCAGTGCACTAACTGATGCAGCCCCCTCCTGCCGGCACTCGCCCCCCATACTGTGCAGAGCCCCCCCGCAGCATTAACTTACCATCCAGCGTCTTCATCACCGCGGGCCCTTGGGTCCGTCCTCGCACTGTGTTCCCGGTCTCACGTGACCCGCCTCCGCTGCGGCATGACGTCATCGAGGGTCATGTGATCGGAACACAGCGCGTGATGAAGACGCTGGATGTAAGTTAATGCAGCGGGGGGCTCTGCACAGTGTGGGGGCCAGCAGGAGGGGGGCTGCCTGTGTACCACTGGGGGGCTGTCTGTATACACTGGGGGGCTGTATGCACAGCTCCCACTGCCGATGTGATGGGCGGGGGGAGCTGTGCATATCTAATGAGCGGCGTCACGTGACGCGGCGCTCAGTCAGCAGCCTCCCCCCGCCTGCTACAGCCTCCCCAGCACCCGGACACAGCCCCCACCATAGGATTACCGTATTGACCCGTGTATAAGCTGAGGGGGGGACTTTTCAGCCCAATTTTTGGGCTGAAAAACTTGGCTTATACATGAATATATACGGTAAGTATGTGGAATTTTGTTTTTTGGAAAACCATGTTAGTGATGCACACTGTATCATTTATATCACATTGTAGGTGGTTTAACATCACAAAATGACATGACAAATTCCCTTTAATGTCCATCCCTCTTTAAGTGTTTAATAACCAGGGCCGCACCGTCCATTGGACAAGGTGAGCCCTGTCATTCAGGCGGCAGCCGGCAGGGGGAGCGGCAGTGCAGAAGCGGCGCCTCATGCACGCAGCCTCCCTCTGTCATGGCGCCGGCCGCTCACCCCAAGCGCACCGCAGGTAAGCGGCGCGACCCGGGGAGAGGGACAGAAGAGGCGCCCACGGCTCAACAGCCCCCCAGGTACTCACGGCCGCGGTGCCGGTGCCGGTGCCGCGGCTCAGGCGGCTCGGGCGGCAGAGGGGGCGGCAGTGCTGGGCTCCACCCCCGTAATCGGTGCCGCGGCTCAGGCGGCAGAGGGGCTTGGTGCACCCCTGTTAATAACCTTTGATTTTTTGCATTTTTACCGTTTCTATGGTGAATAAAGTTTCTGCCGTACCAGAGCTATTAGCTGCTTTTCTTCTTATTCCTTTGGCACCTAGAAGAGTTCAAGATATTAGCACAGTCAGGAGAGTACAGCTCCTACTAATAGTATTCAAAATGAGAAAAAATCTTTTTACTTGCTGTTTGATCCAGATTTACATGTGACTGCTGCAGTCAATCATTGATTGCAGCAATGACCAAAACATCAGTGTTAAAGTCAGTCTTCGGCCAAAGCAGTCAAATATCTGACTCTGTACTTTCTTCTTGGTCCTAAAGGACATATCACTACTACATCTAGTCACTGGCTAGAGTCTGGGAAGTATAGTAAAAACCTGGAGACTTGAAAATGCAGGAATGGTCCCAGTGCATGACTGAAATGGTGAGAATCACTTTCGAGCCAAAGAGACCACCTCTCTACTATACTTGTATTCAATTTGACAGGCAGGGAATACATTGCTGAGATAAAACTACCTGTACACACATACAGTTGAGAGATAGTCCTGTCTTCACTTCCTAAAGAGGACACAGCAATGCCCCCACTTCCTGTAGACACACATAGCCTTGTCGCCATTTCCTGTAGAGAGAAATACTTATGCCCCCACTTCCTGTAGAGAGACATAACCTTGCCCCCATTTCCTGTAGAGACATAGCCCTGACCCCACTTTCTGTAGAAGAAATAACCCTGCACCCATTTCCTGTAGGGAGACATATCCCTGCCACCATTTCCTCTACAGAGATATAGACCGTTCCTTACTTCCTGTAGAGAGATATAAACCTTTTGCCATCTCCTGTAGAGAGACATAGCCTTGCTCCAGTTTCCTGTAGGAGACATAACCTTGCCCTCATTTCCTATAGAGAGACATAGCCCTGATACATTTCCTAAAGAGGGACATTGCCTTTCCACCATTTTTGATAAATAGACATAGACCTGTCCTCACTTCCTGTAGAGAGATATAGTTCTGTTGCATTTCCTGTATAGAGAGATAGCCCTTCCCTCATTTCCTGTTTATAGACATAGCCTCAGCCCTGCTTCCTGTTTAGAGACATAGCCCTTCTCCACTTCCTGTTTAGAAACATAGCCCTTCCCTCATTTCCTAGTAATAGACATAGCCCTTCCCTCATTTTCTGTTTGTAGACATAGCCCTTCAATCATTTCCTGTTTATAGACATAGCCCTTCCCTCATTTCCTGGTAATAGACATAGCCCTTCCCTCATTTCATATTTATAGACATAGCCCCTCCCTCATTTCCTGGTAATAGACATAGCCCTTCCCTAACTTCCTGTTAATAGACATAGCCCTTCCCTCATTTCCTGTTTGTAGACATAGTCCTTCTCCACTTCCTGTTTATAGACATAGCCCTTCCCTCAATTCCTGTTTATAGGCATAGCCCTTCTCCACTTCCTGTTTAGAGACATAGCCCTTCTCCACTTCCTGTTTATAGACATAGCCCTTCTCCTCTTCTTGTTTAGAGACATAGTCCTTCTCCACTTCCTGTTTATAGACATAGCCCTTGCCTCATTTCCTGTTTATAGACATAGCCCTTCTCCATTTCCTTTTTAGAGACATAGCCCTTCCTTCAGTCCTTGTTTATAGACATAGCCCTTCTCCACTTTCTGTTTAGAGATATGGTCCTTATCCACTTCCTGTTTAGAAACAGCCCTATTCCACTTGCTGTAGACAGAAAGTAATAATACCATACATGCTTGCTACATCACAACAGACAGCAACTTACATGTACAAATTTGTGCGGGAAGTCCAGTGTCTATGTAGAGAATGATTAGATTTTTTGTCTGAAGGTTGGGAAGGGTGAAGAGTAAGGCGTAATTTTTATTTTTTTAATGGACCTTAGTTCAGTATATTTTACAGAATTACTTGCCATTTACGACCACTAGCATAAGGAACAATTCTACTATTGAAGTAAGTTTTCCTGTTTATAGAAATAGCCCCTCCCTCATTTCCTGGTAATAGACATAGCCCTTCCCTCATTTCATATTTATGGACATAGCCCCTCCCTCATTTCCTGGTAATAGACATAGCCCTTACCTAACTTCCTGTTTATAGACATAGCCCTTCCCTCATTTCCTGTTTATAGACATAGCCCTTCCCTCAATTCCTGTTTATAGGCATAGCCCTTCTCCACTTCCTGTTTATAGGCATATCCCTTCTCCACTTCCTGTTTAGAGACATAGCCCTTCTCCACTTCCTGTTTATAGACATAGCCCTTCTCCTCTTCTTGTTTAGAGACATAGTCCTTCTCCACTTCCTGTTTATAGACATAGCCCTTGCCTCATTTCCTGTTTATAGACATAGCCCTTCTCCATTTCCTTTTTAGAGACATAGCCCTTCCTTCAGTTCTTGTTTATAGACATAGCCCTTCTCCACTTTCTGTTTAGAGATATGGTCCTTATCCACTTCCTGTTTAGAAACATAGCCCTATTCCACTTGCTGTAGACAGAAAGTAATAATACCATACATGCTTGCTACATCACAACAGACAGCAACTTACATGTACAAATTTGTGCGGGAAGTCCAGTGTCTATGTAGAGAATGATTAGATTTTTTGTCTGAAGGTTGGGAAGGGTGAAGAGTAAGGCGTAATTTTTATTTTTTTTAATGGACCTTAGTTCAGTATATTTTACAGAATTACTTGCCATTTACGACCACTAGCATAAGGAACAATTCTACTATTGAAGTAAGTTTTCCTGTTTATAGAAATAGCCCTTCCCTCATTTCCTGGTAATAGACATAGCCTTTCCCTCATTTCATATTTATAGACATAGCCCCTCCCTCATTTCCTGGTAATAGACATAGCCCTTCCCTAACTTCCTGTTAATAGACATAGCCCTTCCCTCATTTCCTGTTTGTAGACATAGTCCTTCTCCACTTCCTGTTTATAGACATAGCCCTTCCCTCAATTCCTGTTTATAGGCATAGCCCTTCTCCACTTCCTGTTTAGAGACATAGCCCTTCTCCACTTCCTGTTTATAGACATAGCCCTTCTCCTCTTCTTGTTTAGAGACATAGTCCTTCTCCACTTCCTGTTTATAGACATAGCCCTTGCCTCATTTCCTGTTTATAGACATAGCCCTTCTCCATTTCCTTTTTAGAGACATAGCCCTTCCTTCAGTCCTTGTTTATAGACATAGCCCTTCTCCACTTTCTGTTTAGAGATATGGTCCTTATCCACTTCCTGTTTAGAAACAGCCCTATTCCACTTGCTGTAGACAGAAAGTAATAATACCATACATGCTTGCTACATCACAACAGACAGCAACTTACATGTACAAATTTGTGCGGGAAGTCCAGTGTCTATGTAGAGAATGATTAGATTTTTTGTCTGAAGGTTGGGAAGGGTGAAGAGTAAGGCGTAATTTTTATTTTTTTTAATGGACCTTAGTTCAGTATATTTTACAGAATTACTTGCCATTTACGACCACTAGCATAAGGAACAATTCTACTATTGAAGTAAGTTTTCCTGTTTATAGAAATAGCCCCTCCCTCATTTCCTGGTAATAGACATAGCCCTTCCCTCATTTCATATTTATGGACATAGCCCCTCCCTCATTTCCTGGTAATAGACATAGCCCTTACCTAACTTCCTGTTTATAGACATAGCCCTTCCCTCATTTCCTGTTTATAGACATAGCCCTTCCCTCAATTCCTGTTTATAGGCATAGCCCTTCTCCACTTCCTGTTTATAGGCATATCCCTTCTCCACTTCCTGTTTAGAGACATAGCCCTTCTCCACTTCCTGTTTATAGACATAGCCCTTCTCCTCTTCTTGTTTAGAGACATAGTCCTTCTCCACTTCCTGTTTATAGACATAGCCCTTGCCTCATTTCCTGTTTATAGACATAGCCCTTCTCCATTTCCTTTTTAGAGACATAGCCCTTCCTTCAGTTCTTGTTTATAGACATAGCCCTTCTCCACTTTCTGTTTAGAGATATGGTCCTTATCCACTTCCTGTTTAGAAACATAGCCCTATTCCACTTGCTGTAGACAGAAAGTAATAATACCATACATGCTTGCTACATCACAACAGACAGCAACTTACATGTACAAATTTGTGCGGGAAGTCCAGTGTCTATGTAGAGAATGATTAGATTTTTTGTCTGAAGGTTGGGAAGGGTGAAGAGTAAGGCGTAATTTTTATTTTTTTTAATGGACCTTAGTTCAGTATATTTTACAGAATTACTTGCCATTTACGACCACTAGCATAAGGAACAATTCTACTATTGAAGTAAGTTTTCCTGTTTATAGAAATAGCCCTTCCCTCATTTCTGGTAATAGACATAGCCTTTCCCTCATTTCATATTTATAGACATAGCCCCTCCCTCATTTCCTGGTAATAGACATAGCCCTTCCCTAACTTCCTGTTTATAGACATAGCCCTTCCCTCATTTCCTGTTTGTAGACATAGTCCTTCTCCACTTCCTGTTTATAGACATAGCCCTTCCCTCAATTCCTGTTTATAGGCATAGCCCTTCTCCACTTCCTGTTTATAGACATAGCCTTCTCCTCTTCTTGTTTAGAGACATAGTCCTTCTCCACTTCCTGTTTATAGACATAGCCCTTGCCTCATTTCCTGTTTATAGACATAGCCCTTTTCCACTTCCTCTTTATAGACATAGCCCTTCTCCATTTCCTTTTTAGAGACATAGCCCTTCCTTCAGTTCTTGTTTATAGACATAGCCCTTCTCCACTTTCTGTTTAGAGATATGGTCCTTATCCACTTCCTGTTTAGAAACATAGCCCTATTCCACTTTCTGTAGACAGAAAGTAATAATACCATACATGCTTGCTACATCACAACAGACAGCAACTTACATGTACAAATTTGTGCGGGAAGTCCAATGTCTATGTAGAGAATGATTAGATTTTCTGTCTGAAGGTTGGGGAGGGTGAAGAGTAAGGCGTAATTTTTATTTTTTTTAATGGACCTTAGTTCAGTATATTATACAGAATTACTTGCCATTTACGACCACTAGCATAAGGAACATTTCTACCATTGAAGTAAGTTTTGATGTGAAGCCTAAAGCATAAAAATAATAAACCACTTGCAAACGGTTGAGTTAAAAAAGAAGAAACCGTGCTCTTTCTCCTGCCAAAAAGATAAAGGAATGAAAACAATTAGGATCTTTTGTCAAGTTAATTAAATTCTACCATGTGTAGCAATCTCAGTGGGTTTGGTCTAGCTGAGGTACGGCATTCTTCTGTGTAATCAGGATCCGGGTAACAGATGAAGCCTCTGCATGCTGATGGCCAGTCCACGCTCATTTATTGTCTGATGGGCAGAATTCCTCCATCCCATTGAAAGTCAAGAGCATCAATAATCAAGTGCAGTGGAGCTGATGGAAGTAAATTAGACAAAATATAAGATACTGTAATTCCACTGTAAATTATTTACCAATTGCACAATATACCTTATATATTAAGGTGATTCATTTTATATCAGTCAGAATTGAAATACTTGGACATAAGATATAATTCATCCAGACTCAGGGTTTTAAGGATTTTTTTAGCATTCGTTCACATACTGTCACAAGTACAGTCATATGAAAAAGTTTGGGCACCCCTCTTAATCTTACTCATTTTTTTTGGTTTAAAATTGGGTTTTTGCAACAGCTATTTCAGTGTGATATATGTAATAACTGATGGACACAGTAATATTTCAGGACTGAAATGAGGTTTATTGCACTAACCGAAAATGTGAAATATGCATTATTTCAAAATTTGACAAGTGCAAAAGTATGGGCACCCTTCTGATTTTCATGATTTGAATACTCCTAACTACTTTTTACTGACTTACTGAAGCACTAAATTGGTTTAGTAACCTCATTGAGCTTTGTACTTCATAGCCCGGTGTATCCAGTCATGAGAAAAGCAATTTCAGGTGTCCACTTGCAAGTTTTTCTCCTATTTGCATCTTCTCTGAGGAGTGGCATCATGGGCTCCTCAAAACAGCTCTCAAATGATCTTAAAAAAAAGATTGTTCAACATAGTTGTTCAGGGGAAGAATGCAAAAAGTTGTCTCAGAGATTTAACCTGTCAGTTTCCACTGTGAGGAACATAGTAAGGAAATGGAAGACCACAGGGACAGTTCTTGTAAAGGCCAGAAGTGGCAGGCCAACAAAAATATCAGAAAGGCAGAGAAGAAGAATGGTGAGAACAGTCAAGAACAATCCACTGACCACCTCCAAAGACCTGCAGCATCATCTTACTGCAGATGGTGTCACTGTGCATCGGTCAACAATACAGCGCACACTGCACAAGGAGAAGCTGTATGGGAGAGTGATGCGAAAGAAGCCGTTTCTGCATGCACAGCCACAAACAGAGTCGCCTGAGGTATGCAAAAGCTCATTTGGACAAGCCAGTTTCATTTTGGAAGAAGGTCCTGTGGACTGATAAAGCAAAGATTGAGTTGTTTGGTCATACAAAAAAGGCGTTATGTATGGCGCCACAAAAACACAGCATTCCAAGAAAAACGCTTGCTACCCAGTGTCAAATTTGGGGAGGGTCCATCATGCTTTGGGGCTGCGTGGCCAATGACGGCAACGGGAATCTTGTTAAAGTTGAGGGTCGCATGGATTCCACTCAGTATCAGCAGATTCTTGAGCATAATGTTCAAGAATCAGTGTCAAAGTTGAAGTTACGCCGGGGATGGATCTTTCAGCAAGACAATGATCCAAAACATCGCTACAAATCTACTCAGGCATTCATGCAGAGGAACAATTACAATGTTCTGGAATGGGCATCCCAGTCCCCAGACCTGAATATCATTGAACATCTGTGGGATGTTTTGAAGCGGGCTGTCCATGCTCGGCGACCATCAAACTTAACTGAACTGGAATTGTTTTGTAAAGAGGAATGGTCAAAAATACCTTCATCCAGGATCCAGGAACTCATTAACAGCTGCAGAAGCGACTAGAGGCTGTTATTTTTGCAAAAGGATGGATCTACTAAATATTAATGTCACTTTTCTGTTGAGGTGCCCATTCTTTTGCACCTGTCAAATTTTGAAATAATGCATATTTCACATTTTCAGTTAGTACAGTAAACCTCATTTCAATCCTGAAATATTACTGTGTACATCAGTTGTTACATATATCACACTGAAAATAGCTGTTGCAAAAAAACAATTTTAAACAAAAAAAAATGAGTAAGATTAAGAGGGGTGCCCAAACTTTTTCATATGACTGTATCTCCTGTCATTAGGAGAGCTGTGACAGCTCTGGGATATGAGCTTCACATGAATTTGTGAGGCACTGGATTTTAAATGTGTTTGCTCTCTTTTGTTCAAGCAAGAGTAATATAATTTTCCCTGTTGGTTGTTCTTAGTTAGTTCATCTCAGTGACAGTCGGTTTGTGATCATTAACCTCCCCTTTAAATAGTCACATGATCCATCAACTGATGCCGGTAATAGATTCATTCTATTCTGTCCATCTTGGAGTGAGGAAGTCTCCGTGGCTGCCGGCTATCTCCTGATGGAGTTCTGCTGTTGGAGCAGTGCCATCTGCATCCCTGGTGTTTGGGTGCAGCAATCAAATTTTTTGTGTATCCTTTTGTCTTGTTCCCAGTCTGTCCTTCTTCTCCTGTTACAGTAGCGGTGATGTCTAGTGTACTCACTATCCTTGGCACTAGACAGGATAAGTGGAGGGATAGTTAGGGACTAAGAATGGTACATCTGTGGCACCCCAGAGTTCGGATGCCACAATGTTATTATCTCCCTCGGGGGGTAGTGTCATACCTGAGAGAAACAGAGGATATTCACACCAGGCAAAACCAAAGCACACAACACCTTTCTGCCTCTAGGCCTCAAGGGGAAGATCTAAAACCCTGGTTCAAGGCAGCTGCCTATAAATTCCTGTCTGGGGCGGAGTTAGTCAGCTCAGTACGGAGCAGTACTGAGGAAGACATCCTGTGGGTTGGAGCAGTGCTTAGCTCACCCCAGGAAAGCTAAAACCTAGCTTGAGAGACCTGCAGGCAAGGGTCTGAGGAGGTATAGCAGAGCCTAGGGAGTGGAACGGTGTTGAGCTCACCCCAGAGGAGAAATCGCCAAGTACCGGACATCAGAAGTCCAAGGCTGGCAGGGCCTAAGTCCCAGCACCGATACCGGAGGTTGGGGAATTTCAAGTTACCCCGCCACACAAGTGCCCGGAGGCAAAGCAGCATTAAGAGCCCAGGATCAGATGCTCAAGAACTGGGGCTGGAGAATGACTCGAGGTGCCTGTCATACTGGCACACACAGGAGAGAGAGAGGCAGCAGCTTAGCTTAAGCAGCCGCAGGGACCCGCCAAGAGAAAGTTGATCCCGAGTTGGTCCCAGGTTACATAGACGTCGCAGCCTCATCACCTGTAGTTGAACTGGTATTGCTAGTAAAGTACTTGAGGAACCAACAAACCAAGAGTCTGTCAGTTACTGTGCACCCTCCATCCTGCACCTTACACCCTTTCAACATCACTGCCCAGGGGATGCGCTCCACCTCTGAGGAGCCAATCCATCCCAGCTGCCCGTACATCGTCCCCAGAAGTTCTGCAGCATCGGTGGCCACTCATAGCCATAAACCACAGGTGGTGTCATGAATAATTCTTTGTATCATTCCCAAGAACTCTTTAACACTGAACCCAGGGTCACGGAGCCGGATCTCGACCCTTGTGACTCCCCAAAAGCATACAGCCCGATTCCGAATATCCCATGGCTCTGTGGCGCATCACATCTTTTTAGTGTGGTGTTTTCTGGGGAAGCGGTTTAACCCCAAAACGCGTAAATAAACCACCATCTGAATTCTATCAACCTTGAATCATATGAATTTCTTGGAACGGGAGCTCGGTCTTTAAAGGGAACCTGACCTCTAAAAATGACCCCCAGGCTCTTTTAATCTGTCCCAGCACCATAGTAATCCATTTCTAGGCATCCCTTTCTGTCCATAAAGGCAATATGACGCGATTTTCGTCATATCGCCTGTACCACCCCCTTGCAGCACAAGCACAGTGTCTGCTCTATAGCACGCCCATATGGGTGTGCATAATTAACACGCCGGTGGCGGGGAGAAGCACATAAGACCGCCTTTTGCGGTCTTTGCAGAACAACAGGTGAAAAAATACTTTTATAACATTTCAAATAGCGCTTTAGGGACAGAAAGGGATGCCTAGAAATGGATTACTATGGTGCAGGGACAGTTAAACAGGCTGGGGGGTCATTTTTAGAGGTCAGGTTCTCTTTTCTTTTTCATTTCAAAAATTCTTTTTATTATTTTACAAGATATTCAGATGTTAATCAGAAAATTACAGAATCAGAAGTATTCAGCTTGTGACAATCAAATGAAAACAGTTAGTTATTTCCAATCGGATGCTTAAAACGGTTATTGTCAAACTATCTAGAGAGAGTTACTCATAAGAAGAAGAAATGATAGATGAGAGAGGAAGAGGGGTTAGGCAAGGGAACGGGAGTGAGCATAATAGGTGAGAGAGGAAGAGAGAGAGTGGGGAGTTCGAGTCATGAGATGGGGCTGAGAGGACCACTGTTGAGTGAATGAGGCGAGGGGCTGAGATTAAGGTACTATGAGCGTCTTTTTGAAGAGTACCCAAGCTCGCCAGTGGTTACGGACAGATGCCTGTGTGTGGTTCACCGAGGCAGCCAGTCTTGCTACTAAGTACAGTTGATCAGTTTTATCAATTAACGACTGAAGAGTCGGATTTGAGGCGATCTCCATACCGTTGGTAGAAGTTTCGCCGCAGCCAGTATTGTGTAGGTTAACACAGAGAACTCACCATGGGATGCGCCTAGGGGTAGGTTTAACAGGACAACTTCAGGGGATAACGTCAGGTTCTCTTTAATCCCTCTTCTTCTACACTTGTTTGGGACTAAGAATGTGACCGCAGCAGAAGGAACGACCCGCTTAGGGATGTTAGGACAACTCAAGGGCCTGACACACTTTGTCACGTCACTGTCAGAATCTTGACTGTTATTCCTGCCCAAGCCATTGGCGCTGCCAGATTCCATTGGCTAGTGGTGCCACTGTCACGTCTCCATCAGAATCGGTGACTTCTATTCCTGCCCCAGCCACTAGGTGCCGCAGGATTGCTTCGGCTAGTGGTGCTGGCGATAAGGGGGCCGTGACCTCATCGAGACCTGCTCCTTTGGTTCCCGCCTCTGTCGCTGGGCATCGTCATGCTCCTCCTGGGGGTGATGCTGGTGACAGGAGAGTTTCCTGCAGAGGTGTCGGGTAGGCGTAGGCTTCATTCCTCTATCAGAAATGGGGATTTTAGTACCAGTTGTGCATCACTATCTGGCCTCATTGTAGGGATAGTCTGGGTGAGGTCATCAGGCTCTGAGCTCCAGTCTATGAGAGGGGACCGTGCCCTTCAAATACCTTGGGGCCTGTCATGCAACCACCAGATATATTCTTGGTTTTCCCAGCTATCTAATGTGTGCTCTATTATATTAACTCTGAGCTTACCAGGATTTTGAGTCTTCTATGGCCTGAAGATTTTGTACTATTGCTGCCCTCCCAGTTTTCACTCTGCCTTCTGACTACGCTTTTGAATCCTGATTTTGTCTATTCACTGACCTCCTAGCCCTGTCCCTTCCTGGCGACCTCTCTGCTCTGGTCTGCTGCTCACCTATAGGTAGCTACCTTCTGGGCTCTGCTGTAATTCCAAATCCCTGTATATATTGGAGTTTCTCATGATGCTGGCTTGCTAGCAGCTCATGCTTTGAAGCGGACAGTCGTCACAATGTTATCAGCAGTGACTCTCTTTTGCCCCTATCCTAAATCAGGCATTCCAGACATCCAATACCTTGCAGATATCAAACACATGGTCTGCAATCACATCTGGGCCCAGGAGCCTAAGAGTCCTAAAAAGTTCCTTTGTCCTGTATGAAAATACCAATACTATTAAGGACTTGCAATATATGGGAGCTCCAATGGAGCATTTGCATTGTGGTCCCAGGTATTTTAGCTACAACACTCGATATTTCACCTCTCTAAATCAAAAAAGATGTTTCATAACCCTCTTAACAGAACAAAAAGACTTTTACTTCTGTAGACAGCTCTCGACTCATTCATTTCTTCTTGCTTATATGGCACCCTCAAATTCCACAGCTCCTTAAAGACATCATCACTGTCCCCAAAGGGGCTCACAATCTAAATTTTCTATCAGTACTTCTTTTTAGTGTCGGAGTAAACCCACGCAAACTTGGGTAGAACATACAAATTCCTTGCAGATCTTGTCCTTGGTGGGATTTGATCCCAGGACCCCAGAGCTGCAAAGCAACAGTGCTAACCAATAACCACTGGATCACCAGGATACACATGTCCGTTCTCATGCTCATGGGCTGTGTCCAATATTGTAGCACAGTCCAAGTTATTGTGTTATCTCGTAATATCTAATGCCTTCCAGAATTCACGACTCATGAGGACAGCCAGATATATAACTAACATATAAATGAATGTTGTGGCCATGTCAATGAATAAAAGGTTGGCCTGAGTCTGTCAGTATGAGAACAAGGCCTAGGCTAGGTTTAGATGTCACATTCTCAATGTTTATACAGACTGTAATGAAGACTGACCACAGGTCGCCTAACTGAAAACATACAGCATGATTTATTCCTATAAAACTATCAAGTCAAGACAGGAGACCTCCGGTTAGTCTGCGCATTATAGTCCGTAAACAGACCATGAAATATGACCACCTGAATCTTGTAAAGAATTTCTTCTTTTTGGCTCATAGAAGAAGTACTCAAACAAAGAAATCCCCATTGCGATGTCTAACTGGGCATTTGGACAGTGGTTGCCTTCAAGAGACCACCCATTTAGCTTGAGTGATGTAATACCGGATACATCCATTGATAAGAGTGGTGCTATTTCTTGAAAAAAACAATAAAATTTTCCTAATTTTTATTCTGTGAACTGTCACTATATAACCATCACCACAGCTGATAATGTGGGTAACAAAATGAGCCCATGTAGATAACATCACTTTAGGGGTTAAGCATGAGTAGTTTCAGGAGCCTCAATATAGATCAAATGTTAACTTTTGAGGACAAGCAAATTAATTAAAAGGGGAAACAATCAATGTTCTTCTGGTGTGTCCTTCCCCTTGCCCTACCAACTGATCAACAACTTATACAAACCATTGAATACGGATGTGGATAAGGAGGCCACCGGTGACATGCACTTGACACACAATGCTCCAGGTGCACAAAGGTCAAGCATTGTGCTCCAGTACAGAACACATAATGATGCTTGTCATCCCAGAGAGGTGGTGAAGATGGCGCAATTCATGTGTGTGGTCTGCCTTTTAGAAACCCATGTAACACTATTAGCCATCATTAACCTTTTATTGTGAGGTGGCCCTCCTTACATGGCTCTTTGAAGCTCAAACATTTTTATATTCCAGCCGATTGAGAGCAGCTAGCCCTTAAATGTATCCCATTTTGCTTTTATTGCCTCATTCAAAACATAGTCCAGGGCCGGCCTTATGTTGAATGGTGCCCTGTGCGAATTTGCCTTATGGCGCCCCCACGCCATTACTTACTCAGAACACATGAGCATACATGTTTGTACATGATCTATTCATGGTCTTCAAGGAGAGCAGGGAGGGGCGTTGCTATGCTAGGGTCAGAAAAAATCAGGGACCCAAGACCTATATCCTCTCCCACCTGTCATTACCAACCCTCCCATATATAGAGGTGTTACCTGTCATCTTACAGGAGGAGGAGGTGAGCTGTGATATCACCTATTGTGAATGGTGGATCCTGTGTTATCTACTGTATATAGGGGTGTTATCAGTCATTGTACAGGAGGAGGAGGTGAGCTGTGATATCATCTATTGTGAATGGTGGATCCTGTGTGATCTACTGTATATAGAGGTGTTCTCAGTCATTGTACAGGAGGAGGAGGTGAGCTGTGACATCATCTATTGTGAATGGTGGATCCTGTTTTATCTGCTGTATATAGAGGTGTTGACTCTTAAATAATGCAGCATTTCAAATAAGAACATACTCCAAAAGCTTCTGGGGACCGAGACAGATAGGAGAGTAGCAAGAAAGGCTAGTCCCTGGTGAATTCACCCCATTTGCGTGTATACGGAGAGACCGGTCACTCAAGGCAGTCAGCAGGGAGAAGCCTTCAGGGAACAGACTTTCTGACTAGTCTCCAGCAAGATTTGATCCCTAATGGTACCTTTACACGCCGCGACGGCAGGCTGGATACATCCCGCTACTTCACGTGCACGAGCACGCTCAAACGGCTACAAACGGTCAACGCACCCTCTTTACACGCCGCCATAAGGTGCGCTACGCCACGCTACATCTGTAGCTAGCTACATCGCCGGGTGTCTCAAGTAGCCAGCTGTAGCTCATGTACACACCGCTACAACCAGCTACTATGGGAGGACCTGGTGCAGCAGGGACAGCACATAGGCGTGCCACAATCTTGGATTACGAGCCGTCCGTACGATGATAGGACATCGCAATATCATCATGATTGGCCAGGCATCGCAGGAGGCTGAGAAATACAGCACGCTCGAGCGATTGTGTAGTGTGACTCGTCAGCTCCTTAAATATGCCGCCCTGTGCTGCGACTACCAATCGTCATGCAGCAGCTTCCTCCAATGATCGGTGATGGGGCGGGGTATCCCGGAGCCTGGGTCACGCCTTAGCTACATTGCAGCTACATCGCAGGGTGTCCAGAATTCCCTTCCGGTGCTTCTTTACACGCCGATACAGCTCGCTACCATCGGCGATGTAGCCATCAGTTTTCGAGCAGAGCCCATAAACAGATGTATCTGTCGCCGGCTGTAGCGTCGCGTCTTCAGACGCCGCTACGACGGGCTACATTGACGCTACAAGCTACATTTGTAGCCTGTAGCGGGATGTATCCAGCCTGCCGTCGCGGCGTGTAAAGGTACCATGACAGAACCCCCCCCATAGTATTCCACATAGTATATTGCACCCCCAAATTCCTCCATATATTATGCACCCCAATAGACCTCCATATAATATAATGCACCCCCATAGTCCTCAATATAGCATAATGCACCACCACAGTCCTACATATAGTATACTAGATGGCGGCCCGATTCTAAAGAATCGGGTAGTCTAGAATCCATATATAGTTTATTTACTAATAGTTAGGGGAGTGCGATGAAATGAATTGTGTGTATACAGGTGGCTCAGTGGGTAGCAGAGTATACGGTTGCTCAGTGGTTAGCACTGCGCGGTGGCTCAGTGGTTAGCACTGCGCGGTGGCTCAGTGGTTAGCACTGCGCGGTGGCTCAGTGGTTAGCACTGGGTGGTGGCTCAGTGGTTAGCACTGCGCGGTGGCTGAGTGGTTAGCAGTGAGTGCGGTGACTCAGTGGTTAGCAGTGAGTGCGTGGGCAGAGTGGTCAGCGCAGCGCCGTGGGCAGAGTGGTCAGCACAGCGCCGTGGGCAGTGGGCAGCGCAGTGCCGTGGGCAGGGTGGTCAGCGCAGCGCCGTGGGCAGGGTGGTCAGCGGTGGGGGGGACGGACACACACACACAGACACACACTCCGATATATTTACCACCGTCCCCGCTTCTTCCCTGCCACCTGCGTCTTCCTGAGTCCTCTGATCTGCCGACATGTCGCCACACCCAGGACTGGATCCAATATTGCGTCCGGGAACTCTCGGTGGCCCGATTCTAACGCATCGGGTATTTTAGAATATAGAAATAGAGATTGCATGGGGAAGGCGGTGAGGGCTGAATTGGGAGGAACTTTGAAGAAGGAGCGGCGGTGAAGAACGGCGTGGCAGGGGGGAGGAGGGAGGACAGAACAGCAGGGGGAGGAGGATGGAGGACAGAGGAGGTAGCGGCGGGGTGTGGGAGGATGTAGCAGCACAGGCAGGGGGAGGAAGGAATGGCAGGGGGAGGATGGAGCACAGAGCGGCAGGGGGAGGAGGACGGAGGATGAAGCGGCGGGGTGGGGGAAGATGGAGCAGCACAGGCAGGGGGAGGACAGAGGATGGAGTGGCAGAGGGGAGGAGGACAAAGGAAGGAGGAGGAAGCGTTGCGGTGGGGGAGGATGGAGCGGCACAGGCAGGGGGAGGATGGAGCGGCAGGGGGAGGATGAAGCACAGAGCGGTGGGGGGGGTGGAGGACAGGATGAAGCGGCGGGGTGGGAGAGAACGGAGCAGCATAGGCAGGGGGAGGACGGAGGATAGAGTGGCGGAGGTGAGGAAGGAAAAGGAAGGAGGAGGAAGCGGTGGGGTGGGGGAGGATGGAGTGGCACAGGCAGGGGGAGGACGAAGCGGCATGGGGAGGACTAAGCACAGAGTGGCGGGAGGGAGGAGGGTGTAGGATGAAGCAGCGAGGTGGGGGAGGACGAAGCAGCACGGGCAGGGGGAGGACGGGGGATGGAGTGGCGGAGGTGAAGAGGACAAAGGAAGGAGGAGGAAGCGGTGGGGGAGGATGGAGCGGCACAGGCAGGGGGAGGGCAGAACGACAGGGGGAGGACAGAGCGGCAGGGGGAGGACAGAGCGGCAGGGGAGAAACAGAGCGGCAGGAGGAGGACAGAGGACGAAGCGGTGGGGTGGAGGAGGATGGAGCAGCCCAGGCAGGGGGAGGATGGAGTGGTGGAGAGGAGGCGGACAAAGGAAGGAGGAGGAAGCGATGGAGGATGATGGAATGGTACAGGCAGGGGGAGGACGGAGCACAGAGCGGTGGGAGGAGGATGATGGAGGACAAAGCGGCGGGGTGAGGGTGGATGGAGCACTGTAAGGCAGCTTAGTGGTTAGCAGTGCGCGGTGGCTCAGTGGTTAGCAGTGCGCGGTGGCTCAGTGGTTAGCACTGCGCGGTGGCTCAGTGGTTAGCACTGCGCGGTGGCTCAGTGGTTAGCACTGCGCGGTGGCTCAGTGGTTAGCACTGGGCTGTGGCTCAGTGGTTAGCACTGCGCGGTGGCTCAGTGGTTAGCAGCGAGTGCGGTGGGCAGAGTGGTCAGCGCAGCGGCGCTGTGTGGGCAGGGTGGTCAGTGCAGCGGCGCTGTGTGGGCAGGGTGGTCAGTGCAGCGGCGCTGTGTGGGCAGGGTGGTCAGCACAGCGGCGCTGTATGGGCAGGGTGGTCAGCACAGCGGCGCTGTGTGGGCAGGGTGGTCAGTGCAGCGGGGCTGCGTGGGCAGGGTGGTGAGCGCAGCGGCGCTGTGTGGGCAGGGTGGTCAGCGCAGCGGCGCTGTGTGGGCAGAGTGGTCAGCGCAGCGGCGCTGTGTGGGCAGAGTGGTCAGCGCAGGGCAGAGTGGTCAGCGGTGGGCAGAGTGGTCAGCGGTGGGGCGGACGGACACACACTCCGATATACTTACCACCGTCCCTGCTTCTTCCCTGGCGCCTGCGTCTTCCTGAGTCCCGACATGTCGCTGCACCCAGGACTGGATCCAATATGGCGTCCAGGAACTCTCGCGAGACTTCCCGGATGCCATCTTGGAGAAAGTATGTCGCCACCCCTGGAGCCATGGATCCAATATGGCGTCCGGGAAGTCTCGCGAGACTTCCCGGACGCCGTATTGGATCCAGTTCTCCAGGGGCGGCGACATGTCGGCGGTGGAGAAGACGGAGGAGAGGTGGTAAGTATAGGCGACTGTGTGTGCGTGTGTTGTGTGTGTGGTGTGTGTGTGGTGTGTGTATGTGTTAGGGGCTGCCATAAGCGTAGCGGGCTCTATGAGTCCCGGCTCCTGCTTACGGCCGCCATCTTGGCTCACCCTGAGCGGGTATAGCTCTGCCGGACGTTGGGACAAAGTGACGGATGTGAGGTCACAAATCCTTCCGGCTTTTATATACAAGATTGCACACCCACAGACCTCCATATAGAATAATGCACCCCCACATTTCTCCATATAGAATAATGCACCCACACAGTTCTCTATCTAGAATGCACACCCAAAGTCCTCCATTTAGTATAATGCACGCCACAGTCCTCCGTATAGTATATTGCACACTTAAAGCATGACATATAGTACAATACACCCCCACATTCCTCCATATAGTATAATGCTCCGCTCCGTACACTTCGTACACACGCGGCTCTGCTCCATACACCTCGTACACACTCGGCTCCACTCCATACACCTCATACACACTCGGCTCCACTCCATACACCTCGTACACATTCGGCTCCGCTCCATACACCTCGTACACATTCGGCTCCGCTCCATACACCTCGTACACACACGGCTCCGCTCCGTACACCTCGTACACACGTGGCTCCGCTCCATACACCTCGTACACACATGGCTCTGCTTGGTACACCTCGTACAAACTCGGCTCCACTCTGGAAACACACGGCTCCGCACACCTCGTACACGTGGCTCAGCTCCGTACACACGTTACTCTGCTCAGTACACCTCATACACACTCAGCTCCGCTCCGTACACACTCGGCTCCGCTCTGTACACCTCTTGCACACTTGGCTCCGCTCCGTACTCCTCGTGCACACTCGGCTCCGCTCCGTACACCTCGTACACACTCGGCTCCGCTCCGTACACCACGTACACACACGGCTCCGCTCCGTACACCACGTACACACACGGCTCCGCTCTGTACACCTCATACACACTCGGCTCCGCTCCGTACACCTCATACACACTCGGCTCCGCTCCGTACACCTCGTGCACACGCGACTCCGCTTCATACACCTCATACACACTCGGCTCCGCTCCGTACACCTCGTACACACTCGGCTCCACTCTTTACACCTCATACACACTCGGCTCCGCTCAGTACACCTCGTACACACTCGGCTCCGCTCCGTACACCCCGTACACACTCGGCTCCGCTCTGTACACCTCGTACACACTCGGCTCCGCTCCGTACACCTCATACACACTCGGCTCCGCTCCGTACACCTCGTACACACTCGGCTCCGCTCTTTACACCTCATACACACTCGGCTCCGCTCCGTACACCTCATACACACTCGGCTCCGCTCTGTACACCTCGTACACACTCGGCTCCGCTCCGTACACCTCATACACACTCGGCTCCGCTCCGCACACCTCGTACACACTCGGCTCCGCTCCGTACACCTCATACACACTCGGCTCCGCTCCGAACACCTCATACACACTCAGCTCCATACACCTTGTACACACTCGGCTCCACTCCTTACACCTCATACACACGCAGCTCTGCTACATTCACACTATACATCCCTCTTGATCCCACACAAACTCACCTCTTTTCACAAACTCATTTCTTTACCTCTTCACTTTTTGCTTGGTGGAAGCTGCCCTGCATAGTCGGAGATGCTTATCATGTGATCCCTGACTCCTCCCCCTTCATTGACATCATCACAGGTCCTGTAAGCACAGGCCTGTGCAGCTCCACAGGTGGGCTCACACTGCAGGGTGGGGGGGATAACGCGGCGGCAGCGGCCAGGACTATAGTAGAGAGAGTGGCATCAGCAGGGAGCCCGCGCTACCACCGGGCGCCCCTGCGGATGCCGTCCTCTGTCTACTAGCAGCCGCACAGATCTAGCAAAGCCCCAGGGAGCGGGAGCAGGGCAGCAAATAACAATGACAGCTGTCTCCCTGCGGCGCCCCTGGAGCGTGGCGCCCTGTGCGGCCGCACGACTCGCACATGCCAAGGGCCGGCCCTGGTCCATTGTATTCTTTTTTTATTATGGTGCTTAAATTCCTATTCAGATTTGGATTTATTCACATCTGCCTGTAGTAAGGAGGAACATGGAACAAAGGTGGCCTTATTCGGAAGATAGTCGTCACAACTCTTCTAGCGTAAATTCATGCTCCTCTTCCATAAATGTACCGGCGATGTTCCTGGTACCAGGACTGTGTAATACTAGCTGGATCAAGCCAGTTGAGGTCAAGAGCAAATGTTGCAGACAGATTTTCAAGGGCTATTCCCATCATGTAAATGTTTAAAATGACCAATAGATATGTATTAGTCATGAGTGAGTACTACCATGTTCGGGGCTTGTAACGGACAGACGGACACTTGGACTGGCTCGACTCCTTTACCGATTTTAATTAATGTCAATGGAAAACTCAATCATTTTTTCAGAAACAATGAGTCCAGCTATCAGGGAATGACCCGGTGAAAGGACTTCTAAGCCCAGTACCACAGTGGGAATCCTTCTACTCTTGATGGTGCATTTATTTTACCATGGAGTTTAATGATTATTACTTCTGTTTTCTTTGTCTTGTACAATGCGGAGCTTAGAGAACAACAATATGTCCTTATTACCATTGCTCCCATTCTTTCCTGCAGGATTTGTTTTCGTCTTGCCCTTAGGGTACCGTCACACGAGGCGACGGTACCGCCGATTTAGTAGGCGATGCAGGGGCGTGGCCTATCGGCACTGACATCGCCTATTGTAATTGGGCGATGGCGACGCCATTTACTGGTCGCTTGGTTTCAAAGCAGTGCTCTGAAACCAGGCGGCCGATCTGGGGCGATGTGTACACATCGCCCCATGTAAAAGGCCGCCGGTGAGCTGACAGGCGATGGGAGCCATAAGCTCCCATTGTGCTGCATTGCCGCTGGGGTTTCGAGACACCCCGGCGGCGATGCTGACCTCTCAGCTCGCTGGCCCATCGCCAAAGGTGTCTCCCCGTGTAAACGGGGGGCGGCGACGCTGTCGGGGCGCCAAAAGCGTGCGCGCTCCTGCTCGTCGCCGCCGACATCTCCGGCGGTGTCGCATGATGTGACGGGGCCTTTAGTCTTACAATTGTATGTCCTTGCTCGTAAATACTTATGAATTGCACCATAGTAGTATGTAGGTCTACTAAGAAAGACTTACTAGAAATACAAAATGATGAGTATCTGTGCTAGGTGTAAAGGGAATAGAAGTTTAATTTCACGAATTAAAGATGCCTTCTAGTCTTGGTGAATTGCCACATCTTCCCACTGAGAGACAATTTAGAATGGAGACAAAAACAAACCTTTTAAAATTTGTGTTTGTCAGCATTGCCAATTTATTAATGCATGTTTGATTCATGAAAAATAGATTAGTCTGGTATTGAAAGTAACAAAAGTTACGACCCTTTGAGGTCTACTAGGGCATGTTCAACCCCTTCATGGTCTTTAACGCTTAGTTCCCATCAGTCACTTCCTGCTACCAGGACCTGCACACGCTACACATGTCTCCTGGGAGCATGCTTAGGCAGCATGCCACATACTCGCTCGTCTTAATGAGTAAGTATGCTATAACCTCGAAATGCCTATCACTGAGAATCACCATGTATTTAAGGCATATTTCTCCTTTGGCAGGTGCCTGAGCATTGTGGTCTACTGCTGGAGATGTGTTGTTATTTGGCAGGTCTCTTGGCAGGTATTTTGTCCCTATGCCTGCCTGCACTTGCCTGCACCTGCCTGTCTCACCAGTCTGCACCCACCTGTACTGGCCATGCCACATACACAAACTCACACATGCCTGCACCTGTTCAAGGTCCACCGAGCAGCCTCAAACCCACCTCACCTGCTCGTATTCTCTGAGCCTCACCCCCTGCCAGCATTGGCCTCTCTGGCCGCACCTACCCAGAGACTCCATTTGTCCGTAAGAATTGACCCCTTGAGTCAGCTTTCATGGTACCAAGACCCCCTGGGGCTGCACCTGGTGGACACCTACCAGCTTAGCCTATCTTTACCACCTGTGTCTTTAACAGAAGACTCGGTGGTCATCCAGGTACGCTCCTCCAGGTGGCAATCGGTGCCATGGCCCACTAGGTCAACTCCCAGATGCTCTCCCTGTGAGCATTACAGGATTGTGACAGCCTGTTTCTCACACCCTAATCGTCTTCACTGTTGTGTTGTCACACACTGTCTGTATAGTTTGATCAATGTTTTTGGCTTTCCTTCCCTATTCCTATGGCTAAGTTGTGAGCTGTGACATCCTCTCACTATCCAAACAACTGTTGCATTCCCTGCCTTAGCTTTTATACAAGCTATCATAATTCATCCTGATTGGCTAATCTATACAATGTGATTTGACAGCTGAAAGTCATTAGAGGTCACCTTCCTGTTGTGGCTGATGGGATCATCTGCAATGTATAAAAAATTATTCAAAGTTGTCAATATCAGAAAATTCCTAAAATTTTGACACAAAGTTTTGATTGGCATCAAATTAATTTCTTATCTGTATTAGTACCTTTCCCATCAAACTATTGCATGTCTTGTAGCAGAAGAATGTTGTGTCATTTCCATACTATATATCCCACCATTGTTTGATGTTGAGATTCCTGATAACCCATGGGGTCACAGAAGCTGAGCTCCATCTCTTCACCGAACTTTCAGGAAACCTATGTATTTGCCTCATACTTTCTATCCCGGTCAACTTTGCCTTGCCTATAGTTTGAGTCCAAGATAATTAATAAGGGAAATCGTAGCCTTCTTAAGTGTATCCAGCACTTGATAGGCCCTACATGACTTAATGATGAGCATCGTCAAGTGGCATCATGACATTTCAGAGGCCAGAGTCACCAAGGAGCACCATTAAGATGGAAGACAGGACCAGAGAAAACTAGATATGCTGAGAACTGGACGGACCGAAGATCGCTTGGGTTCTGTTGAGATCCCAGAGCATAATATTGCACATTCAATTTGCATATTATAAAAATCAATAAAAATCTAATTTCCAGCCAAATTGGAAAGAATCTGCCAATTTTGAAATTCTCTAACCAAAACCACTTTCAGTACACCCCAGATAAAATCTTTTTATTACATCTTATGATACACTTCAACTCTCATGGTGGGTTGTACTGCAGAGTCAGATGTCACAAATATCTATGAACTTTGATGGTGTGAGAACAAGCTGTTCAGTCATTTTTAAACACACACAGATGTAATTAGTATAAGGCTAGGGTCATATTTGGGAGCTTGCATCCGTTGGAAGGATCCTTTTTTACCCTTGCCATTTTTATTTTTAGCGCATGCGTTAATTCAAACGTTAACGCATGTTACATTTATGTACTATGTGTTAACGCATGCGTTCCCCATAGACTCCCATGTTAAAAAAAAAGATGCGTTTTTGCAAAAGCACCAAAAAATGCTGCATACCGAGTTTTTTGGTGCACTTGCAAAAATGCATAGCATTAAACGCATTGCACTTTTGCAAGGTGTTTTTTGCATAGGAGACTATGCATTTTTCAGAAATTGCACATGAAAATAGCGCATGCATTTAGCCCAGTGGCGTAGCTGGCCACCTTCGGGCCCCGGGGCGACATCACCACCCGGGCCCCCCATGTGAGGACGGGGGGGGGGGGGGGGGGGGTTGATAATGTAATGTGATATGTAGTAATGTATGATAAGGTAAAGCAGTGTTATATGTAGGATGTTTAATAAGGGTTCTGCACAGCAACAGACTACAGGTTGATCTTCAGGGAACGTTACAGTATAAGACCCTTACCAGCCTCCACACACTGTCTTGCCGCTTCGACCAGGACACTAGCATTCTCACCCCTCTGGTGGTCCGGGGGGAGGGGGGGTGGTGATGGTGGAGAGGTGTGAGGAGGACCGGACCGGGGGACCAGCACTCACCGCGGCCGGCCGCCTGCGTGCGTCTGCTGTAGGAGGGGGAGGAGGGGCGGGCAGATCTGCACATCAGGAAGTCCCGTCCTCCCTCCTCTCCGGCCGCGCGGCTGCCGGCTGCCAGCACGAGGCCACCCCAGGGAGTGCGGGGCCCCCCCAGGGAGTGCGGGGGCCCCCCCAGGGAGTGCGGGGCCCCCCGGGGGCGGCCAATGGGCCCCTCAAGCCGGGGGGGCCCGGGGCGATCGCCCCCCCTGCCCCCCCGCTAGCTACGCTACTGATTTAGCCTAAGGGTTACAGTGAAGTCTGGTGGTTAGCAGCCCCTACAGGAGAACTACCAAGCCCATGGGGAGGAATAGTGCTCCCTGGGATTGACTGGTGCTGGAGATAAGGGAGTCCAGCCAGAGTCTTCACTGTGATTGCTGTCGGGACTCAATGAAACCTGTACAACCACATGGAACATAGTGACCAAAATGGTCCAAGAAGTGCCCAACTGCCAGACAACGTCTGTTAGGAATTAGCAGAGGGAAGTTTTTTACACTATCCTTAGTTGTCAGCAGTGGGATCAAAGCTGTGGTACTTATCCTGTAAAACTCAGGTGCCAAGGTCCAGGCTGAGAGACGTTAAGTCCATATTATAGTGCTATAACCAGCGTGAGTGAGGAGAGCTGATACACATTGCTGGAAAAGAGCAGGCTCATCACACCATGAGGGACTGTAACTCTGTGCACTTAATAACTATTGCACCTGAGGTCTGGACATTGCTTGTTGAAACAGGCTGATCTTGCACCTCATGTATAACTTTCACCCCTTTTTATTCTAATTAGAATGGTCTGCCAGCCGGTGAGACAACTGCGACCATTGGCCGCCATTATGCCCCGGTCGACTCAGAAAATGACATTGTCTCTGACTCTTGTTTATCATATGCTTCACCCCCTAAGGGCAGAGATACACTAGGTGAAATACGAGTATCTCGCATGCATCTCGCATGACTCACCCAGAACTGACCCTGCTTCCCTGGACAGTAGGGATGTGCCCAGTAGAGTTACATTCGTAGACGTCTACTCTGAGACCCTTTCTTTTCACAATCAAGTTCCACCCACATAATACTCTGATGCACCCCGTGACTTGAAGCCAAACAGACTGCTCAGCACCTCAGGTCAGGTAGATATTTAACACATTTTTTTGCATACAAATTGGATTTGCTTCCCTTCTATATAATGGCCTTTCATTAGAATGCAGCATTGAAAGCGCGGAAGATTTATGCGTATATGTCGGCTGTGTAAATATCCTGACGTGCTGCCCGATGCATTGTGGGTAACGCCATCTAATCTTCTGTATTTTTTACAAGCATATATTTCAACACTTGGCAGCCATTCAGTGGGAACATATGTTTTCTGCATTAAGCAATAGCCATAAAAGGAATGACGTGTTGAGAATTAGGGAAATCAGATGTTTTTCTTGGTTTCAGCTTGGCGGAGAAATGGATCTCCTTATTTTTACAGACGTCTGCTTGAGACTTCAAAAGACTGACAAACCTGACCACAGGGTGACTTCCACTGAAAGCTAGGCTATATATATATGTATATATATGTATGTGTGTGTGTGTGTATACAGCGGGTAACATTTTCTAAGCAAATATAGTTCTGAAGGTGCTATTGACATGAGTTTCTCACCAGATGTCGGCAGCAACCCATACAATCCAACCGGGCAAACAAATCAAACCATGTATGCCCATAAATTAAGGTATGTGTAATAATGAGAAGTGACACTAGGAAAGGGCATTGAACACATTAAGGGTGCATTCACATATGCATTTTTTAAATCCGGTGGAGATCCGGCTCTTTTTTTTTAAAACTCGAATGTGATCTGGTTGGGGTTTGTGATCATTGATTTTCAATGGGTATTCCAGCACTTTTGTTTGCATCCGGTTGCATCCACTTGCTGCCTGATCCAGTAAAAAACTTTTTTTTACTAAGCCCAAAAAAAACTGAAAATGTAGCATTTTTTGGGCTCAGTAAAAAACCTGCTTCAGACCGGATCCAGGATACTTTGGCATGATTTATAATGTGTGTCAATGGGTGCTGGATCTGGTTTTATTTTCTTTTTCCTGATTATGCCTACTGACTACGTGTGGTAAGTCCCATATGTAAAGTTCAGGCTCCATACCGGACACCTGAGTGCTTGGGCACAAATCCCAAACAGGGACTTTACGTGATTAAAGCCTTATACACACCTGTCTTGTTGCTGCAAAGACATCCAGATTCCACTCATTAGCTTAATCTAATATTAACTGCATTGGCTGCTGAACAGCCAGTCACAGATGCCTATTGTCTGTTATAGCATTCTGTGATTGGCTGTTGCGCCCACCCACTGTGCCAGCAACCAATCACAGAAGCAAAGGGTGGGGCACAATAGCCAATCACAGATGGTGTAACAGAGACTGGGTATCTGTGATTGGCTCTCCAGCAGGCAATGCAGAGCACAACCAGAAGTGACCGCATCAGTGAGACAGGCGAGTATAATGCCTTAATCATGGTAAGTCCCTGCTCAGGGTCTGTGCCGAACACTTATGACCACTTTACACGTCCCAACATCGTACCAATGTTGGATACAATGGCGCAGGAGCGCACACTTTTTTGGCAGAAATCCCAGATCGCATAGGAGCTGTCACACAGGGCGATATCGGCAGGCAACACAACTGCGATGTATACGCCCCTTTTGTACGTGCGACCCAGGAACGACCATTTAACATGGGAGAGAATAGGGGAAGTTGGTCTCCAAGTCGGGGTTGGGCTTTCAAACAGCACGATCTTGCCAGATCGTCTATCCAATATCGGCCAGTTGGAGAGCCTGCTCATTTCTTCCCCGATATCGTTTTGGCATCGTTCTTGCGTGGCATTGGGCATTTACACCATACAACGCACGAACGATATCAGGTCCAACGCACAATCCACGTGACTTTTGTTGGAGTTGGTCGCCGATATCGGGACGTGTAAAATGGCCATTAGGTGTGCAGCTCAGAAGCAAAACACGAAAATGTATCCGGACAATACCGGATGAAACCGTATTGGTATTATAACAGGACATGCAGATCCGGTATAATACTGGTACGGTTTCATCTGGTGTAAGGCCTAAAACCGTATCCTGTCAGATGAGGATTTCACCTGTTCTGGGCAGATTCCACAAAAAAGGCATATATAAAGATGCCCTAAGAAAGAGAAGTGCAAAAAGCTATGGAAAGTCCTGACATCAGATAAAATGTATAAGTAATTAGAAAGCAATCCAGCCACTTAATGAGAAATAATATCAGTTTGTTCAAATAATGGCCAGTAAAAAGGTGTCTCATTACCAAGGTGCCACACAAGAAACATCTAATAATGGCTTAAACCAGTGAGCTGTCTCATGACCTTCACAACCTTATTATTGCAGAACATACTGATGGCATGGGTTACAGAAGAATTTCTAAATTACTGAAGGATCAAGTGAGCTCTGTCAGGGCCATAATCCAGAAGTGGAAGAACATAATTTCACCATAAACCGGCCACGACCAGGTGCTCCCTGCAAAATTTAAGAAGAGGATTGAAATTGAGATTATCGAAGAGTTATCTAAGGCTACCTTCACATCATGATTTTGTGCTGTCCGTGTTTTTGCTGGATCCCTTGGAAAGCCACGGATCCACACGGATCCCTGCATTTGGATGGCAAATAGCCATCTGTTTCCGATTCTATGCAGGATCCGTGTGGATCCTCTGGTCCCTTTGTCTCTCGCTGTTCTCCCTGCATCTGTACTGTCTCCCTATTCTTCCTGCTTCGCATTCCTCCATCTCCTCTTCCCCCGCTCGTCTATCCTGTCCCTCCTGCCCTCTCCCCTGTCCTCTTTCCTCCAGTATTTAAAAAATAATAAAACTCCTCCTGGAGGATACTTCACCTCTCAGGTGCCTCCGGGGATGCGACCGTCTCCGTCTGGCTGCAGGACCTGTTATTACATCACCGAGCCGATCAGCTGACGTGTCAGCTGATCGGCTCGGTGACGTCACAAGAGGTCCTGTGCCCAGATGGAGATGGTCGCAGTAATACACTCAGCCTGTATGAACACTCCTGTATGCGTGCTCACAACACAAGGCTCTATTGCTGAACAAAAAGATTAGAAGTTTGCTCAAAAACATTGAGAGAAGTCTGTGAAATACTGGAGAATATAATCTGGTCAGAAGAGACCAAAATTTGACTTTTTGGATGCCACAGTACACCATGTTTGGAGGATAAAAGTCAAATCACCCCCAAAACACCAGCAACAGTCAAGTGTGGAGGTATAAACATCATAGTTGGGGCTGTTTTTCAGCATCTGGCACTGCAAACTTCATATAATTAAAGGAAGAATGAATGGACAAATGTAACAAGATATTCTTGATAAAAATATGAAAGGAACTAAAGTTGAGTCCATGGAAGGATCCATGGGACCTGCAGGACGTGAAGAGTGTTTTTGTGGAAGAATGGTCCAAAATCTCCCGGAGCAATGCAGGAGACTAGTGTCTCCATACTTAAGATGTCTGGAGCTTCATCATCAACATAGGTTATTGTACAAAGTATTAACTAAATTTCAGTAACATGGTCAACCTGTGTCATTTCTCATTGTTACTCATACTTTATGGATATTTTTGGTTTTATTACTTTCCCTCTGCTTTGGATGGGTTGTTACCGACATCTCGTGAGATATTCATGGCAATAGTACGTTAGACATATATTTCCTTAGAAAATCTGTGATGTGTTCAATACTTATTTCATCCGCTGTATATGTGTGCTTGCATATATATGTGAATGTGTGTATATATGTGTATATATGCCCATACTGTATGTATATATGTATATAGATATAGGCATACTTCTAGTATCGGGGCCCGGAAGTTAGTTGGTGTGACCAGTTTAGGTTGTGGGCATGACCCAGCATTTCCTGAAGGAGAAAACATTAATGTTTAAGTCAATGTGTTCATGGAGTTGTTCATAATAGAAGCGGTAGTTAATTACAACATGCAGAAGGAAATGCTGCCATGCCCATGAACGTAGCCAGTCACGCCCACTAGTTTACTTCTAGTTTACCCCCCTCTTGCCTGGGGCTCTTACCCCAAGACCCCTGCTTCTACTATAACCAACTCCATGACCATGTGGACTAAAAAATGATTATTCCTTCTGAAAAAGGAATGTCATTGGTGTGTCAGGAGGCACGGATGAGACTGTAGAGGTCACTCGCAGAAGGTCCCAGTGTTTGGCCAAACAGTCCACATCCTAAATAAAAATGTCTCTGTTGCTTTAAGAGGCATTTCCTTTTTAGTTAAAGCTGGAGGTCACTAGGATCCAGCTGATTCCTTACCTTGGAGCTGCCTATATATTCTCTTGACTCCCAGGATGCACTGCTGGTGATAGCCTCAGATGTTCCTCATTGATTCTTGGATCAAAGCAGTATTTCTTGGAGCCTGCTGGTTTGCTGCTTGGATCTGCTAAAGCTAAGTGTATCTCTTCCCACTTTGTATGTTTTCTTTGTGTGTTTTCTAGTTGAGAGCCGGGTTGACTAGTGTTCACCTGCTCTGAGCCCTGTGTAGTGGTAGTCCAGGGACAGTCAGGGAATAGGTATCCTGGCGGCGACAGTTGCGGAAACTGTATAGGGACATTAGGGGAGCCAGGTGTCAGTGCTAGTTTTTCTAGGGGTCACCTTCCCCCCCTTTTTGCCTTCAGCAGCAGGGTCTCCTTTCCCCTCCCCTGTCGTCGTCCA
This sequence comes from Allobates femoralis, assembly GCA_033576535.1. NCBI lineage: Eukaryota > Metazoa > Chordata > Amphibia > Anura > Aromobatidae > Allobates > Allobates femoralis. The sequence continues at coordinate 96,019,379 of JARQOC010000010.1, read as the reverse complement.
GTGCTGGGTGTCTCGCTAGCATGACAAGGAAGTGCGGCCACACGCACCAATGTCAGGTTCCTCCCACCACCTAAGTGGTCACATCCACTAACCTCTGGTCCCTGATCATACAGACATGCTATACATGTACATATAATTATATATATATATAAGTGCAAAAGTAGGAGCAGCAAGGTATACTGGTAATCCCGGGTGCAGAGCGACCCACACAGTCCTCAATGCATATAATTATACATACAAATGTCGCAGCACTCCCTTGGTGATGTTCAAAGATGTTTAATCCAGCTTTCAAAGGTACAAATAGCCATTTGTACCTTTGTAAACTGGATTAAACATCTTTGAACATCACCAAGGGAGTGCTGCGACATTTGTATGTATATATATATATATATATATTGCAAGGCAGGGATGGGTGTCATATGTGAAGGTCACTATGTCTCTCCCAGAATGTGCTTGGAGACCTTATGAGACTTTTTGGATTGTTTCTATTCACAGTTAGGCTGGGGTCACAGTACCATTTTTCACATGCATTTTTGGAGACCTGCGTTTTCAAAAACGCATGTAAAAAACGCACCCATAGGCCCCCATGTTAAAAAACGCATGCCCTAATAGCCAAAAAGCATGTGTGACTGTCCCATGCGTTTTTGGAGCATATCCAAAAACGCATGCGTTTCTGTAGAAAACGCATGCGTTTTTGTAGAAAACGCATGCGTTTTTATAACATGGGTTCCTATGGAAAACGCATGCAAAAACGCATGTACAGTTAGTACCTTTTAGTGCCATTCAAAAACGCATGCGTTTCCCATAGGAGCCCATGTTAACAAAAACGCATGCGTTTCCGGAAATACTACAAGCACTATTTTTATGTGCAGATTCAAAAACGCAGCCAAAAACGCAGGGAGCCATCAGAGACCTTAAAAAACTCATGCTGACATGAAAAACGCATGTAAAAAAGCATGCGTTTTTAAAAGGCACTAAAAAAACTGTGACCACAGCCTTACTGCTGTGGGTGCAACTCAAAATAAAGGACTCAAGCTATATGACCTAGGTTTTTTTTTTTAGGAAAACCTGGTTGAGGCTTTTACTTTTGGAGAAATCTGTAGAATTGGTAGTGGGATGGATCTCTTCCACCAGTCTTATTATAATTGTGAACCCAGATTTAGAAGGGATGGGACTCAGTTGTTACAAGAAAAATTCCAGAAAGTGGAAGAGTAGGGGACATATCAAGAACTAAATGGAGAACCGGGCTATTATTTTCAGTAATTAGGCTGTGGTCACAGTTTTTTTAGTGCCTTTTAAAAACGCATGCTTTTTTACATGCGTTTTTCATGTCAGCATGAGTTTTTTAAGGTCTCTGATGGCTCCCTGCGTTTTTGGCTGCGTTTTTGAATCTGCACATAAAAATAGTGCTTGTAGTATTTTTTTGAGCGTTTTGAAAAACGCATGCGTTTCCGGAAAAACGCATGCGTTTTTTTAACATGGGCTCCTATGGGAAACGCATGCGTTTTTGAATGGCACTAAAAGGTACTAACTGTACATGCGTTTTTGCATGCGTTTTCCATAGGAACCCATGTTATAAAAACGCATGCGTTTTCTACAAAAACGCATGCGTTTTCTACAGAAACGCATGCGTTTTTGTATATGCTCCAAAAACGCATGGGAGAGTCACACATGCTTTTTGGCTATTAGGGCATGCGTTTTTTAACATGGGGGCCTATGGGTGCGTTTTTTACATGTGTTTTTGAAAACGCAGGTCTCCAAAAATGCATGTGAAAAATGGTACTGTGACCCCAGCCTAATAGTAGGCATTCTTCTAATTGTTGACATTTGGCGTGAAAAGGCAAAACATCCACAGGATTGGTGTTAAGCGTCTGATCTCTGGGAGCATAACGAATGTGATTGTGGTGCAACTTGTTCATAATATCAAACTTTAAGCAATGTCTTCTACCGAACAACATCCATTTTTTATTAAGCCACTAATAAATAGGTCCAAAACTATATTTGCTTCAAATTGTAAGAAGAATTTGGTACGTCATCGTTGAAGTGCACTAAGAAAAGTAACTTTGCTCCAAGACATTAAAAGGAAGCACGTGGGCAATTTTGTGCATTTACAGTGAGTCCGAATTCATGGGTAAAACTGATAAACATTTTTAACAAAGCAATGCAAGCTTCTAAGGCTGTGGTCACAGTACCATTTTTCACATGCATTTTTGGAGACCTGCGTTTTCAAAAACGCATGTAAAAAACGCACCCATAGGCCCCCATGTTAAAAAACGCATGCCCTAATAGCCAAAAAGCATGTGTGACTGTCCCCTGCGTTTTTGGAGCATATCCAAAAACGCATGCGTTTTTGTTGAAAACGCATGCGTTTTTGTGTAGAAAACGCATGCGTTTTTATAACATGGGTTCCTATGGAAAACGCATGCAAAAACGCATGTACAGTTAGTACCTTTTAGTGCCATTCAAAAACGCATGCGTTTCCCATAGGAGCCCATGTTAAAAAAACGCATGCGTTTTTCCGGAAACGCATGCGTTTTTTTAACATGGGCTCCTATGGGAAACGCATGCGTTTTTGAATGGCACTAAAAGGTACTAACTGTACATGCGTTTTTGCATGCGTTTTCCATAGGAACCCATGTTATAAAAACGCATGCGTTTTCTACAAAAACGCATGCGTTTTTCAAAACGCTCAAAAAAATACTACAAGCACTATTTTTAGGTGCAGATTCAAAAACGCACCCAAAAACGCAGGGAGCCATCAGAGACCTTACAAAACTCATGCTGACATGAAAAAAAGCATGAGTTTTGTTAAATCACTTAAAAAAACGCATGGCAACTGTGACCCCAGCCTAATACAGCAATTTAAATGCATGCTTGATGCGATATGCTATAAGGCTGTGGTCACAGTTGCCATGCGTTTTTTTTTAGTGATTTAACAAAACTCATGCATTTTTTCATGTCAGCATGAGTTTTGTAAGGTGTGTGATGGCTCCCTGCGTTTTTGGCTGCGTTTTTGAATCTGCACCTAAAAATAGTGCTTGTAGTATTTTTTTGTGCGTTTTGAAAAACGCATGCGTTTTTATAACATGGGTTCCTATGGGAAACGCATGCAAAAACGCATGTACAATTAGTACCTTTTAGTGCCATTCAAAAACGCATGCGTTTCCCATAGGAGCCCATGTTAAAAAACGCATGCGTTTTTGGAAACGCATGCGTTTTTTTAACATGGGCTCCTATGGAAAACGCATGCGTTTTTGAATGGCACTAATTGTACATGCGTTTTTGCATGCGTTTCCCATAAGGCCCCTTATTAAAAAACGCATGCGTTTTTGGATATGCTCCAAAAACGCATGGGACTGTCACACATGCTTTTTGGCTATTAGGGCATGCGTTTTTTAACATGGGGGCCTATGGGTGCGTTTTTTACATGCGTTTTTGAAAACGCAGGTCTCCAAAAATGCATGTGAAAAATGGTACTGTGACCCCAGCCTAATGGAGCGGTTTAGTTGTTGAACATTTGGGGCCGGTTGGTAACATTCTGATCACTTATCATCTCCATTTAATGCGATGCCGTTCACATTCCCATTCAGTGGCTGACAATTTCCTCTTTGGAATTGTTTTGCTGAATAGAAGCCTTCTGAGGCAATTGCTTTTTTGTTTGGTCGGATCTTGAAATCTAAAAGTCTCTTCATCTTGGTTGAGCGGTGAGTGGTTTCCTGTGTCCCGAGAGCAGAGCTTGGTATGGATGATGTATTCAGGTGTATCTGAAGTCAGACATCTAATAAACATGGAAGGAGATAGACAGATAAGATCGCCCCTTTTATGCCGAGCAATGTGCTAGCGGACACATGAGCAGAATTAGGAATTCCAGAACCTCCATTTGTTCACTTGCAGAAAACTTAGCCTTGCACTAATATTAACATCCATTTTTATGTGTCCTCCATGTACTGTAGCATTCTCCTCTTATTGGAGGAATCTATATCACTGTCCATCTGTAGCTTTCTTTTGACGGGTTACCAAAACTACAGGGAATACTGATACTAAAGGTGGACTCAATAATCTAAATTTAAAAATTTGACCCCAGCTTTTCCATCAAACCTCCATCTCACACACATTCATTTGTTCGAAATATACAAGGGGGGTCATTTGTTGTCAGACTCCTCTGATGGCGCAAACAAAGAGGATCAGCCTTGTTGAAATCAAATATGCTTCGCCCTTGCATTCTCTGACTCCTGTCATCAGTGGAGAGTTGCTACACCGCCATGTAAAGTAAGAGTTTTTATGGACAAGCCAAAACTTGTAGAGCAAATAGACTACAAATAATGGCTGATTTAAGACTCCCCAATCTCATTACAAAAGGTGGTTGAAGCTGCGATATGAGGAGGCTGCAACCAATCACCTTTGAAAAGTCTTCCCTGGTAAAGAAAAAGTTTGGGAGTAGGTGGGAGACCAAATGCTAATCACAATGTGCTACAGCATAGAGAATAAAAGTTCATTCAAACATTGTAGTTGGGTTGTGGGTAAAAATAGCACCAAAACCAAAGGCAACATTTGGAGTATGCATGATGTTTGAAAGTAAATGTGCTAAAAACAAATTACATGACTCTTTAATGAATTTTTTAAATTTAGCTTTAACGGCACATCAACCACAACATCTGAATGTAGCCTTACATCAAGGTTCCACAATCTGTGGCTTGGGAGCCACATTTAGCACAAGGGTGCATGAAGTGTGGCTCATGTCTGTTTGTCTCCTTTGTGCATTAGCACCAAATTTAGCTAACCGCTATGAATAACACGTCTCCAGATGGTGACTTTTGTGAATAACCTTGCAGAGAAGAGCAGATCTTAAAGGGTTAGAATAAGAACACCTTGATCTTAGTACACAGTCTCATTGTGATCGCTGTGGAAAAGTGTTAGCCGTCATAATACTAGTAATGGGGGCTGGAGCTCGATGTGGCTCCCGACCCTTACTATGACCCGAATGTAGCTCTCAGAGCTGGATGTGTCTTTTCACCTTCTCACAGAGATGGATGTTACTCGCATCCCTGCTTCAGAGCTGGATGTGGCTCGTGACCATGTTTCAAAGTTGGATGCGGCTTGTGACCCCCTCAGAACTGAATGTGGCTTGCGACCATCTTTTGGAGCTGAATGTGGCTCACAACTCTTTCTCAGAGCTGGATGTGGCTTATGACCTTCTCTCAGAGCTGATTGTGGCTTGTGACCTTCTCTCAGAGCTGGATGTGGCTCAGACTCTCTTTCGGACCTGAATGTGGCTCTCAAAGTCAGAAAGGTTGTGGACCTGTGTCTTACAACCTCATCTAGATGTCCATGAGTAATGGAACTTGTAGGCCCCATGATGCACAGCCTCACCATTGATCTCTGAACCTGATATTGACAGCTTTATATGCTTATGAAGCTTTCGAGTTTGGGTCAGGAAACCCACGGCCAGCTGTGTTCTGACCATGATGTCTGAATGAGGCTTAAGTTATAGAAGCAAAACTAATGGTTATTACAAATGCCTATCTAAAGTATGTTTCTTATTAGCCAATATCAATACCAAAGCAAGATGAAATTATATGTTTTGGATAGATGGCAATTCAATTGAATGGCCAGTATGTAATATATATCTTCTGCAGCGACTGCAATCATGTAGGGTTCCAAAGATTTATATTGATCATTCCTCTTCTTAAATAGCTAAACAAGGTAAGAGATGACTTGTCTATTGAAATGAGAAGTCAGAAAGACTCTTTTATGCTCAGGCCAGGTGACAACAGACAGAAACTTGGAGAGACCTACCGGGAGAACCGATACTCCTAAAGGTACTTTTACACGCTGCAACTGCGGTGTAGCAACTGAGAGGCAATCGTGATTTCTGTCACGGTCGCATTGAAATTGCTACGAAATTGCGGCGTGTAATTGGGGAACCCGGTGGTGATTTTCGAAGTTGCTCTCGGTTGCGGTTTCAGAGCATTGTTCTAAAACCAGAGGCAACCCTGAAGGTGAATTGCCCTAGTTTTGGCGTGTGAACGGGCGATAGGGATGGAATCTGCGTCGCCTAGTGATTTCCCAGAGGCGTGCCACAGCGTGCTGGATACCGCCCATCAACGATGATTGGTGGGGGATACTGTGTTTCCATTGGCTTTCCTTTCACAGGGCGCTATATTTGAAGAGCTGTCCATTCACACTACACAATTGCAATGGTGTCATGTATTAGCCAGCCTTCCTGCGCAGGCTGGCCAATCATGACGCTATTGCGTTGTCTAATCAGCGTGTTTGGGGCTCGGAATACACAAGTATGTCACGCCTGTGTTCTAGCCGGCGCTGAACATGTAGCCCACATTCCCTTAGTGATTGCGGCGTGTGAAGCGGCGATGGGATTCAACCGGATGTTTCCCGCAGGATCTGCTTCAACTTCCGGGGAGCCACGTTCCCTTAGGTTGACGACGCAATTGCGGCGTGTACATGCGGCATCGGCGATCGGTATCAACCATCAAAAACGTGCCTCCGATCGCCGGTGATAGTTGCGGCGTGTAAAGGTACCCTTAACTGAAGACTGAGAAACATTCAGCTGTGAAGTATGTTCATAAATGCTTACCTTAATATTTTTTACATATTAACTTACATTTTAAGGTCACTTTGAGGCTTTTTGGGTCAAAATAACTCCAGAAAAAACAGAACAAAAAGCTATCAAAAAGTCAAAGAAATCACTAAATAATGCCAACATAACCACAGCTCTTCGACAAAGGAACAAAACTTTATACAACTCCATTCGCTCAAACCAATTTTATTTTAATAGCAATAAATCCTAAAAAGAAACTCTATAAGTGGGTAACATAGTGATCGTACTGACCTGCAGAATCAAGTTACCAGGTCATTTTTACAGCACAGTAATAAGTCTTAAGAATGAAAGACCGGCAACAATAATGGAAAAAAGTTTTTTTTCCACCATTTTACACCACAAAGAGTATATTATAAGGTTAAAAAAGAGTCTACTTTAAAAGAACAAACTGTGCCCTCCTATGGAGGAGCAAAAAGGTATGGCTCTTTAAAGATGGGGACAAGAAGAAAGTCCAAAAAAATGGCCACAGCGAGAAAGGGCTAAGTGAGCCAAAAAAATTGCAGTAATTAGGATATTGCAGAATAAGAATCTATTCGTGTTAGAGTAACACATTAAAACCTTTCCAATTGGATGCGGCTAAATAGATCCATCCATCAGACTCAAGGATCAGTTATGGCGAGAAAATGACAAAGGACTATTCAATAACAGAGAGAAAAAAATGTAATTCCGGGACCACAACCTTTAACTTAATCCCTTATAGAGATATGAATTCCAAGGCTCTTTAATGCGTCTTAGGTTTTTCTTCCTTTGCTTTATTTATATATATGTTTTTTTTCTCTTTTTTTTTTTACAGAAAACTGATAAGCAGATGGAAAAAGTCTGTTTATAAGTTTAATAGGACCAGCATGGTAAAGGCATGAAAGATTTTCCTGCAAGCTGCTAACAAATCTAGGAAAGGCAGACAACACAATTCTATTAGCCTTGGGCAGAATTGAAGAGAGAAATGATTTTGATGTGGACATGAAAGCAATTTCCCATCATATCATATTAGCAATCTATTGTATTAGTTTTTATTTGCTCTGCTACAGAGATCCCTGCTTGGCCTATCCAGGAACAAAAATAATGAAAATGGCTGAGGTTGCGAGATGAGCACTTTTCTTAAAGAGGACCTGTTACCCTCCCTGCTGCATGGAAATCTAAATGCAGCACTGAATGGGAAAGGGGTCCCTCATGTGTCTGTGTGCTATGTACCCGAGATATAGCCTTAGGCAAACTCACTGTTAAAAGTCAGGAGGGCATTCCCTGGTGCAGGAGTCAGGTTGATTCACGGGGGCCATTCCCTCCCCCTCTGCCTCTCTGTGCTGCTTTTGCTGTGCAGGCTCTGCCCTCCCCCTCTCCTGATCTCTGTCACTCATCCTGCCACAAACAGCATGCAAATCATTTGTCCTGACGTCAGCTCCAGATTCCTGCCCTGGTGTCTGAACAAAAGCATAAACAGCACAGCAGGAGGCGGCACAGAGAGACAGAGGGGGAGGGAATGGCCCCCGTGAATCAAACTGACTCCTGCACCAGGGAATGCCCTCCTGACGTTTAACAGTGAGTTTGCCTAAGCTTATATCTGGGTACACAGCACACAGACACATGGGGGACCCCTTCTCTGAATGCAGCAGACATGCTGCATTCAGTGCTACATTCAGATTGCCATGCAGTAGAGAGGGTGACAGGTCCTCTTTAAAAATAAACTTGTTTTTGACTTTGTATGAAATTTTAACATTTTGAAAAATTGAAAAAATTCTTTAAAAAAAGTAATTGGTTGTAGATTTTTAAATTGCAATTTGGTGAACGCACAGCTATGCTGTCTGTCCATTTAGGCTCAGTAAGCGAAAGCAATTCTAGTTTTGGCACTAGTTTTTACCACCTGTGAGAGATGACATGTTACCCTCTTATGACACATTAATGTGTTTAGCACAATCTGGCAGTCTTCCTGCATATCCAAGGGTCTTCCCTTTAAGAAAACTACTTTGTAGAAGAAGTAGCCATTTTCAGATTAGTACCAGCTAGGATTTCATGCAGGCACCCACTTGTTCTCTTGTTCCTGTGGGGTTTTCCCTCCTGTGAACTCCCAACATCCTTGTCAAGTCAATCTGGTGAGGATTATACTTCTGTCTGTGTGATTTATATTTTAGAGCAGGGGTCCTCAACTCCAGTCCTCGAGGGCCACCAACAGGTCATGTTTTCAGGATTTCCTTAGTATTGCACAGGGTTTGGAATCATCTCCTGTGCAGGTAATTCAATTATCACCTGTGTAATACTAAGGAAATCCTAAAACATGACCTATTGGCGGCCCTCGAGGACTGGAGTTGGGGACCTCCGTTTCAGAGCCTGCTAAGATTGTGCTGCACTCGTTCTTTACATGCCTGATAGGAATGCTTGTGTTCAATGATCTTCCATTTTAGTATACTGATTCTCTGTAGTGTACACTGTCAGGGCTGCTTGAGATGCATACCCAGTGATTATTTGTGCTTTCTATACTGTCCACTGTCATAGTCTGTGAGGATACATGAAGACATTGCTCATGTATTCTCTCTGCTGTGTATCATCACTATTGTTGTGTATGTGATATGCTCATCACTGATCTATATTAATAATATTTTGGATTGATGAGTCACACACATGATATCATGGCAGCAATACTCTCCGTTGAACAATTGACAATTGACTAGAGAACCAACAGTCTGTTTATTTTGGATACAGAGAAGATTTAGCTGTATGCTGGAACTCGCACCATATATTACATGAAAGAAGGCAGAACATATAGTAATTTTTTTATTTCACAACTGGAGTGGTATCATAAACTTCTATTCTCTGCCCTAGTAAACTACTTTCCATCTGCTGTCCTCTACAGTTCATGTTATGTCAGCTTGTGGCCGATGTTCCTGACTGACCAGAAGTCAGAGATAATGGCCATGAGCTCTCAATGTAAGTCTATTATACCCTCATTTTGGCCCTCATGGACTTGCATTGAGAAAAGACTTATGGTTCATCCAACCACACTAGAACGTTCCGGTTAGTCACAAATGGAAGAATATGACCAAAGCACTGGCAAGAACTGAAGATTTTGTGGTAGTGAATATTTTATCACGGTAAGGGAACATGCATTAGTGATACTGTAAGTCTATGACAGGCTCATTCTGACTGTCGTAGACTTACATTGAGAAAAGACTTACTGTTCACGCAAAAACAGTGGAGTGTTTTGGCTAGTCACAACTGGAAGAATATGACCAAAGCACTGGTAAGAACAGAAGATTACAGGTAGTATTTTATTATGGGTAGGCAACATGTATTAGTGACAAATTAACCCCTTAATCTGTTCCTACAAGACGTCTCTTCTTTTTGATCTGCACTCAACCGGGCCCCACTACCGGCAGGCGCGGCCCATCCGTGACAAGAAGGAGGAAGAAAACACCTGTCTAAACCGGAGTCCCGGCGGCGGTGAGTCAGAAACTTGGCGTTCACGAACAGGATACGAGCAGGACCGTTCTTTAAAGACTTTGTTTCAACAATTTGGACGTCCCTAAAAGAACGTTTCCCGCCTTTTCACCGTTGGGCCAAGATGGCGCCCAAGATGGCATCCCCGCCATGAGGATCCGCCACATGCAAGCCCAGGAGTGAGCGACCGCCCCTCTTCATGGGAGGGCTAAAGGCAAAGGCGCCAAAATCATTGTCCGCCCTGATTGCTCGAATCAACCATGGGGGTGAACCAAAGACTTTTTCCCACCATTGGACTACAAAAGCCCCCAAGGAAGTGGGAGTGTCGGACCAGTCTTCACTAGCTCTTCACCAGAACAGTTACCGGGTAGAGACGGGTGTGGCTCCTCCAAGAAAATGACCAGTACCAGACTCCATGACCTGATGCGAGAAGTGGAAGCCGAGGCCAGAGCAGCAATAGGCCATCCGGGTCCGGGTCCTGTCCTTAACATAGATGGCAGCCCCGACTTCTGGCAAGAAGCTCTACAAGACCTCCGGGTACGGCTCCTTGAAACCGTTGAATGGACAATCCGCAGTTGGAGCGTGAGCTTGGGCCGCAGACTACATCGTGCGATGCAGCAGAGCCGCTCAGGTGCAACCACTCCCGGGCCCGCCTCGCTCGCTGGGCCAACCACTTGTCCCGCCTCGTCTCCGGAGCCAGTAGAATGCATCATCCCGGTAGAGACCACCGCTCATCCCGCTCCAGAGCCTGGAACTGAAACCGTGTTTGAGCCGGAGCTTGTAACTCGCTCCCAAGAAGATCTGGACATTCACCTGGTTCCCTCTGCGGAACCCGCGACTAGTTTCACACTACCGAGACTGTCGCCTGTTTCTTCCCTAGACCGGAGGTCTCCTCTGCTATTACCGAGGCCTACCTGGTGACCGGGAATGAAACATTGCTACCAGCTGCAACAGAAGAAGAGGCAGGCAGCCTGGAAGCCCTGCAGGATGACCCTGAGGAAAACTTTGCAACCCAGCCGCCCATCGACCCAGAAGACCCCGCCCCAACATCTCTGTTTGCCGAGCAGCCCGATGTGGTCATCGAAGGAGAGATCAAGGATGATGACGACGAGACCCACAGCACCGCTGAGGACCTCTACACCGGGTTCGCCTGGGGAGATACCGTCGATCCTTCTGCCGAGCAATCCGCTCAGGTACGCTGGTCGGTGCCATTGCAACACCTTCTCCGGTGCCGTTCAACCGGGTTCTCATCCAGACTGCCCACCAAGCTCAACCCGTTCAACAACCAACACACCGTAGTGACTTCATCCACACTTCGCATCGCTCCGACGAAGATGTACGTCGCATCCGAAGGGAGAAGTGGCAGGCTCGTCTGCGCGCCAACATGCAGGCTCGTGCTAAAGCCCGCGCCCAACCTCCATTGCCTGATGAACTCCGCAAGACCGGACGGGTGAGCACATTCAACCTATCCACCGGGTGGGGTTTCATCAGGGAGAGGGTGTATGTACGGAAGTGTTTGTGGGGCGTCGTGATGTGGAGTCGCACCTACAGCGAGGGCATCCAAACCGCGACTTATAATAAGGGGACATTGTAACCTACGAGCGATATGCATGCTGTGATGGGTGGTCCGCTATACAGGTCCGGAACACTGCCCTCCATAAGTGACTCTGTTGTTTGAACTTTGCAAAGAGACTTCTTCCTGTTTGGTAGATAACACCGCAACTTGGCGGTTACAGCCTGAACTTTTACTAAGGACAGCCGACCGCCCGCCGGGTCCGCGAATGTGTTAACCTGTTTCCATTTTACTTGCAAAATCTTAAGCAAATCTTTACCTGTTAATAAAAGTGTATCTTTTATGCCTGTTATAAAATACAAAATGTTCTGTAATGTTGAGTAGTATGACACTTGGGGACAAGCGTATTTCACCAAGGGGGAGTGTGGCGCCCCGCACCGAGTGCGTCACAGGAGGGTATTGCAGCCATAAATGCAGCAGCAATATTCTCTGACCCAGCAGCCATACGGTTAACTCAGAGATCCATAACCTGCATGCATCACTTAGCATAGAGGGACAAACAAGGTCCTGGTGGGCAGAGTGCAAGGGTAGTGTGTAGTGGAAAGCCTAGAACAGTTGGAGTTCGAGGGCTGAAGGTGTAACAGCAACCTAGAAGACCCTCTGCAGAATCCCAGCTCTGCAACCTAGGAGAGGGGGTTGCACAGTCTCGTGCAGCCCCCTAGCCATCTTATACCGGCCATCTCCTTACCGTCACCACGGTCGAGCACCATTACTCCCGGTGCATTACCAAATGGACTACGGGCGTCAAAATGTGGGCTCAAAATCATCCCGTGCCCATCTACAGCCGGTTTGCTGGTACCGAAGCTAGCAGCAGTTCAGCTTGCTATGCAAACCAGAACAGTGGAGGGATCGCTTTACAGGAGCACCCCACCATCGCCAAATCCAGTCGTCTAACCAGCGGTGTACCCACCAAGGGACCCAAGGCTCCCCAAAGCATCTGGAACGTATACCCTGGATAGGGCATTCAAGCAGCCTCCCTGTACCCGACCTGGTATTCCTGGGCGACAACGGCAACTTACTTAGTTAGAATAGAGGAACACCGCGGATCTCTGAGGGACACCTATCACTGCTGAGTCCACTGCTACCTACAACTGTACACCATGTATTGCCTGCTGGTTACAGTAAAGAACCCTTTACAGAGACTTACAGTGTCCGTGCCTTCTTATGAACTGTCTATCCGCACCATAAAGTAACCGCAGCTGCTGCACAACATCTTAAGCAGCTCGAGCCCCGGGGACCACCGCTCAGCCTGTGGGGAGCGTTCCATCTTGCTGCATTCCATCCCCCGCAGGCCCCGCAGCGTCGGTAAGACTTACGGAATCTCTCATAGGTGGTGTCACGACAAATTAACCCCTTAATCTGTTCCTACAAGACGTCTCTTCTTTTTGATCTGCACTCAATCGGGCCCCACTACCGGCAGGCGCGGTCCATCCGTGACAAGAAGGAGGAAGAAAACGCCTGTCTAAACCGGAGTCCCGGCCGCGGTGAGTCACAATACACTTCAATCCCAAGACTAGGGACTCTATGCCCAGCAACAGGATGGTGGGAGAGACAAGTGGAGGGTGGGGAAGTTAGACAGGACATGGTTAGGGAAGGAAACAAAATGAGAAAATACCAAGTTCAGTAAACTAGTCAGCCAAGTCAAGTTGAGGAGTCGAGTTCAGTCAGAAGGAGAGGAGAGAATACCAACACACGGGTCTGAAAGGAAACGGACCCGGCGGCCGGTACCACCATGAGGCTATTCCAGGTCCCGGGCTACAGACCGTAGAAACAGACAGAAGGAGTCCTAGGGACACGGATAGTGAGCAATCCATCTGTGTACCAGAATTGGCAGGAAAGCTTAGGGACTGGGGCAGAAACCAGGATGCCGACTCTGCTGAAGTGGCTAGGACTAGGGATGAGCAAGTATAACCGTTACTATTCAGTACTCGCCGAATAGTAACGATATTCGGGCTACTCGCTACTCCCCGAGTTTCTTGTGATTATTCGAGAGTAGCGAGTAGTCCATTCACTTTCACAGTGTATCTATATACTCTGTGAAAGTGCAATAAAAGTGAATAAAAGTTGTTCAAAAATAAAAAATATCCTACTCCCCCATCCGATGGCTGCACCGGGGACCCGCAAAGAAGACATCCGATGAATGAGAAGGTTCTGTCCCTCTGATAGCCAATCAGATGGCTGGTAGCGATCTGGCCAATCAGATGGCCAGACATCACAAAACAACTGATCGCTGACAGCCACCTGATTGGCCAGGTTGCCAGGTCTTGAACGTGCATCAATGACCTGGCAATTTGGCCAATCTGTAAGGGATCATGTGGTTTGTGACAATAGGCCAGCTGATTGGCCAGATCGCTACCAGCCATCTGATTGGCTGTCAGACTCACAGGTCCTTCTCGTACATCAGATGTCTTCTTTTCAGGTCCCGGTGCAGGCGTCGGAGGGGTGAGTGTTATTTTTTTATTTTTTTAGCAACTCTTATTCACTTTTAGTGCCCTTTTGCAGTGTATATATAGATACACTGCTAAAGTACTCACCCGGCCCATTCATTAACATTGGACTCTCTATACTCGCAATGAGTACCGAGTAACGGGACATACTTGTTGCGAGCATAGCGAGTCCGATTAGTTCTGTACTCGCTCATCCCTAGCCAGGACGCTCCAACTACAAAAACCGGCTGGGTGCGGGGCCTTTATGTCCTGCGACCCAACCTCTGGCGCAGCGAAAAGAAGGCAGCCTTACTAGGGCTGGGATACCAGACAGGTCACCCACCAAAAGCCTGTGGTAGCTGGATCGTAGCTCACGTGCGGAAGAGACAGACCGAGAGGCCCATGAAAGGAACATGAAAGGGGTGACATAGACGAGCCATCTCGGCTACAATAAAACTACCGGAGCTGCCACTGCACTATCTTGTAACCATCTGCTCAGAAAGTGAAGTAAACCAGGTTGAAGCTCAGCACTGTGTGGAACTGTGATCTCTGCGCCTAAGGAGAGGTAGACTGATCCGCCGGTCAGCAGTCGCAGCCTGCCTGAGTGAGTCTTTGCATCCTTTCAGCAGCACAGTCTTGCTGGTCTACCATTACCCTTACCATCTCCATAGACTTTACGGTTGCCCTGGGGATCTGCTCTTCCTGTGGAGAGATGAACCATCTTCACTGCTACTCCCATTATCCCCAGAGGACCCGACTGCAGCAGCGGCATTACCGGCCACATTCCACGGGTGGCGTTATGACAACACAAGAACTCTTTTTGCTCCATGAGTTAAAGTTCCTCTTTGTGGCAAAATAAGACTTGTAGACTTCCAATGCTCCTCTGGGAATTCAAATAGGCAACTAGGCTCCTCAGGGAGAAAAATGACAGGAACTCTAGCGCCAGTCTTCTAAGAATACTTCCTAAAGGTCAATATTGACCCTTTAAGGGGTCATAGGACAAAAAGCCTTTACAAAAACTCCATTTGCAGAAATGTGTTTCAGGTTGTTTGCTCCTAATCAGTGCAAGGCAGAAAAACTGATATGGCCAGATGAGATGCTTTGACAGTGGGTTGAATGGATAAAGTTAATCTTAATAGAAAGTACGAAATCAGTGACACTCTGTTGTAAGACACTTTAAATGGCTGACTTTTATTGAATTTTAGGATTGCCAAATTTCTAGGACAGCCCTTTCATTTCAACATTCTAATTCTGGGTCTGTATCTGGACCATCGCTGCTTGAGCAATGAATACATTATTTTTCAAATGTTCTTTGTCTTAAAACATTTAGCAATGTTAAAACATTTTCTTTCCCACAGCCAATATGCACAGCCAACATGGAATGCAAGACCCTTCCATGGTTGACCATGTCTTGCTCCCCTTGGAAGCCTGGAAGAGGTGTGAGACATTGTGTTCTCAGGAAGACCACCCAGGATCTCAGATCCTGCAACCAGGAAGACAACCTCAAACAACTGTTCAGCACTTTTAACTCTCTCCTACGCCCACCGCTTTCCCCTCCGACCTCCTTCATCTCTGCCGAGGACTTTGCCGCATACTTCAAAAAGAAGATCGACCAAACAAGGCAAACCTTTATTGTTCCATCACCACAGCCCACTCCATATACCAGACCTCGCCCTTCTCTCATAAACTCCCTCTCCAACATCACTGAAGGAGAGCTTACTCGTCTCCTCTCCAAATCACACCTCACCACCTGTGCATTTGACCCTATCCATTCCCACCTCCTCCCCAACCTCATAACACGCTTATCCCAGCCCTAACCCACCTCTTCAATCTATTGCTACCCTCTGGTACCATCCCCTCGGCTTTCAAACATGCCAGCATAACGCCCATCCTCAAAAAGCCAAACCTTGACCGACTGCTATGACGAGCTACCACCCCATATCGCTGTTCCTGTTTGCTTCCAAACTCCTTGAACAACATGTCCATGCTCAACTTTCCTCCCACCTCTAATCTAACTCTCTCCTTGACAATTTACAATCTGACCTCCAGCCCCACCACTCCACCGAAACTGCCCTAACCAAAATTACTAACTACATACTCACAGCCAAAGCTAACAGACAATTCTCAATCCTCCTCGTTCTAGACCTGTCCCATGCCTTTGACACAGTCGACCACTCTCTTCTACTACAGATTGTTTCTTCCCTTGGCATCAAAGACCTTGCCCTGTCCTGGATTGCCTCATACCTTTCCAACCACACATTTAGCGTATCCCACTCCCACACTCCTCATCCCACCTCCTCATCCCGCCCTCTCTCTGTTGGAGTCCCACAAGACTCTGTCCTGGGGCCCCTACTTTTCTGCATCTATACCCTTAGCCTAGGACAACTCATAAAGTCCCATGGCTTCCAGTATCACCTGTACGCTGATGATACTCAGATCTACCTCTCTGGCCCAGACATCACCTCTCTGCTGTTCAGATTCCTGGAGTGTCTGTCAGCCATATCCTCCTTTTCTCATCTCGCTTCCTAAAACTCAACGTAGACAAAACAGAACTCATCATCTTTGCTACATCCCATCTTTCATCTTCACCACCTGATCTATCTATTATGGTAAATGGCATCATGCTCTCTCCCGCCCCTCAAATTCGCTCCCTCGGATTAACTCTCGACTCTGCCTTGGCCTTCAAACCACACATCCAAACTCTCGCCACTACCTGTCGCCTCCAGCTCTAGAATATTTCCAGAATCTGTCCTTTCCTCGGCCCTTAATCTTCTAAAATTCTTGTACATGCCCTCTTCATCTCCCACCTCGATGTCACGCTGGGGGTGCCGGGGTAACCAGAAGTAGGAGGGAGCTAGGTGTAGAAAGTCAGGGTAGCCTGCTCTGGCCTGGATACTGGGGTCCCGACTCACCCTGATCTCGGAGGTACCTCTAAAGGTGAGGAGATCCGAACCACAAGCCTAAGTCCCTAACTCCTGAGAACCCTAGGCATAAGCCCTACCTCACCATGGACACGGAACCATCAACTTCCAATGGAGAGCTAAGCAGCAGCTCTGGATCAGCATCCTCTCACAACAGGTCACAGTCCAAAAGTGAACTGAATCAGAGACATCAGGTGGATTTGAGCTGATCCATTTATGGCCGAGGGGTGGGGGCAACCAGCCCAGGCACACCCCTCAGCTCACCTAAGCATGAGTCATATGCATCCCACACACCTGCACGCTCAGCTCCCGCTCATTAGCTTCCTCTCTCTACATGAGAGCAGGGAAAAAAAGGCTTCCTATAAACCACAGCAGCAGCACTTCCATACAACAAGGCAGCAATATGTAACACTCGACTACTGTAACCTCATCTTCTGTGGCCTCCCTGCTAACACTCTTGCTCCTCTCAAGTCTGTCCTCAACTCTGCTGCCCGACTAATCTACTCTCTCCTTGATACTGCCCTGTTTCTCTGCAAATCTCCTCACTGGCTCCCAATTCCCCAATGAATCTAGTTCAAGCTACTGACACTGACCTACAAAACCATCCATAACCTGTCTTCTACCTATATCTCTGAACTAATCTCCCACTATCTTCCCTCACATAATCTTCGATCCTCCCAAGATCTCCTCCTCTCCTCTACACAACCGCCTCCAAGATTTCTCCTGAATATCCCCCATCCTCTGAAATTCTGCACCCAACACGTCCGATTATCCACCACGGTCAGATCCTTCAGACGGAACCTGAAAACCCATCTCTTCAGGAAAGCTTACAGCCTGCAATGACCGAGCTGCCGCCCCACCGCGATTGGAGCTGCCACCCCACTGCCACCAGAGCTGCCGCCCCACCGCCACGGGAGCTGCTGCACCCCTGACCTACTGTCTCCTCCCCAATATCCTGTAGAATGTAAGGCGGCAAGGGCAGGGTCCTCCCCACTCTGCCAGTCTGTCATTAATTTGTTTACTGTAAGCTATATCTATAATTTTGTATGTAACCCCTCTCATTTACAGCACCATGGAATTAATGGTGCTATATAAATAAATAATAATAATACCTTTCTGCTCAAGATAACATAGGTTATGACCTCTGGCAAATGTCAATTACCTGTTGCTGTCTCAATTTCCCCTAAAAATACATATTTTAAGATTATTTGCAATATGTATTTTAGGTGCTTGTTGTTGGGAAGCAGAACAGTTTTGATATATCTGCTTCGTTCTAGATTTGGAAGATCAGGGTTCATAGCAATATGCCAGGAAAAATATGACTCACAATTCCAGGTCACTGTTGTACCGCTGGAATAATGGCAGCATTTTGCTTTCACATCTGTACAATGGTGCTTATAACTCCAAGCACATTGTGATATCCAAGGCCAAACTTGGAAGCCAAGGTCTGAAGGCCACCAAGGGAAGCTGTGCGGCATACATACTGAGATATTTGCATAATGCCTTTGTATTGTCTAAGGAACGAGAGTTTTACATACAATTATTCTAACATGATCCTTGTTAATAATAATAATAGGACCCATAAGTATTTCTACATGAATTTACATGATCTCTATAATTTATTCGCAGGAGAATTGAGAACCTAATTTCAGCATATGCAGCAATAACCTGCCCCTGTAATTTATTCTCATTGAGAACGTGTAGTTTTTTTTGTGCTGAATGAACCAAGTTATGACAATGCGATATACATGATGAAATTAATATGCAGTGTTACACTTCCAGATGTGAACTACCAGGAAGGTATTGTTAATAATAAAGTTGAGTATATGAAAAGGGTTTCAATACATAGGAGATAAAAATTGCAAGA
Source organism: Allobates femoralis (assembly GCA_033576535.1). NCBI lineage: Eukaryota > Metazoa > Chordata > Amphibia > Anura > Aromobatidae > Allobates > Allobates femoralis. Next base: position 96,000,544 of record JARQOC010000010.1, on the reverse strand, counting down.
AAGAATGTGGAGTTCCAAAATCGCAAAGTCTATTGGAAGAGTTCTGCTCCAAAAATGACCAAACACTCCACCAAAAATGATGAGTAAATGTCAGGGTTTATTACCAGAATTTAACAAAATAACAAACTGGAACACAATGTAATCAAACAAGAGTCAAAAACAGAACGTAACGCAATATTTGTCACCTAGGTTCATTGCTAAGTGGCTTGGGATCCATATGTGTCTCTTGGTTTTGTCATGCCACGTACTAGGATGCGTCCAGATACAATGTGTGAGAGTGGTGCCCGGATCAATGCTGAATAGCGCACAATACAAAACTACAAAACAGGAGAAACACATGAGGGACAAGTACAACAGGGATGGCCTTGATCCTAGGGGATGGGGAAAGGGAGAGCTCCTGCCAGGGCCGGTTCCAGGTTTTTGTGGGCCCCTTTCACATATATTACAATTCATGAATATGTGGCACCCTGGTGCACAGAGGGACTTCCACATCAGGTACCCTACACATGCAAAACTTTACATCCCAGACCAGAAGGGGGAGCTCTACTTGCTGACTTCAGGCAATGTCCCAATAAATTAAGGCCCAGGGGAGGAGTTAGGCAGTGCAGTTCCAGGGAGGATTGTGAAGACATCATGGTGAACGGATCCGCGCCAGGCCCGTACCAGAGGGAAGCCTAGCCAGTGCAGAGGCCCAAGGGTGAGGGTTGGAGGCAAGGCAAGTAACAGAGTGTGGGCAAAGGAACCATACCGGTTGACCCAAGGAAGCAACCCGGACACCTTAGTCCGAGTCTGCCAGGGACTACTTATCCCAGCAGAGAAGACCGGTCAACCAAGGAGACTTCAGTCTTCTGGGACACTTGTAGCACAGCAACCACGAGAGCCAGGAATCACAGGAGAGATAGCGTCAGCCAACGGAAGGTTCTCCCCACCTGCAATACAAGTGGGAGTCACAGAGGAGGTTAGGCCAAGTTTCAGACAGCTCAGGACCTAAACACACACACTAGGACAAGGAGGCCTCACAACTCACCAGTTGGTGAAATCCTGAAGCGCCTCCCGACCACCTGGAGTGTACCCTGGAAGTTACCTTGCATCAACATCAGTAAAAGGTACGGAAGCAACTTGTGTGTATGTGTTATTGTGGCCCTTGATCCTACCCTTAACACAGACTGCCTGCCAGCATCTCCACCTGATGAGCCACCTTCCCCTGCAGCACCAGAGACAAGGCTGAGTGGAGAGCCACTTCCCTGTGCAAAATCCCTATTCTACATCCCTGCCCTGGGGACCCCGCTCCAGCTACGGGGAGCGTTATCATCTAGCTGCAGCATCACCATCCCTGGAGGTCTGAAAGCAGCGCCGGTATCTTTACTGGGTACTGTAGGTGGCGTCATGAGACTTTCCTTTATTTTATTTTTCCCCTTTTTACACATTTTTCAGCGAACACCAGGGCTACGGGCTCGGGCAAGCCACCCGTGATATCCCCACACTGCAACCACCCAGGACCGGGTACCCCAAGGCCCTGGGGTGGGTCAAATACAATTTAGAAGCTGCGGGATGTGTATATATAATATAGAGGCTAATGGGTGGGCTGTATATACAATATTAAGGCTGTGCGGGGCTGCATACATAATATAGAGGCTGCTGGCCTCTATATATACTATGGAGACTGCTGGGCTGTATATATAACATAGAGGCTGCGGGCTATATATATTTGGAGGCTGTGTTGGGCTGTACATATTATTTGAAGGCTGTGGCAGCGCAGCAGCAGCCTCCAAATAATATATGCAGACCAGCACAACCTCCAAATAATAACAATATAGCCAAGCACAGCCTCCATATATAATAATAATAATAATAATAATAATAATAATAATATAATAATAATAATAATAATAATATATAGCACAACACAGCCTACATATTATATATTAAGGACAGCCTCCAAATACATTAAACAGCACAGCAGCAGTTTTCAGATAATTCATTTAGCCCAGCACAGCCTCCAAATAATATAAACAGCACAGCTTCCATGTTATATATACATCATAGCCTTGACAAAGGTAGTGTTACTACCAAAACCTCGTGCCACTAAGGGCTCATTAAAAAGTCCTTTTTCACCAAAAATGTTTTTTGTGTGCTGCCTGATTTTTCACTTTATATACTGTGTTACAGCTGGACACTGTTATTCAGGGTTTTTTGCACCATATATTGGTTTATAAGGTTGGGCTGTTCTATTTTTCCGTTTATTATACATCACAGCCTTCATATTATATATACAGCACAGCTTCCAAATCATATATTCAACACAGTCTCCAAACAATATACAGTACATAGCACAGCCTGGATTTTATATATACATCACAGCCTCCAAATAATATATGCAGCAAAGCACAGCCTTCATAATGCCCATCAGCAGCCTCCTTACAGCCCAGCACAGCTTCCATAGCCTAGCAGCAGCCTCCATATAGCCCAGCACAGCCTCCATAGTCCAGCAGCAGCCTCTACAGCCTATAACAGCCTCTGTAGCACAGCAGCAGCCTCCATATAGTCCAGCGCAACTTCTATAGCCCATAACAGCCTACATAGCCCAGTAGCAGCCTCTATAGCCAAGAACAGCATCTATAGCTCAGTAGCAGCCTCCAGATAATATTTACTATGGTGGTTCTCTTCCTGCTATAATTGTCCCCTGGTCTCATCTTGCTAGATATAATTCCCCATCATGCTACACACAGTAAATGAAAAATAATTAATCATACTCACCTTCACTCCGCTCCCCCGTGGCTCTGTCCTCCTCAGATGCTGTCCCCTCCGGTCTGTGCTTCCTTCCTGCATGGCTGCGCCAGTGTGATGAGGTCACAAGGTGATGACTCATCACTCTGCTGAAGCCATGCAGGAAGGAAGTTCCACAGCCTGGGAGCCAGCACATGGCAACTTTTCATCGCATGCAAATTAGCTATGTGCACAGGCTGCACTGCCAGAGTACTCAGCTGCCGACTGAGTGTTCCTGATCGGCCCTGTTGTCAGGGCTTCCTGTCCCTGATGGGCCCCTGACCATCAGGGCTGCCTGTCCCTGATGGCCAGTGGGCCCCCCAGCTGCTCAGGACCCCAGCACTTGCCCGGGTATTCCAGGTGCTGAGGGCTGGCCCTGGCACCTGCACTCACATGCGGATTTGCCCTGATGTCTCTTCCATCCTTATACGGGTTCTTTTAACTTGTTACTGAGCAGGATACCTAGTCCCTCGCTGTCCCTCATGTTAGCAATCACTTGGGAGATGTTTGGCAGAAGCACTAGTCCCAACCACTGCACTAAAATCAACAAGAAGGTAAGGAAGACAGGGAAAAAAACCAACACGACTTCATGGCTGCTGCCACTCTCATAGTCAGTCGATGACTTGGCAATGCTTATCTCTGCAGAATAGCTCCTTCCACCCAGGAGCTTGGCTAGGAATGAAGTTCAATCACTAGCAAAGAAGGCTGAATCATGTAGCCATATAAGGGAGATGGGAGTGATCAAAAAGTAGCAATTGAAGAAAAAGGCAGCACTCACCGGTTATGTGCAGGGTGGTCTTTTAATCCAGAATTTCAAGGATAGACAGGGTGCAGGGAGGTGACCACGGAGGGCCGGTGGAACACCGGCCCTCCGTAGTCACCTCCCTGCACCCTGTTTATCCTTGAAATTCTGGATTAAAAGACCACCCTGCACATAACCGGTGAGTGCTGCCTTTTTCTTCAATTGCTGTATAAACGTTCTGGTGCTTTGGATGTGCACGGCCGGAGGGGGACCCCGTCTCCAAGGGATGATATCCCGGAACTTGATAGTTGACACCGCTTAGTGCCCTAAAAACTTCTTTTGCGTGATCACAAAGTAGCCTCACCTGGGTAGAGCACCTAGGAGCTTTGCTAGCAACAGAAACCAATATTAACTCCTGCACTGCCAAAGGAAAGACACACATTAAGTATAAAGTCTCAATAATGGAATGAAACTTAGGTCCCAAACTTGACACAGATCTCCAAGGCATGGGAGACAAACATGACAGGCTTCATCTGCATGTGGTTTTCCAAAATTTGGCAACTGTCTAAATATCTAAAACTACCAATGAAATGAGGCAAGTAGGTAATTATATAGTTGGGTGGTACCACAGGATTAAAAACTGTTACAATTGGTCATTGTACCATCGCCGTTCCAGTCCCACACATACCTGGTGCCTCGGTGCATCCTTGCATAGAGACATCATCTCTACACTCTCCTTTCCCCTACTCAGCAGAGATAACGATGCTGTTACCTCTTTGACTGCTTTCTGGTCTCTTGCTCTTCTGCGTTGCTGCTAAGTGAAGTCCTGTGTCCTGTATCCGAAGCCATGTGTACCTGCACCTTCCCTTTCTGTATTCCTACACCTATGCCTGCACCTAATGTCCATGCCTGATGACTTCTATCTATGCCAGCCCCATATGACTTCTGGCTTGATGTCCTCTCCCTGATGTTCTGTGTCCGATGTTCCATGCCTGAACCTGCCCATACTATTTGTGTTCCTGTGCTAGCCCTGTTAAGCTCTAGTTCCCATCCAGTACTATGTCTGTTCACCTGTCCTGCTGTCATCCATCTCTGCTCAGCTGCCACAGTTCCAAGCACAACCCTGGAAGTGGCATCTGGCATCTTCGGATAGGTCCTTAGTCAAGTCACTTCCATGCCTGGGTAAGCCTGAGTCCCTCCTGTGCTCCAGCGGGTTTACCTTGACCCCTGAGAATGTTACAGTCATATATTTGGACCAACATCACTTTACATATTTAAGTAGGTAATCTTCAAAAGATTGGAGTTCTCTGATTGACAATAAGTCTCTTTTTATAGGTATAATATAACTTGAGACTCATTGGCTTTAAGCTACCATTAGTCCTTTTTAATACTTACCAACAGAACTGATATTGATAGGAGAATCTCAAGAAGGACCACAAAAGACATTGAGTGTATGAAAACCTCAACAAAAAGTGGTCATTTTGTAGAAATGGTTGCCCAAATTTTCCCAGTTGAAGGGAACCTGTCAGGTCGCTCTACCCCTTTCTCCTATCACTACCTGTCCCTGCACCTTGTGAGTGCATCCCTAACCATCCCTGTCTGACCTAATGGGGCCCTATAATGGTTTAAAAAATGAGGCGGCAAAACACAAGAAGCGAGGATGCCCAGCGGGGCTTGCAGTATGCCGGCGAGGAGGGGAGAATGGATCCCGGAGCCCGCCTTTCCTAGTCTCCTAGATGGAGACTGTATGTAAGTTCTAAGCCATTTCTCTAAACCATTATAGGGCCCTTTAGTTGAGACTGGGATGGTTAGGATCAGCTAGGAAGGTGCAGGGACAGTTAGTGATAGGAGAGGCAGGTAAAAAGAGATGACAGGTTCCCTTTAAGGCTCAAGGGGAATCTGTCAGAAAGGTTGTGCAAGATGGGATAGGATGACTCATCTCCAAGGATGTTTATTTCATTAAACTCCAGTGCTGGGTTGCACTTAAATTAGTATTTAATTCATATTCAAATTAACTTTTGAAGTGTGTTGCGCTCCACTGGGCAGGCAGCCACCAGAGGTACTGCACTCCTCTATTAGAGGGAGAGTAGAGTCTCTGCTTTCCAGATGCTGAAATGGCGCAGTCAAGCACCACACACACACACACACACACACTACACTTAGGACCCCTGGACGGTGGGAGGACCCAAGCGTAGCCAGGAGGGAAAAGAGAAGTGCAGGAGCAGAGCAACAGAGTAGGAGAGTGGTAACAGAAGTTAGAAGGAGGAGGTGTTACTCCCGCTGGCTGGAGCACGGGCATACTCCCTCGGGAGTGAACGACCGACAGGTGTAGAGTAAGAACGGAGCGGTACGGAATGAGACGTAGATCCCTTTACACCCATATAAACTTGTAAATAACTCATGAAAGACTAAAGTTCTGTTAAAACAAGCACACCATTGTTTTTCTTATGAAATTCTCAATAGGTTTGATGTGTCACATGACCCTCTTCCCACTGAAAAAAATAAAGTTGGATCCAAAATGGCTGACTTCAAAATGGCCGCTAAAATCACCACCCATCTGGAAAAGTTTCCCCTCCCATACACTAATGTGCCACATACACGAAGTTGATATCACCAACCATTCCCATTTTATTTAGGTGCATCCATACAAATGGCCCACCCTGTAGATGTTATTACTACCTATCCGTTAAAGTCATGCCTTTAGTAAAACCATTGCTATGGTAAAGGAGACCATTTCCCGTCTTTATTGTAGATTAAACCACACTTTTACATTATTATTCACAAAGAAATAATATCAGTAGCACACAGAGAAAATCTATACATTGTAATCAAATCCTGAATAGAATGTGAAGACCTGTGCATCGGCATGGATAACATGAAATAAATTATTTATTATACCAATGCATGATTGCAAAATGACATTTCGGGAATCTTTAAAGTGATACTCCAGGACTATATAACACTCTCCAGGACTATAACACTCAACGTTTGTTGGAGAAGCCATCAGTGTTTGATTGGTGTGGATCCCGAAAGTTGCACCTCAATCAATCGAACCTTATATATTAAATTCCCAGAGAATCCCTGTAAAAATATCTTCCAGGTCTAAAGGTCCCTTTAGGAAAGCAAACAGAAGAAATATGTATATTGGAAGGGGTACAGCCACACGCAGTTCCCCGTATACAGCAGGAGGCCACACACAGCCCCAGTATACACCGAGAGGCTGCACACAGCCCCCAGTATACAGCAGGATGCCACATACAAACTCAGTATACAACAGGAGACCACCACAGCCCCCAGGATACAGCAGGAAGCTACATACAGCCCCCAGTATACAGCAAGAGGCCTCACACAGCCCCGAGGATACAGCAGAAGGCCACACACTGGCCCCAGTATACAGCAGGAGGCCACACACTAACCCCAGTATACAGCAGTAGGCCACACACAGCCCCCATTATACAGAAAGAGGCCACATAAAAAGCTAGTATACAGCAGGAGGCCATCACAGCCCCAATATACAGCAGGAGGCCATACACAGCCCCCAGTATAAAGCAGGACACCTCACACAGCCCCCAGTATACAGCAAGAGGCCACACACTGCTCCCTGTGTACAGCAGTAGGCTACATACTGCCTCCAGTATACAGCAAGAGGCCACACAGCCCCAAGTATACAGCAGGAAGCCACATACTAACCCAGCATACAGCAAGAGTCCACACACAGCCCCCGGTATACTGCAGGAGGCCACACACAGCCCCATTATTCAGCAGTAGGCCGCACACAGCCCCCAGTATACAGCAGGAGGCCGCACACAGAACCCAGTATTACAGCAAAAGGCCACACACAGCCCCCAGTATATAGCAGGGGCCTGCACACAGTCCCCAGTATACAGCAAGAGGCATATTTATTTTGTGACTTTTGTGTGCAAAATAATTTTTTGGTTAAACTATTTTATTTTGTTAAAGCTAAGAACAGTTAGTTACTATCCTAGGCAAAGTCAGGCTCTTCAGCTAGTATTTACCGTATATACTCGTGTATAAGCCGACCCGTGTATAAGCCGACCCCCCTACTTTTGCCCCCAAAACCTGGGAAAATCTATTGACTCGTGTATAAGCCGAGGGTGGACCCTAGCACAAGTATACAGCCCCAGCAGTGTGGTATACACCAGTCCCAGAGGTAGATACAGCAGCCCCAGTGGTAGTATACACGCAGCCCCAGTAGTATATACAGCCCCAGTGGTAGTATATACAGCCCCAGTGGTAGTATACAGGGCCCCAGAGGTATATAGCAGCCCCAGTGGTAGTATACAGGGCCCCAGAGGTATATAGCAGCCCCAGCGGTAGTATACAGGGCCCCAGAGGTATATAGCAGCCCCAGTGGTAGTATACAGGGCCCCAGAGGTATATAGCAGCCCCAGTGGTAGTATACAGGGCCCCAGAGGTATATAGCAGCCCCAGTGGTAGTATACAGTGCCCCAGAGGTATATAGCAGCCCCAGTGGTAGTATACAGGGCCCCAGAGGTATATAGCAGCCCCAGTGGTAGTATACAGTGCCCCAGAGGTATATAGCAGCCCCAGTGGTAGTATACAGGGCCCCAGAGGTATATAGCAGCCCCAGTGGTAGTATACAGTGCCCCAGAGGTATATAGCAGCCCCAGTGGTAGTATACAGGGCCCCAGAGGTATATAGCAGCCCCAGTGGTAGTATACAGTGCCCCAGAGGTATATAGCAGCCCCAGTGGTAGTATACAGGGCCCCAGAGGTATATAGCAGCCCCAGTGGTAGTATACAGTGCCCCAGAGGTATATAGCAGCCCCAGTGGTAGTATACAGGGCCCCAGAGGTATATAGCAGCCCCAGTGGTAGTATACAGTGCCCCAGAGGTATATAGCAGCCCCAGTGGTAGTATACAGTGCCCCAGAGGTATATAGCAGCCCCAGCGGTAGTATACAGGCAGCCCCAGTAATGCAGGGCCCCCCCAGGGTATCTCCGGTCACCTGTAAAGCAAGTTATACTTATCAGTGTCCCGCTCGCACCCGCCGCTGCCGACATCCACGATCCTCCATCTTCATGCGACTCCTCTTCCTGTTTCCTGTGCGCGTCGCCGGGAATGACGTCATTGCCGGCGACGCGCACAGGAAACAGGAAGAGGAGTCGCATGAAGATGGAGGATCGTGGATGTCGGCAGCGGCGGGTGCGAGCGGGACACTGATAAGTATAACTTGCTTTACAGGTGACCGGAGATACCCTGGGGGGGCCCTGCATTACTGGGGATGCGGGGGCTGCTGTATACCGATGTATACATCGGTATGTACCGATGTATACATCGGTATACAGCACTGACTCGCGTATAAGCCGAGGGGGTACTTTTCAGCCCAATTTTTGGGCTGAAAAACTCGGCTTATACGCGAGTATATACGGTAATAAAAGTTACTTTTTAGGAGATTACTGTGTTTGTAGCTTACTAAAGAGGCATTTATTTGGAATATTTGTTTCTCAATGATCGTTCAGCTTAAACAAGCTGCTGATCACCCAACAAATGAATAAAACTCTGATTCGTGGGGAGACATTATTTTTTGATTAGCACAAAAGGTCATATTTCCTGACACCACATTGTTCTGTGGAAACAGGACCTGTGCTGATCATCCATTGTGCATCTCATCGGTGGTCTTTTAACATCGCAAAATTGTCTTACATAGACAGACATTAAGATTCTTCCTGTATAGTAGCCACTTTTGGGCAATGCAGATCAAATCAGATTCAATAAAGCAATGACGGTGTGGAACTGTGCGGTACTAGTCATGCCTCGGATTTGATCCAACAATCCTCTGGTCCATTTTCCTCTCCATTGGGCCACAGTCAGGTTCAGTCTTTGTCCTGGTTATGATCATCTTTGTTTTTGCTCTTTGCCTTTCTGCCAACAGGTATTTCCATTCTGTAATTCATCCTGCCCTATCACCCAGTGGATGTAACTATTTAAAGCTTTACCAGGCTTACATTTCCCACTGGTGATATTTCTGAAGTGGACCCTTCTTTTCCCGGCAGATTATTACTTTTGGTTTACCTTATTTTTTTTCCTGCACTTTCCCCTGGATTTTTAGGATGGTACGTGATACTCTCGATGGCACTTAGAGAGCAAGGTATGAGTGGTCATCTTAGTTATCCAGTTTGGGTTGAGGGGCCTTTAGGGACTGCACAGCTGGGACCTTTAGTCTGCACAAGAATCAGGTGGGTCAGGTGTAATAGTTTTGAGTTAAACCTTATTTTATATTATTTTCCTCATGTACACTACTAAATGCATAACAAATATACTGAGAACTTCAAGCAGTTGTGAATTCAAGAATTCAATTAGCCGGTGGAGGTACCAGGTTCGGACCTCCACTCATCTGATATTGATAATTACCTATTAAGGAAAGATCATTAATATGTGAGTTTTCAAAAAGTGAATCAGAACCTATCATTGGCTTGAAGGAAAGTCAAGTAAGGCAATGGATGTGTGGCGCCCCTATGGCAAGGTGCCACAGAGAGGTACTGCACCCCAAACAGAAGGTGTAATGCCTCTGTAGCCATGGATATGGAGGACCCTACAGAGTCTGCACCCTGCATCCATACAGTAGGCCACTTTAGGACAGGGGACCGTATATTTAGTAGGTCCCAGGGGGTCGAGCCTAGAGAGCGGGAGACAGGGAGTGACAGTAGTGTCAGGCAGACGGTGTGAAACAGCAAGGAAGGCATACGCAGGGGACCGTGCGACTGTACTGTGTACCCTTTCCACCTGGTGCAAGTAAAGAATTGTTTGAGCTTATATGGTGTCTGGTCTCCTTCTATCGCCGCCCGGAGGGCTTCTACAATATCATCGAGGTGAGGACTTCTACTCCCATCTTTCACTCCGCTGCCCTGAGGTAAAGCTCCGCCTGTGGGGAGCTGTACTACCAAAGCAGCATTCACATCACCTCAGTGCCAGCCGCAGCGTTGGTAACCCTATTAGCAGGTACCACAGGTGGCGTCACGTTACCATTCCCCCATCATCATCACCCCCACCCCGCCTTTGAGGGTGCAGGGCACAGAACCAGGAACCAACCAGCCATGATCCCCCACTGAAGTAACCCCTTGTGCCGGTATCTGAGTACCCCTACCCTGTTCGACCGACTCATTTCTGGCGTCACAAACAGGATCCCGTACCCGGTAAAACCGGGTACTGTGTACTTAAAATAGACTTTATAGATGGTTTTGTGAACTGTAAAATCAGGCTGCCATTGCTGCGCCACAGAGTGGGAAGAGCATCGCGGATAGAAAAGAGCGCGAACATAGTCCCCGCCCGCACTCTGACGAGAATCGCGAGTGCATTGGCCAGATCTGGAAAACCCAAAGCCTGATTGACAGAACTCATTCAATAAGGGGTCTTCATATGTAAAAGACTATGTACTGGCCCAGGGCATGCCTCGGCCCCTTAATGAAGTAAGGCCATGCAAGAGGCACCAAATTGTCTCCCTGCCCCCCCTGCTATCAAACAACCAAGGGGGCAGGTTGAGTACCAAACTAGAGGATCCAAAGAGCGTAGAGCCTGGAAAAGAGGAGACCGCCGAACCGGAAAGCCTGATCCGGTTCACCGAGGAGCCGACCTGATTGTGGAGGAATTCGATGAAGAAAGATCTAACCACCATGTGAATTCCAGGGAGAAGGACCAAGAGGAAGGAGCAGAGGTGTACGGGCCCCGTGAGCTATGGTGGATCGATCACCTGGAACAACAACAAGACCGGGTCGGTATGGAGAAGAGGCAGTTTGAATACCAGCCTCCAGCCCCAATCCGTACTCCTGGCAACCGTCGGGAGGCCACAATTCCAGGATGAACGGAATGGCGACATCGAGGAAGTCGGGGCATCGGGGCCCTGCACGGTGCAGAAGGAGCTTCAACTGCACGGACCGCCTAGACATGTCGGTGTAGCCGCAACCACAGGTGAGAGAACCATGCACCAGCTCTGGAGCACTCAGACTGGGACTTGTACCAGAATGACTGGGCTAGCCATGAGCAGCATGCAGGGCCAAGAGGATGGTACGCCCTGTGTGTTCACAAATAGTGGACTAGAGACTGCAAAACGCGGTCATGTATATAGTAGTTTAATGTGAAAATGCGTGCATAAGCTCTTTTTTGCCTTTTCATTTTAAGAGTCATAGATTTTAATGAGGACTGTTTGCAACGTTACAAGAAATGTACCTCCTGCAAGGTAAGATAGAAGTAATCATATTTTTTTGTGTGTTTAAAAGTTACCCGGGTATATGTTAATAAAAAGTTTAGCTCAAACCTGCTTTGGTTGTAACACTCGCGGACGAGTGTATTTAACCCGGGGGGGGGGGGTGGCGCCCCTATGGCAAGGCACCACAGGGAGATACTGCACTCCAAACAGCAGGTGTAGTGCCTCTGTAGCGTGATGTGGAGGACCCTACAGAGTCTGCACCTTGCATCCATACAGTAGGCCGCTTTAGAACTGGGGACCATATATTTAGTAGGTCTCAGGGGGTGGAGCAGGAGACAGGGAGTAACAGTAGTGTCAGGCAGACAGTGTGAGACAGCAGGAAGGCAGACGCAGGGGACCCTGCGACTGTAACAGGAGGGCACCTCTTAGGAGAGGGGTGACCCAGACTTGAAAGGAGGTCATTCCAGAATTGGTTGGAACTAGCTGGAGACCCAGGTCACCAACGGCATACCGGAGCCGAAGCAGTTATTTAAGGGTCTATCCCTAACTACAGACCGGCAGGCTGAGGGCCCCACACAAAGGAGCCACTGCACCCCTAAGAAAGTCCAACATCGGTCCCGCAGCTGGGTCCACGACACGACAAGTAAGAGACTTTAGGTAACAGACCCCAAGGACTAGAGACTTGACTTAAAGAGGAAAAGCAGAGAGAGAGAGAGGAACAGGACCAGGAACACCATATTAAAGGCACCACTGCCAGACTCTGGAAAGTCCTCCAAGATCTGCGGCTACAAACGCCGTTAAACCAGACTGTACCCTTTCCACATGGTGCAAGTAAAGAACTTTTGAGCTGATCTGCTGTCTGGTCTCCTTCTATCCGCCGCCCGGAGGGCTTCTACAATATTATCGAGGTGAAGACTACTACTCCCATCTTTCACTCCGCTGCCCTGAGGTAAAGCTCCACCTGTGGGGAGCTGTACTACCAAAGCTGCATTCACATCACCTCAGCGGCCGGCTGCAGCGCTGTTGACCCTATTACCAGGTACCAGAGGTGGCGACACTTACCATTCCCTCATCATCATCACCCCCACCCCGCTACTGAGGGTCCAGGGCACAGAACCAGGAACCGACCACCGTGATCCCCCACTGAAGTAACCCCCTGTCCCAGTATCCGATACCCCCTACCCTGTCGACCGACTCAGATGCACTCATGCTTCATAGGCTTAAAGGGAATGTATACCCTTAATTGTTGCAAAGTAAAATCAAGTTTCTCTTTTATCTGTTTTCTTTTTTAATTGCAGATTTTATGTTCACTTTTTCTTCTGGGTGTAATTATATGAGTGGATATCTTGTTTGAGTTTCACAGCAGTCAAAGATTTGTCCTGTATCGATCACATTAACTAATAATGCCTTCACCCTTGGGCAAGGTTTCATTTTTTTCCTTCCTGTCTTCAAGAGTCATGACTTTTTTGGTTTTTCTGTCAATACAGACATATGAGTTCTTGCTTTTTGTGGGACAAGTTCTACTTTTGAATAACATCATTCATTTTACCATATAATGCACTGGAAAACAAGGAAACTTTCCAAGTGCGGTGAAATTGCAAAAAGTGCAATTCAGTGATTGTTTTTTGTATTTATATTTACTATGTTTACTAAAACTGACCAGGCGGTATGATTCCCGGTATGATGGATTTGAGTTCAGAGATACCAAACGAAAGGGGTATAATTTGAACTTTAGTGTTTTTTTAAGTTTTAAAATCTTAAAAAAAAATAGTTTTTATTGATTTTATTAGTCCCTTTACGAGACTTGAAGCCTGCGCTGTCTGATCGCTTGTGCTGATGAACGGCTCTGCAGAGCAGAAATTATAATTTCCTGTGAATGTCAGCCCTCAGCCAGTGTTCACAGGAAGTGAGACAATACAGTGACAAGGGTCATCATCTGACCATTGGTTTACATAATAACCCATCTGTGCCCCGTGACCACCTCACTGGGTCACCAATGGGACCGAGGAATAGCCCAATCCCTGCTGGCATGTGTTAGATCATGCTGTCAGAGAGTGACAGTGCAATCTAACATGTTATCAGCAAAAGGCAGATCTCCACTCTGCCGGCCCTGTTTGCTGCACATATCAGCTGATTGGATCAGCTGAAGTGTGTGACGAAAGATGCCAGCTCAGCGCAAGAGCCCACATTAAAAGGGAGGGAGGCATCACATAGCTTACCTATACGTTTTTTGTCATGAAGGGCTTAATACTGATGATGAGATCAGAAAGCTACACCCATAAAATAGAAGTTTTGAAAGTGACTCAGTTTTTTTAACTGAGAATTTATAAATTTTTGCATGATAATTTAATACTGTATTTTGCCTCCTCTGTTAAACACATCTTAACAAGTGCTGTTTTAACTGCTTAGGGTGTTTTCACATCTATGCCCTCACTGCGCTAGCCTAGCGCAGGGACGCATAGATGCCCCATTATAAACTATGGCCGATCACAGCTCTGTATACTCTGAAGCGCAAGTGAAAGTGGTAGAGCGCACGGCGCATGCGCCTGTCACTTAGGCCTGTTCAACACTTTTGCACCTGGCCACATCAACTGCGCCAGCCTGGTCGCGCTGGCGCAGGTGCAGGCGCAGAGGTGATTTGTGGCACTGTGGGGCCTTGTTTACAGCATCTGTAAACGCATACTAGTGCCCCCTGTGCGCTCAGCTGCGCTCAGTACCCCCATTATCTTCTATCGCCATGCGCTCTGACACTTTCACTTCAGAGTATACAGAGCGCGCGCTCAGCTGTGCTCTGCCATAGGCTATAATGGGGGCACTGAGCGCAGCTGAGCGCTAATGCAGGGCATCTATGCATCCCTGCGCTAGGGTGCGCAAGCCCCTAAATGCCCCTGCTCTTGCATTAGCACTGGCGCAGGGCAAGCAGGGCAGCCTAGCGCAGTGAGCGCATAGATGTGAAAACACCCTTTCAGTGTCTGAGGATAGGGGTGGGGGTGGGAGCAAAGAGTAGAGAAAATCCAATATTGTCATTGTAAATAGAGTAGGTGTTCTTTCTCAGCGATAGTTGAAATCAGATGGTTATGGAGCTTGGAGTAGGCAGTAGTGATGAGCGAGTGTAATAGTTACTCTTCGCTAGCTGCACGGATAGTACGGTATTCGTGATATTCAATACTCGGCGAGCATCGCTGGTGCTCGTGAGTGATGTGTCCATTGTTATCGATCTTACACAAATTGAGAGCTCCCTTCAGTTCACTAAGGAAGTCGGAACCCCGGTAAGGGCAGATTAAATATTAGGCTTTCTCTGGGAGGCACTGCAAGGTGCTGTATGCAGTGAAAACACAAAAAAGATCACCCCAGCAGTCCTCTCCTACAGAACATCATGATCATGTGACTAGGGTGTGTGCAATCATACATATTTTACAGAAGCCATCCCTTGACCCGACTTCAACATCCAGCTACCGCCCCATATCTCTGCTCCTGTTCACCTCCAAACTTCTTGAAAAGTATATCCACACTTTTCTTTTCTCCCACCTCTCATCTAACTCCATCTTTGTCAACTTCAATCTGGCTTCCGCCTCCACCATTTCACCAAAACTGCCTTAACCAAAAATACTAACGACCTACTTACTGCCACAGCTAACGGACACTTCTCCATCCTCCTACTTCTTGACCTGTCCTCTGCACAGTCGACCACTGACTCCTATTACAGATTCTCTTTTCCATTAGTATCACTGACCTTGCCCTCTCCTGGATCTCTTCCTACCTTTTCAACTGCACATTTAGCATCTCCCACTCCCACACGACATCCTCCTCACACCATCCCCTCTCTGTTGTGGTCCCTCAAGGCTCTGTTCTGAGACCACTTCTTTTTTCCATCTATACCGTTGGCCTAGGACAACTCATAAAGTTCAATGGATTCCAGTACCACCTGTACGCTGACGACACTCAGATCTACCTCTCTGGCCCAGACGTCGCCTCTCTGCTCTTTAGAATCCCAGAGTGTCTATCAGCCATATCCTCCTTATTCCCCTCTCGCTTCCTTAAACTAAACATAGACAAAACTGAACTCATCATCCTACCCCCTCCTCGCGCACCTTCCTTAACTGATCTATCTATCACAATAAATTACATCACATCTGCACTGTACCTGAAGTCCAATGCCTCGGAGTAACCCTTGACTCTACCTTATCCTTCAAACCACACATCCAAGTTCTCGCCATCTCTTGCCACCTCCAACTCAAATATATTTTCAGAATCCATCCCTTCCTCAACCCTCAATTTACTAAACTACTAGTGCATGCCCTCATAATCTCCCATCTCGACTACTGCAACCTCCTCCTTTGTGGCCTCCCTGCTAACACTCTTGCATCTCTCCAATCCATCCTTAATGGTACCTTTACACGCCGCGACGGCAGGCTGGATACGCTCAAACGGCTACAAACGCTCAACGCACCCTCTTTACACGCCTCCCCAATGTGCGCTACGCCACGCTACATCTGTAGCTAGCTACATCGCCGGGTGTCTCAAGTAGCCAGCTGTTGCTTAGCGTAGCCGCTTCACACGCCGCCACCACAGGGTGATGTGTGAGCAACAAAGGCAGGACGTAAAACAAATAGGCGTGCCACAGTCCTGTACGCCGCGCCCAAACCACAACCATTGGCCAACACTACGGAGTGTATTTGGGCACGACGGAAAGGGAGGATGGCCGAGACGTGACGTACTAGTGAGCGGAGTGAAGCACGGAATAAGCGGTTGTGACATGGCGGAGCGTGGCGAATGCATCTAAACCGATGTAAAAGCGTCACCCAGGAGCGGTGGCCAGTCACATACCCAGTGTGCATACAAGTTGCGGTTCCGGGGCTATGTGTACGTACTACAAGTGTTTGCCTTGTCACGCACGATCAGCGCTTGTGACAGCGGCGTGTGTAGATTGCGGCGAGGTGCGTTTCTGGCACACACATTAACGGCTTACAACACACAGTATGTGCGTTCTCTGTGTAAATTGGATCTGTGTCAACTATGGCTAACTATGTTGGAATACAGGCTCAATGGTGTTCATATATATCTGGCAACAGATGTGAATGGAGTGGAACTGCTCCCTAGCAAACCTGTGAAAGGTCTGTGTGCCAGTGTATTAGAAAACACCTGAGAAGAATATGGCCTGCATCAATGTGCTGTGTGCAGGGGACCCTCTGCCTACAACAAAATAAAGGCTCATGTACGCACAATGGCCACAAACACTGTTGTGAAAAATACTTTTTAAAAAACATGGCTAACCACACATATTGTCTGCACAATCCCAGCCAATAGGTGGCTATGACATCCCAGGCCCCCACCATAAACCTCATCACATTTCCCTCCTCCACCAAGTAAACAGGCTCACACATTTGTTTGGATCCAAAATAGTATTTTATAAATCAAAATAATTCATCGTGACCTTGGATGAAAATTTAAAAAAAAACATACATCAAAATAAAATGGACAATTAAAGTGCATGTGACAATCTGGCAACACATTGCAGAGACAACAAATTGACCACACATTGGAACCTGTGCAGCAGCAAACAATTTATAAAAAACACTAACTAACTAACTAACTAACTAACGAAACATCATGCACATTAGGAAAACAAAGATCATGAAAATGTTAAACACAAAAGAAAAGGGGCGCAGCTACCCTGCTGTCACCTCCATTGCAAAGTGAAATACACCTCCCAGAACCAGCCACACTACATGGCCTGGTCCTGCCAGCTCACTGCACCAGACCCATTGAAGTAGGAGCAGTAAGCGTCTCTACTGTCCCTGGCCTCCCGCCGAGTGCGGCCATGGCTCTGCGGCTGGAGTGGCAGAATCACATGGCCCTCATCACGCCAAGACCCTGGACGGAGCTCCCCTGTTGTAGCGTTGGCATTATCTACATAACCTCCTGGCGTGTATGATGCCCTATCCCTACGACGCAGGAAGTTATGCAGCACACAGCAGGCCACCACTACCGCGTCAATAGACTCCGGTTTCATATGCATAGGCGTATGAAAAACCCGGAATCTATTGGCCATTATCCCAAACGCATTTTCAACCACACGGCGGGCCCGGGATAGCCGGTAGTTAAAAATGCGTCTCTCAGAAGTAAGGGCCCTCTGTGGATATGGCCGCAGTAGGTGTTCCTGAAGTGGGAATGCTTCATCCGCCACAAACACAAAGTTGAGATGTTCGGTCGTGTGCTCATTTGAGGGTAAGTTTAGCCCACCACTCCCTAGTAGTGTTGCCAAGGAGCTGCGTGCAAACACCCCCCCATCTGAGTTGCGACCGTTCATTCCAACATCCACGTAGAGGAACTCATAGTGCGCATCTACTACAGCCATGAGGATTATACTACAATACCCTTTGTAATTGAAAAACAAAGAGCCAGATTTGGCAGGTTTGGTAATCCTCACGTGCTTACCATCCAATGCCCCGCCACAGTTGGGGAAGTTCCACCGGGTTTCAAACCCTCGGGCTACTTCCAGCTATTCTGCGGCTGTTTCTGGCATTTTCATGTAGGCTGGCTGCAGAGCTCTCCAGATGGCCCAACACGTTTCAGGGATCAGGCGGCTCAGCAGGGGCAGGGAGACACGTGACATGTATGTGAGTGATGTCATGGACTGCCCTGTAGCCAGGAACCGCAAAGTGATCGCCAACCGCTCAGCAGGTGATACTGATGGTCGCATTATAGTGTCCTGACGCGCTATCATTGGCCCTACACGCTCCAATAGGAAGGTGAAACAGTCCTCGGACATACGGAGATAGTTTCGGTAATCATCAGGACAGTTAATCTCCAGCTCCCGCAACAGCTGCATGTGGCCCCGGGTTTGCCGCCTGAGAAGCCAATCACGGGTCCACAACCGCCGCTGTCTGCGCCTCATCAACCTTTCATACCGATCCTGAAGCCACATTTGCTCTTCCACCAACGCAAGATCCACGATAACATTGCGGTCATGGATATTCTGCATCCTCAATATCAGCACCTGTAGATGAGAATACACAACATGAGTACATAGAACAATATGTGGCCATGTCAGCAGGTTAAGCAAGCCACACCTTATTTTGATGACACACTATAGCCAACTGGAGGGGAACTGGCGTCAGGCCCAAAAACACATCCCTGAAGCAAGGGAAGGCAAAATCCCAGTAGTCACCCCAATCAAAATGGAAGACGCCCAATGATAGTGGCCTCCTCTACATCAACTTCTATGGGAGTTTGTCAAAGTAACACATCTGCACGTAGGGGAGTTAGAAAGGGACATGTGTCACCAATAATGTATGATAACAAATTTCCTTATGCCATTACACAGACCATAATCAAAATGTGGCCATTTCCTAATATGGGATGTTAAACAAACAATACGTACCCAGATAGCCTGGTCAACTAAGCTTACAAGAAGGCAACAACTTTGCACATGAGTGAGGTTGGGTACCCATGGTTACATATGTTTGTCCAGGTCGCATTAAGCCGAAACATCTATGTTATGTCTGGAGTGCCACACCTCCAAGCCATGTGTCATCCTAGTCCCGTTGGACCCAGTCTCCCTTGGCCACAACCAGTATGCAGAAATTGATCCAGGTGACAGGAGTAACACATTTCTGTCTACAGTCCTGCAGCAAATGTCCTGTATGGTGTCTGGAAACAAACACAGCAAGGTATGTGTTCAAAACGTTTCAAGCCCCAAACAAAATGCCTACTCCAAGTCCACACAGTACACTATATCGTCCCCAGCATTACAAACCCCTATACACTCTGCTCAAACAGTGTTCTGCGGTCGCAAATAACACCAACATATGCACCCCACACCCCACAATTTCCATGTGTGTCCACAGATACTTACTTAATGGGTCTGGCCAGCAAGCGTAATGTTGGGCCGAATCAGGAGCTTTTCAAGGGCCGGCAACCTATCACGATTCAGCGATCTCCAACAATTAGCGGTAGTTAATTGTGAGCCCAGGTGTCCCATTATGCTGTGCGTCATTGCGACCGTTGTGATTGGTTTGGCGTCCTATAAAGGCAGGCCAATGGCGACGACACCTTGTCCAGAGGTCCATGTGCATTGAGCTACTAGTGTCCTGCGTATCTTCTGCTGCTCTGACGGTAAGCCTCTTTAGCGGGTTGTATTAAAGTGCACGGAACGCTGATGCATCTTTTGCCGGCCGCTTAGGCAATGTGTGCATGGCCATGTTTGAGACGGCCTTACATTTTTCCCGTCTAATTATACAGATGGCTCATTTAGTGTATGGTATGGCAATAGGCAGGTAATGCCTCTACTTGTATTGTGTGCGTATAGATTAGGCTTTTGATGTTATTTTGTAGTCCAACATGTATAGTTGATATTTAGATCTGTCATGCACATCAGCATTTGATGGGTGCTATGAATGTTTCCTTAATTGCAGGGATTATTGTAAACTGTGTTACAATTGTAGTCCCATGGCGGGTGCAACAACAACATGATGATGTGTTTGCACATTACATGTAGTATGTGCAGTCTTGCAACATAGCACCCCCTCCTTTCTCATCTGCTTCATGTCAACCATTGTCATCAGTACAGAGGTAGTAGGTAGCACACAATGTGTTTGCCCACATGTTGGCCTAGAGGTATGTACGCACACACCGTCTCCATGTGTTTATAAATAGGGACAGTGGGTTCGTAACCAGGTGGAACACATGTGTAGGTGGGCACAGATTACCTGACATGGTTAATTTAGTCACACAGGTCTTTTACTGGGGAGCGGTGTGACATTGTGAAATTGCCACACATAGGGCAAGTTGGAGTTTTACATTTTGATGCCTATAAAGTACATATTCGAACCTTATGAGCATGTGAATCATGTTCAAAAGGTTTTGAGACATCGATATGGCTTGTGTCGTGATGGTCTGGTTTGCCTGTGTTTTGTCTTCCCCAGATGCCCAGGTGTACTGTGGAATTTGAAACCCAGCTTCTCACGGAGTATCAGCGGCACGAATGTTTGTGGCGCAGCTCGCTGCCTCAATATAAAAATCAGGCAGCGAGGTCCGAGGCCTACCGGACTCTTGTGGCTCTAGCCAATCGGATGGAGCCAAGGGTAGGCAAGAGTTGGGACCAGCATGTGGTGACCTTAAAAATTAAAAACATGCGGCAGTCGTTCATGCGGGCTCACAATGAATACCTGCACCGTCGCTCAGGGGCTGGAGCTGAGGAGGTACCATTACCTACCCTATGGTACTATCCCCTCTTCACCTTCATCCTGGGCGAGGGGAGCTCGCGTGCAACGACCACCAACCGCCCCGTTGCTGCGTCCCAGGTAGGCCCGGATGAATCACCATCTGCGCCACAGGAGGTGGGTCATCGTGTTACTGTGTTGCCCCACAATGTTTCCTTCACATGTGTGTTTTAGCAAATCCTTAACTAGCACACTTTAGACACATTTTCCGGCTTGGTGTGGGAAACCTTTTTCTGTCTTTAAATCTGCCCTCCTTCCATGATTTGGTATTATGTAAATTTGTCTCAGAGAGGCTGGGGTTCCACATAAGCCCTCAGGCTGTGGTTCCACATAGAAATCCGTTTTTGGAAGTGATTTTCATCACCAATCCGTTTTTTTCTGGGTGCTTTTTGAGCCTCCTGCACTCCTGAACGTTTTTGGACTTTTCATTAAAAAAAAGCATGCGCGAACGCATGCGCAAACGCAAGTGCGCATATGCCATGCGTTCGCGCATGCGTTTCCCATAGGGCCCCATGTTAAAAAAACGCATGAAAACGCATGCGTTTTTTAACTGATGCCAAAAACGTTGCATGCAACGTTTTTGACTCAAAAACGGACAGGGCAATGTTCTGAGCTCCAGAGAAAAACGGACAGGGTGTTTATTACATCCAATCCGTTTTTCTGTCAGTTTTTGGACTTAGAAAAAAAAAATGAGAAAACTGAAGCCAAAAACGGACTGAGGGCTTATGTGGAACCCCAGCCTCAGTCCGTTTTTGGCTTCAGTTTTCTCATTTTTTTTTTCTAAGTCCAAAAACTGACAGAAAAACGGATTGGATGTAATAAACACCCTGTCCGTTTTTCTCTGGAGCTCCAAACATTGCCCTGTCCGTTTTTGAGTCAAAAACGTTGCATGCAACGTTTTTGGCATCAGTTAAAAAACGCATGCGTTTTCATGCGTTTTTTTTAACATGGGGCCCTATGGGAAACGCATGCGCGAACACATGGTATATGCGCACTTGCGTTTGCGCATGCGTTCGCGCATGCGATTTTTTAATGAAAAGTCCAAAAACGTTCAGGAGTGCAGGAGGCTCAAAAAGCACCCAGAAAAAAACGGATTGGTGATGAAAATCACTTCCAAAAACGGATTTCTATGTGGAACCACAGTCAGAGCCGTATTCCAAAGTACCATCTCCCCCAAATATCTGAACTTGCTCAATTACATATGTGAGGGTAAAAAAATTGTTTGTGTGTTTAAATGAAAGAGGCACATAGTGGTATCTACTAAATGGTGCTGCCACACAGGTGTGTTGGCTCTGGAGCAAGTTTGTTTTAATAATTTTAAGGTTTTATGGTTTGACATCATATTAGTAGTCAAAAGGCGAAGGTGGACAATATCTGTCTTTGGCCAGGCCAGCCCCCAGTATCAAGGTGTTGTGGTGACATGTTCAAATTGGGTTACGGCTCTCTGACTCACACCAAATTCTGTATTGTGCTGAGTACATGGAATCGTAGAGGTGAGTCTCCAGGCGCAGTACAGGTTTTGGTGTCTTGACTGTGTGGTGGTTTTTGGTTTTGGGATTACTTCTAGATTTTTTTTATGTTCCCCTTTTAGTTTAGCGGGAGTGGTATATTGTGTCCTGTGTCCATGGTATGGTGTGTTCCTTGCCCTGACTAATTTTGTCCTTTTTCTCTCTCACCCCAACAGGCCCCAGAAGAGGACGGCTCCATTGCGGAGCATTCTTTCGCTGATGATGCTCAGCCCATGACATCTGGGGCTGAGCAGGAGGGCGAGGCCAGTGATGTGGGTCCGGACCCAG
Organism: Allobates femoralis; assembly: GCA_033576535.1. NCBI lineage: Eukaryota > Metazoa > Chordata > Amphibia > Anura > Aromobatidae > Allobates > Allobates femoralis. Next base: position 95,977,829 of record JARQOC010000010.1, on the reverse strand, counting down.
GGCCCAGCTCCAGGATCCGTCGGCGACGACGTCCTGCACCACCCGAGACGGAGCTGGGCACCTGGGCCCGACGCGTGCTGTTGGACGAGCAGCGGACCCACATTGACAGCACCGCCCTCTACATGAGCGACAGAATGCGAGGGATGGAGCCACTCCAGAATAAGATCCTTCTGAGGGTCTTCAACAATGCCGCTGATGCTGCCGATGATGGGGCCCTTCAATGGGGATGCCACGTCCCCCCACCCATGCAAGACAATTTATGGCCCATTTCCCCATCTGCCCCATCTCGGCCCGTGAGAAGACCGGCCCCGCCACAGTCACCCCCTCCCCCCCCAACACATCGTCGTCGAACCAGACGTTCACAGGCAGGTCGGGGCTGCCCTGTGAGGAGGGGGGAGCGGGCATTGTCAGAGCCGAGAGAAGAAGAATAATTTGGACACTAGTAGCCAATGCACCGAATTGGCACTCTGGACTTTGGCATCTGTCCGAAACAAATTTTGTTTCTACCTTTGTTTTTTGTATTTCATTTAGCAGACTTGCTTAATATGATTTCTTTTTTACTTTCCGTTTGTGAGTTAATTAAATTTTTGAGGAGAATCAATGGTGTGGTCTTTTTGGTTTATGGCTTGGGGGGGCCAGCGTGGGTGAATGCTGTTGTTCACAATATAGTTGGGGCCAAGGCACACAATATGGGGCAATGGCCTCAGAGTAGGACGAGCATAGGTTCCTTTGTACTGTGGTAGCACTTTCACCAAGAGGTGTGGTAATGTGTGTGAGATATTTACCTGTTGAACATGTTTTCCCCCCAAATATTCTAGTTGTGACATGAGGAGCCAAATTAAAAGGTAACCAAACATTTTATTACCTACATACATGTGTGGAAGCCATTTGCCACAATACACAGAATGCAGCTTCCAGATAGGTGTACCCATCCAACACTCCTCATGGTCCCAATGTGGGCCAGGATAGGTAAAGAAGGGAAAGGGCTGGGCAGTCCACACTCCTCATGGTCCCAATGTGGGCCAGGATAGGTAAAGAAGGGAAAGGGCTGGGCAGTCCACACTCCTCATGGTCCCAATGTGGGCCAGGATAGGTAAAGAAGGGAAAGGGCTGGGCAGTCCACACTCCTCATGGTCCCAATGTGGGCCAGGATAGGTAAAGAAGGGAAAGGGCTGGGCAGTCCACACTCCTCATGGTCCCAATGTGGGCCAGGATAGGTAAAGAAGGGAAAGGGCTGGGCAGTCCACACTCCTCATGGTCCCAATGTGGGCCAGGATAGGTAAAGAAGGGAAAGGGCTGGGCAGTCCACACTCCTCATGGTCCCAATGTGGGCCAGGATAGGTAAAGAAGGGAAAGGGCTAGCCAGTCCACACTCGTGATGGTCCCAATGTGGGACACTATAAGAAAAGAGCCCAACGGGGGCAAAAAATAAAAAAAAACATTTCACTTTTTCAAGGCAACAAGCCAACGTGTGAAAATTGTAGGGTCCAACTAGGACAACAGTTGTTGGCGCCATGTTTGGCCAGGATACAATGCATCCATCAAATTCATGGGTGTGATCCATGTTGTGGCTGTAGGGCCGCCAGCATTTCAGCCAGCCGGCCAAGTTCCTGCAGGCCACGCTGTAGAGCCATGGTCAGACGCCCGACAAATGCCTGATGGGCCAGGATGAATTCCTCCATGGTAGGGGCACCTGTATTGGGAGTAAACACACACTTTAGTACACAGCCGTCGCTGCTGATGGGTAGTCATGACAGCCCACAACCATCCACTTACCCTGTTCCTCCAACTCCACATCACCAACAGACGGGGAGAGAGATGGGGTCAAGCTCCATCCATATGCACCCGCACGTTCACCATCTGCAAAAATGGTGAACCAACATGGTTGACTTTGCTTTGAGCAATAGTTTTGCCCAAGATGAAATTTGAGGAACATTGTGCAGGGTGTCTGTGGCAACATAACACACTTACCACCATAGTCACTGTGTGGGGACATGGTCACCCCAGGACTCGCCACTGAGCTGGAGACAGTGGGAGGTGGTGTTACTCCCGGGCTGGGGCTCCGTGGCCACATTACGTGGTTTTGGGGCAACAGTGGTCCTGGGCTATGGGGCAAACCCTCCTCCGGGCCGCCAGGTTCTTGCAGCTCCTCGCCCTCCTGTGGGGAGGTGATGTGTTCCTCCGGCAGCCAAGCTGATGGGGACAGCTGGTCACACTCAAGCGGCCTGCCAGGTGCTGACTGCTCCTCCAGGTCCTCTGTCCCGGTAGGTGAGGGCACGTCTGGCTCCTGAGGCCCTGGGGAAGGTGTGGAGCTTGAGGGCAAGGGTGGCACTTCAGCCTGATGTGGCGGTGTTCTGGAGGGGCCACCTGGGGGTGGGGCATGGGGCCCTTCTTCAGATGAAGATTCGCCATCTAGTTTAAAATTTGAACACAAAACACGTTGTAATATTGTACCAACAAATTGTTGTCCTACAAATAGCTTGTGTGGCTATGTATTTGACGGCTAAGGCTTGGGTCACACACACAGATATCTGGGCAGATATTGTTCACAGATCTCTGGTTGCAGTGAAATCATGGACACATGGTTCGATTTTGTGGCTGTGTACAAATGGAGCAATCTGTCCATGATTTCACTGCAAACAGAGATCTGCCAACAATATCTGGCCAGATATCTGTGTGTGTGACCCCAGCCTTACTTAGCATCAACCAGGTGATGCTGGATGCATACACTCATGTTGTATGCATGTACTGTGCGTGTGAGACATTTTTAGGGCTGACTGGATGACCACAACACTGTGAAGATGTGTTTGATTGTGTAGGCCACACTGTCCCTTGTGATATGTTTCCATCCATTTTTGTGTATTTTGGGAGATGCACATGTGGCGGTGTGTGTTTTGGCCCAACAATTACTCACCACGCAGCCTGGCAATCCTGGCACGGATGTCCAGTATGCGACCCGGGCACTTGTGCTTCAAGTCAGCAATCTTTGTTTGGATCGCTTTGACTGTCCTGTCTACCCCCAGTTGGCAGATCAGGGACCGCTGGATCCGCCGGACGGTGCGCCGATTGCGCAGCCTGGGGTGCCGGTGGTGATGTTGTCCCCAATAGTCCCGACGGTCACACTGATCAATGAGGATGATCAGCTCCGCCATCCCCCACGTTGCAGCGCGGTGAACGGCTGCCATGACTGCTATGGTGTGTGCAGAGGCGGGGCTGGCACCTTGCAGGCTGAATGAAAATGAAACCAACGTCATGACATCATTACGGCCACTGTCGGGGTGACGCACCTTTTTAAATAGCCCAACGCGCAGTGACACGGCAGACACACTTATGCGGCACCTACTACAGAAGACCCAGTGCAGTGCGTACAACACGGCTATGATCAGTATACTGAGTACTAACTTGCGTTGTGGTATGGGTTTGTGTGCATTTGTGTGTGCGCTGCGCGCTGGGCCACAGAAGGAACACTTCTACGGCAGCTGCTGTACAAGAAGCCAGAGCGGTACGTAACACGCACTTGTGCTTTGTGTACAGCATTATTCGTTATCATGTGTGGAGTGTGCACACTGTATGAAGATCATGAGGCATTTGGTAGTTTTTTAACGTCAAGTGTGTGTCCGCGTAATTGTACTAATATATAATCGTGCATACGGCGCGTATGTGTAGTGCTGAAGGGACAGCTCATCCAAGATGGAGGGCTGTGAGGCAAGGGCCAATCGGCACGCAGCAGCTTCCACCAATGATCGTTGATGGGGCGCGGTATCCCAGAGCCTGGGACACGCCTTAGCTACATTGCAGCGACAGCCCCAGGTGTCCAGAGTTCCCTTCCGTTGCCTCTTTACACGCAGATACAGCTCGCTACCATCGGCGATGTAGCCATCAGTTTTCGAGCAGACCTAGGAAACAGATGTATCTGTAGCCGGCTGTAGCGTCACGTCTTCAGACGCGGCTACGACGGGCTACATTGGCGCTACAAGCGACATTTGTAGCCTGTAGCGGGATGTATCCAGCCTGCCGTCGCGGCGTGTAAAGGTACCATAACTCTGCTGCCCGACTAATCCACCTCTCTCCTCGCTGGTCCTCCACTTCACTTCTCCTCTCTACAAATCCCTCCACTGGCTCCTAATTCACCAGCGTATCCAATTGAAACTACTAACATTGACTTACAAAACCATCTACAATCTATCCCCCCATATATCTCTGAACTAATCTCCCGATATCAACTCCTAGTCTTCGATCCTCCCTAGACCTCCTTCTTTCCTCCACACTTGTACGTTCCTCATCTAACCGCCTGCCAGACTTTGCCCGAGCATCCCCCTTCCTCAGGAACTCTGCACCCCAGCACATCTGACTGTCCCCCACCTCGGAACATTCAAGCGGAACCTGAAAACTCTTCAGAACAGCCTATAGCCTACAATGACATGGTGCTACCTCACCACTACTGGACCTGGGGCTCCACCACAACCAGAGCAGACGCAACCTACTGTCTCCCTCCCATTGCGCTGTAGAATGTAAGCCCACAAGGGCAGGGTCCTCTTTACCAGTCTGTCACTGTTTGTTCATTTGGATCATTGTATTTTTAACTTGTTTGTATGTAACCCTTTCTCATGTACAGCACCATGGAATCAATAGTGCTCTATAAATAAATAATAATAATTATTAATCTATCTATCTATCTATCTATCTATCTATCTATCTATCTATCTATCTATCTATCTATCTATCTTCCTTTTTTCCATATCTACTGTTCGATATATTTCTTTTCATTTCACTTTTCAATTTTTGAACAGATTTTGGTATTTACTCTCAACGGGATGTAACAAATTGAATAGAGGATCTCAGTCATAGCCGGCTTATCTCAGCTCAGTATCTCATAATATGCTTTCTCTTTTTTTGTACTCCTCTGGAGAGAACTGGCTTAAGAAGTGATTCCTCTGCATTGTGTTCTGATATTCATCAGCCAGTGCAGGCACTTTTAAAACTACATCTTATATCAAAATGTGGGAGATATTTCTAGCAGTCAACATTAACAATGTACCATTCGGAAGTAATCAAAATACTTTGGTTCATTGAAGGTGTGTCTTAAAAAAATACACAAATATACCAGAACATTTAATTATCATAGTTTCATAGAATGGTGGAGTTGGAAATGACCTTTTGGGTCAACTGGTCCAACCCCCTGCTCAAAGTAGGATTCACTATATCGCCCCAGATAGATGTCTGTCTGTCAAACCTCTGTGTGGAGACTCCTGTTCTACTTGTTGGTCACCGTCACTGTCAAAAAGTTTTTTCTAATATCTAATCTGTCTTCTCACATCAAGTTTCATCCCATTGCTTCTAGACTTTCCTTGTGTAAATGAAAATAAAAATAATCCCTCTACAGTGTGACAGCCCTAAAATAAAGCTGATCCCTCTACAGTGTGACAGCCCTAAAATAAAGCTGATCCCTATACAGTGTGACAACCCTAGAATAAAGCTGATACTTCTACAGTGTGACAGCCCTAGTATAAAGCTGATCCCTTTACAGTGTGACAGCCCTTGAAATATTTGTAGACAGGTAGTAAGTCTCTCAGTCTTCTTTTTTGCAAGCTAAGTATTCCCAAATCCTGTAACCTTTCCTCATAGGACATGGTTTGCAGACAGGTCACCATTCTGATCGCTCTTCTCTCAACTTGCTAAAGTTTGTTGATGTCTTTTTTGCAATGTGGTGCCCAGAACTGGACACAGTATTTCAGATGAGGTCTGACCAAAGAGGAGTAGAGGGTGATAATGACTTCACGTGATCTAGACTGTATGCTTCTGTTAATACATCCCAGAATTGTGTTTGCCTTTTTTGCTGCTGCATCACACTGTTGATTCTTGTTCAGTCTGTGATCTATTAGTACCCAAGTGTTTTTCACAGTGCTGTTACTTAGCACTATTCCTCCCATTCTGTATATGTCTTTTTCATCTTTATTATAGTATCAAATTAATTCAATTCTTATCAATACTGTAAAAGTTAACTTCTTGGGTCCCACAACATTTATCACTAAACAAAGTAGATGAACAGTCATCAAGGAGTCTATATTTTTCCTACGAGCCCTGCTCAATCCTTGTAGCTGTAGTAAGATGAAGTGTCGCTTGATCCGCGCTGCTGTGAAAGAAAGACCAGAAGCCGGGGTATCTGAACTGAAGATGTTTTAATGCGATGCGTTTCGGAGCAGCCTCTGGAGAATCCAACCCTGAGGAAGTAGCATCGGATTAAAACATCTTCAGTCCCGATATCCCGGCTTCTGGTCTTTCTTTCCCAGCAGCGCGGATCAAACAACACTTCATCCTACTACAGCTATTTCTACCATGGTGCCCGTGGATGTGTGGGTCCTGCAGCAGCTGTCTCTGAGCATTCATACTGGTTGTGGGTGTACACAACCTATCCAGGTGAGCAGATTTCAAGTTTTTTCTTGCCCCCCTCTGCTAAGGAGATAAGACCCTATTGCGCATTTTGCCTCACACTTCTAGCTGCTGAATCCTTATGACAGTTACATCACTTGGCATTTGGTAAGGTTTTTAAATATTTGATGCTAGGATAGGACCATCCCGATGGGGTAACCTTGACGTACCGGGATGGCTTTACGAAATATCCTATTATTATTTTCATGCACTATTGCAATATTTTAATTTGTCCAAAGCAAGATTCCCGGGCACTAGTCTTCGCCCACTATCAGACCCCTTCTCATCACTGAGCTAAGTGGTGTCGCACTAGTCTCAGAAATCAAGTCCATGCACTCATAAGAAAGTATGAGACGGCACTCACCGCTTGTGGTGTTATAATTTCGGCTTCTTTATTTCATCCATGCAGGTTACAGGCAATGGTAGAGGGAGGGGGTGTGGAGGTGGACAGGAGGTTGTCCACCTCCGCACCCCCTCCTCCACCATTGCCTGTAACCTGCACGGATGAAATAAAGAATCCGAAATTATAACACCACAAGCGGTGAGTGCCGTCCTCATACTTTCTTATGAGTGCATGAACTTATTAATTTACTTATTTTAGGGTATCTACTCATTTTTTGTTCTTTTCTTTGGTTTTGCTGTTTTGTGGACCTACATACTCCATGCATATTTTTAGCATTCTAGTTCATTTTTTGGTTTTCTTTCTATTTTTCTTACTACTGATAAGCAAATTATTATTTTTGTACCACCCCTGAGTATTTGCTCCACCCCTGCCTTGGTTGCATTACCTAATTATTCCAACCTAAACAGTGTTATTTGGATAGGGTGAATGCATATAAGAATATCTTACCATTATACAATTTTTTACGATATCCTATAGCTTGACTCTAAAGAGGAGTTTTGTCTCTGAGAAAGTGATATATCAAAATATCTGGCAGGATAAGGTTACAAGCTGATATATTTCCTTGGTACAAATCCTTCCGCACTTATTCTCCAATTACTAAGTACATGACCGTTTTCTTATATGTTCTTTTAAATCCATCTGCCAGCAATTTTTGCAGCTTTTCACAACAGACTTCGCTTTAGCTTCTTTTCTTTTTTTTATTGGCTGGATATAAAAAACTCTTAATATAACATAACATTCACGTTGCAGAGACTTTACAACAATGGCTGTTACATAGTTTTGTCTTTAATGTCTATCTAGTATGTTATCATTCCTTAACCGATTGACACTGAGCTCCTGCACAAAAACCTTAGTACAATCCAGTTTAGCATTTGGTGTTTGGAAACCCAAGATACCATTATCAAGGAAGGAGACACAAAGTATGCCGCCGTGTTCTACGCTCTCTGGATTGAATGGAGTACACCTTCAACATACCGATATTACAAAGCAAATAAGTAAATCACAATGACTGTTTTGTATAGTAGCAGCTGTATGGTTATTTATCCCATCATTACGCTGTCTGGAACAGCTATAGAGGGATATCTGTAACCTTGTTATTACAGAAGCTTCGACAATCTATTTTAAACCTTACGGATTTACAATGACTGAGCAGATGTTTGGCACCTAAGGGTTTTTATAAAATCTAAGGGAAAAAAAGCATAGTCTGCAAAGAGATGTTTATAGGAGGCAATGCATCTAATTGGGCTAAGTCTAAAACATAAACAATTCTAAAGAATTTCGCACTCATAATCTCTTCTATTCATTAATTATAACTTGATATTTGCAAAAGTTATGACAATCAAATCCCCATTTTCAAACCTTTTACTAAGAGAACCTTGGGTTAAGTTATAGCCTCCCTTGTTCTGGAGGACCCAACATTTGTGAGGATCAGTTGCTTTCAATATGTTTCCCGACTAGTGATGTGAGTAGAAAAATATTCTGGTTTGGATTGTTCGTACCGAAGACTTTGAACTATTTTAATATTCGTCACAAACAATGAACCTAATGCAAGTCAACGGGGAACTCGAATGTTTTTCGGAGAAATCTTATCGAAAAATGCTCAAGTTCCCCATGGACTTGCATTAGGTTCATTGTTCGTAACGGATACTGGAATAGTTCAAAGTCTTCGGTACGAACAATCCAAACCCAAATATCTTACTATTTGCTCACTGCTAGTCATGACTTTTCTACTCTGTGTATCTTGGATGCAATGAGTGACAGTTTGCTGCACTATTAATTCAGGGATGTTAGGTTGGTACATGACAGCTCAGTTGCACAATCTAGTGATGAGAGTTCTGAGCTGTCTATGTGTTAATTGACATCTCTGTTGTTGAGACTGGGAGATTCTAGGTTATTCAGGTGTTCCCTGTTTTCAGTGATAGCCCAGCTACTTAGTTGAGCAGTTAGTCCCAGAGATCTACCAGTCGTAGCATTTGCTCATTGGTGCATGTTGGCCTTGCTTACCTGTGCTTTTTTTTAAAATAATTTCTGGAAGACCTTGGACCATTCTGCACCTATTCTGACCATTGGTTTATCTTGTCCTTGTTCTGATCCACTATCCTTCTGTTACTTTCACCCCAGATCTTGACCTGACTATACCTTTGACCATCCATTTAGTCCATGACATGCTCACCTGCTTGTCTATGGTAAGCGTTATGTCTCACCTTTTAAGGCAAATTCAGCTAGCTCGACATCCGTATGACATCTGGATGGGCAAAAACAAGAGACGCTGGAATAGCAGAATGGAGAGGTGGGCTCTAGAGGAGATGCTGAGCCAATTTTCACAGCACAAAGTTGTGGCAGGATGACAACTACCTGAATACTCAGGTGGCATACTGGCCATTTTTTAATGACTGGGTTGATGACAAAAGAAAGCCCTTTGGTTTCGAAATGAAAGAACAGATAAGAACATCTACAGCATTTACCACTGTTATGGTGACAGCTGATTAACAGTAATATAATAAGAACACTTTTCATAGCTAAAAGTGACTGTCATCTGCTTGTTAAAGGGAACCTGTCACCTCAATCTACCCCTCTCTCCTATCACTAGCTGTCCCTGCACCTTCCTAGCTGTTCCCTAACCATTCCTCTATGACCTAAAGGGGCCCTATTACGATTTTGAAAAATGAATTTGAACTTGCATATCGTCTCCATCTAGGAGACTGGAAAGTCGGGCTCCATGATCCCCTCCTCGCTGTGTTCTAGCACAGCCCGCTGGGCATCATCCCTCCTGGTGCTTTGCTGCCACCTTTTGGAATCTCCCGCCCTCTCTGCCGCTGTAATGGCGGGCCAGAACGTCATATCCAGCCCAGTGCATTATGGGGTAAATCACATGATCAGCCCGGGGTGCATTTTGGGCCTAATCACGTGATCGACCTGATGCATTGTGGGCCTAATCATGTGATCAGCTCGACTCCAGCACATGTGCAATGCACATATTGAAGAATCATTGAAAGTTATAGTTGGAAGGGACCTACTGGGTTATCTGCTCTAACCTCCTACTCCAAGCAAGTTTCTCAAGTTTTCTTCAAATAGCCTTGAATAACCTTCCAAACTTACCCATTATAAACTTTGAGGAAAAAATTGTTGGAGATAGATTGTAATGGGCTCACCTGGTGAGTGGATTTTCTAAGCTGTCGGTCAATGTGGGCAGCATGGACTGGAGATGATACAGTAAATTTGTACTTTCCTGAAACCATTTGTTCTTTAGTATTATAGGATAGTAAGATAAAAAGAAGAGCTGGAAGCACTAGATGCAACTGAGCCAGATAACGCAGTCATAGATATATACACAAATTATTATCTTGCTGACAGAAATGTATACACACACAATGAGTAGAAATATAAAGGCAAGTTGGTACCTTGCTTGCAGAGATGTTGTTACACACAGGAACAACAGAGTAGCAGAGGTGAGATTGGTAGTATAACGATACAGCAGAGCTGAGAGTGCAATTGCATTAGGAATTATTGAATTGAGTTTGAAGTGTTATACGGTAATAATGTATTGCAGACAAAAGTTGCAAAATAATTAGACATCTGTCTGGAACACAGTAAAGAGGAAGATAATTCTAATGCCAGAAAAAGTAAGTGGTATCAAGGTGCTGTACTTTCTACATACTCAGGTGGTGGCAGTTTGTTGACTTGGCCTTAAAATAATAAGTGGTGCTAGCGTGCTACCACAGTTATCCAATGTGGACTAGACATTCACGCTGTTAGTTTGCCATGGGTAAATAAGAAGCAAACACCAGCTCTGCAGCTAGAAGAAATAAGGTAATGGATCCGGCACCTTATAAAAATCCAAAGCATTATTTGAACATCATAAAAAATGGATAAGCAGCCAATATGAGAAGTGTATCTCCCCCACCTTAGGTGTTTCGGACAGAAAGTCCATTGCTTACCTGTAAAGAAAGTCTTTCTGTCCAAATTGCATATTGCCGGGGCGATACACTGCTCATAATGGCTGTTTTATATACATTTTTTATGAAGATCTAATAAAGCTTTGAATTATTTTTTTTGCTGCTGGATCCATTACCTTGTTTTTTCCCTGTTGATAACGTAAGCCCCTTGGATCCATGCACCTTGGGATTCATGATCTATATTTATACACTGTGCAACAGCACACATCTTGAAGGGCATACAACAGCTGCGATATCATTGCAGACCTGCAATTCCCACCCTCAAGGACAGGAGATTCAGTGGAGATGCCCACCCCTCCTTCCACCACCTCTCCTGGGCTCACCCACAGGTCTTTAAAGCATCTGCCATGTGGAATGAATTGTGTCCCCTGTCTGCGGTTGCATCTTGTTCACATTATGCAGAAGAGAGGGAGAACAGAGTAAATGTATACACACTGGTCGCCTTCTTCACAGCGACCAGAGGAGACCGATTTTTCAGAAGGTAAATTGGGAACATACCCCTATGAGAAAACCGGATTTGGAACCATGCTTTCATAAACTGAGTTTCCAGTGTAAACTACTCCCTTCTTATATAAGTAAGGGAGCCCCAGGCCTAGCACAGTCCTTACGTGAGGTAAAGGGATCTCCTCTTTTTCTCGGAAGAGTATTAACCAGAACAGGATGGAAAACAAAGGAAATACACACGCCCAGATCACCATCCTCCACAAGACCTGGGGGAGATGCCTTCTTAGATGTTGGTTTTGGTAAAGATGAACATATCTCAATAAAAATGGCCCTTAAACCTGCAATAAAAGCATGCTCCCAACATACGGTAAACAACCAAGAGCACATCTGAGAGAACACCATCCCAACTGCATTTGTTCCTCAGCTGGTGTCACGTGTAGAGCAGATGAGGAGAATGGAGCAGGAAGAGATAACAGGCAAAGGCGACTGGGAGGCTAGTCTGGCCCTAGACTTGGGGTCCCTGACTAGCCCTGTTCCTGACGGTACCTCTGAAGGTGAGGAGGTTCGGGCCACCACCCTATCCCTCAAATCCTCAACCTGCCCTCAGCTAACAGCCCCTACCTCCACCTACAGACCAGGAAAAGGACACCTCTCCAAGTGAAGGGGATTGCAGCTGTTCCAACAGCACGACTGCACCACACGGGTCCTAGATGACAAATGTACTCAATCTGCGACATCTGGTGGTGGGAAGCAAAACTATTTAAGGCTGAGGGGGCGGAGAGTTGAAAGCTCAGACACACCCCTCCACCTCTACTGAGCTATGATTCACTCCCCACCTGCCGAGCTGCCTATCTCACATTCAGCAACTGCAGCTTCAATATCAACCCTGACTGAAGCATAGAAAAACACTTTGGTTTAAACAGCAGCTCCAGGACTGCAAAGGCAGTCACTACGTGACAGTACCCCCCTCCCCTTTAAGAGAGGCCTCTGGACTCTAAACCACACACGTCCGGCAATGGTATAGACTTCCTGAGTGATGACTTACGAAAGATAATACGGGTACATAGCACCATAGGAAGTTCTAGCTGGAACAACACGGGGTTTAAAATGACCGAAATTCTAAATGGACAAATAACTCCAGTAGAAGAAGCTCCAGCTGCACACTTCCATCTTACATGTTTTGAGAGCACCCAAACATAATCATCCACACTTAGGTCTGGAATCTGAACATTTATTACCATTCATGCGGTCACAGACAGAGGACCCATTCTCGGGGGGGGGGGGGTGAAACAGCAGAGATGTCTCCCTGTCTCTTGACAGGAGATTTCTCATAGATGGCTTAGTGGGAGTCACTACCCTCCCTCTATCAGACTTCTCAGGATAGCACCTAAGCCCAGCATCAATTTGAGGTATAGGCTGAGTTTTACCTCTATTCTTGTCAGGTGTTTAATCACCTCTGCTGGTGACATAGGAGCAGGTCTGACCAACGGAGCAGGCACAGTAGCACTGAGGCTCTTATCCTCAAGGGAAGTCAGCGGCTGAGAAACGTGTTTGGCGCAGTATGAAAAGACCCTAAGTAACTGATCAGCTTGACCACAAAAGAAACAAGACCTCCGAACCTGATGAACTGCAGATGAGCTAGTATTAGGAGCTACATTCCCCAACTGCTTAGGTACATCAGAACCCACACATGTAGCCAGCATCCACAGCAGGGTGGCTACCAGGGCAGGGTTGGCTCAGGTCTCAACCTAATAGCAAGTGCCATAGCAGATTCCAGCGACTGCTGAGCAGCGTACTAAGTAATGGAGTCCTGTAGCTTATCTGACAAACCTAGACAGAACTTACTCCTCAAGGCTGGGTCATTCCACTGAATGTCAGTGATCCATCTCCTGAACTCAGAGCAATACTCCTCAGCCGGTCGCGCTCCCTGCCTGAGCTTACGAAGTTTAGGCTCAGCCAAGGAGACGCCATCAGAGTCACCATACACTAGCACCAGAGCCACAAAAAACTTGTCCACTGATCGCTTAGAAAGAATCGATCGGCAGAGAATAATGGAATTGAAAAAATTAACTCCCAAGGTAAAAACAACACAAAAATCTGTCACAGACTAGAGATGATTATTTAAGCTTTAGTAGGTCTGGTGTGACTTCATACCTATTTTGGATTTGTATGATATTTACTCTTGTTATAAAACCTTTAGTAAAAAAACTTTTTTTTTTTTAAAAAAAGTCAGTCTATTAATATGAAATATCTAGGAATTGGAAAAAGCAAAAAATAAATAAAATGTAAAGGTATAAAAAATACATGAAGTATCTATAGGCACCCTGTAGATTTCCCGTCTTACTAACGATTTTGCTGTAGTGATAGAAGAGGGAAAATAATCACTAAATGTTAATGACTTTGTGCAAAATGAAAAGGGCTTCTGGCATTTTCACAATATCACAGATTGTTACTGATAATACCAGAATAAACTTACTGGAAATGTCCAATTAACAAGGAGATTAATATATTTGGTTTCACATCTAGACAGCCATTGCAAATGGGGACGACAACTGAAGAAATAAGAAGATATAATTATGCAAAGGACTCGAGATTACGATGACTTCTATAATCTGAAAGCAAAAAAAAGCTATTAAATTATGAATTAAACCATATTAGGCTCTTGGGAGTTTTTAACTTGCTACATGCTTTAATAATGGTGGAAAATTTGACAAGTTGACTGTCCTGCATAATGGGCCAGATAACATGGATAATGAAGCCCAATAACAGGATTATAGTAACGGAGATATTATTGATTTTCATATTTTGTAAATGTTTGACAGTCAATGTCCAAGTGAAACTTTTTAAATTACATCCCATATAGTCTTCTAGGACTCTGCTCCACTTCAGCAAAGAGCCACAATTTTGAAATGGTAGAGTCTAAGAAGAGTGACCAAGGATTGGCTTTTTCACAAGTCAAGCTCATGTACTTTAAGGTGTCAGTCTGTGTCCTTAGGGGTAAGTACTTCTGGGGAGTGATGGAGTAAGCACTAGCATGCTCAGTACTGGTAATGAGCAGTTGGGGCCTCAGACGATCTTGACTCAGTTACCGAGTGTAATGGAGGTCAATGCGGAACTCGAGCATTTTTAAGTGATCAGCAAGAACTACCATGCTTGTGTGGCACCCTGTGCCAGGTCACCACAGACTTCCCCTGGGACACTGAAGAATTTCCCACAGCGAGTAAACCCACTTACACACAACACCTTCCACTCCAGGCCTGCAGGGGGAGCTCCACTGGTTGCCTTAAGCCAGTTCCCCCTATAAATACAGGTTCTGGAGGGAAATCAGCAGAGTGTGCAGTCACTACAGAACTGTGAAGAGCTCAGAGACTAGTGAGCTGAGCTAGTACTGGAGCCGTGCTAGGCCCATACCAGTATACACCTGAGATAGTGGTAGACCCGCAGAGTAGGGGTCGATTGCAGAGGAGAGAAACGTGTTACAACAGTGGGCAGAGGAGTCATACCGACTCACCCCACCAGAGTTGCGGTCACTGGGTCCGAGTCTGTAGAGACAGAGAAGATAGGCCCTGCAGAGAATCCAGCAACACAAGGAGGCTTAGCTTCCCAGACACCCACAGCACCAACAGTTGAGAGCCAGGTATCGCTGGGGCCCCAGTGGGATCCTAAGAGAGAGCCCTCAGAGCAGTAACCCGGGTGTGGAGAGCGAGAAAGAGAGAAGTAACGGTCCGGTCAGGTTTCAAGCCTGCCAGACTCCAAACAGAGAAGCCAAAACAAGGAGGCCTACAACCCTACTCGCTGTGGAGATCCCAAAGTGTTTCCCTCAATTCGGACGTGTGTACCCGTGCAGAACATCAGTAAAAGTACCAAAAGACTTTTATGTGTGCGTGTTTGGGGCGCGGTGTAATGCACTGTGGCACGCCTATGTCCTGAACATGTACGCCCACATTACCTTTGCTCATATATAGGGAAGATGGTGTGTCACGGTCCGCGCTGCTGTCTCAGTGGGATCCAAGGGATCTTTGCATTGGAACCATTGCCTTCTTGTGACTTCTTGGAGATATCCATCCCTTGGGATCCACTGAGACCACAGCGCGGACCGTGACACACCATCTTCCCTATATATGACCATTTTTCCACATACGAGTGGCTGGTGGAGGTCCTGCAGCAGCTTTAAACCGAATGCTTATAAACCAGTTGTGGGTCACACAACTGGACCAGATGAGTGTACACCTATTGATATACTCAGTGTGTCACTAGTGACAGGGCACTCTTGTCTCCCCCTTTTTTGTATTTACACATTACCTTTGGGATTACGGCGTGTGAAGCGGTGACGGAAGTCGACCGGATTATTGCTGCTTGTGGGTGAGGCGATTTCCGGGGGACACTCGCCTTTCTTTCAGGGTGAGATTGCGGCGTGTAATAGCGCCATTGGCGATCTGAGAAGAGCGTGAAAAATGTGCACGCGCACGTTAGATCGCCTCATATCGCCAGGCAATATTGCGGTGTGTAAAGGTACCCTTAAGAAGAGACTCCACCAACCAAACCAAGAGTTCTTCAAACAAGACAGATATAAAGTTGTTGAGAAGTACAAGTCAAGGTTGTTGTTTTTTTTTTTTTAATATCCCAATCTTTGATAAGCCCTCGACCACCATCAAACCCATTATAATTAAATGGTAAGAACATTCTCCTTGTTTTCTCCTTGCAGATTTAGTGCAGATTTTGGGGCAGAAAAAATAAATCTGAACCACATATGCTAGGGAAAAAAAAGCAACGTTAGCACAGCACTTCTGACCTGTCATAGACTTTGCTAGCCTCAGGATAGACATGCAGATTTTGATGTAGATGCTAAAACTCTGCGTCAAAAAAAGCATAAAAAAATGCACCATGAGCAAAGGGGCAAATGGTTCCCGCGAAAGCTGCAGTTGTGGTGAAGGCAATTAAGGATTTCTCTTGCCCCTGGCTACTTCCACAAAGACTTCTAGGGCAGGGGTGCTAACTACGGGTCTAAAAACATTGCAAGTTTTCAGGATTTGCTTAGCACTGCCAAGGTGTAATTTCATCTCCAGCAGCGGTGATGATTTCAGCATCTTGTGCAATGTTAAGTAAATCCTGAAAATATGCACTGTTTGTGGTCCTTGAGGACTGCATCTGGCCATGACTTGTTCTACAAGAGTGTGTGTAGTGTCTTGAATTTCCATACCTCACACTGTCAGGCCAGAGGCCTGCGGCTTATTCACCAGTCTCTGTAGGGCAATATGAAATCACCTCTTTGCAGAAACAGTCCAGCACGCACAAAGTGAAGTAAAAAAACACTGTAGCACAGACTACAATAAGCCTCAAACACACATATATCAATATACACAGTATACATAAGGAAAGTACCACAGGGATCAGCAGACTCCATTACAATGTTGCAAAGTCCATTAAGGGCACAGTCCATTAAGAGCTTTGAGGTGTAGTCCAAAAGCTGCAGTCCTGCTAATCCAGCAGGGGAAAGTACAACCGATGCTAAACTAGAGAAGAGGAGAAATAAAATTAACAAAACAATAGGACGCACTCTTCAAAGAACTCAAAAACACTGTAAAATACCTTCTCCGGACAAAATGCCAAAAAGGGAAGGTTAGCGACCCAACAACATGCTTTTTATTTTAGGGAAGTCCACTTTAATTTGAGTAGAAATTGTATAACAGCTTTCTCATCCCTGCCTGGTATGGAGGTCGACAATTCTCATGGTATTCCACTGCCGAAAAGTCTCGTGGGGTTGCAGGCTACCCCCTTAGGAAACACGGAACCAAATTGGACAACACTGACAGGCCCTTTAGGATCAATGGCCCCTGTGGATTTGGGTGCAGCTGGAACATTATTATGCAGCAGGATGACCAGTACCTTCTTTGGCTATGAAGCTAAACCCCCTTCATTGGATAAATGACTCCACCTTGCCTCGGGTACATTGGTGATCAAAGGCATTGGCCTCATGCCCATGCAACCACTCTCGGGTGTTGGAATCCCCGAGCCAATCTCCTCAAGAAAGGAGAAAAGAAGGGTGGTTCATACCATTTCAGATAGTTTCTGGAAGTGGTAAGGGTCCCTAAATGTCATTCTCCCAGTCAAGGGCCTCTGGTGGGGTGCTACACCAGATTGAAAAACAGGGCCTTTTGCCTCTTCACCCTCCTCCTCTTCCTACTTCTTCCTTGGCCTCCTCATCCTCCTCAACATGATCCTGGTTCTGTATTTGTCAATCTAGCAGCTGTGGTTCCAGCTGCAGGTGAAATAACACCAGGCATGCTGCAAAATCTGGTGCTCCAAGCTGCAATAAGACAGGCTCACCTCCAGACTGTGATGTGCCTCCTCCTCTTGCATCTGAGCCCAGTGCTAGATCCTGACCTCACGACCCATATGAGGCCCAATGTGGGTAGCATGGTGGAGCTCCGGGTGACATATGTGCCCTGTGCGGGCTGCTCCAGTTATTTTGTTTAAAGGCTAGGTTCACATTTTCAAGTTTTTAGTGTGACCCTCCGGGCGGCGCGGTAATAACCAATGTGACCCTAGCCTTATTGCTTCACAATAATTTGCTTCACCAAATATTCACAGTTGTAGGTATTTTCTCTACATGAACTGATGCAAACCCTCAGAAAAAAATGTGAAATTCCAAGTGTTAAGGTAACAAAACATGAAAAATGCCAAGTGGGGTGAATACTAACGCAAAGCACTGTACATGACCAAGAGGAAACACTAACCAGTGAGGGCGAACACATTGCCCATCTTGGAGTTGCAGCAGCAGGGATGGTGAAGAATTTGTCTTAGGGGAGTGGGTATAAGCTATTTTTCAATCTATTTTTACCTTTCTGAGCCTTATAAAGAATCTACCAAATTTTTTTTTGCGTTACAGCTTTTTAATAGGTAATGCTAGCAAAGGGATCTTCGAGATGATTTTCCTCTTTGAATATCTCTTTGACTTACACAATATGCTTTGGCTATAAGCTGGATCAAAAATGTTTTTGATGATACGATTTAACTCCAAATGGTAGAATTCACTGATTTTAATCCTTCATCTTTCCTTTTTCTAGAAATAAGTATTTCTTAAATGGATCTGTTATGCCCAATTACTGTTGCCTCGTCTTCCTTCCCTGAGGGCCATTTATAAAACTGAGCGCCACATAAAAAAAGCAGGGCATTTTACGTAATCTTATCTAATTTTAGCTGATTTTCTTTGACAATCTATTTATCATAATTATTAGTACTTGTCGAGGTTAATACAATCAAATGTGAAATCTAGAAAGTTCTGTTTTTTATTTTCTGGTACGTTGCTTCTATCATACTAATGGACTGAGCAATAGTCTGCATTCAGTCGTGAAGGTAAAAAATGAGACCGGTAATTGGGTGAAAAATAGTGACGGTATTTTTTTTGGACGTTTTGGAAATTAGCTTTTTCTTTGTATAAAGTCATTTTATGATAAAGAAAAGGGGGTACACAGCTACTCTATAAGCCATGACTAGCCTTCTTCTAATCTCTATAACAGAACGATTATGAAACATAGTCTTTTCTTCAACCCATTGGCCAAAGATTTTTACTAATGGAAAAGAAATAGAAAAGAAAGTGGTCATTTTAGGAGCTGTCAAGAAGAGTCGACACTGGATATGTGTGTACAGGATCTTAATTTATACAATGCATTTAAGGATCAGGTTGTGTCCTTCTTCAGGTATAGAAAACAGAAGAATTAACTGGGAAAAAAGGAAAAATGAGCAACTGTAGGTAAACAGTGCTATATAATATGACATTACAATATTTTAAGAGGATAAAAACTTTGATGGAAGTGCTTCTTTGAAGACATAGTGAAGTTTTATTTTCACATTTTCATTTTCTTTCTTCCTCTTCTTCCAAGAACCATAACTTTCCTTTATCTTTACAAGAGCTTGTAGTATTCAGGGAGTAGACAAAGACGTAGTCATGCAATGGTTCAAGGTCAGGATTCCAGTGTACTTTTTCCAGGAGAGCATAAAGAGAATTCAGGGAGTCAACAAAGGCATATTCAGGTCACAGTTAAGGGGTCCATATACCAGGAGATCACAAAAAGTCAGGAAGCAGACAAAAGGGAAGTCTGTGGTCAGATAACAGAGATGAGAACAGACATAGGAATGCAGGTGACAAAACACTTCACATAAAATGTACAACTGGCAGGATTCTGGGAGAGGCTGCTCAGTAAAGTATCAGAGCAATCACAGGAGAGATGGAACACCTGAGCAGCCCGGCACCTCCCAGACCAGAATGAAAGGCCATGCTACCAATCAACTACTGACTGCTCCGCATAAAAAGATACCAAACACAGCAATAGCTCTTATTGCTTTCGATATGTACTGCACAGAGGAATTGTGACAGCTGCTTATTTCAACTGCAGACTGACGAGTGAGGGAGATTTCAACTACATCAACCCTCCCCCCAGTTAGAGACAAAATGTCCTACTCCTCTTGTTTACTGTTTCATTCACTATAGCATTGTAGAATGAGCAAAAGGGAAATAGATGCTATGTTGAACATGCAGTACTGTGGAAAGGTTTTCAGCAAGTGGGGAAAAAATTCTGCAAGGCAGGAAAGTTTTCAAAGCAGACAAGTTAATAAGTAATAATAAAAAAAAACAAGAAATAAACAGTTCTTCACTAAATTGGACTGTAGAAGTCATACTTATAAAGGGTCTTGGAAGGAATTTGGTGATGGCATGATGTCTCAATATGCGGCACCCAAAGCCTAATCTGTGAGATACTCGTCTTAGAATTCTAATAGAATTGCATTACATATTTTTAGGCTCCATTGACTCTATTGACATTTTTAATTACAATACCACATATTGGGTTTTCACACGTCTGTCTTTTATAGAAGCAGATACTATTTACATAGTGACCAAGACTTCTCATCTCATCCTCCCAGTACGTCAGATTCTACACGATCCATCTACATGTTATACTGTATATAACCATGAAATTACTCTATAAGGTGCTTGTTGTTGTCACTATGATGGATGGTTAACACAATGGAAAATGTTTGTATTTGCAGGTGAAAAATATGCAATCTGACATATAGAATAATTTTTTCCATGCATGAATACATTATAATAGAGCCTGAGCACTGGTCGAATATTATATAGGAAATTTATCAAATTGACATAACTGGAAACTGGATACAAATCTATGGAAAGGAAATAAAAACTGTTATTTCTAACCCAAAGGTAAAACAGAGCTGATATTATGTATGAAGGATAATTGTCTTTGGTAAATCTACTAAAATGAAGGTTCAGAATCTAGCAGGTCATTTTGTACATTTAGGCTACGTTCACACATTTGCGTATTTTGCTGCGCTTTTTTGCACGCGCTTTTTGCCGCGTTTTTCGGCCGCGCAAAAAAGCGCAACAAAATACGCAGGGGCTTTCACACACTGCCCTTTCTTTACTCCAGAAAGCGCAGTGATGTCACAGAGGGGAGGAAAAATCCTGCTTCCTCCTCCCCTATGTGACAGCCCCATTAGATTTCACAGTGTATTAATATACACTGTGAAATCTAAATTAAACAGAGGCAAATGTATGGAAAATAAAAAAGAATGAATACTTCACCTGTCCGACGCCTTCTCCCGCTGTCCGGTGCCTTCTGCCGCTCTCCGGTCTCCGGTTCCAAGTGAGAGGTGTACTGAGAAGACCTGTGGTGACGTCAGAGGGGGGGCGTTCCCGGGGCATTCCCAGCGCTGATTGGCTGTTCGCGGTCATGTGATATGTATCACATGACCGCGAGTGCCCGGGAACGCCCCTCTGACATCACCACAGGTCTTGTCAGAAGAGATCTCACTTAGAACCGGAGACCGGATAGCGGCAGAAGGCACCAGACAGCGGGAGAAGGCGTCGGAGAGGTGAAGTATTCTTTCTTTTTTATTTTTCATTCACTTGCTTTTGTTTAATTTAGATTTCGCAGTGTATATTAATACACTGTGAAATCTAATGGGCGGCCACAGCTGTCAAAGAGGGGAGGAGGAAGCAGGATTCTTCCTCCCCTCTGGGAGAATACGCAGAAGTAGCTGCGTAAACAATTGACATATCAATTGTTTACGGAACTGCGCTTTCTCCCGGAAAACGCAGTGCGTATTTTTACGCAATGTCTGCACTGCAAAGTGAATTTCCCATTCACTTTGCAGGCAGACAAAAGGCACATTGCGTATTTTGAAAAGCGCGCGTAAAAAAACGCGGCAAAATACGCAACGTGTGAACGTAGCCTTAATTTGAAAAAACATCACCTGGTGTATCTCTTTTATCTTCCATCCATCCTTCTTTACTCCTTTCTCTTTTCCGTCTTTCCTACTTTCTTTTTTTCCCTCATCTTCTACTTTCTTCTTCTGTTCGCAATTCTCTTTTCCTTCTATCCATCCTTACGTACTTTTCTTTTTCCCCTTCCTTCCTTCTTTCCTTATTTCCTTTCACTCCCTTTTTCTTCTTTATCACCCCATTATTCCATCCTTCCTTCTTCACTTACTAACAAATTTTCTTCTTCCTCACTCTCCATTCTTCTCCGCATATTCTATCCTTTCTCTGCTTCTTTATTCCTCTTTTTTCCTTTTCTCCTTTATTCCTCCCTCCTTCTGCTTTTTCTTCCTTATTCCCTCTCTTCTTTCCATTTTTCCTTCCTCGCTTTGCTTCTCCTTTCATCTTTACATCTTATTTTTCTACTTTCTTTCTTTCTTTCTTTCTTTCTTTCTTTCTTTCTTTCTTTCTTTCTTTCTTTCTTTCTTTCTTTCTTTTCCTTCTTTTCTTTCTCCTTCCTACCCTTTCTTTTTTCCGCCCTCCATCTGATCTCTCCTTTTTCATTCTCACTTCTTTTTTCTTTCTTTTCCTTTCACCTTTCCTCCTCTCTTCCTTGCATCTTTCCTTCCTCCCTCCTTTTTTTTCTCTCACCCTTTTCCCCTTCTTTTTAGTCTTGTCTGGTAGTTCTGTATTCGAGCATGCCCTTCATACTTCTGAACATACTCCAACTCTTTGTTACCTGTTGCATCCTCACTAGCTATGAGAGGTGGGATGTCGCCTCCGTAGGGCTCAGCAGGTGCAGGGGCTTTCTCTGGCCGTGAATTGTACTCTGGGAAATTAAATTCTGGTGTTGCTGGGAGTTGGTATGCCATCATTCACATCGACTATGCTGTTCAGGGGTCCCGGGACGCCAGGTCTCCTAGTGTCAACTATGAGATTGTCGTGGAAAATTGCTTCCATTCCACTCTCCTCATTCCCTCCTTTGCCTGTTTGGGCTGAGGTAGATTGGGTCTTGCCTCTGTGATGTCAGGCGATCTCTGAGAGGCAAATATAAACCCGTCACATTCTCTGTATTGTGCTGATTATGTCAGTTGTGTTTGGATGGTAGATCTTAGTAGTTGGTGTGCTTCTCAGGTTGGTCCTTTGCTCTCGCTTCTGGTCTTGGCTTTGTCCCTAGTTATCCTTACTTGGCTTTGTACTGCAGTACTTCTTTTGTTTTTCTGGTGTGTTTGATCCCGCTGTGTCCTGTGCGTCTGGTAAGAAACCACCTTGGGAAGGCACAGCTGATAGGGGTCAGGAATAAGGAAGCTGTACACCTCAACACTCGTCGGATTCCCAGGCACCAGGAACAGTGGCTGGCTCCACCAATCAGTTCAGAAGAAAGAAG
The DNA here is from genome assembly GCA_033576535.1 of Allobates femoralis. Classification (NCBI taxonomy): domain Eukaryota; kingdom Metazoa; phylum Chordata; class Amphibia; order Anura; family Aromobatidae; genus Allobates; species Allobates femoralis. Next base: position 95,954,934 of record JARQOC010000010.1, on the reverse strand, counting down.
GTATTTTCTAGGGCCACTGGATCATATTTACAGCAGCTTTATTTAAACATCTTTAAAAACAATTGCATCCCACCGGATGCGTTTCACGCATTTGACGCCGATGAGTAAGGACCTTGTCCGAAACGCGTCCGGCGGGATGCAATTGTTTTTAAAGATGTTTAAATAAAGCTGCTGTAAATATGGTCCAGTGGCCCTGGAAAATACCTTCTTTCTTCCCACCTTGGGAAGGGCTCTGTCAAATTCCCCCCTTTCCAATACGTGAAGGTGGGTAAAAAGTACTCCAACCCTTTAGAGTGCGCAGTAGCGTGACGGCTAGTGGAAATTGTGTCTGGCATACTGTGCTTGTTCATCTAGAAATGTGAGAAAATTGCGCAATAGGGTCTTATCTTTATATGACAAAGGTAATGCAAGATGATATTTCAGAATCTGCTCAACTGGTCCGGTTGTGTATACCCACAACCAAGCATGAGCGCGAGGGGTCAGCTGCTGCAGGATCCACACATCCATGGGTCACCGCGGTGCAAGAAATGCTCTGTAGGACGATGTGTCGCACGATCCACGCTGCTGGAAGGAGCTGGGTTTAGCTCCGAAACGCGTCGGATTGAAGGAATATAGCTACATTTCCAGATACTCCAGTGTCCCGGTGTTCCCTTGGCAGCAGCGCGGATCGTGCGACACATAGTCCTGCAAAGCAATACTGTGCTTGTTGGCCACAGTCCGGTCATTCCACTACTAACCCAGCATTCCACCATTCTTAATATTTTATCCCTCCTTTCTTCAATTTTTATTTTTCCTTCCCCTCTTCCTCCCTACTACCTATCTCTCTTCTATCCTTCCCATAAACACATGAAAGGTAATTAAAACTACTCATTATGTAATATAAATTCTATCCAGGGCATTCCAGTTGGCACAATCTATTATTTACGACAGATTTGCTCCTGACAGGTGACATGAAGTTACTTTTTAATGACATATAAATGATGAATGGAGGACGATTTTCTTCGCAACATCTTTGAGAAATATGTTGATTTTCATTTTGTGACAAATTGTTTATAAGGTTAATGTTTTGTTTTCATAGGAATCGTGGAGACAATTGTTCTGTATGTCGCCATTTTTAAAGAAACAAATGTATTTACTTTTTTACTATCTATTTGTAACAAGTAAGCACTAGGTAGAGAGCTGACTTATAGGGATTTAGCAAGATTACAATTATTGTCATAATATTTCCTCAACAAAATAGTGATCTTAGGGGTCTTTTTGAGCAAAGAACTCACACATATAATTATCATTGAATGAGTAATAGATCACTCTTACTGATACAGAGTACAGAGCTCCAAATCATTGCTGTGATATAAAATGTAATATCTGGATTCCAGCAGCCACCACTAGAGGGAGCCAAACTGATCTTTCAATCTCAATGAAACAGTATGCAGGGGACTTGGAGTTTAGTTTCAGAAAATAATAAGTAAGCAATTAATGTGACGCTTAATTAACAAATTAATCACAGCAATTCAAACCAAAAACCTTTATGGTGGGCATGCATTCATTATTCTGAGAAAAAATGGCTAAGTACAGATAAGAGAATCAATTCATGGTGAACCAAATTCACTTTTAATTTCAGCAAAAATTTAGACTTAAGAGAACTTTATTTTTTTTTTGCTACTCGTTAGTAAAATAATGGCTTCTTGATTTAGGGCTTGGAGAGGTTCAGACTAATTTTTTGTTGCTTCAGGAAACAACACATGCATTAATGCCACAAAGGAGAGACTCTGATCCTAAGTTTGTATAGAAGCATCTAATGAGCATTTGCAAAGGTCATTATGAAGGAATATGGATCAGGATCTGTTGTGACATCATCGATTGTGATTAGTGATGACCTCATCCTACTGCTGCTATTCCCTCACATGGTATAAGAACACTGCTTGCTGCTTATGTGAACTAAACTGAACTTCTACTCTCACTGCAATATCTCATGGTATTTCGTCTGCACTTGTGTAAACTCTACTACATATAATGATTCCACAATATTTAATACTCACCAACACATTTGTTCATTTCCTGAATTGTAAAGTTTATCTGATGGGGAAGGTGTGATTGTATGGAGCTGTCTTTGCATAATGTTACATCTGAGTGGAGGCCTTTGATCATCAGCCATTTATCTCCTGCTGTGAGGTGCAGCTGTTAATTACCTAGATCATCTGACTTCCCACAATCCCCCTCACCTAATACCATAGTGTGCCCTATAACTTTAGAGTTATTCTAAGGGTTGCATGTGTGTGGTGTGCAGCACGTGTGGTACCTTATGCAAAGTGGCACAGATGCTAATTGGATTCAGCTTCTCCATGGCAGTTAGTCAGGGCAGGAGTCAGGTAACCCACTCTCTTTCACTCTTTTTTAACCATGTCTTTTATGTCATTTTCTGTCTTCCTATGTGCTTTTGTCATTCACTTTCACCGTCCCATCCCCCCCATCCCCCTCATCCACATTAACCCCTCTTTCCTTCCCTCTACTATGCACACCTCCCATACTCTGTTCATCCTTCTGAATAATCTCGACCACCATATTCTAGGGTACTAAATTATAAACTGTGTCACAAAGCAAACTATAAAAATTATTTGCTTTTTCTCCCTTTGCCGCTGCTACTGTCAGATGATGTCTCACCAAATCCTGGTCCACAATCTACCTACGTCAACCCCTCCGCCACCTCACATAGTAACCCTACTAACCTTATCAACATTACTTTCACACCTTCATCTCCCTCTTTTAATTGTGTTTTTCTGGAAACCATGGTCTATATGCAACACGCTTTCCTTCATACAACACTACAACACTATTTTCTCACTAACTCTCTTAACCTCCTGGCCCTCACGAAACCTGTATCCAGGACTCAGACACGGTTTCCCCTGCCGCTATTTCTCATAGTGGTTTACATTTCTCCCATACCCTGAGACCTGGGAACAGACATGGTGGTGGAGTTGGCTTAGTTCTGTACCCACAATGTACTTTCCAGGTCATCCCCCCAGCTCCATCACTCTCATTTCCTTCTTTTGAGATCCACACCATTAGACTCTTGACGCCCTCCCTCTCAGAGTAGTGGTGGTATACCGTCCCCCAGGTCCACCTACCCAGTTCCTCAACCATTTTTCCATGTGGCTGCCGTACTTCACGTCCTCAGAATTATCAACTCTTATTCTCGGGGACTTCAACATCTCCATAAACAGCCCCATCTCCCCGTTGGCGTCCCAGCTCCTATCTCTAACCACTTCTCTTGGCCTCTCTCAGCTATCGGCGTCTGAGACACACAAGCATGGTAAAACCCTTGACCTAGTCTTTACCTGGCTCTGTTCAACCTCCTCCTTAGACAACTCACCTCTTCCTCTCTCCCGACCACAATATTCTCTCCTTCACACTCAGAAATCCTCGCCTACCCCTGGGCAGCCCTACCTATCACATGTTCAGAGAGCTTCAGGCCATGAAATCTCATACACCCACAGACTCTCTTATCTCATTACTGTCCCCAATCTCCTCCTTCTCCTGTCCCGTTCTGGCGGTGAATCACTACAATGACACTCTCAGAAGCACCCTGGATCAAGTAGCGCCCCTCAACCACAGAACCACCAATTCCAGAGTTAAACAGTCCTGGCTCACATTGCAAACTTGATTCCTCCAGCGATGCTCTAGGAGTGCTGAACGTCTGTGGAGGAAAACCCGCACACCAGAAAACTTTATCCACTATAAGTTTTTGTTAAAAACTATAACTCTGCCCTTGAACTCACCAAACACACCTACTTCACCACCCTGATCTCCTCACTATCCAACAATCCAAAAAAAAACTCTTTGACACCTTTCACTTTCTCCTCAGTCCTAAAGTGCATGCCCCTATCACTGACCTCTGTGCTGATTATCTGACTTCTAACTTCACAGACAAAATAGAAAACATTCGTCAGGAAATCATCTCCAGGCCTGCAAGCGCTGTTACTCTAAAGGTAAAACGTAATGGTCACCACTCTCTGCTTATCCTTCTTGATCTCTATGCAGCCTTTGACACTGTTGGCCACCATCTCCCACTCTCTATGTTGCACTCTATCGGCATCAAGGACACGGCTCTCTCCTGGTTCTCTTCCTATCTTTCTGACCGCTTCTTCAGTGTATCGTTTGCTGGCTCCACTTCCTCTCCTGTTCCTCTCCCTATTGGGGTCTCTCAGGGTTCAGTCCTTGGCCCTCTTCTCTTCTCTCTCTACACAGCTCTGATTGGACAGACCATCAGCAGATTTGGCTTTCAATACCATCTTTATGAACCATGATTAAGGCTTTGACAAAACGTGTAGGTTTCAGGCTCTAATAGTGTTTGGTTCTTACAAGATGGTAATTTTACTGATTTTAATTTTTATATAATAAATGTGAAGTTTTACATATATTCTTGGGATCCAGTCCTTTATCATTGCTCAAGTTTTTCCTCTACTTCCTAATTGGCATTTCCCGCTTGGGCCAGGGCGTCATCATGCTGAAGACACGGACTATTTAGGACATACTCTTATGGTGAGATGAGCTTTTTTTCTATTTTACATAATTAATCACTGTATTACAATTTCATAGAAAAGGCTTTAGGTGTTATACACTGAATCCAGGGGCTGGCTGGCAAATTTCAGCCGGGGGGCAAGCACACAGCAGTGGCCCATAAGCAGTGAGCTTCAGGGGCAGAGCGGCCTCCCAGACTGACATGACACATAGCAAATAGAAAAACAAGCGGTGTCAGAGGATTGGAGCGCTAAAGAAACCACGGGTTGGTGATTAGATTACCGATAATTTATTGCACGAACAGCAGGGGTCCAGTATGCCACAACGCGTTTCGACGCACAGATGCGTCTTTCTCAAGTGGATCCACTTGAGAAAGACGCATCTGTGCGTCGAAACGCGTTGTGGCATACTGGACCCCTGCTGTTCGTGCAATAAATTATCGGTAATCTAATCACCAACCCGTGGTTTCTTTAGCGCTCCAATCCTCTGACACCGCTTGTTTTTCTATTTGCTAATCCCCTTCTCCCTTGTTGGGAGTGCGGTGTGTGAGCTGCTCTAAGATCCACAGTACCTGGCAGGACATCATAAAGACCCACCCTTGAATGATCAACTGATACACAGTGTGGAGCTGGGACGGAAGCCAGTGCAGCGAGTCTGCCTCTTCGGGTGGAGGAGTGAAGGAGCCCACCTCCATCTCCAGAGGAACTAAGGAGCCGACCACCAGGCCCGGAGTATCTGAGGAGGAGGGATTATTGGCCCTTGTCACTACAGTGATCCACATTAAGCCATCAGTCTGGTTGTGCGGGGTGTTGCACAACCAGTAAAGGTTAGTACAAACATAGTAAAACCGTGTATTAAGTTCCTCCAGTTGCAGTGTGGCGCAATATCTGTTTTTTCTTTTAATGACACATAGCAAGGCGGCCCCAAAATTGCTGCTTGACTACTGGCCTGGGTGACATCTGCCCCCTGCCCCCTGTGCCAGCCAGCCCCTAATTGTATCCCTTGTAAATTAGCTGTTAAGCTTAATACCACATAGTTGCCAGAAAGCCAAAGTGTGCTCTGCAACAGATTAAATAAAGTTTATGCACTTTATTCAGAGCACTGCTGAGCAGGTCTAAGATGATGAAGCTATGTTTGTCAATCGGCACAGCTCCCTGCAATATCATATTGTATTATTGTGATGCTAATGACTACTAAAAGCTATGTTGTGATAGAGCAACTACTTACAGGAATATAGGCAACAAGGAAGTTAGGTAATCTTGGGTCTTGTAGTATTCAGTAGATAGACATGTGGTCATGCAATTGACCCGGATCAGGTTTTCCAGGTAGATCACAAAGAGGATTCAGGGAGTAAACAAAGGGGTATTCAGGTCACAGTGCAGGGATGAAATACATGGAGACATTAACATGTACAGGGAACAGACAAAAGAGTAATCGAGCAACAGTCCGGGTAAGATAACATAGATCAGATCAAACACAGGAATGCAGGCCACACAGCACTACAGGCAAAATGTACGACCAGCAGGATTCTGGGAGAGGCTGCTCAGTAAATTAGAAGAGCAATTGCTGGGGAGACAGAACACCTGAGCAACTGAGTACCTCCCAGAACCAGAATGGAGGACTTCCCTGAAGATCAGCATACTGACAGCCCATAACATCCAGGTACCAGTAACGGCGTAATCACTATAGTGTCCTAGACAGTAGTTGATCATATTCCATTGGACTGCAGAATACCATACTGCATTAAGAGTGACAACCAATCAAATGACAAACCGGATTGTCCTACATTTGTACTGTATTTTATTTGCTGGTTTATTTTATATACTTACTGTCTATATTCTGTAAATCAGTGAAGGCTAAGGGCCATCAGAGGTATAGTGCATGTATTAAGTGCGTATATCTGAGAACCAATGCTGCTCGCAAATAACAAATGTTCTCTTTAACCGGCTATCTTCATGTTTATGTGCCAAAAGCTTTATGAGGTGTGAAAATTGAAATCTCAATTGCATTTTCTCCGGCACGCTATAATCTTTAACGTGGTATCTCTCAGTAAAAGAAAATAATATTCTTTCCAGCGCATTCTTTGGATTGTGCTAGTTTAACTTGTTAAGATAATTGTCTTGCAATGATTGATTTAGACATGTCAGGGATAATAAGGTTTTTAGAGCCACGAGAAGCCAGTAATGTAATTTTGGAAGGATATTTTTTTTGCTCTCTCTGTATCTACTTTATGAGTTAATCTCGATGTTTTTATTTGAATTTTGAGCTATAAAATTCAATAAACCTCTCGGTGACGAGTGGAAGAAAAAACTGTTTATCTGTTGTGTTTTCGAGGGAGTTAAGGTTAATTTAGAAAATGTAGTTATTGCTAATCTTTTAGATTTTGGGGGGAAATTATGTAAATAAAATATAATCATTAACAGCTATGGAGTTTTCCCCAAAACGTTTGTGTGTCAAATTCTTATCATTTAAAGATCTTTGCTTCCCATGAATGGAAATGTTACAATTAAAATGGATTTCTAGGACTTAAATGGTCCTTGTCGTTTTAACCTAAATTTGCCTAAATCGATACGGGCAAATATTAAAAATAATATATCTAATCACAATTTTTTCTCTCAAACTCTCTATCCCCATCCTACAGTACATTACTCCTTTCAGCCCATCTATACAGAGCCTCAATGTCACGGGATGGTTATGACAGACGAGGGTAATGAAGCAGGATGATAGTGACCGTCAAATGTAATCGGGGTAACTAGTCTGAAATTAGGACTGTGGGACTCTAGCTGACCCAGTTCCCAGAATTACCTCTGAAGGTGAGGACATCTGGGCTGCCACCCTTGCCCTGCTCCTGAACAGTCCTAGTCTAACCTTCTCACCTTACCTTCTCCCAGGGATCGGGATAAGAACAGCAATTCCCCACACATGAAGGCAATCTCCAAGAGAAAAATAGCCTTCAGGAAGGCTTCAGCAGAAACTGCAATCAGCATCCACACAGCTCATGGTCAAATAGAGAATTAACTCTATTATTGACATCAGGTGATGGGTCATGGGGCTGGGGGAGTGAACATCATCCACATCACCTGAAAACAGGCAGCAGTAACTGACATTAAAGGGAATCTGTCACCTAATCTAGCCCCCCTAACCTATGAATACCTGTCCCTGTGGCTTAAAACTACTATAATAACCATCCCAGTCTGACATTTTATGTAGGTGTACAAGCTGAATAAATCAATTTATTACACTTACATTTTTCTTGTCAGCAGGGCGTTCCCTGGGGGTCTTTGTCAGGTAGGTCTCCTGGTCCGCGCTGCCCCGCCTCAGTGCTAAATTGTCGCCAAGATGGGCGTAATGTTGGTGGCAGAGCGCGGGAATGTTTGTATTTCCCCCCCTGTGGCCGCATCACTGTGACGCGGCGGGTCACGTGATGCCTGTACGCGTCACTTCCTGTGACGTAGGGCTGTGTGCGCTCATTGCACAGGCCGCCTTCAGTATGCCATTTGGGATGGTTATTATAGTAGTATTAGGCTGCAGGGACAGGTATTCATATGTTAGGAGGGCTAGATTAGGCGACAGGTTCCCTTTAACCATTAAAGTACAAAAGGAAATTTAGTCCTATTTAAACTGCTCACACTACAGAGCAGTTCACCGAGACTGCAAAGCAGTCTACACGTGACACTCATTCTGCAGTATATCACTCATGTCAGCCCATCTCCATACCCAAATACTTCACTATTTGCAGCCCATCTATACACAGTCACATTCTGCGGTACATAATTTATCTGAACCATCTAAACACAGCCTTAATTTGCAATGTATCACTCATATTAGCCCCTCTATACACAGCCCCATCCTGCAATAAGCCATTTCTATTACCTCCTCCCTCCTCATTCTTCACTCTGCAAACATAAAATACATTTTGCTCAGCAAGACGGACTGACAGCTCGCTAAGCAATCAGAAGACAATGTCATATTTAAGTCTATAGAGAGGAGAGGTGGATACAATGCAGTGGGGTGGGTAACATTCTTCTGGCGCTCACCAAACCCAGACACATCCATCAGATGCAGATACTGCAGCGTGATTCATCAATTCATAAAACATGTCTCCTCCAGAGTCTAGTGGTGGCAGCTTTACACCACTCCATCCAATAATCAACATTGTGCTTGGGGATGTACGACTGCATAGAATATGTTTCCTCCAGAGTTCAATGGTGGTGACTTTACTCCACTCCATCCGACGCTCAGCATTGTGCTTAGTGATATGTGGCTACACAGAACTCATCTCCTCTAGAGTCCAGTGCTGGCATCTTTGCACTGATTCATCTGTTGCTCAGCATTTTTCTTGGTGACCTAAGCAGCACAGAACACATCTCCTCTAGAGTCGAGTGGTGACAGCTATACACCACTCCATCAGATGATCAACATTGTGCTTGGTGATGTATGGCTGCACAGAACACGTCATCGCCAGAGTTCAATGGTGGCGACTTTACACTGCTCCTTTGATGCTCAGCATTGTGATTGGTGATGTATGGCTGCACAGAACAGTCTCCTCTAGAGTCCAGTGGTGGTGGCTTTACACTGCTCCATCCGATGCTCAGCATTGTGCTTAGTGATGTATGGCTGTACAGAACACCTCTCCTTAAGTACAGTGCTGCAGCTTACATGATCCATGTGATGCTCGGCATTGTTCTTGGTGATGTACGGCTGCAGCTGCTTGGCCATGACACTCCCGGCGGTGCAGTGTTACCAGAGGAGGTCTGGACTCTGCAATTATATTGTCAGCAGAGCAGTGGGGAATTTTCTGCTTTTTGAGTCACTGCAGTTCCTTTCACATCTCAATAATCACTCACAGGTGATGGGAAGAAATGTCATGACAAAAAATTGAAGAAAAGGCGGCACTCACGAAATATTACAGATATCTGGAGACCGTAGAAGCGACAACTGTCGCGAAACGGCGTCGTTGTCCGTTGGCCCCCCGTGGCCACCTCCCTGTACCTTGTCCGTCCCTGAAATCAGGGAATAAAGACCATCTGTAATATTTCGGTGAGTGCCACCTTTTCTTCAATTTTTTGCTGATGACTCGATGCTTTGGTGGGCACCACCGAAGGGAATTTGCCTTAATGGGAAGTCATCTGGACTTGACTGCCAGTACCGCTTAGTGCCCTGATTTCTTCTTTCAATTGACTTTGAATGTCATGAACAGATTTCTAACTCCAGTGGCTCCTATATAGGTCTATACTGCTACATCAGTGAGCCATTAGAGTAATAATATACATGGATAGATGGATGATAGATAAATCTAATAGATAGATAGATAGATAGATAGATAGATAGATAGATAGATAGATGATAAATAATAGATAGTAGGATGGACCATGGGTAGATGTTACAAAACAATTTAGACATCAGGTAATATATCACCTCTAGCACTGACAACTATTTCATAATCTGACACCAGTAGTTTTTGGAGTAGTGTTATAGATTTATCTGTCTTCAGCAATCCCTGATCTATAATTTAAGAGGAAATTGAAGCTGTTCTGACTGCATTTAGATCTTGTTTATTGAAGTAGCTCTTGGAGATGAGCTTCGGTGTGCTTTATTACCTTTCTCTCTTGAGTGATGTTAAATATAATTAGCAAACATTTGCAGTTTGGTTTATGTAATGTATTATATTAGTCGCAATGAGACAGCAGAAGAAGGAGGTGATGCCATGGTTTTGGCTTTGCTTAAAAGTGTCACATCTATCATCTATCTATCTATCTATACTATCTATCAGTTCTATCTATCTATCTATATATCTATCTATCTATCAACATACAACCAGAAAAAATTCACTGCAGCACTCAGTTACTACCAAAAGTACACATGCTAATAAGCGGCTTATATATGAGAAAAAATTAAAGAACTTAGGGTTTTTTTAAAAAAACTCAATATAAAATACTGGGTTTCTTGGTACATATATTGGCCAATATTGTTTGCTCATAACCACTCAAACGGTGACCCCCAGATCTGATAGTCCTACGCTGACATTCCTGTCCTCCTTGTCCTCCCTATCCCACTTCTAAGTGGGGGACACCATCTCAACTCAGACACCTGGGGCGATGAGGGTGCTGAGTGCAGCTGTGGAGCCAGCACTCCACATATTAGACATAAACAGAAAAAAACCTGCACAGCACTCAAGATATAGTGTGAACTGGTGCAAGCTGCGATGCTGGAACAAACAACCAAAAAAATCACTGCAGCACTCAGTTAACCCCAAAAATGCACACATGCTAATTAGTGGTTTATATACGAGGAAAAAATTTTAAAACTTAAGTTTTTTTCAAAAATCAATATTCTTATCTTTTTATTTTCTGGGTTCTTGGTACATATATTGGCCATAGCTGTTTGCTCATCAACCACTCACAGCTACACTTAGCACCCTCATCGCCCAGGTGGTCTGAGATTGAGATGGTGTCACCACTTAGAAGTGGGACAGGAGGACAAGAGGACAGGGATGTCAGTGCAGAACTCATCAGAACTGGGGTCACCGTGGCGTGGTTGATGAGCAAACAAATATTGGCCTATGTATGTACCAAGACCCAGTAAATAAAAAGATAAGGATATGAGTTTTTTTTTTAAAAAAACGTACGTTTGCTGGTTTGTAAGGCCTTTTTAGCAGCTGCTTAATCTTAATCTGATGAATTTGCCTGGCAGAAACCTTCCTCATTCTGCCTTTATCTGCACGAACACATCTGTGGTCAGAATCTGCCACAAATCTCTTCACAGTATGATGATCACAATTAAGTTTTTATGCAATATCTAATGTTTTCATCCCTTGTCCAAGGCATTGCACTGTTTGATGTTTTTCGTCAGCAGAGAGATCCTTTTTCTTTCCCATGTCACTTGAAAACTGTGGCTTGCTTAATATTGTGGAACACCCAGTTTTTATTGGGCTCACCTGCCAAACTAATTATCACAGGTATCTGAGATTGATTTGAGTGATCCAAAAACCCTGAGACACAATACCATCAATGGGTTCATTGACAAAAAAAAAACCTATAACACTTAAAACCAATTCGCATAATAATTTGGAACATGGTGTACAGTGCTATCCACTGAGCCACCATATACAATGCTAACTACTGAGTCACCGTATACAGTGCTAACCACTGAACCACTATATACAATGCTAACCACTGAGTCACCGTATACAGTGCTAACCACTGAGCCACTGTGCCACCTGTTTACTGAGAAATAGAGAAATATCTGCCTGCTGCCACCACTAGGGGGAGCTCACAGTGACAAGAATTAAACAGTTTACATTGAAGTCTATAATTATGATGTAATCAATTCCTATGCAGAGAGCTCCACCTAGTGGTAGCAACAACAACAAAAGTTTTAAGTTTCTTTTCAGACTATTTACATTAATAATGATAATTTCTGCATTTTAAAGCTGTTCTTCAATGTGTATTTCCTTAATTCTTTCCTACAACCTATTAACATTATAATCCGCATTGGTTCCACCTTCAAAGAGTTTTTTTTTTTTGCTGGTGACGGTAAGGATGTTAGACAGACACATGCTGCTCTCACACAGAGCGCTAGATGAAGTCGCAGGCCTGAAGCTTCCCATCTGTAGCACGGCGGCCCCTGAGAGTATTCCCGCAATCTGCCACTCCCATCACTTGCTGGAGCGCTCCATACGCATGAGTGCCACCATCAAGCTGGGTGCACATTTCCTTAAGTGCAGGTACTTTGCCGTCATGCTGACACCGTAACTTTTATAATAGGTTCTTAATATGTCTAATGGGTACTTAAATAGCTCCGGCTTTCATCCCTCCAGTGTAAAAGATGAAAATCTTGTAAGAGCCTGGCTCCCAAGCAAATGTAAATGCAGATCTCTCAGTACTGACATTTCAAAAGCGTGCGGTCCCACCAGCAGAGAATCATTCCTTTTTATCGGCTATGCTGTCACTCATGTTGATTAAGTCTGATAAACACTGCAATTCTCCTGGGGCTCAGAACAGGACACAAAAGAGCCATGTAACTCACATAAAAGCCGCGCGTATTTCTTCTAAGAGAATAAAACTTGATCGTTTGTATACTTTTGAAAACAGAAATATTCCTTTATTGGAGAGAGAAAAAAAGGAGACTTCAAGACTCGCTCAGCCCCTTCTTCAGACTCTTTCCTTATCGGCTTTCAAACCACATTTGATATGGAGTCACTGTTTATCTTCACAATACCCTTGTGCCATAAATATATTTAATTCTCCATGGAAAAAACTTCACAAGTCACTTTCAGAGAAGTAGGTGACTTCCGTCTTGTGATGTCGATGCTCCGAGGGGTAACTCATACATTTTTTCGGAAAGTTGCAATGCTTTTGGAAATGTAAGGGTAAGTTCACACGAGCTCATTAAAGATATCATGACTTAAAATGGGACATATTTTCATCTGTCGTCATCTGTATGTCCATTTATTACATCCCTATGCCATACGCTGAGCAATAGAAATAAGCAGATATGACGAGATTCGAATTCGCCAAATCCCCCAAATTTTACCAGGAAATTTCACTTGCGGCAAATTTATTGTGAAGTGAGTCACTACAGACATTACTAATCTCTGAGGTGCAGAAAACAGACTGTAATAACGGAAAGTAAATATAATATTATTACTACTCTCTGGTAGTAAAGAGAGGTCAAAACAATCCGGGGTCAAGTCCAGGAAATGGTGCAGTAACAGCTAAGGGTAGTTAGAAGCGAAGTCCAATTCAAGCTGAATTTAGGAAACCAAAGGGACAAAACAGAGTTCAGAGGAGCAGGTAGAAAGAGGAATCAGGACACAAGCAGTGAGTCAAGTCCAGGTAAAGTAACTAATCAGGCAGGGTCTGGCTCAGAGCATAGAGAGATCAATCCTACACATCCAAAGTCAAATGTACAATTGAGACAGAATAGGGCATCAAGCTTGCTTAAGTAGAGTTCTAATCAAGTGAGCTGAAATGTAGGTGATTTGCAGCACAAAGCCAGCCCAGATTGCCAATCTCCACAAAAACCTAGTAAAGGACAAAGGTAGTGTGGAGATCGTGACATTTATTATTCATAAATTGAATGTCCTTTATTAGGGTCTTAGGTCTGGATAGACCTGATGTCATGAGTATCTCCCGTCATTAAGAAACTTGTGACAGCTATGGATTTGAAAGTGATTTCTTTCTTTTGGACCAGCAATGGTTAATGACATTTTCCTTGATGGTAGCTCTGGTCAGCTGAAGCCAGTTTGTGATCGCCCCCCTCCCTTTAAATAGTCACATGATTCATCATCTGATGCCGATAATAGATTAATTCTAGTCTGACCAATTTGGAGTGGGAAAGCTCTAGTGGCTGCTGATGTTTTTGCTGTTTGAGATCTGCTGAGTGCTGTTGTTGGAGCCATGTCATGTGCAGCCCTAGTGTTTGACTGCAGCTATCAAGTTTGTTGTGTATCTTTTTGCCTATTTTTTCCCAATCTGTCCTATTTTACCTGTGTTCTATTATTGCAGTCGTGAAGTTAAGTGCACTCACCGACCTTTACACTAGTCAAGGTGAGTGGAGGCATCATCTGGAAACTAGGCATGGTATGGTGGTGGGTTGAAGAACCCACTTAGGGACATTACAGGAGCTCAGGGGCCAGACAGGTTAATGTACGGTGTTGTCCTATCACCCACTCCTTATTATCTTTCTCTTCCTTTCCATCCTGTTGTAACACTGTGTTGTGCAATGTCCCAGACATCCAATAGTCTGGGGTTGACACCCAAAGGCCAAATAAATGCAAAACAACTTAAAACTACTAATACTCATCTCCCTACTCACCTCCACTGCTCACTAATCCCCATAAGGTCCTCAGAGCTTAATTTTACCACTGAAGCCCTAGCATCTTCCAGCTGTTATTGGGCTAGAAATACACAGGGATGTCTGATCTAGAAGCAGCGATGTGCTATCTAATGATGCTAAACATTTGATGTTACCTCTCCAAATGATGATATTGTATTCCATATTCCAATTTCAATTACTGCAGCCTGCGCCATGAGGTTTCGTTGCAGAGCGTTCCAGTTCAGTAATGCACTGTGTAGCATTATTGCTTATTGCTGAGTAATTATGCTTAATTTTACTTTTTAGATGAATTGCTTAGTTCATGGGATCAATAGACATTATATCTGGAGCAGACCACACTCCTATATAGAAATCATTCAGATGGGTTAATATGTGATGCTTTATTCATCATCATGCAATCCTTTCACTTTCTGTGCAAGATGTGTCAGGATAAAACAGTTTTCTCCAAGGATAATGTATGTATCTATTTCAATATCGCTTCATACTGCAAGTCAGATGAACCTTCTCTACTCTCGGTGAATACAGAAGTGGTGGGAAAAGAAAAAAATATCTATATACAGTAGCATAGTGCAACTAGAAATGTCTAACCTTCATATTTTAAGTCTTTTATTTCCCTTTTCCCACTTGCTGTAAACAATCATTTTCTCCACTTGCAGCCTCCTCCTCCTTTTCACTGTGTGAATCTCCTATAGGCTAGAAACACACTGTCCGAGTGATATGCGAGTTGCTCGCACGAGTCTCGGACCATTCACCCAGCATGACCCCTGCCTCTTTGGACGGGATACTGTTAGTGGTATGTTTTTCTATGTAGCTCCACTGCTCCCGTCCAGAGATAGAGAGGCCATCCCCGGTGAATGATTCTAGACTCATGTGAGTAACTCGCATGTCACTCAGTGTGTTTCCAGCCATACAGTGAGACTGTTGTTGATAGACCTGATGTCCAGCTCTCTGGATGTCATTGACAGTTTTGATGTGAAATATTTTTGTTAACTTGACTTATTATGAGCATTTTCAGAAAGGGGGGGACAGCAGATAACTGGAATGGGGGGAGAAAAAGGCTTTTTTTTATTGCAGCACTGGAGTGGTGCTTTAAATCTAAGCCCCCTGCCCCATGTCTTATATTCACCTTCTGGCGGCTTAACACTTTACCAATGATGCTCGGTCCTGTGGTGCCATCTTTTGACTGCAGCTTCTGATTGGCCCGAAATAAGAAATGACATCACAAGCTCCCAATAGTGTTGAGTGTTTATGCTGAATACCTAATCAAGCAATAGGGTGATTGAGTATTCTCGGTACTTGGTCTAGTATCACAGGTGATTGAATTCGTGAATAGAGATGGGAGAACCCGCAGATGTTCAGGTTTGCCAGATCCGGCAGGACCTAAAAAAAAAAAGTCCAGTTCAGGACTGGATTTGACCTGAACTTGAGCCTGAACCTTCTATAAGTCTATGGCGACCCAAACTTAAGCTATGAAATGGTGGCTAGGGGGCTGCAAAAGGAAGCAAAATGTTGATTGACCAGTTAAATCATACTGCACTTCCATGCCACTCTCACACTGGCTTCTGGATCCACTCATTAAGCCTCATACATATTCATTGCTTACTCCCCCACCAACACCCTTATGTGACAGCCACTATGATTAGTTGCAATACACATACTAGTGTAAAAATAAATATGTAATTGGAAAAAATTACATGAGGTCCCTTGCGTTTTTGATTCTCAGTGCAGATAAAGTTTACAGCTGCAGCATGCAACCCCCAGGTGTGCATTTCATATTGGCTGGGTATCAATCCCATGCAGGTTTTTTTAATTATTTAAATAAATTATTACAACAAACAGCATGGGGTTCATTTCAATTTTGATACCCAGCCAAGATAATTAGACAGCTGAGGGTTGGTATTTTTAGTATTGGTAGACCCATAATTATTGGGCCAAAATAGCAGCCTGCAGCTGACCCAGACTGCACCCCACAATCTCTACAGGTGTCTGTGATTGGTTGCCATACACATTATTGTATGGCAACAAACCTGCCATCATATGTGTAAAAATAAATAAGTAATTGAAAAAAAGTGTGTGGGGCTCCCTTGTATGTTACTATACACAGTGAAGATAAAGCACACAGGTACAAGCTACAGCCCTCATCTATGTGCATTATGTTGGCTGTGTATTAAAATATGGGAACCCCACGTGTTTTTTTTTAAATTAAATTAAGTATTTATATATTTTTTTTAAATGGGTGGGTACTCCCAATTTTAATACTCAGCCAAGATAAAGTCTGAGGATTGGTATTTTTATCCTGGGGAAGCACAAATTTATTGAGGCCCCGCAGGCTTTGAATAACAACCAACAGCTGTCCCAGAGTTTGTCTCATGCATTAGATATGCCAAAATCTGGTGCTTTACCCAGCTGTTACCCTGGTGCGGTGACAAATATGGTAATATAAGAGGTTAATGATAGCTGTGAATTGACAGCTGTCATCAAACACTGGATTGGTGATGTGTAGGACACTATAAGACTTCAACATTGCCAATCCTGTACGTAAATAGTTAAAAAACACAGAGAAAAATCTTTCATTTAAAATAAAAAACACAGACACCCTCTTTACCAATTTATTAACCACAAACATACCCAGCTCAAATGGTAAATTCACAACATGAGGTCCCCCGAAGATTATTTAATGCTCATCTACATCACGGTGAGCGGTTATATTAAAGTTAGCACTTAACACGAGCAGCACTATCACACAGATTGCCCTGACAGCCACAACAGTGAGAGCAGTGATGTTGAAGAGTTCATCTGAGGTCACAGCTGGTGTGGTTCCAATGATACCCAAGAGTAATCCTATGACTCAGAAGTAAAATAAACATTTTTGTCAGTTCATTTGGTGTCACAGAAATCAGTGTGTATCCTCTATAGAGAGCGCACTTATGGTTGCCTGTGGATGGTCCTGGATGGAGGCCCTCAAGGGTGTGGAGAATCCTTGTGGGGTGAAAGGAGGATCTTGCGGTGGGGATAAGGGATCCTGCATCTGATCTCTGGTGTGCGCTCCAGGGGCTGAAGATGGTCCGGTCCAAAGTGTTGCGTCTGACATCACGACATCACTTCTTCAGCGTCTCACGTCACCGCTATGGGTGCCTTCAGGGCTCATTTTCCGTTGTTTTTTGAAGGAATTGCCCTTCTTCCTCAGCAAATCTAAAATTAAACATCCCCTCTTAGTAAAACATTAATGAAATTAAAAAAGTAAAAAAATATACAAAGTCTTTTAATCTTTGTAAACTCCTTCAATGGTTCAAGGATTGTACTTCTCCTGTTTCGGCAGGAACACTTTTGCTGTTTTATTCACATTTGGGCAAAAACTAATAATAATAAGACCCAAAAACCTTCCAGTTTGTGATGTCTGTTTGGTGTATTACAATTCTCAAGATTCCTTCACATTCGCCTGGAGCGCGGTTTAAAGGATTTTAATATAATTTAGTTGTGTTTATAATCTCCATCAACGCAGCCCTAGTTTGACTGATTTATTGTGTGAATTTTCTCTTGAATTTTTATGTGACTCTTGATCTCCCCCGAGGTGCTGCTTCAGTTCTGATTGGCTAATGCAAATTTCCAGTGGAGATTAAGCATAAATGAGCTTGAAATTGATTTATTATAATGAGTGAAATTGAGGTCTAAGGTCTTTCTTTTGTTTTTTTAGAAACCAAAGCTGCCGAATGACAGCAATATTTTGCTGTTACTGGAAGAACAATGTAAGTAAATGTAAATGAGTTGATAGCGTTTCATGTCTCGAGAAGCAGACAAGTTGCTCGGGAAAATTTCTGAAAGGTAGAAGAATATAGTCTCTATAATCAGAGGATTTCAGGGTATTTGCATCATCTTTAATTCCTGTGATTTAATTTTCGGTTCATTCGTCTTGTAAGGTCAACCTCATTGTGAGACAACTCATCTCTTAATTATCCTATGTATTCATGCCGTTATTTCAAAGCAATCATCAAACCGGCTAACTGACTGTCGAAGAAAAGGAAACTGATTGCTGACAGCCTTTAGTTTGTTTCAGATTGCAACTACAAATTACTTTAGGTTTACTTATATATTATCCTACGCTAATGGAAGATCAAACGCAAGACTTACGTGTCTCATTGTGACCCCGGTGGTCAGCAAAATACTAAAAATGGAACTTTTTGAAAACCACCTTTGTATTTAACCACTTCCAAAAAGTTACTAAATAAGCTGTCAGGCTTAGGCCGGCTTCACGCCACGATTTTGTTTATCCGGGGCTGTCCGGTTCACACCGGATCCGTTTTTGCCCCTGTTTGATCCCTATGGGGCCAGATGGGGCTGGATATCAGCTATTTGCCATCCGGTTTGCTGTCTGTCCGGTTGGATCCGGGGGATCTTGTTTTTTGCCCCGAACACAAAATCGGAGCTTGCAACATTTTTTGTGTCGGGGGCAAAAATCACACAAAACCGGATCCTCCCGCATCTGGCGCCCATAGCATGGGAGTCTAAGTGCGCCGGATCGTGCCGGATCTGACAAAAAATCGGACCGGTTCTTGGACACCGGGTGCTGAAAGAGCGGCGGGTGCTAAAAGCAGCTGCCGCTGAATTTCAGCACCTGGAGAGCTGACATATCCGTACCGCGGCAAGCTCCCAGCAGCCACTGTGCTGATATTTCAGCACTGACAGCGGCAGCTTTCCGGTATCGTTTTGTACGGGGCTGTCAGGTTCTGTACGGTGTATCCTGCAAAACACCGGATAGAACCTGACAGGTGAAAATCGTGGTGTGAAGCCGGCCTTAGAAAACTAACTTAATATTGACCCTTTAAAGGGAATCTGTCATCATGGTTTTGCTATGGATTCTGAGAGCAGTAGAGACCCTGTTTCCATTTTTGTCACTCAGTGGACTGCTTGGTACAGTTTTGATAGAATCCCTGTTTTCTCTGCTCTGCTATAGATGTAGCAGTCTCAGAATGCTGAGCTGTGTATAACCCCTCCCACATCCCTGATTGGCAGCTTTCTGTGTACATTCTACATTGTCTGCAAGATAGCAGTAAGTAGTGGGTGTGACGAATATGGGAGATGTAACACGGTTGGCAGGGTCTTAAATTTGGGTTGAGAATTATTGATTATTCAAAGGGGAGTTCTAAAACAGGGCACGTGGGTCAGCAGGTAGTCTAGCTGCAACAGCTTCAAGGGAAAAGTCATACCTCCAGCACAAATTATCCTTGGCAGGATAAACCCCTACTGAGGATCCAAGCCCTACAGGCATTCTTCTTAAGCCTGACAGGAAACATATTCCCATAAGGAGTTATGAAACTAATGTAATGAGGTGAACAATTCAGACTGCCGCATTGAGATGGATACAGAATTGGACTTTGTTTCCGCACTTGTCCACCAAAGGGCATTAGGGGACTGTACAATCACAGAGGGTGAAAATCCCCCACCTTCTCTTTTTTTTACCCAGGAAGAGAAACAGAGATGTGGAGACTCAGATTTTTTTCAGCAAGGACAGACCTGTGTGTAGTGTCTCCTGACATAGGGCTCTTTTGCAGCCGGATTCTTGGGAAGAAATACCCCGTGAAAATCATTGCTGCAACCCCCGGTCTGCAGGACCTTGTCTTACCGAGGGTCCAACTCAAATTCAGGACATTGCCTCCGGAATTCAGGACATTGCCACCGGATTACATGTGCAGGGGCTGTGACCGACATAAGGGAGCCATCTGTGCTAATGTGATCTCCTTGCTGCTGATCGGTGTGGACAAAGAGAGAGACTAACAAAAATCTGTTACCTGCGGAAGAAGACCAAAGAGGAGGACTGAGGAATTCCCCCCCTTCAGCGCTGCACCGGGATCCGTCATCGTGAGACCCCAGGCCTGCCACGTGGGAGCGACATCTTCTTCCGTGATAGACTGGTACGTGATTTGAGGGAAAGTTAGGGAAAGATATCTCCATTTTGTGTGTTTTCTTTTTTTCTTCTTCTTGCTGCGCACCCGGATAAAGTGAAGATCCAGAGACTCCACCATATACATGTGTGCAGCTAGATCAGTTGACTGTGTTATAGATATGTTTTACAGTAAAGAAATGTTACTACCGGTTAAATCTGAGTAATGAGATTCTGTTGAAGCCAGACATACACACACACCCGCGGCCTTACCACCGGTCGCTACACTAAAAAGATCACCATCTGCAATATTTACCACCCCAAAAAAATACCTCCTAAAAAAAATCATCGTAATAAAAAAAGTCATAATAAATGTGCCTGGTCATATTGTGGTGCCCTGTGACAGGTAAGCCACAGAACCAACTAGTTCACTAAGGGATTTCCACATCTGGTACCTTGCATACACCCAACATCTTCCACCTCAGGACTATAGGGGGATCTCCACTGGTTGCTGTTAAGCCAGATCCCCCTATATAGGTGCTGGGGGCGTAGTTAGCCAGCATGTGCAGTCACTAGGAGAACTGTGAAGTCAGCTCAGAGCTTAGTGAGCTAAAACTGGTTGCCGGAGCTGTGCTTGGTCCGACACCAGTGCACACCGGAGCCAGAGAGTGAGGACGACAGGCAGAGGCGTGGAACACTCCAGACAAGGGCAGAGGAGCCATACCGGCTCACCCCAGGAGAACACCGGTCACTGGAGACCAATTCTGCAACAGAGAAAGAGATCAGCCCAGCAGAGAATCCAGAATACCGAGGAGGCTTAGCTTCCCGGACACCTGCAGCACCCACATTTGAGAGCCAGGGACCACAGGAGAGATAGCGGTAGCCCAAGGGAGAGCCCTCGGTGTAGTAACATGGGTTTGGAGAAACAGGAGGTCAGGTCTGGTTTCCTGTCAGCCAGGAATCCTGCTCGGTGTGGAAATCCTGAGGTGTAGCCTTCAACCCGGAGAGTGTACCTTCAAGAACATCAGTAAAAGGTACAGAATAAGACTTATTTGTGTGCGTATCCCTTCTTCAACCTGTCCCACACCACAACAACTGCGCTACCCTATTCCACCATCCTACCCTTACAGCCCCGGGAAACCCGCTCTTCCTGTAGAGAGCCACAACATCTTGCTGCCGCCCATCACCCCGGAGGTCCCATCAGTGTCGGTGCCATCACCAGGCCTACAGGTTTCGTCATGACAGACAATAACTTAAATCCCTGTAAATACTCCCCTTTTCATTGTCACACAAGGGCACAGGCTCGGGCACGCACCACCCATGACATCCCTGCACTCGACCGCCCGAGACCTGAGTACCCAGTCCCTTGTGGCCCCAGACAACTCAATCATTGCTCTCGTTGTAATGTCTGAGTAAAATTGCAAAGTGTTTTTAAAACATTGCATTTATTTCTTATTAAGACCTGTGCCCACGTTACATATTTGTGCCGTTTATTTAAGTGCAGATTTGTCGCAGAATCTAAAGGGTCTCCTGATGCAGCAAAGTCAATGAGAATCCTGATGTCTCCTGCACACGTTGAGTATTTCCACTTTGCAGACTTGTTGCAGATTTATATCTGCCACATGTCAATTCTTTTAGGGTGCTCTTACACTGTCGATTAAAACTGATCCCTGCAATGCACCAAAAAAAATCATACTGCACTTGAATCAGTGTTAATAAATGGGTCATCTCATATCTGCGAATGTTTCCTCAGCTCCACTTGGACTGAGAAAATAATTGCAGCATGTTGTGATTGTTAGCTAGTCTCAGATGGTCCCAAACACCATAACATATAGATTGATAGAATAGCTAGGCATGAGACAGATGATAGACAGCTAGATGATTGACAGCTAGATAAAGAACACCAATCTCCCACTGCCGACACACACTCACTTCTGGGCTGCTCATTGAGCTCATATATATTCACCTCTCTGACTTTCAACAGCCAATCACAGATGTCCATTCTCTGTGACACTGTCTGTGATTGGTTGTTGCACCCCCACCCATTGTGACAGCATCCGTGATTGGTTGCCATTAGCAATGAATCTGTCATCATAGGATGGTAAAAATAAATAACTTTAAAAAAATTCATACGGCTTTGCTGCATTTTTATCCTCAGGACAGGTAAAGGAGCCAGCAATGTGCTGCCACCCTGAGCTGCCTGTTTTTTTGCCTTAGCTGGCACTTGAAAATACAGGGGAGCCCATATTTATTTTTTTTAAATTAGTTACGAAATAATTTTTAAAATGTGTGTGCTTTGCCTTATTTTTGATTGCCAGCCAAGGTAAAAAACAGGCAGTTGGAGGCTGGTATTCTCAACATGGTGTGTCCGCAGTCTGCAGCTGAGGAAGAGGCCGGGATTGCCTAGAAACGCGTTGAAATAAAGACACCTATTAAGATTTCCTGGACGTCTGTCATTCTATATACTGCAGGGTGGACCATATTGTTTCCTGTCCTCTGAGTTACTACATCCCAATAAATGACACCTTTCAGTGAATGACTGACCTGCCAGCTGCGGTGACTTTGAGAGTTCATTTGATGTCACAGCTGAGGTACTGTGGAAATGGCGCGAGTCAGTGACCTAGGGTGAACTGTCTGTTGTCACCACTGTCACACTGACAGATATGACATCCACGGAGTGATAGCGGCGACATCAGAGAGTTCATCTAAAGTCATCAGCTGCCACTGTTCCCATGGTTCCTCCGCTTTGACATCAGTTAAAATCTTACCCTACCTGGCGATCAAAAATAGCAGGCACCCTACATAATTTTTTAAAAATATATATATTTATTTTTCCCTAAATACAAGCCTAAACACCCCTTAGTGCCACATGAAATGCACTAAAGGGTGCAAGCTTACATTATATAGTGTGGGGGGGGGGGGTTACATTATATATCTGTTTGACATCTATGTATTTTAACTTCTGAGAGCATGTAAAAGACCATGTTAAAAATGCATAGCAAACGGATTGCACATGGTATGAAAAATCAATCCATTTTTGCTCCAGAAAACTCCTCTAAGGGACCTTTCACGAAGGGCCCTTTCACATTCGCCGGTCCCTTTCAGACTGGCGTTTTTGTCCAGATATGGACAAAAAAACGCATCTGGCGAGGGTCCCGCCTAACGGCCGCACTTGCGGTAAGGCCCATGCATTGCGGCAGATGCGGCCGCGAAAAAACCACGGTCAGCAACGTTTTTTTTTTACGGCTGCACCTGCCGTAACTGCCGGAACCGCACTTGCCGCACCTGCCGCACACCTATCGCAAGCCCTATAGACAATGCATGGTGCTTGCCGCAAGTAGGCTGCAAATGCGGCTGTTGGGCGGCAGATGCGGCAGATGCCGTAAATCTGCCGTATCTGCCACATTTTGGCGAAAACGCCAATGTGAAACGGCCCTAAGTGAGATAAGAGCGACATGCGATTTTCAATCCGTGTCATGTGAGTGCTATGCTACTGCAATTTTTTTCTCACCTAGTGTCTGTGTGCAATCCGTGTGACTTCCCTGTGCAATTTTATCACACTGTATGGATCAGTTTTTATCGCTGGTGTGAGAGCACCTTAATGAGTAGGAAAAAACATGTAAAAATGCATCAAAAAAGCATAAAAAATGCACTAAAAATGCAGCAAAAATGTGTTTTGACTTTTTTTTCCTACCTAGATACACATAAATAGTGCAGAGTTTTCTGCTCCAAATACTTAAGAGTCTTCCCTGATTTCAAATAAAAAGGGATT
This sequence comes from Allobates femoralis, assembly GCA_033576535.1. Taxonomy (NCBI): domain Eukaryota; kingdom Metazoa; phylum Chordata; class Amphibia; order Anura; family Aromobatidae; genus Allobates; species Allobates femoralis. The sequence continues at coordinate 95,930,926 of JARQOC010000010.1, read as the reverse complement.
TTTACTTTTAGAATTTATTTGATGATTTCTTTGAAAAGTAGTGCAGCGCTTACAAGCTCTTTATCAAAGAGCTTGTAAGTGCAGCACTGATGTTGTCCAGATTGTCCTTGCCTTTTTCTGATGCTGCTGAGGCAAGTCAAATAAAAAAAATTCCAGCAACATGGAGGAGAAACGAATGACAAGAAAAAAAATGGTTCCTTTTACACGGATGTAACAATCAACACACATGTGTGAATGTCATCTGCAGCCGCATCAGTCAGAAATATCCTTCGAGTCATTAGCATCCATTTGTTGGAATACATTGCTGTAAAATGAGCCAGACAGTGTTCCCGCCAGTCTGCAGAACTCTTCAATTATTTGCTAGATGCGTATTTTATGTCTTTACGCTTTTTATAGACACTAGTCAAATACCATGTTATTATGTGATTACTTAAAATCTCAACAACATAAAATGTGTTAGGTTAGATGTCTGCTCATAATTTGGCTTCACTTTGTACAAGTCCCAGTGGATGGAGCGGAGGCAGATCTTCATTTAAATCAAAGTGCCAAGTCGGGCTGATTTGGCACATGCCGCTATGTAATAGGGAAGTATAAAAGTACACAGTGTGGCAGCAATTACACCTGACTTCCAATAATCATTTTACAGTTTGTGTGTAGCTATTATTTTTTGTTGTTGTTACTTTTAACAGACTTGTCAGTGTAAGATGCATCATTAAAATGATGATGTTTTATGTGCATGCCAGGAAAACGTTCCGGGGAGTTCAAAGCCGCATTAGGGTATATCAATCATCAATGATAAGCCAAAAATATAAAACAATCATGTCAAGGAAGTTCAATGGAAGTTAATAGGGAGAAGGTTCTCTAATTATTTTGTCAGCCCCTAAATAGTTTGCCTGAAAGAGCTCTGACACAAGACCAAACTCAGCTTTGATATGAGTCGGGCCAGCAGGGAAGGGGTTACTCAGATACCGGGATGGTGGCTTCAGTGGGGATCACGGCTGGTCGGGTCCCAGTTCCGTGCCCTGGGCACTCAATGGCTGATGGGGATGATGATTGGGGATTATACGTGACAGTGGAGCTTTTCCTCAGCGCGGCGGGGTGGATGAGGGGAGTTATAGTTACGGTCCTGCTGTAATCGCTGCAGGCGGCGGAGAATCAGACTCACACACACACAACAGTCTTTGTTTCAGTACCTTTTACTGGTGTCACTGTGCAGGTACGGTCCAAGAGGGTAACCAGGTGGCCAGTGCAGTTTGGGATGTCCACCTTAGAGAGTTGTGAGGCCTCCTCTGTCTGTGTATGCGATGATTTGGGTAGATCTGCCTGAATCTAGATCTGCTGCTCTCTTCTCCTCAGGATGCTCCTTCCACAACTGCCGGTGAGGACCTCCTCTTGGGATCCCTATTCTTTTCTTGGGGTCCCCAGTCCTAGCTGGTCGCGTTTAGGCACTGTGCTTCCTGAGCTTCAGGGGGAACTAAATCCTTCTGGTTCCTCCGGGGTTTCTCTGCCACAAGTGGTTAATGGCAGGCACAGACTCCAACGTCCGGGTGAACTATAAGGGTAACCACTATGTTCCCTTCTTCTTCCTGTGCTCCCACTGGCCTCCGTCCCTCTCTCTAGGGCACTGGACAGTTGGGTCGGTCCTCTCTGGTTCTGGGCTTAATTCCTGCAACCAGCTCCTCTAGGCTCTTCAGTCCTAGCTGACCTAACTTTCCTAACTGTCCTTCAGTCCTAACTGACTGACTTGACAAACTTAACTCCTCCCTCAGACATTGACCTTTATAGGGGATATGGCTTAAGGGCAGCCAGTGGTGTTCCCCCTCCAGGCCTGGGTGGGAAGTGTTGGGTGCTGTGTGTGCCAGGGTGTACATCCCTCCCCGCACCGGTGGGTCCTGTGGCAATCCCCGCAGGGGTGCCACTAATACATGTTACAGTATTGATATAATGACTAGAGGCGAGAACATTTTTTTAAAAAGTTAGCCTTCAGAATATGGATTTTTTGGCAATTTTAGCAAAATGTTGGCCTTAAAGGGTCAGCAAAAGATTAAAAAACATGATAATGCTGACCTTGCCACTCATCAGTCAAACAGCCCGCTGTCTGGTACTACTCACCTCTTCTTTTCCCCTTTCATCATCAGGTGTATCTGTGGCGCCCCGCAACGAGTGCGTCACAAGGGAGTATTGCAGCCGCAATATTCTCTGACAAAGCAGTGCAATAGTTAACTCTGAGATCCAACCCAACATACAACACCTAGAACAGGGGACCAATCCTAGGTCCTGGTGGGTGGAGTGTTAGGGTAGTGTAGTAGAACACACAATAATCTAGACAGTTGAGAACAGAATCTAGAACCTGACAAGAGCAGACTAGAACTTGGAGAGGAGCGGGGGCTCCGCACTCCGTGCGGGCCCCTGGGCCGTCACCGGTCGGGTGTCAGCACCTGAGGCCTTAACTACCGGGATTGGGCATTTCTACACGGGTTCCCAAAAGACTCCCGTGCCCACAACTTACAGCCGGTTCACTGGTACCGAAGCTGGCAGCAGTTCACCTCTGTCACGCGAACCAGCCCCGTGGAGGAGCAGCTTTATAGGAGCACCCCACCACCAGCCAGTTTCCAGTCGTCTAACCAGCGGTGTACCCACTGAGGGACCCAAGGCTCCCCAAAGCATCCAGAACGTACATCATGGATGGGGCATTGAAGCAGCCTCCCCGTACCCGATCTGGTATTCCTGGGCGACACTGGCAAAAGAGGGAACTAAGTAGGTAGAATGGAGGAACACTGCGGATCTCTGAGGAACACTATCACTGCTGAGTCCACCCGGTCTGCTACTCAACCACTGTATACCATGTACTGCCTGCTGGTTACAGTAAAGACCCGTTGCAGAGACTATCTGTGTCCGTGTCTCCTTATGAACTGTCCGTCGTTAACTAAAGGTAACCGCAGCTGCCGCACAACATCTTGAGCAGCTCCAGCCCCCGGGGATCACCGCTCAGCCTGTGGGGAGCGTAACATCTTGCTGCTGTCCATCCCCCGGGGGTTCCGCAGCGTCGGTAGCCCTTACCGAATCTACTCATAGGTGGCGTCACGAAGAAAAACAAATTAAACCCCTTTTAATCTGTTCCCGCAAGACGTCTTCAATTTTGATCTGCACTACACCGGGCCCCACTACCGGCAGGCGCGGTCCACCCGTGACAAGGAAGGAGAAGAATCGCCTGTATCAACCGGAGTCAGCCGGCCACGGTGAGTCAGAAAATGGCGTCACGAACAGGATACGAGCAGGCCCGTTACCCAACGGGTATATTGTGCTTAAATTGGACTTTATTGTCTACAATTGGACTTTGTTCGTCCCTAAAAGAACTTTCCCGCCTTTACACCATTGGGTCAAGATGGCGCCCAAGATGGCGCTCCCGCCACAAGAAGCCGCCACGTGAAGACCAGGAGTGAGTCAACCCCCCCCCCTCATCGAGGGAGGGCCAAAGACAAAAGGCGCCAAACTCTTTGTCCGCCCTGATTGCTCGAATCAACCATGGGGGCGGACCCCAAAGACTTTTCCCACGATTGGACTACAAAAGCCCAGAGGAAATGGGAGTGTCATAGACACACCGACGGAGAGAGGAGACATCTTCACGAGCTCTACCAGGACGTCTTACCGGTTGAATGGGTGTGGTTTCCCTCCAAGAAGAATGGCCAGCATGAGACTCCAAGACCTGATGCGGGAGGTCGAGGCGGAGGCCAGAGCAGCCATCAGCCAACCGGGTCCGGATCCTGCCCTTACCATAGACGGCAGTCCCGACTTCTGGCTAGAAGCTCTACAAGACCTCCGGGTGCGGTTACTAGAGACAGTGGAATGGACGATCCGTAGCTGGAGCGCGACCCTAGGCAGACGACTACACCATGCGATGCAGCAGAGCCGACCGGGTACAGCTTCTCCAAGCCCAGACGACGTCACCAGCTTCTCGACCGCCTCACCGACGCCTACCACCTGTCCTGCTCCGTCACCAGAGCCAATAGACTGCGTCATTCCGGTGGAGGCCGCAACTCGACCCGTTCCAGCGATCAATATCGCAACCGATCCCGTTCTTGAGCCGGGGCTCATAACACGCTCCATTGAAGAACTCGATCTCTACCAGGTTCCCACTGAGGAACCCGCGACATGTTTCACCACTACAGAGACAGTCGCCTGTTTTATCCCCGTACCGGAGGCTTCCCTTGCCATTGCCGAGGCCTACCGGGTAACCGGGATTGAAACACCTTTACCTGCGGAAACAGATGAAGAGGCAGGCAGCCTGGAAGCCCTGCAGGACATCCCTACGGAAGGATCCGCAGCACCACCGCCCTGTTGTACAACGGAACAAGCTTCAACGTCTTTCACCATCGAGCAGCCTGATGTGGTCATCGAGGAAGAGGTCGGAGAGGATGGCGACGAGACCCACAGCACCGCTGAGGATTTCGACACCGGGTTCGCTTGGGGAGACAACAAGGAACTTCCTACCGGGCATACAGCTCGGATACACTGGTCGGGTGCACTGCCGACACCTTCCCCTGTGCCGTTCCACCGGGTTCCGATACAGACAGCCCGCCAAGTTCAAGCTTCCCGCCAAACCACCAGCTCCGTTACTCATCTCTACACCCCGAGCCGTAACGACGGAGATGTACGCCAGAGACGACGAGAGGAGTGGCAAGCCCGAGAACGCGCCAACATGGAGGCCCGTGCCGAGGCTCGCCGCCAGCCGCCGCTGCCTGATGAACTCCGCCGTGAAGGTATAATTTCCACCTTTAACTTAAATACCGGGTGGGGGTTCGCTTGGGAGGTGGGTTTGAATGAGGAGGTGTTTGTGGGGCGCCGGGACGTAGAGTCCAACCTGCCAAGAGGACATCCCGATCACGACCTATACCGGGGCGATATAATCACCTACGAGCGCTATGCTTGTGCAGATGGGTGGTTCGCTATCCGGGTGCGCCATCACCCTCAGAGCCAGTGACTTTAAAACTTAAACTTCCTCAATGACTCTGTTCCCGTTAATCATTGACTGTGTGATCTTGCGGCTACAGCCTGGACTCTAGTTTAAAGTACAGCCGACCGCACACCGGGTCCGCACAAAGTGATTACCTGTTTCTTTGCTTATGTCACCAAAGCATACCTTTACCTGTTTTCTATTTTAATAAAAGTGTGTCATATATGTATAAAAATACAAAAACCTCTGTAATGTGAGTAGTTTGACGCTTGGGGACAAGCTGATTTAACCAAGGGGGAGTGTGGCGCCCCGCAACGAGTGCGTCACAAGGGAGTATTGCAGCCGCAATATTCTCTGACAAAGCAGTGCAATAGTTAACTCTGAGATCCAACCCAACATACAACACCTAGAACAGGGGACCAATCCTAGGTCCTGGTGGGTGGAGTGTTAGGGTAGTGTAGTAGAACACACAATAATCTAGACAGTTGAGAACAGAATCTAGAACCTGACAAGAGCAGACTAGAACTTGGAGAGGAGCGGGGGCTCCGCACTCCGTGCGGGCCCCTGGGCCGTCACCGGTCGGGTGTCAGCACCTGAGGCCTTAACTACCGGGATTGGGCATTTCTACACGGGTTCCCAAAAGACTCCCGTGCCCACAACTTACAGCCGGTTCACTGGTACCGAAGCTGGCAGCAGTTCACCTCTGTCACGCGAACCAGCCCCGTGGAGGAGCAGCTTTATAGGAGCACCCCACCACCAGCCAGTTTCCAGTCGTCTAACCAGCGGTGTACCCACTGAGGGACCCAAAGCTCCCCAAAGCATCCAGAACGTACATCATGGATGGGGCATTGAAGCAGCCTCCCCGTACCCGATCTGGTATTCCTGGGCGACACTGGCAAAAGAGGGAACTAAGTAGGTAGAATGGAGGAACACTGCGGATCTCTGAGGAACACTATCACTGCTGAGTCCACCCGGTCTGCTACTCAACCACTGTATACCATGTACTGCCTGCTGGTTACAGTAAAGACCCGTTGCAGAGACTATCTGTGTCCGTGTCTCCTTATGAACTGTCCGTCGTTAACTAAAGGTAACCGCAGCTGCCGCACAACATCTTGAGCAGCTCCAGCCCCCGGGGATCACCGCTCAGCCTGTGGGGAGCGTAACATCTTGCTGCTGTCCATCCCCCGGGGGTTCTGCAGCGTCGGTAGCCCTTACCGAATCTACTCATAGGTGGCGTCACGAAGAAAAACAAATTAAACCCCTTTTAATCTGTTCCCGCAAGACGTCTTCAATTTTGATCTGCACTACACCGGGCCCCACTACCGGCAGGCGCGGTCCACCCGTGACAAGGAAGGAGAAGAATCGCCTGTATCAACCGGAGTCAGCCGGCCACGGTGAGTCATATCCACTTTAGCCTGCATCACTGGCTTGCAGCATTGACCTGTCTTCTGTGAGCCGTACCATCATGGAGCACATAGTGACGTATTGACATTACACATCAAGCATAGCCAAGACTTGGCCAGAACCTTACTGGAAGCACGTCGAGACGTCACACAGTGACATCAGATGCCTAGCCAACATCGGAATCCTCGGCATAGATTTAAGTAGGTTGAAGGGAACAAGTGAGATGGGGAAATACCCAAAAAGAAGAGCATCATCATATTATATAACACTTAACAGACATCATCACTGCTTTCTTCATTGGGGCTCCCAATATAAATTCCCTATCAAGATGTCTTTGGGGTATGGGAGGATTTGGAGAACCTATAGGAAATCCATGAAACTGAGAGAACATACAAACTCCTTGCAGATTCTGTAATTGGTGGGACACAAATCCAGGATCCCACTTCTGCAAATAACCACTGAGCCACCATACTACCCTGTTAATGGACAATTCCCTTACGATAATTAAACCAGTTATTGTTCCTGTATTACTTGTGGAGATACAAGGGTCGGTGCCTGCTCTTGTCTGCTCTCCTGGCTGTCTTTAGAAAGACCTCCCAATGCCTGGGCTCATCCCACTGAACACCATACTCCTTTCTCATGAGCAGGCAACAACACGGTGAGGGTATTAGGCTCCGGTAAGACTTTATTGGATCACCAACAGTGAACAGCATATCGTATATTCCCAGAAGGATACAAGATGGTGCAAGTGACAGAGTCTCACCCTTTCACTGACCCACCAGTGATTAGAACCTCTGTGACTTTGTGGCATCCAGGACCTATACCTGAGCCTGCAGCACTCCGCTTTTGGTAGAGACAGCGGCAAGCTTAGGAAGCTATCCAAGCACAGTGAGGTATATAGACAGATGACTGGGTTGATCTAACCAGGGTTCTCCAAGTGAATTTGTAGATTCAGTATTGGGTAGTGGAGCAGTTCTGTAATCCTCCAGCTGGATCAATAGACCCTAAGCTGAAGACCTTTTATATTCCTCAATTTCCAATTCAGGGTACTGTGTATCACAGTATTAGTGGGTTAAGGCTGTTCCCTTATTGGTTACTGGTTCAATCTAACTGCATAATTGTCATCTAAATGATCCAGTCAGAGGGGCTGAGGCAATCCACATTTAGTAGTTATTCCAGAAATTTAGTAGACAAAAGGGGGCACCAGATAGTCTGATATGAAACATGGCTAATTTACCGAACAAAGGATAAATATGTTTGGCGTAAATAAGAGCGTTTTACCCCTTACGCAAGTGGCCAGATTGATGCTGAGTCATCACATTACTTTTATTACCGTATATACTCGTGTATAAGCCGACCCGTGTATAAGCCGACCCCCCTACTTTTGCCCCCAAAACCTGGGAAAACCTATTGACTCGTGTATAAGCCGAGGGTGGACCCCAGCACAGGTGTACAGCCCCCAGCAGTGTGGTATACAGGCTCCCCAATGGTAGTATATAGCAGCCTCCCCAGTGGCATATACAGGCCCCAGTAGTATATACAGCAACCCCAGTGGTATACAGCAGCCTCCCCAGTGGTATATACAGACCCCACCAGTATATACAGCAGTCCCAGTGGTATATACAGCAGCCCCAGTGGTATATACAGCAGCCCCAGTGGTATATACAGCAGCCCCAGTGGTATACAGGCCTCAGCAGTATATACAGCAGCCCCCAGGGGTTATACAGCAGCCCCCAGGGGTTATACAGCACCCCCCAGGGGTTATACTGCGGCCCCCAGGGGGTACCCAGCGGCCCCCTGGGGGTACCAACAGCCTCCTGGGAGTACCAACATCCCCCTGGGGGTACCAACAGCCCCCAGGGGGTACCCAGCAGCCCCCTGGGGGTACCAACAGCCCCCTGGGGGTACCAACAGCCCCCAGGGGGTACCCAGCAGCCCAAAGGGGGTACCCAGCAGCCCCCTGGGGGTACCAACAGCCCCCTGGGGGTACCAACAGCCCCCTGGGGGTACCAACAGCCCCCTGGGGGTACCAACAGCCCCCTGGGGGTACCCAGCAGCCCCCAGGGGGTACCCAGCAGCCCCCTGGGGGTACCAACAGCCCCCAAAAGCTGGCACTGTCCCCCCTTGTAAGGGCCCCCCCCGCTGCTTATACATTACCATCCCGTTCTTCTGATCGGCGCCGCTCCTCGGTGCTTCTTCTTCATCCTCCCGTCCTCGCTGGCTGCATCCGGGATCTCCGGCCGTCGCGCGATGACGTCATATCGCTGCGACAGCCGGAGATCCCGGATGCAGCCAGCGAGGACGGGATGATGAAGAAGAAGCACCGAGGAGCGGCGCCGATCAGAACACCGGGATGGTAATGTATAAGCAGCGGGGGGGCCCTTACAAGGGGGGACAGTGCCAGCTTTTGGGGGGCTATATGAACTGCTTCCCCCTGCCGCTGATTGACAGGGGGAAGCAGTGCATATATAATGAGCGGCCCCACGTGACGGGGCCGCTCATACAGCAGCCTCCTCCAGCCTCCACAGCCCCCACCACAGCAGGTGGTACCGTATAGACCCGTGTATAAGCCGAGGGGGGGACTTTTCAGCCCAAATTTTGGGCTGAAAAACTCGGCTTATACACGAGTATATACGGTACTTAGACTTTCTTCCATGATGATTTTTTTTTTAATTTATGATACTATACGATTATTCGATACTGTACCTTTTTCCAATGTAATATAGGCATCAATAGAAAAAAATCTTGTGATCCTTATCTTGGTGACCAACAAATGTAATCAAAAATCCCTGTGAAGTCTTGAGAATGAGGGAGGATTCAATAGCAACTAATTCACAATGTTGCTTATATTTAGATCTTGAGAGAAACAATTCAAAAAGTTCATTAGATCCATACGCCATATGAAAAGTACAACCAAGAGGGCACATCCCGCTCCACCATCTAGTATGTCATAGAAGATTGTGTTATAAACCTCTAGATCTCGGAAAGGGAGAAACTCCCCGTGGAGTTGTAAATACAAGTGGTGGTTTATTGATCTCCGAAAGTCTATGTCGTTGACAAGTTAAATGAAATCTCAACAGCTTAGATGGACACTTTAGGGTCGTGTGTCATTTACAGTGAAATATTTATTATGAACTGGATTTTGCTGCGTCTTTTGAGCTAAGGTAAAATCAAGGCCGGTATGGAAAGATCAACTTGCCACCTTTTAGTTAGAAACATTGAATGTCCTCCACAGTAAATCATCTACACTAAGATAATTCCTATTAGAGAATAAAATACTCAAAATATATGTAGAATAGGTTGAGAGCAGAGATGATGGAGTCTTTCAAAAGGTGTAGTGATTCACTTTGAAATCTGAGTACTACAAAGACTAAATCCAACAAGCTCACAACATAACACAACACAACACAACCTTACTAATGTCAAAGTGACATCAACAGCCCGCTTAAGAAGTTAAGGCAATCCCTTTAGTGCTGCATCTGTAATTACATCCAGCCATACACATCAGTTGGCTGTTGGCCAAAAAATCAGCCAAAGGCCATCATGGGCAACTCTACTATACACAGAAGAAGAGATTGGTGAACCCAATCTGGTTCGATGGATCTGGCCAGATGTTAAAAAAAAGTCTGGTTCAGGACTGAACTTGACCCTAGCTTGAGCCCAAACCCCATGTAAGTGTAAGAGAGTAAACTAATAAGCTGCTAAAACCAAGCAGACTGCCATTTTGTAGTGGCCCAGGAAAGAGAAAACACAGTCTCTGGTTGCCATGGTGACTGCTCTGTGTCTAGGAAAGTGAAAGCACGGTCTCTGGTTGCCTTGGTGACGGCTCTGTCAGTTGCTCCTGTTGTTGTTGATCTCTCTCTGCAGTGGCCATTACTAGTGTAAGGATTACAGCAAAGCCAGTGCAAGCTATATGGGCCTTAAAAGTTGTTTGCAAGCCCTGTTGAGTGGACTAAAGACTTCATCTTGAACTGAGCAAGTGTCCAGCATCTGAGGAGAGGCTGAGGAGATTTTCCCCCTGATGGAGCGAGTGATTGGGGTCCAGGAAGGCCGTGAGTGACTGCGAAAGGAGAGCCGGCGTCCGGTGCCATCCACATTGGGAGGATCCTGACAAGGAGGCTGAGGAGATGTTCCCCTGATGGAGAGAGTGATTGGCGTCCAGGAAGGCCGTGAGTGACTGTGAAAGGAGAGCCGGCGTCCGGTGCCATCCACATTGGGAGGATCCTGACAAGGAGGCTGAGGAGATGTTCCCCTGATGGAGAGAGTGATTGGGGTCCAGGAAGGCCGTGAGTGACTGCGAAAGGAGAGCCGGCGTCCGGTGCCATCCACATTGGGAGGATCCTGACAAGGAGGCTGAGGAGATGTTCCCCTGATGGAGCGAGTGATTGGCGTCAAGGAAGGCCGTGAGTGACTGCGCAAGGAGAGCCGGCGTCCGGTGCCATCCACATTGGGAGGATCCTGACAAGGTCCTGACAAGCCCTGGAAAAGAGTGCTCCACAGATTGCACCCCAAGCTTACAGAACTAAAGTACTGGACATGTGAATCTGGCATTGGCTGGTAAGCTGCTAAATTTTGCTGTTTTTACAATACATTTTTCTTTTGCGCAAAAGGTTTTTTCTTTTTACTTTTTCTGGACTTGCTGCAGCCCACGTGGAATATACACCGGTGTAAAGCTACATTTGAGCTTGATGGTACCATAGTTTTGAGATACCCGGGTATCCCTGTGCTAAGTGCATAGCCAGCATTGATATAGTGTAATGTATTGTTATTAGTTGTGATAAGTTATACTCAGTGTGCCATCTCAGAGGTCCCATCAGATCGCCCACAGTTGATGTACATAGCCTTTAGTTAAGTTAAATCCTTGATAAGTCTAACATGTAGGTAAATTTGCTCCTGGTTCTGAGTGTGATTTACATACCCTGGGAACTCTGAGATCGGTGCATTGATGTCGGCTAACGCTGAGTGTGTGAAACTGTTATTGGTAATATTTTAAGGGGATTTTGAGATTTTTACATTCCATACTGAACCATACTTTGATCCCCTATCAGTAAAAATACTGTTGTTTATTTCTGCCTCTGTCTCAGTCTGTGACTCACTGGATCTTAATAGGACCTCCGGTCATTACATAAGTTTATGGAAACCCGAACCTAAGCTATAAAAAGTTGAATATGGGAGCTGCAAAAGGATGCAAACTGACTAACTAATTAAATCATACTTATGACGCTTCTATGCTGCTCTCACATTTGCTTCTTGTACTGCTCCTTAATCCTCATACATATTCACTGCATCCCCCGCCCACCCTCTGTGATAGGTTACAGTCAGTTGCCCTCTGTACTAGCGTATTTGATTGGTTGACATACACACACAGATGTAAAAATAAACAAATAATTTAAAAAACGGCGTGGGATCCCCCATGTTTTTTATTTTTAGCGCAGATAAAGCAGATGGGTTCGGCTTACTGCCCCCAGCTGGGCACTTAATATTGTCTGAGCATCAAAATATGGGGGGAACCCATGCAGTTTTTTTTAATTATTTAAATAATTAGTTATTTTTAAATTATTTAAATAAATAGTTTAAAAAAACAGTGTGGGTTCCCACTAATTTTATACTTAGCCAAGATAAAGCACATGGCTGGGGGTTGGTACTCTCAGCCTGGGAGGGAACATGATTATTGGGCTCCCAGCCTCAAAATACCAGCCAACAGCCAGCAGTAAAGGCTGCATTTTTAACAATTGCCATTTTCATGGCAATGAGCATAGTTTTTGCCTCAATTAACGTTTGCGTTAATGTTAGGTACATTTATGTACCTAGCATTAATTCATGCGTTAATGCATGGTACATATATTTACCATGCATTAACGTATGCGTTTCCCATAGGGATCCATGTTAAAAAAACGCAAGCGTTTTTGAAAATGCACCCAAACACGTTGCAGACCATGTTTTTAGTGCTAGTAGCAAAAACACATTGCGTTAAACGCAATGCACTTTTGCATTGTGTTTTTTGCATTGGAGTCTATGGGTGTGTTAACGCATGCGTTTTTACACATTTCTACATGTCCAGTTAGAGGATGCATGACGCAAGTGTGCCTCTAGCCTTACACTGCTAATGTTTTAAAGTGTACAAAATAAAGGATGGGCAATTTAAATATATCCATGGTTTGATCGTATTTCTCCACGTCGATGGTGTGTTTCCAATTGCCCATCCGACGGTTACCTGATCAAGACCAGGATCCAATGTGGCTTGTCCAAGAATTGTATGCGAGCTTACTCTCTTTATATACTTATTACATTTCTGGATAACAATAAGGTTGGCATTCCAAAATCAAACATACCTGATTGACAATTCCAATGAAGATCAGTTGGATGGCACCCCAATATACAATCAGCTGTCAATGAGTCTAAAGGTACTGTTACATGCTTCAAGGTCGTTAAGATATCACCAACGATCTCATGGGCGCGCGGTCGTTAGGACATCTTTTTGACATCGTTGGTGAGATATCACACGTCTAGATATCGTGGACGACGCATCAACGATGTAGCGAGCAGCTATCGTTCGCACAACCCAGTGAACGATACTTGTTCACTGATGTGTATAGGAGAAGTCGTTAATGACATCGTTATCGAGATGTCACATACAACGATGCAGCAGGTTGACTGATCGAAGTTCGTTTGATATGAGAACATGTTCTCAAATCTGTGATCAACGATCCAAAAATTTATCGTAGTCGTATCTCGGTGTAACATGCAACAACGTCCTAATGATGTTGTTTGAACGACTCCAAACCCGTGAAGTTTGAGCGATATTGTTCACTATCTCGTACCGTGTAACTGGGCCTTAATGCATATGGGTCCCTTTACACTTTAGAATAGGATCATTAAGTTAATCACTTTCACTTATTCCAAGCATGAACTATTTGGCCAATCCCAAGTGGCACTAAAAAATCATTGTAAGCGGTCGGAGGTTTGCAACCTGCCTAAAATGACAACCAGGCGAATGAAGGTAGCATTTCAATCACAGTGTCAAAGAATAAACCTAAAGCTTATTATGATTATTACTTTGAAAGCTAGAAGGTCACAAGCGACGGTGAAGCCTGCACAGCATATTTAATATATTCATCTATAAGTGTATTTTCCCATCTGAGCAGAGCTGTCTACCTTGCATGCACTTCAGTGTATTACATCCCTCTTACTTCCCGGCTTAATAGTGCCAAACTCAGGGGTATGACATAAAATAGCCTATTTCATTTGGGATGGTTTAAGCTGGCCTGAGGAGTGACAGGAGAATATAGCAGACAGTGAGTGCTAATGACAGCATACCTTTCTTATAGACTAAAGGTCAAGCAATGAATTTCAATTATAGTGTGTCAGGATGCTCCTGTGTAGGTTCCCGATAACAAGCCTTCGGCTTCGGCTTCTGCAGATTTGTTCTTTAGAATTTCAATAAAGCTGTTGGCCTGTGGCAGAGATCTTTATAGAAACCAATAGCACGAGCAGCAATCCTTTACAAAAGGTTCCTTTCTCTGGAAACCCTTAAGTTATGTTATGGTAGCAGCTTAATTTTGTTTGCTCCCTTTAGTCTCCTGGGCACCGGAGCGTCATTATCTGTCATGGTATGAAATGCGAGGATGATGGGCAAATATATTTTAAGTGGATGTTATCAAATGTGTTTACAATCCTCTAGACACAAAGAAATCAGAATTGTCTATTACAGTGCTGAATGTGGCGAGTTAGGTCAGAAGATTAAAAGCTGCTTGTCTACAAAGGGAATGTATTGTATGAAATTAGAAAACATTTTTTTTTTAATTCTGTGAACACCTCCCCTCATGGTTGTGTTTGGTATTGCGAGTTCATTTGCTTTACGGTATGCAAATTAGCTCTCCTTTTAAGAGAATAAAACTATTGGCGATAGCAACAAAATATATGTCTACTTGACTCTAACAAGCATTAAAGAAGAACGTAGAAGACAGAGCTGCCCACCGAAATGCGTAGTGACCAAGTGATGATGTGACCATTAAAGGAGATTCTCATCTTTAACCTTGTGCCCCCTGCTTCTGATTCTGAGTGCCCAATCTAAACACTTCTACATGCTTCCCTACTGCAAATTACCCCCTGAGGGTTAGGGGTCGATGTGGCCCATGTTTGTTGGCTCATTACAAATAGGACCTGGGCTGAAGGACATCTGGTGGCATCGTGCTCACGTGATCACCCACGTTACCAGGTGGACTCGGAAGCAAGTACAATGTTTGGTGCATGTCAGACACCATAGTTCATTCACCTTGGTTATGCAGACTCCATAAACCCACCGGGTTAAAGTAATCACTTTCTAATATCCTCCACTAGACCACTGGGTATTATTTTAGGAGTGCCCCCTCCTCCATCTTCCCTTCTATCTCTAACAAGCATTGGCATATGACTTAGGATATTAACTAAACTAGAATTACCTCAAAAAAGACAACCAAAACTATGGAAAGTAAAAAAAATGTGGTTTAATCTGTGCTTCTGCAGGAAAAAGACTAATTACAGAGATGCAAATTATTGGCAGTTTATTCAACGCGTTTCAAAGTAATCCAACCTCTTCATCAAATAAGTAATGAAAGAGCTCACTACTAGGGATGATACTTGTTACTATTCGGTACTCTCTGAATAGTAACGGTATTCAGGCTACTCGCTACTCCATGAGTTTCTTGTGATTACTCATTAGGAGTAACGAGTAGCCCATTCACTTTTGTAGTGTATCTATATACACTGCGGAAGTTAAATAAAAGTTAATAAAAGTTGTTAAAAATAAAAAAATAACATACTCACCTATCCGTTGGCTGCACCGGGACCCGACCAGGACCTTGCAATCTGGTCAATCAGAATGTCGGTAGCAATCTGTCCAATCAGATGGCTTGTAGCGATCAGGTGGTGTGACATCACACATCATCTGATTGGCCAGATTGCCAGAACAACGTTGTACTTGCAAGACCTAGCAATCTGACCAGTCAGATGGCCGGTAGCGATCAGGTGGTGTGTGACGTCACACACCACCTGATTGGTACCGGACATCTGATTAGTCAGATTGCCAGGTCTTGCAAGTACAACGGATGTAATCTTTTTGGGTCCCGATGCAGCCGTCAGAAGGGTGAGTATGTTATTTTTTTTATATTTAACAACTTTTATTAACTTTTATTTTACTTTCGCAGTGTATATACACTGCGAAAGTAATCGCATTCCCATTGACTTACATTGGACTTGCTATACTCGTAACGAATACCTGAGTATTGGGACCTACTTGTTATGAGTATAGCAAGTCCGAATATTTCAGTACTCGCTCATCCCTACACACCACACTTGTTCAATATGCTATTGCCCACACACACCAAGCAGGTATATATCTTTCGGAGTGCTCAATTTCAACCTATTCATCAGAGGTCTCCAACCTTCCTCACCTTGAGAGCCCTATTCAGATCTGAGAGATGGTTGGAAATCGTATTTGTATTGGCTGCTGAAAGTAGTAAAATAATAAGACCCCGAGTGCCCCTTTATGAAGTAAATATTCATCAAGCTCCCCTTTAAAGGGACTCTGTCAGGTCATTTTTTCAGTATGATACTAATATTACCCTTGCATAGTGCCCAGGCAGCCCTTTTAAAACATGTAAAATCATTACTGTACCCTCTGTAGTTTTCTTGCTATAAGTATCTTCACACCCAGCAGAAAGCTGACTGCCCTAGCCCAGTTCATTACTGTCACAGCCAAATGGTCCAGCGTATGTAAATGTTATTTAAATAACCACGCCTATCCAAGCTGGTATTTCAGCCCTTCAACCAGTGCTCTGTGTCTCCCGACTAGCTTACATTTTCACAGATTTGAAAATATACAGATTCTCCTATTGGCTAACTCACAAATTTATTCTGTCTGAAAATTCAGCAAGCTTTGCATTCACTTGTCGTGCTAAAGTTTACCTAACCGTCCAATTCACTCACCTGATCTATCATCTCTTTGTCATATGCACAGTTAGTAGTCACCTGGCAGCTTCACAATGGCTACCACAAAGAGGCTTGTTGCAAACTACTCCCAGAACCCAGGGATCACCTGGGTCTTTTCTTAAACTTAGGTCTCTTGGTAAGGGCCATAGTCAGATGCTATTCAGTGGTGCATGCTGGCAAGAATCATGGTCACAAAACCGGGTCACATTCAGAAGGTCACATCAGGAACAGAATCAAATAACAAGTAGTGAAATGTAAAGGATTTTCAGGTCGAAACACCAGATCACAGGACAGAGGCATAAACCAGGATAAAAGATCTACTGATTGTCAGTGGGAGCTGGCTCTCTGAGGCTTAAATACAGCGGTGTATCTAGGGGGGTGCAGCCGGATACTTTGCCCCGGGCGCAACTGAGAGGGGGCGCCAGCGCCATCACCTGGGCCACTCTGTCACCGTGTGCCCTGAGGACCAAACTGCAGCAGCCAGGGAGAGTGGCAGTGTAGAAGGGGACGGTGCCAGCATCACACTCTGGCTTCCTTCTTGTGTGATGGGTGCCGCCACCAGCTCCAGTGGGTAAGTCCCGCTGATACAGTGCAGGTTGGGGGTGCGGGGCGGCGTAGCTGACAGCCCCCTCCTCCCCCCCCACTCCTCACCTAAGGCTGCAGGGGCGGCGGGGCTGAAAGCTGACAACTCCCCCCCACTCCTCACCTACTCTGGCTCAGGCGGCACCCCTGGTCATCACGTGGGGGGGCGCCAAAATAAATCTTTGCCCCGGGCGCCATGAGACCTAGTTACACCACTGCTTAAATAGAACAGCTCCACCCAATACTGACAGAAGACAAAAACAAAAACAGAAACATTAACCCTGTAGCTTCCAAATTGGACAGAGCCACAAGTCCCAGGAAGAAAATAGGATTGATGTATTAAGCATGTCCCGCAACAACAACAATTTGGTGTAACTTTAAGGATGAAGCAAAGACTAGTACAAATGTTACACTCTTCACTTCGGTTTATTTACCTATCATCTGCATTTATTCCCTAGCTCCAACTAAATAATCTAATAACTATTTGTTGGCTGTAAACTCCTTTTGTATAGTGCTGTTCTTCCCAACACAACATAGCTACAACAGTGTATAACCTTCTCTATAAGCAATATACATGTTGCCTATTAATCATTGTTGCCCTGTGGTAAAACATTTGTTTGCTATGAGCATTAAAAAACCCTTCTCTCATATTTACTGGTGCTGGTGTTCACTCTACTTCTCTGCTACATTCTTGAGTTATCTTCTCTACAATCAAGAATCTAATTCTCAGCTTTATCATTGCTGCCTGAGGTTAACCATTTGTCTGCTCATTGCATTCATATTTGCCATTTCCTATCTGTCTGATGATGGTATACAACATTTCTCTTGACTATTGTTCTGCTGCAAGTCATGGATTGGCTATATCTATTGTATAGTTCCTGTGTATCTCCACACTCTTGGTTCTGTGTCTTCAGTTGTTTCCTGCTCCTTTTGGCTGTCTGCTGTTTTGCTTACCTTGCTTTTCTGGTCCTCACTGATCCCCATACTGTCTGGAACGTTTTGCCTCACAGTTTCATTGTTATCGCTCACCCTTGTCCACTGCACGGACAATCCACCTCATATTTTGGAAAACATACAATCTCTTTATGATAAACAATCTTTACATTGTAGACAATAATATTGCTGTCCTCAAGAGGAATAACCATGAGTAGAAAGTACAAACTCCTTGCCGATGTTTTTCTTTAGAGAACTTGAACCCAGGACCCCAGCACTGGAAAGCAACAGCGCTAACCACTGAGTTTTTGCATCTCCTTGGTCAGTGCTGCTGAGTGAGTCCTTGCCAATCTTCAGTCTTTAGTAGGGTAATGATTGGCTGAATGAAATGCTATTGACCAGTATCAGTAAGAGAATGACCTTATGTGAAAAAACTTTACTTTTTTTCTTTACCAAACTATCGATTAGCAATCTTTTCTGTTTCTTGCTTTTTTTACAACACTTTTTGATGTTTCAACCCCTTTTTGATGATTTTTTTTGGTGCAGCTTTGCAACTTTTGATTTTTTAGTACAAAAATGCTGGGATTCTACTTTTAAAAAAAAATTACGGTACATTTTTTTTTTACAGATTTTTTATATCTTGCCATGGAAGGCTATAGTGATAAAAATATAAAAAATGTACATCCATTTTGCTTCAACTGTTAAGCGCAGAACATTTTCTGCTTAAATGCTTAAAAATCATAGCGGTTATGCTACAAAGTGTTATGACCCAAAACAGCTGTCTGTAGATGGATGTCTTTATCTTTGCTAGATCTGGTTATTTGGCTCTGGCTGAATGTGTAACTCATATGTGAAGACTCATTAAATGGGTGGATCGTAGAGTTACTAGTTAGATACCTCGAATAGGTGGTACTAAAGAGTCAGACTGTTTTACTCCTGGAGGAGAACTGGTTAACATATTATTTCCCAATGAGTATTTTCCATTTCTTTAGTCTCTGTACACTAGCTTGTGGCCTACAAAAAGAGAAAAAGAATCCTCGTTGTCATGAGAAAAAAATCATAAATCCATATCGGAACTCTCTGTGGGGCATACGTCCATTCACCCTTATACACTGAAAGACATGAGATTCGTTGTGAATGATGAGGTGAGAAAAATTAATTAAGCAGAGAAAGATTCATCAAAGTCTAAGACCCCCAGGTGTTGTCATTTGGTTCCAGAGAGTAAGGCAAACATTCAGCCTGAATTTTGTGTATAAAAAGGTGGAGGTCTGCCTCACCTGCTATATGTATGCTGTGATCAAAGAATGTTGTCAGACAGTTTCAGCACCAGTGGACAATCATAAATATTGGGGTGTGCATATGCCTTGCAGTTATGAGAGGTACATCTTTAGCACCGCCATTACCAGGGGCAGAACATGACTATTTTCTTATTAATTTAGGGATGATGCTCTGACCTCACAATTATATCTGCCAACTAAATTATATAAGCCATGTAAGGTACCCATCTATGAACAGGTAAATTCATGATGAAAGATGATGGTAATATTTCCTGCTGGTGACCCTCAGGGGCCAAGGTATCTTGGAAATTAGGGTTTCATAATTCTATGGAAACTGAAGCTACATCCCATGACCTGCCCTTTCTTTACTCAGTGGAGTGGAGATGACTGGTGTTACTAAAAAGTAAAGCTTACGTTTTAGTGCTGTTCACATGTGGGGCTCAGCGGATGCTGGAATGTGTTCCATATTTCAGATTTCTCCTCCCCCTCAAGGAAACATATGAATAACTTTAGACTGGAAGTTAGGTATCCCTGTAGTTCTCACTTTTTATTTTATTAATGTTTTGCATGTTTGTGCATCTTATACCGTATATCTGTTTATTGTAAGCACTGCAATTTTTATATTAAAGGTTAAAACCTTATTAAGATTGATCCTTGAATGCTCTAAAGAATCTATAGCTTTACAGAGAGTCCGTGACCTGTTTGATTGTGAGACAGGTAGTATGTTTCAAGGACTCATCATAACCCTGTGTATTTGAGTGGTTGCATCATGCTGTGTAGCTGGGGTGTGTGGACGGTGTCCAGGTGTGATTTATGCTCGCTTTTTAGCCTATATAAGGGGATGAGTGCTGGATTGAGTGAGCGGAGATAAGTAACTCTTGCAGGTGCACCTCACGTCATGTGCTCAGAAGTGTGTACGTGACACCCTTGTCCCATTTATGTTTCATTCTTTTATTTTTTAAAGGCCCTCTGCCCCAATTCAAGCCAGACAACTGGATGGATGAACACTGTGTATGATAATGGATCTCGTGCTGCCTAGATAGGTCCACCAGAGTCGTCTACATTATTTTCTCTATAGTACGAATCCATCAGGTTGCTGGTCATCCTCTTCGCCTTCTATTCTTATGAATGTAGGGTCCTTCTCCAGTGATTGTTCTCTTCGTATGATGCGTAGACAAGTCGTAGCTTAGTGATCCTTGTTTCCTATGATTGATTTGTTCCAGAATTTATGTGTTTGTTCTTCTTGCCATCCATGGTATTGATAACAACCTTCTCCACCTCCACATTTCCAAGGCGTTGATTCACTTTCTATCTTGTATCCTTTATCGTCCATATTTCACTTCCATATGTAACTACATCAAAGACTAGACTATGTAATGGCCCCTTTACATGCAGCTACAGGTAACAGGTTTTCCACAGGTAACTTACTGGCTGCAGTGAAATCATGGAGACATAGTTCCATTTGTACACAGCAACAAGATAGAACCATATCTCCATGATTTCACTGCAACCGGTAAGTTACCTGTGGAAAACCTGTTACCTGTAGCTGCGTGTAAAGGGGCCATAAGAGTCATGTCTTCGTCACTAGTGAAATGTTCCTTGATGTGAAGACCTTTGTTGATTCTCTTTCTATCTTGTTCCTTTATCGTCCATATTTCACTTCCATATGTAACTACATCAAAGACTAGACTATGTAAGAGTCTTATCTTCGTCATCAGTGAAATGTCCGTTGATGTGAAGACCTTGTTCAGTGACGTCATTGTTGATTTTCCCATATCCATTCTCCTATTGACTTCCGATGTCATCGCTGCATCTTGGGTGATCATTGATCCGAGTAAGTTGAAGTCTTTTACAACTTCAATTTCATTGCTGTCCATTTTAAATGTGTCCCAGTTGTACCTTGCAGTAGTTAATTAGTCAATCCTCAATGATGTTAGTGGGAATGAAATGGAATACCAGACACTTTACCAATGATTATTGACCCCAGCACTGGAACATATTTAGAATATAGGGCTGAAGATCTTCAGATAAGACCTGGACCACCCCAGTGATTCTTTACAGGTAGCACTCATTGCTTTGTAACAACTTTTTTCCTTTTATGCTTAAAGCTCAAATGAGAGAGGGATAGCTTTGTCTAATATAATATGTCTAACATTATGGCTGTAGGCTAGGGATATTACATTATGTTGATTATATTGATGATAGCTTCCCTTTAAAAACTTTGTTGCAAAACTACAGCCGGCATGTATCCTCTCCAATCTACCTAGTGTGTTTGGCAAACTCTTCAGAGCTTGACTATTCCAAGATAACATTTGTTTAACAGTATTTCCACCGAGCTTACATAACAAAGCAGCACAGTGAGAAATTCATGTTATTGCATGAATAAATAATACCGCCAGAGCCCAAGAAGAGGAGAATTTGAATAACAAACAGGAGATGCATGGGCATTCCAATGATTTATTTATAAAGGCAACATTCGAAATTAGATGCTTGAATATTCATAATTACGGCAGGAAACGCGGGCACAAAACTCGCCCATTCTTCCCCTTAATACCGTACGTTTTAAATGCAACGCCATTTGTTTTGTTGGGGAAGTTGAAAGCGCCAACAGCCCAACTAAGTAGATTTTAAAAGACTGTAATCTGGAGACATTAGAAGCCCAGGCAATCATTTCCTGCCGCTCGCAGCCCACACGATCCCCAGCACCGGTTAAACCACTCAACAATTCACATTCAAGCAAACAGCTCGAGAATAATAATAATACAACTTCCTTTCTTCCATTTATAAAGCTCGCCTGGATATTAAATTCAAAAGAATACATTGTTTTAATTTGCATGTTCTGCTTTCATCAAAGATTAAAATTAAAATTACAGTGAGACGAGCTGAATTAACCTCTTTATTGAAGGGCAGGAAGCACATTTCAAGCAGTTAGGGATTTAAACAGGAGAAGGGTGATTGAAGCGAAGTGAAAAAATAAAAAGCGGTGGCACCGTATTAATGGGACGGATCAAGCGGCAATTATGCAGAGTTTTAACCCCTTGTGCAACCATTGTGCGCCGGGAGGGTGGATGCTGTAGTCAGATCCAGCAGAGCCAGTACAATTCATTGTAATTACTCATGACTTGCACTGAAGATTTGGAAATTTGATGAACCCAAAATTACAATCTGCTTCATTTGAAGTGGCTAAAGCAGCCACCAAAATTTACGTATTACAGAAGACTGCATTCATGGCTCATATTGGCCTTGGGCACGGCCGGGTGGGCTTCTCTATAAAGCTTTGCAGCTCCTCCATCGCATCACATGGTACAGCATATCCGATCAGAAGAACTATTGGTCACGAAGGTCTCCCATTCTTGGGAGATGTGTAAGGGTACCGTTACATGTCGCAACATTGTAATGCAACATCGACAAAAAGTCACGTGGTGTGGTCGTTGCAGTTGATATCGTTGGTGCGTTGTGTGGTGTAACAGGGCAATGCGACGCAAAAAAAAAACACAGAAGATTGTGCAAGCTCTTCAACCGCACAATGTTGCATATGCGATCTGGCATGTTCGTGCAATGTGACGGCTCAACTACGATGTGGAATGCATCTTCCCCTATTCACAACAATGTAAATGCTCGGACACTGGGTTGCTCATACCCAGCGCACAAAAGTTGCGTACAACATCCTAGTTGCGTTGCCTGCCGATATCTCCCTGTGTGACATCTCCTATGCGATCTTGGACAAGTGCCAAAAACGTGAAATTGTATGCGATATCGGAACAATATTGCGACGTGTAACGGTACCCTAACAGGTTTGGGATATAAGTATCAAATTTGCCTGCAGAAGTTAAGGATCGAAACATGTCAACTGTTTCCACTGCCTTTCGATGTTTTGAGATTTTTTAAAGCATTAAAATAAAAGCATAATTTTTCTTATTACAGATACCACCTTTTTCTACTTAGATATCCCTCCCTTTCTGGTTGCTCTTAGCAATCTAATCTCTGGTGTACCATTTTTTGACCACTCCCCTTCCCTGTAAAGAGTCACATGTCTGGTCAGCTGATGCTGTTGATAGAATGGCATTCTTTGCTGACCACTTTGAAAAAGCCTGTCTCTTGAAAAAATTGGGACTAGTGACTGTTGTAGCTGGAGGCACGCTGCAAATGTTGTGTTATATACTTTTGTGTCTACTTTCCCTTAGTCCATGTACCTTTCCCTGTGTCGTATTCTTGTAGAGGTGATGCTAGCATCCTTGCCAGCCAGAGCCCTAACCTGGGTTAGTTCAGGGCATGAGAGAGCCTAGGCATGTGATGGCACCTTGGGGGAGGACCCACTTAGAGAGATTAGGGAGTGCAGGGTGCAGACACAGGTTAGTGTCAGGTGGTGATCTGTCTCCCTACTGTTAGGGATTCCTGCTATGTTCCATCCCCATGATCACCACTGTGCTGCGCTGTAAGCTAGGCATCTGTTTGCTCCAAAGATACACAATCATCATAAAAAGACTTGAAAAAGTCCACATCATATGGACCAAACTGTTGCATTGGGCCAATAAAGTCCTTAATCTTTACAAGTTGAACTTTTGAATGCTAAGGATAGATAGATAGATAGATAGATAGATAGATAGATAGATAGATAGATAGATAGATAGATAGATAGTGATGTCGAGCAGTGATGAGTGAGCTTGCTTGACACTGTTTGATACTCAATTGAGCATTGGGTGCTTGGGCATGCTCATAGCTTGGCCAAGTATCGTGGGTGTTCAAGCACAATGCTCGATTTCATTACCAAAGACGAGAGAGAAGGACATTTTCAGAAACAATGCTCTAGCTTCCAATTGACTTTCATTATACTCATTACTTGAATCGTGCCCATCCATGTGTCTGACCTGCTCGATTTGAGAAATGAGCACCTGAGCATGGCAGTGCATGCTCATCACTACTGGTGAGCAATGAAAAAAACTGTGTGCTTGATTGCTTGTGGGATGATATGCATATCACTTGCATCAAGCAAAGAGACGACTATTGGATAGCAATGCTGAATAATAATAATTAATTATAATAATTTGTTTCTATAATACCAACATATTCTGCAGCACTTTTATAATTGGGTGAGACAAGTACAGACGTTAAAGACACTGCAAAATAACATAATGTAGTTTGATAGTTTCAGAAGGAGTGAGGGTCCTGTTCACAACCTACAGTCTATAAGGGAATTGAGTAAGGGGCATAATAGGTAGAAAATGTGTATTTATGGTCCAGGCATCAGTATAGTAAAAATAGGTTATAATATAAAGCTGCATGATCTAGTCATTAGCCAGTATTTGCCGAAGTATAGTTACCAAGTGCTAATGTAGCACCCCAAGGGTTAAAGTGCCACAGAAACATCAACACAGGTTCACTCCCCACACAACACTACACTAGAAAGTGGGAGGAGCTTAGGTGGCACCTGCACTAGTGGGAGGAGCTAAGTTGTTACCACAGAGCAGGAGTGACAGTTAGTTCAGTTTAGTTGAGTCTGGAGCAGGAGCAGAGTCAAGTGTCAGTGGAGGTCCTGAGAGGTCTGAGGAGAGGAGACAGAGGAACAGAGGAACATAAAGAGTTACCCCAAAAACTTGGCCCCAGAGAGGCGCTTAAGACGGATACCAGATCTGAGGCTGTGCCTGAGACAGACAGGACAGTAAACACCGGCATAGTGAAGGTCCACCATCTTCACAGCACCATAGCAAAGCAACACGGAGGGGTCAGTGACACAGAGGACTCAAGTTGCCCAGCATATTGGTACCCGTGAGCAGAGACAGGGCCAGCAGTTCAGCTACAAGTGGCAGCAGGGCCACACACAGCGCTTAAGTAGGAAGCCAAGGACCCGGTCAGGGTGGGAGCAACCTGGTACAGACTCCGTGGACAATATTGTGATATACCATCTGCAAGTAAAGACTTGGAAAACAACAGAAACCGTGAGTGTGTGTGATCCTTATACTGAAGCCCCACTTGCCCTCATATACTGCAATTACCTCTACTCTCATCATCTCTACTGCTACCCCTACTCTCCTGCAGCATCAATAACTATCCTCACAGACTTTAACTGCTACTACCACTGCCCCGGGGAACCCAGTTCTGCCCACAGGAACTATTCTATCCAAGCTGCTATCCCATCATCCCCGGAGGTTCTGCAGCAGTGGCGGCCCCATTACTGGCCGCATATAGTGGGTGGCGTCATGAGTGACAAATCCCCTGTAAATAACCCCCATTTTATTGTGCGGGCCCAGGACACGGTCCGGACCAGGACCACCGTGACATCCCCCAGCAGTACCCCGGTCCGGCACCGAGTACCCCGTCCCAGTGGGCTCCACAACCATTGGGAGCACGGAAGACATGGAGACAGATAATAGGAGGGAACAGATTCTGAGCAAAAATTAGAAACAGGGAACAGGGAAGAGTTAGATAAGTGGAGTGAGGTGATATACTTGCTAAAAAGATGTATTTTTCAGAGGACGCTTAACAATGTGGAAACTGGATATTAATTGGATTGGAAAGTGCATTCCAAAAAACTTATGCAGCCTGAGATAAGTCTAGGAGATGGAGATGTGAGGTTTGGATTATGGAGGATATTACTCTTAGATCAGTTGCAGAATGAAATTAAACTGATAGACAGAAATGAGGGAGAAGATAGATGTAGGGTGGTGCAGAACTATGGAGAGGATCATTAAGGTGATAGACAGAGATGAGGGTGGATGTAGGGCTGTGCAACACTGTAGAAAGAACGAGTAAGTGATAGACAGAGATGAGGTAGGAGATTTAAGGTGGCACAGAACTGTGGAGAGAAAAGGTAGGGTGATAGAGATGAGGGAGGACATTTAGGGTGGTGCAGAACTGTGGAGAGGAAAGGTAGGGTGATAGAGATGAGGGAGGAGATTTAGGGTGGTGCAGAACTGTGGAGAGAAAAGGTAGGGTGATAGAGATGAAGGAGGAGATTCAGGGTGATGCAGAACTGTGGAGAGGAAAGGTAGGGTGACAGAGATGAGGGAGGAGATTTAAGGTGGTGCAGAACTGTGGAGAGGAAAGGTAGGGTGATAGAGATGAAGGAGGAGATTTAGGGTGGTGCAGAACTGTGGAGAGGAAAGGTAGGGTGACAGAGATGAGGGAGGAGATTTAGGGTGGTGCAGTACTGTGGAGAGGACAGGTCAGTGATAGACAGTGACGAGAAGATGTATGGTGGTGCAGAACTGTGGAGATCTTTGTGGATTTGAGCGATCGGTTTATATTGCACTCTGTATCAGATGGGTAACCAGTGCAATGACTGGCACAGGGTGTAGACATCTGTGTAGTGGCTGAACAGAAATACAATCCTTGCTAATGAAGTGAGGATGGATTGTTGAGGAGAAAGTTTGATGAGTGGGAGACCGGTTAGTAGATTTGCTATTTTCCACTCTAAAAGCAAGATGGAGGGATGTTTTTCAGCTTTTGAATGGGAACCTTTTTCGTTGCATCACAAAATAACGCTGTGTTCCTGGATTTGTGAAATTTTTGTTATATAGACATTTGCCAATTTTTTGTCTGATCATGAGACTTCTTTTTAGTTTCTGTAAAGCCCACCATCCTTCATCTGTGGTATAACAAGTAGCCAAAGCAGCGGTAGCAATTGCCGTATGATGATGGACCAGATTTTTTATTTGATGCTGCGCCAACCTGATGCATAAATAAAATAAATAAATAGATCATTAATGATAACTTCTAGTAAAAAAGTTCTTATGTAGAAAACAATTACTTTAGCCCATGGCCTGAAATAAGTTGGTGGTACTATTAATATTTTCCGAAGGTGAAAGTTTCTAAGATTTTAATATTTGTCCTTCGATACCTTGATGGTGCACGCGTTCGCACTTCAGCAAATTGCCTCTTAGTATGCATCAGTGTGTCCAATCTGTGGCTGACGATAGCAGGGCATTCATCATCCCTGACTCCTAATGTACCTTTTCACTTTAGAGATATTGATTCCATAGTTTTTGTTGAGTGCATACTTTGTGAATAGGGCTGTAACAAGTTGAAGTCTTATTTGCAGAAATCCCCAGCCTCTCCATGCTGCAATATACAGTCAATAATCAACATCCACTTTTATAGAGATGAAATAGCTCAGAGTCAGGTGGCTGCAAAAATAATCAGTTTTTATGTATTTGCCGCTTACTTAACTATAAGCTTGTGACCTTAGGAAAAGATGAAATAGTGTTATTAAAAGAGTGAAAGGCAACCATTATTTTCTGTAAGCCTAAGAATAGCCATATCGAAGAGCGGCAGCCGAGGCTGAAATGTTGTCATTTCCAAGTGCAGAGAATCTTGTACTTAGCGATAATCCTGAAGTCTCCTAGAGATGTGACTATATGAAGGGAAAAGAACAAAGCAATAAATAACAGCAATTGTAACCGCTGATATGTCACAGAAATGCTCAGGTGGATCTCCAGATGTGAACTCAATATCCTGTATAAGAAGCCTGATGTACACTGGTGCCGACAAAATATTTTCACCCTTCTCGGCACCCCCCGATGTTGTAATTTTTCACAATGAATATTGGAGGAATCAGTAGTGACAGTTTTTACTTTTCACCCCTGTGAGTGGTCACATCATCTTCCAATGTGTCATTTTAGATACTAAGTGTTCAAAAAAGTGTTGAGGTAAGTGAACATGTGGTCGATAACTTACCCGTATATACTCGTGTATAAGCCGACCTGTGTATAAGCCGACCCCCCTACTTTTGCCCCAAAAATCTGGAAAAACCTATTGACTCGTGTATAAGCTGAGGGTGGACCCCAGCATAGGTATACAGCCCCCAGCAGTGTGGTATACAGGCCCCCCCCAGTGGTATACAGGCCTCCCCAGTGGTAGTATACAGCAGCCCCAGTGGTAGTATACAGCAGCCCCAGTGGTAGTATATAGCATCCCCAGCAGCCCCAGTGGTAGTATATAGGAGCCCCAGCAGCCCCAGTGGTAGTATACTGCAGCCCCAGCAGCCCCAGTGGTAGTATATAGGAGCCCCAGCAGCCCCAGTGGTAGTATATAGGAGCCCCAGCAGCCCCAGTGGTAGTATACAGCAGCCCCAGCAGCCCCAGTGGTAGTATACAGCAGCCCCAGCAGCCCCAGTGGTAGTATATAGGAGCCCTAGCAGCCCCAGTGGTAGTATACAGCAGCCCCAGCAGCCCCAGTGGTAGTATACAGCAGCCCCAGCAGCCCCAGTGGTAGTATACAGCATCCCCAGTGGTAGTATATAGGAGCCCCAGCAGCCCCAGTGGTAGTATATAGGAGCCCCAGCAGCCCCAGTGGTAGTATACAGCAGCCCCAGCAGCCCCAGTGGTAGTATATAGGAGCCCCAGCAGCCCCAGTGGTAGTATATAGGAGCCCCAGCAGCCCCAGTGGTAGTATACAGCAGCCCCAGCAGCCCCAGTGGTAGTATATAGGAGCCCCAGCAGCCCCAGTGGTAGTATACAGCAGCCCCAGCAGCCCCAGTGGTAGTATACAGCAGCCCCAGCAGCCCCAGTGGTAGTATACAGCAGCCCCGGCAGCCCCAGCAGTAGTATACACCAGCCCCAGTAATCCAGGGCCCCCCAGCCTTGCTCCGGTCACCTGTAAAGCAAAATATACTTATCACTTGTCCCGCTGCCGTCCGCGCCCGCATCTGCCGACATGCGATCCTCCATCTTCATGCGTCCTCTTCTGACTTCCTGTGTTCGGCGCCGGCAATGACGTCATTGCCTGCGACGAACAGAGGGAACAGGAAGAAGACGCATGAAGATGGAGGATCGCATGTCGGCAGATGCAGGCGCGGACGGCAGCGGGACAGTGATAAGTATATTTTGCTTTACAGGAGACCAGAGCAAGGCTGGGGGGGCCCTGGATTACTGGGGCTGCTGGGGCTGCCGGGGCTGCTGCCGTCACTGACTCGCGTATAAGCCGAGGGGGGTACTTTTCAGCCCAATTTTTGGACTGAAAAACTCGGCTTATACGCGAGTATATACGGTATGTTAAAGTATTCAATGTAATTTCTACCATTGTAGTCATTGTGGTGTTGGAGAAGGATGTTATCATTACCATGGATGGCAAGAAGAACAAACAAATCAATTGTGGAACAAATCAAGCCTGACATGTCACTGGAAGCAAGGATCACCAAGCTACTACTTGTCTACACATCGTACGAAGAGAGCAGTCACATGAGAAGGACATCATAGTCGGAAAAATAGAAGGAACAAGTCAAAGAGGATAACTAGTAACTCAATGGCTTGATATAATCAAGATAACAGTAGAGAAGACCATGGTGGTCCTATCAAGGCTGCACAAGATCAATCAATCCTACAGAGATGGTTTTCAAGTAGGAAGGAACTGAGAGGGGTGGATAATCTAATGTGTTGGGTGCAGAATTCCAGAGAATGGGGTATATTCGGGAGAAGTTATGGGGGCGATTGGCTGAGGAATGAATAAGTTTGTAGGAGAAACTGAGGTGTCAGGAGGACAGGAGATTACATGAGGAAAGATATTGGTAAATTTGCTTCTAAAAAAAACCTCTTGGGGCCTGATTCGGTATTGCATTCGTGCCAGATGTTTGACACGTTTTTGGGCTTTTTTTATATTTGCACCATATCCATCTTTCTATCTACTTCTTTTTTTTAAAATCTATTTTATGTGTTCACCTCTTTTTTTTTTCAATTCACTACATGGGCATGGTTTATGTTTATGTTTTCCAGATATTTTTTTCACCTGACTTATGACTTTTCAATACGTTGCAAAATATGTTGTACATATTTCCAGCACCTTTGGAATGACCTTATGTACATCAGAAAAAAAAAAGAAAAAAATATTAATTTTGCACATTATTCATGAACTATTTTGATTAATTCAGCACAATAAACATCCCTTATGGTCTAGGTAAGGAAGAACAGAGCGACCGGTTCTCCGGCACTGACCCTTAGGCTACGGAGGTCCTAGCTGTCCCTTATCACAGTTACTTCTGATGGTGAGGATGTCTGAGTCACCACCCTTTCCCTGCTCCTGGCCAACCCTGGTTTAATACCCCCTCTTCCCCACCCAGGGCGGCTGAGACAAGAGTGGTAAAACCCCATTCAAATAGAAACAAACGATACACATTCACTGCAATTTACCTAGAGTTATAAGACAATACGTGCACAGGAGAAAATAAAGAGCAGGGAGGACATAACCAGACAACAAAGGATTCACACTGCACACCAACAGCACTTCAGAAGTTCACCATAAACTGGAGAGCTGCAGCAACTGGATTGGTATTGCATAAAACATAGTTGGCATAAGAGAACAGATTCTACCATGTTAAAAAGGCAGGGAGCAACTGTGATAGGTTCCCAAGAACATGTGATCCTAGAGGTAATCAGGAGTCATACAGAGATTAACTCCTGCCAGACCTATCACTAATGAGACCACAAGCTCCCTGAAGCAGCCTGATGCGAAACACGTGTCGTGGTTTTTCTTGACATGCACATAGAGGGAGGAAAACCTTCACTGGCCTAATGGGTAAGCCATACTCCTAAAATTACCATTATAACTGCACCTTAGGTTTAGTTGTCGGCCACAATACGGGTTTCCCAGGTGTGTTGACTACTACCTGCATTACCATCAGCACTTTATTTTTTGAGGACATTAGGCACCCACTCTGCCAATTTTACTTCCCGTCCCCTCTTTAGTGCCTGCCAATCCTGTCTCCCTCCTCACTGCCTCCTCCTTGTTGAGTCAGTTATGTTTGTCCACATTAACTGTCATGTATCCTCTGTAGTGAATAAAGCTTTATTCTTGTATCAAAACACTGGTGTGGATCCTAAAGTGGTGTTAACATGTATTCTTGGCAACTGTGCACTCATTTTTCACTGGTTTTTAATTAATGCTTTAGAGTAGTCTGCCCCTTTTACCCATTATGTCCTAGGTCCTATATTTGTTCTCATAATGAGAACACAACTGGTCACGCCTGAGCCTGCCTGTGCAATACAGAAGCATCAGAGAAACCATAGTGCGGAATGTCAGAACCTATAGTATGAGCAGAGTCAGATACTGCCATGACACTGTCAGTTTTGAGCCAAACGCCATCATCATCGAATACGCACAACATCAGAGAATACTACAGGACAAAAAAAAAATACCGTATATACTCGAGTATAAGCCGAGTTTTTCAGCACAAAAATTGTGCTGAAAAATGCCCCCCTTGGTTTATACTCGAGTCAGTGGTACTGTTTCAGTGTGGGGGCGGTGTCCCGGGGGCTGGAGGAGGTGGGGGAGGCTGTAGTATGAGCGGCCGGTCACGTGGGGCCGCTCATTAGTGCAATGCAATATGCACTGCATCCCCCTGTCCATCAGCGGCAGGGTAAGTGGTGCATATTACATTGCACTGTGTATGCGCCCCCCCCAACAAGTTACTGCCCCCCATGCTGCCGCACACCTTAAAATAGCAAAGCATTTATTCTCACCCTCCGTCGCTCTGTTACTGCTGCGTCCATCAGTCCCTGCTTCTTCCTGCTTTCGCCGGCTTCTATTGCTGTGACCGGCGCTCAGCAATGACGTCATGGCTGTTGCGCCGGTCACAGCAATAGAAGCCAGCAAATGCAGGAAGAAGCAGGGACCGAAGGACGCAGCAGTGACAGAGCGACGGAGGGTGAGAATAAATGCTTTGTTATTTTAAGGTGTGCGGCAGCATGGGGGGCAGTAACCTGTGATGGGGGCCTGTATACCACTCATGGAGGCCTGTATACCACTCATGGGGGCCTGTATACCACTCATGGGGGCCTGTATACAACTCATGGGGGCCTGTATACCACTCATGGGGGCCTGTATACCACTGATGGGGGCCTGTATACCACTCATGGGGGCCTGTATACCACTCTTGAGGGCCTGTATACCACTGATGGGGCCTGTATACCACTGATGGGGGCCTGTATACCAGAGATGGGAGCACTATATACCACTGATGGGGGCCTGTATACCAGAGATGAGGGCGCTATATACCACTGATGGGGGCCTGTATACCACTGATGGGGGCCTGTATACCACTGACGGGGGCCTGTATACCAGAGATGTCGGCGCTATATACCACTGATGGGAGCCTGTATACCAGAGATGGGGGCGCTATATACCACTGATGGGGGCCTGTATACCACTGATGGGGGCCTGTATACCACTGATGGGGGCCTGTATACCACTGTGGGGGAATACTGTATACCACTGGCGCGGGGGACTGTATACCAGTGAAGAGGGTGCAATATACCAGCGATGGAGGTCCTATATACCAGCGATAGGGGACTATATACCAGTAATGGGGGGCCATTTACCATGATGAGAGTCGGCTTCATTTCTCACCCTAGGCTTATACTCAAGTCAATAAGTTTCCCTAGTTTTGAAGGGTAAAATTAGGGGCCTCGGCTTATACTCGGGTCGGCTTATACTCGAGTATATACGGTAGATGTGACTTAAAAAATGCAAATAATGAATCCAGGATCCTGGTATACAAGTAATAACTCTTAACTCCAAGGGGGACTGGAGAACATTTGCAAAAAAAATTAGCAACTTATTGAAAAATCAAGAACGATGAATCCGGGACCGCAGTTTACATGTTCTATTACCAATGGGGATTGGAGGACATTTGTGAAAAATTAGCAATGTATTGAAAAATTACAAATGATGAATCCAGGACATGTAATATTCCCAATGATGATCGGAGGACATTAGAAGAAAAATCTTGCAATGTATTGAAAAATCACAAGCATTGAATCACCAGGAGCCTCGTTTACATGTAATAAATCCAATAGGGATTGGCAAACATTTGTGAAAAATTAGCAATTTATTGAAAAATTACAAATGATGAATCAGGCCAAAACATCTGTAAATTGTAAGCCCACAATGTAAAGAAAGAACAACATAAAAAGGGTAAAGCATATGTCAGACTTCCAAAAAATATGAAAACATTGTGAATTTAGTAGTGATAAAGGAATGGTGTAAAACATCAGAAATGTAACAATAACAAATGTGGTCCTTTGTGAATCAAATCTGTTGTGTTTCTCTAATTTTCCCAGTGGTTTAGTCCTTGTGACAAAAATAGCTGTAAGTACGTGTGGCTGGGAGTGCGAGCGACGCAATGCCGCAGCCTCTCGAGCCCCATAACAACCTCCTCAGACATTTACCGGAGTAATGCTTTGTTCTCCACAACAGCTTGCAAACTACAGAATGTAAACCAGGCTTTTTACTCCTCGCCGGTGAAACAGCTCGACTGCAGTCACTTAATCAACTTAGGTTTCTGCATTGCACCTGTGCTATTCTTCTAAACGACTGTTATATCTCCCCACTCGCTCTAAAAAGCTCCGGAAAATTACATCGAGCTCCGCGCCCGCACATCATTGATCACAGCGCGCTCACATCTGGGCTTATCAAACCCTTCTCTGCTAAATGGCGTCAACTTTCAAGAGGATTTCCTAACAATTTCACAAAACATAATAGTAAAATGTAAATGTTATAATGAGGACGATGAGTGAACAGTCCCTGATTACTGATGTGCAGAGCTCCGCATTCTGCTTTCTATCTAAGAGCCACAATGATGCACGTGTGCGGCATATCCCCCCCCGGTGTGACCCTATCCCCAGCTGGTGGGACATGGTGCAGTGTGATCCCTGACTCCACAATTACTTTACTAATGGAGCTACATTCTCTGAATTAATTGATTGATGGCTCAGGAATTTATAAAACATCTGGTAAGAAATTAAGACCCTGTACAATGCCGCAACAGCAAATGATGTGTGAAGAAGAGCCGCGGAACATTGTGTACGAAGCGGAGCATGGGCAACCGCAATCCAAGAGCACAAAAGATATCTATGTATATATTAGCTATCTATCAACCTACTGTGTATCTATCTATGTATATATTAGCTATCTATCAACCTACTGTGTATCTATCTATGTATCTATTAGCTATCTATCAACCTACCATGTATCTATTTATCTATCAGCTATCTATCAACCTACCATGTATCTATTTATCTATCAGCTATCTATCAACCTACCATGCATCTATTTATCTATCAGCTATCTATCAATCTACTATGTATCTATTTATCTATTAGTTATCTATCAACCTACCATGTATCTATTTATCTATCAGCTATCTATCAACCTACCATGCATCTATTTATCTATCAGCTATCTATCAATCTACTATGTATCTATTTATCTATTAGTTATCTATCAACCTATCATGTATCTATTTATCTATTAGTTGTCTATCAACCTACCATGTATCTATTCATCTATTAGTTATCTATCAACCTATCATGTATTTATCTATCTATCTATCTATCTATCTATCTATCTATCTATCTATCTATCTATCTGCTATCTATCAACCTATCATGTATCTATTTATCTATTAGCTATCTATCAATCCACTATGTATCTATTTAATTATCTAGATAAAGAAATAAGGCTGCAGCACACGACTTTAGAAAAGTTCAGCCTTTAATGGCTTCTTATGGCATTAGAATAGCGATGTTTCGGTCCTCAGACCTTCCTCTGGCCAGAGGAAGGTCTGAGGACCGAAACGTCGCTATTCTAATGCCATAAGAAGCCATTAAAGGCTGAACTTTTCTAAAGTCGTGTGCTGCAGCCTTATTTCTTTATCTATATTGTCTGGAGTCAGTGGTTGGATACCACTCTGAAGGACTGCTAAGCACTGAGCGTATGCTAACCAAGAGACGCTGCTCAACTTTTTTTCCTATTTAATTATCTATCTATCAATTATCTATCTGCCTATCACCCCTTTGTGAAAAAAGTATATGGGTCCATTTTCAGGTGCTGTGACAAAAGCTGATTAATGCTTTGGAAGTGTCAGTCAGCCCCCTTTTGTCTTGGGTCCCTGAGGTCCTCCTGTCGTCTTTCTTTCGTTCTTTGTCTCTCCTCTTAATTTCTCTCTCTCTCTTTCTTTCTTTCTTTCTTCCTTCCTTTTTTATTCCTTTTCCCCCTTTTTTATTCTCTTTTACTTTCTATTTCTCTTTCTTTACTTTTTTCTATTTATTTTTCTTTCTTTCTTTATTCCATCTTTCTCCTATTTTCTTTTCTTTTTATTTCTTTCTCTCTTCCTTTCCCTATTTCTTCTTTCTTTCTTTCTTTTCTTTCTTTCTTTCTTTCTTTCTTTTTTCTTTCTTTCTTTCTTTCTTTCTTTCTTCATTCCCACCTTCCCTTATTTTAGTATCTCATTCTTTCGTTCCTTCCATCCCTCTTTACTTTTTTCCTCTTCCTTCCCTACTTTTCCTTTCTTCCTTTATTCATTCCCTCTTTCCCCTATTTTATTCTCATTTTCTTCTCTCGTTCTGTCTTTCTTTCTTCATTCCTGCCATCCTTTAAACCACTATGTCTTTTCTTCCTTCCTTTCCTCATTTCTTTCTTTCTTTCTTTCTTTCTTTCTTTCTTTCTTTCTTTCTTTCTTGCTTTATTTCTTTCTTGCTTTCTTTCTTTCTTTCTTCCCCTATTTTATTATTTCTTTACTTCCTTTCTTTTTCCAACTTTTCAGACCTCTTGCCTTCCTTCCTTCCTTCCCTCCTTCCTTCTTTCATTTCGGACTTCCTTATTTTTTCCTTCCTTCCTTCCTTCCTTCCTTCCTTCCTTCCTTCCTTCCTTCCTTCCTTCCTTCCTTCCTTCCTTCCTTCCTTCCTTCTTTCCTTCCTTCCCTCCTTCCTTCTTTCATTTCTGCCCTTCCTGATTTTTTTCTTCCTTCCTTCTTTCCTTTTTTCTTTCCATTTTTTACCTTCCTTCCTTCCCTCCTTCCCTCTTTCATTTCTGCCTTCCTTCTTTTAGTTTTACCTTCCTTCTTTCCTTTCTTCTTTCAGTTTTTTTGCCTTCCTTCCTTCCTCCTCTCTTACTTCGTTCTTTCTTTTTATCTATTTTTTCTCTGTCTGTTCTCACAGTTGTTTGATCTCATCTTCATACAGTTACACTTTGTCAGGTTTCATATTGTATTTTATTTGTAATCATACATTCATTTTTATATATAAAGCAGAATTGAATGAGATCAATGCTGAGTGAGGAGCGGTTTCACACTTATTAAGCTAGAAAACGTGCAGACAATGGGAATGGATGCACGTCTGCCGGCGATGCAGTTTTGCTCAGGATGCAATCTAAATTATTTCACTGAAGTTACAATCAATAAACAAATATAAAATGTTACAAAATTAATTATGGAAGAAGTCATAAGGTGAATAATTGTCTCGGAGCTGTTCAGGGTAATCTAGGGAAGAGAGCTGAGGCTCCTGGGTCCTGATGTAAACTCTGTAAAAGGGCCCCAACAATACAATGTCTTTTGTATGTCTGGTATCTCCATAAGGGGATGAGGTGGGTTTACTCAACATTGATCCAAGATCCAGGTCCCACTGTAAACCTCAATAGAGAAATATGTGAACAAATGATAGAACTCCATTGAGGGTTTTCACGCTATGTAATACTGAACTGGAATGGGAATGAGGATAAAATACATAAATTAATTAAAAAATAAAATGTCTCCTCATTACTGACATGCAGATCAGGTGTATTCTCCACAAGGAGAAACCTTACCCCTTAGACCCCATTTAGTACAGTACACGGCAACAAAATAGAACAATGTGCCCATGATTTCACTGCAACCAGCAAATTGCCAGTGAAATTGCCTAGCAAAATTGCCGCGTGTGACGGTACCTTAACAATCATTTATGAAGGTAATAAACATTCCTAGCAAATTAAAGTATTTATGTTATGACTATATAGAGGGAATAAATAATACATTTAATATCGTGTAGGATACGAATCTGAAATGGAATACAATTAAAACATGTATTAATTAATACTTCCAGGTATCAATATCAAATAGAAAATTAGTTTAAATTAACATAAAAAAGAATATTAAAAGCACCAATAGCTTATGCAAGTGGTGGGGCAAAGCCTTACTTTTAAGTTTCCAATTGTAGATAGACATAAAACAAAAAATTGAGAAAGGTTGGCCACAACTAGTGATGGGCAAACCCGAACTGCAAAGTTAGGGGACCATATCAAACATCTAGTTTTCGGGCACGGACCCCGGGTATAGACTTCCCTGAGAAATCCTTGCTACTGTTTGGGTTCAGGGTTGGGGGCTGTAAAAATAAAATAAACAGTGATTAAGCATCAATGTCATACCTACCGGGGTCTGCTTGCTTGTACTTCTGGGGCCGCTCATCAACTTCCTGATTATTCTCTGCACAATAAATGCTGGAATATTTGGGCTGTTTCAGGATTACTGCACTTAATCCAACAGCCAATCACAGACACCCACTCTCTGTGACAACATCTGTGATTAAATACAAAAAAGGGGGGAGACAAAAGGCGCAATAGTGCCCTATCACTAGTGACACTGTTTGTGTGAGTATATCAATGGGTATACACTCACCTGGTCCAGTTGTGTGACCCACAACTGGTTTATAAGCCTGCGGTTTATAGCTGCTGCAGGCCCTCCACCAGTCACTCGTACGTGGAAAAACGCTCCTATATAGGGAAGATGGTGTGTCACAGTCCGCGCTGCCGTCTCAGTGGAATCCCAAGGGATGGATGTCTCTAAGAAGCCACAAGGAAGGCAAGGTTCCAAAGTAATGATCTCCTTTATTCACTAACACGTTTCGGCACCTATCCAGGCACCTTCATCACCCTGATGAAGGTGCCAGGATAGGTGCCGAAACGCGTTGGTGAATAAAGGAGATCATTACTTTGGAACGTTGTCTTCCTTGTGGCTTCTTGGAGACATCCATTCCGTGTGATTCCATTGAGGCAGCAGCGCAGACCGTGACACACCATCTTCCCTATATAGGAACATCTGTGATTGGCTGTTGTACCTCTCACCCATTGTGCTCACGTCAGTGATTGGTTGCCATTAGCAACGAGCCTGATGTCATAATAGTGTAAAAATAAGTAAATAATTTTAAAAAAATGAAGAGCTTTGCTGTATTTTTGATTCTCAGCACATAAAAAGCAGACAGCTACGGGCTGCCACCCCGAGCTGCCCAGCTTTACCTTGGCTGGCAATCAAAAATACAGCAGAACCCATTATTTTTTAAAATTACTTAAATAAATAGTAATAAAATATTTGATTGCCAACCAAGGTAAAACCCAGGCAACTGGGTGCTGGTATTCTCAGAGTGATGAGGCCAATAGTTATTGGGTACCCTTCGGCTAAAGAATAGCAGCCTGTAGCTACACCAGAAATTAGCACATTCATTAGCTCTTCTTAATGCCCTGGTGGGGTGGCATAGAAGGGCTAATGACAGCTGATTATTGACAGCTTGTCATTAAGCCCAGATTGATAATGTTCACGTCTCTATGAGACCTGCCCATTATCAATCCTGTGATGAAGTAGTTAAAAATACACAGAGAAAAATCCTTTATTTCAAATAAATCAGATCGACAACCCTCATTTTCCAATTTATTACCCCAACATACCCTCCTATGGTAATCCACTTTGATGGTCCCAAGAAGCACACGATCCTGGCTCTGCTTCATTCAGAGGCTGCAGCGAGGTAACAATCCTCTCGCTGCAGCCTCTGAAATCACACTGACTGCTGTGGGAAAGAGACAATGTCATTTACTGAGTTACTGAGACACTGCGGCAGTGAACTTATGTGACCCCACTGCCATCAGCAGGGTCACCAGGTTCACTGCCTTGGGGCCTCAGCTTCTCAGTGAGTGGCGTCAACTGTGGCAGTCAGTGTTATTA
The DNA here is from genome assembly GCA_033576535.1 of Allobates femoralis. NCBI lineage: Eukaryota > Metazoa > Chordata > Amphibia > Anura > Aromobatidae > Allobates > Allobates femoralis. The sequence goes on along the minus strand of JARQOC010000010.1, from coordinate 95,892,075 downwards.
CAGAGACTGCAGCATGAGGATGCTTATCCCCTCGCTGCAATCTCTTAATGCAGCAAGGTTGTGCATAGTGGGACCATTGTTGTAGATTATCATCAGAGGGTATGTTGGGGTAATAAATTTGAAAATGAGGGTTGCCTTTCTGATTTATTTCAAATATAAGATTTTCTCTGAGTGTTGTGTTTTTTAACTATTTCCTCACAGGATTAATAAAGGGCGGGTCTTATAGAGACCTGAACATTATGAGTCTGGGTTTAATGACCAGCTGTCAATACGCAGCTGTCATTAATAGCAGAATGAAAGGTTCCATTTATGCATCAATATAAATATTGTTTTGCACCCGTACCGTACTTTATGTAGATACTACACCTTCCAAAATGCAGGAATAATTCAGTTAGGAAATATAAATAAAACCTCCATCTATTTACCATTTGTCATCAGTTTCTGGACACTATTTCAATGCCTGATTGAAACATTACATACATTATAAAAACTGCAGACTATCTGTCCTGGATGTCTGAACACACTACACCATCAGGTGCAACAACAATCAGTTTCCTGTGCGGGAGAACAAAAAATGGAGATTTGGTTGTGTATGGAGTAGAGAGCGATGTATAGAAAGATCGGAAGGAGATTAGCTAAGCAAGGTGACTAGAAAACATATACAGTCGATGCTATATTTATGAAATACCGTGTATACATATACATACACATTAATTTATTAATACTAATATTATTAGACACAATCCATTCTACTGATGTGAATCAGTAGGGAATATTGAGTCGGTTCCTCCATCCCCTCTCCCATCGGCAGGTCGTGCCACCTTAGGTAAATCTAGATTGTTAATTAACACAGTTATGAAACACAAATCTGCGACGTGGGAGCGGGTCTTCTGCACATCTGCCTCTTGTCAAAACAAGATGACAAGGAAACATTTTCCAATTACACAAAGGTGATGTCCATTACTGGATGGTAAGCTCGGTATAAAAAAAGGGGCCCTCATTATAGCGGAGCTGTAATATGACAAGACGGTGTGCGTTCATCTAATTCTCCACCATTAATGCCATTAATAGAGGCTCACGAGGCCAACCAGAAGGACAAGTGCAATTTTTCGTAACATCTTTGGTTGTAGTTAAAAGATTTCATGCAATTACACAGCAAATTAAAAGGCAAGGTTTCCTATCAGCAGGTGTAATGACAGCTACAACACATAGGTACCATTAACTAGATTAATAAGGCCCTGGGCCATTCATCGACTGTTATAGAGTCAACCAAATGTCAGGTTTTTCTTAGATTTAGTAACAAAAAAATAACAGAGTCAATAGTTCTCGTTATAAACACAGAGGTAAATTCCTCACTGACCACATATTTCACAATCTTAACGGCAAACTCATATTGTCAACCTTGGTGGAAAACTCGTCACTGTCCTCTTCTACAGGCCTCATGGGTGACATAGCTAAAAGGTTGTTCACCTAGGATCAAACAGTTGTGTTGCACCCCTCTAATCTCCTCATTCTTACTCTAGGGGTATTCATTTCGTCCTGCCTTAATGGGAGGATTTAATGACTTTGGACTGGGAAAGTTGCAGAGTTAATATTCCCTCTGTAACTTGGTGTGACGCACTTTTTCAAGTGTGTTCTCTTCCTGTTTACAAGTCAAAGGCAGCTCAGCTTCGACCTGCCCCCTATATCTCAGCATTGAATCAAAATGTAGGAAACAGCCCTTTAAGAAGTTTTCCGCTACTAATGTGACCCCCTTTCTTTTGTCCTAACTCTTCCTAACACTTTCTCAATATACTTCTGCTATCTACCCTGCTCCTGTAAGCTTATCTCTAAGAGGCTCATAAATAGCTTTATTGCTGTTCTAGCTTCCATTCTTCCAGCTACAGACCAGATTTGGACCAACTGAGCAGGATATGTCACGGGTGGGGCTTTCTTTCTGAGTGACAGAAATCAGGGCATACATGCCTAGATTTCACTCTCCTCTCAGCCCCACCAGTTATGTGTCCTGGTGAGAAGTTATAAATCCAGTCTCTTAGACCAGAAGGATCAAAGCTACAGCAATCAAAAAGGTAATAGGCCCTATTTTCCTTTGTCCTAACTCTTTTTTAAATTCGCAAAACACTATGGGCACTTAACTTTTAGGATCAGTATGAGTTGATCATACACAGCACAAAGCTCATACTGGCCTGATGAATAATCATACAAGAACGCAGTGATTCAGGAACCGAACGTCAGCCCCAAACAGGTTCACTCACCTAATGATAATAATAATAATAATATTTATTTATATCACCTCTTCTCAAACGTTCCCAAAACTTCTTCTGAATAGATTGATTGGCCAAAGCCCCACTTTGGGCGCCAAAAACTGTTCTAGCTGTTTTACTCTGACCCAAAAACAGATTAAAATATCACCAGTAAGGTCCAATTTGAGACCTTTGGATAACGAGCACTTGGAGAAAATAATGACGCGCCCAGGGTATGGGGACTCGGGTACCTGGATCCTCTGCTTCGGTAGGGATGTCACTAGTGGCCTGCCCAGACCCTTGGCCCTGGGGTCTTACTTTAAAAAGGGAGTTATTAATATGGGAGAAATAAAAGTTTATAAAGTTTATCGTGACGCCACTCGCAGATCCTGGTGAAAGGGCACCAGCGCTGCTTCAGTTCTCCAGAGGGTGATGGTACAGCAGCCGAGATGGTATAGCTCCCTGCAGGTGGAGTCGGCCCTCCAGGGCAGGGATGCACCTGTATGGATAAAGGTACAGATGATGGAGGTCATAGTTGCAGCACAGCAGTGAATAAGCTCACGGAGACTAAGTCACTCTACCCAGGTACTTTACTTGCAAACTGGTCAAGGTGATGATACAGCTTACAGTTCTCTACCAGGACGGCTGGCCGGGTAGTCACAGCAGAATGGAGAACCTGTGGAAGTCTCTGGTGGTACCTTCTTGGATCTAACCCTGTCCTGTTTCTTCTCTTCTTAATGCCTGCTTAGTTAGCAGTGTTAGGTCCCTGGGGATGAACACCCTGATAACGTCTTCGGAGCCGGGATGAATACGGTCGGAGGGTGAACATTTCAGGTCGTGTTGTCAGACCAGTGCATTCCAGGTGAACAAGTCAGAACTTCTCTGTCTGGGCTACTTCTCTCTCTAGCCCTCCCTTGGCGCTCCCTTTCACTTGCGGGTAAGCTCCCATTTTCCTTCTTTCCTCGGGGAAGACACTCTTGAAGACTCCCAGTGCGTCCTCTCTGCTCCCCTTACAACTCCAACTCTCGAATTTTGGGACCTCCCCGGGTTGCCTAGGGGGGTGTGTGGGAGTGCTGGGATCAAATCCTCCCACAGTGTTCTGCATTCTACTTGCAACAGGGATAACCACCAGCTCATTTCTGGGTGCAGTACCCCCACTTGTGATGCCTGATCAGTGGGGCACCACAATAATGCACGCGATATGTAGGGCAAAAATTCTCTTTATTCCCCTGTGAGTAGTTTTGTTATCCCATTTACAGACAAATTAAGTTTCCATTGTAAATTTCCATTTGCCACCCCCTTCCGATGAACATAATATAAGTTTTTTTACCTTATTATGTTGTTTCTCAATGAACAAGCCATAACACACAAATTCTCGAAACATTGCATAAAAAAACATTAAACCAAATATGAGACTTTAAGAGATTAGTAAACAGCATGAGACTAAGAGATGTGTTAATTTCACATTAAATATAGAATATTATGAATCATTCTATATCAAAGGTAAAGGTGGTCACACCAATTATACATTTGGATTTGGATTTCTCTTTCCTTTATTGACTTTGCTTTTTATGAATTGATGCAAATAATTTGTTAACAATTTTGGAACCTTTTTATACTGTATAGCATGTTTTCAACACCTGCCTAAATATATATATTTTCAAGTATTTTTCCTCTGTACATTTTATTCCAAAGATGTCACCTTGATTCATCACAATTAAGATGAATTTCAAGTACAATTTAATTAGGGGCTGACAAAGAGACATTTGATGATTCTCTTTCTTCCTATAATAAAAAAAAAGCCTAGAACTGAATATTACATATGGTAACTTCCCTAATTTTCTCTTTTTCTGTCTGAATAATAGCATTTAAATAATGAATTAGAGTTTAATTTAAAAAAAAAAATCTTAAGGGCTAAATTGTTTCAAAATTGAGTTTTAATTCCACTAGTTGAACAAAAGACTGTAAAAAAAAAGCAATAGTAATAATACTGTAATTTACCATTTCAATTGACTACAGTTATTTTTAAAGATTTCCTTGAATTATTTAATATGCGGCGCTAATTAATAACAGAGTGGAATAATTCATAAGGAACAAGTGAAGAGAGAACGCCTGACATACTTGTTTGCTTGTAAAAGGACCCAATTATCTGTCATTGTTTGTGGGACTTGGGATTAATAGATGAAAATCAATGCAAGGTGATAGGATTCTTAGGGAACTTAAGAAGTTTAGGAAAGTATGCTGATCAAAGGAAATTAATTATTCTAAAAAGATTCCAATCACTTTGACATTCATTAAAAAGAATTGTCCCTTGAAAAAAATCATCAATAAATTGGGTACATGATGATTATTGTGGTTCTTAAAAGAAATGCATCAGAATGAGTTATATAAGTTCATTGTTGGTCAATTTTAAGATATCGGTGTGTCAAGATTAGTGAAAAACTGAGCATAACTTGGGTGGTGTGTCACTTCTAGAAAAACCTATAATTTTTTGATATATGTACCACATTTTTCGCTTTATAAGACGCACCGGATTATAAGATGCACCCCCAAATTTGGTGAAGGAAAAGAGAAAAAATTAATTTTTAAAGTTAAATGGGGTTCTTTCTTATAATGTCAGTGTCAGGCTTACAAATCATATAGGGTATTTGTCCCTCATAGACCCCTCATCCTGGTACATGGTCCCTCATCCTGAGATAGAGCCACCCCATCCTAAATATGACCCCTTAATCTGGTAATGGCTGTCACACATCCCACAGTGATGGCACACATCCCCCAGTGATGGCACACATACCCCAGTGATGGCACACATACCCCAGTGATGGCACACGTCCCTCAGTGATGGCACACATCCGCCAGGGCTGCCACATGTCCCCCAGGACGGGCACAAGTCCCCAGGGCTGGCACATGCCCTCTAGGGTTGGCACACATCCCCCATTGCTGGCACACATCCGCAAGGTTCGGCACACATCCCTCAGGGCTGGCACATGCCCACCAGGGCTGGCACATGTCCCCCAGGGCCGGCACTTGTCCCCCAGGGCTGGCACACCTCCCCAGGGCTGACACACATCCCCCAGGGCTGACACATGCCCCCCCCCACTCTGTGGTAGATATGGCCCCCATGCAGCTGCCCATAATAAAATAACAACCATGTTACTCACCTTTTCCAGCAGTGTCCTGTGCCCTTTTGTGCTGTTGCGCTCTACTTCCTGGTTCTTCTCTGTAACGTCGGTAATGTGATCAGGCGCGCAGAGATGATGTAACTCTGCTGAGCTGATCACATGACCGGCTTTACAGAGAAGAAGCAGCAAGCGGAGGTGTGCAACGGCACGGAAGGAGAAAGGACACCGCTGGAAAAGATGAGTAAAGTGGTTGATATTTTATTATGGGCAGCAGCATGGCAGGCCATATCTAGTACTGGGGGCATGTGCCATCACGGGGGGTGCAAACAATTAAATATGCGCCGCTCCCCCAGTCCATCACTGTGGTGCGGTTTCAGTGCATATTGAATTAGCAGGAGCATATGACCTCCCGCTGGCTCCTGCAGCCCACAGCTAGCCCGCTACAGCTCCCGGACACACTCAAGAGCTGTCCCCATGCTCCCCTGCACCCACCCTCCATACATATGGACTATAAGATGCACCCCCCCCACTTTACCCCAAAGTTTGAGGGAACAAAAGTACATGTTATAGTCCAAAAAATATGGTAATTCTAATAACACAAAGTAATATTTTTAATGTACTGCACGTACTGTACTTATTAAGAAAACAAAAACATATAATTCTTTACTTTACCTTAGTGACTTTTTTGTTGTTGAATTTCATTTGCTAAATCTTCAATGCTATACATCTCGGTCCATATCTCTTGAAAGGGTTGGCTACTGCTACTACTATTGCCTTTATTTAATGATGATGGTTTTTTTTTGGGTTCTTCATCAGGACACCTGAGACAGGAGATAGATATCCTGCTAGCGCTGAAGGCAAATAAGGGTTAACCAAAGTCACAGGTGAGGTGCTCAATTCCCCATAATTGCTGAGAAGTAATTGTGTTGGGGTACAGTGGCAGCGCAGTAAGGTCTTGGCAGGGGTAACTGTTTCTTATGGGGTGTTCTCTTCCATCAGTATTACTGAGCGGTAACTGTGTTGGGGTATAGTGGCAGCACAATGAGGTGCTAATGTAGCGCCCTTGCGGTCTGCTTGCCACAGATGTACTTTACCTAAGCCATAGGTGTGGTATCCCATTCCCAGATAAGGAGGGGACACAAATCCGAGACATATAAACATCTGCACTCAATGCCCATCCTATCCCCAGGCCGGGGAATCTTGGGCAGATCCTATTGAGGAAGGGCCCCATCTTCTGGCGGGGGGAGGGAGTAAGTAGAGGGGGTGGGTAAAAGAACATTTAGTGAGTAGGAGTGAGAGGAGCGAGTCATGGAGCAGGGAGGAAGAGTGATGGAGTCATAGGGGACACAGGAGTGGAGGATCCACCCGTGGGCCCTGAATCCGGACCCAACATGAGTTGAGTGGAGCGACTGGTTGCAAGAGGGGATCGGCCCCGATCTGATGGGAATGCTTCAAGGTTCCACCAGGAAACCGGAGGCTGCTGCACCTTTTCAGGCAGCGGCCACTGACCATGCACATTCGCTGAAACGGTGGCTAGACTTAAGGTCAAGGGACGGGTCACCCGTTTCCTGACAAGGCCCACAGCCACCTGCTTGGGACACTGTGCATGAGGACACAGGGCAGGAGAGGTGAATAGCCAGCGTGGGAGAGTCAACCAGGAGAGGCTTAAAACAGGGTGTCTCAGAGGAGTGGACCCAAGCTGCCTGGGAGGTGGCCGGATCACAGACCTGGAGGACTCAGTGCCCCTGCTGGGCTGGACTGCTGAACTGAACTGTGAGTAAACATATGGGAACTGCAACCACGGTTTCCTCCAGTCATTTCACGCGCCCTCCCGCACCATTGCACAATCACCATGACCGTCCCCATAGTCTGTAACAGTACCCTTGGGCCCTACTCCTCCAGTGGGGAGCAACACCATCCTGATTGCTGCACCATCTGCCCAGGTGACCAAATCAGCAACTTTGGCCATCCCTAGCCAAATACCACAGGTGTCATCACAAAAGACTTCTAATTCCCCTGTAAATAATCCCTTCACTGCATGTCCAGGGCCAAGGATCTGGGTCACCGCCATCATGACCTCCCTGAAGTATCACCAGCACGGCTACCGAGGCCCTTACGGCATTGCGTTAACAGGGTCAGCTGTCTCTGATTGGGTGTTCTCTTCCCCCAGTATTGCTGAGCGATAACTGTGATGGGTACACTGGCAGGATTAGGTTTTGGTAGCTTCTTTAAGATAATGCCTGAGATGACTCTCCTATCCTTCTGTAGTCACAGCAATCGATCTTGTCCAACCGTCTCCCCTGCAGGGCAAATGTGGGACACAGTTCTAGTGTTCCCAGCTGTCTTGGTGCAAGTCTGCAATGAATTTAGTGCGGGTGGGAGCTCTGGCTTCACTACCTAACTTCCTTCACTAACAGAGGTAATATAGCCGCCATTCATGCCTCGCTCTCAGCAGGAGAGTTGCCACCTCCGGATACTGACGCTGTCAGATACTGATGGCAGAGCAGCAAACAGACAGCGTCACCATCCAGAGGTGGCTACTCTCCTGCTGAGAGCGCGGCATGAATGGTGGCCATATTACTCCTGTTAGAGAAGGGCACTGTGCCACGCTATCAGCAGCAGAGTTCCCTGCTTCTGGATGTTGTCAGCTTGCATGTCAGCAAAAATGTCTTAGCGTGTCACATCTGACACGCGTGTCATAGGTTAGCCATCACTGTATTAGCTGTTTGAGTAAATGTACTTTTAAAAAAAAAAATTGTTAACATTTTTTCATATTCAAATTTGTAGTAAAATAAAAAATAATGCCTTTTTCACATTTGTACTTGGCTATGTTTGGCTGCATTGCGTTAGCGGTGTGTTAGCGAATGAAAACAGAGTCAATCACAATTGCAAACACATGTGCTAATGCAGCCATGATTCCCTATGGTCGAACGCATGCAAACGCAACTGCACACGACTGTGCACTACAGCAAATGCATGCGTTCAAACGCAACTGCACTTTGCAGTTGCGTTTGGCATTGCGTTTCACAGGATATAATGGGTGCACAAACGCATGCATTTACAATTGCGTTTAAATTGCATTTGCATGCACTAACGCAATGCAAGCGCAATGCAAGCCAAACGCAAACCTCCTTAGATGTGAACCCGACCTAACTCTGGCAATTTTCACACTGGCCACTACGGACATTCTAGTTTCATTCTTACTGTTCTTTATAGATAAGGTAAATAATGTTTGTACGGTGTTAGCCAGTAGTTAGAGAAATATATGTTAGATTCTGAGAGTCCTCAGTGGTTGATTCTGTAATAGGAACAAATGCCGAAATGCCCGCGCTGCCAAACAGGAAACACCAGGAAACGAAGAGTTAACTGGGCAGATTTTTTTCTTTATTTCATCCTACGCGTTTCGGAGCCTCTATCCGAGCTCCTTCCTCAGGGAACAACCTCATCCTACGCGTTTCGGAGCCTCTATCCGAGCTCCTTCCTCAGGGAACAACCTCACGTTTGCAGGTTATTCTCAGTGGTTGATATCATTTAATGGCTAACTGAAAAGATGGTAATAAAAAGCAAAGCAAGCTTTCGAGACTCTGTGCCTTCAGAATGTGTCATTATTAAGCCTGATGAAGAGATCATAGAGTCTCGAAAGCTTGCTTGTTCTTTACTGAGGACTTTCAGAATTCTCATTAACATCACATACAGGATTAGGCAATGTGCACACCTAGTGTTTTTGGTGCATTTTGTGATGCATTGTTAGGCCTTGTTCACACAGTTCATTTTTTATTTGTTTTTGTGATCCGGCTGTGCATGAAGAATGGATCACTTCCTGTGATGCCCAGCAAAGTCAATGAGTTTTCAGAAATGCTATTCTGATGCTGAATTTTTTACTGTTCCGTTTAGGGGGCAGAAAATGCATACAGAAAAAGAATGAGCGTCAATTTGTGATCCGTTTTCTCCATTGACTCCATTTGTAATGAAAAAAAAGCAGCGAAAAACCTTCACAAATGCTATACATTTTAGGCCCGTTTTTTTTTTTGTTTTTTTTTTTAAATGGATCCAGTTTTGCTGCTGAAAAATCTACAAAAACGCAGCACAAAAAAAAATTAGATAAAAATGCAGCATGTGTGCATGGCCTTACATGCAGATATTAATCAATACTGCAAGTGAAAAAATAACGCAGCAAAGTCTATATGTTTTCGTAAGTCCTGTGCCTACCTTTAGGATTTTTGATCTGCAGATTTTGATGTAGAAAAAAGCAGCAATATGCACCTTCTTTGCTCATTTATCCTTCCATTTTTCCTGAAAACACCTGATAACACCTCTATATACAGTAGACAATAAATAAGCCCGATGCTATCGCATCAAGAGTGCGGTGAAATGAAATCTGGCGCCAATACCGCTAGCAGCTGATTAGTTACCTGCCTGGTGGCGGGCGACCAATCACATCACCTGCTAGCGGTATTGGCCCCAATCAGCTGAGCAGCAGCAGGCAGCTTTAAATCTCCCACTAATACTGCGCTGCTCACCTGATTGGCAGTGTGCAACCAATCAGCTGAGCAGCGCCGATATTGGTGGAAGATTTGAAAACTGCTCAGCTGATTGGTCGCACGCTGACCAATCAGCTAAGCGGCGGGCAGCTTTAAATCTCCCGCCAATACCGCACTGTTTAGCTGATTGGTCACGCACCGGGTGAGCGCTGCAGCTCTCCTGGGAGAACAGCAAGGATGTGTAGGTAACTTGCGATGACACAGTTCGTGGCCAGTGCCACAATGCATCCTGGGATATGGTTATATCGCCCACTGGCAATTATATATTATATAACACAGGATCCACCATTCACAATAGCTGATATCTCTGCTCAGTTCTTCCTCCTGTACAATGACTGATAACTCCTTTACATACAGTAGATAACACAGTATCCACCATTTACAATAGGTGATATCACAGCTCACCTCCTCCTCCAGTACAATGACTGATAACACCTCTATATACAGTAGATAATATAGGATCCACCATTCACAAGAGGTGATGTCACAGCTCACCTCCTCCTCCTGTACAATGACTGAACACACCCCTATATACAGTAGATAACACAGGATCCACCATTCACAATAGGTGATATCACAGCTCACCCCCTCCTCCTGTACAATGACTGATAACACCTCTTAATACAGTAGATAACACAGGATCCACCATTCACAATAGGTGATATCACAGCTCACCTCCTACTGTACAATGACAGATAACACCTCTATATACAGTAGATAACATAGGATCCACCATTTACAATAGGTGAAGTCACAGCTTACCTCCGCCTCCTGTACAATGACTGATAACACCTCTATTTACAGTAGATAACATAGGATCCACCATTCACAATAGGTGATATCAGAGCTCACCTCCTCCTCCTGTACAATGACTGATAACTCCTCTACATACAGTAGATAACACAGGATCCACCATTTGCAATAGATGATATCACAGCTCACCTCCTCCTGTACAATGACTGATAACTCCTCTATATACAGTAGATAACACAGGATCCACCATTCGCAATAGATGATATCACAGCTCACCTCCTCCTGTACAATGACTGATAACTCCTCTATATACAGTAGATAACACAGGATCCACAATTCTCAATAGGTGATATCAGAGCTCACCTCCTCCTCCTGTACAATGACTGATAACACCTCTATATACAGTAGATAACACAGGATCCACCATTCACAATAGGTGATGTCACAGTTCACCTCCTCCTGTACAATTACTGATAACACCTCTATACACAGTAGATAACACAGGATCCACCATTCGCAATAGATGATATCACAGCTCACCTCCTCCTGTATAATGACTGATAACACCTCTATTTACAGTAGATAACACAGGATCCACCATTCACAATAGGTGATATCACAGCTCACCTCCTCCTCCTGTACAATGACTGATAACTCCTCTATATACAGTAGATAACACAGGATCCACCATTCACAACAGGTGATATCACAGCTCACCTCCTCCTGTACAATGACTGATAACACCTCTATATACAGTAGATAACACAGGATCCACCATTCACAATAGATGATGTCACAGCTCACCTCCTCCTGTACGATGACTGAAAACACCTCTATATACAGTAGATAACACAGGATCCACCATTCACTAATAGGTGATATCACAGCTCACCTCCTCCTGTACAATGACTGATAACATCTCTATATACAGTAGATAACACAGGATCCATCATTCACAATAGGTGATGTCCCAGCTCATCTCCTCCTCCTGTACAATGACTGATAACACCTCTATATACAGTAGATAACACAGGATCTACCGTTCACAATAGGTGAAGTCACAGCTCACCTCCTCCTCCTGTACAATGACTGATAACACCTCTATATACAGTAGATAACACAGGATCCACCATTCTCAATAGGTGATGTCACAGATCACCTTCTCCTCCTGTACAATGACTGATAACACCTCTATATACAGTAGATAACACAGGATCCACCATTTACAATAGGTGATATCACAGTTCACCTCCTCCTGTACAATGACTGAAACACCTCTATATACAGTAGGTAATACAAAGAGATATAGTCACTAATGTTGAGCGAATAGTGACATTTTTGGGGTTCAGATTATTCATATCGAAAGCCTTGTACTATTCCAGTATTTGTCATGACTAACAAACCTAATGCAAGTCACTAGGGAACGTGAAAATTTTTCCAGATTTCCCACAAAAATGCATGAGTTCCTATTCACTTCCATTAGGTTCATTAATCGTGACGAATACTGGAATAGTATAAGGTATTTTACTTCAAACCCAAATACTTCACTATTCGTTTGCTAATATTCACAGCTCACCTCCCTTTACAATGACCTTTTCACATATTTATTAGAAATAATATAATAATACTAAACATCCCCTCCCTGATGTCTCCCCTTTAGACCCCACATGGGAGTTACATCATATTGTGCAGTCACATGTCATCTAATTCTACATAACTGCAAATATGGGAGGGATGTGGTGGATCACCATGGATTAGCAACAGGTGAGTACTTCCCCTTTAAAGCTTAGCAATTCATTTCTAAAGCCTAATATTTGAAAAATATGTTGATCACAAATATCTCATGCAGTACTTTGCATTTCCATGATAATAGTCTACAATAACCTCCTTGTAGTCTGATCTCCTCTCTTATACTCCAATACTCCAATACTTATTACTATCTATCTGTTATGTATTTTCTGTGGCACCCCACTGGTCAGGATGCCACGTAGGGGTACTGCACCCACAAGAGAGTGTGTGGTATCCCTGTGGCCAGGGGTGATGGGATGTCACATAGGGGACCCTCATTACACCCATCCATACACCTTAGACCAGGGGACCAGTGGGTTAACCCTTTGCTAGGGAACTGGTCCTGGTGGGAGGAGCTGAGGTGGGTAGTGGAAGAGCGGGAAGAAAGTGAGTTAGAAGGAGTCTGAGGAAGAAGCGGAGATGAGCTCCTGTGGGGAGTAAGGAGTTGGACGGCAGAGAAGCCGTTGAGAAAGAATGATGATCCTAGGGTGTTGAGGTGCACCTGAATCCGGGCCGGTACGACCACTGGCTGGAGGGACCCAGTCCAGGAATGGAGAACCATCTCTGAGAGCGGTGTGGGCATTGATCCCTGAGCCGCCAAACCGGAGGGCCACGAGCGTCTCAGGGAAGTCGTGACCGAAACCCGGCGTATACTCTAAAAGGTCCCGTAGAGGTTCCGGTAGTCCAGGAGAGAAACCATCCAGAAAGCATCCGTGGGAGCCATCTGAGGGCTCTGCGCCTTGGAGCGCTAAAGAGAGGAAGACAGGGAGAGAGCAGTTAGGGACAAGGAAAGGAACGGCAGGCACACCACCGAGAGGCCCAAGTGAGATATCCCGGTCCCCTGGCAACTACCCAGGACAGCAGTACCCATGACCGTAAGAACTGTGTGCTGACTGAAGTGCCAGTAAAACCCATGCAGAGTTTACGATTGTGTGACGTGTCTCATTTGCCTGCACCTGACGAGCTGCGCACTTGTTCCCTCAACTCAGACTGTTGCCAGCATCTTCACCTGATGAGCCGCCTCCCTGTGTAAATCCCTATTCATCCACAACTGCCCCGGGGATCCAGCTCCACCTACGGGGAGCGTTACCAACTACCTGCCTCGTCATGACCCCGGAGGTCTGCAAGCAGCGCCGCTACCATTATCGGAACCGTAGGTGGCATCACAAAAACTTTTTATTTTTCCCCTTTTTCAGCGACCACCAGGGCCACAGGTCCGGGCACAGGCTGCCCGTGACATCTCCCATGAACTACATACCATGACCAGGCACCCCCTGGCCCTGGGGTGGGTCATTTCCCATGGACCAGGAAGCAATGACAGGTATTAGAGACTCTGAAAGCAGGATCATACTATGTTGGAGTTTTTTCCCTCTTTGAATGAGCTTCAGTACGTTGTGCATATGAGCATTGCAATGGTTTTAACTTGTAAATCTGGAAAGTCTTGCGAATAATTTGATGTCCAAGTAAATATTGCCCTTTGGAGATCTTATTAACAAACTGTATAACTATAAAAAGCTGAAGAATATTACCAGCCATCCGTTCCAGATATGCATCTTGGCCATTAAGACAAATCATCCCAGAATGTGCCCTTCAGTGTAATACTTACTTTAAATTATGCGGCTTTTAAGTGCAGTTTTTGCCAAGGGATTCTGTTAATTAACAGTTGCTCATTTTTATTATCTTTAATTTTTTGTTAAGTTTTTAACCTATGATTTTTTTTGTCGCTAAAATGTTGCAAATGAAGGCGATTCTTGGCACTGTGTTAAATTGATTCTAATACATTGGAAACTAGGTGACTTTGTTGTAGGGATGAAACTCATGTGGAAATCAGATTACTGTTTTTATATTAAATGAGGTTATTGCACTTTTTCATACCTGTCATGGGTCGGATTCCTCTGTGTAATTTTATTGGGGAAGTAAGGGTCACACCACTGGAACCCTGAAAACTGCAGTCATGTCCAGTGGTATTAGTTAAGGAAGGGAAGAAGGTGATGAAAGAAGGAAGTAGGAATTGTGAAAGCAGGGGCGGACTGGCCCAGGTGACAGGGAGGCATTTGCCCCCAGGCCGGTAGTATTGCCCTTGTTTAGGGCCGCCCCCTTCAATGATATGGGCCGCGTGGCAGTGCTTTGCGGCCGCAGCTGCCGCAATGACAGCGGGACCCGGGTAGTAGGTGGCGGTCCGCGGCAATCAGCTTTTCACCTGGCAAGCTCTGATAGCACCCCCCTTGCTTTTCAACCTGGCCAACTCTGATAGCACCCTACCCCCTGGTCCTCAATATTGCTCAGGCTGGAAGAAGTATACTGCCCCCCTGGGTGAAAGGCAGAAAGGAAGGAAGGAATGAGGGGAAGAAGGGTGGCAGGAAGGAAGGAATGACTGAAGAAAGAGAGAGGAAGAAGTGAAGTAAGGAAGGAAGGAAGGAGGGGGTGGAGGAAGGCAGGTAGTAATGAACAAATGAAGAAAGGAAAAAGAGGAAGGAGTAAGGCAGAAATGAAGAAATGAAGGATGGGAAGGAGAGAGGAAGGAAGGAATGACAGAAAGAAGGAAGAGAGTGAAGAAGTAAAGCAGGAAGGAAGGAAGGAAGGAAGGAAGGAAGGAAGGAAGGAAGGAAGGACTATGTATATGTTTTGGTGTGATCTGCATTTTGAAATGCGTTGACATAAATCACACTCCAGGATCTACTTGCTATTTCTTATATTTTCCACAGCAGCATGGATCAACACTCTTCTTTTTAGTTCTACCGTATATTACTTTTTGTTTTAAACATTTTAGTTATACCAGGCTCATTTTCCTTCTATTTCTCCTCAAGGGAACATCACTATTGATGTATCTTAGGCCATTTAGCCTGGCTTATCTTCTAGACACCATCTCCCTTCCTCCTCTCTGCTATTCTGTGGTTCCTGTGCTCTTATTTCAGTCTTTGCTAAGTCAATTCTGCTACATCTCTGTGCCAACTCTGCTGCATTGAGACTCCATTGTAAATTCAGTTCTGCTACCTCTGGTCCGTTTTGCTAAGTCTGATTTGCAGCTCCGCTACATTAAAACTCAGTTGCAAAGAGCTCTGCTACATCATTTCTTCATCACTGAATCAATTCCGCTACATCGCTGTTCCAGTTCTTCATCTGCTTCTCTAGCCCAGCTGCTCCAATGGCTGTTGTACCAGTAACTTCTGATGTTGTAACTTGATTGCCTTGCTGCACAAGCACCACCTGTCAGTGCTGCACCACGACTGGTCATCTGGATCAAGCGCTCGGAGAATCCATCTCTTCAAGTAAGACAACTGACAGAAAGAAAAGTGAAAGGAGGAAAAAAAAAGGAGGAATGAAGCAGAGGAATAATAAAAGGAGGGTAGGAAGAAGCAGTACTTGGATATAAGAAAAGAGAGAAAGAAATAGATAAAATAAACAAAGAAAAAAGGAAAGAAAGAAGGGAAATAAAAATAAAAAAAATTAAAAGGATAAAAGAAATAGATATACAAAGATAAAAGCAAAGAAAATAGAAAAAAGGAATGAAAGAATCAAAAAGAAAGTAGAAAATAAGGAGAAAAAAAACAAGAAAGAAAAAAGGAAAGGAAGAAAAAGTAGAAAGAAAATAAAAAAGAAATTAAGAAAGAGAAGTTGAAGATAGAAGAAAAGAAAGAATGAAAAAGATCAAGTTAAAGAAAGACAGAAAATATGAAAGAGATGAAGAAAAATATAAAAGGAAAGGAAAGAAAGAAAGAAAGAAAGAAAGAAAGAATGAAAGAAAGAAAGAAAGAAAGAAAGAAAAAGAAAGAAAGAAAGAAAAAAGAAAGAAAGAAAGAAAGAAAGAAAGCAAATACATATGGATAGATTAAGGGAGGAGTACATGTTTGGATTAAAACTATAAGGAAAAAAAGGAAGGAGGGAGGTAGTGAAAATATGAGTAAAGAATGAGCAATAAAGGACAATAAATGGACAATAATTACGGTACCTTAGAAACCAAGTTACAGTCTGTACACTTTACAATGGTTGATTGTTACATTAATATTTGTAATTTTTTATTAAAGTCTTTGAAATTGTTTTAAAAGTTTTCTTTTAGATAAAAATTATATTTTTCAACAGGAAAAACGAATTTGTGTGCTGTGTCCTAGTGAAATGAATGGAGCGGATGTAATACCAGAAATAACCAATTATGAAGATTTTGGAACACTAATACAATCAATTAAAGTTTCCCTCTCAGTAGGACTCTCGCCCTCTGTTATTTGCCTTCTATATTTAGGTGAATCCACAGCTCAATGCTTTGGGAGAACTCTCGTAAATGACCACTCCTGCTTGGCTCTTGCATAGTACAATGTGTCCCCTCGTTATGCCTCCGGGTGCATGTACTTAACCCTGGGACATTTTTCGAACTAAGTTCAAGCTTAATGACAAACTGCTGTAAAATCCATCTAATTCCCTAAAATAACAGATCACAATGTGAACTGGAGAGGACTCATGAGCCACCAAGCTGAGAAAATGAACCTCTTCAAAGGGAAAATATAAAAAAATTGTATTTCAAACGATTTTATTATGCTGTTAAAACACTGAATATCTTGTTCCCAGAGTATAAGAACCAAGAGTTACTTGAAACACTTTAGCACCTTGATCTTTCAGCATGTAGCCTAATTTCATGTTGGTATAACGTAAGTGATTGGATGAATCACAAAGTCTACAGGTGGCACAAGCTGTCATACAAGACCACAAGCTCAGGAGACACAGGGATGTTTTAATATTTTTATACTTCAATTCATGTAGTTTGAAGAGACATTACCACTCTCTGATCCTGAAGCTCAAACTGTAACTCTCCGATCATTGATAAAGTCATGATTATCCGGGAGAAAGTTGGTTCATACAAGTGTCTATCTATGTAATATATATACCGTTAAAGTGAGAAATTATTTAACATAGCGATTTTTTACTTTAGCTAATAACAGGGGGTGTCAATCAGTGGGCCACGTCACTTCTGTAACTGTTATAAAGTCTGTCCTAGTAGGGCCTATATGCCGCGGTCGCACGGGCTGGGGTACTCGGTAGCCAGGCAGTTGCGTTTGCCTAGCACTCTCGCCCTAACCGAACAAGTGAAAGGGGGTATTTAAAGGAGATAATAGTTTATGGTCTAATGTGATGCCAGTTGAGATATCTGGTCAGGGGTGACCAGCGCTGCTCATGGGGTCCACAGAGGATAAAAGGTGGAGCAGCTAGGGGGAGCACCCCCCTCAGCAGGAGTGAGCCTCTGGGTGATAATGGGGGTTGGAGAATGATGTGCAGCAGACATAGACGAGGAGGTAGAGGAATGTAGTCTTTACCTTTACTGATGTTTGATAACAGGTTGAATCCAGGGTACTGCCACTAGGTCCAGGGTCCAGTCTGTCCAGAAGCAAGTGAAGTCCGCTCCACTAAGTGGGTAGAATAAGCCTTACTTCTATGCCCTCTTGTTTGAGAATTTAACAGCTCATGGGCTGATCTGTTTCCATGTTTCTCTTCTTCTGCAGCTGTTCCAGCCAGCATGCATTGCAAACCCCTTTAAAAGCTGTTCCTTAGTCCCAGCTCTGAGCTCTCTGTAATGTGGTGTAGCTGGTACTGTAAGGGTGACCAGATGGTCTACAATCTGGCAGTCGCCAGATTCTGCTACCAGGGCTCCAGCTCAGATTGAGCACCATTTTATTTAGTTTAACAGTGTGCCAAATCATGTTGATTCTGGATTTTTAACAAACTACCAAACTGTAACATTGTCTGTCAACATAGAAAGTAAATAAAAATGGAAAAAAAAGTCCCCAATGAAAGTCAATATGGGACACAAAATATTTGGAGAAACACCTTTTGAGAATCACCTGGTGGTCTAGTGGGAGTCAAGTTTAGAGATGTGGGGGGCCGCCTCTCACCTTATGAGGTTGTGCACCCTTGCCAACCTTGGTCTGCAGCACCGCTGTGTTGGATTGCCCGGCCCGGGCTCCAGTGGCTGCTCCACTGTCTCTCCCAGTCACGTGGGATGCCGGCTGGACATGTGACTTGTGCGCCAGAGGATCCACGCCACGGCATGTCCTCCAGCCCTCATACAGTGTACTGCAGCCAGCAGGTCACTCCACAACCCGGAGGGTTGTTTAACAGATGCAGGAGATTTATGTCAACAGAAGTTGGGATCGCTGGAGCAGCAAACTATTTAGAAAGGAGTTTGAAGGTTACAAACCTCATTAGTAAAATTATATACACCACAACGTGTTTCCACAGCGAGCAGCCGTCTTTATCAGATGGATTAAATTTGCCTGATGAAGACCACTGTTCGCTGTGGAAATGCGAACCCAGATCTGGCAGTGTCCAGCTTCAGCCGAATTCTGCTGGAGGGCAGAAAAAGGTTAGTGTGAAACTACCATAAGGGACATTTTTTGGATCCTACGACCTATTTGTAACCCAGTTATATTCTTATGTTCTTGGTGTTAACCAGATGGACAGAAGCTCTCGATCTAGTGATGCTCTATATCCTTCATATAGGTCACCAATCTACTGATTTCTAAAAGGGTACATGACAACTTTAAGCATCTACTGGCAAATTAAAATGTGATTTTTCTATTTATCAACTTAAATTATAAGAACTATTACAAAACAAAAACAACAAAAATCAGTTGCAATCTGTAATGATAAGGCATGGAAACTTGAATATAGAACATGGAACTGCATAATGGCTGAGAAAGTAGAAAAAAATTAGACACTTAGCATATATAAATAGTCATATCTATAACTGCCCAGTAGCCATGTCGAGGCATGTCTCTTTACTGGGAACCTATACTAAAGTAAATGCCTCTCTCTGGGTAAATAAAACTCCTTTTGTATGGGGGAGTAAATAAATAAAGGGTAAATAAAGGATAAAAATACAGGGACAAAACAAAAAGACTGTTGCACTCTGTAATGCTAAGACATGAAAACATGAATATAGAATATGCAACTGCATAATGGCTGAGGAAGTATGAAAAAATAGGACACTTTGCATATATAAATAGCCCCTCCCTCACTAATCTCAGGTGTTTTTATTCTGCATTTAGCAGGTTCCTAATCACCCATACGAAAGGAGGTTTTTTTTTTTAACTCATAGAGAGGCATTAACTTTAGTGTAGTTTTCCAGTAAACAGATACACTTCAACATGTCTACTGGGCGGATATAGAAATGGCCATTTTTACATGTTAAGTGTCTCATTTTTTTACACTTCCTTAGCTATAATGCTATTCAATGTTCTATTTCATGTTTCCGGGCCTTAGTATGAAAGAGTGCAACTGTCTTTTTTGTTTGCATTACATTATATTCCGCTATACATCTGTTCACATTGCAGGTTAGGGAGTGCCAGCAGTTTTTTGTTATTTATGTTATGTTTATTTAGGTTCATGCCTTCTGTTTGTGCACCCCTCTCCCATTAGTCTCCGGTGTTTTATCCATTATTTTGCAGATTCCTACTCACCCACACAAAAGAAGGGTTTTTCTTACTCAACTCAAAGAGAGGCATTAACTTTAGTGTGGGTTATCAGTGGGGAGACACACCTCGACAGGGCTACTGGGTGGTTATAGAGATTGCCATTTTTATATGCTTTGTGTTTCATTTTTTCATACTTCCTCAGCCATTATGCAGTTCCATGATCTATATTCATGCTCCTATGCCTTAGCATTGCAGAGTGCAACTGTCCTTTTTGTTTACACTACATTATGTTCAACTAGCACCTGTTCACATTGCAGGTTAGGGAGTGCTGGTAGTTTTTTCTTATTTATGTTACAGGATCATACCTTCTGTCTATAGCACGCCACCCCCTCTAGTCTCATGTGTTTTTATCCTTGATTTAGCAGGTTACTACTCCCTCATTCAAAAGGAGGTTTTTTACCCAGAGAGGCATTAACTTTAGTGTAGGTTCTCAGTAAAGAGACATGCCTCGATGTGGCTACTAGGCGGGTATAAAGATAGACATTTTTATATGCTAAGTGTCTCATTTGTTTATATTTTCTCAGCCATTTTGCAGCTTCATGTTCTATATTCATGTTTCTATGTCTTAGCATTGCAGAGTGCAACTGTCTTTTTTGTTTACACTACATTATGTTCAGTTAGCACCTGTTCACATTGCAGGTTAGGGAGTGCTGGTAGTTATCTTACAGGATCCATACCTTCTTTCTGTAGCCTCCCTCCCCCACTAGTCTCATGTGTTTTTGTACTTTAACATGTTCCTACTCGCCCATACAAAGACAGGTTTTTTTACCCAGAGAAAGTGTAAGTTCCCATTAAGGAGACACGTTTTGATGTGGCTACTGGGTGGATATTCAGATTGCCAATTTTATATGATAAGTGTCTGTTTTTCATACTTCCTTAGCTATAATGATATCCCATGTTCAATTTCATGTGTCTATGCCTTAGCATTACACAATGCAGCTGTCTGTTTTGCTTACATTACATTATGTTCAGTTAGCACCTGTTCACATTGCAGGTTAGGGAGTCTGAGCATTTTTTCTTATTTATGTCATAGGGTCATGCTGTTATCTGCAGCGTCTTTCCCCCACTAGTCTCGTGTGTTTTTATTCTTTATTTAACAGGTTCCTACTCACCCATACAAAGTCAAGCTTTTTAGCTCATAGAGAGGCATTAACTTTAGTGTAGGTTCCCAGTAAGGAGACACGCCTCAATGTGGCTACTCGGCGAATATAGAGATGGCCATTTTTATATGATAAATGTCTCATTTTTTCATACTTCCTTAGCTATAATACTATTGCATAACAATGATAATAATTTTATTTATATAGCGCCAACATATTACGCAGCACTTTACAATTCAGAGGGAACATATACAAACAATATGAGACAATACAGAGTAACAAAAATTAAAAAAACATGAGGAGTGCGGTCCCTGCTCGCAAGCTTACAATATATGAGGAAATAAGAGAGGCACAAAAGGTAAATGGAAAAAGTGCCGCAATATATAATCCAGCAATCAATATAATAAAGAAGAGATTCACATAACACTGCATGAACCAGTCACCGGTCGGGATCTGTACAAGTACAGATAAAGTCCTATATATTATGCACGGGACAGACAGTATGCAGGTGCAGACAGATGACACAAGAGGCCAGATTTGGAAAAGGGAAGATAGTTAGACAAGTGAGGTGAGGTGATAGGTCAGTCTAAAGAGATGCGTTTTTAAGGCTTGCTTAAAATTATTGGTATTGGGAATTAATTGAATTTCTTTGGGTAACCCGTTCCAGAGAATTGGTGCAGCTTGTGAAAAGTCTTGGAGACGGGAGTGGGAAGTTTGGATTGTAGCTGATGTCTTTCTTAGGTCACTGAAAGTAGGGCACATATAGGGTGATAGACAGAGATTAGGGAGGAGATGTAGGGTGGTGCAGAACTGTGGAGGGCTTTGTGAGTGAGAGTGATAATTTTATAGTGTATTCTATAGCATATGGGCAACCAGTGCAAAGACTGGCACAGGATAGGGCATCGGTGAAGCAGTTGGAGAGGAATATGATCCTGGCTGCTGCATTGAGGATGGATTGGAGAGGAGAGGGTTTAGTAAGAGGGAAACCAATTAACAGAGAATTGCAGTAATCAAGGTGAGAATGAATAAGGCCAACAGTTAGAGTTTTGCAGAATCAACAGGAAGAAATGGTTGAATTCTAGAGATGTTTTTGAGGTGTAGGTGACAGGAGCAAGCGAGTGACCGAATGTGGGGAGAGAAGGAGAGATCTGAGTCAAATATACGCATAAAACAGTGGGGTTGCTGCTGAGGAGTAATGGTACAACCACATACAAAAATGGCAATATTAAGTTTCGGAAGATTAGGAGAGGAAGAAAACACGAGAAGTTCAGTTTTTGACAGATTCAATTTAAGGTAGAGAGAAGACATGATGTTAGAGACAGCAAACAGACAATCACTGGTATTTTGTGGTAATGTGGAGTTGATGTCAGGAAAACATCTGTATAATTGGGTGTCGTCAGCATAGAGATGGTACTGAAAACCAAATCTACTGATGGTTTGTCCAATGGAGGCAGTGTACAGAGAGAAGAGAAGAGGACCTAGGACTGAACCCTGAGGAACCCCAACCATGAGGGTAAGAGAAGAAGAGGAGCTGGCGAAAGATACAGTTAAGGAGCGGTCGGAGAGGTAGGAGGAAAACCTGGAGAGAGCGGTATCCTTGAACCCAATAGAGCGGAGCATAGAGAGAAGGAGCTGGTGATCCACCGTATCGAATGCAGTGGAGATATCCAGGAGGATCAACAAGGAGTATTGGCCATTAGATTTAGCTGTTAGTAGATCATTAGAAACTTTATTGAGGGCAGTTTCAGTAGAATGTAAGGAGCGGATTGCATGTTCTATGTTCATGTTTCCATGCCTTAGCATTGCAGAGGCAACTGTCTCTTTAATTTGCATTACATTATGTTCAGTTGTGCATTTGTTCACATTACATGTTAGGAAGTGGCGGCGGTTTTTTATTATTTCTAGTACAAAAAAGGACATAAAAGTTATTTAGACATCTAGGAAAAAAAATAAAAGCAAACAAACAAAAAAAAACATACAAAAGCTGCCTTCTTTACTACATTCCTCTGATCAGATATTTAGCTAAATTATAATTATGTAGTAACAGTACAATTAATTAAGATAATGCAAACACAGTCCCTATTTAAAAGGGTATTCGTGGAGCAAGAAAATGTCACTAAAGTCAATAAATACTGTGAAATGACAAAACATTCATAATAAATCACTGCTGCTATAATGTCGCCACTCGTCGCTCGCTGCAGGGTTCATGACGCCCACTTTAACATCAACAAGGAGACCAGAGATTGGCTTCATGGGTCATTCGGGTTCCTGGTGCATAAACACTACAGAGAGGTAAACAGAGACAAGACGGAGCAATGGTGTACCTGGGGATTAATCAAGTAAATATTTATTATTCTATGTTATATACTGATTTGCAGCCTGTAAGTGTTTTTATACAATGAAATGTTTGAGCCTTTTATGACTTTCCTTGCATCGGGCCTTTTTTAGCAGAAATTAGATGTTGATTGCACAATAGGAAAATGTAAACCACACTATAAAAAGATATTTATTTGTGGCTTAAAAGTGTTAACACTTTTGCGTATTTTTTTCTTTGCTCACACTCCCCCCAACTTTTTTTTCAAATACAAGTATGAGAGTTTTTTCCATAGGTTTCTCCATAGGAATTTCAATGGATGAAATAAATGAAAAAGGAGAAGAAGTAGAAGGCTAAGACGAGTAAAAGGAAGGAGGAAAAAGAGAAGAATTGAAAGGAGAAGGAGAAGATGGTAAATTAGAGGAGAAGAAGAAGAAGAAGAAGAAGGAATGGGTGCAGATGAAGGATATAAATAGGAGGTAGAAAGAGAAGAATTAGAAGGAGAAGGTGGAAATGCAAAAAAATGATAAGAAGAAGAGGAAGAAGAAGATGAATAAAAGGAAGAAGGAAAAGAGGAGAAGAATTGGAAGGAGAAGGAGGAGATGGGAAAGAAGGGGATGAGAAGAAGAAGAAGAAGAAGGAGGAAGAGGAGGAGGAGATGAGGAATAAAATAGGAGGTAGAAGGAGAAGAAGAATTAGAAGGAGAAGATGGAAAAGAAGAGGTGGAGAATAGGAGGAAGAAGAAGACGAATAAGAGGAAGAAGGGAAAGAAGAAGAATTGAAAGGAGAAGGAGGAGATGGAAAAGAAGAGGAAAAGAAGAAGAAGAAGAAGAAGCGAAAGAAGAGGAAGGAATGGGTGGAGATGAAGAATATAAATAGGAGGTAGAAAGAGAAGAGTTAGAAGGAGAAGGTGGAAATGAAAGAAAATGGTAAGAAGAAGAGGAAGAAGAAGATTAATAAAAGGAAGAAGGAAAAGAGGAGAAGAATTGGAAGGAGAAGGAGGAGATGGGAAATAAGAGGATGAGAAGAAGAAGAAGAAGAAGGAGGAGATGAAGAATAAAATAGGAGGTAGAAAGAGAAGAAGAATTAGAAGGAGAAGATGGAAAAGAAGAGGTGGAGAATAGGAGGAAGAAGAAGACGAATAAGAGGAAGAAGGGAAAGAAGAAGAATTGAAAGGAGAAGGAGGAGATGGAAAAGAAGAGGAAAAGAAGAAGAAGAGGATCAAGAAAAAGACAAATAAGAGGAATAAGGAAAAGGAGAAGAGTTGAAAGGAAAAGGATGAGATGGAAAAGAAGAGGAGGAGGAGAAGAAGAGAATCAATAAGAATACAAATAAGAGGAAGAAGGAAAAGAAGAAGACTTGGAGGGCGAAGGAGAAGAAGAAAAAGAGGACAAAGAAATCAGAGAAAAAGAGGAGGAAGAAGTCGAAGAATAAGAGGAAGTAAGAAAGGAATAAGAATTGGAAGGAGAAGGAAGAGATGGAATAGAGGAGCAAGAAAGAGAAGAAAAGTAGATACAATCTGCATGTGAATTGATCAGACATCGTTTGGCTAAAACAATTTAACAATTACATAACGGGCTCGGCAGATCGGATAATAATGATAGAGTGTCAGTAAATCATGCACAAGAGGCTATTTCTGCTGTCATTATATAATCTACACTGATATTCTCTGAGTAAATTGCGGCAATGCAAGTAATTTTAATCAAAGGAGACTGTCAAGGAGTTCTGGTTTGGATTGAGGATCATGAGCTTCAAATTGCCTAATCAAACTTAGTCAGGGTTTATTGAAGATAAGCATCTTTAACAAAATCCTGTGTGCACACATTAAAGAGAACATAGTCTTGTTTAAAACAACAGTAAAAACCCTTAGATCAAGATTTCATTCATTCTAATTAATTACCCCGCCAGCTCATGGATCTTTTTAATTGTCTCCTTATATGTGTCAGTTAAGGAATTTCAATGATTAAATTCTGGAGATGCTTAAATACATAAAGGGCCTTTTTAAATAGAGCAATGATCGCCTAAGTGATTGTTTAGAGGAACGATTACTCCTGATCGTTGCCCAATAGAAACAGGCTTGGCAAGCAAACGTTTCTTGATTTTTGTTGATCTCATCATTTGTGCTAAATTAAAATAAAAAGGTTGGAAGTGCACTTACCCATATAACCAAAGAGTGTGCTGCCGATAAAAAATATAAGGAGTTTTGTTAAGGGTTAACGGCCCGGACTAGAATCAGTTATATAGTAGAGACAGACTTGCAAAATGGCACATGGATGGCAGAAAAATAAGCAAAACAGGAAGCACTAGAGGCAGCAGTGCACAATGTGCAGGCTACACTAGAATAACAAAGTAAAAGATGCAGCAGTGTAGGGTTAGCTTATTGTTGGTAATCAGGAACTTGATGCAGCAGAGTTGAAAAAAATAACAGACCAGGATTGCCAAGTCAAGTTTATTATTAGGTAACTAGACATAATAGAGTTGTAGACATGGCAGCAATAGGATAGAATTGATAAGTTTATTGTCAGCTATCCTATTCTTGCTGAGCATGGATGAGTGAACCAGACTTTAAAGTTTGGGGTTCATACCGAGTGCAGACGTTTAACCATTTTGAGTGTTCT
Organism: Allobates femoralis; assembly: GCA_033576535.1. Taxonomy (NCBI): domain Eukaryota; kingdom Metazoa; phylum Chordata; class Amphibia; order Anura; family Aromobatidae; genus Allobates; species Allobates femoralis. The sequence continues at coordinate 95,866,136 of JARQOC010000010.1, read as the reverse complement.
GGTTTGGAGTTCGTGATCTTTCCGTACACAAATCACTGGAGTGAGCATCACTGTGCTCAGGTACACTGGATGATCAGCACAGTGTGAGCCACCTGCAGTGTTTGGTCGGCTGCCCTAGGGGTAAAATCAGCAATATCGGACGTTGTGTGTACCAAAAAAAAGAAAATTAAAAACTCCGCCCTCCCCCGGAGGAGCTTAGTTTATGACTGGCGGGGAATAAATCTGCCCAGTCAGTAACTTCCTATGTGGTTCGTGCCAAGTTCAGAACACAACATTATAGAAAGTCCGGATGAGCTCTCAGAACTCGAAATTGCACGGTCCCGTTCATCTCTATTGCTGAGTTGAATGTAAATAGCACTAAAATCAGCAGAGACATATTTGTTATCAGTTACCTTGTTGCAGTATAGATGAAGGTGTGAACAATAGCAGAAGTAGCAGGACTGAGCTTTTAATAATAGCTGGTTGCTGAGTTGCTGGAGTCATTGAACTGATAATTGGAAATCTGTCTTCAGCTAAACTAAGTGGGAAGTGTGTCTTAACTCCTGACGAACACTTTGTATCAGAGTGCTATACTACCAAAAGACTCAGGTAGCACATAGCTGCCTGAGTTAGACTAAAGTTGAATAAAAATATCAGAAATGCTTGTTGGGTTACCATAGAAATCTTGCATATATCATCAAAGAGATAGTCAAGCCACAGAAAAAGCAAAGCCCGTCACTGGAGCATGGATAGGTGAGTTATAAATTTCTTACAAATGATTAGACAAACCTTTGTTTTTGAGATTACCTTGTGGTTCTTGCATTTACACGTTATTAATTTATAGCTGATAAACATTTTATATTTTTGATTAGAGCTTGTTGCAGGAAATGAAACTGTCTATGTTACGTGACCCTTAACAGGAGATAAATCAACTTTAAATTGAAGCTTCTATGGTATTCGCCTCACGGTTCAACCACAATGCCACTATCATCCAACTCCTAACTCCCAAAACAAAAAACCTTAGATGGCACATGACTTGTAAATCCAACTGGGCTGGTAGGTAGACAAAATCTAAAGTCATGTAGAAATTTTAAAATTGGCCATTGTACAGTTGGCTAAGTGATCATTTGGTTTATAAGCATCTCTTTTGACTACTTCATACACAGGAACACTCAGCTGAGATCCCCAAAGATATGAAGATCAAGGACTAGGGTGGACATTGATTATTGCAGTTTAAGGGTAGAAGAAACACAGAGCCAGCTTCTGATGCTGGATCAGGTCAACATGAAGAATAATTTGGTGCTAGTTAACTTTTCAGATTTGCTCTCATAGAAAAAAGAACATTTCACTCTTGGTATGCAATTTTCCTTCTGTATTTACTGATTTTCGGGTTTTTGTATTGCAGAGATCTGTCAATCGTATACTAGAGCCCTAGGTGGGGTCCTAGGTATAAAATACAAGTTTGTATTCAGTGAATTTGTTTCCTAGACAGCTCACCATGTGGCAGGGCATGGTATTGCAACTAATGGTAAATAGTATCAATCATATTTAGTACGTTATTGGAAATGGTTAGAAGTTCTAGAATTCTTCACCGCATGGTTTTCCCCCAACAGTCACACTATCATTTAGTCCAGTTTTAGATCAGATCAATCTCCCTTTTTATTCTTCCTAAGGATTAACCACATCGTTTGCACATGTTGCCTCAAAGATTAATCAATTTTGAAAGAAGATCTCAGTAATCTTCAGACAAAGCATTGCACATTTTAAATGGGTCAGCTGAAGTGATTCAATGGGATCAGAATCCGTTCATATGCCTCTAATCCCCAGCAGGTGACTGCATTGTTCAACAAATGGCTGTTTACAGCGTCTTTTCTCATTTCTCATTTTTACATGGTGCTAATAGTTTCCAAGCAATCGGAGAGTGTTTACAGTACATTGTGTCAGAAAAATGTAGCAAATCACTTAACAGAAGATTGGATGTAATATAATAGCAGACTAATGAGGACAGAAATTGAGGCTGGGTGTTGTTCAGTGCTTTCTAATATCGCATAACAATTCATGTATATAAATCTCAATGATACATAGCAATCTTGAAAACCCATCAAATGCACCTTCCCAGCATCGAAATCCAAGGGACCCACCAACAGTTTCCTTCTTAAAGCAGTGCTAGACTGCATTGCTTTGGACACAATATAATCCACCATACAGATGTTTACCTTTACCTTTCTGCAATTTTCTTTAAAGAGTAAGTGGACTTACAAGTAATTTTTATTATAGTCTATTGTGAGGCACCGCCGGCGTGGTCCCATGGCCGGGGTGCATCACATGGGCTTGCAGCACAGGTGCCTGTTCAAATGAGCCTGTGTCACTGAGTGTGAGTGCTGTGAGACTGAACCTATGCACAGTGGGATAAGATCTGGGAAGTTCATGACACTAATGAGTGGCCAAGAGAGCTGTGTGCTGATTACGAACAGCCCCAGGTGTGGGTGTGTCAGATGGGTGTGGAGAACAGGACTTAACCTGCCAGGTGTCTGTGTGAGGGGAAGATGGGAACTCAGTGCAGTCCAGACCTTTGAGATGTAAGGACGTGTCAGAGGCGATCTGGCCCTTTGGAACGTGATGGGAACCGGCCCTTCTCCATGTGGGAGGCTCCTAGCCCTCTGTTGCTTGAGTGTGAGCTGGTGGCCAGGAACGGGTTGTGATGGCTCCTGGAGTTGGGGAACCGTGGTTGACCCTGGAGGGCACTTGTTCAGGCGTGGGGCGAAACAAGTGCTGGAGCAGACCTTGGGGGAAGCCTGGTGTACCCGGGAACTCAGGTTGCTAAATCCAGCTCAGTGCCCGGTAAGGTAGAAGTCCATAGATGTTATGTGGACTAAGTGTGCGAAGCATATGTGTGCCAGCGGGCATAGCCGCCATGATGTGTTTATGTGAATAGCCCCTACGGGGGGCGAATATGTTTTGATGTGTTGACATATAGCCCTATGGGAGTAGTATACATGTGCCAGGTGGGCATAGCCGCCATGGTATGTTGATGTATGAGTGGATCAAAAGGGCGTATGCAAAAGTACCCTGGGTGATGGATCACCAGGGCGTATGCAAAAGTACCCTTGGTGATGGATGTGTAGTGTATCGTGGGTGACTCATGATGGCAGATGCAGAAATGGCCATGCATGAGGTATCCATGGGGTAACGGGCTGAGCTGCCTGTAATAGGTAGAGATTCTCCGTAATAATGGGTGATGTAACGTGGGACTGGCTGTTAGGTTGAGTAGGGTCCCAGGGATAAGCATCGATGGTATAATGTAGAGAATCCCTAGGTTAAGTTGAGGATCCCTACAATAATGTGTAATGTGATTATAAATTGTATAGTGTATTATGTAATGGGAAATGTCCTGTGATGTGAATGTTATGTCCTGTGCTATGTAAATACAGTATTGTTATGTGAATGTGTCTTTTGTTTCCGGTTTATGCCGTTCATAATAAACTGTGTACACACTTGATGCACTGTTAACCCTTGTAGTGGTGTCAGTTTCCGTTGCCAAGCGGGTTCCCCAGGGGCACTACATCACACAATCCTATCAATTTACATGAGGGATAAAACCATATCTGGAAATTGTCACTTAAAGGAGAACTTGGGCGAGATAAAACATTTTAGTACTGTCCCTGCCTTTTTACATGATGAAGCAGAGCTGTACACTGCAGTTCTAAGATCTGTAGATCGCTTACAAATCAATAAAATCATATCTGCTCCTCAGCTCTCACCCCTCCCTTCAGGGACAGAGAAATTCAGTGTTGCTTCTGCAGTGACAGGAGGTGTGGGGGGACTCCAGGATCATCTTATATTCCTGCCCCCTCATATTTCTGTATGAACGTGATGTTATCATTCTGTGTTATGTTGTGATTTTTTTGGTCGTGCCCAAAAGAACTGAGGAAAAACACACTGATCAGCTCTGAGTCATATAATAACATTAGTCATACAGCATTTCTGTATTGAATTCAAGAGTTCCACCTTAGTTTGTCTAAAATGAGATTCAAACAAACCACATACATATATATAGATTGATAGATAGATAGATAGATAGATAGATAGATAGATAGATAGATAGATAGATCGATCTATTAATTGGCCTCCCCCTTAATAGACTTTCCCTTCTCCACTCCATCCTTAATGCAGCAGCCAGGATCATCTATCTAGCTAACCATTACTCGTACGCTTCCGCTCTGTGCCAGTCATTGCACTGGCTGCCCGTACATTATAGGATCCATTCAAATTGCTTGTTCTCACCCACAAAGCTCTGGACGGTGCAACACCACTCTACCTCTCTACCCCCATCTCTGTCTATCACCCCACCCATTCTAGTCACTCTAGGAGTGACTTTAGACTCACTTCTACACTAATCCGAACCTACAATTCCCGGCTCCAAAAATTCTCCCGAGCTGCACCAATTCTCTGGAGTGCTCTACTCCAAGTAATTAGGACTATCCACAACTTACATAGTTGTAGGCGCTCCCGAAAAACACATCTGTTCAAAGCGGCCTATCATTCTCCCTAATCAAAGTCATGTAGAAGTAGGTTATCCACTAATTTGGAACATAACTGTCAAACTCCATCAGATTAAAAAGCTGAACACAGACTGGCTGGTGGCCACTTATTCCAGTCTCATCTATTCCACACTATTCCATCTCAAGATGGCTGGACCATGATTGTAAATAAGGAACTGTACTTTGTGTCACCCTCACCTTATCGTAGATTGTAAGCTCTTGCGTTCAGGGTTGTCATTTTTTCCCCCAACTATTGTATTTTCCACAACTGTTTCTTACGACTGTTTGTATATAAATCTCTGAATTGTTAAGCGCTGCGGATCATGTTGGCACTATATAAATAAAGATTATTATTATTATGGATGAATATATAGGATGAATAGATGGAAGAATACATAGGATATATGAAAGACAGATTTATAAATAGATGATAGATAAATACACAGATATGTGAGAGATAGATATTGAATAGATACATAGATATTTTAAGCCCATATATGTTTGGTGCACAGTGTAAGGAACAAAGCATGGAACGTTGGGGGTTATACCATGTCTGACAGATGCCACACAGATGTCTGGATGCTTTACAATGATTGAAGGGACAGTGACAATCTATAGAAAGTTTCAGGGGACAGGAATCTACCAAGTTGATATGGGGGAGAGGAGACCATGGCAGTGCTAAATAAAGCAATGCAGTGCTTTGCCTGTGCTTCTCGCCTGATACTTGGCAGCACACATTATGCACCATCATACAGCGGAAAATCACAGCATGTCTTTCTATCTGCTTGGTGACATGATTGCTATTTGAAGCGAGAACACTCCTGATACATTACATAGGATAGTATATCATGGGCAGGAATTTAGTGTAACCATGGGGTTGGCGGCCACACCACTGCCCCTCCTATGACACACTGCCTGCCCATACAAAATTGTGAGGCGGCAGGAATATAAGATGATCCAGGAGCCCCCAGGGTCCGCACCCCAACACACCTGCTCTGTGCTGTAGCATGAGGCTAAATTTCTCTGTCCCCTGAGGGAGGATTGATTGTTGAGGAGCAGGTATGATTTTATTGATTTATAAGTGATCTATACATCCTAGAAGTGTAGGGCCCAGCTCTGCTTCATCATATAGGAGGGCAGCGACAGTACAAAAAAGTTTTCTCTCCCTTGAGTTTCCCTTCAAATGATACTTTTTTAACAGTTTTCCTTACTGCATCCTTTATCTCTTAATTTTGCTGTTTATTTTGAGCTGGTGGAAAGAGACAAGCTGATATGATGTCTCTTGTTACTGTAAACAGAAATTGATTCCAGCTCTTAATTCCAGAGAAAAATAGCAGCCATATAGAGGAATTTATAAAGCAATCCTGATCTCTCTGGATGTGACTCAAACTAGGAGGTGAGGTAAAAGACTTGTTTGAAATCTCAGCATGATCTTTTCCAGTCTCTCTTTGCCTATTTTCACCCTCTGTTCCTGTCACACCACAGCATACAGACACCCTGCGAATGGTGCAATATTTGAAAGACAATGGGAATAGTGCAGAAGGAAGACCCTGGCAAAAGGGAGAGGAGTCAGCCCCTGCCACTATCCTGAGGATGACCTCTGCAGTCCCTAATGACCCTATATGGATCCTTTTCCCCATCTCTGTCACTTACCTAGACTCTCACTCACCCTGAACGTTCCCTGGGTAGTGTCCAGACCAGCAAGTACTCTAGTCTCACCTCTACTACAATGCAACATAGGAAAAGGGAGACAAAAAGGTAAATTAGAAACAAAAAAGATAAACTTCTGAACTGCACTATTGTAGTGAAACACTTGAGCAGAAATGGTAACAACTCCAGAAAAGCTCATTCCATAGTGGTCAGCATAGAAAGAGATTCTATCACTGGCATTAGCTGACCAGACATGTCAGACATGTTATAAGGGAGGGGAGTGGTCACTAAAATTCTGCACCTGAAATTATACTGTAAGGAACAAGCAGACATGAAAGGGTCCTTAACCTCTGCAGCACAAAAACAAAGTTGTACATTTAAGTGCAAGTAATGGACCTGATCCTTAAGGCGTTGTAACCTTCAGGTCCCAGACTCCTCAGAGGTCTCCATGGGGTGGAAGACACTTGTGACAGCTCCTCATTCCTCCCTTATTTTCTTTCTATATAGGACTAAGTGCCATGACTCCACAGGGAGCTGGCAGCTCATCTTATGTGATGGACTGTTTTTTGAAAGTGAATGATAAGCAGTCAATGAGGAGGAGAAGACATCTCGGATAAGGGGGAAAGAAACCTAATCTCTCTGATAAGATGTATTACAAAATTTGTTAGCTCAGCCGATCTCATGCGCAGCATCCCACCACTTTACTTTTTTGCACAATTTTGCAGGTTTCACAAAAGGGTATGTTGCTTTATGTCTGCAGTTTCTATGAAGGCTTGAGTTTCTACATGATTACCAACTGAAACACAAACTATGTGCAATCCCTATTATTATCCAACTGTCTATAGGTGACAAGAATGGATAAATAGAAGATAGTAAAAAACATAAAAAACAACTGCAGTATCACACTACTAAGAAAAAATATCAGCAATGTCATTGGATCATTTCTTCATTTTATAGGTAAATTTAGTACTTAAAAATATGGGTGAGGACCAATATGTTTAGCAAAAGTTCAAAAGTATTTCTACTAGGGATGGGCGAATCTACTCGCTAGGACTCGTTACTCGGCAAGTAGTAAGGGACTCGCAGGACTCGGTACTCTGCGAGTTTCCCAGTGATTACTCGCACGAGTCCAATGCAAATCAATATCAATCCTAGTTTTGTCAGAAACGCTGACAAAACTAGGATTGCCATTGTTTGCATTAGACTCGGCTACTGTGCCAGTGATAGCAGGGAAACTCGCAAATAACTGCTGTTTCTTTGCGAGCCGAGTCCAGCTGTCTGCTCTGTGCAGCTCCAGGGTCCTAGAGCCCGCCTGCTCACAGACATGATGTAGCAGTGCTGAGATTGTTCTCAGTCTGCTCATTCCCTCTGCATAGACATCTATATCTATGCACAGGGGATGTAGCAGAGAGGACATCGCGTTTTGGACTACGTCGGACGGAAGAGGATTTTTTTAATTAAAGATGGGGTCCCTAATGGCTTTTTTTTTATTTCAAATAAAAAATTTTCTCTGTGTTGTGTTTTTTTAACCCTTTATTGGAGATTCTTAGTGGTTGGGTCAAACGTGGCCTGACATTAAGAATCTTGGGCTTAATACCAGCTTGTATAACAAAGCTGATATTAACCCCTTTATTACCCAGCGTGCTACCGCCACCAGGGCCGCTGGAAGAGCGGGGTTCAGCGCCAGAGGATGGCGCTTCAATGAACGCGCCATCTTCTGGGGCGGCTGCGGGCTGCAATTTGCAGCGGAGGGTGCCCAGAAAGCTTGGGCATCCCTGCGCTGCGGATTCCAGCCCCCAGCTGCTTAGCTGTACCTGGCTAGACATAGAAATTGCGCGGAGCCCCACGCATTTTTTTTTTATTATTTCATGAATTTGAGAGTCAGAGTCAGAATCTCAGAATTTCATGAAATAATTTTAAAAAAATGCGTGGGGCTCCGCGCAATTTCTATGTCTAGCCAGGTACAGCTAAGCAGCTGGGGGCTGGAATCCGCAGCGCAGGGATGCCCAAGCTTTCTGGGCACCCCCCGCTGCAAATTGCAGCCCGCAGCCGCCCCAGAAGATGGCGCGTTCATTGAAGCGCCATCCTCTGGCGTTGAACCCCGCTCTTCCAGTGGCCCTGGTAGCGGTGGCACGCTGGGTAATAAAGAGGTTAGGGCCAGCTTTGTATTATCAGCTGGCCCTAAGCCCGAAATTTATGGCGGTCACGCCAATATTAGACATGACCGCCATGAATTTCTATTAAATTGTTTTAAAAAAAACACAACACAAAGAAAATTTTTTATTAGAAATAAAAAAAAAAGCCATTAGGGACTCCATCTTTAATTAAAAAAATCCTCTTCCGTCCGACGCAGTCCAAAACGCGATGTTCTCTCTGCTACATCCCCTGTGCATAGATATAGATGTCTATGCACAGGGAATGAGCAGACTGAGAACAATCTCAGCTCTGCTACATCAGGCAGCAGGCGGGCTCTAGGACCCTGGAGCTGGCAGCCAGCACACTGAGCAGACAGGACTCTTATCTGTGCGAGTTTCCCAGCGATTACTTACAAAGTAAACGAGTCCAATGCAAATAAATGACAAAACTAGGATTGCTTCAGGCTGAAGCTTCCGAGACACATCTACGATTTGTAAATCTCACACTACTCGCTATTACTCGCTTCCCCATTCATTAACATTGGACTCGCTAGATTCGCAACGAGTAGCGAGTCCTGGGCTCGGACTCGCTAGAGTCAAGCGATTCCGAGTAATTTAGGATTCGCCCATCACTAATTTCTACAGATTGCTTTTTCTATGACTAATGCTTGATAAAGGGCTAGTTTGGTTGAATTGTTGCTAAAAGAGTTAAAATAACTCAATTCTAAATTAATTTAGTTTCGAATTTTCCAAAATGTGTTGATTCAGGCAAATCTAAATTTTGTCAATTTGTTTTGCTGTCGAATCTGTCGAAATGATATCCGACCTAGCAACATTTTGCTGGATTCTGAGGGCCAGGAAGAGGTTAAAAATATTTAAGGAGTTGTCCACTATTTGAAAAACCTGTTCTTATTCCTCAGGGTGTACCCTGATAAAAATAAAAAAGCTTATACTCACCTCCGGTGCCATGGCAGTTCCAGCTATGTCAGAGCTCATGTTCCTGGGTCCCACATGACATTGTAACAACACAAGCTCTACTAGCAATCACCGCCGGCTTCACTTCCCCCACCTTCAGATATAAGAGTACTCAAAAGGAAGTGTGTGGCAGCTGCAACGCTCATTTCCTATTAGTTACTTAACATTCCAAAGGCGGGAAGTTATGAAGCCGGCGGTGATTGGTTGCGGGGCTCATATGTCATTACAATGTCAGATGGACCCTGGGAACATGATTTCTGACTTTATTGGAACCGTGCTGTCACCAAAGGTGAGCATAGGTTTTTTTCTTATGGGTGTGCACATGGGGAATGAGAAGGGGTTGTCCAAGTAGTGGACAACTCTTTTCAATTCATCTGCTCATTTTTCCAAGACTCTCCCCATAACTGTTCTGCTGCAGTTCCCCACTCGGTCTCTTGAATGTCTCCCCTTTCTTCTTCTGTTCCCCTGGGTCTTCTGACAGATGCCACCAATTTGGACATTGCCCCACACTTTTATATCAAATGAGCAAAAGCTTTCCCAGAAAATTCTATTTGCACCAAATTTATTCAATGCAACTTGAATCTCATCTACTGAATTAATTTTATTTCAGGAAATTGGTATTTGTCAGGTGACTTGCATTTTAGCCAATATAGGTGCTGTCTTAATTTTGACATTTCCTGCGGATATTAGGCCAAGTAGACCCTTGGGTCACATTCAATATGCCCCACAATTACAACACTGAGAACTGCTGTCATCCATGAACGCAACCAATAAGTTCTTCTCTGGATCTCGGAAAGGCATCATCACCTTAAACTTCCAATTTTTAATCTAACTGGAAATCTATTCAGATATTCCAGTCTCTCTGCATGAGGAAATTTGAGTCTTGTAAACTTGTAGCTGAAGACTTTAAATATTTTTAATTTTTTAGGAATAAATGTTTTTAACTATAATTGTTATCCATTCCAGAATATTGAATTTTTAGAATATATACTTTTTAATTAGAAGAGACTAAGTCTGCAGGGCACAATGCATGACATATGTCCTATCCTAACCGTAATAGACTGAAGAATCACTGCTCTGCCACTCTTGGCCTCAATATGATTATCTTTAGCGGCAGACTCCTTGAGAGGCGCTAGTTATCATTGACAGCATGTGATGACCTGTTACGGAGAATGCACTTAAAGGAAGTGGTCCTTTTGATCTATATGTTCTTGAACATCACAGGACTTGGAGACCAGTTGCGTGTAAATAAATTGATTCTGGCATGGGGCATTATAAGATGATTACCTCGGCTTCTGTGTTGGACTCATTGAGATAAAGTCCTTTCTAAGAAACTAACATTTTCCTTACAAACCTCGAGGGAAGAACAGATGCAAAAGTAATTTAGCCAGTCTCCCTGAGCACAGAATTGAATCCTTAGGTCATGGAAGTCAATCCTCATATACTCTCTGGATTGATAAACCCCTCATTGTTTTTCAGATGGCTTTATAACTGAAGCTTTCCAATTCCGAGACCAGTGATAACAGTTGTGATAATTTAAGGACCCAGAAGGTTCTTTGAAAATAGTCTTGTAAAATTATATTTTTATAGTTGTTGGTAATTTATTATTACATATCTTTATTTTTTTGTATTCTTCTATGAGTCCAATATTTCACCAGATTGGGACCAGTAGAGTCTTGGTATATAGTCGTAAAATGAAAAATTCCCAGTTTGTGCAAGTCATACTGTACATGCTATATTTTTTAACAAAGGTTTTTTTTGGTAGGCACACTGTGGCTTACTTACTCTCCCTGGGTCCACTCGTGAGTCTCCAATGCGACTCTCGGTGACTGTTATGGTTTGTGGCTCTGATGTCTCGTTGACAGCTCTACTGACTAAGGTCAGCACAAGCTTCAGAAAGCTGCTGTTCTCAGTGATTGGTGGCAGCACTGTCAATGTAACAGACACCAGGAGCAGAAGCAGAGATTCAGTGCTAGACCAAAAAATAATAAGTAAAGCACAATTTGTTATTTTTTACAAAAATAATAAACTATTATTACAAGACGAAGCTTACAGCTCTGGCAAAAATTAAGAAACACCTGCACAGTTTTCTAAAAATCCCCATCTCTACATGTCTGACAGCCATTCCATTCCAGTGTCAGTTGAATTCCACCCAAAGTACACCTGATTCTACTTAATGTGCTTCAATTAGGTGGTGATCGCCTGAAGCAAATCTTATTTAATGAGGAAAAGTGTAAGTAACACTGCCGTGGTCATCACAATCCTCTTGCAATAGGACAAGCTAGATGGCAAAACAAGTGCTAGAAATAGACCAAAAGTAATTTCAATTAAAAAATAACTTTTAACCATGCCAAAGGAGTTGAAAAGGAAAGTCTTGAGTGAGGAAAAGAAGGGCTCAATTCTGGCTTTACTAGCAGAGGGATACAGTGAGCATCATGTTGCCTCCATTATTAAAATTATGAAGATGGCAGTCCATTACAAATAGGTAAAGCAGCAGAAATTGGGGACAACAAAGCTAGATACTGTCAGAGGGTCAAAGGGACTCTCTGCTGACCAGGATGACTGTTATCTTATTCGAATGTCACTCATAAACTGCAAGATTACATCAAGTGACCTACAAAAGAAAAGACAAATGGCAGGTGGGGTAGAGTGCACAGCAAGAACAATTCGTAACCGGCTCCTAGAGGCAGGGTTCAAGTTATGTAAAGCTACGAAAAAGCCTTTCATCAATAAGAATCAAAGGAGAGCCAGGCTGAAGTTTGCCAAAGGCCATAAGGATTGGACCATAGAGAATTGGAGTAAGGTAATCTTCTCTGATGAGTTTAATTTTCAGCTTTGCCCAACACCTGGTCGTCTAATTGTTAGACGGTGACATGGAGAGGTGTACAAGCCACGGTGTCTTGCACCCATTGTGAAATTTGGTGTAGGATCAGTGATGATCTGGGGATGTTTCAGCAAGGCTAGAATTGGGCAGGTTAATCTTTGTGAAAGACATATGAATCAAGCCGAACACAAGGTTATCCTTAAAGGTACCTTTACACGCCGCAACTATCACCGGCGATTAGTAGCAACCGAACATGCGCGTGCACGTTTTTGACGGTTAATATCGAACGCCAATGCCGCATGTACACGCCGCAATTGCACCCTCAATCTAAGGGAACGTGGTTCCCCGGAACTTGAAACAGATCCTGCGGGAAACATCCGGTTGAATCCCTACGCCGCTTCACATGCCGCAATCCCCAAAGGAATGTGGGCGTTCTTGTTCAGCGCCGTAAGAACATACGCGTGACAGAGTTGTGTATTCCGCGCCCCAAACACTTTGATTGGACAACGCAATAGCATCATGATTGGCCAGCCTGCGCAGGAAGGCTGGCTAATACATGACGCCATTGCAATTATGTAGTGTGAATGGACAGCTCTTCAAATATGGTGCCCTGTAAAGGGACAGCCAATGGAAACACAGTAGCCCCCACCAATCATCGCTGATGGGGCGCGGTCTCCAGCACGCTGTGGCATGCCTCTAGGAAATCACTAGGCGACACAGATTCCATCCCTATCGCCCGTTCACATGCCAAAACCAGGGCAATTCACCTTCTGGGTTGCCTCTGGTTTTTGAATAATGCTCTGAAACCGCAACCGAGAGCAACTTCGAAAATCACCATCACTTTCCCCAATTACACGCCGCAATTTCGTAGCAATTTCAAGGCAACCGTGACGGAAATCCTGATTGCCTTTCAGTTGCTACACCTCAGTTGCGGCATGTAAAGGTACCTTAAAAGACACTTGCTTACTTCTGCTCAGGCAATGTTACCCAACTCTAAAGATTGATTTTTCCAGCAAGACAAAACCCCATGCCACAAAACTAGGTCAATCAATGTGTGGATGAAGGAGCACCACATCAAGATCCTGTCATGGCCAGCCCAATCTACATACCTGAACCCCATTGAAAACCTCTGGAATGTAATCAAGAGGAAGATGGATAGTCACAAGCCATCAAACAAAGAAGAACTGCTTACATTTTTGTGCCAGGAGTGGCATAAGGTCATCCAAAAGCAGTGTGAAAGACTGGTGGAAAGCATGGCAAGACACAAGAAAGCTGTGATTAAAAATCATGGTTATTCCACCAAATATTGATTTCTGAACTCTCCCTGAGTTAAAACATTAGTATTGTTGTTTCTAAATGAATATGAATTTGTTTTCTTTGCATAATTTGAGGTCTGATGTTTCTTTTTTGTTATTTTGACAATTTCTCATTTGCTGCAAATAAATACAAAATATTTAGCTTTGAATTTCGGAGACATTTCGGAGACAATTTGAATTTTGGAGACAATGTACATTTTACTCAAAAATATACCTATAAGTAGAAAAATCAGAGTAACTGAAAATTTAGCAGTGGTCTCTTAATATTTGCCAGAGCTGTATTCCTTATTTATAAATGATCAATAAAAAAGTTTCTATGTGGCATGTTCAACCAGCAGAAAAGGTAATAAAGACTACCTACAAGGCTGAAATGCCTTATTCATGGTTTTATCCATATTCCTGGACGCTGGGGAATTCTTCCTTTTGTTCATTATCCAAACCGGACCAGGATGGCTCTGTGCTCCGGCTGCGAGTACCATCTGGTGCCTGTTACAAGGTGAGCTGGATGCTCTTTCTCTTCTTTATTTAAACTATTATTACTCGTTTCAATGTAATATTCATTTTCAATAATAATTCAGTATGAGTCATTCAAATTCAGGATATTTTGGCAAAAAGAGGGTATGATATTGACTAATAGTATGTTGCCCCTTTACTCAAATATATGATCATCATTTAATTGTGTTCTGATTATTAAAGTAACTTGAAGTGTGACGGTCCTAATGTAAAATCTTCAACATGGCCCCCAACTAATATGGTCTCCTAATCTTTTGGAGCTCTCTAGGCTACAAGACTTGTATGCAATTTAAACCTTTGCACCCATTTGGGTTATACTTCTAGTTCTAGCTAAAGAGGTTGCCCACTATTTGAACAGTCCCTTCTCACTTCCCATGTGCACCCCCATAAAAATAAAAAAGCCTATCCCGGTTCCAGAGATGTCAGAACTTTTGTTCTCAGAGCCCCCGTGATGACATGAGGAGCCCGTGACTAATCAATGCTTGTCTCCTTGTCCACGCCTTTGGAATGTTAAATAATTAACCGGAAGAGAACCTTGCGGCAGCCATTCACTTTCTTTTAAGTGCTCGTGTGTCTGAAGGTGGGAAAAGATAGCTGGCAGTGATTTATTAAGGAGCTCTGACAACCCCTTTAAAGCAGTTGGTATCTTTTGATATGCCCCACAATATCAGGAAAAAGTTTTGTATTATCTAATAATATCCCCTTATCATGAATCCCTTTATAGTATATCGATGATATATAGGGGTCTAAGCCATGGGTGACTGCATCTTGTTCTGTAATATCAACTGATATTTGAAGGTTTCTAAACCCAGACCCTAAAAGAGTACATCCTCAGGGGCAGAATCACTCACCAAAAAGGGGCTTTCCCTCTTCCAGGGCAATTTTTTTTAACCTACCGTATATACTCGTGTATAAGCCGACCCGTGTATAAGCCGACCCCCCTACTTTTGCCCCCAAAACCTGGGAAAACCTATTGACTCGTGTATAAGCCGAGGGTGGACCCGAGCACAGGTATATAGCCCCCAGCAGTGTGGTATACAGCAGCCCCAGAGGTATATACAGCAGCCCCAGTGGTAGTATACAGCAGCAGCCCCAGTGGTATATACAGCAGCAGCTTCAGTAGTTAGTATACAGCAGCCCCAGAGGTATATACAGCAGCCCCAGTGGTAGTATACAGCAGCTGCCCCAGTGGTATATACAGCAGCAGCTCCAGTAGTTAGCATACAGCAGCCCCAGAGGTATATACAGCAGCCCCAGTGGTAGTATACAGCATCCCCAGAGGTAGTATACAGCAGCCCCAGAGGTAGTATACAGCAGCCCCAAAGGTATATACAGCAGCCCCAGTGGTAGTATACAGCAGCCCCAGAGGTAGTATACAGCAGCCCCAGAGGTAGTATACAGCAGCCCCAGAGGATTATACAGCCCCAGTGGTAGTATCCAGCAGCCCTAGAGGTATATACAGCCCCAGTGGTAGTATCCAGCAGCCCCAGAGGTATATACAGCCCCAGTGGTAGTATCCAGCAGCCCCAGAGGTATATACAGCCCCAGTGGTAGTATACAGCAGCCCCAGAGGTATATACAGCCCCATTGGTAGTATCCAGCAGCCCCAGAGGTATATACAGCCCCAGTGGTAGTATACAGCAGCCCCAAAGGTATATACAGCAGCCCCAGTGGTAGTATACAGCAGCCCCAGCAGTATTGAATCTTCAGCATCTCAATTCTTTCACTGTTTTTGCTTCAGAATTCACTCATACTAATGAGTAAAGGAAAATATGCACCAAAAGCGCATGTAAAAAACACTTTAAAAATGTGGCAAAAAGTAGACTTTTTCCTGCTAAGAGATGCAGAAATGGTGTAAACACTTCTGCTGCAAATCCTTCAAAAAGAGGAACTGTTAGGTCCCATTCACATCTGTATGACTAAATTCCCTGCCCAACCAGCCCTGTATAAAGTTATTTTCTTAAACATTTTTTTAACGTATTGTGGTGTAGTGAAGGGTCTAGTGCTGGATGGTAGGTATATTATTCCCAGCATGGTACAACCTGGCCTGGATTTTCCCACAGGCTCCAGGTTTTCCAAGTCAGGGTGCATCAGGATCAGGTGGACCAATCAGACCTGGATAAGGGAGTCAGTGGAAAACATCAGAGGAGCTAGGCTGGTGTAAGCCTGGATGTGCAGATTTTTCCAGGGACAATGTGTCGTCGGTCCGCGCTGCCACAAGTAACTCGAATCAAATGTTCACTCTATACATTTATTTGGATCCATCCAATGCGTTTTGGAGCCTGCTGTGCTCCTTCATCAGGAAGTGTCAGGGAGTTCGTTAGTCAAAACACAGATGTGTTCTCGGAGCTCCACGGACGAACCACCTTAATCCACCATGACATTATCACGGAGCCTCAGGCTAAAATCTGACTAAAGCCGTATCAGGCGCCTGAGGCCCAGATACATGCCATCTCGGAAGATGTAAACACTATGCTACAGCTAGGTGTCATTGAAGAATCCCAAAGTGAGTGGGCTAACCCAATAGTCATAATTTCAAAGCCAGACGGGACTCTGCGGTTCTGCAGTGACTTCCGAAAGCTTAACGAAGTTTCAAAATTTGATGCCTACCCCATGCCCCGGGTAGATGAGTTGATAGAGAGGTTTGGGCAGGCACGGTACTTTTCAACCCTCAATCTCACAAAAGGGTATTGGCAGATGCCCCTAACGGAGGCAGCTAAGGAGAAAACAGCCTTTGTAACACCCGAAGGCTTATTTCAGTATAAAGTTTTACCTTTTGGTTTGCATCGTGCGCTGGCGACGTTCCAGCGGCTAATGGATAATGTTCGCCGCCCCTATCGCCGCTATGCCGCAGCCTATTTAGACGATATTGTTGTGTACAGTGCAGACTGGGAAAGTCACATACCAAAAGTACAGGGGGTGATAGACTCCCTCCGACAAGCAGGGCTAACCAGAAACCCAAAAAAATGTTCCATAGGGTTGGAGGAAGCCCGATGGGTTATGTCATTGGGATGGGAGTCCTCAAACCCCAAGTAAATAAAGTACAAGTGATTCAGAACTGGCCACATCCCCTCACAACGAAGCAGGTGAGAGCCTTTCTGGGTTTAGTGGGATATTATAGGCGATTTGTTCCCAACTTCACCCCCTTGTCTGCTCCTTTAACGGACTGCTTGAAAGGGAGGAAGTCCGTGATAGTCCGCTGGAATAATCAGATGGAAGAGGCATTTGTCCAATTGAAGTCAGTGCTGTGTGATACACCGATTCTGGTCACACCCGATTTCAAAAGGGAGTTCATTGTGCAGATCGATGCCTCGGAGGTGGGCCTTGGTGCCGTGCTGTCTCAAGAGGTTACCAGGGAAGAGCATCCCATTTTGTTTCCTGAGCCGGAAACTCAGCCCAGCCGAAACCAGGTACAGCTTAGTGGAGAGGGAGTGCCTGGCCATTAAGTGGGCGCGTGTGTCTCTCCACTATTATTTGTTGGGGAGAACCTTTTGCTTGGTGACCGACCACTCCCCTCTTACTTGGATGAGTCAGGCCAAGGAGAGGAATGCGCGAGTCACCAGGTGGTTTCTTTCCTTACAGAATTTCAATTTTTCGGTGGAGCATTGGGCTGGCAAGCTTCAGGGGAATGCGGATGCCCTGTCCCAAGTCCACTGTATGTCCTGTGTCCACCCCCATAGGATTGTACAAAGGGGGGAGGTATGTGGTGCAGTGAAGGTCTAGTGCTGGATGGTAGGTATATTACTCCCAGCATGGTACAACCTGGCCTGGATTCTCCCTAAAGCTGTAGGTTTTCCAAGTCAGGGTGGGTAAGGATCAGGTGGAGCAATCAGACCTGGATAAGGGAGTCAGTGGAAAACATCAGAGAGGAGCTAGGCTGGTGTAAGCCTGGATGTGCAGCATTGTCTGGTTATACAACAGTAAGGGTCTGTGACAAGACTCAAGCAACCCTGGGAAAGGCACCTGGCAGTCGTCTATGAACTGCAACTAACCACGTCGCTAGTGGTGACCAGGCGGCCACTTAGTTAAGCCTGTCCTGTGCAAGGGTAAGTCTGAGACTTGTGGTTCTCCAGGTTGGAGTACATTTGTGTTGTTTTTTTTCCTTCTGCCTCTGGCTGTTTTAAAGTGTGAATAAAACACTGAAGTTTGGACTTTAAACCCATGTGCTGCCTCATTACTGCGTCCCTGCCGCGGCCTACCAGAGCAAATCCGTACAGTATATATAACCTCCCCTCTCCATATACCAATTGGGGCTTTGACTAGTCGACTGGGTGCTGTTTTTCCAGACTAGTCAGCCCTCTCGCATGTTATCACTTCTCTGTGGGAATGATAACATGATTTTCACAAACCGGCATCATCATCAGTTTATGGAATTTGCGCATGCGCATGGCTCATTTAAGCAGCATCACTGCGCCTCTGGACAGGTTCAGGGTGAGCGATTGGTGTTAAAATGTTCAGATGTGTGTCCACTGACCCTAAGTATATCAGAATTTGGTCTTGCTGTTCCTGTTGACGAAGTCGACTCTTGTTGCTGTCCTATAAGCTAGGTGGTATTGGAGCCAGCGGGGTCCATGGCTGGAGAAAATTGTCATGCTATTCGGTGTGGACCTCCTGCCCCACCGGACCAGGCTCACATTGGTTCTTCACTATTAACTACCTGGTTCTTCACTAGAACCTCTGAAAAAGAGGTTAGTCTTGTGCTGTAAGGGAGCCAACAGGTATAATTACATAGAACTCTTGTATCTGTGGCAGCTGACCCCAGGGGTGGAAAGTAAAGGCACTCAAGAGCAGGCAGAATGGCTGATACTGGCAGGCAGGACAGTGCTGGCAGATGGACAGACGAACCTGACAACTAGCAAGTATGTCTGTAGCAGAATGATCACATTAGAGTCAGGGTGCCTTAAGTTCCTAGTGTCCTCCAGTAACAGGATAGAGACAAAATACAAAGAGCATGCACCACCCCTTCATGAGGAGGGGAGTGCATGAATTCACGCCAAAAGCATGGTCCCAGTGGTACTGTGTGGTGTGCGCAGACCCCAGCAACAGGAAGAAGTGTGCACCAAGACAGATGCCTAGGGCAGTTGGATTGTTTAGTGCAGGGATCTCAAACTCGGTCGGGTTGGTGGGCCGCACGTAGAAAAAAATTGATATCGGGGGGCCGCATTGCTTGTAGGACTAAGGGTACCGTTACACGTTGCAACATTGCATGCAATTTCACAGGCAATTTGCTGGTTGCAGTGAAATCATGGACACATTGTTACATTTGTACGCAGCAAGAAAATAGAACAATGTGTCCATGATTTCACTGCAACCAGCAAATTGCCAGTGAAATAGCATGCAATGTTGCGACGTGTAACGGTACCCTAAGTGACATTTTAGCAATACCAGAATTTTTTGCTCAATCTAGTAAAGTACAAATCATGATCTTCTTGTAGGAATGTCCCCACCCTAATCCCCTTTATGTAGTAACGTCCCCATACTGGTCCCCATAGTATATTAATGTCCCCCAAAGTGATCCCTGTCTTGTAGTAATGTCCCCATCCTGGTCCCCTTCTTGAAGTAATGTTCCTCCCTGGTCCCTACGTGTAGTAATGTTCCCATCCTATATTAATGACCCTCAGCCTGGTCCTCATCATGTAGTAATGTCCCATCCTGATTGCCTTCTTGTAGTAATGTCCCCATCCTAATCCCCTTCTTGTTGTAATGTCCCCATCCTGATCCCCTTCTTCTAGTAATGTCCCCATACTGGTCCCCATTGTATATTAATGTCCCCCATACTGCTCCCCGTCTGGTACTATTATCCCCTTCCTGATCCCCGTCTTCTAGTAATGTCCCCATACTAGTCCCCATTGTATATTAATGTCCCACATACTGCTCCCCGTCTGGCACTAATGTCCCCTTCCTGGTCCCCTTCTTGAAGTAATGTTCTTCCCTGATCCATATGTGTATCAATGCCCCATCCTGGTCCCCATCCTATAATAATGACCCCCATCCTGGTCCTCATCAACTTGTAATGTCCCCATCCTGATCCCCGTCTTGTAGTAATATCCCCATCTTGTAGTAATGTTCCCATCCTATATTAATGACCCTCAGCCTGGTCCTCATCATGTAGTAATGTCCCATCCTGATTGCCTTCTTGTAGTAATGTCCCCATCCTAATCCCCTTCTTGTTGTAATGTCCCCATCCTGATCCCCTTCTTCTAGTAATGTCCCCATACTGGTCCCCATTGTATATTAATGTCCCCCATACTGCTTCCCGTCTGGTACTATTATCCCCTTCCTGATCCCCTTCTTCTAGTAATGTCCCCATACTGGTCCCCATTGTATATTAATGTACCACATACTGCTCCCTGTCTGGCACTAATGTCCCCTTCCTGGTCCCCTTCTTGAGGTAATGTTCTTCCCTGATCCATATGTGTATCAATGCCCCATCCTGGTCCCCATCCAATAATAATGACTCCCATCCTGGTCCTCATCAACTTGTAATGTCCCCATCCCGATCCCCGTCTTGTAGTAATATCCCCATCTTGTAGTAATGTTCCCATCCTATATTAATGACCCTCAGCCTGGTCCTCATCATGTAGTAATGTCCCATCCTGATTGCCTTCTTGTAGTAATGTCCCCATCCTAATCCCCTTCTTGTTGTAATGTCCCCATCCTGATCCCCTTCTTCTAGTAATGTCCCCATACTGGTCCCCATTGTATATTAATGTCCCCCATACTGCTCCCCGTCTGGTACTATTATCCCCTTCCTGATCCCCTTCTTCTAGTAATGTCCCCATACTAGTCCCCATTGTATATTAATGTCCCCCATACTGCTCCCCGTCTGGTACTATTATCCCCTTCCTGATCCCCTTCTTCTAGTAATGTCCCCATACTAGTCCCCATTGTATATTAATGTCCCACATACTGCTCCCCGTCTGGCACTAATGTCCCCTTCCTGGTCCCCTTCTTGAAGTAATGTTCCTCCCTGATCCATATGTGTATCAATGCCCCATCCTGGTCCCCATCCTATAATAATGACTCCCATCCTGGTCCTCATTAACTTGTAATGTCCCCATCCTGATCCCCGTCTTGTAGTAATATCCCCATCTTGTAGTAATGTCCCCATCCTGGTCCTCCTCTTGTAGTAATGTCCCCGCCCTGATCTCCATCTTGTAGTAATGTCCCCATCCTGGTCCCCATCCTATATTAATGTCTCCCATCCTGGTCCTCATTTTGTAGTAATGTCCCAATCTTTTAGTAATGTTCCCTCCCTTGTCATCTTGTAGTAATGTCCTGGTCTCTGTTCTTTTTGTTCTCTCGCTCACACACACACTCACATAGGGCTTGTCCACACACCTGCGCTCTCAGTATTTAGCGCTTCTGCGCTAAATGCTTAGGCTTTGACAGAGAAGCGCAGGTGCGTGTATGCGGCCGCTTTCAGCAGATGCTGTCCCTGGTTACCCGATGTGTATCGTGGTAACCAGTTCATACAGCAGGCTGCCCACTGTCAGCTTATCCCGAGTGCACAGGAAAATGCTGCTTGCATACACGCACCTGCGCCTCTCTGTCAAAGTCTAAGTATTTAGCGCAGAAGCGCTAAATACTGAGAGCGCAGGTGTGTGGACAAGCCCATATATACACACCGGCACATACACACACACTTACATACATACACACATACATCCTCAGACATATTCACACAAACACACACACACTCACACATTGACACACTTACATAGGGCCATATTTGGAGTTCCTGCCGCTCTAGGCACTTTCAGCGGTCATGTTCCCCTCCCCCCAGGCTGTTATCTTCGGCTGTAACAGCGCCTTACCTGACTCCACTCTTCTCATTCCGGCAGCTTCTTAATCTGTGGCTTCCAGTCTTCCGCTTGCTGGCACCAGCTAGCACCCGGCGGCGGGCACCAGCCGCCGGCGATGTGCCACTCAGGCGGCGCGGGAATACACTCACACATATGCATACACTCACACACATATACACACTCACAAACAAATATACACGCACACACATACACACACTCACACATATACACACACATATACACACTCACTCAGAAATATTCACACACACATACACTCACACATATACACATACACACTCACTCACATATATACACACAAATACTCACACATATACACATACACACTCACTCAAATATACACACAAACACACACTCACTCACATATACACACAAATACACTCACACATATACACACACACTCACTCATATATACACACAAATACACACACACACACACTCACTCACATACACACAAATACACTCACACATATATACATACACACACTCACTCACATATACACACAAATACACTCACACATACACACACACACTCACTCATATATACACACAAATACACACACACACTCACTCACATATACACACAAATACACTCACACACATACACATACAAACTCACTCACATATACACACAAATACTCACACACACTCACTTATATACACAAATACTCACACATATACACATACACACTCACTCACATATACACACAAATACTCACACACACACTTATATACACAAATACTCACACATATACACATTCACACTCACTCACATATACACACAAATACTCACACATATACACACAAATACACTCACACATATACACATACACACTCACTCATATATACACACAAATACACACACACACTCACATATATACACACAAATACTCACACATATACACACAAATACACTCATACATATACACACACACACTCACTCACATATACACACACACACTCACTCATATATACACACAAATACACACACACACTCACATATATACACACAAATACTCACACATATACACACAAATACACTCACACATACACACACTCTCTCTCTAACACTCACTCATACACACCTGATGCCCCGGGCTCATTACACATGGAGCCTCTGCGGTACCGCTTTACTGTGACTTCCGGGTACCGCCGGCTCAGCTCAAACAAGCGCCTTCGCGCCTGTACATTCATGAAAGCAGGCGGCCGGCGGTCCAATCAGAAGCCTCCTGTGACGTCACAGGAGGCTTCTGATTGGTCCACCGGCCGCCTGCTTGCTTGAATGCACATGCGCGAACGCGCTTATTTGAGCCGGCGGCACCTGTAAGTCACAGTAAAGCGGTACCGCAGCGGCTCCATGTATAATGAGCCCGGGGCATGCTTTTTTCTTTCATGGTGCCCCGGGCCGCACTGGGGAGCGTGGCGGGCCGCTTGCGGCCCAGGGGCCGCGAGTTTGAGACCCCTGGTTTAGTGCAATCTTTCTGAAGGGTTGTCCGCACTGGCATTACACGTTACATTCTACAGTGAGCCTTTGTGCCTTGGTCTTGTGTAGATATTCTGGTAGTGGTCCAACTAAAGAGCAAACGTTTGGCCTTAAATTCATCATTGGCAGCTTACCCCCTGTTGACTCGAAAAGATGATCTACATGTATTGAATAGTCATATAAATTAATAATCAATCTGTACACATGCAATTCTGGTCGGCTTTTCTAAACTGGTCATTCAACAACAGCCGATTGGCTTCTATCTGTATTTCAAGGACAAATATGGAAAGGGTAAATGGGCCTTAGGCTGCCTTCAGACTTGCAGATGCATCTGCAGCGTTTTGCAGATGCATCTGCAAGCATCTGCATGCAGACCGCGGCCCCTATGTTTATAATGGTGCGCACGGCGGTCTGCAGATGCTTGCGGACCGCCGTGCGCACCCATTCAATCCTATATGTGATCTGTGCGCACGCGGATGCCTGCGTACAGATCACACACTCTCGTCCGCACCATGGACGCGACATCTCGCATCCATGGTGCGGGCGGGAGTGTGTGATTTGTGCGCAGGCATCCGCGTGCGCACAGATCACATATAGGAGTGAATGGGTGCGCACGGCGGTCCGCAAGCATCTGCAGACCGCCATGCGCACCATTACAAACATAGGGGCCGCGGTCTGCATGCAGATGCTTGCAGATGCATCTGCAAAACGCTGCAGATGCATCTGCAAGTCTGAAGGCAGCCTTAGTACTGTTTAATGAGAATCCATCACACATTTTTTTTGTTATTTTATGTGAAAGCAAAATAATGTAGAGACAGAGATCCTGATTCCAGTCACTTACTAGGCTGCTTGCTGTAGTTTTGATAAAATCACAGGTTTTCCAGCAGCATATTCACTAGAGGACTACCAAACTTGCTGCCATATAGTCCAGTCCCCCCCACCATTCATTGGCATCTTACTGCCTATGCACAATGTACATAGAAAGCTGCCTATCAGTGGTGTGGGCATGGTAATTTATATCTGATATTAGTCAATACTTATAGCTGGGGTTTGATAGAGTTACTACTTTCTGGTAGAATAGACAGAAGGGAAATCAGGAATTCTGGGGTAAGGTTCCAGAAGAGTATTCATGGAGTAAACAGAAACATACTCATAGAATTGTCCAGGGTCAAGTCTCCAGGAGAGCAACGAAAAAATTCAGGGAGTCAACTGAGGTATATTCAGGTCACTGCCCAGGGGTCAAAATACTAGGAGAACACAACAAATAAAGGGAATAGGTAAAATGTAAATCAAGCCACAGTCTGGGCTAAGACAACAGAGATCAGAACAAGACAGACAGTGGAATGCAGACCACACAGCACTTTACATAGAATGTACGACATGCAGGGTTCTGGGAGAGGCTGTTCAGTAAAGTAGTAGAGCAACCACAGGGAATATGGAACACCTGAGCAACCTAGCACCTCCCTAAACCAGAATGGGAGCCTGCACTGTCAACCAACTACTGACAGCTCAGCACTGCAGATACCAAATACAAATCAATGGCTCTTAATGGATCCAAGATGCACTGCACGGAGGAATCATGGCATCAGCTTTCAGAGAACTGCTAGATCTTCAGTAAATGAAACATGCAACCCAATATGTGATACATCATTGGAACCAGGATCTCAGTTGCTACATCATGCTCCAGCAAAAACCTCATTTTAGGTGGAAAACCCCTTTAAATGAACCCTTTGCCATGCTACCTTCGTATTACTGTCAGTTGTGCCAGTTTCCAAGTGTCCTGTATGATTCTATTGTAAAACGTGTTTTCCTATTCCCCGAAGGCAATTGGAATCAACAGGAAGCATAGTATCAAACAAGTGTCTATTTCAGGCGAACAACTGCATCATCTTGATTCCTCTAATCAGATTCCAGAAGGTTGTTTTCTTGCTTAGACAATTTTCTGCGTCTAATTTAATCAGGGAAGTTTACTGTTCTTCATCACGTAAATCAGCTTGTTTCATAATGTTACATGCAAATATTTTTTTTTCCTACTATTTGCACGGCACAACAAAACAACGCAAGTATACAGAAGGCGGAAGAAATTAGTGCAAGATTCAAGTGAAAACCTGCAGTACCAAACATTGTCCATGAAGAAGGGTGGCGCACTTAGTTTATATAGCCAACGACTATAAATATTAACATTATTATACTACATATCCACTATTAGCTGCTTATAAACATTAAATACAAAATCCAACAGAAACGAAAAAGGGGCACCACTACGACCAGCAATCCTTCTCAGGCAGTGGAATAAGCATGTGAGGCGAGAAGCACTAGTGCAACTGGTGGTGCCAGTATAGTGGAACAAAACGTCATAAAAATGTAAGAAAGTCGGCACTCACCGTAGAAGGGCCTTTGCCCGAAA
The DNA here is from genome assembly GCA_033576535.1 of Allobates femoralis. NCBI lineage: Eukaryota > Metazoa > Chordata > Amphibia > Anura > Aromobatidae > Allobates > Allobates femoralis. The sequence continues at coordinate 95,840,490 of JARQOC010000010.1, read as the reverse complement.
CGGACCCGTCGTCACCTCGGTGCCCCCTCCCTGCACTTTGTATGCTTTGTATGCTCCCGAAATAAAGATCCCGTTACCTGCTGACCTGGTGAGTGCCGTCTTTCTTACATTTTTAAAACATTAAATACATGATTACATATCCATAATATGCCCCATAGATAAAAAAACACATCTCTGATTGCTTTGAAAAGTTAAAGGGATCCTGTCACCTCCAAAACGCCTCCTAAGCTATCAAAACATGTTCCTGCAGCATCCTATCACTAATCTCACACTCCTTTTGTCTCCTAAAAGTATCCTGTGAAAGTGCATAAAAACGTTTTAATACTTACTGATTAGTGATTATAATTAGCAGGGGCCATATTCTTTAGCCCCTAGAGTGTGTTGACTTGCAGCCTCGAGGATCCACCCTCTCTCTGTGCAGCTTCTGCTATGATGTGGAGCTGAAGGCGGGACTAATGATTTGCATTCTGTGAGTGATAGAGAGGGGGAGGGCAATGCCTGAACAAGCAGAGCACACAGATAGAGAGAGGGTGGATCCTGGAGCCTGCAAAACAGCACGCCCTGGTGACTAAAGAATATAGCCCCTGCTAATTATAATCACTAATGAGTGAGTATTAAAACGTTTTTATCCACTTTCACAGGATGCTTTTAGGAGACAAAAGGAGTGTGAGATTAGTGATAGGATGCTGCAGGGACATGTTTTGGTAGCTTAGGAGGCGTTCTGGAGGTGACAGGATTCCTTTAAAGGGAATCTGTCAACACAAATTAACTGTTCAAACCAAGCACAGGAGCTCAGTGAACCCTCACAGTGCCAAAACGGTTCAGATCACCTTCTCTTCTACATATTTTCCGTCTATCACCGCCCACACCCTGGCTCTAATAAAGCCAGAGCTGTCAATCAAATAGAAGGATGTGAAGATAGAAGGAATACAACTACATAGGAAGGTGCACTAAACTCTCCCGCCCCTCAAAGGGTGCGCCAAATGCTTGTGCTTGGCTTGAACAGCCATTTTGTACTGACCAATTCCCTTTAATATGCTGCCCTATGTAAAATCACAAACTGTAACTTTTTATTTGTCTCATTCCTTACTAAAAGTGATGGTCAATACCATTACAATGCTGCTCATATGAATGGCGGCATAATAAAAGGGATTGTCCAGAACTTAACTATTGAAAACAGCAGAATAGGTCATCACTGTGAGTTTGGTGAACGTTCAACACCAAGTACTCTCCCCAACCAGATGATATCTGCCCTGGATGTTAGGAAAGTAGGGTTTGCAGTTCTCTCCATTCTTTGATGGCCACTGGTGAGTGTGGAAGTTTATTTCCTATATGGATAAATCATCATCAATATGGAAGTGCTGGATTGTAGATACTCTGTGACGTATTTGTCCCCAATACATGTCCATTTCCCCCATCTGTGCGGTAGAATATTTTGTCATTCATGTGTACATGTGTGTCATGCGTGTTATCATTGTGTCATCTGTGTGCCATCCCTGGGTCATCTATGAGTCAATTGTCTTTAATCTCTGTGTTATCCTTGTGCCATCCCTGTGTCATCGAGTGCAATACATGTGACATCCCGGTGTCATCCATGTGTCATCCGTTTGTCGTTTGTGTATCATTCATGTGTCATCCCCGTGTCATTCATGTGTTGTCCATGAGTCATCCATGTGTAATACATGTTTTTCCAGTACGGTTAAAGAAAAAAGATATTACAAAGTGTATTTAATACTTTCAAATGTTAAACATGTACAGAATATGGATGCCATCTGCGTGCTGTCTGTGTTTTTCGCAGACCCATACATGTGTTGTATTGGTCCTTGTCCTCTGTATTGCCGGAAAAAAAAACAGACATGTCTCCTTGGGGTTCAAACGAATGCCACTCGAAACAGAAACACATACATATGAAAGGGGCCTTGCATTAGATAAATTTTATTTCTCAAGTATTGTCATTCATATATATAGTAATCCCAATATGAAAAGAAACCATGTGGTCTATAGCAGAACTTGGTTTGCACCATAATTCCACAGATACCTTCAGAAGCAAGTGCAAGACATCTTGTTTTTATTTTCTCATTTTCCTTTTTTAATCTATTATTTTTAGGGTGAAAAAAGAAAACCTTGCATTTTACTTCTTACTTATAATCTCCTCAGTTTTGTAGAACAAAAAGATATTTTAATTGAATTGTGTACTGCTTGTCTTTCAGTGGTGGCTTGTCTTCTACAGAAGAAATACAGTGCCTACAAGCTCTTTGCTGTTGAGCTTCATTGTAGAGCTGCCTGGATTTAAGGATATGCCCAGCTGCAGTATTCCTGCTTGCCGCAATAGGGAGATCTCAATTTGTGACAATGGCTCAACCATGCCACTGGCTTAAACTGTCAATTAATCAAGAGTGCATCACCCCTTGGCAAGAAAAAAGCCAGGACATTGGTGCATTTCTGCAAATATTGAGAAAAACCTTAATTGATGACCCTTTATCTCTACCATTACATTCATCCCTTTGTTTAGGTGGACCTTCTTGGTTTCCAGGGTCACTGTTGACTTCTGATATGCCCATTGGATTACAGTTGACTTGTCTTGTGCCTTTTTCAGTCAATATTGAGTTCTCTTATGCCTATGGGGTCAGTGTGGACTTCTCTTGTGCCTGTAGGGTCACTGTTGACTCCTCTTGTGGCCATTGATTCACTGCTTACAATAGTAAAAAAAAGTGGCACTCTGCTATGACAATTAGAATACAGAAATATTTCAGTTAAGCAAAAAATGCAAAAAGTGAGAGAAATAGCTTCATGAATATAGTCATCGATAAACTGCCCAGTCGCCGCGTCGAGGCATGTGTTGATCTGGCCCCTAACCTTCATTTTCAGCCTCTATCTGAGTTAAAAACCTCTTCATTTATAGGCAAACTGGAAAAAACTGATAGCAGAGAACCCTAACTTTACGGTCCCAGGGAGAGGGCAGTGCACAGAAGAGGGCGTGAACCCATACTACAATTCAAAGAAAACTGCGGCACTACAATTCTGTATTTTAATTGTCATAGCAGCGTGCCGCTTTTTTTTACTATTGTAATTGTTGTGTTGAGCGATGCACCTGTGCACACTGACAGGATTGAGTGCCACAGTTTTTTCTGAATTGTAGTATGGGTTCATGCCCTCTGTTGTGCACTGCCCCTGCCCTGGGCCCGTAAAAAAAGTGTTCTCTTGTATCAGTTTTTTTCAAGGTTGCCTACAAATGTGGAAGTTTTTAACCTGGATAAAAGCTGAAAATTGGGGTTAGAGACCCGGTAAAACAGACATGCCTCGATGCGGCAACTGGGTGCTTTATGGATATGACCATATTCATAAAGCTAAGTGTCTCAATTTTTGCTTAACTGAAATATTTCTGCATTCTAATTGTCATAGCAGAGTGCCACTTTTTACTACTATTGTAATTATTGTGTTTGCCGATGCATCTCTGCACACTGACAGGATTGGGTGCCGCAGTTTTTTTCTGCATTGAGTCACTGCAGACTTCTCTTGTGCCCATGGAGATACAGTTAAATTTTCTTGTGCCCCTGGGGTCACTGTTGACTTTCTTGTGCCCATGAGGTCATTGGTGACTTCTCTTGAGGCCTTGGGGTTCACTGTTAACTTCTCTTGTGCCCCTGTGGGTCGCTGTTGACTTCTCTTTTACCCATGGTGCCACTCTTAAACTTTTGCCTCTTCAGTATTTTGAAAATAATATGGACCTTGGATACTTTTCTTGGCCTCCGAGTGGTCTGAATTCATTTTTTTCTCTCCTTTTTGTCTCCAATTCTTTTACCTACAGATATTATTCTAGGTGATTTTTTTTCTGTTTCGAGGCTCCATAGTGACTACTTCATTACGTCAACGGCACAATGCCAAATCTGTTGTTTTTTTCTATTCTTATGATAGCAATGAGTTTCGACCTATGAGAATTTCCCAATAACAGGTCATAAATTATAACCTTTTAGCTCTGCTACTTTATGGCCCATGATAGAATATAAGAGGAAGCCCTAGAAGACAAAAGCTCTTAAATCATCCCCACTTTACAGGGATATTCAAACAACGCCAACACTTCTGCCGCATCCGTCTACATTATCTCCCCTTGACAGCTTAACAAAAACAGACTTCCCTGCCGAGGACTGGCATATTAATATTGTAGTTTAAATGCAACATTTGTTTTTATTCCTTAGGACCAAAAAGACAGCACGAACGTGAACTTCAATTACTTAAAATGGGATTGTATCACCAGCGACTCCTTGATTTGCTGAATCTTTAAGAAAAACCCATTTCTTTAGCATATGGCCCATAAAAATATACAACAAATCTTTTCTATGTTTTCCGAGATGACGGGAAGAACGGAAAAAATAATAAAAAAAAGTCTGGGGTATTGCTGTAGATCGTGAGGCATGAGACCGAGGGAAAGTGAATGCTGATGAATTGCTTTGCCTTTGATTGGTTATAAAGTAATAAAAAGTAAGTGAATATTATTTTTCCGTTTTAGTGTGTCAACAGAAAAATGTGCTGCATGCTATAAAACTGCTTTACTCTGCAAGCTACATATTCTGGAGGTTTTAAAACTGATTGCCCATCTGTTTGGGAATATTATAACTTTACACTTTCGAAACTTGTGATAGAATACGTGGATGATATTGACTATTAAAGAGCGATTACATAGAAGAAATATTGTGGGGTTTGTCAAACAATACGGCGCCAGACATTGTAAATAATTCAGAAGGAATCTTACTCATTTTAGTCGTCGCCATCTTCGAAGGTTCCATTTCAGTTTTCAGTCTTCTTTATTTTTCCAAAAAGGCATTGCCGAACTTAGAGAAGAGTCAAAAACTCTAGTGCCAAGGCTGGCGCTTCTTAATGAATTTGACATCTTCTACTCAACCAAGACTTGTGTAGCACTTGCTTGCACTGTAGTAGAAGGGGACGAATTAATTAAAAAGTGCACACCGCTTAATAAATTTGGCACCTCTTTTGAGTGGTGTGAGCCAAGCCAGAAATGCTACTGCAGTCATTTATTGGTGTAGCATTTTTGGGAGTAAAAAATTCCATCACTTTTGATGAATTTGTTGGGTGAGCATGGCTACCTTCCATACTGACTTGGCTTCACCCCAATTCTGCCCATTCTGGTGATTGCAGATGACAACAGTTCCAACGTAGTTGTGCAACTGCTTGTTGCTAAAAAAATATTGTGACTTTTCAAAGTTTCTAAAGCACCACTACATTTTTTTTCACCACTGCATTGCTGCTTTAAATGTATACCTCTCACCCCTAGTCTTATACTCAACCTTGTGACTGTAGCTTCTGACTGGCACTAAATGCATCTCTATAGCCCCGTCACACCTAGTGAGATCACTAGCGAGATCGCTGTTTTGTCACAGGTTTTGTGACGCAACAGCGACCTTGCCATGCTTGTCACCTTGCTATGTTTGACACACAGCAGCGAGATCGCCGATCATGTAGAAATGGCCTTGACCATTTTTTGATCGTTGGGTTCCCGCTGGCCAGCATGCATCAGTGTGTTTAACGCCATAACAACGACCTTGTTGGCGACTCAGAGCTCAGCCACGTAGGTCCGAGTCGTCAGACTAGCTGCTGTGTGACAGGGTCCCAACGACCACCGAGGTCATTATACAGGTCACCGTTTCGTTACTGCATCATTCAGTAGATCAGACTGTTTGACATCTCACCAGCAAGCACATAGCAACGATCCAGCGATCCTTATCAGGTTGTATCGTTGTCGGGAGTGCTGGAATGTTGGAAACTGTGATGTGTGATTGGACCCTATTAGAGGGAGAATGAGGCCCCATAGAGCTGTATTGCAAATATTCAAGAGAAGCTGAAAAGACAATAGAAGCGCAAATAGAGTCTTATCTGGGGAGTGAAAGTCTACGGAAGGGACAATAGGTTCACCTCTGGTAGCTGTGAGAGCCCACAACTGCTATTAGAAGCATAAAGGCAACTGTGCAGCCCCCCTGGAGAAAAATTCAAGCAGAGCCAGGAAAAGGAAGGACCAATCCACGATATTATGGAAATAAAGTCGATCTAAATTATTGATTTATGCATTGCAGAGAGACACCTCTCCTTCAGGACAAAATATCACAAGTAACCTTACTTGGCTACTTGTGATTTATTTATCCAGAAGAAGGACAGGTGCCTCTCTCTGAAACATGTTGACTTTTTATATTTTTGGATCGACTTTATTTCCAAGAAAGCGCGACTTGGTGCCCTTTTTCTGCCTCTTGGATTATAGAGCTGTATTGAAAAATTACCTTGATAGCACTCCATGAACCACTTCAGCAGCGGCAAGTCACTTTTCAGAAAAGACCGACCGGAGTGATGCTAGAAAAGCATAAAGGCGAGGGAAGGTGAGTATAAGATGGGTCCAGGAGACTTACTTTTATAGGACCACTGCTGCAGTCTAAATATAAAATAAACACTGTAGTGGTGCTTTAAAGGGACACTGTAAGGTCATTGTTCAGTATGATACTAATATTACCCTTGAATAGGGCTTTGGCAGACCTTTTAAAAACATGTAAAATCATTATTGTACTGTTTGTAGTTTCCATGTTATCAGCATTGTTAGATCCTGCAGTGAGCTCCTGGATTAATCCTCTCCATCTATTATATAATTGCCGTAGCGACTTCCGTCGGAGCGGCGCTGCTTCCGGTGGCTTGGTTAGCGAGTCCGAGCTGCTTCTCCTGGACTCTCCCCGTGGCCGCGTAGCAAAGCGGGCATTGCGAGTCGTTGCAGCATCGCGAAGCAATGCCCGCGAAGCGGGCATTGCGAGTCGCTGCCACCCACCAACCAAGCCACAGAAGCCTCTACTACTCTACTCTACACCGCTATAGTATACTACAGTCCCATGCCCATAAGCGCCATGGGACTGTAGTATACCATCGCGTTGTACACTACAGCCTCCTGCCGCTCTTACACACTACCCCGCCAACCAAGACACAGAAGCCCCTACTACAAGACACACAATCCCCTACTAAGCCCCTACTACTCTACTCTACACCGCTATAGTATACTACAGTCCCATGACCATAAGCGCCATGGGACTGTAGTATACCATCGCGCTGTACACTACACTCTCCTGCCGCTCTTACACTAAGCCCCGACCCGCCCCATCTATGCCCGCCGCTAAGCCCCGACCCGCCCCATCTATGCCCGCCGCTAAGCCCCGACCCGCCCCATCTATGCCCGCCGCCGCCCCATCTATGCCCGCCGCCTATGCCCGCCGCGCCCCGACCCATCTATGTCCGCCGCTAAGCCCCGACCCTCCCCATCTATGCCCGCCGCTGTCGCTAACACCGCCGAACCCCTATATCCTAAGCCCCGACCCGCCCCATCTATGCCCGCCGCTGTCGCTAACACCGCCGCACCCCTATACCCTAAGCCCCGACCCGCCCCATCTATGCCCGCCGCCGCCCCATCTATGCCCGCCGCCTATGCCCGCCGCCCCGACCCATCTATGTCCGCCGCTAAGCCCCGACCCATCTATGCCCGCCGCTGTCGCTAACACCGCCGAACCCCTATATCCTAAGCCCCGACCCGCCCCATCTATGCCCGCCGCTGTCGCTAACACCGCCGCACCCCTATACCCTAAGCCCCGACCCGCCCCATCTTTGCCCGCCGCTAAGCCCCGACCCGCCCCATCTATGCCCGCCGCTAAGCCCCGACCCGCCCCATCTATGCCCGCCGCCGCCCCATCTATGCCCGCCGCCTATGCCCGCCGCGCCCCGACCCATCTATGTCCGCCGCTAAGCCCCGACCCGCCCCATCTATGCCCGCCGCTGTCGCTAACACCGCCGAACCCCTATATCCTAAGCCCCGACCCGCCCCATCTATGCCCGCCGCTGTCGCTAACACCGCCGCACCCCTATACCCTAAGCCCCGACCCGCCCCATCTATGCCCGCCGCTGTCGCTAACACCGCCGCACCCCTATAGCCTTAGCCCCGACCCGCCCCATCTATGCCCGCCCGCCGCTAAGCCCCGACCCGCCCCATCTATGCCCGCCGCTGTCGCTAACACCGCCGAACCCCTATATCCTAAGCCCCGACCCGCCCCATCTATGCCCGCCGCTGTCGCTAACACCGCCGCACCCCTATACCCTAAGCCCCGACCCGCCCCATCTATGCCCGCCGCTGTCGCTAACACCGCCGCACCCCTATAGCCTTAGCCCCGACCCGCCCCATCTATGCCCGCCGCTAAGCCCCGACCCGCCCCATCTATGCCCGCCGCTGTCGCTAACACCGCCGAACCCCTATATCCTAAGCCCCGACCCGCCCCATCTATGCCCGCCGCTGTCGCTAACACCGCCGCACCCCTATACCCTAAGCCCCGACCCGCCCCATCTATGCCCGCCGCTGTCGCTAACACCGCCGCACCCCACCCGCCGATACCCCTAAGCCCCGACGCCTATGCCGCTAAGCCCCGACCCGCCCCATCTATGCCCGCCGCTGTCGCTAACACCGCCGAACCCCTATATCCTAAGCCCCGACCCGCCTCATCTATGCCCGCCGCTGTCGCTAACACCGCCGCACCCCTATACCCTAAGCCCCGACCCGCCCCATCTATGCCCACCGCTGTCGCTAACACCGCCGCACCCCACCTGCCGATACCCCTAAGCCCCGCCGCTGTCGCTAACACCGCCGCACCCCTATACCCTAAGCCCCGACCCGCCCCATCTATGCCCGCCGCTGTCGCTAACACCGCCGCACCCCACCCGCCCATACCCCTAAGCCCCGACGCCTATGCCCTAAGGCACCGCCGCCCCTGACCTCCCGCCGCTCTCCCCTGCCCCTCTCGCTAAAGCCCTACACCCTAAGCCCCCGCAGGTCCCTAACCTAACGCCGCTGTCACCTAAGCTCCTACACCTCTAACCCCCGCCGTGCCCTAGCTAACGTCCCCGTCGATCACTTACATGCCTTCAAGTCATCTGATCGTCCGTCCGATCCACAAGTCCTCCGTCCGGCCAGCCGTCCTCTTCCTCCGGCCCCGGTGGTCTTCTGTATTCTTTCCGCCATCTCCGCCTCTTCGTCCGGCCCCGGGGTCTTCTGTCTTCTTTTCGCCATCTCTGCCTCTTCGTCCGGCCCCGGGATCTTCCACCTCCGACGTCCTCTTCGTTCTCATTCACATACAATGGAACTAAAATCCCCCATTGTATCTCAATCAGATCTGAGGCCCTCTTCTGATTGGTCGATGTATACTGCCCTCAGCCAATCAGAAGAGCCCCTCACAACTGACACGCAGTTCTCATTCAGGTCCGACTTATTTTTACCCATTGACATACATTACCGGTGTGTCGGCGATTTTATGCCCGCCCATCTGGTTCTATTAGTCGGCCCTAAAATCGCGGACACACCGCTAATGCATGTCTATGGCCAGTGAGCTCGAATTCTGATTGGTCGGCGTTCAATCCGAAATCGGGCTGACTGGGCATAGAGATGCATTAGCGGTGTCTCCGCGATTTTAGGGCCGACTAATAGAACCAGGTGCCCGGCCATAAAATCGCCGACACACCAGTAATGTATGTTAATGGGGAAAAAAAAAGGCGGACCGCAATGAGAACTGCGTCTCACTCTGTCTTAAAAAAAAAAAAAAAATTAATTAAATAATAAAAATAATCATTTAAAAATAATAAAAAAATAATAAAAAATTCATTAAAAAATAATAAATAATTAAATAAAAATAATATTAAAAAAAAAAAAAAAGGTCGGACCTGAATGAGAACTGTCTCTCCGTCTAACCTAAAAAAAATAAATAAATTAAATAATAAAAATAATCATTTAAAAATAATAAAAAAATAATAAAAAAATCATTAAAAAATAATAAATAATTAAATAAAAATAATATTAAAAAAAAAAAAAAAAAGGTCGGACCTGAATGAGAACTGTCTCTCCGTCTAACCTAAAAAAAATAAATAAATTAAATAATAAAAATAATCATTTAAAAATAATAAAAAAATAATAAAAAAAACATTAAAAAATAATAAATAATTAAATAAAAATAATATTAAAAAAAAAAAAAAAAAAGGTCGGACCTGAATGAGAACTGTCTCTCCGTCTAACCTAAAAAAAATAAATAAATTAAATAATAAAAATAATCATTTAAAAATAATAAAAAAATAATAAAAAAATCATTAAAAAATAATAAATAATTAAATAAAAATAATTCGAAAAAAATTGAAAAAAGGCGGACCTGAATGAGAACTTTGTCTCCATCTTACTTAAAAAAAAAAAAATAAATAAATAATAAAAAATTTTTTTTTAAATAATTAAAAAATAATACAAAAATAATCATACCAAAAAAAAACAAAATTATAATTTTACAAATAATTTTCTAAATTTAAATAATAAAATAAAAAATTAAAATAAAATAAAATAACATAAATAAATAAATAATTACAAATAATTAATTAAATAATTTAAAAATAACATACAGAAATATTAATAAAAAAATTAAAAGTAAAAATTAAAAAAATATTATAAAAATTTTCCGATTATTAACAATTATTTAAAAAAAAAAAAAAAAAAATATTAAAAATAATTAGATCCAAATAATAAAAATAAAAAAACATACTAATCAAAAAAAAATTATAAAAATTTTAATAATCACAAAAATTATTAAAAAAATATTATTAAATAATAACAAACAAAACCAAAAAATTTATAAAAAAAATTAAATAAAACAAAAAAAAAAAAAAAAAAAATAACACACACAGTCGTTGCTATTACGCTATTTATTAACGCGACTCGCTGATTGACACTTTACAGTCCCGTCGAATTATGGCTCTGAGCCGAGTCGTCTGCCCGCTGCAACCAGCGGCTCGCCCATAACATCGCCTCTTTTCTCTATCTCTCTCCATAGGAAGGCGCCGTCCAATCACAATCGCCGCGCCTTTTTTGAAAATACATAGCGACCAATGACATTCATGGCGCCAGCTTTCTGAAGTTGCCGCCCTCCAATCAGATAAGCCCGCTTATTTATCGCGCGAAATTTGAATCTTCTACCTCTTTGAATCCTCTTTGTGGGAGAACGAGAACCTATCGCTGGACTATCTCTTGGAGTATTTTTCTGCCGAGAAATCCATCCTTCCTGAGGGTCTTTCGAGGACAACGAGAAGCCACCGCTGGACCGTCTGTTGGACAACATTTGAGCCGAGATATCCATCCATCGTGCGGGACGTCGGGAAGCAAGCGCCGGATCGGGATCTGCGATTGATCAGCTAAGATATCCTTTGGACAATCTACCTTTTCACATCAGAAGCTATATTCCTGATGCTGACTTTTATTTTCACCTCTTTTTTACTATCTTTCTTTTTCACCACTTTTACTATTTTGCGCCATGCAGCGCCAATCGCCGCTGCATGGAGCGTCCGCCACTGTTCGGACACTTCGCCGCTGCAAGCGCCGACTTCTGCGCTACAAGCGCAAACTTCGGCGCTTCTAGCGGCCTCCGCGGTCTATGAGACCGCTGTGTCCGAACATCCATTCACGCGCCGCCCGTACAACTCGCCGCTCTAAGATGGCGGACGCGAAATCTTCATTCATATAAAATGGCGCTAGACTTCAGCCGCCGTGTGATTGGCCAGCGGAATCTTCATACACATGGCGCCGTCAATCCGGTTGGTCGGCGCTATTGTCTGAAGATGCCGCTGTCCTATCACAATTCAGCGGGGCGGAGCTATAGACTTCCACTCTCCCGAACGCCGTGTCCGAAAATCGCTCCAGGGGCTCGGCAAGGAAAGTTCCGTGCTTTTTCAAACTTCCCGCCGCGATTCTCATTGGATGTCGACTTCCCGTAGACATCCATTGAGAAATAAGCCGCGATTCTGATTGGTTCTTCTTTATGGCGCTTTGATTCCGATTGGTCGCCGCTCAGCGGGGACTTCGAAATTTTTCTGGCCGAGCGCCTGGTACGATTTTCGGATATGCCGTTCGGCCGGCTGTAAGTTTGTAGCTCCGCCCCGCTGAGTTGTGATTGGACAGCGGCATCTTCACACAATTGCGCCGACCAACCGGATTCACGGCGCCATGTGTATGAAGATTACGCTGGCCAATCACACGGCGGCTGAAGTCTAGCGCCATTTTATGAATGAAGATTTCCCCTCGGCCATCTTAGAGCGGGAAATATGAAATGGTGAACAATGTAAAAGTGAAAAAGCTGTTTTCACAGTACATTCTCACATCAGACTATATATTCCTAATGCCTATGCTTATATTAACCCTTTCTTTTTACACATTATATATCAGCTACATTTATCCATAGTGCCCTCTTCTTTTCATACTTGATTAACCCCTTCTATTCCACTTCTCTATTTGCTATCTGACTATGTGCAGTACTAAGGCCATTGTAATATTAACCCCTTCTATTCTATTACTGCTACACTGCCTATCTCACTATGTTCTCTACTACGGCCATTTTAATTTTAACCCATTTATTTTATTACTGCTACACTGCCTATCTCACTATCTGCTGTACTACGGCCATTTTAATATTAACCCTTTCTATTCTATTACTGCTACACTGCCTATCTCACTATCTGCTCTACTACGGCCATTTTAATATTAACCCTTTCTATTCTATTACTGCTACACTCACTATCTCACTATCTGCTGTACTACGGCCATTTTAATATTAACCCTTTCTATTCTATTACTGCTACACTGCCTATCTCACTATCTGCTCTACTACGGCCATTTTAATATTAACCCTTTCTATTCTATTAGTGCTACACTGCCTATCTCACTCTCTGCTGTACTACGGCCATTTTAATATTAACCCTTTCTATTCTATTACTGCTACACTGCCTATCTCACTATTTCTGTACTACGGCCATTTTAATATTAACCCTTTCTATTCTATTACTCCTACACTGCCTATCTCACTCTCTGCTGTACTACGGCCATTTTAATATTAACCCTTTCTATTCTATTACTGCTACACTGCCTATCTCACTATCTGCTCTACTACGGCCATTTTAATATTAACCCTTTCTATTCTATTATGCTACACTGCCTATCTCACTCTCTGCTGTACTACGCCATTTTAATATTAACCCTTTCTATTCTATTAGTCTACACTGCCTATCTCACTATCTGCTGTACTACGGCCATTTTAATATTAACCCTTTCTATTCTATTACTGCTACACTGCCTATCTCACTCTCTGCTGTACTACGCCATTTTTATATAACCCTTTCTATTCTATTATCATACACTGCCTATCTCACTATTGCTGTACTACATCCTTTTTTATATGAACCCTTTCTATTGTATTAGTGCTACACTGCCTATCTCACTATGTGCTCTACTACGGCCATTTTAATATTAACCCTTTCTATTCTATTAGTGCTACACTGCCTATCTCACTATGTGCTGTACTACGCCCATTTTTATATGAACCCTTTCTATTCTATTAATCCTACACTGCCTATCTCACTATCTCCTGTACTACGGCCATTTTTATATCAACCCTTTCTATTCTATTACTCCTACACTGCCTATCTCACTATCTGCTGTACTACGGCCATTTGAATATTAACCCCTTCTATTCTATTAGTGCTACACTGCCTATCTCACTCTCTGCTGTACTACGGCCATTTTAATATTAACCCTTTCTATTATATTACTCCTACACTGCCTATCTCACTATCTGCTGTACTACGGCCATTTTAATATTAACCCCTTCTATTCTATTAGTGCTACACAGCCTATCTCACTATGTGCTGTACTACGGCCATTTTCATATTAACCCTTTGAATTCTCTTTGTGCTACACTGCCTATCTCACTATGTCCTGTACTACGGCCATTTTAATATTAACCCTTTCTATTCTATTAGTCCTACACTGCCTATCTCACTATCTGCTGTACTACGGCCTTTTTTATAGTAACCCCTTCTATTCTATTAGTGCCACACTGCGTATCTCACTATCTGCTCTACTAAGGACATTTTTACATTAACCTCTTCTATGCCTTTTCTATTTTAGTTGCACCATGACTATTTCATAGGGTTTCAACTCATACATTAACCCCTTCTATTCTGTTTCCTATTCAATTACTGTGTCACTATCTGCTGGACATCTGTGCTTTTACAATTTCAACACACATGGCCAGAAAAAAACCCATCTGCTGCGATTGCCGATTAAACCTTGCACTTGCTGCGCTGTTGCGGGAATACCTATACAAACTATAGGAATACTTGCGGCAGGTGCGCCAAGTTCATTTTTTTTTGTAGCAACACTTGACGCAACTGCTAAATCGCACCGGCCGCAAGGCCCCTTATGGTTTCTATAGGGATTACTGCTACCGCACTGCAACTGCAATGTTCATGTGGCTATCGCAGCAGATGCTTTTTTTTCAATGCATCTACCGCAATTTTATCTAAACAGTTGATGTGAAAGGGCTATAAGGCAATTTGTACATTAACCCGTTCTATTCTATTTCTGCCCCACTTGCTATCTCACTATGTGGTCCACTAAGGCCATTTATACATTATCCTCTTCTATGCCATTTGCCATTTTGTTTTCCAACACTATGTTTTATAGGGTTCGAAATGCTACATAAACCCCCTACTTTCAGTTTGCTATTCACTAACTGTGTTACTAGGTGCTGTACTCAGGGCATTTGCAATTTAAACTCTTCTATACTATTTGAAATTTATTTTAACATCCACAAACTTTTATACGATGTAAGTCCTACATTAACGTCTTCTATTGTTTTGACTATTCACTGTCTATGTCACTATGTGGTATACTACTGGCATTTAATTACAATATACTTTCATACTAATTTTATTTTTATTAATCGTCCAGTATTTTTTATGCGTGCCAATGCTATATTAACTACTTACTGGCTCTTTGACTTTTTCTTTTGGAGTTAGGAGTCAGTCATCACACCGTTACGAGTACGTTAACCCATTATATGTCAATTTTTATTATTTTTCTTACTAATGCCTCTGTTGCACTACTACCTGTCTTATTTTTAACACTTTGGTGGTAATGCTACCTGCACAGTTGACATCAGCGGTTATTTGAAATTGCACTAGATGTCCTGACACAATTGCATCCGCTTGCTTTGCTGCATTGCCACCACATAACTGCTGCACTTGCAGTGTCGTTCCGCTAATCCCCATTGTACGTATAGGGGAACTTGCCACAGCTCCCGCCACCATAAAAAGCGTGGTCAACCATCTTTTTTTTTCCATACAGGACCTGCTACAAGTGCAAAATCCAAATTGCTGCACCTACTGCAAATAAATACATACTGACTATTATGCCGATTATAATGAGTATGGGGATTCACGTAAACGCTTGCAAGTCCTGCAGTTATGCTGTGGCTATGTGCCACATGCACCAGATGCTGTTTTTCCAATGCTTATGATGCTATTTGAAATTAATGCTCATGTCAAAGTCTCTGTCATTCCAGTAGGATATTCACTACTTTTACATACATAATATTTTATACTCTATTACTGACTGGGTACCCTTTCACACGTCCATTGTATATGCACATTTACATACTTTTATAACATGGCCTAAGATTTTAAATTTAAACTCGATTTCTCCATACCCGTCACCAGGGCTGTAGTTGCGTAACGTTACACTATATCATCGCATTTACGTTACTTTTTACATTGATCTGACTCTTACAATATCTCATACGCAAGTTGCCTTATTTCTTTTTTCAGCCTGCTTTGTCACATTCTGCCATTTCATACTTCACGTTTAGCCCGCTGTTTCCCCTATTCCACCAACAAAAATAAAAACCACTACTTCTGATATAATACCAAAACCTTTAGTTCTTGGTAGAAATTTACCGTAACTCAGTTTTTTTTAAACACCTTATGAAACAACAACATTGCTGGTGGTTATGCAGAAATTAATGTCATCCAGATTCTATTAACGTTTTTATTACAATGTTGAAAATTTGCTTTCATACCGTGTATCGCAAAGGCTCATTACATCCATTTTTTTTGCTTTCACGGCACTTTAAGGAATTTTAACACACTCATTGCCATTCAATACTCCATACAGTTAACATCATTACATCTTTCTTTGTTACTTTAAATAAGTCTATCATTTCATTATCACAGGTTTTGGAAAACCATACTTTAGTTTTATTGTTTTTGTCTGTTTACACAGTTATTATTCATTGTTTCCTTAACTAACACACTCTAGCTCATTTTGGATTTGATTCGCTGACTATTCTTTGTAAGATGAGTTCTCCAACACAAAATATCACTCTTGCCAAGGAGGCTGCATCTACACCGAAGAAGAAGCGTGCAGAGAAAACTTTGGAACAGAGACGCCGTCGGTTAGATCAAGATAAGGCTGCTAAAGCTAAACGCATTGCAGAGGAGAGTTTGGAAGAGAAACGTGTTCGTTTAGATCTGCGTAAGGCTGCTAAGGAGAAACGTACTGCAAAGGAGACTTCAGAAGAGAGGCGTCTTCGCTTAGATACTGATAAGGCTGCTAAGGCAAAACGCCTTGCTGAAGAGACCTTAGAAAGGAGACGTATTCGCTTAGATCGTGTTAAGGCTGCTTACGCCAAACGTCTTGCAAATGAGACTTCTGCAGAGAGACGTATTCGGTTAGATAGGGCTAAGGCTGCTAAACTCAAACGGTTTGGTAAACTCTCTTCTCCACTGAGACGTTTTTCGTTGGATGCTGCAAAGACTGCTTTACATACACGTATTTCGGGAGTGTCTTCTGAAAAAACAAGCCAACAAATGCAAACAAGAGCCATGACTGCACGTTCCACATGCAAACAAACAAAAATTCCAGTCACTGAAGAACCGTCTGACAGAGATGATACTCCTGCCTCTTCGTGTACTGACATTTTACCAAGTGAACTGCCTTTAATACCTCCCATTACCTCTATGGAAATCAAAAAAGGAAAGGTTCGCAAGGTGTCTGTGCGTATGCGCAAGAAGGGTGTGGAGGAGAGTTCGGAAGAAAGACAACTTCCCTTGGACAAGGAAAAGTCTGCTTTGAAAACATCCCTTTCAATACAGTCTTTAGAAGGAAGGACAGAACGATTAGGCAAAAAATCTATCACTCTGCCTCAACGACGCAAACAGAAAAAGTTAATGCCTGCAGGAGATCTGTCTGATCCTCAGACTGCTGCCACCTCTTCGTCTGATCCTCAGACTGCTGCCACCTCTTCGTCTGATCCTCAGACTGCTGCCACCTCTTCATCTGATCCTCAGACTGCTGCCACCTCTTTGTCTGATGCTCAGACTCCTGCCACCTCTTCGTCTGATCCTCAGACTGCTGCCACCTCTTCATCTGATGCTCTGACTGCTGCCACCTCTTTGTCTCATGCTCAGACTCCTGCCACCTCTTCTTCTACTATCTTGACTACAACTGAACAGCCTTTACTGCATCGCAAGGCCACATCTAAACGAAAACACTGTGCTGAGGAGACGCCATACAGCAAACAGTGTAAAATTTTGAGGCTTAAAAGGACAAGACAGATGCGTCAAGATACACAATCTCCTACATCTAGACAAGTCCACTTGGCCCATTTGGCTACATTACGTCGTGAAGAACGTCAAACTTCTTCTTCCACTTCTATATTGCAACAGGCAGAACGGAATTTATATTCCACTTCTTCATTTATTGAATGTTTGGAATCTACATCCCTTCCACGTCTCATTTATGTAGGATTACATAATAAATTTCTACGTTCATTCTATTCATCTCTTCTACATGAAAGGGGATTTATTGATCAGGATCATGTTATTCCAGAACATTTCTGTGGTTTCATGAATGTAATATGTGAACATTGTGAGGCTCGACATTTTACTGCTGAACGACCATCAGATCAACAGTTTACTCTTTGTTGCCACAAGGGAAAAGTAAAGGTACCATTACCTCAATACCCGCACGTCTTCCAACGCCTGCTGAAAGGAGAGAGTGAGTACAGTCAAAATTTGATGGAGAATATAAGGAGCATTAATAGTTCTTTTGCTTTTGCCTCCATGGGTGCCCATGTTTCTCTACCTCCTGGACATGGACCATACTGCTTTCGTATTCATGGGCAAATTTATCATCGCACTGGAACACTCCATCCTGCTCAAGATCAAACTCCAGCATATGCACAACTGTACATTTTAGATACTCTAAGCGCTACTGACCAACGGCTACAGTCTCCAGAAAATGTTAAATGTAATGCTACTTTAATGAGTATCATTGCTCTTCAATTGGATAATATTAATCCCTTTGTTTCGGCCTACAAAATGCTACGTCAAGTTGAAGTAGAAGAAGAACAGAAGGCAAGAGAACATGGCACAAAAATGCCAAATATTATCATGGCCATTAAACAAGACAGAGGCCAAGACCCGAGACGCTATAACAATCCTACTGCCAATGAAGTTGCTGTGGTCTTTGAAAATGCTGATGGAGAGCCACCATTCAATAGAGACATTTTAATTCATTTGAAACCTGATCCAAATAACCCCTTGGCCCCAAAAACACAGCAAGTCAGTATTCTACACAGCAATTTAGATGCATTACTCTATCCTTTATTTTTTCCTCATGGAGAACAAGGCTGGCATGAGGGACTCAAGCATCAAGGCAAAAGTCAACGCCGGATTACACAGCTCCAGTATTACTGCTATTTGCTGTCTGTACGGAATCAGTTCAATCCTGTCCTGAATGGTGGCAAACTAACACAGCAGTACTTAGTGGATGCGTATGTAAAAATCGAGGCTAATCGCTTAAATTTTATCCGTCATCATCAAAAGGATTTAAAAGTGGAGGATTATTGCGTACTCCAGGAACATCTTCTGAAACAATCTGTTGACAAAGGTATTCCCATTGGCAAGACGGTCATTTTACCATCTTCTTTTGAAGGCAGTCCCAGAAACATGCAGCAACGCTATCAGGATGCCATGGCTATTGTGACTAAATTTGGACGACCAGATCTTTTTGTAACCATGACCTGTAATCCTAAATGGAGGGAGATTACAAACAATTTAGAGCCATGGCAGCGTGTGGAACATAGACCTGATTTAGTGGCCCGTGTCTTCAGAATTAAATTGGAAGCACTATTAAAAGAAATTAACACTGGATTATTTGGCAAAGTTTGTGCAATGGTTCATGTTATTGAATTCCAAAAGCGTGGCCTACCACACGCTCACATTTTGATCATTCTGGATAGCAAATCCAAACTAAGAACTGAGGTTGAAGTGGATAATATAGTTTGGGCTGAAATCCCTGATCCAGAAGAATACCTCTGCTCCATGACATTGTGATGCAACACATGATTCATGGACCCTGTGGTCAACACAACCCCAATTCTCCATGTATGGATCTTGGCAAGTGTAAGAAAGGTTTTCCTAAAGATTTCCAACCAAGAACACTCATAGCTAAGGATGCATACCCTACTTATCAAAGAAAGGAAGGATCATCCTTTCAAATACGTTCAAAGATGATTGATAATTCTTGGGTTGTTCCCTATAACCCTTACCTACTATTAACATACAAGTGTCATATTAATGTTGAGGTATGTGCTTCCATTCAAAGTGTTAAATACCTCTTCAAATATGTCTACAAAGGACATGATAAAGCCAATCTTGAAATTTGCCAAACTAATATCCACCATGATGAAACACATCAATTCATGGATTCAAGATACGTCAGTGCACCGGAGGCAGCTTGGCGAATATTTGCTTACCCGATGCATAGACAATCGCACTCCATTATTCGCCTGGCCGTACATCTCCCACATTCTCAACCGCTTTATTTTCATGAGGATGACTCTGTTGACGACATCAGTTCCACAATGCACAGAAAATCTACTCTGATGGGCTACTTTGAGCTGAATGAGAGTGACCCGCATGCTCATGATTACTTCTACCGCCAAATTCCAGAGCACTATGTTTGGAAAGAAGGTGCATGGGAAGTTAGAAAGCGAGGAGGTTCTTCAGTGATTGGAAGAATGTATACTGTCAGTATGAAAGATCAAGAACGGTACTATTTAAGGTTGTTGTTACTGCATGTCAAAGGAGCAACAAGTTTTGACAACATTAAGACTGTTAATGAAGTGACATACCCAACTTTCAAAGAGGCAGCATTAGCTCTTGGATTGCTCTTCGATGACACTGTTTGGAGAAATACTTTATTGGATGCCTGTGTTCTCAACATGCCTGCACAGCTTCGTGATATGTTCGCATATATATGTATTTTTGGTCCTCCAGCTCATCCATTGGAGTTGTGGAAAGAATTTAAACAAGACTTTATCCAAGACTACTGCCATGCATATCACTCCAACACTGAGGAGTGTGAGAATTGTGAAGGATATGCTATGACTGATGTCCAAACTATTCTAAAATTTCATGGCAAAACTTTTACTGATTTTAATCTACCACGACCAAAAAGAAAGCCATACATCGCTCCACTATACAACAAGGATGATGAGTTAAGAAGAGCTCAGCAAATGAAAGCTACTTTAAATGACCACCAACTTTTGGCCTATGATGCGATCAATCAAGCTTTACACGATAGAAGTGGACAACCTAAGTGCTTTTTCATTGACGGTCCAGGTGGCAGTGGCAAAACATATCTGTATGATTTATTAATTCATAACTAAGAGGAGAAGGCGAAATTGTCTCACCTGCAGCCAGTACAGGGATTGCAGCTAACTTACTGCAAGGAGGTAGAACTATCCATTCGCTTTACGGAATACCAATTCCAATCAATGAAACTTCCGTTTCAAGGATTAAAAATGATACAGATGCTGCACAACATTTGAAAAGTACCAAACTTTTCATTATTGACGAGTCCACTCTCTTATCTAAATATGCATTGCATGTGATAGATCAACTTTTACGTGATGTCATGACAACAGATATCTCCAAGAAAAATACAACACCTTTTGGAGGGAAAGTCATTGTTCTGGGAGGAGACTTTCGACAGTGTCTGCCTATCATTCCACATGGTACAAGAACTGACATTATAGAGAGTTGTATTAAATACTCACGACAATGGCAGCTTTTCACTCAATTGCCACTCTTCAACAATATGCGTTCCATTGATCCTGATTATAGCCGTTGGTTACTTCAACTGGGAAATGGTGAATTGTCTAATGATTTCAACCTTGGAGATGATACCATTGAAATCCCACAAGACATGATCTGCACTGGCTCAATCATTCTTGCTATATTTGGTGAAAACATTGTCATTGATGTAGATAACAATGAAAGCATTCAGATTGCTGCATCACATGCCATTCTTTGCCCTAAAAATGACCATGTGGATATGGTGAACTCTAAGGTCATGGATTGCATTGCTGGTGAATACACTGAATACATTAGTGATGATTCCATTGATCCTGATGAGACTGAAGATCCAGATCAATATCCTGTGGAATTTTTAAATTCACTCACACCAACGGGAATGCCTTCTCATCGCCTCAAATTAAAAATCGGTACCATTGTCATGCTTTTGCGCAACTTTAACAGCAGAAAAGGTCTTTGCAATGGGACTCGCTTGATTGTCATTGCTTTGTTTGACAATCTGATTCAAGCAAAAGTCATTACTGGGTCTGCAGAAGGAAATGTGGTGTTTATTCCAAGGATTGATTTATCTCCATCAGAGACTGGATTACCTTTCAAGTTAAGACGTCGACAATTTCCCGTGAAGCCTGCTTTTGCCATGACCATCAACAAATCCCAAGGCCAAACACTGGAGAAAGTAGGGATTTTTTTGCCAGAACCTGTTTTTGGACATGGACAGTTATATGTGGCTTTTTCACGAGTGAAAAGAAGATGTAATGTTAAGGTGAAAGTGCTGGATACACCCATTCAAGGAAAGTTGGTGCCTAATTCTGAAAAAGTCTTTACTAAAAATATTGTCTATAAGAATATTTTATCTTAAATTCTTTAGATATATATTACACTTTCATACATGATGGATATAACAATGAAAGCATTCACATTGCTGCATCACATGACAATCTTTGCCCTAAAAATGTCCATGTGGAAATGGTGAACTCTCAGGTTATGGATTGCATTGCTGGTGAATACACTGAGTACATTAGTGATGATTCCATTCAGACTGAAGATTCAGACCAATATCCAGTGGAATTTTTAAATTCACTCACACCAATGAGAATGCCTTATCATCGCCTCAAATTACACATTGGTACCATTGTCATGCTTTTCCGCACCTTTAACAACATAAAAGGTGTTTGCAATGGGAATCGCTTCATTGTGATCACTTTGTTTGACAATCTGATTCAAGCAAAAGTCAGTTCTGGGTCTGCAGAAGGAATTGTGTTGTTTATTTCAAGGATTGATTTATCTCCATCATAGACTGCCTTACATTTTAAGTTAACACATCGACAATTTCCCATGAAGTCTACTTTTCCCATGACCATCAACAAATCCCAAGGCCAAATACTGGAGAAAGTAGGGATTTTTTGCCCCACAATTCATTTTTGGACATGGACAGCTATATGTGGCTTTTTCATGAGTGAAAAGAAGATGTATTGTTAAGGTGAAAGTACTGCATACACCCATTCAAGGAAAGTTGCTGCCTCATTCTGAAAAAGTCTTTACAAAAAATATTCTCTAAAGAATTTATAATAAAATATTCTTATAGATATATATCACATTTACATACATGATGGATATAACAATGAAAGCATTCACATTGCTGCATCACATGACAATCTTTGTCCTAAAAATGTCCATGTGGAAATGGTGAACTCTCAGGTTATGGATTGCATTGCTGATGAATACACTGAGTACATTAGTGATGATTCCATTCAGACTGAAGATTCAGACCAACATCCAGTGGAATTTTTAAATTCACTCACACCAATGGGAATGCCTTATCATCGCCTCAAATTACACATTGGTACCATTGTCATGGTTTTGCGCACCTTTAACAGCATAAAAGGTCTTTGCAATGGGAATCGCTTCATTGTGATCACTTTGTTTGAGAATCTTATTCAAGCAAAAGTCAGTTCTGGGTCTGCAGAAGGAAATGTGGTGTTTATTTCAAGGATTGATTTATCTCCATCAGAGACTGGCTTACCTTTTAACTTAACACATTGACAATTTACCGTGAAGTCTACTTTTCCCATGACCATCAACAAATCCCAAGGCCAAACAGTGGAGAAAGTAGGGATTTTTTGCCCCACAACCCGTTTTTGGACATGGACAGTTATATGTGGCTTTTTCACGAGTGAAAAGAAGATGTATTGTTAAGGTGAAAGTACTGCATACACCCATTCAAGGAAAGTTGCTGCCTCTTTCAGAAAAACTCTTTACAAAAAATATTGTCTATAAGAATATTTTATTTTAAATTCTTTAGATATATCCATCATGTATATAAATGTAATATATAACAATGAAAGCATTCACATTGCTGCATCACATGACAATCTTTGTCCTAAAAATGTCCATGTGGAAATGGTGAATCTCAGGTTATGGATTGCATTGCTGATGAATACACTGAGTACATTAGTGATGATTCCATTCAGACTGAAGATTCAGACCAATATCCAGTGGAATTTTTACATTCACTCACACCAATGGGAATGCCTTATCATCGCCTCAAATTACACATTGGTACCATTGTCATGGTTTTGCGCACCTTTAACAGCATAAAAGGTCTTTGCAATGGGAATCGCTTCATTGTGATCACTTTGTTTGAGAATCTTATTCAAGCAAAAGTCAGTTCTGGGTCTGCAGAAGGAAATGTGGTGTTTATTTCAAGGATTGATTTATCTCCATCAGAGACTGCCTTACCTTTTAACTTAACACATTGACAATTTACTGTGAAGTCTACTTTTCCCATGACCATCAACAAATCCCAAGGCCAAACAGTGGAGAAAGTAGGGATTTTTTGCCCCACAACCCGTTTTTGGACATGGACAGTTATATGTGGCTTTTTCACGAGTGAAAAGAAGATGTATTGTTAAGGTGAAAGTACTGCATACACCCATTCAAGGAAAGTTGCTGCCTCATTCTGAAAAAGTCTTTACAAAAAATATTGCCTATAAGAATATTTTATTTTAAATTCTTTCGATATATATTACATTTACATACCTGATGGATATAACAATGAAAGCATTCACATTGCTGCATCACATGACAATCTTTGTCCTAAAAATGTCCATGTGGAAATGGTGAACTCTCAGGTTATGGATTGCATTGTTGATGAATACACTGAGTACATTAGTGATGATTCCATTCTGACTGAAGATTCAGACCAATATCCAGTGGAATTTTTACATTCACTCACACCAATGGGAATGCCTTATCATCGCCTCAAATTACACATTGGTACCATTGTCATGATTTTGCACACCTTTAACAGCATAAAAGGTCTTTGCAATGGGAATCGCTTCATTGTCATCACTTTGTTTGACAATCTCATTCAAGCAAAAGTGATTACTGGGTCTGCAGAAGGAAATGTGGTGTTTATTCCAAAGATTTATTTATCTCCATCAGACACTGCCTTACCTTTCAAGTTAAGACGTCAACAATTCCCGTGAAGTCTACTTTTTCCATGACCATCAACAAATCCCAAGCCAATACACTGAAGAAAGTATGGATTTTTTTGTCACAAACAGTTTTTGGACATGGACAGTTATATGTGGATTTTTCACGAGTGAAAATACGATGCAATGTTAAGGTGAAAGTGTTGGATACACCCATTCAAGTCAAATTGCTGCCCAGTAGTGAAATACTCTTTACTACAAATATTCTCTCTAATAATATTTTATTTAAAATTCTTTAGATACATATTAGATTTAAATACATATTTACTTTCTAATTAAATATAAATATTACAATAAATTAGTTTAGTCATAGATGTATAGCAATAAAAAAAAAAAAAATATTATTTGTTATACAAAAAGATATTAAAATTAGTTCTTATATATACAATAGTTATTTAAGAAATATAGTCATTAGTGTACATTTTCAATTACAATATAGTATAGAGAAATATTTTATTTTAAATTCTTTATATGCATATTACATTTAGATACATAATTATTTTCTAATTAAACAAAAATATTACCATAAAATAGTTTAGCCATAGATCTAAAGTACTAAAAAAAAAATAAAAATTACTTTACCCATAGCTGTATAGGAATTGACCAAAAAAATTATAAAAAAATTATTTAAAAATAGATGTATAGCAATAGAAATAATCCAACATACCAAACAAATTACTTTAGTTTTAGATAAAGACATTATAATTAGTTATTAGATATTAAATACGTCTTTAAGAAATATAGTCCTTAGTTTTGCTTTTCACTGAAAATATAGTGTATAAAATATTTTACTTTCAATTATTTACATACATATTCTATTTAGATACATACTTTCTAATTAAACACAAATATTACAATAATTTAATTTAGCTATAGATGTAGAAGAATAGAAATAGACAAAAATACCAAAAATATTAATTTCGTTATAAAGATATTATAAATAGGTTTTAGATATAAAATAGTTATTTAAAATATATTGTTCTTACTTTTTTAGCTTTTAAAATTTCTTTTTAAATTTCATTGTATATGTATATAAACACACATTTTGTAGTAGATTGTAGATGTGTATCATCTAAATGCTTGCATTTAGTGATAATAACCTGAAGCTCCAGCAGTATAGCTGCTGCGAGATTTTATTTTCTTTTTACACAGGGTCAGGTTTTTGTCAACAGCTAAGGCTGCCTTCACATTTGCAGATGCATCTGCAGCGTTTTGAAAATGCATCTGCATGGACATGGTAGACCCTAGCTTTATAATGGGACGCACGGTGTCTGCAGATGCTTGCAGGCAGCCGTGCACACACATTTACTCCTATATGTGATCTGTGCGCAGGCGGATGCCTGCATACAAATCACACACTCCCACCCTCACCAGGGATGCAACATGTCGTGTCCCTGCTGCGGAGGAGAGTCTGTGATCTGTACCCAAGCATCTGCCTGCGCAGAGATCACATATAGCAGTGAATGGTTGTGCTCGGCTGTCTGGAAGCATCTGCAGACACTGTGCGTCCCATTATAAAGATAGGGTTTACCGTCTGCATGCAGATGCATCTGCAAAATGGTGCAGATGCATCTGCAAGTTTGAAGGCAGCATTAGAGACGGGTGGGACAGCTGTTCACACACATCTCTATCTTGAAGTGTGTTCTGTACATATAAATACATACATACATATAGGTACATATTTAGACACATAGGGAAAGAATAGACATTTTCATTTTAAATCTGACTTATTCTGCTATTTGTGGAATTTATAGTGTGAACACATCAATTTTGACACTTGCTGTCTAATGGTGACCTACAGCACTCTTACTGTAAGTTGCATGAAATGTTAATGCAATTTGTGCTTTACTTGCAGTAGTTGCGGCACATGTGCTTTCAACAGTTTCAACTGCCAAAATCACAGTTAGCTTTGATTTTTAGTGGTTGCATTTAGTCAACCTGTTAAAGCTGTGCTTGCCGTATTTACTACAAGCTAATTGCAAGTTCCATATACATTACATGTTACTTGCTAAAAGTGAGCTGTAGGTAGGTCCTTTGGTGCAAAGTGCAGAAATTGTATTTGGTTATTCTACACCTTCTGCAAATAGCCAAAAAATATCTGCTTTAAAAGGAGTCTAACTATTAATTATTAGGGGTAGAGTAGAGTAGGTCCCACCAGTTGTAAGGCTACCTTCCCGTGGTTGGTGGGGAAACATGTACTGGCTCAATCATAGATTATTAATATTCATATATAAATTGAATATACGTAGTCTGTACAAAACATCAGTGCCAGTATCTGTACGAAAAGCCTTGCCTTAGAATCATGACATGTACTACACTGATATATACCATACAAACATTGGTAGTTGATAGATAGATATCATGTCTTATGTGCATTATTGTCAAATTTGAATGAATAATGTATATATGCATGCTACATTCCCGATTCTTTACAATTGAGCCGCCATCTATCATGGAATAATTGGATTATTAGTTAAAAATCTAATTTAATAAACTATACACCAGTTCTAGAATCCCGATGCAATCGCATCGGGCTCACAGCTAGTCTCTTTATTATAAGCAAATAGGAATAGTCCTGTTCTGTATAAACTGTCATGCAATTATGTATTCCCTCTCAGCAGCTCTTTCTTCCCTCTCAGCAGCACTCTCCTCCCTCATCTCTTTGCAAAAGTTGGTTTCACATTTGCATTTGTGTCTGCATGCGGAGGGCATGCAGATGCAAAAGCAGTGCAAACACAGCCATACTGATGTGAACACAGTGGAAAATCTACGCATGCATTCACATCAGTATGCAGTTGGCCAGCCAATCAGCTGTCTCGGTGGCAGCTGGGAGGCGGAGATTAGGGACGGAGATCTCCTTCTCCCAGCCATCGCTGATCTCCTGACAGTCTCAGCGGGAAGAAACAGCTGATCTGACAGCTGTTTAAATGTCCCACACTGACACCGAAGAGGTGATGTCGGCGCAGGAGATTTAAACAGCTGCCAGATCATCTGTTTCTCCCCGCCGACAACGCCGGGAGATTAGCGGCGGCCAGGAGAGCAGATCAGCGGATGCTTCAGCTGATTACCCTTGGCCACCGCTGATGTCTTGGGAGATCAGCGGTGGCCACCTAGAGAGATTTCAAAGAGATCCACAGCGTTCTCCTGCGCTGTCATGTGGAGTACACTGCAGATCTATTGACTCCCATGCATTGTTTGTGCACTTGTGGGAGCTTGCAGATAAAACAAGCTCCTGCGAATGCACAAAAAATGCAACATGTTGCTTTCGGAGGGTGCAAAAATTATGCGCATCCGAACGCAACTGCAACCGAATGCAGTCAAACGCAGGTACTATGCTTTTCCAAGTTAAACAGGAGCGCAGTGCGCATGTGTTTGGCTTCGTCCGGTAGGCTGCGGTTTCATGCGCAAGTGTGAAACCACCCTTACTGTATAGTGTCAAGTTTAAGTAGCTTCTGTTCTGATGAAGACAAGGAGGGAGAGAGCTATTACCGATCTGACTTATCTAGACTCCATCTGTTTCTGTAAGCAGGCATCCTGCTGTGACAGATTCTGTGCTGCATTTCACCTCTTTCTTGGCTGCAGACACAGAGAGCAAAGAAGAGAATACAGACCCTCCCAGTGATCTCCTGTGCAGTGATATGGTGTGAATATGTGACATCCATATTCATCTTATGGGGAGTGGAGAGCAGAGAACTAAGTGGATCATTCACTGTGATTGAAAGATGGAGTGAATCTCTTTATTTGAAGTTTACAGAAGATAGAAGGGAAATAAAAATGAAAGTTTAAATAGAGGGAAAAAATAAAATAAAAAGAGAGTTTAGAGGGAGAAATTTGAAAATGATAGCAGTTACATATGGATGTTAGACCTGACAGTTTTCCTTTAAGACACTTTTCTGCTTTAAAATGCTTTGAGAAATCTGCCCTGCGATGTTGGACACTCTGTGCAGCACATTTGACAAGGGTTCTGGCTTTCAGGAAAGGGTGTGGCTTAGAGAAAAGTGGGTTTGATTTACACAGAATAGTCATGGCTTAAATATGGCAGCTCCAAATTATGAAAAAATGTAAATGTAACACTGTAAATGTCACACTGTAAGTCAACCAATAACAGGTTAAAAGTTATAAAAAACTTAATAATGCCAACAATGTATTGAATAGCATAAGACACTGTGATAAATTTGACACATTTTTAGACTGATCTAAATTTGCATTGTCTAAAAATTGGACAGAATTAGTAATTTGTTATGATTTACCTTCAAACTGGATTCTGCCTTTAAATTGGAATGCTTTTCTTATTGCATTTATTTTTAATTATTTCAGAAATATTACATTTCATTTTTTTTAAATTACAAGCTGAAAATCTGTTATGTACAATGATATATCCGAGATAAAAAAAATAAATACATAAATAAAAATGTGCCCAATTGCTAACAGGCAGGTAGCTGCCACCTACCTGCTTGTTGTACCTAGCACCGTTCACCGCTGTTCACCCCCTCCACTTAGCGGGCACAGACCGCTCTTGCTGGGGACAGAATGGCCATGTAACCAGAGCAGCGGTTTCTTTGTCGCTCTGATCTTTGGAAGGGGTGGGACAGCTTACCCTATGCTGATTGACAGCTGGCACTCCGCTACCTTATTGGGGGAACCGGCTGTAAATCAGCATGACGCCCGTCGACAGAGGGGAGAAGCCGCCTCTCTTTAATCATGATGTCAGCGGAAGAGGCAAAATCACTGACAAGAGTGGTCTAAAACCACTCCATGTTGGCGGTGAACGGTGTCGGGAACAACAAGAAAGTAGGTGATACATTTTTTCCCTAAATTCCAGATAACACTTAACTTTTCAAAGGTAAACTATGGAAAACAATTGAAAAAAATATGATTAAAACAAACATAAAAAGAGGAAAAAAAATTGTAATTACACTGTGTGCAGAATTATTAGGCAAGTTGTATTTTAGAGGATCATTTTTACTATTGATCAACAACTATGTTCTCAATCAGCCCAAAAGACTCAAATATCAAAGCTTAATATTTTTGGAAGTTGGAGTGTTTTTTTTTTTAGATTTGGCTATCTTAGGAGGATATCTGTTTGTGCAGGTAACTATTACTGTGCAGAATTATTAGGCAACTTAATAAAAACCTAATATATTCTCATCTCACTTGTTTACTTTCACAAGGTAAACCAATATAACTGCACAAAATGTAGAAATAAACATTGCTGACATGCAAAAACAAAACCCCAAAAAATTAGCGACCAATATAGCCACCATTCTTTATGATGACACTCAACAGCCTTCGATCCATAGATTCTGTCAGTTGCTTGATCTGTTTACGATCAACATTGCGTGCAGCAGCCACCACAGCCTCCCAGACACTGTTCCCAGAGGTGTACTGTTTTCCCTCCCTGTAGCTCTCACATTTTAGGAGGGACCACAGGTTCTCTATGGGGTTCAGATAAGGTGAACAAGGGGGCCATGACATTATTTTTTCTTCTTTTAGACCTTTACTGGCCAGCCATGCTGTGGAGTAGTTGGATGCATGTGATGGAGCATTGACCTGCATGAAAATCATGTTTTTCTTGAACGATACAGACTTCTTCCTGTACCACTGCTTGAAGATGTTGTCTTCCAGAAACTGGCAGTAGGTCTCGGAGTTGAGCTTCACTCCATCTTCAACCCGAAAAGGTACCACAAGTTCATCTTTAATGATACCAGCACATACCAGTATCCCACCTTCACCTTGCTGGCATCTGAGTCAGAGTGGAGCTCTCTGCCCTTTACTGATCCAGCCTCTGGCCCATCCATCTGGCCCATCAAGAGTCACTCTCATTTCATCAGTCCATAAAACCTTTGAAAAATCAGTCTTAAGATATTTCTTGGCCCAGTCTTGACATTTTATGTTATGTTTCTTGTTCAAAAGTGTTAGTTTTTCAGCCTTTCTTACCTTGGCCATGTCCCTGAGTATGGCACACCTTGTGCTTTTTGATACTCCAGTAACATTGCAGCTCTGAAATATTGCAAAACTGGTGGCAAATGGCATCTTAGCAGCTTCATGCTTGATTTTCCTAAATTCATGGGCAGTTATTTTGTGCCTTTTTTGCCCAACACGCTTCTTGCGACCCTGTTGGGTATTTGCCATGAAACGTTTGATTGTTCGGTGATCACACTTCAAACGTTTGGCAATTTCAAGACTGCTGCATCCCTCTGCAAGACATCTCACAATTTTGGACTTTTCAGAGCCCGTCAAATCTCTCTTCTGACCCATTTTGCCAAAGGAAAGGAAGTTGCATAATAATTAAGCACACCTTATATAGGGTGTTGATGTCATTACACCACACCCCTCCTCATTACAGAGATGCACATCTCCTGATTTACTTAATTGGTAGTTGGCTCTCAAGCCTATACAGCTTGGAGTAGGACAACATGTATAAAAAGTATCATGTGATCAAAATACTCATTTGCCTAGTAATTCTGCACACAGTGTATTCTTTAATGACATATAGTCAACTTTACTAACCGATGCTTCCTGTAATGCATTTTTACAATATTACATTCTAATGTCTATGTTTTTCAGTTTATACTATTTTTACATGAGAAACACATTCATTCTAATGTATGGTACATTTTCAATAAAAATTGATATACAAGTTCCAACCTTTAGGAGACACAACATTCAACTGTTTGAGACCTCGTCATTGACGCCTTTGCTCCTGTGACTTATAAAGTTAAACAAACAAGTTGTCTCGTTTTTGAGAAATGAGCCACTTTCCCATTGAGTCTACTTGATTATTCTTAATGTAGTCATTCAAGATGCAGCGGGAATTAATTTGTAGAATAGTTTCATCCATTGACAGAACAGTTGGGGATTGACTTGTTCATCAGTCTGCTCCATGCATAGATTTGTGAACCCTTTTTTATCCTTTGTAATGTGTCACCTTATTCTAAGTAATTTAACTATAAAACAATTCAGGAGCTGACCACTATTCCATCTCCGATGTACGTGAGGCGTTTAATGATCTAATTTGTAATACAATCACTAAAGGGGTTGTCTTATTAGATAAAGCTTCTTTAAAATGATAGTCCTCAATCACACTCTCATCAAATAGCTGTAGGGAAAATGTACTATTACATGGTAGGCATTACTTCTAGTGGCCTTCTTTGTTATACAAAGATGACTTAAGTTCACTGAAATGCTAGATACTCACACAAATTAGCAAGGGACCTTCATTTATGACTTCCAAATACTCCAATTCTATGTATGTATTTATAGTTTATCATAAGAAAGCCCCTTTAAAGTGCAATTTTGGTAGATGACTGCTTGCTGCTACTTTGTAGAGTGGTGCAGGGTGGTAATCGTGGGTGAGGATTGACTCCCAGGACACTACTTAAAAGACATTGTCCTGTCTTAGTGTGTGGACTTGTGTATTGTTGTCTGTATGCTCATGTAGGGTGAATGCTTCCAATGGCTTCAGCTGGCCAAAACCAGTTGACGACACGCTTCCACAAGGAGACCACAGTTTAGTTTCACCATCTCTTTACTTAACAGTAGAGATGAGCGATCTTTCCCCGAACATGTTTGCCAATTTCAAATTCGACATGAACGTTGCAGATTTGGTTCGCGATCGAAATTTCGAGCAATTTATAAATAAATCGGCAAATGTGGCTTTGTTTGGGAAAAAAGTTTGAAGTTTAAAATGACCATAAAACTTTCCCTGATTGTTTGGGGCCAAAACACTTTTGGGAAGACCTGCTGGCTGGATACAACAACTAACCATATGTTTATTAATATTCTCAGGCATCAGGTCTACCAATTTCTTGCAACCTGTAGAATTTTTTTGAGCTTTAAAATATTATTTTATCTTCCTGGAGTTTGCAGGTGTTTTGACACCAGCAGGGTGTGAATTTTGGAAACAGTACCAGCAGCTGTGAGGTCCAGAAACCTTACAATGCCCTTTAAACATCCATTTAAAAAAGATTGTTATTATTTTTGATCTATTTATTTTATTTTATTTGTTTTTTAATTATTACTTTTTTTTGGAGAAAACCTTTATTATTGTAGAGGGTCAGCAGCATGTAAGGCCACCTCTTCTACAGTTATCTGCTGGCAATTCAGATAAAAATAACATGTCTATTGCTTTGCACTGGTGAAGCTTTGCTGCATTTTTGGTTTCCAGCCCAGGTACAGCAGGCCGGTATGGGCTGCCATCGAGCTCCAGCTGCCTATTTTTACCTGACTGGCAACCAAAAATAAAGGGGAGTCCTTCTTTTAACATTTTTTCTTGAAATAATTTTTTTAACACAATGACATGGGGCTTCTTCATATTTTTTCTTTCTAGCCAGATAAAACTAGGTAGCTGGAGGCCCAAGCATTCTACCTTATCCTTCCGCTGTAAATTGCAGCCTGCAGTCGCCCCAGAAAATGGAGCATTTATAGAAGCGCCATTTTCTGGCACTGTACCTGACTCTTTCAGTTGCCCGGTGGCAGATTAAGTAGTAAAGGGTTAATGCCAGCTGAATTTTGCCAGCTGGTATTAAGCCCGAGGTTCATAATATCAGGCCAATGTTACACCAGGCCATTATGAACCTTTAAGTAAATAGTAAATAATAAACCGCAATGTGTGTATTGTCTGCTTTCTGAGTATACTGTTTATAGGCAGAAAGCCACCAATCTGAAGTGGGGATGGGGTTAGACTTTCTATCAGTACTAGTTTTCTAATGATAGCAATGATTTCATCAAAACTACATCAAGAATCCTAGTAAGCGACACATCGCTGAAATCAGGATCTCTGGTCCTACATTATGCTGTTCCCAGAATAGGTGGTAAAGCCTGGTGATAAATGAAAATAACTGTTTGAATAAACAATATAAGACTAAAGAACTAATTTCATAGACTAGGACGAAGAAGTTAATCATCAGGTAAAAGTTTAGCCATCTCTTCCAAAAACAACTCTAATTAAAAATTCCTGTCCGATCAGTCTGCACCACGGAAGAAGCTTTTTGTTTCTTTTATTTTCCAGATTGTTCACACATAGCAGATGTGTGGTAAAAATATAGTAAATATAAATAACCATTAATTATATACATTTGCCTTTTTGCTGACAGATATGTGAAATATATTATTTCTGAGTTTAAAATATAGCATTGGAGACAGATGGCAAAGTATCACTTGAATCCTATATATTCATTACAGAGATAGAAAAGAATGCCATATGTACAAGTGGGTTTCTTGGAATGGCTGGTAAGAAGAATTATGTTGAATCAAATTTAGAGATGCAAAAAAATTAGGAATGGGTTCAAACAACAACAAATGAATATTTATTACAATATACAATTTGTGGCTAATAAAAATCATCACAAATACTTTGAAACCAAAATTATTCTGAAATATGTTGTGTCGGAAAGGAGTGTGCCTTTAAAATTTTACATATTACAAATTTTACTTGCTGCTAAAGACGGAGAGAATGGGGCAAATATAGCAATTATATTAAACATTTAGACAGCATAAAATTAGGCTAAACAGTCTAAAATGCCCCAAATGTATCACATTGTGCCTGTGACTCGAGTCACTACAACAATAATTAATCTCCGAGGTGCAGAGAACAGACTATAATAAAGGACAGTAAATATAATAATATTACTACTTAGGATCCACTTGGAGAAATTAGTACCGGATGGATAGAAGCCGTGCTGACCACAATAAGAGTAACAGAGTAACATACACACTCTGTTTATTCAGCCTACGCGTTTCTTGGCAAACAGGCCACTTCATCAGGGCATCCTGTTTGCCACGAAACGCGTAGGCTGAATAAACAGAGTGTGTTACTCTGTTACTCTTATTGTGGTCAGCGCGGCTTCTATCCATCCGGTTCTAATTTCTCCAAGTGGATCCTTACTTTTTGCCGGGAGCCTGCTGCCACCATACGTGCTTGTCCAAGGGAGTTGTGACCATTCACAAGCAGACCAGGTGAGTCTGTATTGTGGGAGTCCGTGTGACCATCAAACCCGTAGGTATTACTCTATGTGCGCTTCTTTTCCTTAATATTACTAGTTACTGATAGCAAGGAGAGGTCAAAGCAATACAAAGTCAGGTCCATAAAATGGAATAGTAACAGCTAGGGGTATTCAAAAGTGAAATCCAATTCAAGCCGAAGTCAGGAAACCAGAGGGACAAAACAGAATACAGAGGAGTAGGCAGAAAGAGGAATCAGGTCACAAGCAGAGTGTCAAGTCCAGGTAAGGTAACTAATCAGGCAGGGTCTGGCTCAGAGCACAGAGAAATCAGTCCTACACATCCAAAGGCAAATTTACAATTGACACAGAATAGGGCAGCAAGCTTAAAGTGCTTAAAATGAACCTGTCACCTAGTTAAATCACATCCGGCTATCACTACCTGTCCCTGCACCTTCCTATTACTATTCTAACTGTCCCTCTCTTTCCTAAATGTGTGGTGTGAATGTGTTTTAAAAACTTTTTATTACTTATTGCCTCCTATAATATTGAAGCTGGGCTACCGCTATTAGCCCCCCTGGGTGTCCTCTTTAGTTCCCTTTCGCTGCCTCCAAGTGTCTTTATCATGCCCCGATAAGCATGATATTGTGATTTCAATGCGCGCCCCCACCCTGCCTCGGAGCCCTCTGTGCAGTTCCGGCTATGACGCTGCAGTGTGCGTGACCCTGTGGTTTCACGTACGGCAGCTCATCACAGGTGAGCTGCTGTAGTGTGCTCCACAGAGCATGCGCAATTTGCAGCTTGATGATGGGCTATACACCTTCTAGGTGTATCGACTGCGCAGTAATGGAAATGATGCATCAACAGACTCAACAGACTCAACTTAGAGGACAATAAACTTTTGACACTTTGTGAACTGTCTCGCTTCGATTTATGGCCCTCTACAACTCACTGAGGAATCTTCAGGTCTCCACAAGCCACTAATTATAGGACAATAATACAATCTGTTCTCTTATCTTAGAATTTTGACTTTATTTTCCTAGCTCCTCTCCCCCTCCCTAGCCTGACTCTGCTTTTCACCTGTCGTATTTACTATATCATCTAACACTGCTTATGTATATATGTATGTGTCTTCAGAATTTCTGTCATTATCAGCCTGACGAAGGGGCCATAGTGTCCTGAAAGCTTGCTATGTTTACAATCTTTTCAGTTAGCCATTAAAAGGTATCAACCACTGAGGACTCTCAGATTCCAATATTTCTCTATCTACTGGCTAACACAGTACAAACATTCTTTACCTTACTATATGCTGTTTACTGTGGGTGACCCAATATAGTGTTACCAGAGCCTGGTACCCTCTCCTTGTGTTGTCTGAGTAATGTTCTGCCCATGAGAAAGGAGTACAGATGTTCAGTGGGATGAACCTTGGTCCGTGCAATCTTTCTAAAGACAGACAGACTTTAATAAAAATTTATAGTGGGAAAAAAAAAGATCGGCAGGCCAGCAGACAAGGGCACCCACTGACCCCTGTGTCTCCACACAACCCTTTTTCAAGTTACATGTAAACAGTGTTTTAAACATATAGTTTCCTTGCTATAAGCGTTTTCAGACCCTGCATTAGTCCTCTACATTACTTTTACAGAGCATTAGTCTGGCTGCTGTGTAAGTGTTATATAAATATTCACTTCCACCCAAGCTGGTGTTCTGTCCCTCCCCTCTGTGCTCTGTGCTGGGAGGGGGATGTGTTTTGTCCTGCACTATGTGCACTGTACAAGAGATTTCTATTCTAAGAACATTAGTTTTCCTCCCGACATGTAATTTGTGTATAGATTGATAGAAATATCTCAGACTGCACGCACTACACATATGTCTCATACATACAATGACACAAAGCGCTCAGAGCTTCAGCTAAGCACAAACCTCCTCCCTCCTTTCTGCTCTGTCTGCAGACTCTGTAATGTGTCACACATCATACAGATCAGAGAGGATGGCAAGACAGTGTAATGATACATGAATATTCACTCCTTGAGGAGTGGGCAGCACAGAGCTCACTGTGATTGACAGATGGAATTAATCTTTTGTTTTGAAGTGTACAGAAGATAGGAGCTAAGTATACATAATAGAAATACATGTATAGAAAGAGCTTAGAAAAAGGAATTAGAAGATGGTATCAGTTATACATGGATTTTTGACCTGACAAATTCCCTTTACAAATGCTTCATATTTCTGCAAATATTTGCTACTTTTTCTAGTTTTGCCCTTTATGATTATGCCTGGCATAACTTTTATTTTCCGGAACATGTACAGAAACATTTTCATAAGTTATTGATAATTTGTTGAGCTTTGGAAGCCACGCTTCTTTACAAGCTCTGCTCACTTTTCACAAAAGTGAATGAAAATTGAAAAAAGTCAAAATTTTTGCACCAAATTTGCAAATAATTTTCTGCCCAAAATGTAAATTTTCCTTTCATCTTATTCAACTAATTATCACTCTATTTTAGGTGCAATAAGCTACCATATTTTTCGGATTATAAAATGTACTTTTTGTCCCCTAAATTGGGGGGGAATGGGGGTGTGATTTTTAACCCGAATCTTGCTTACCTTGGGTTGTGGCAGCAATACTATGTGCAGGAGGCAGGGTTGTCAGTGGATGTTGGAAGTGGGTCAATGCTTGCAGGCCTTAATCTGGGGGTGTCGCTGTGTTCAGCAATATACGGTGGTGTTCTGTGGGCATTGGTGCTGGCAAATGGCTACGGACGCAGAACAGGCATAAAGAGAGTTGAGTGCTCGATCTGTGCCTGCGCTGCCTCTACTGGATGACCTTCAAGAAAATTGCTTCAGAGGTTGCACATGTGCAGATGGACATGTCCAAAACCTTCATCTGCGCTTGTGCTGCCTCCGCAGCCATTTTCTTGAAGACCATCCAGTAGAAGCAGCACAAGCACAGATTGAGCACTTGGCCCTCTCAAATCTTTAGCTATGCCTGCTCTGCCTCTGTAGCCATTTACTGGTACTTACAAGTGTCAATGCTCACCAACCCTACCGCACACCGCCAACAACCCTAGCTCCAGGCCCGCAAGCATTGCCCCCCTTCCAACATCCAATGGCAACCCTGCCTTCTGACTAGAGCATTGTTGCCGCTAAGGATCCCCAATACTGCGATCCTGCCTGCTGTGACCCTGTCTCTCCACCACCATCATGGTCCCCAGTAAGTTACACTGCACACGAGATGCACCAGATTTTTAGGATGGACACCCTATTTTAAATACATTTTTTTTCATTATTTCTTCCTTTAAATTTGGGGGTGCATCTTATAATCTGGGCTGTCTTATAAAGTGAAAAATACATTACTTTGCACAGTGAAATGTATTTTATTTTGCAATTTCTTTTTCTATTTGCGAATTTTGCATGCAATCTTGGCCAACAATATGTTTATGCTGACTTTTCAATTTTTAAATGTACATGTTTTGTTCCATCGAAACACAAATGTGAAACATTCGTTTTTTTCTGCCAAAAATCTTTTTAAAAACCAAAGACGGTAATGCTGGTTTTTGGTACTCAAGTCAGATAATAGAATGTTCTTGTATGCTGCATTCAATAGCAAACTGTCATGTACTTGTCACATTTCATCTTTCACCGTTCATTATTTTACATCATACGTGCTGGAACAGTGAAGGTCAAATGTCTTTGTTTAAAGTTGATATTTAAAAAATCAGTAAAGTTTCATTTCTTTTTGCGCCTTCCCATCTCCAGGAGCGTGCTATCTTAAGTAACTGCAATTTACTGTGCTTTTACAAACTTGTATCTGGCTGTTCCTAAATAAACTTTGCCAGTTTAGATGCTATGTTGTAAAACGTAGCTGACAGGTTCGCTGAAGGAAATGTTTTCACTTCTTTTTTTTTACCTTTATGTCAATAGTAAAAAGATTTTCTATGGCTCCAAGATAAAAACGGAATGAAATGTTTAAACTTAGTGAAAAATAAAGTGAAATCATTACGTTTAGACTTTTGCAGATTCGAAAACATTTGCATTTGACAAATCTGCAAGGATGATAACATTTGAGGGTTTATTGATCAATATCCTGTGGTTTACCAAATACTTCGGGAACACTGGAGCTGGTCTTTATTCATGCACTCTGGACCTTTGCTACTTCCCCTGTGCACCAGTTGCTGCTGTTTGTCCCGGAGGCGACCGCTACTTCCACCTCTGTATGAATCAATCTTAGGCTGCTTTCACATCAGTGTTTTTCGATGATCGCGGCAGTTGCGGTGAAAAAAACGCAACTGCCGCGATTACCGCATAACGGCCGCACTTGCAGTTCACTTGCGGCAAGCCCCATACAATGTCTATGGGGCTTGCGGTAAGTGTGTGGCAGGTGCGGAAGTGCGGTTTCGACACTTGCAGCAGGTGCGGCCGCGAAATAAACCCATTTGCGGCCGTTATGCGGTAATCGCGGCAGTTGCGTTTTTTTCACCGCAACTGCCGCAATCAGCGAAAAACGCTGATGTGAAAGCAGCCTTAGTTTAATATTTTTATATCGATTGGAACCTAGCGCTACTGTATGTACCAGTACTATTAATAAAATTACTGTACTAATAGGTCACTTTACTCACTGCAAACCTTTTATTGATTTAAATTGTCACACTTTTAAAAAAAATTTCAATAGATAACGTTAAAAATGTTTACAATTTGTAACATCGTTTTACATGGAGTGTAATAATAATGCATTACATCACATTTTAACCTATCGTATTCTCTTGTTATTTGATTGTAGCTTGGACGATTTTAGTGTATTCCTCCTTTTATGTGTGATTTGCTTTTCACATTTACGACACATAATAATAATGCTGTAATTGTACATTAGTTCACTGCCCTATTTTTAGGCTAGTAATTTGTTTCCACAATACCTTTATTGTTAGTGAAGTGTGTCCACTCTTTCTTGTACAGCCTTTTCTTGTGCTTCTGGGATTGTCCATATGGGATAATGAATGATGTTATTTACCTCATTATTTTATTTTTATCCTTCCCTTTTTCCTTTTGATACTACCTGTACCTTACCTTCTAGTTAAATCTGGATTATTGTCCTGTTTTTTGATTTGCCTCTGTCTGTCCTTTCCTGTTTCTGTAAATGACAGGGTTCATATTTCTTAATCACTCTCCGATATTCTTTCCTATGTATTTTAATCATTTATTCTGATTGTCTGTCATGGGATTTCCTTGTGTAAATACTGTTGAAAAAAGTCATTTAGCATATTGGCTTTTTCCTCATCCTCATCCACCATTTCACCCAGATTATTTTTAAAGGGGCCAACTCCATCATTTTTTAGTTTGGGCCATTCCATGTCAAGTGAACCAATGATTATTACCTCTATATTTTTAATTCTTTTGAGATTTTGTTATTTGATAATAGCATGTCAGACAATGCAAAATGTGAAGAGAAAAATGTAAAAAAAAATTATTTTTTTTTTAAATGATTTTCAAAGTTCGAAAAAAGTGTGAATTTCGCTGTTGCCTGCCTTTACATTTCTCCTCATAACTAAGGCTAGAAATAAGCTAGAGAGACAAAATAAACACCGTTCTACTTAGAATTGTACAGGCTTTCACCAGATATGTCACAAGAGTATCTTTGTTAATATTTTACCCATGCGATCGCAAACGATAAATTTTAAAATGCAATTACGAAAAATCGGCATAATTTAAATATTTCAAAAACTGCCCATATGTCTGCTGTGCTCTTAGCCACATCTGTACCAAATTTCAAGTTGGGATCGCGATGGGATCATATTTTAAAATATTTTACTATTAATAGCGTCAATGGGTCATTCCATATCTAAATATGAATATTTTTTTTTACCTGACTTCTTTAGATTTTTTAATTTTTTTTTTCTATTTGAAGTACTACTTTACTTAATTACAAATTAAAAGTTTTGAATTTTTTTCTTAATCAGTTAATTTTTTATAGATATTTAAAGTTTTAAAAAAGTGTGAATTTTTGCCTGGTATGGCTTTACTTTTTTTTATCTTGGGCTAGAAATACGATAATGAAGCGAGAGAGGCATCATTTTACTCAGAACGGTAACAGCTTTCATTTTATATGTCACAAGACTATATTTTTTTATATTTTGTTTGGGAAAAATCAAATTCAAAATTTTGATGCGCAATTGTGAAATAAATGTCAGTTTGAAAATTGTGAAAAAATGCCTGTGTTACTTGTGTTCTTGGTAATATTTGTGCAGAGATTAGACTTGGGACCTGTCAAATTTATATATTTTTTATTTTATGGTTGTATGAGTTATTACAACTTATTTAATTTTTATTTACCGTATTTTTCGCTTTATAAGACGCACCGGATTATAAGACGCACCCAGATTTTAGAGGTGGAAAATAGGGAAAAAAATATTTGTAGCAAAAAATGACTTTGATATGACACTCAGGCCCTGCGACCAGTCAGTGTTGGCGTCTGTTTCCTTCGGATGCAGGTGCAGCATGTGAGCAACACCAATGACTTCTGCTCCAGTGTCTGTTGGCGGGGAGACAGACGCCAGCACTGACTGGTCAGAGGGCTGAGTCTCATATCAATATCACATGGGACATGACTATGCAACTTCTGATAACGTTGGAACTGCTGCAGAATCAGGGGTATGGGTGCGTGCACACGATGAGTATACGCAGCCTTTTGGACGCAGCGTCTTGCTGCTGTGTCCAAAATGCTGCGTAGTACAGTACAAGCATAGTGGATGGGATTTGTAGAAATCCCATACTCACTATGCTTCATCCGACCGCAGCATTCTGACAGCTGCGGTGCGGGTTGCCGGCAGTCCGCTCCTTCTCAGCATGCTCATTTCATGCTGTGGAGTTGGAAGCGGCTCCCATCGGGGGACTGCAGGGAGAAGCCGCCCTGCACCCGCCGCACATGGTGAGTACAGGGCAGCTGGGGTCTCCCTGCCTCCACATGTGGCTTCACTTATGTCCGGAAGAGCCGCGTCCAACACACAGCTACTCCCGACTGTGAGCGCACACCCTTAGTATGGTCTTTATTACTTTTACAAGGGCCAACAAGATGAATGAGATGGGATTTGTTCATGTAGTAACAATCCCTTTAAGAACTATCACTCCCAGCATGTACTGTAGATCCTATAGCATGCTTGGAGTTCTAGTTAAGCACAGTATTGTTGTGTTAACTTTACTTTATTAGTGGTTATGTTACATATACATGTGGACTCACTTTAATGTGTCCTGCTTTGCCATCACCTTGCTAAAGTGAAGGAAGTGGCCATAGTCTGTATATCAAGTTCTGATGTGATGTCCTGTAAAGAGGGAGGGCCAGGGAGGGGGGCTGTACACTGTGCTGAAATATGATGCTCTAGCCCTGTCTCATAATTACAAGTCACCACAGAGCTTGACCTGTATGCAAGGCCAGGGGAGCTGTACACTGCCATTATATGCAGGCTCCAGCCCTGCTCTCCATACACTGAAGCTCCTGAACTGCAGACTGAGCTTCCTGGATTTCTGCACTGTGTCAGGGCTCAGCAGGAGACATTACAGAGAGCAGAGGGAGTGAGGCAGGACACTGACAAACAAGGTACCTGCTGTGATAAAGTGCCGATCTGCCCTGCTCTGCCCCTGTCTTCATGGCAGTGAATCAGCACAAAGCTCAGTGCTGATTCACTTGCCACAGCTGCACCCAGCTCCTCCGTTCTCACTATCTGCAGCACACAATGTCCCCAGCAGCTGCAGGAGCGACCATGTGTGCTGGCTAAGCAGCTTCTCCTGCTCCCCGTGCTCTCACCTCTCCTCGCTGTCTTCAGTGCAGAGAGGTGGGTGGAGACTGGGAGCAAGTGAAGTGAATATTTAAGTAGATAATGAGCCGGGGACACGTGGTGCTCCTGCCTCCTGGATTCTTCAGCAGGGACCATTCCCTGTCACTTCTGTCCCTACTTCACTGCTGTCTCCCCCTCCCAAGCAACTGAGGATGCTAGAATGTTATATTCCTTTTATAAGACGCACCCCCACTTTCCTCCAAAACTTGGAGGAAAAAAAGTGCGTCTTATAAAAGGAAAAATACGGTAATAAGTTGTAATAACTCATACAACCATAAAATAAAAAATATATAAATTTGACAGGTCCCAAGTTGAATCTCTGCACAAATATACATTTACATGCAACAAAAAAGAAACACAAAAAACAAATCCCATAAGTGCCAGGATAAATACATCTTAATCATCAGAACACAACGCTCAGCATTTTCAACCTGAATGCATTGAACAAACCAAAAGAAAAAAGGTGATCATATCCTCAAGTTTGATTAAACAAGATTAAAAGAATCAAAAATGTTAACCCCTATTTATACATATAAATTTATTTTCTATTCTATCACTAAACATGTCATTTATTAAGTGTTTAATAAGAATAGTACAGTAGTTAAATCATCATTCTATAAAACATGAACAAATCAAACAATTAATAGTACGTTTTTAAAGCGGCCTTTTATCATCAATTTGCCCCTTCTAGTGGGTGAAATGTAATCTTGTCCATAAGCACTTACTAGCAATCGCCATTTCCTTTTGTGTCACAGTATGTACGGCCTGTCACTGTGTTCAGCTCCACCTGAGTTATTATCTGACTTTTGTGCACTTTTAAAATGTCTGGCTTTCTTGGATACACAAATGATGGCGCTGGTCCAGAAGGATGCAATAAAGTCAATTCTACTTCTTCATTTTCACAGTCTTTGGAGAGTACAGTAGCCAGCCACCAGCGCCAACCATATTCACAGGTCACATAGCTAGTTATGTCATCCATTGCCAATCTTGTGCCACCTTCTACCACCTCATGGACTTCACTGTCTTTACTGAATGAAAAAATCCTTGTTTTTATTTCTGTTTCACTACATGGAATGAAAGTGTGGTATTGCTGAGTCCCTTTGATGGGTTCTGCTTCCTGTAACCGATGATTTAACAAACTCTCCTCCTCTTCGTAGTGCTGGTTTGTACAATATTCAATACAATATTGTTCATTCTCAGGTTGAGCCCTAACAAAGCTTTCTCCTATATGTCCTCTCCTGCTTCTAAGCTGTAACATATCAAAATAATACAGTAATGTCTAAAAATCATGGATTATTTGGTGAATATAGACCCCACACTTTTAGACCACAGGCTGAACAGATCTGAATTCAAGATTTTCGAATTGACACTATAATAGTTAAATATTTTAAAATATGAACCCATCGCGATCCCAACTTGAAATTTGGTACAGATGTGGCTAAGAGCATAGCAGACACATGGGCAGTTTTGGAAAATTTTAAATGATGCAGATTTTTCGGAAATGTGTTTTAAAATTTTGAGTTTACGATCGCATGGGTAAAAAATTAACAAAGATACTCTTGTTACATATCTGGTGAAAGCCTTGACGGTTCTGAGTAGAATGGTGTTTATTTTGTTTCTCTATCTTATTTCTAGCCTGAGATATGATAGAAAATGTAAAGCCATACCAGGCCAAAATTCACGCTTTTTTAAACCTTTAAAAATCTGTAAAAAATTAACTGATAAAGAAAAAAATTCCAAACTTTTTATTAGTAATTAACTAAAGTTGTACTTCATATAGAACACTTCATGAATGACATGTTTAGTGATATAATAGAAAACTAATTTACATGTATAAATAGGGGTTAACATGTTTGGTTCTTTTAATCTTGTTTAATCAAACTTGAGGCTATGATCACTTTTTTT
The DNA here is from genome assembly GCA_033576535.1 of Allobates femoralis. Classification (NCBI taxonomy): domain Eukaryota; kingdom Metazoa; phylum Chordata; class Amphibia; order Anura; family Aromobatidae; genus Allobates; species Allobates femoralis. Next base: position 95,796,285 of record JARQOC010000010.1, on the reverse strand, counting down.
CTTTTGGTTTGTTCCATGCGTTCAGGTTGAAAATGCTGAGCGTTGTGTTCTGATGATTAAGATGTATTTATCCTGGCACTTATGGGATTTGTGTTTTGTGTTTCTTTATTGTTGCATATAAATGTTTTATTCAATAAGTTGTAATAACTCATACGATCATAAAATAAAAATATATAAATTTGACAGGTCCCAAGTTGAATCTCTGCACAAATATAACCAAGAACACAAGTAACAAAGGCATTTTTTCACAATTTTCAAACTAACATTTATTTCACAATTGCGCATCAAAATTTTGAATTAGATTTTTCCTAAACAAAATATAAAAAAATATAGTCTTGTGACATATCAAATGAAAGCTGGTACCGTTCTGAGTAAAATGATGCCTCTCCCGCTTCATTATCTTATTTCTAGCCCGAGATAAAAAAAATGTAAAGCCATACCAGGCCAAAATTCCCACTTTTTTAAAACTTTAAATATCTGTAAAAAATTAACTGATTAAGAAAAAAATTCAAAACTTTTAATTTGTAATTAACTAAAGTAGTACTTCATAATAGTAATAGTTAAATATTTTAAAATATGATCCCATTGCGATCCCAAGTTGAAATTTGGTACAGATGTAGCGAAGAGCACAACAGACATATGGGCAGTTTTTGAAATTTTTAAATTATGCCGATTTTTCGGAAATGCGTTTTAAATTTTGCGTTTGCGATCGCATGGGTAAAATATTAACAAAGATACTCTTGTGACATATCTAGTGAAAGCTTGTACAATTCTGAGTAGAACAGTGTTTATTTTGTCTCTCTATCTTATTTCTAGCCCGAGATATGAAAGAAAATATAAAGTCATACCAGGCCAAAATTCACACTTTTTTAAAACTTTAAAAATCTGTAAAAAATTAACTGATGAAGAAAAAAATTCAAAACTTTTTTTTGTAATTAACTAAAGTTGTACTTCATATAGAAAAAAAATCAAAAAAATCTGAAGACGTCAGGGAAAAAAAAATATTCATATTTGGATCACTTGACATGGAATGACCCGTTTGTTACTATTTATGTAGTTAACAAATTTTGGGATTTTTTTTTACTTTCTCTGGCAATAAGCCTCTCTGTCTCAATTTTTGCTGCCTTGATTTGCTTTTTACAAATGTTATTTAACTTTCTGTATTTATTTAATGCTTCATCACTACCTACTTGCTTTAATTCTCTAAATGCTTTTTTTGTCACTTATTGCGCCCCTTACAGCCTTATTTAGCCATAGTGGTTTCCTCCTATTTCTAGCATGCTTATTCCCATAGGGTATATATTGTGCACAGATCCTATTCAGGATGCTAATAAACATCTCCCATTTGCTTTGTGTACTTTTATGTCTCAGGATATCTTCCCAGTTTATTGCACTAAGATCATCTCTCATCCGTTGGAAATTTGCCTTCCTGAAGTTTAGTGTCCTTGTAGCCCCTCTACTACACATCTTATTAAAGGATACATGAAAACTTTTTATTTTATGATCACTATTACCCAAGTGACCTCCAACCTGTATATTTGATATGCGGTCTGGCCTGTTGGTTAATATTAGGTCCAGCAGTGCCCCCCTTCTTGTTGGGTCCTGAACCATTTGTGAAAGGCAATTGTCTCTCATAATTGTCAAAAACCTATTACCTTTGCTGGACCTGCAGGTTTCTGATCCCCAATGAATTTCAGGGTAGTTGAAGTCCCCCATAATAATGACTTCTCCCTGAGTCGCTGCTTCATCTATTTGCTTTATGAGAATATTCTCCTCCACTTCCATTATTGTTGGAGATTTATAACAAACCCCTATCAGTAATTTATTATTTTTCCCCCTCCCCTTATCTCCACCCACAGGGACTCTACATTTTCACTAGATTCACATATATTATCAAGCAGGATGGGTTTTAAGGATGATTTTACATTTAAACACACACCTCCCCCTCGCTTATTTGTACGGTCATTTCTGAGCAGACTTTAACCCTGTAAATTAACAGCCCAATCATGGCTCTCGTCCAGCCAAATCTCTTATATCCCCCCATGTCATAATTATCGTCGCTTAGCTGCTAGATTAAGGCACACAGGAATAATTATTAATTTAAATAGTCTACACGGTTTATTGAGAGACAGCATAAACCGCTTATAATACAGTCCAATATCTGTCATCACTAACAATGACATTCACAGTTCTCATTTCTGTGGTTGGTACGCACGCATGGGTTTGAATATGACCCTCACAGCTGTATCCCCATGAAGGTATCACAGCCTCCACTCACTGACCTTTACGTCAGCTGCCCATGAAAACTGCCTGACTGGGATCACCGACCAGGGTCTGTCAAGATTCACACTGACTCCCATCAGTGCACAGCTCCAGGAGATACAGCTAGTTCCATACCTGGTCTCTTTACATGTGCCAAACAGCAGGTTTGTAGCCTCCAAGACCTGGCTGACATCTCAACCATGTGTAACCTGTGCAGGACGAAGTGTCGCTCGATCTGTGCTGCTGCCAATGAAAACTAGAAGACCAGAGTGTCTGGATAACGGTGTTCCTTAATCCGATGCGTTTCGGAGCCGAAACCCAGCTCCTTCTTCCCTGAAGCAATCAAACTGGTTGTGGGTATACATAACCTAACCAGGTGAGCAGATTCTGTCAAATATTCACATTGCCTCCATGTTAAGGAGATAAAACCCTATTGTGAATTTTATGTCACATTTTAGAACTCTATGTGAACAGGGAGAAGTCACATGATATCAGCAGGAACACACCCATGGGAGGTATGTGGATTGTCATCCACTCTCACACATCTGACCATGCCCAAATACAGCCCTAGCAAACTATAAAGGCTTGTGGAACAGCACGTTCCCGCAACCAATCCTGGATTTAGATTGCAGCAGACCTCTGTCTGTGCAATATATACCTGTCTCTTTCAATATAGCTGGTTAATACATCACAAGTCCTACCCAAAAAGACTGAATGATGTCATAAACTGAAATGTTACTTCAGCAAAGTATTGATGATATGTATAATAATGCAATTACATTATTTTAATTCTTTTTTCTTCTATTGCCACTGAAAAATATCTAATTTTCATTTTCAATTGAATTGTACTAATTAGAGATGAGCAAGATTTCAGAACCAGGTGCACCATTTTCAAGAATGGTGCAAAAAAAAAGTAACTAATACTAATAGGCAAAAAACAAGAAAGAAAAGTTACATACATCCAAGATGGGACCACAGTGGCATAGGGAGAGCCGTTATACCTCTAAACTACACCTTCTTTGTCTTTCTGTGCTGGGGGATTGAACAAGAAGGAACTGTCATTTATAAAGTAAAGATGTAAACCAGTTGCTCTCAGAAAACTGTATCTCAACATCAATTTAGTAAATTTTTGACATTTTTGAGATGCTCTGTGTTCTCTAAATATTTAATTGGGCTTCTGTACACTATTTTGCTTTTAAACTCTCCTTCTATGGTTCATGCGGTTTCCCGCAGATAGATCCAATATTGACCCTAAGGAAATAACTTATTATATAGGCAATGAACAAGATTAAGATTCCCAGCCCTGATAAGAACTATAAAATCCAACATACCTTCAGCTGCACCATAACCAATGTGGTGTGTTTAATTATATGTACAAAATGTGCGAGAGGGAAATTGTATGTAGGGGAGACAAGACAACAACTCAGAATTAGGATGAACTCTAACCAGCACACAATTAAATAAAAAGAACAGAGCTACCTATGCCTAAACATTTCTGTAGCCCTGATCACACCATAATGCATATGAAAATAATAGTTTTGAAAGGTCATCTTAAATCCCAAAGACACAGGAGAGTCTGGGAATATAAACTTATGATGACGTTTGACACATTGACAGCAAGAATTTATGTTAACTCTGAAAACTCCAGACTCTTGTTGCTTTTTTTTATTCACTTGCATTGGACTAGCAACATTTGAGCGGACTGGAGATGTACCAGATAGATTTAGCTTTGGATACTCTACTATATATTTATGTTTGAGGCAGTAATGTAAAACTAAAATAAAAAAGTATAGCATAGGACTGCCTTACTTGAGCTGCCTTGACACAGCAGGGTGGCTCAAAAATATTGATCAATTTTTTTGCCAAATTCTCAAATTTTTATATTATACAGTTTGGAGGTAATAAATGCAATTGCACAAGTTTTATTGCAAATTCTTTCCTGGTGGTGCTGGCTCTTTTAGCTTATTTCAGGAATGTATGTGTTGCATGGATTTATGTCTTTATACATCAATTGAGGAATTTTCAAATCTTATACCAGACCACCAATCAAAGGACAATAAAGCTATCACACCTCTTACCTGTGAACTTTGATTTTCCTGCCTGCTCTTTCCCCTTTTTCAGAAGACTGACCATTATGTGCTGCTTCACGTCACCTGCCTTCATTACTGCATTATCCACTCATCCATTTGTGTATACTTGTGTGTGTTCAGATTTTGTGTCATTATAGCCTGATGAAGAGGCCTTATAGTCTTGAAAGCTTGCAAATATTTACCATCTTTTAGTTAGCCATTAAAAGATATCAACCACTGAGGACTCTATGATTCTAATATTTTTTTATCCTATAGAAACATTATTACTAGGAAGATAAATATTTGCCCCTAGAAGTTCTTCTCAATTTTTATTTCTAGTATATAAATATGTAATTAATTACAATGGAACACATATACCTAGGATGGCAGTATTATGAAAGGCTTACAATTATTAAAATGTGGTCGACTTGAAAAATGTCCCCCAGAGTGCAATAAAGTACCGTAGCTAGATACAGAAACATATATTACATTATCTTAATATATCCATATTATACATTTCAAGGGACCAGTAGGAGATGTTCGCTTTTCTTGTTTCCTGGTATGTGTTTTAGACAGCTGGGGTATTAAAAATTGAATTCCTGGTATAAGAAAGGTAAAATTAGTCCAGACAGCTGCTTCAGCTCTTTCCACAAAGTAATGCTCCTTAGAAGGAGCTAATGAATTTAATTGAACCTAACAGGCACTGTCAAAGCAGCAGTATGTGATTTAAAATGTACAGAAAGGTCCTTTGTAAGCAGCTTCACTAAGCACCGAAGGTACTAATGCAAAACACAAGTGTATACTGTCTTAACCTGAAATACACTGATCTGGTAAATGTTCTCTAATGCTTCACTGATGTGGAATATTCCCACAATTATATATTGTTAGGTAAAATTCCTTTCTCAATGTTATAATGTTACAATGTTATATATATTTATATATTTCTCACTACATGTCAGTAACATCCCTTCCAATCCAAGCAGGCGAAGTAATCAAACCATAGCTGTCCATAAAATGATATAGGGACAAAATATTGGACACACTTATTGACATTTACTCATTGTCATGCTGAAAGCTTGACCCTCGTTTCAACTTCATCACCCTGGTAGGTGGCAGCAGATTTTTATGATTTTGTCTCGATGCATTTGTCCATTCACCCATCCGTTAGTTAAATGAAATTTTCCAGTGCTATATGCTGAAAAACTGCCCCACACAATAATGTTCCCACCACCACACTTCACAGTTACTGTATATGGTTATTTTAAGGTGATTTGCCTTCTGGCCTCCAAACATGTAGTGTATTCTGGCCTCCAAAGAGTTAATTTTCGTCTCATTTGACCAGATTATATTTTCCAGTATTCCACTAACTTGTCTAATGGCTGTTGAGCAAACTATAAACGTTCTTGAACCTGCCTTTTGTTCAGTTATCAAGTCTCGTGTGGTGAGTGTGCATACTGCATGTGCATTCAGTGCATGAAGGGGGAGTGTATTATTTATTGCTTTCTTTCAACCATTGCACCTCTTGAATCCAGGTCTTTCAGTAGATTTCCATAGGTAGTTATTGGTTCCTCAACAACTTTTCAGTTAATTATTTTCCCTGTTCTGTCAGACATCTTGCAATGAACACCTGATATGGATGGTGTGTAGTGAAATTATGTTATTTTTACTTCTGAATTATGGTCCCAACAATGCTAACTGGATCCTTCAGTAGTCTAGAAATTCTTCTGCAACCAATGCTATAATAATGTTTTGCAATAGTAAGATTGTGGATTTGAAACAGAAATATTCTCACTTATTCTCTTCTTGAGAAATGTTGAAGTGCATCACTAAGGGCCGCTTTACACGTCGCAATATCGCAACGCAACATTGATAAAAAGTCACGTGGTACGGCCGTTGAAGTTGATATCGTTTGTGCGTTGTGTCGTGTAAATGGGCAATGCGATGCGAAAATGACCTAACTACGATATTGCATGAAGATTGTGCAAGCACTTCAACCGTATGATATTGTATAGGCGATGTGGCAGGATTGTGCTGTGTGACAGCGCAACTATGATTGGAGCGCAACTTTCCCTATTCACTCCAATGTTAAATGGTCGTTTCCTGGGTTGCTCATACTCAACGTGGGAAAGGGGCATACACCATCGTAGTTGCGTTGCCTGCCGATATCTCCCTGTGTGACATCTCCTATGTGATCTTGGACAAGTGGCAAAAACGTGGGCGCTCCCATGAGATTGTATGCAATATCGGAACGATATTGCGACATGTAAAGCGGCCATAAGACTTGTGCAAGAGATTTGTGTGATCCACACTTTGTATAGGGAGGTTTCTTCAGATTAATAAGGTAGGTTCACCAATTGTAATTGATTTCACATGGAGATTAATTTACTCTAGGATATAAACGTACTTCATGTTCTCAGTATTTGTATGCCTATAAGTTAGAACTATTTAAAAGTACTTCATGTTCTTAGTACTTGTATGCCTATGAGTAAGAATTATTTAAAAAGACTTCATGTTCTCAGTACTTGTATGCCTATGAGTAAGAACTACACATTTGAAACACGTCATGTGGTAGGACTGTAACCCCAAATTTCTTGCATATTCTTTTATGAAAACATGAAGTTCCAATAAAGTGAATTTGTTTATGAAACAATAGATTTCAGCTGGTGTCACGACTTCCCATGGCCTAACTTAGAGTGCCACCACCACTTTTGTTTCAACAGCCAAAGTCCTTACCACCACGAGTGACGGTGCCATCAAAACTGGTAGGCATTTGAATGATGTCCTCCATCCCCTCTGGCTCCACATCATCAAAGCAAAAAGACTTACTGTTCATCTCATCAAAGCAAAAAGGCTTACTGAGAGAGAGAGATGTCCGATTTAGGGAGGTTAGTGGAGGGTGGGAGCAGAAGATGTTCAGTTTTGGAAAGGTTTAGTTTCAAATAGAGAGGGGACATGATATTGGAAACTGCAGCTAGACAGTCATTGGTGTTCTTTAATACTGCAGGGGTAAGGTCAGGGGCTGAAGTGTATAATTGTGTGTCATCAGCATAAAGATGGTACTGGAAGTCAAATCTGCTGATGGTCTGTCCAATCGGGGCCGTGTAGAGACAGAAGAGAAGAGGACCGAGGACTGAGACTTGAGGGACTCCAATAGTGAGAGGAAGAGGTGAGGAAGTGCAGCCAGCGAATGATACACTGAAAGAGCGGTCAGAAAGATAGGAGGAGAGCCAGGAGAGAGCAGTGTCCTTTATGCCAATGGAATGCAGCATGGAGAGTAGGTGATGGTGGTCAACAGTGTCAAAAGCTGCAGAGAGGTCAAGGAGAATAAGCAGAGAGTGATCACCATTATGTTTTGCCGTCAGAAGGTCATTGGTCACATTGATGAGGGCAGTTTCTGTAGAGTGAAGGGGGCAGAAACCAGACTGTAATGGATCTAGAAGAGAGTGAGCGGAGAGGTAACGGGTGAGGCGGGAGTAGACCAGGCGCTTCAGGAGTTTAGAGATGAAGGGGAGATTGGAGACTGGTCTATAGTTATTTGTGCAGGATGGGTCTGGAGAGGTTTTCTTTAATAATGGAGTATTGATCGAGTGGTTGAAGGAGGAGGGGTAGATGCCAGAAAAGAGGGAGAGATTGAAGATTTTGGTTAGATGAGTGGTGACGACTGGAGACCTGATGAAGGAGTTGGGAGATAACTCTGAAACGCGTAGGATAATAAAGAAGAATCGTTGATCCAGACATTCTCTTGTACTGGCTTCTTTTGTTCCTTTCTGAAGTGGCAGCGCGGACCTCGAGGTACTGTGTCCTGGGAGCTGATTATACCATAGGGATCTGTGGAAAGTACGGTCCTGCAGCAGCTACTTGTTCTGAGCGATCATTACCAATTGTGGGTTTTCAAAACTACATCAGGTGAGCAGCCTCTTTGTATAACCTTTTGTCCTTCTTCAAAGAAGATATCACCCTATGTGCGCATTCTTGAATTTTATAGATTAATACAGTTTAGGGACTAAAATCCTCTCCTGACACCATTACAGTCACCAGACAGGTGTACGTACTACCTTAATACAGGTTAGAGACTAAAATCCTCTCCTGAAACCATTAAAGTCACCAGACAGGTGTACGTACTACCTTAATACAGGTTAGGGACTAAAATCCTCTCCTGAAACCATTAAAGTCACCAGACAGGTGTACGTACTACCTTACTACAGGTTAGGGACTAAAATCCTCTCCTGAAACCATTAAAGTCACCAGACAGGTGTACGTACTACCTTAATACAGGTTAGGGACTAAAATCTTCTCCTGAAACAATTAAAGTCACCAGACAGGTGTACGTACTACCTTAATACAGGTTAGGGACTAAAATCCTCTCCTGAAACCATTAAAGTCACCAGACTGGTGTACGTACTACCTTAATACAGGTTAGAGACTAAAATCCTCTCCTGAAACCATTAAAGTCACCAGACAGGTGTACGTACTACCTTAATACAGGTTAACGACTAAAATCCTCTCCTGAAACCATTAAAGTCACCAGACAGGTGTACGTACTACCTTAATACAGGTTAGGGACTAAAATCCTCTCCTGAAACCATTAAAGTCACCAGACAGGTGTACGTACTACCTTAATACAGGTTAGGGACTAAAATCCTCTCCTGAAAGCATTAAAGTCACCAGACAGGTGTACGTACTACCTTGATACAGGTTAGGGACTAAAATCCTCTCCTGAAACTATTAAAGTCACCAGACAGGTGTACGTACTACCTTGATACAGGTTAGGGAATAAAATCCTCTCCTGAAACCATTAAAGTCACCAGACAGGTGTACGTACTACCTTGATACAGGTTAGGGACTAAAATCCTCTCCTGAAACCATTAAAGTCACCAGACAGGTGTACGGACTACCTTGATACAGGTTAGGGACTAAAATCCTCTCCTGAAACCATTACAGTCACCAGACTGGTGTACGTCATACCTTGATACATGTTAGGGACTAAAACTCCTCTCTGAAACCATTACAGTCACCAGACTGGTGTACGTCATACCTTGATACAGGTTAGGGACTAAATACTCTCGGAAACCATTACAGTCACCAGACTGGTGTACGTCATACATGATACAGGTTAGGGACTAAAATCCTCTCCTGAAACCATTACAGTCACCAGACTGGTGTACGTCATACCTTGATACAGGTTAGGGACTAAAATCCTCTCCTGAAACCATTACAGTCACCAGACTGGTGTACGTCATACCTTGATACAGGTTAGGGACTAAAATCCTCTCCTGAAACCATTACAGTCACCAGACTGGTGTACGTCATACCTTGATACAGGTTAGGGACTAAAATCCTCTCCTGACACCTCAACAGTCAAAAGACTAGTGTACGTCATACCTTCATACAGGTTAGGGAACTAAAATCCTACTCTCTTGTGATCTCAACAGTCACCAGACTGGTGTACGTCATACCTTGATACAGGTTAGGGACTAAAATCATCTCATGACACCATTACAGTCACCAGACTGGTGTACGTCATACCTTGATACAGGTTAGGGAACTAAAATCCTAATCTCTTGTGATCTCAACAGTCACCAGACTGGTGTACGTCATACCTTGATACAGGTTAGGGAGCTAAAATCCTAATCTCTTGTGATCTCAACAGTCACCAGACTGGTGTACGTCATACCTTGATACAGGTTAAGGAACTAAAATCCTAATCTCTTGGGATCTCAACAGTCACCAGACTGGTGTACGTCATACCTTGATACAGGTTAGGGACTAAAATCCTCTCTGAAACCATTAAAGTCACCAGCCAGGTGTACGTACTACCTTAATACAGGTTAGGGACTAAAATCCTCTCCTGAAACCATTAAAGTCACCAGACAGGTGTACGTACTACCTTATTACAGGTTAGGAACTAAAATCCTCTACTGAAACCATTAAAGTCACCAGACAGGTGTACGTACTACCTTAATACAGGTTAGGGACTAAAATCCTCTCCTGAAACCATTACAGTCACCAGACTGGTGTACGTCATACCTTGATACAGGTTAGGGACTAAAATCCTCTCCTGAAACCATTACAGTCACCAGACTGGTGTACGTCATACCTTGATACAGGTTAGGGACTAAAATCCTCTCCTGACACCATAACAGTCACCAGACTGGTGTACGTCATACCTTGATACAGGTTAGGGAACTAAAATCCTAATCTTTTGCGATCCCAACAGTCACCAGACTGGTGTACGTCATACCTTAATACAGGTTAGGGACTAAAATCCTCTCATGACACCATTACAGTCACCAGACTGGTGTACGTCATACCTTGATACAGGTTAGGGAACTAAAATCCTAATCTCTTGTGATCTCAACAGTCACCAGACAGGTGTACGTCATACCTTGATACAGGTTAGGGACTAAAATCCTCTCCTGAAACCATTAAAGTCACCAGACAGGTGTACGTACTACCTTAATACAGGTTAGGGACTAAAATCCTCTCCTGAAATCATTAAAGTCACCAGACAGGTGTACGTACTACCTTATTACAGGTTAGGGACTAAAATCCTCTCCTGAAACCATTAAAGTCACCAGACAGGTGTACGTACTACCTTAATACAGGTTAGGGACTAAAATCCTCTCCTGAAACCATTACAGTCACCAGACTGGTGTACGTCATACCTTGATACAGGTTAGGGACTAGAATCCTCTCCTGACACCTCAACAGTCACCAGACTGGTGTACGTCATACCTTGATACAGGTTAGGGAACTAAAATCCTAATCTCTTGTGATCTCAACAGTCACCAGACTGGTGTACGTCATACCTTGATACAGGTTAGGGACTAAAATCCTCTCCTGAAACCATTAAAGTCACCAGACAGGTGTACGTACTACCTTAATACAGGTTAGGGACTAAAATCCTCTCCTGAAACCATTAAAGTCACCAGACAGGTGTACGTACTACCTTAATACAGGTTAGGGACTAAAATCCTCTCCTGAAACCATTAAAGTCACCAGACAGGTGTACGTATTACCTTAATACAGGTTAGGGACTAAAATCCTCTCCTGAAACCATTAAAGTCACCAGACAGGTGTACATACTACCTTAATACAGGTTAGGGACTAAAATCCTCTCCTGAAACCATTACAGTCACCAGATTGGTGTACGTCATACCTTGATACAGGTTAGGGACTAAAATCCTCTCCTGACACCTCAACAGTCACCAGACTTGTGTACGTCACACCTTGATACAGGTTAGGGAACTAAAATCCTAATCTCTTGTGATCTCAACAGTCACCAGACTGGTGTACGTCATACCCTGATACAGGTTAGGGACTAAAATCCTCTCCTGACACCATTACAGTCACCAGACTGGTGTACGTCATACCTTGATACAGGTTAGGGAACTAAAATCCTAATCTCTTGTGATCTCAACAGTCACCAGACTGGTGTACGTCATACCTTGATACAGGTTAGGGAACTAAAATCCTAATCTCTTGTGATCTCAACAGTCACCAGACTGGTGTACGTCATACCTTGATGCAGGTTAGGGAACTAAAATCATATTCTCCTGTGACCTCTACAGTCACCAGACAGTTGTCGCTCTATACAGGCAAAATGCGCAAAGGCGTTGGCAAGGGCGTTGGCAAGGAACAAGGAAGTGGACGTGATGGTGGTGCAGGCAGAGGCCGAGGTCGTGTGCAAGCACTAATTTCGCAACAACAAAGGGCCACATCTCCTCGCTCGCACGTCCTGTCCCAAATTCTTGGGGCCCGCAGCAGTACACCGCTGTTGAACCAAGACCAGTGTCAACAGGTTGTTACTTGGATAGCGGATAATGCTTCAAGTCAGATGGGCACCTCCACAAACACCCTGTCTTCCACACGGTCAACTGTCAGTAGCCGTGATACTGCACCGCACATTTCGCAACCTGATCCTCCTTCTTACCACCTGGCCGAGTACACGTCCACGGACATTACTGATCCCACACTAGGACACTTGGAAGAGTTGTTCACGTATCCATTCGCAGAATTTGGCCTGTCGCCACCTCCTCTTGAAGTGGGTCATGAGGAGATGGTATGTACAGATGCCCAAATATTTGAGTAGCCACGTTATGACGAACGGAACGTTGTCAAAGTGTCTCAACAAGGGGTGGAAAATGATGAGACACAATTGCCAGGAAGTCAGGAGGAGGATCAGGGTGCTGAAGAGGAAGACGACGTGGTGGATGATCCAGTAGCTGACCCAACATGGCAGGAGGATATGCAGAGCGAGGACAGCAGTGCACAGGGGGAGGGAGGCGTAGCATCCCAACAGGTAGTATGAAGCAGGGTTGCGTCCGCAGGCAGAAGGCAGGCAACCGTTCAAATGTTCGGTCTTTCCGAGTCTGGGAGTTTTTTAAGTTGACTCCAGAAGACTCTAAAAAGGCCATTTGCCACACCTGCCATGCCAGTATCAGCAGGGGTACGAAAACTAGCAGCCTGACCACCACCAGCATGATCAGGCACATGTCAGCCAAGCACCCGACTTTGTGGGAAGTACAACAGAGTCGAGGAGCGGTGCTTGCTGATGTCACTGCTACGTCTTCACCTGTTGTGCGCGCGAGCCAATCCCCTGTCCATGCTGGCCGCGAACAAGCCTCCGGCCCTGCACCTGAAGTTGCCCACGCACAAATTACACCACCATCAAGCACGTCCTTGTCCCAGCGCAGCGTTCAATTATCCATTCAGCAAACATTTGAACGTAGGCTCAAATACGCTGCCAACGCCCCACATGCCACAGTCCTGAATGATCACATTTCGCGACTCATAGCGCTAGAAATGTTGCCTTTCCGGCTGGTGGAGACGGACGCATTCCGCGACCTGATGGCGGCTGCTGTCCCACGTTACTCGGTCCCCAGCCGCCACTATTTCTCCAGATGTGCCGTCCCCGCATTGCATAACCACAGCATCACACGTGCCCTGAACAACGCTGTTTTAGCCAAAGTCCACCTAACCACAGACACGTGGACAAGTGCTTGTGGGCAAGGCCGCTACATCTCCTTGACGGCACACTGGATTAATATTGTGGAGGCTGGGACCCAGTCTGAGCGAGGGACGGAACACGTCCTTCCCACACCAAGGATAGCAGGCCCTACCTCTGTCAGGGTTTCACCGACACTCTACAGCTCCGGAATGTCATGCTCTTCAGCCTCCTCCTCCTGCGCATCCTCATCCACTGTACCCTCCACACCAGTCCCAAGCTAGAAGAACTGCAGCACTGCCTCTGCAAAGCGGCAACAGGCTGTGCTGAAGCTAGTCTGCATAGGTGACAAACCCCACAATGCAGAAGAGGTGTGGACAGCTCTGAAACAGCAGGCAGATCACTGGCTCACACCTCTGAACCTAAAGCCAGGAAAGGTCGTGTGTGACAATGGCCGGAACCTGGTGGCAGCTTTGAGGCGAGGGCAGCTGACGCATGTTCCATGCGTGGCCCTTGTGCTCAACCTGGTGGTTCAGAGGTTTGTGAAGTCATACCCAGAGGTGTCTGACCTGCTGGTAAAAGTTCGGCGTCTGTCTGCACATTTTCGCAAGTCACCTGCTGCTTCAGCTGGCCTTGCCGGCTTTCAGCGCCGTTTGCGTCTTCCGGCCCACGGACTGGTGTGTGATGTCCCCACGCGTTGGAATTCAACTCTGCACATGTTGGTCAGGATATGTGAGCAGAAGAGGGCAGTTGTGGACTACCTGCATCACCTAAGCCGTCGGGAAATGGGTCAAACTCCACACATAACACCTGAGGAGTGGAGATGGATGTCGGACCTATGCACCGTCCACCAAAACTTTGAGGACTCCACCAAGATGGTGAGCGGCGATGACGCCATTATTAGCGTCACCATACCACTACTCTGCCTTCTAAAACGGTCTCTGCTGAAAATCAAAGAGGATGCATTGGAGGCCGAGCGCGATGACTTTGAGCAAGAAACAGTAGTGGGTGTGGGTGAAAACACACAGCCCAGCCTCATTTCATCACAACGTGCAGTGGAGGACTATGACGAGGAGGAGGAGGAGGATGAAGACATGGAGCAACTCTCTGGCCAAATTGAGGATATGACATGCACACCAGTCATACCCTCGATTCAGCGTGGCTGGCCAGAGGACAGGGGAGATGAGGAGGAGGAGGAGGAGGAGCACAGCATGTTCAGTCATCGTGTTGGTCTGGATACTGAAGTGATGGCTGTTAAGAGTCTGGCGCACATGGCTGACTTTATGGTAAGCTGCATGTCTCGTGACCCTCGCGTTCAGAACATCTTGGCCGACAATCAGTACTGGTTGGCAACACTGTTAGACCCACGCTACAAGGAGAACTTTATGTCTCTCATTCCTGAGGCGGAGAGGTCAGCCAAAATGCAGCAGTTCCACAGGGCCATAGTCACGGAAGTAGTGAAATCATTCCCCTCACAAAACGCTAGCGGCATAGGTCAGGATTCGGTGGACAACCAAGGCGTACGGCCGAGAGGGGCACAAGTCCAATTCGCCAGAAATAGGGGAACAGTCTTTACAATGTGGGACAGTTTTCTCAGCCCCTCACGTACCACAGCCCCTGAGGTGCGGGGTAGTGCCACCAGAAATGCTAAGTTTGGGCAGATGCTGAAGGAGTACCTTGCAGATCGAACAACTGTACTGCGAGATTCCTCTGTGCCTTTCAATTATTGGGTCTCCAAGCTTGACACGTGGCATGAATTGGCTCTCTACGCCTTGGAAGTCCTGGCCTGCCCTGCCGCTAGCGTTTTATCAGAGCGTGTTTTCAGTGCTGCAGGTGGAATCATCACTGATAAACGCACCCGCCTGTCAACAGAAAATGCTGAAAGGCTGACTCTGATCAAGATGAACAAGGGTTGGATTGGGCCAGACTTCACCACACCACCAGCAAATGACAACTAAATTTAAATTTTGTTATGTGAATTTGCCATGTACCTCCACTCACCCATGGGTACACACTTCAGTACTTTGGCTAATCGCTGGACTGCTCCTCCTTCTCCTCATGTGACACCATGATGACCGTTACAATAGTTATACTGTTGTTTGAGGTATACCCGCAGTGGTAAATTTTTTCGCCCATTCTTTTAGAATGGGCATTACAACGACAGGAGACCCGTTCCTTTTCAATGGGAAAAATGTTTTGAGGCCCTCCTGCACGTCTCTATGCAGGGACAAAGAGGAGCCTCCCAATTTTTGGCTGCCCTGACCAAAGGCCTAGGCTAAAATGCACCCACTTGAGGGTTACAGGCCCTACTACATGTCTGTATGCATGGGTCATTGTAGAACCTCCCAATTTTTGGCTGCCCTGGCCAAAGGCCTAGGCTAAAATACACCCACTTGAGGGTTACAGGCCCTACTACATGTCTGAATGCATGGGTCATTGTAGAACCTCCCAATTTTTGGCTGCCCTGGCCAAAGGCCTAGGCTAAAATGCACCCACTTGAGGGTTACAGGCCCTACTACATGTCTGTATGCATGGGTCATTGTTGAACCTCCCAATTTTTTGCTGCCCTGACCAAAGGGCTATACTACAATACACCCAGTTCTTGTTTACAGGCCCTCCTGCACGTCTCTATGCAGGGACAAAGAGGAGCCTCCCAATTTTTGGCTGCCCTGACCAAAGGGCTATACTACAATACACCCACTTGAGGGTTACAGGCCCTACTACATGTCTGAATGCATGGGTCATTGTAGAACCTCCCAATTTTTGGCTGCCCTCACCAAAGGGCTATACTACAATACACCCAGTTCTTGTTTACAGGCCCTCCTGCACGTCTCTATGCAGGGACAAAGAGGAGCATCCCAATTTTTGGCTGCCCTGACCAAAGGGCTATACTACAATACACCCACTTGAGGGTTACAGGCCCTACTACATGTCTGAATGCATGGGTCATTGTAGAACCTCCCAATTTTTGGCTGCCCTGGCCAAAGGCCTAGGCTAAAATGCACCCACTTGAGGGTTACAGGCCCTACTACATGTCTGAATGCATGGGTCATTGTAGAACCTCCCAATTTTTGGCTGCCCTGGCCAAAGGCCTAGGCTAAAATGCACCCACTTGAGGGTTACAGGCCCTACTACATGTCTGTATGCATGGGTCATTGTTGAACCTCCCAATTTTTGGCTGCCCTGACCAAACGGCTATACTACAATACACCCAGTTCTTGTTTACAGGCCCTCCTGCACGTCTCTATGCAGGGACAAAGAGGAGCCTCCCAATTTTTGGCTGCCCTGACCAAAGGCCTAGGCTAAAATGCACCCACTTGAGGGTTACAGGCCCTACTACATGTCTGTATGCATGGGTCATTGTAGAACCTCCCAATTTTTGGCTGCCCTGGCCAAAGGCCTAGGCTAAAATGCACCCACTTGAGGGTTACAGGCCCTACTACATGTCTGTATGCATGGGTCATTGTAGAACCTCCCAATTTTTGGCTGCCCTGGCCAAAGGCCTAGGCTAAAATGCACCCACTTGAGGGTTACAGGCCCTACTACATGTCTGTATGCATGGGTCATTGTTGAACCTCCCAATTTTTGGCTGTCCTGACCAAACGGCTATACTACAATACACCCAGTTCTTGTTTACAGGCCCTCCTGCACGTCTCTATGCAGGGACAAAGAGGAGCCTCCCAATTTTTGGCTGCCCTGACCAAAGGCCTAGGCTAAAATTCACCCACTTGAGGGTTACAGGCCCTACTACATGTCTGTATGCATGGGTCATTGTTGAACCTCCCAATTTTTGGCTGCCCTGACCAAAGGGCTATACTACAATACACCCACTTGAGGGTTACAGGCCCTACTACATGTCTGTATGCATGGGTCATTGTTGAACCTCCCAATTTTTGGCTGCCCTGACCAAAGGGCTATACTACAATACACCCAGTTCTTGTTTACAGGCCCTCCTGCACGTCTCTATCCAGGGACAAAGAGGAGCCTCCCAATTTTTGGCTGCCCTGACCAAAGGCCTAGGCTAAAATACACCCACTTGAGGGTTACAGGCCCTACTACATGTCTGTATGCATGGGTCATTGTTGAACCTCCCAATTTTTGGCTGCCCTGACCAAAGGGCTATACTACAATACACCCACTTGAGGGTTACAGGCCCTACTACATGTCTGTATGCATGGGTCATTGTTGAACCTCCCAATTTTTGGCTGCCCTGACCAAAGGGCTATACTACAATACACCCAGTTCTTGTTTACAGGCCCTCCTGCACGTCTCTATCCAGGGACAAAGAGGAGCCTCCCAATTTTTGGCTGCCCTGACCAAAGGGCTATACTACAATACACCCACTTGAGGGTTACAGGCCCTACTACATGTCTGTATGCATGGGTCATTGTTGAACCTCCCAATTTTTGGCTGCCCTGACCAAAGGGCTATACTACAATACACCCAGTTCTTGTTTACAGGCCCTCCTGCACGTCTCTATCCAGGGACAAAGAGGAGCCTCCCAATTTTTGGCTGCCCTGACCAAAGGGCTATACTACAATACACCCACTTGAGGGCTACAGGCCCTCCTGCACGTCTCTATGCAGGGACAAAGAGGAGCCTCCCAATTTTTGGCTGCCCTGACCAAAGGCCTAAGCTAAAATGCACCCACTTGAGGGTTACAGGCCCTACTACATGTCTGTATGCATGGGTCATTGTAGAACCTCCCAATTTTTGGCTGCCCTGGCCAAAGGCCTAGGCTAAAATGCACCCACTTGAGGGTTACAGGCCCTACTACATGTCTGTATGCATGGGTCATTGTTGAACCTCCCAATCTTGGACTGCCCTGGCAAAGGAAGATACTACAATACACCCAGTTCCTCAAAATGGGCACATTATTTCAAGACAGGGCTTCATGTTCGTCTCTTCTCAGGGTCATCGTAGTGCCGCACAATGTTTTCACGTAAAATCTTTCATGTAATCACAAAAAGTAACATACACCAGCTGTATCTCACTATTGGGTATGTGCCCTTAATGGTGGGTTTACACACACCAATTTATCTGTTCAATCTCTGAACCAATCTCTGGTTTCAGTGAAATCATGGATACATTGCTCCATGTTGTACACAGCCACAAAATGGAGCAATGTATCCATGATTTCACTGCAACCAGAGATTGGCTCAGAGATTGAACAGATAAATTGGTGTGTGTAAACCCACCACAGCATTTCCACCCTAAATATTCATTTTGGTGTCATTTTGGAAGGTTTTCTGGAGACTCCGTAAAATTGGCGTGAAACTCGGACAACATTGTTCACAGCTGTGACTTTTGAGTGAGAAATGCTTCCAGGGGTCTTCCCCATGGTGTTGCCATGTCATTTCAGCACTCTTCTGAGACTTTTGTGACATTTTTAGGGTTTTTCCATGCTGCCGGCAGTCATTTCATAAAAATACTCGTGTCTCCCATAGGATAACATTGGGCTCGTTACTCGGGCCGAGTACACGAGTATCTCGGGATGCTCGGCCCGAGCTTCGAGCACCCGAGCATTTTAGTACTCGCTCATCACTAGTTAGGACATCTTTGGTGAGATGTCACATGTATAGATATCATGTACAATGCACCAACGATGTGGCGAGCAGCTATCGTTCGCACAACCCAGC
Source organism: Allobates femoralis (assembly GCA_033576535.1). NCBI lineage: Eukaryota > Metazoa > Chordata > Amphibia > Anura > Aromobatidae > Allobates > Allobates femoralis. Next base: position 95,777,368 of record JARQOC010000010.1, on the reverse strand, counting down.
GAACGATACTTGTTCACTGTTGTGATTTGGCGAAGTCGTGAACGACATTGTTATCGCGGTGTCACACACAACGATGCAGCAGGTTGGCTGATCAAGGATCGTTTGAGGTGAGAACATGTTCACAAATCTGCGATCAACGATCCAACGATTTATCATAGTCGTATCTCGGTGTTACAATGAAATGACATCCTATCAATGTCATTTGAACTACTCCAAACCAGTGCCTTTGACCTGCACCCATCCCACCTCATTCCCAACTACACCACAGTCTTTACCCCAACCCTAACCCATCTCTTCAACTTATCACCAACTACAGTTGTCTTCCCCTCATCCTTCAAAAATGCATTGATCGCATCCATCCTCAAAAAGCCCTCCCTTGACCGATCCTCTGTTTCTAGTTTTCACCCCATATCACTTCTCCCCTTTGCCTCTAACCTACTGGAACGGCATATCCATCTTGAACTGTTCTTCTCCCTCTCCTCCTGCTGGCTCTGTGACCGCTTACAATCTGGTTTCCGACCGCATCACTCTACTAAAACTGTCCTAAGTAAAGTTACCAATGACCTACTAACTGCCAAGAGCAAGCGACACTACTCTGTCCGCCTCCTCCCAGAACTGTCCTCTGCTTTCAACACAGTAAACCATTCTCTCCTGTTACAGATATTCAACCAGACCAAACATTCAGTGTCTCCCACTACCACACCACCTCCTCACCTTACCCCCTATCTGTCAGTATCCCCCAAGTCTCGGTTCTTGGACCTCTACTTTTCTCCAGCTACACCCTTGGCTTGGGACAGCTCACAGAGTCCCACGACTTTCAGCACCATCTCTTCGCTTATGACACACATATCTATCTGTCTGGACCTGACATCACCTCCTTACTAACCAAAATTCTACAATGTCTATGTGCTATTTCATCCTTCTTTTCTGCTCGATGTCTAAAACTGAACATGGACAAAACAGAATTCACCATCTTTCCCCCAACTCACTCTACCCCTCCACCAGACCCATACATCAAAGTCAATGGCTGCTCACTCACCCCAGTACTGCATGTTCGGTGCTTCGGAGTGATACTTAACTCTGCCCTCTCCTTCAAGCCAAATATCCAAGACTTTGCCACCTCCTGTCAACTAAAACTCAAAAATATTTCATGGATCTGAACATTCCTTGACCAAGATACTGCAAAAACACTTTTACATCCCCACTCAATTATTGTAATCTTCTGCTCTCTGGCCTCCCCTCCGGCACCATTCCTCCAATCCAATTTATCCTAAACGCTGCTGCCCAGCTAATCCATCTTTTTCCCCACTATTACCCAGTCCTCTCCTCTCTGCCAAGCCCTTCACTTTCTCCCCATTTCTCAGAGGCTGCAGTTCAAAACCCTAACTATGACATACAAAGCCTTCCACAATCTGTCTCCTCCATACATCTGTGTCATGATTTCCAGATACCTACTCTCACACAACCTTTGGTCCTCTCAAGATCTCCACCTCTACTCCCATCTTATCACTTCTTCACACAACCGCATGCAAGATTTCTCCCGTGCATCAGCTGTACTCTTGAACTTTGTGCCTCAGCATATCAGACTCTCGCCCACCATGGAAACCTTCAAAAGGAACCTGAAGACCCACCTCTTCTTACAAGTTTACAAACTACTGGAATCCTCAGTCCACCAAACCACCGCACGACCTGCTCTACCCTCTCCTATTGTATTCTCACACATCCCTTGTAGACTGTGAGCCCTCGCCGGCAGGGTCCTCTCTCCTTCTGTACCTTGTGTGCCTTATATTGTTCAAGTATTTGTACTTGTCTATGTATGCCCTTTCCACATGTAAAACGCAATGGAATAAATGGGGATATAATAATAAATAATAATATTAATAGTTCTGAAGGGGGCCAGTACACCCAATAATCCCCCACAATGCACAGGACCAGAAATGACACGTGGCTGGAAGTGAACCAGGAAGGCGGCCCATGGACTTCAAACACAAGACCACGCTTCTGAATTAATTACCACGCCCAGCGGGGCATGATAAGAATGGAGAGAGGGAGACAATGAAGCCTTAGGGGATGCCCAGCCGTCAAGATGATGGGGGAAAAATGTAAGTTGTAGAAAGCTTTTTTCAACAAATATACTTCACATTTAGCTCAGACAGGGATGCCTAGGGATATAGTAGGGAGCTTCATGGACAGGTAGTAATAGGTTTGGAGGCATAAATGACCTGACAGGTTAACTTTAATATGTTGGAAATCTTGGAATTTCTTGCTGGATCATTTCTTTTCCTGTTTATACATTTTCTACCTCAACTCCAACCGAATCCTTGTGAACACTCCAGGACTTACACAAGAAGTGTACTAGATCAGTGTGGAGAACTGACTAGTTCTATTTGTTTGAAATATGAGAAGAAAGGCTCCAAAATTGTTCTCTAGGTGCAGCCTCATTCTAAACCCCCGGAAGAATTCGGTGGCACATATAATCCATACACATTTTCCTAAAAAGGAAAAAAGGAAGCAGTATATCATTTTTGTAAAACTAGGGCTAAAGGTACAGATCATATCAATTTCCTATATTGCTACGACCTGAAAATCCTATTAGAGGTGAAGTTCAACCTTAACATTTTTCATCACAAGCCTTGGCAGGGACATCAAAAGAGATTTGTCCAAGAATGAAAGACTTCAACAATCCAAAGTACATAATTTTGGTAGAATGTCCTGTGTTCACAACCTATATTTTACTCAAAATTTTACCTAAATTTTCTTACAATAATTTTGAACAGTACCATGAAGTCTAATAAATTTTGCTCAAAAATATGAATTATATATCATACATGCACTCCATATGCCTAAATTGGTTATACATTTTCTACTCTGCTATACAAAATAATCTAAAAAATAACATGAGTGTACTTTCTTAAACTCTAATCTAATTGCAAGTATATCCTTACCTTTCCATGTAGTAGAGAATAAAGAGCCTTGAGATGTTGTGTCTAGACTGAACTCTCAGACCATGTTCTTTCAAGCTTAATTTGTGTTTGATCAACCTTCCATATGAAGTGTTCATGCTTAGATGAGTCTAGACAATGTGGTATTCTCTGTAGGGACAATTTTCTTTAAGCTATTATGATTATATAGATTGAACCGATTGATCCTGTCAAAGCTAAGCATATATACTATAGCTAAGCATATAGTAGGTATTATATACTATAATAAAGGACATGAAAGACAAAGAAGGATATGTATACAAGAGAAAGAGGAATTGGAGAAGTGAGAAGTATGAAGGGGGAAAAGATTTAGAAGGAAACAATCAGCAGGAATTCATTATATAAATAATTTTTGCCACTATATTTGACCTGAGAACATATTCGTAAAGTTTTAGTGATTGTGTGGCACTCCAATGGTCTGGTTGACACAGTGACATTGCCTCCCTCACGGGAAGGGGTGTGGGGGTGATGTCATGCCTGGAAGCAGGAGGAGGTCCCCAAGCTAGGCAACACCCAGCATGCAACACCAGACCTGACTCCTGGCCAGAAGGGGGAGCTCTGAACCCGAGTTCAGGGGAGCTGCCCTGGTTCTGGCCAGGAGGAGGGGTTAGGGTTAGTAAGTCTGAGGAAAGGGAAAAGAGAGGATGTGTAAAGGAGAGTTCTGGGGAGTGGAGCTGCAAGTGAGCTCACCCCGGAGCGAGGCGCTAGAGAAGATGCCAGAGTCCTTGGGTGCACAGGTACTGTACGTCCCGGCACCCGAATCTGAAGGGCAGGAGGCTGCAAGTCTCCTGGCCACACTGAAGACCCAGCAGCATCACAGCGGATTGAGAGCCCGGGACTGCCATCAACAAGACAGTGCCCGTAAAAGGCTCGTGCTGTCTGCCATACAGGATAGGAACAACCATGCAGGAAGAGGGCTGCCTCATAGCTAAAAGCAGGAGGGACCCAAAAGAAAGAGCGCACGAGGAAGGCATCTGAACCCACCTGGCAAGGTAGATCCCCAAATGCTTCCAAGCCGCCCGGACCCCTTTACAATCAGTGCCCCAGACTGCAACACCATCTATCAGGTAAAGGTAATGGAAGCTGCACCCTTTTTTGTCATCCAGTTATTTTCCACGCCCTCTGTCCTGCACCCCAATGACCATCACCGTCCCAATAGACTGTCACACTACCCTGGGGTCCTGCTTCACCTGCGGGAAGCAATACCATCCTGGCTGCTGCACCATCTGCCCCAGTGGTCCAAATCTGCAGCGTCGGCCATCCTGACCGCATACTACAGGTGGTGTCAGGAATATCCCCTGTAAATACCCCCTTTACTGCACAACCAGGGACACGGAGCTGGGCCACAGTCACTGTGACCCCCCAATTGCTCAAGTAAAGCACCTGGTCAGTCTTCACTAAGCCAGTGTCCATTACATTAATTGATTTAGAGCTGAGAATTGGCATATTCAAAAAGTATGAGCACAATATTAATTTGTGGCCTGCACATGAATTGGTCCCCAGAATATTGCAAGGTCAGTAAGGCTGGTGCAAGCAGAGATTACAACTGTTTGATTTGCTGTACATGTGCAAGAACAAACAGTCTGTCATGCACCCAGTTTTCAGATCTATCATGCAAGAGCAAGATTTTTTATAATCTGTGTAGGATACTGCAGGTTCCACCCTTATCAATCAAAGGACTAGAACTAATTTTTTCAAGAACTGATCTAAGCAAATTTATGGCCCAGCTGCCAACTTAAAGGGACCCTGCCAGGTCCACTGTGCACCCAGAACCATGAGTAGTTCTGTGCACAAATCTAAATTCCCTGCCTAACAGTCCTTTCATTTATTTGCACACATAAATTGATATTTAGAAAAACGTTTTCTAAAGACCGTTTATGAGATGATAATTATGGCTTTGACTAATCGAGGGGGCATTAGCTCTCTAACTAGCCAGCCCACATAGCATATTATCATGCCACTGTGGGTGTGATAACATACTTTACAACAACCAGCGTTTTTGACAGCACTATAGATAGCCACACATGTGTGGAGCTTTGTATCCCTCAGCATCGAGCTTCTCTGAAACCAGGTGTATGTGTCCCAGTTTCAGGGAGGTCCACTGTGCATGATCAGAAGGTTTCCACATTTCTAGTGATATGCACTACTCTTGACACATATGCATCCCAACTTCAGAGAGGCTTACTGCGCATAATAGATAGACATCTATATTTCTGGTCATGCAGCTATGCCTTTCTGAAGCCGAGACATATACACCCGGCATCAGATTAGTGCACATGACCATAAGTGCGAACGACTTCCGATCATGTGTGGTGAGCCTCTCTGAAGCTGGGACACATACACCCAGCATCAGAGTAGTACACATCACCAGAAATGTGGAAGAATTCCAATCATGTGTAGTGGGCTTCTCTGAAGACTGGGGTACATACACCCAATGTCAGAGAAGCTCAATGCTAAAGGGTGCAAACCGCGCAGCTTTGTATAACACTGCCGATGACGCTGGCTGTTGTAACGACCACATGCTTTCTGCTCATTTCTAGTTAAAAAGCGTCAGGTGATCGATAAGGGCAGATGTCTATAAAGGTACCTTTACACGCCGCCACTGTGCCTAGCAATAGGTATCAACCGTACGTGTACGCGCATGTTTCTGACAGTTGATACCGATCGCCGATGCTGCATGTACACGCCGCCATTGCGTTGTCAGGTGAAGGTATTGTGTTGCCCCGGAAGTTCCGACAGATCCTGCGGACAACTTCCTGTTGAATACCCTCGCCGCTTCACACGCCGCAACCACTAAGGGAATGTGGGCATACATCTTTCGCGCCGCAAGTACATAGGCATGACAGAGTTGTGTATTCCGTGACACTAAAACACTGATTGGACAACGATAGCGTCCAATAGCGTCATGATTGGGCAGCCTGCACAGGAAGGCTGGCTGATACATGACGCCATTCCAGTTGTGGAGTGTGAATGGATAGCTTTTTAAATATGGCGCCCTGTGAAGGGACAGCCAATGGTAACACAGTAGCCTCCACCAATCATCGCTGATGGGGCACGGTATCCATGAGGCTGTGTCACGCCCCTGGAAATTCACTAGGCGACGGTGATTCAATCCCTGTGCCCCGTTTAGACGCCACTACCATGGCAATTGTGCCTTTGTGTTGCCTTGGGTTTTTGAACACGGCTCAGAAACAGGTATTCGAGTCAACTGCAGGAAACCCAATAACTTTCCCTATTTACATGCTGCCATTTCATAGCAATTCCAAGGCAACAGGCACAAAAATCCCCATTGCCAGGCAGTTGCTACCACGCAGTGGTGGCGTGTAAAGGTACCTTTAGGGTACAGGGATTGAATCACCGTCGCCTAGTGAATTCCCAGGGGCGTGACACAGCCTCATGGATACCGCGCCCCATCAGCGATAATTGGTGGAGGCTACTGTGTTACCATTGGCTGTCCCTTCAGAGGGCGCCATATTTAAAGAGCTATCCATTCACACTCCACAATTGGAATGGCATCATGTATCAGCCAGCCTTCCTGCGCAGGCTGCCCAATCATGACACTATTGCGTTGTCCAATCAGCGTTTTAGCGTCACGGAATACACAACTCTGTCACGCCTATGTACTTGCGGTGCGAAAGATGTACGCCCACATTCCCTTAGTAGTTGCAGCGTGTGAAGCGGCGACGGTATTCAACAGGAAGTTGTCCGCAGGATCTGTCGGAACTTCCGGGGCAACACAATATCTTCAGTTGACAACGCAATGACGGCGTGTACATGCGGCATCGGCGATCGGTATCAACCGTCAAAAACGGACCCTTTTGAGAGCTGAAAAGGGGTTGAAATTTAAAAAAATCCTATTTTCACCTAATCTAGGTCTTCACCTGACTCAGTCTTCCATATACATTACTGAAGTTCCCTGATCCTTTGGGCAAGTCATTTGTTCTTCCAACACTGATGTTCATGCAGCCACATTGGGGTTTTACTTGAATTTTGGCAAATGCATGTAGAGGTGAGCAGGGCGCTTTGTACAACCTTGGTCTAAGTTCAAGGTCAGCTTTCTCTGGATGTGGATAGGAGTTGCTCGAATTGTCTCAGGTTCCCGGATCCCCAGTTAAGGTGTTTGGCTTGCTGCTGTGCAGTGTGTAGCACACAGGTGATGCTTTGCTAGTCATTCAATAATAAGTCATGACTGCAATCCTAGATGCTAAAGAAATTTGTGTAGCTCCTTTCCATGGCCAAAGACCACTGACCTAACCATGGACTGGAGTTGCGCATCGCTATCTGCTCATCACTAGTGAAAAGGAGTCAGGTGATGGACAAGGGCAAGTGTCTATAATGCGGGTTTTTTAACACCCTTTTCCTCCTATCCATTTTCAGGCTTTGGGGTCTTGAGAGAGCTCAGAGCATTATACCATATATAATCGAGTATTTGCCAACTTGAATATAAGCCAAGGCCCCTAATTTTACCACCAAAAACTGGGAAAACCTATTGACTTGATAAGACTAGGGTAGGAAATGCAGCATCCCCCCTTCCAGATATATTATCCACCAGTCTGGTATATCATCCCCCAGCCTGCTGCATAGCCCCCATCCTTGTGTATTCCGCTTCATCCTGGTATATCGCCCCCATCCTAGTACATAGCCCCCCATCCTGGTACATGGCCCTTCATCTTGGTATATTACCCCCATCCTGGTATATTGCCCCCATCCTGGTGCATAGCCCCCTATCCAGATACATAGCTAATTGTTTTTTTTTTCATTACAATCGAGACACTTTAGAGTTGGACCTAGTTTTTGGGAGGACTGCAACATATCTATCGGCTGAAATGAATTTGGGGACATTGACTCATCTCTATTATTGAGTTAGAATTGTTATTCAAGTGTTTGCAGTCTTTCTTCTTTGTAGATTCTAAATCATGTTCTACATTGTAAATACCTTGCTGTTCAGAATAATGTCATCGTCTTGTCTATTCTTCTTATTACCTTTACAACTTCAGTTACCAGCAAGTAAGAAAAATTCTAAAATGTAAAAATGACAAGAAAGTAAAACAAAACTATTATAATAAAAGCAGTCATTTTCAACTAATATACTGAGATAGTAAAAGTAAAACTGCAATAATTCTCAAAAAAAATATAATCACATTCTCCAATGCTGCATGTTGTATAATTGCCACCTACTAAGATTGGATACATTTCCACTTGTATCTAAAGCATAAAGGGCACTTCTAAACTGATCAATAAAGCATTATGTTTTCCAGAATCCTTGCCGGGGAGATTAGTAATTGACATTTCACAATAAGGCTTCACCTGACAGTAAAATGTAAAAATAACGTGTTGTGCTTGCAGCAGAAATTCCAGGCACATATTCAATTTTATGTTTTATGTATGATATTTCTGCGCAATAATAATTTTGACTTACAGGGGTTGTGCCACGAACAATTGTACATTTTAATTATTCAATTTAAATTTATTTATTTGAAGCAGAATTCAATTTCCCTAGACACACCCAGAACTAATTACTGCCACATCTGTCTAAATCAAGAAATCACTTAACTAGGACCTGTCTTAAGGCTACTTCACACGCTACGATATCGTTAACGATATCGTTGAAACGTCATGCATTTTTGATCGTTCGAACTATGTCGTTTGTGCATCGTTGCGTGTAAACATACGATCTTGAGACCACAAATCACTGGATCGTTCATCAAAAATTTGAGATCCTGACCTCAAATTCAGGGGTGGACCTACCGTGGTGGAGCTGGTTCAGCTGCACCAGGGCCCCGACCGGCTAGGGGCCCCTTAAGCACTTGTAGGGGGGCCCCCTAGCCGGCCCCCCGCAACCGCGATCGTGTGTCAGAGGAGAGGAGGTGAAGTGAGGGAAGCTTCCTGCTTACCACGGCTGATCCCGCCCCTCCTCTCCTTTCATCTGCTGCCCCAGCTCCCTGACCTGCAATGTGCGGCTCGACAGACGCAGGTAGCAGCAGTGCGCACCCCCCCTCGCTCCCCACCTAGGATAGCAGCTCGCACCCCCCCCGCTACTCAGTCTACATGCCGCACCGCCAGGCTCAAGCTCCGCCACTGCTCAAATCTCCTTTTTGAACGATTTTGTTCATATTTCTCCTATTCCTGCCGCTTTCTAAAATTGTTCACTAAGTTCTTCTCGAAGTAGCTGACGCATTGCCAAATTTAACATCGTTAATGATATCCATGCGTGTGACAACACACTATTGATGTCGAAACGACAGTGGTCACGTGACATCATTAACGATATTGTTCAATACATTGTAGCGTGTGACGGTACCTTTACAAAGTGAAGTAGACCAAAAGATCCTCAAAAGCTAGACATTATGATGTGATCCAAATTAATTTCAGAACTAATGAGAAACAAAGTAATTGAAATCTATCAGTCTGGAAAAGGTTATAAATCCTTTCTAAAGCTTTGGTACTCCAGTGAACTGAAGAGAGCTATTAACCACAAATGGTGAAAACATGGAACAGTGGTCAACCTTCCTAGAAGTGGCCATCCAATCAAAATTGCCTGAAGAGTGCATCAATCATCCAAGGGGTCACAAAAGACCCAACAACAAGAACCAAAGGTCTGCAGGCCTCACTTGCCTCAGTTAAGGTCAGTGTTCATGACTCCATCATAAGAAAGACTGGGAAAAAATGGTTGCATGGCAGAGATCCAAGACGAAATCCGATGCTAAGCAAAAAGAACATAAGAGCTCATCACAGATTTGCCAATAAAACATCTTGATGATCCCCAAGACTTTTAGTAGGATACTCTGTGGTCTGATGAGAAAAAAGTTGGACTTTTTGGAGGTGATTGTCCGATTACATTTGGTATAGAAGTAACACAGCATTTCAGTAAAGGAACATCATACCAACAGTAAAGGATGATGGAGGTAGTGTGATGGTCTGGGCCTGTTTTGCTGCTTCAGGAGCAGGAAGACTTGCTGTGGTAAATGGTACCATGAATTTTGCTGTCTACCAAAAATTCCTGAAGAAGAATGTCCAGCCATCTGTCTGTGACCCCAAGCTAAGGCACACTTGAGTTATGCAGCAGAACAATGATTCAAAACAACAGCAAGTCACCTCTGAACGGGTGAAGAAAGACACAATTAAGGCTTTGGAGTGGCCTAGTCAAAGTCTTGACCATGATCTAATTGACAAGTTGCAGCATGACCTTAAAAAGGTGGTGTATGCTTGGAAACCCTCCAATGTGGCAGAAATGCAACAATTCTGCAAAGATGAGTAGCCAAAATTCTTCAGCTGTTGTTAAAGACTCATTACCAGTTATCACAAACACTTGATTGATTGCAGTGGTTGATGCTAAGAGCAGCACAACCAGTTATTAGGTTTATAGGGCAATCACTTTTTCACACAAGGCCCTGAAGGTTTGGATTTATTTTCCCTTAATAATAAAGATCTTCTTTTATAAACTGCATTCTGTGTTATCTATGTCTAATATTCAAGTTTGTTTGGTGATCTGAAACATTTAGGTGTGACAAACATGCCAAAGAATATGAAAGCAGGAGGAGGCAAATACTTTTCCACACCACTGCATATACTTATACAGGTATACAATGAATATATATCTATGTAAATTTTACTTAATCTTCAAGAAATGCAATAAGACACATTGCAGTAGTGAAGAGAAGTATCAATGATCCTGTTCACATGCAGCAGAAAACATCCTTGTGCGCTGAACAGCAAGCTATCATTGGCAAGACCCATCTTGGTTATTCCACCATGGAGTATACCTTAATGCATGGGGCTAATGATTATGCAGAACAACTGGTACATCTGCAGCAGAAATCTAAGTGTCAACCTTGGCTTTTTGTAATGGATCCTTTTGGTTTGCTGAAGGCTACAAACTACAATGAATAAAAGTTAAATACATAAAGCTGGAAAACTACTTAAAGCTCTCATTCTGGAGATAGAGGAGCCCGGTGCACTTCAGAGAATTGAGCCGGTTTGTTATGCTAATAAACATAATTTTCACACCAGTTTGCTGTAAGCTATTTGCGTAGCTTGGCTGCTAAAATACAAAATTAATGGGCGGTCAAGCTACGCATCTACAGTAGGCGAACACAAATTCAATAATTTATTTAATAATTGCAAAGCAACATGTTCAAATGCTTGCTACATCTGAATGTGAAACATAAGCCTTAGCTTTAGAATATTCTAGCTGTACTACGCGGCTTCGCCCGGGTTAATAACTGCTGTTAACAAAATAGAATGTTTGGCCAATTTGCAAGGCCCTAGATGTACTATCAGGACCTTGCAAACTGGCCAATAAGGTGGCCCCTAGAGATGACGTAGTTGTGATGTGGCGCCATCTGATTGCCTGGTAGTGACAGGTCCTTTTCCAGCAATCGGATGGCTTCTCTGCCGGTCCCGCTGCAGGTGTCGGAAGGTGAGTATGTAATTTTATTATTTTTTAACAACTTTTACTCACTTTTAGGCTACTTTCGCAGTGTATCTATAGATACACTGCGAAAGTATTCGTACTCGCTATACTTGCAATAAGTAGCGAGTACTGATACCTACTCGTTGCGAGTATAGCGAGCACGAATATTAAGGTACTCGCTCATCCCTAGTTGATAGATTTGCGGTCGATCCGCTCTATTAATAAATATAAATTTGGAGTCGAACAAAAGCTTAGGAGTCCATAGATGGACTTGCAGTTGATCATCTCTAATAACAAAGATAGATTAGGACAGCAGTGTATCTAGGGGGGTGCAGCCAGATCCTTTGCCCCGGGTGCAACTCAGAGGGTGCCCCAGCGCACCGCTACGATCCCAAGCCGGCTCCTCCTCTCCGCCCTGCAAATTGTGCACGGCCGGCGCCCTGCTGGTCTGCCCCCTGGCAGCAGTTCCCACCCCCGGGTCACGTCGCGCTGCGGCTGACGTCACCCAGGGCGCCGCACGCAGTGAGCGTGCGCACATTGAAGAAGGCCATGGCGGGCTGCACCGGGTGAGGGCACTCAGCTGCCCGGGGTATTGTGCTCACCAGGCACCGGAGACCGTGCTAGGAGCCGTGGCTGGGCCATCACCATGGCTCTCCTCCATAGGTTCTTCAGCAGGCGGATCACCTGCAGCCCTGAGCCCAAGACAGGTACCAAGGAGGGTGCCGCGTTCAGGTGATTACACGGGCTGTGCTCCAGGTGGGGGGGGCATGGGGGGTGCCAAAATAATTCTTTGCCCCGGGTGCCAGAAAACCTAGTTACACCGCTGGATTAGGATTTGATCAAAAAGTATCATTAGCCCCCTAGTTGTAATAGGTTGAAGAAGCTCATGGAGGACATTTTTGGGATGAGTGGACTCATGGAGGTTCGGGTTCTGAGGGTTCAGGTAGACATTTTCTAAAGGTACGTTTGGGTCCTAAATTTGACCCCAACCTCATTGGAAGTAACTGACTGGGCAGTTTTGTAATTAATCCATTTCCGGGGGTGGGAGGGCGGGGATTTTATGTTTTTTTATTTTACAACCACCTTATGGTTGACAACTCTGCTTGTACCCCCAGTGTGAGCCAAGCAAACACTGTAAGCAGCAGACACTGAGCAAATCCCGGAGTGTACCCAAGCATAGTGATTCTTGCTGAAGTGCTTTGGCTACGTAAAGCACATGAACTTTTACCCTGAACAGGATTGCGTATCTCTAGTCATTTTTAAAAATGTTTTTGTTAAGTTCAAAACAAATAATCACATAATTCCATATAATTCACATTAGTTTAAGATTTTTTTCATGTTAGAGTCTTTGAAAAGAAACAAATAATAACACATCCTCTGCTTATTCATGTGAAGGACTATGTTATGCTTGATTGACTTTGTCTCAATTTACAATACAAACTCTTAGATTTATATATAGTAACTCCGCACAAAAATCTTTTCCCTTCTATTATATGTGCATTTTTGAAGAGTTTCCCGCTTGCACGCCGTAATTGATTTTAGACTTTACTTTGTTAAATATTTATGGCACATGACATGTAGTATCTGTTCTATAAATTCCTTAATAATTGATTATTAATGGTTCTTAAGCTTCTGTAAACAACATTGATCCAGCATAGAAAATATGGAAAACGATTTAGAATTTTGTAATAAAACGGACACCAAATCCAATCTGAAATGTGTTTCATTTTTTAACTTTAGAAGGGAAAATAGACAATATTTTTTATTTTACAAATGGGAAAAGATTGAAAGAGGAAAAAGTAGAACATTCGGGTGGACCTGTTCTTAAGTTTGATATTACGATTAACTCAAATACTAATATAATTATTTTAGCGTCAAAATGTGATGAGGAAAAGTTCTTAAAAAACAGAGAATATCACGTGTAGACTTAGGCTAGGGTCACACTTGAGTCATGACCCTAGCCTGACGCAAGCGCTAAATACTTAGAAATTTCAGCCGCAGTGCATAGGTCTGTTTGTCATCTAAGGTTGGTGTACGCTTTGCTTAATTTGCGTTTCTAAGCGTTTTTACCGCTAGAGTTTTTGCCCCCATTGATTTTAATGGAAACGCATGTAAAAACGCATACAAAAACGCATGTGCGTTTTCAAAAATGCAAAACGCATGCATTTTTGCCAACGCTGCACAAAATGTTGGGGAATACGTTTTGTGCTGCATTGGCAAAAACGCATGCGTTTTGCGTTTTTGAAAACGTACAAGCGTTTTTGCATGCGTTTTTACATGTGTTTCCATTAAAATCAATGGGGGCAAAACCACTAGTGTTTTTAGTGGTAAAAACGCTTAGAAACGCAAAATAAGCAAAATGCACACCAACCTTAGATGTGAAACAGGCCATAGCGTTAATGCTATGCGCTGCCAGGCAGTGGAGCCCTATAGAAACCCGATGTTTACCTTGCCAACTGGCCACACACAAAGCTCCAGGAAGTGAGCTTTAGCTGAGCTCACAGGAAACGCGGTCTGCAGCGTTTTCCTGTGCGCTGTCTAAAAGCGCACATCCGGGAGCTTTGTGTGGAGTCAACTGCTAAGGCAAACATTGGGTTTCTATAGAGTTCCATTATAGCGTTAACGCTATATGCTGCGGCTGAAGTATCTAGCATTTGCATCAGGCTAGGGTCATAACGCAAATGGGACTCTAGCCTTACCCCTTCTCACAATGCAAATGGAGTATATTCACATGAGCGTAACTGCAACACGACTCAAATGGTTGCAGATCCAACCATGAGTAGACTGCATTCAATTTTTCCTGCCAAGTTTCAGCATCATATGTCTATTAGTAGTTTTAGTCACTTGGTCGCTTTCTTATGGACCTTTCACATCAGCGGTAATTTACAATTGTTGAATATCCAGCAGGTTATGCCGCATCTGCAGCGTAAAGGCCAACTTGCTGCAAGCCCCATTCATGACTTGCGGTCAGGTGTGGCAAATGCAATTTTGCTAGATCCGGCACTTGCAGCACTTGCCGGAAAAACCACACTTGCTGCACCTGACCGCAAGTCCCATAGAGAATGAATGTCTCTTGCCCCAGGCTTGCTGCAAGTCAGCCGTTATGTGGCACATGCGGCGACATCTGCAGGATCGGCCACGATTGTGAATTACCGCTGATGTGAACGCAGCCTAACTGCTGACACAATATAAAAACTTTTGGACTGTGGCTGCAGGTGATCAAACAAACCACAAGTACAGATTACGGAGACTCCCAAAGTTCTTTTCAGGGAGATTTACTGGAAGATTTGATTTAGTCAAAATTTTATTAAGAAATCTGCCCAGAAAGATGTTTATTTTGTCTGAGGTCTCTTCACACCTCAGGGCATAACAAACAGTGTGCCTATAAGTAGATTAATAATAATAAATACAATACTCGCCTGTCCTAGAACTACCCTGACTTGTCCTGTTGAGAATATCTTCCTGTCCACCACTCTCTTCGGAATACTCACTGAGTCGGTCTACGAAACAATCATTGTTCTTAATCCTCTCTCACTGACAAGCAGAAGGGGATCAAGAAGAAAAATTAATCCAAAACCAATCCAAATATTGATCTAAAGATCAATCTAAACACTGGTCTAAAGATCAATCCATAGACTGTTCTAAAGATCAATCCAAAGACTGATCAAAAAACTTATCCAAAAACTGATCTAAAGACCAATCCAAAGCCTGATATGAAGGCCAATCCAAAGACTGATACAAAGACCAATACAAAGACTGATCTGAAGACTAATCCAAAGATTGATCTAAACACCAATATAAAGACTGTTCTAAAGACAAATCCAAAGCCTGATCTAAAGACCAATCCAAAGACTGATCTAAAGACCAATCCAAGGACTTTTTCGACCTGAGTGGTTGACAAAATGTTGAGATGCAGTTATAGGACAAAAAAGGAATGACACTGGAAAGCTAACTATATTTTTGTCTTATTTTTAAATATTCTTGACCTGATAAAGTGTCCAGAAAAACAGTGTAAAAACAAAAGGGGTAGGGGACAAGAGGCGCAATAGTGCCTTATCACTAGCGACACTATAGTGTGAAGGTGGTGCTATGGATCCACTCACCTGGTTCAGTTGTGTGACCCACAACTGGTTTGAAGGCATCAACAAATAACATCCCTGAGGAAGGTGCCAGGTTGTGCACGGAAACGCGTTGGAATAAAGGAAAGAAACTGCTTTTGAAATCCTGCCTTCCATGTGAGTGTTTCTTCGGGTATAGCAGCACGGACCGTGATACACCTCTTCAATCCCAATTTTTCTCCAGAAAACAGTGGACATTTGAGACCAGTTTTTGGATTACTAGAAATCAAATCACAAAAATTCAAACACTATTTTTGAAAATCATTTAAGTTCCATTTAAATTCTATTGGTGTCAAAGATATACAGTTAATATCGAGAGGCGGTGTACATTCCATGCAAAAGTTGGACACGCTGTCTTCATTTGTGGAAGTAGATGGAAAATTCATCCCTTTAAATAGGAATAAATTAAGGAATTAATTCAAGTGATTAAATTCATTGTGTTTTGAAGAGAGTCCCGGCAAATGAGTGATTCCCATTTTTGTAAAAGTAATATTTAGCAGTATGATAGCAATATAGTGGTTTGATAATTGTAGTATAAATATCCCAGTATATTGAATCATAATTTGCGTTGTATTGGCTGATTTTTGCTTACCTAATTAGATAGGCATGAACATTTTTTTAAGAATATTTTGGTCTTCATCTCAGTCTGATGACGCTTGCCAACTACATTTCAATGGCAAACAATCAAGCCAAGCTGCTTCTCCAGAAGTTGTGTACTGTAGAGCGTGCCAAGAGCTACTCAAAAGGGCAATAATGTTTGTGTTCATATCTTCACGCTAGTTTACATACTGGGCACATCTACAATTGAATAGGGCACTTAATTATGCCGGCAAGACATGAGATTGTTTATCAATGTTGTATGAAGACTAAAACCTGTTCTGCTGGTCTTCTTAATGTAGTTTTGATAATAAAATATTTTTCATTTTACTGAGATGAAAAAACAGACATATGGAGAATATTAGAAAATGTTTATAATATCTTAATCTTTCTGAATTTGCTTTCATATTTGTGTTGCTAATCTACTAGTAAGACTTACTGTTTTTGTAATCTTTAAAGCACAAATATGTAACTTCTTACATTTCCTCTTGACTCTGCTTAGCCCGAGATTAACAGCACTGATGAAACAAACACATATCACAATACTCTGTCAAGAGATGTTTACTCTATCCATGAAGTTTTTACATTTTCAGAAAGTTATTGAACCACATCAAGTGGCATTACACATTTTTCATATTTTACCAACTAAAGTTACCAATGATATTTTTGGTGGACCAAAATGACCTAACTACTTTAAAAGCACCCCATTAAGTTTCGATGGTAGCTTTATGGGCCAATACTATACTTTGCATTCTAGAGTATCAATTCATCAACACCTGCTCTGTTCACCCCAGTCTTGATAAGGAGGCATGGTGGAGTCAGAGGCATCTAATTTACACCTAATTGGTGACGAGCGGGCCCGTAGAAGTTTGGGTTTAGTAGGTTCGGCTTGAATGTAAAAGAAAGTTTGGTTTGGGATCTGAACTTGACCCCGTATACCAAACCCCATACAAGTCAATCTGGAACAGAACTTGTGTGCTGTAAAATGACTGAAAAGTGGTTATAGTAAAGTCTAAGGGTCTGCAAAAAGAAGCAAATGGAGTAAGGCTAGGGTCACACTAGAGTTGTGGCCTCCGTCCTGGGGGGTCCACCAAAGAGCAGGATTCTGGCAGCATCAACACAGCGTTACCATTGTGAAACGCTGCCTTAATGCTGCCAATAGAGTACTATAGTTGACGGACTCTATAGCTCATGCAAACGCCGGCACATAAGTGGCAGAGTTTGAAATCTCGTGCTATTTTGTAGTGCACAAGAAAATACGGAAAGTCGCATTTTCCTGTATGCTACGAAATAGCGCAAGATTTCAAACTCCATCACTTATGTGCCAGCGTTTGTATGCACTGCAGAGTCCATCACCCATAGGACTCTAATGGAAGCGTTAAGACAGCATTACACTATGGTAATGTGTTAATGCTCCAGAATCCAGTTCTTTGTCGGACACCCAGGATGGAGGCCCAAACGCTAATGTGGTCCTTGGCTAAGAGCAGGACAATTATACATACCGTGTTTCCCCAGAGATAAGACAACAGACAGACTGCTATACATGCCCTTCACTGTTTAAACAAAATGCATATTCACTGCTTTCTGGCCCACCCTCAATGTCAACGTCTTTGATTTGTTGCAGTCAGAATGCTGTACATGCATTCAGCTATTTTAAATGAATAAATATTCTCTTCATCCCTCACCCACTCTCTGTGTCAGTGTCTGTGATTGGTTACAGTAAGTTTTCTGTATGCCTTCAATCCTAACACTTGTTGTCTGCTCTCTTAATCCGCGCAAAACAGATACAACTGCAGTGTAAAAAATATAAATAATTTAAAAAAAATTATGTGATGCCCCTCATTTTTTATAACCAGCCAAAGGTAAATCAAACTGCTGGGGACTGATATCATGCTGAGAAGGGGGCAATATCCATGGACTTTCCATGCCTGCTATTACCAGCCTGCAGCTGTCTGCTTTACCTTGCCTGTTTATAAAAATACAGCAGACCCCATGCCTTAAATAAACAAATAATTGAATAAAATAGAGTATGGTCCCTCATTATTTTGATAACCAGTGCATACAAAGCAGTCAGCAGTGAACTAGTATTTCCAGGCTGAGAAGACCTATGGCTGTTTGGCACTTCCCAACCAAATTATATCAAAATGTTGCTGCCCCAGAATTGGTGCATCACATTAGATGAGGTTATTCTTGTGCTTTGCCTGGTTCTTTCCGATTGCCCTGGGGCAATGGCAAATAATGTAATTTGTTTAAAGTTGATGTCGGCTGTTTAAATTAATGGAGAGCTGTCTTTCACACATCTCCTTTACTAATCTGGCAAGTAAACAGTTAAAAAAGACACAGACACAGGAAAAATATTTTATTGGAAAAAACAGTCTTCAACTCCCTCGTTCATCAATTTATTTATAAACAATTTAAAAAAATCAAGATGAGACTATATACAGAATCAGATGTAGTCCAATAATGAGAACCTGAAACACATAAAAAGAGAGGCTTACTACCGTATATACTCAAAAATTGGGCTGAAAAGTCCCCCCCTCGGCTTATATGCGAGTCACTGTATACTGTATACACTGTATACAGTGTATACAGTATACAGGCCCGCCCCCATCAGTATACAGGCCCCCCCCTTGCAGCACAAACCTGTAAAGGAAGAGATTAGTATACTTATCACTGTCCCACATAGTCCAATAATGAGAACCTGAAACACATAAAAAGAGAGGCTTACTACCGTATATACTCAAAAATTGGGCTGAAAAGTCCCCCCCTCGGCTTATATGCGAGTCACTGTATACTGTATACACTGTATACAGTGTATACAGTATACAGGCCCGCCCCCATCAGTATACAGGCCCCCCCCTTGCAGCACAAACCTGTAAAGGAAGAGATTAGTATACTTATCACTGTCCCACTGCCGCTGTCCCGCCGCCGTCATCGCGCTCCTCCGTCTTCATCTGTCTTCTTCCGGCTTCCTCCGGTCGGCGCAGGCAATGACATCATTGTCTGCGCGCCAGAGGAAGCCGGAAGACGCTGGATGAAGACGGAGGAGCGCGATGATGGCGGCGGGACAGCGGCAGCGGGACAGTGATAAGTATACGAATCTCTTCCTTTACAGGTTTGTGCTGCAAGGGGGGGGCCTGTATACTGATGGGGGGGCTGTATACACCTCTGGGGCTGCTGTATACTACCTCTGGGGCTGCTGTATACACCACTGGGACTGCTGTATACTACCTCTGGGGTTGCTGTATACACCACTGGGGCTGCTGTATACTACCACTGGGGCTGCTGTATATACCTCTGGGGCTGTATATACCTCTGGGGCTGCTGTATACTACCTCTGGGGCTGCTGTATACTACCTCTGGGGCTGCTGTATACTACCACTGGGGCTGCTGTATACTACCACTGGGGCTGCTGTATATACCTCTGGGGCTGTATATACCTCTGGGGCTGCTGTATACTACCTCTGGGGCTGCTGTATACTACCTCTGGGGCTGCTGTATACTACCTCTGGGGCTGCTGTATACTACCACTGGGGCTGCTGTATACTACCACTGGGGCTGCTGTATATACCTCTGGGGCTGCTGTATACTAACCACTGGGGCTGCTGCTGTATATACCACTGGGGCTGCTGCTGTATACTACCACTGGGGCTGCTGTATATACCTCTGGGGCTGCTGTATACCACACTGCTGGGGGCTGTATACCTGTGCTGGGGTCCACACTCGGCTTATACACGAGTCAATGTGTTTTCCCAGGTTTTGGGGGCAAAAGTAGGGGGGTCGGCTTATACACGGGTCGGCTTATACACTAGTATATACGGTAACTAAAAAACTAGAAACTGTCTCTCATTTACCACTTTATTAGCTCCCTAAAAAACCCTGCATATCCGATGTAATCCATTGCGATTCTCTAATAAAAGCTATTGATGCCGGTTCTGTGGATGAGGCTCCATAGTTTAATCCTGGTCATTTTGTAAAGAGCGGTAACATCAGTAACTAGTTGAGGTCGCCACTCGTGAGACATTCCTGGTCTCACAGACTTGGCAAGAGCAGTGAGTTCATGTAAGAGTTACGTCATCTCAGCTGTTATCGGTTATTGCGGTGGTGGAGGACAGCACCAAACTTTTCCCACAAGATCATGTAAGGTTACTAATGTTAGCGCCCATGAGAAAAACCAGGGCTGGAGCTTACTGGGAGTAACCTATGGAGCCATATTCTAATAAACAGTCACTATAGCTTATATTAGAAAATTGTGGAACCTGCAAGGTTTTTTTGAGCTAATAAAGTAGTGAACAAGGAACTGTGTGTTGTTTTTTTTAAAAAAAAATTAACCTCTCTCTTTGTATGCCTTTCAGGTTCCCATTATTGCATTTTATCCGATTCCATGAACTACGTCTTATCCTCTTTTTTTTTCTTTTTACTAAATTTGTGAATGTGGTGGTCAGGTATTGTTTTTTTAAATATAATATTTTATCCTGTGTCTGTGTGTTTTTAATTTTACAGTTACAGGGTTAGTAATGGTGGTGTTTAATAGACGCCTATCCATTACTAACACCAGCTGACATCAACCCCAAAAGAATTGCCCTAATTTCCATCACACCAGGGCAATTCATGGGTGGCTGAGAGCTGGTATATTCAGGCTGGAAAGGGCCAAATAATGATGGACCTTCTTAGCCTGATATCAGCCCCCAGCTGTGTTGCCTTCGCTGGTTTTCCAAAAAAAAAGGAGAACCACACTTTGTTTGTTTCAATTATTTACTTATTTAAGATGTGAGGTCCCCTCTTTTTTTAATAAACTGCTAAGGTAAAGAAGAAATCTGTGGGTTGGTATTATCACTCAGGGAAGGTCCATGGATATTGGCCTGTCCCAGCCTAATACCCTAGCTGCTTACTTTACCTTTGGCTGGTTATTAAAATAACTCCAAGTCATTTAAAAAAAAAAAATTAAATTAAGGGCAGGGAATGGCCAGAAAATCAGTGACATGGTAGAAAACAGCACTTATATGAATAGAAACGATAAAGAACATGATTTCACATTTGCCGGGAACTAACCGCAACTCATGCCAGAGCCGCAGAATCTCGCGGAGTGCAGTTGTGAGTCATTGGTCTGATGAGAGTTGTAGCCAGTACCTGTAAAATGTGGATAGCATGCTCTTTACTGTTCACATTCATTTGAGCGTTTTCTACCATTTTGTAAAAATATAAAAGGGTGGGGGACAAGAGGCGCAATAGTGCCCTATCACTAGTGACACTAACAGCAGTAGGGTGGTGCTGAGAAGCCACTCACCTGATCCAGTTGTGATCCCCACAACTGGTTTGAAGGCGTTTAGGAAATATTATTCAAAGCTGCTGCAGGACCTCCACTGACCACTGAACAGTGGTTAAAATCCAGAAAGATGATGGGAGTGTAGGTGTGTCACGGTCCGCGTTGCTCCAGGACTTAAAAAACTCACCAAAGAGTCAGTCAGATTTCCATCCTTTATTCTCCTTCTCCTACACGTTTCGGCGCCCCACCTGGCACCTTCCTCAGGGATATCCCTGTGTTTGCTTTTCATTGGGGTCTGACTGCATCCTGCCTATGTGCTGTGTTGGATTTGTTTTTGGCTGCAACTGGTGAGATTTTCTATTGCTGCCATTTTTTGAGTAGTTTTTGTGAATATTTTGTTAGGACTCGTAAGCATGAGGGTCCTTGACATGGATTACAAGCTTAAAGAGTCTTGGCCAAAACATCTAACCAATACTCCATTAAATAATTTTTTTGTTTATCATAATAAAATTCTTCCACTTTTTTATCATTTTTGCGGGGTGCAGCTGGTACCCATGGG
Source organism: Allobates femoralis (assembly GCA_033576535.1). Classification (NCBI taxonomy): domain Eukaryota; kingdom Metazoa; phylum Chordata; class Amphibia; order Anura; family Aromobatidae; genus Allobates; species Allobates femoralis. Next base: position 95,755,434 of record JARQOC010000010.1, on the reverse strand, counting down.
GCATCATTCATCCAGTGATGCAGAAGCATCATGTTGGGCTGCCCATTTGGACATCATAGGTGGTGGTAAATTCTGTGCTCGAGTAACTCACTTTTGCCTATGCAGAAGCATTGGCTGGGCTGTCCATTTGGTCTGGTGGCAGGATCGGTGGGTAGCTATCAGACACTTTGCATCATTTGTATCAATGTGAATGGCGTCCTATGCATGCAAACCTTAAGCTGTGCATTGCAAATCATCTCCCCCATATCTTGGCAGGTTGATGGTGATTTTTATTGGTTCTGTGCACCTGTGTTTGCTTTTCATTGGGGTCTGCAACTGGTGAGTTTTTCACATTTGTTCATACCTGTTGCTGCATCATATACCTTTTTTAGAATCCCTTCTGCATATCCTCCTTCTTTATCAGATTGATGAATGGAAAATTCACCGAACAGGTTACATTTTTAATAGAGAAAAAAAAACTCACCACATTTGGCTACTTACTAATATCCATTGCATTTAGCAGGACGCTGCCAGCCACTCTTAGAGGCAACTCATGTCTCCCAACATTGGTTCTCAATCTCCTGCAACCCTGGCATGGGGGCAATTGTGGCATCAGCGACCAGCCATGCCACAAGGAGGAGACTGGTGGTATCACCTGACACGAGATCACCACAGGGCGGCAGTAACTCCAGTCCGTGTGAAGCACAGTGTCAGACCACAGCTTATTAATGACACCCAGCTGTTAGACAAGGCGGGCTGCTCTGCACCAATTATATGCATCACAGGTGACTAATGCCACCTATAGGGCCCAGCCTCGAACTGCAGAAGGATAAAAAAATGCAATAAACACTATGGATGAAATGTGAGGTGTTGGTTGATATTTTAGACCAAAATAACGTAAGCTTGTAGCCCCTTTCACGGACCCTCACGCCTACGAGCACCTAACCACATGTTTGACCACATGTTTAATTTGATTTAGAAATTTCACCGAATAGATTACATTTTTCATAGAGAAAAAAAAACTCAACACATTTGGCCACTTACAAATATCCATTGCATTTAGCAGGACGCTGTCAGCCACTCTAAAAGGCAACTCGTGTCTCCCAACACCGGTGCTCAATCTCCTGCAACCCTGGCATGGGGGCAATTGTGGCATCTGCGACCAGCCATGCCACAAGGAGGAGACTGGTGGTATCACCGTACACGAGATCACCACAGGGCGGCAGTCACTCCAGTCTGTGTGAAGCACAGTGTCAGAGCACAGCCTATTAATGACACCCAGCTGCTAGACAAGGCGGGCTGCTCTGCACCAAATATATGCATCACAAGTGACTGACACCCCCTAGAGAGCCCAGCCTCAAACTGCAGAAGGATAGAAATTTCTAAATCAAATTAAACATGTGGTCAAACATGTGGTTAGGTAAATATCAACCAACACCTCACATTTCATCCATAGTGTTTATTGCATTTTTTTATCCTTCTGCACATGTAGACACATACAGCTCTGCTACATGAACATCTAGACATACACATCTCTGCTAAATGCACAATGCATGCAGATAGAAACACAGAGCTCTGCTACATGGAAACCACATGCATATATAGATACACTCAGCTCTGTAACAGGCACATTTACTTACACATACACACACACACACACTATACATTACCATTTGGTGTGATTCTTGATCACTGCAGAGCAGGAAAGAGGAACCACTGGGAGCAGCATGCTGGAGAAGTTGAGCAGCTGCATGATCTTTCAGGACCTTCATTTCAGTCATGTGACCAGTCACCTGACTGGAAGGTCCTTCAGATGCACGGCTCTTATAGCATCCTTAAGTTCCAGGTGAGTTTCCTCTTCTGCTGTGTTCCGATCACAAAGATCAGTGCAGAGGAGGAGAGAGAGAGAGGGCCGCGGTCTGTGAGCGGGTTCCACTTCTTGCTTCTGCTCAAGTGGGTCCCCTCACCTGTCCTGAACCTCAACACTTGCCCAAGTGCACCAGATACTAATGCCAGCCCTGTCTGGAGCATCTGACAAGTGGCAAGCACTTCTATGGACTGCGCAAGACATTTTACTTCAATTCGAGACTGGAATAAGATTTCTAATGAAGGGAACACCACAGATCAACATGAATTAGAGGAGCTGTGTCAGAGTTTGGAGTAAATGCCAAAAGTCACAAAATTAAATAAATTGCAATTTTTGCATGAATAAATAAACTTACCTTTCACAAGCACAAAAACTTATGCAGTAATCAAAAGCCACAAATCAAAGAAAAATAATGATAAGCATTAAAAATAGTCAAATGAGCAGATTGCACGTAATAATTGTGATGGAAACACAGTTCATATAATGCCAGAAATATGTTTTTTTCACAGCACAGATTTATCCATGACAGTGATTACAGGTGGCGTCTTATCAGTCACATTATTAGTTATTTTTATTTTTAGACTTAAATTGCAAACATTTTATACAAATTTCAAGAAGGGTAAATTGCATATGTTATCTCCAGGATAAATTATGGATTTGATTTATGTATTTTCCTGGGAATAGCATTCTATGTTGCACTGCTCAAATCCACTTGTGCTTCCTTTACCCCCTAGATTCAAAATTGTTTCATGCCTTTGTTAACTTACAAAAGTGTCAAGATGTATCATTTTTGCAACTGTACATGCTGGCAAAATCCTCAATAGGCTGGAACCCAGATCATAACCACTGTTGGTGGCTAATTATTGACAAATAAAGAATGAACATCTCCCAACAGAATATCACAAAATCATATTTTGTGTCTGTAACTCATCATCCTGTTATAATGCAGCTCTATCAGTGGTCAACTAACAGCTCTAAAAACAGCCACCACTTTCAAGTTTAGCATAACGTCAGTCTGTTTAATAGACCTCAAGGTTGGTCCTAGTTTTTACCCTTTAACATCTGCACTGGGATCTCGACTTAATAAGGTCTTTTTGTTCAGGTCAGGGAGTCAGCAGCATGCCAATGAAGCAGTCTAGCAGGAATTTTCTGCTAGTAGGGTAAAAACCAGTAGGGCAGTCAAAGTACCAACCTCTGCTATAGACTATAAAGCAAGAATAAATAACACCCAGACACAGTCCACAAAAGGTCACGGGGTCGTGAGCTGGTTCTGTGGCCCTGGCGGTGTCAATAAGTGGGGGAAAGTTTATATGTAAAATGTATTTGTGACGCCACCCATGGGTTTCGGCAATTGGGACGGATGGCCAATGCTGCAGTGCAGATCCTCTGGAGGAAGTCGTTGGTAATGCAGCTGAGGTGGTTCTCTCCACGAGTAGTGCAGTGGACCCCAGGGCAGTTTACACAGTCTATGCTAGCAATAGTATACATTGGGGTGCAGGACTGAGGGCGCAATAAATGACTGAAGGACACAACGATAAAAGTTTCCTTTACCTTTACTCGATGGTTGTTGATGCAGATCTGGGCACTGGTAACAGATGGTAACGGTGATCTGGGCAGCCAGGAAGAAACTGGTGATCCACCTAGCTAGGTGGTTGTAGAGGCGTCCCTTCTGCACAGTGCTACTTGGACCTAGCTGCCTAAAGCTGTACTGCGGCCCTCTTCCTGCGTGTCTAGTCTTAACCCGTATGGCAGGCAACTCGACCTTGTTCCAGGTGTCGCTCCTTGGTGGCAGCTTCGGGCTATGCTACACTGCTTTGCCGCAAGTTAAGTAGAGGTTCCGGCACCAGCTGGTTGATTCTAAAATGTTTACTCCACAATTTTAAAATCACAGGGAAACGAGGCAAAGCAATTTAGGCATATGGTGGGGTGACCAGGCACAGGTTAACGTGTTTCGAGGTGTAAATTACCTCTTAAGCACAACCTAGTGTGGTGACCAGTGTTCAGGGTTTTTAAATCTCCCTGAGGCTGGGTGAACCCACCCCATGTAGGTCACATGATTAGCCAGCTGTACACATTTCATTTAAACTTAGGTACACATAAAATACAAAAGTGCAAATGTTACAAATACTACACTGCTTTGCCGCTAAGGTGTGGAGTAGGGCCAGAAGACTTGAAATCTTCTCCCCTCCGGATTTAGCTCCTGGGACTTCAGTACCCAGGCAACCATGGACTCCGGCATTCAGTTTCCAGCGCTTTCCTCCGTGGCGAGCTTGATCACTCTCCACTCCCCGGGTTCTCCTCCACTCCTCTCAGTCACGAGCTCTCCTCTGTCCTGGGACGAGCTCAAACCGGCTCCAGTCTCCAGGACGTCTGCACGCTTTCTCTTCTCAGACTTTCTGCCTAACACTTCCCCCACTCCAGAATTTATATGGAAGCTCCCCTAAACCAGGTTAGAGCACCCCCTACTGGACTGTGGTCAGGACAAGTGTTGGATGCTGGTGTTACCTGACAAGGGGATCCTTTTTTGCTTACAGGCATGACATCACCCCCTGTGAGGAAGGCAACACCACTGTGGCAACCGGACTCCTGGGGTGCCACACTGCCACTACTCCACTGGCGGAAACAGACAGAAAAGGGCCCCAGTGCAAGAATAGTTTACTGGGCCCCTGTGCAGTCCTATAGCTCAACAAAATACACAATGCTACCTGCATTGGATGTGGAAATGGGACCCCTAACCTCTTGGACCCCTGGTCAGCTGCACAGGTAGAACCAATGATATGTCCTCCCCTGCACCACTCATCAAACACATGGGGTGATGAGTCTCAGAAATATACTACGATTTGACAATGAAATGAGTCACACACTCTCTGTAAGGCTATGGACTCTTTAGAGCATACATGGATCAAACTTTCAAACTTTTAAGAATGAATAAAAAAAATTGCCCTGCTTACAATAACAAGATATAAAAGATAACAAATGACACTCTTATGCAGTTATAAAATTAAAAGAGAGAAAAAATAACTTTCCAGTCTAAAGAAGTCTTCTCTTTCCTTGGGCAGAGGAGAGAGATAATATGTGGCAAACACTCCAACGTAGGCTGATCCCTGCATGTAAACATCACTAAAATGTGAGCTTTACTTTTTAAAAACATCAGTCACCTCCCCTTTGGTTAAACAGGACAGGGCTTGGATGGGACTTCAGTATCCAGAATATTATGAAATCCCAATCTCCAAGATATCTTGGTCCCTGGGGATTACCATCATCTTTCCTGGATAGGAAACATAACGTGGCTTGAATAATCTAGCTGGCATATATTAATTTGGGGATGATGCTCTGACCTCACAACTATATAAAATATTCATGTTCTTTGGCTCTTGATCACAGTGCCAAATATGTATAACCCATAACTGCATGACCTATGTACAGACCAATATCTATCATTTTCCACTGGTGGCTAACTGTCTGACAATATTCTTTGATTCCAGCCCACTGATATAGCAGGAAGGCAGATCTTTGCACTTTTTGTACGCAAAATTCTGTCAAGCTGTGGCTCTTACTAGCTGTAATTACTTGCTATTTACTTAGCTTTAGGGCATATTTCTCTAGAGGGTATAACAGACAAATATAATAAACATGGACAATATCAGGCACACAGGTACAGAAGGATAGAGGGTGCTGTTGCCATGTCTTCAGAGTTGGTGAATGGATGTGTGTCCCTTTAGAGCAGAGGTCCCCAAATCCAGGCCTCAAGGCCCACCAACAGTGCAGGTTTTCAGGATTTCCTTAGTATTGCACAGGGCTTGGAATCATTAACTGTGCAGATGATCACATTAGCACCTGTGCAATACTAAGGAAATCCTGAAAACCTGCACTGTTGGCGGCCCTTGAGGCCTGGAGTTGGGGACCTCAGCTTTAGAGAGATATCACATGGATTTATGATTTTTATACTACGACAGTTAACATTGGGTTTCTTTTTGCTACTACTACAGGGGTGTGTAGAAATTTATAGCATCTACTATATAATTGTCTAAGGCCTCTGTCGGTCACAGAAATCGCTCGCCAGACAGAGGCCGCTCAGAAAGAGGCCTCCGGCGGCCACCATTGAGTGCAGACTATGCAAACAGGCGCGCAAATTCAAAGGTCCAATTTCGTACCAATTTGCAGCCCGGCGACTGCGGTGCATTAGCGCCGCTGTTGCTGGGATACATGGCCCGGCCGATGGTGGCCACAGCGCAGTGCAGCGGTCTCCCACATCAGCCTCACTGCAGCCTCCTGTTACTAACCCCCGCCACAAGCCGCCCACTGAAACCGGGGACCGGGGGCTGCCGTGGTCGGTGCTCCCAGGGTGCAGGGAGCGCGCATCGTGCGGCTCCTCCACACTCTCCTGCTTCCTATGGCCGCACAGTCTGTCACAGACTGTATGGCCATACGATGATCCCGGGTGTCCACCTCCTGTCAGTGCAGCTGGGTGGCAGCAGCACATGACACCCACGATCAACCTGCACACAGCCGCCTCTGCGCCCGCCTCCTCCACACCTACTCTGCAGGACAACGCCAGCTTGAGGGCCAGCACTTGGACAGCCAGGGGATGGAGAGGTGAGAAGCCCCTGTGTGTGTGTCTGGCTGTGGGTGTGAGTGTGTGTGGGTGTGAGTCTGTGTCTAGGTGTGACTCTGTGTGTGGGTGTGAGTCTGCTCCTTCCGAACCCCCCCAGCGCCACTTTGTCCTCCTCCCCCCGCCGCTCTGTGCTCCGTCCTCCTCCTGCCTGTGCCACTTCATCCTCCCCCTGCCTGTGCCACTCTGTCCTCCCCTGCCTGTGCCACTTCATCCTCCGTCCTCCCCCTGCCTGTGCTGCTCCGTCCTCCCCCACCCCGCCCTTTCGTCCTCCGTCCTCATACCCCCTGCCACTCTGTGCTCTGTTCTCACCCTGCCTGTGCTGCTCCGTCCTTCCCCCACCCCACCGCATCCTACTCCTTCCTTTGTCCTCCTCCCCTCCGCCACTCCATCCTCCATCCTCCCCCTGACTGTGCTGCTCCGTCCTCCCCCACCCCGCTGCTTTGTCCTCCGTCCTCCCCCTGCCTGTGCCACTTCATCCTCCCCCTGCCTGTGCCACTCCGTCCTCCCCTGCCTGTGCCACTCCATCCTCCCCCTGCCTGTGCCACTCCATCCTCCCCCTGCCTGTGCCACTTCATCCTCCGTCCTCCCCCTGCCTGTGCTGCACCGTCCTCCCCCACCCCGCCCCTTCGTCCTCCGTCTTCCTACCCCCTGCCACTCTGTGCTCTGTCCTCACCCTGCCTGTGCTGCTCCGTCCTTCCCCCACCCCACCGCATCCTCCTCCTTCCTTTGTCCTCCTCCCCTCCGCCACTCCATCCTCCATCCTCCCCCTGACTGTGCTGCTCCGTCCTCCCCCACCCCGCTGCTTTGTCCTCCGTCCTCCCCCTGCCTGTGCCGCTCCGTCCTCCCCCACCGCTTCCTCCTCCTTCCTTTGTCCTCCTCCCTTCTACCACTCCATCCTCCGTCCTCCCCCTGCCTGTGCCACTTTGTCCTCCCCCACCCCGCCACTTCGTCCTCTGTCCTTCCCCTGCCTTTGCTGCTCCGTCCTCCCCCATTCCGCCACTTCGTCCTCCGTCCTCCTCCCCCCCCCGCCGCTCTGTGCTCTGTTCTCCCCATGCCTGTGCCGCTCCATCCTCCCCCACCCCAACACTTCTCCTCCTTCCTTTGTCCTTCTCCCCTCCGCCACTCCATCCTCCGTCCTCCCCCTGCTTGTGCTGCCCCGTCCTCCCCCACCCCGCCGCTTCGTCCTCCATCCTCCTCTCCCCCGCCGCTCTGTGCTCTGTCCTCCTCCTGCCGCTCCGTCCTCCCCCTGCCTGTGCCGCTCCATCCTCCCCCACCCCGCCGCTTCATCCTCCATCCTCCTCTCCCCCGCCGCTCTGTGCTCCGTCCTCCCCCTGCCTATGCTGCTCCGGCCCCCCCAACCCCGCCGGTTCGTCCACCGTCCTCCTCCCCCCCACCGCTCTGTGCTCCGTCCTCCCGCTGCCGCTCTGTCCTCTACCTGCCTGTGCCGCTCCATCCTCCCCCACCCCACCGCTTCCTCCTCCTTCCTTTGTCCTCCTCCCCTCTACCACTCCATCCTCCATCCTCCCCCTGCCTGTGCTGCTCCGTCCACCCCCACGCCACTGCTTCGTCCTCCGTATTCCCCCCCGCCACTCTGTGCTCCGTCCTACACCTGCCGCTCCATCCTCCCCTGCCTGTGCCACTCCATCTTCCGTCCTCCCCCTGCCTGTGCTGCTCTGTCCTCCCCCACCCCGCCGCTTTGTCCTCCATCCTCCTCTCCCCCCACCGCTCTGTGCTCCATCCTCCCCCTGCCTGTGCCACTGCATCCTCCCCCACCCCACCACTTCCTCCTCTTTCCTTTGTCCTCCTCCCTTCCGCCACTCCATCCTCCATCCTCCCCCTGCCTGTGCTGCTCCGTCCTCCTCCACTCCGCTGCTTCGTCCTCTGTCCTCCTTCCCCCTGCTGCTCTGTACTCTGTCCTCCCCTTGCATGTGCCACTCCATCCTCCCCCACCCCACTGATTCCTCTTCCTTCCTTTGTCCTCCTCCCCTCCGCCACTCCATCCTCCGTCCTTCCCCTGCCTGTGCTGCTCCGGCCTCCCCCACCCCGCCGCTTTGTCCTCCATCCTCCTCTCCCCCGCCGCTCTGTGCTCCGTCCTCCCCCTTCCGCTTCATCCTCCCCCAGCCTGTGCTGCTCCTGCCTCCCCCACCCCGCCGCTTCGTCCACCGTCCTCCTCCCCTGCCGCTCTGTGCTCTGTAATTCCGCTGCCGCTCTGTGCTCCCCCTGCCTGTGCCTCTCTATCTTCCCCCACCCCACCGCTTCCTCCTCTTTCCTTTGTCCTTTTCTGCTCCGCAACTCCATCCTCCATCCTCCCCCTGCCTGTGCTGCTCCATCCTCCCCCACCCCACCACTTCGTCCCCCATTCTCTTCTCCCCCGCCGCTCTGTGCTCCATTCTCCCCTGCCTGTGCCGCTCCATCCTCCCCCACCCCATCACTTTCTCTTCTTTCCTTTGTCCTCCTATCCTCCACCACTCAATCCTCCCCTGCCTGTGCTGCTCCGTCCTCCCCCACCCGGCCGCTTCGTCCTCCATCCTCCTTCTCCGCCGCTCTGTGCTCCGTCCTCCCCCTGTCTGTGCTGCTCTGTCCTTCCCCACCCCGCTGCTTCATCTTCTGTCCTCCTCCCCCTGCTGCTCTGTGCTCTGTCCTCCCCTTGCCTGTGCCACTCCATCCTACCCCACCGCTCCCTCCTCCTTCCTTTGTCCTCCCCTCCGCCACTCAATCCTCCATCCTCCCCTTGCCTGTGCTGCTCCGCCTTCCCCCACCCCGCCGCTTTGTCCTCCATCCTCCTCTCCCCCACCGCTCTGTGCTCTGTCCTCTCTCTGTTGCTCCATCCTCCCCCTGCCTGTGCTGCTCTGGCCTCCCCCACCCCGTCGCTTCGTCCTCCATCATCCTCTCTCCCCCGCCGCTCTGTGCTCCATCCTCCCCCTGCCTATGCCGCTCCATCCTCCCCCACCCCACTGCTTCCTGCTCCTTCCTTTTTCCTCCGCCACTCCATCCTCTGTCCTCCCCCTGCCTGTGCTGCTCCATCCTCCCCCACCGCTTCGTCCTCTGTCCTCCTCCCTCCGACGCTCTGTACTCTGTCCTCCCCCACCCCACTGCTTCCTCCTCCTTCCTTTGTCCTCCTCCCCCTCTGCCACTCTACCCTCCGTCCTCCCTCTTGCCTGTGCTGCTCCGAACTCTCCAACCCCGCCGCTTCGTCCTCCATTCTCCTCTCCCCCGCCGCTCCATCCTCTCCCTGCCTGTGCCGCTCCATCCTCCCCCACCCCACCGCTTCCTCCTCCTTCCTTTGTCCTCCTCACCTCTGCCACTCCATCCTCCGTCCTCCCCCTGCCTGTGCTACTCCGTCATTCCCCACCCCGCTTCTTCGTCCTCCGTCCTCCTTCATCCGCCTCTCTGTGCTCCGTCCTCCCCCTGCCTGTGCCGCTCCATCCTCCCCCACTCCGCCGCTACCTCCTCCGTCCTCCATCCTCCTCCCCCCTGCCGCTCCATCCTCCCTCCTCCCCCCGCCTCTGTGTCCACCCTCTACCTGTGCCCTTCCATCCTCCTCCCCCCTGCCACGCCATCCTCCCCGCGCCGCTCCGTCCTCAAAGTCCTTCACTATTTAGCCCTCACCGCCTTCCCCATGCAATTCCTATTTCTATATTCTAGAATACCCGATGTGTTAGAATCGGGCCACCATCTAGTTCAATGTATAAATCTGTATGTAGTAAACTGCCCCTAGTGGTGAAGAAACAAGAATAGCATTGCGTTATTCTGCATTTGTTACTTGATACATTTAATTACAAACATTTTGAAACTACAATATAATTATTTTTCCATACATTCCTGTAAAATCCTGTAAAAAAAAAACATTATAATCAAATATTCTTTCCAGTTTCCTGACTTCCCACCACTCACCATAACTCTTAATTTTTACTATTAGTTCTCGAAAAGCTGCAATCCCTTAAACCCTGCTTAAATGTAAAAAAAATTAAATAATTTGATAATGACTAAACTTTATGAATTTGTGTTTGAAATTGTGAGTTTTAAAGCATTAAATATTCTAACTTTAAAGATAGTTATGACTCCTATGACAATCATTTGCGGGCCATTTATACGATACAAAAGGAAATGCAAAGAAATGTCTTTTTTCTGACCTTGGCTATATAGCATCAAATGAATATTACGTTCGGTGGTGGGTAGAGTAAAGCGGCTGTGATAATATTCTTAGGTATTAATTATCAAGGCTATAGAATAAACAGCAAAAATGTATAAAACTATAAATATAAAGCTCATTAAGGGAAGAGAATTCTTAGGAGTGGAAAACAAGACACTTGTAGGATGAGGATATGGTTCTTCATCAAGCGCAAGTTACACCATATGAGCTAATTATCACGTTTTTTTTCATTCAAAATACCATAATACTGACACCTAAAAAATGGAATTACATATGTAATTACACAATACTGTAATGTATACTGTTATTCAAGGCACGGTAATTATCATTGTGCGAGAACACAGATACTCTTGTAATATCGTATGGTCAAGCGATTTAAGCATAAAATATATTTGAGGAATGGCAAGTATGCGTTATATTGTCCAATTTCCCTTTAGAATTGTCACACTGTGACTAACTTTGTGTTTCCAGATACCAGGGAAACCCCCCGACGTGCTCCGCCACAAACAGGGAACACCGGGGACACAATAACAATGGAGGGCCCTGATGCTAGGGCATGGGGGATGAGACATCTCTTGCACTACCCTGAGGCTAAACCCTAAGCCCGCTGATGTCCCTATATGGGTTCTTTCACCCCGTCACCGAGCAGGATACTTAGTCCAATGCTAGCCCTGAACTTACCCCTCACAAGGGAGCTGACCAGAGAGAGCACTGGTCCCACCGCTGTAAACACTTAAAGAAGGAAAAATACCAAAGAATATAACACCAACTTCTCAGCTACAGTCAGACACCAGGACTTTAGCCTTCACCAGTAGGACTACAAAGCATTAAGGGTACCTGCAGAAGCACAACTTTCCTCCTTCATGGCTTTAAACAGAGTGTGGATTCTCTATAACCGGCACCCTCTGCTGGTACAAGGGACTATTTAAAAGTGATGGATGTGGACATGTGGCGCCCATGAGGTATCCTACTCTCGGGTATGGAAGGGACACCACCGGAACCCAGGCACCAGCATTCAACACCACACCAACCCAAGTCTTGGGATTCGGGCAGACTTGCGGTGACTTCAATTACAGCAGTCCAAGCCACACTTATTCATTTAAAAGGTTGCCACATAGGGTCCAGTGGACTAGGATGACGTCACCTGGCAGGGCCCGAGGTTGCTGACTCAGGACACTGAGTGTGAGGCACTGGAAAGGAGGGCGAAAGCCAGTGAATAGGGAGACAACCAAAAAAGGAGCATGACAAGGGGGATCCAGGTAAAGTGTCTCCGAGTTATCCGAGAGTTGGCTGGGACCCTGACCCGGTGGGCACAGCATCCCACTGGTAGCTGGAAACACCTGGAGGCTTGTCTGAATTGTGAGTAAAACCTAAAGACTGCAGCTCTTGTGTCCTCCAGTCATTTGTCCCTCCCTCAGTCCTGCACCCCACCGTTACCTATTTACTATATAGACTGGTTTCAACTGCCCTGGGGCCTCCGACTCTACCTGTGGAGAGCAGAATATCTAGCTGTGTTACCAACAGCCTTATAGGACCTCCTGACGAAGCGGTGAGCGAAACGTTGAGGTGCTGGGCAGTGTGGTGCGGTATGGACACTTTCTTACTGGGCATATTTGCAATATGTGAAGGGTAACAATGTTATGGGATATTCTGTTGCATCCCTGTCTTCCAGGACAGGCTTTAGGTGTCAGCAGATATAGTGGTGATTTCAGCATAATCCCTTCTGTGCAGACAAAGTATTGATAGTGTCCTAAATGGAATATAACCTGTAACTTGTAAATGTCTGGAGTTGTTTTTAGGGGAAGAGTTTTACCAAGTGTGATGTTTTTCCAAATAAATAATAAAAGTAATTGCATTTATATACAAGCATTGTGTAGAGATTGCCGTTTGTCTTTATCTGGTTACATGAGCCTTATAGGATCTGACCGCAGCGTCGGCTATCCATCTCCAATTGCCGAAACCCACGGGTGGCGTCACGTTAAATCCAGTATAAAATATTCCCCCATTTTTATGACACCGCTAGGTCATCAGAGCTGGGTCACAGCCCCATGACCTTCACAGAGAACTGCCCGACTCGGTTCCGAGTACCACACGGCCCTGATGGGTGTGTCAGACACTTACAGGAAGCTAATGAGGAGAGGTAATCAATGCTGCTAGCAACAAAGCTGACATTAACCTTTGCAGCACTAAAGGAAAGTAAAATACCCTTAATATGAAGAGTCTCACCAAGCGAATGAGACTCGGATCCAAAATCTGTCACAAGTCTCTGAGGCATGAGAGACCATTGTGACAGGAATTTAGAAGGTCCAGTATTTTGTAGATATTTTTGGTTCTTAGAAGAGTCCTTTTAATTTTACTAGTAAACTAAGGTCTTTTTCAGATGTCTAATTTCAGTCAGCAGTACACGGACTGGTCGTAGGTCTCCCAACCCGAGCATGACAGCCCCATTGAAATATATGAGGCTGTTATCCTCCAGTCTGGAGACCTAAGGCCAGTCTTTCCATTGATATTTGAAATTGGACTGATGATCACAGACGTCTGAAAGAACCTTGGCTTGTATATTAGACATGCTCTTAGAAGTACATTCATTTTATAAAAATAATGATAGTTATGATATGTCCCAGACGCTGACACCAATGATAAAGGAGGGGGTCTATATCAAATTCCCCAATACAGCACCCCCAGGGCACAGCACTCCCCTGGAATCTTTCTGGAGTACAGAACATAGCCACTCCTGACGGAGGGGGTCTATATCAAATTCCCCAATACAGCGCCCCCAGGTCACAGCACTCCCCTGGCATCTTTCTGGAGTACAGAACATAGCCACTCCTGATGACACCCACATGGAACCTGTGGGTAGAAACGCATCGATTTGGAATCTGTACAGATACCGTAAGTGGCAGTATTGATATAACTTCCATACCTAACATACCTCATCTATCCTAATTGGATTTTCATTACCCTGAAAGTCAATTTGAGGGTGTAGACAAATTTAATTTGAGTACCTGTAATAAGGGGTTATGTGCAAGCAGGGTCCACAATATAGATACTATAACGGAGGAACTGTATATTGATAGATGTGGGGATTTGACTAACTATTAGATAAGAACATTGTTCCGTAGCATTGTGGCTACGCAAAATGCTATAGGACCAGTGTTATCCCACATTGGTCAAGGGCTCACATGTAGTGGTATGGGATAGATATAACAATTTATGATATTCCCATTACGCCATATTTTTCCACTACATATTCACTGGACCCACCTTATTTGCAGAACGGAACTGTGTGGATAAAAGGGATAGACCCGTATCCAAAGATAGATCCATTTAGAGATCTAGTTTAGAGAGTGTGTGATGGATGACAGAACCCTGAGTGAGTGACAGGGACACCAGGGTGACTCATCGAGGAAAGGGGACACCATATAAGTTAGGTGTTGAAAACTCTGTAGATAGGTAGAGAGGAAGAGACAGAGTATATGTGAGGGATATAGTCCCCCTCCCTGTGTGACTGGTGTGCTATATGAACACTAGGTGTGAGGGATACACACATGATTGGAATTTTTAATGGATATTTATTAAAAGCTATATTTTAAAAGTGCTCTCTGTGGAGATTTAAGTTTGTAATATAGAGTCACAATATCGTTTCTTTAAGATTGGAACTCATCCATCTGGTGCAATGAAACCCATGGCCCATGTGCCCACCAGGACCTTAATCTTAGAAGATCCTCCTCCCCAGAGCATATATATTACATAAATCAACAGACTCCCAAGGATCCAAAGGAGGCCTAAAGAGTGATCATTTGGTCTCTGTTCAGTGACATTGCATCTGCATTTCTGCTACTTTCCTCCATTAAACCAAGACACGTGGTATAGTCACCCTTTTTAACATTTCATTCAATGTCATCTGTTGAATGTCTATATTTCCATTGGAAAGATTTTGGGATGGATACCTTGAATGCACATTGTTAAAGCAATGCGTGCCCTGATGAAGTGGCCTGTTCGTCATGAAACGCGTAGGCTGAATAAACAGAGTGTGTGTGTTACTCTGTTACTCTTATTGTGGTCAGCGCGGCTTCTATCCATCCGGTTCTAATTTCTCCAAGTGGATCCTTACTTCTCGCCGGGAGCCTGCTGCGACCATGCGTGCTTGTCCAAGGGAGTTGTGACCATTCACAACCAGACCAGGTGAGTCTGTATAGTGGGAGTCCGTGTGACCATCAAACCCAAAGGTATTACTCTATGTGCGCTTCTTTTCCTTCTTAATTGTTAAAGTAATGTAAAAAGACTCTTAAAGCCAGGTATGGGACAATGATAAGAATGGAGAAATGACAGATCACCCTACATACACAGAGAGGATTTCTTTATTGTTCTTTAGTCTTAATTTTGTTATTAAAGGAAAATAGGACCTTGACCCTAAAAAGGATCTGTCCCGTGCCTAAAAAAATAGGGTTATTATCCTACCACAATGGGCTCACGGTCCTTAATATGTTGATTTTTTTCATGTTCATCTGAGCTATGCCATATTTTTCCTTCTCATGCCTAGTATTTTAATGCTTGACTTGTGGTCAGAAAGGAGGAGTCAGAGGAGTTTTCTCTGGGAGCGTATAGTGGTGCTCCCTCTAGGGCAGTGATGGCAAACCTATGGCACGCGTGCCAGGGGTGGCACGCAGCGCCGCTTCCGCTGGCACGCGGCCTCGCCACTACACTGCTGCTTTGATCTGCCGGCGCGCAGCGGCGCCGGCAGATCAAAGCTGTGTCGGAGCCAGGGACGTCGCTATGCATTAAGAATCGGGGCTGCAGCCCCGATTCTTATGCATAGAGCCCCGAATCTCGCCGCCCCGGACCCAGCGCCGCTACCAGCTGATAAACTGAAGGGCCGCTCTGTCAGATACTGCCTTCGGCAGCTCTTCTCTCCCTGACATCCTATCTCTCCTATGCTGCGGGAACCTGCACTTTTATGTGTGCACTGTGTGTGCTGCAGCTTTTACCCTCCTCCAGGTCCAGTAACTCATAGAGGGGCCGTGTCCACCACATGACAGCTCTCCTGCTTGATAGTCCTCCTGGCAGAAGAGTGGGGGAAGTGCTTAGCTGCTGGGAGCAGGTAAAGCACATGTACACCAGCCTCCACTCCTGCAGCACAGAGGAGTGTGTGTCTCCATGTGTCTGTGTATGTTGTCTGTGTGTTTGTGTGTGTGTATGTTGTCTCTATATGTGTGTGTGTGTGTGTGTATGCTGTCTCTGTGTATGTTGTCTGTGTATGCTGTCTCTGTGTGTGTATGCTGTCTCTGTGTATGTTGTCTGTGTGTGTATGTTGTCTCTGTGTGTGTATGTTGTCTGTGTGTGTATGTTGTCTCTGTGTGTGTATGCTGTCTCTGTGTGTGTATGTTGTCTGTGTGTGTGTGTGTGTGTTATGCTGTCTCTGTGTATGTTGTCTGTGTATGTTGTCTCTGTGTGTGTATGTTGTATGTGTGTGTGTGTGTATGTTGTCTCTGTGTGTGTGTATGTTGTCTCTGTGTGTGTGTGTGTATGCTGTCTCTGTGTATGTGTGTGTATGCTGTCTCTGTGTATGTTGTCTGTGTATGTTGTCTCTGTGTGTGTGTGTGTGTGTGTGTGTGTATGCTGTCTCTGTGTATGTTGTCTGTGTATGCTGTCTCTGTGTGTGTATGTTGTCTCTGCGTGTGTGTGTATGTTGTCTCTGTGTGTGTGTGTGTGTGTGTATGCTGTCTCTGTGTATGTTGTCTGTATGTGTGTGTGTGTGTGTGTGTGTATGCTGTCTCTGTGTGTGTATGTTGTCTGTGTGTGTGTGTGTATGTTGTCTCTGTGTGTGTGTGTGTGTATGCCGTCTCTGTGTGTGTATGTTGTCTGTGTGTGTGTGTGTATGTTGTCTCTGTGTGTGTGTGTGTATGCTGTCTCTGTGTATGCTGTCTCTGTGTGTGTATGTTGTCTCTGTGTGTGTGTGTATGTTGTCTCTGTGTATGTTGTCTGTGTGTGTGTGTGTGTATGCTGTCTCTGTGTATGTTGTCTGTGTATGTTGTCTCTGTGTGTGTATGCTGTATCTGTGTATGTTGTCTGTGTATGTTGTCTCTGTGTGTGTATATTGTCTCTGTGTGTGTATGTTGTCTCTGTGTGTGTGTGTTGTCTGTGTGTGTATGTTGTCTGTGTGTGTGTGTATGTTGTCTCTGTGTGTGTGTGTGTGTATGCTGTCTCTGTGTATGTTGTCTGTGTATGATGTCTCTGTGTGTGTGTATGCTGTCTCTGTGTATGTTGTGTGTGTATGTTGTCTCTGTGTGTGTATGTTGTCTCTGTGTGTGTATGTTGTCTCTGTGTGTGTGTGTTGTCTCTGTGTGTGTGTGTATGCTGTCTCTGTGTATGTTGTCTGTGTATGCTGTCTCTGTGTGTGTATGTTGTCTGTGTGTGTTGTCTCTGTGTGTGTGTGTATGTTGTCTGTGTGTGTGTGTGTATGTTGTCTGTGTGTGTGTGTATGCTGTCTCTGTGTATGTTGTCTGTGTATGTTGTCTCTGTGTGTGTATGTTGTCTCTGTGTGTGTGTGTATGTTGTCTCTGTGTGTGTGTATGCTGTCTCTGTGTATGTTGTCTGTGTATGTTGTCTCTGTGTGTGTGTATGCTGTCTCTGTGTATGTTGTCTGTGTATGTTGTCTCTGTGTGTGTATGTTGTCTCTGTGTGTGTATGTTGTCTCTGTGTGTGTGTATGTTGTCTCTGTGTGTGTGTGTGTGTGTATGTTGTCTCTGTGTGTGTGTGTATGTTGTCTGTGTGTGTGTGTGTGTATGCTGTCTCTGTGTATGTTGTCTGTGTATGTTGTCTCTGTGTGTGTATGTTGTCTGTGTGTATGTTGTCTGTGTGTATGTTGTCTGTGTGTGTGTGTGTGTATGTTGTCTCTGTGTGTGTGTGTGTATGTTGTCTGTGTGTGTGTGTATGTTGTCTCTGTGCGGGTTGTGTCTCTGTGTGCGGGTTGTGTCTCTGTGTGCGGGGTTTGTGTCTTTGTGTGCGGGTTTTGTGTCTCTGTGTGCGGGTTTTGTGTCTCTGTGTGTGGGTTTTGTGTCTCTGTGTGCGGGTTGTGTCTCTGTGTGCGGGTTGTGTCTCTGTGTGCGGGTTGTGTCTCTGTGTGCGGGTTGTGTTTCTGTGTGTGGGTTGTGTCTCTGTGTGCAGATTGTGTCTCTGTGTGCAGGTTGTGTCTCTGTGTGCGGGTTGTGTCTCTGTGTGCGGGTTGTGTCTCTGTGTGTGGGTTGTCTCTGTGTGTGCGGGTTGTGTCTCTGTGTGCGGGTTGTGTCTCTGTGTGCGGGTTGTGTCTGTGTGCGGTCTGTGTGTGCGTGCGGGTTGTGTGTGTGTGGGTTTTGTGTCTGTGTGTGTGTGTGTGGGTTTTGTGTTTGTGTGTGTGTGGGTTTTGTGTCTTTGTGTGTGTGGGTTTTGTGTCTCTGTGTGCGGGTTGTGTCTCTGTATGTGTGTGGGTTTTGTGTGTGTGTGTGTGGGTTTTGTGTCTCTGTGTGTGGGTTGTGTTTCTGTGTATTTAGGATATATTTTGAGTATACTGAAGTGTGTATATACACATGTTCTGTGTATATGATGTGTACCTGCTGTGCATCTGTTATATAGTATGTGTGTACTCTGGACATGTATGATGTATGTAATGAGCATGTGTTGTCCAGTACATGTGTGCTGTATATAATGTAATTTAACCCTTTCACCACCTTTGACATTCATATACTTCAAAGTATGGGGAGGCTGCTGTAATACTGCTGGGGCCTGTATATACCACTGGGGGGAGGCTGCTGTATACCACTGGGGCTGCTGTAATACTGCTGGGGCCTGTATATACCACTGGGGAGGCTGCTGTATACCACTGGGGCTGCAGTAATACTGCTGGGGACTGTATATACCACTGGGGAGGCTGCTGTATGCCACTGGGGCTGCTGTAATACTGCTGGGGCCTGTATATACCACTGGGGCTATTTTTTCCTTAACACAATAGATAGAACTGTAGTATCGTATTGGCACTTCGCCATAAATAATTTCGTTTTGGGTTGCGGTTTGGGCACTCGGCCTCAGAAAGGTTCGCCATCACTGCTCTAGGGCAATGCCCAATCACTGGTGGGCAGAATCTGAAATTGTTCAAAAAGTGTGATCTCATGAGATCTCCTTGTTCTTTTGAGACCATGTTCTAAGAAGTCTTTAATACGCACACGTAATGTCGTTAGAGTAGATGTTGAGTTCTACAAGGAGCTGTCAAGCAGCAGGGAGTTTTATTAATCTGAGGACCTTATGTTGCAGCTAAAATCTGAAGGTGGCATCAGGTAAATCCCACAATGATTCACAGCTTGTAAATCTACTCCAACTGAACAGATATGGAAGTGTCATGTTTGGGAAGAAAAGACTTATCTCACTTTCTGCTCAACAACAATCAGAAATCTCTGTTCATTTGCAGTGAAAATCAATGAGTGATGATTGTCAGTTGCATTTGTTTTCATTACCTTTGCTTTTTTTCCATATTTAAATTTATCCTTACAAAAGCCAATAATATGGCCAGAAAGTGCTGGTATGTTTCATTGCACCATGGGATGTGTACTGATCATGTCTCAGGGATTCCTTCCTACTCCACCAAAAGTGAGCACCTCCTAAACTGGACCTTCATCAACTACCGTATATACTCGTGTATAAGCCGACCTGTGTATAAGCCGACCCCCCTACTTTTGCCCCAAAAATCTGGAAAAACCTATTGACTCGTGTATAAGCCGAGGGTGGACCTCAGCACAGGTATACAGCCCCCAGCAGTGTGGTATACAGGCCCCCCCCAGTGGTATACAGGCCTCCCCAGTGGTAGTATACAGGAGCCCCAATGGTAGTATGTAGCATCCCCAGCAGCCCCAGTGGTAGTATACAGCAGCCCCAGTGGTAGTATACAGCAGCCCCAGTGGTAGTATATAGGAGCCCCAGCAGCCCCAGTGGTAGTATACAGCAGCCCCAGTGGTAGTATACAGCAGCCCCAGTGGTAGTATACAGCAGCAGCCCCAGTAGTATATACAGCCCCAGTGGTAGTATACAGGCAGCCCCAGTAGTATACAGGCAGCCCCAGTAGTATATACAGCCCCAGTGGTAGTATACAGGCAGCCCCAGTAGTATATACAGCCCCAGTGGTGTATACAGCCCCAGTGGTAGTATATTGCAGCCCCAGTGGTGTATACAGCCCCAGTGGTAGTATATTGCAGCCCCAGTGGTAGTATACAGCCCCAGTAGTAGTATATTGCAGCCCCAGTGGTAGTATAAAGCCCCAGTGGTAGTATATTGCAGCCCCAGCGGTAGTATACAGCAGCCCCCGTAATCCAGGGCCCCCCCAGCCTGACTCCGGTCACCTGTAAAGGAAACTATACTTATCACTGCCCGCTGTCCGCGCCCGCTCGCAGCTGCCGACCGCGATCCTCCATCTTGCGTCTTCTTCCTGTTTCCTGTGCTCGTCGCAGGGAATGACGTCATTGCCCGCGACGAGCACAGAAACAGGAAGAAGACGCAAGATGGAGGATCGCGGTCGGCAGCTGCGAGCGGGCGCGGACAGCGGGCAGTGATAAGTATAGTTTCCTTTACAGGTGACCGGAGTCAGGCTGGGGGGGCCCTGGATTACGGGGGCTGCTGTATACCGATGTATACATCAGTATGTACCGATGTATAGATCGGTATACAGCACTGACTCGCGTATAAGCCGAGGGGGGTACTTTTCAGCCCAATTTTTGGGCTGAAAAACTCGGCTTATACGCGAGTATATACGGTAAATATTTTATTCAAGACTAGAGACAAGCACATTGATAACAAATCAAATCTGTTACACATTTCTTGAAAATTAGGTTTTGAAACAGAAACAATTTTTTTGGATTGTGGCTTTCATTTTTGTAGATTCATTATAGGACCTGGAAGTATTTAACAATAATGGAAAATGTAATCAATTGTACTCTCGTCACCTACATCTTAAAAACATCTCCAGAATTCAACCTTTTTTGACTCTTCAAAAACTGTTACTGTTGCTCTTATTCATTCTCATGTGGATTATCGTAACTCTCTACTTACTGATCTCTTGCTTACTAAACTCGACCATCTCTAATCCATCTGGAATGCAGCAGCCAGGATCATATTCCTCTCCAACCATCACACCAATGTCTCCACCCTATGCCAGTCATTGCACTGATTGCCTGTCCGCTACAGAGTACAATATAAAATTATCACTCTCACCCACAAAGCTCTCCTGGGTTCTGCACCACACTACATCTTCTCCCTCATATCTATCACCTATGAATCCTCTCCACAGTCCTTCATTGCCCTCGATCTCCTCCCTCCACACTGTCTATCACCCTACCCATCCTCTGCACAGTTTGGCACCACCCTATATCTCCTCCTCATCTCCGTATATTACCTACATGATCTCCATAGTTTTGCACTGCCCTACATCTTCTCCCTCATCTCTGTCAATCACCTACCTATCCTCTCCACAGTTCTGCACTGCCCTACATCTCCGCCCTCATTTCTATCACCTATGCATTCTCTCCACAGTGATGCACTGACTTATATCCTCCCCTTCATCGGGCTATCATCATACCTGGCCTCTACAGTTTTGCACTACACTACATCCCCTCTCTCATTTCTGTAGATCACCCACCCAACCTCTCCACAGTTTGGCACCATCCTTCATCACCTCCCTCATCTCTGTTTATAACCTACCCATTCTCTCCACAGTTCTGCACCAACCTACATCTGCTAATCTCTATTACCCTACCCATCCTCTTCACAGTTTGGCATCACTCCCTCATCACTGTATATCACCCTTCCCATCCTTTCCACAGTTCTGCACCACTTTATTTCTCCTCATCGCTGTCTATCACCTACATCCTCTCCACAGTTCTGCACTGCCCTACATCTCCCTCACCTCTGTCTATCACATACTCATGCACTCGTCAGTGCTTTACCACCCTACACCTGCTCCCTCTTCTCTGTCTATCACCCTTCCATGCTCTCATCCGTTCTGCACCACCCTACAGCTGCTCCTCATTTCTGTCTATCACCCACATTTTCTCTACAGTTCTACCCAGCCCTTCATCTCCTGCCTCATCTCTATCACCTATCAATTCTCTCCACAGTTCTGCACTGCCCTACATATCCCCCCTCATCTGTTTATCACCCTATAGTTATGCACCACCCTACATCTCCGCCCTTATCACTGTCTATCACCCTACTTGTGCCATCTGTTCAACTACTGACATCCTCAATACTCCAAACTTTCCACTCCCATCTTCAAGACTTCTTACAAGCTGTCCCAATTCTCTGGAATGTACTACCAAGAACAATTCCATTAATTCCCAATACCCACAGTTTTAAGAAGGCCTTAAAAACATATTTCAATTTGGACCAATGTGAATGTTTTAGGGAATTTGAGGGAGTCTGCAGAAACAATTTTTGGGGTAATTGGAGCTTTCTTATATGTACAACAAACAATGGTTACATAAGTCTATATACCCCTTAGCTTTTAGCTGCAGAATTATATAACTAACTAGTGCTAAAATAAAGAATTGCACCTAACATCTTCTTTTACCGACCTTACTAAACGTCTTCTAGATTAATATCATGGAGCATGGACATGCTCTGGCAATACACACAAATTAGAAGACCAGAGGCTAATCCTAAAATAATTGATGTTTAAACTTATTAGAGAAAAATGTAATATTTAATTGAGTTTTATATGAAACCCAACAATGTCAGGTTTTAATAGATTGTGTTAGTCATCACAGTGCAGTGTTAAAGGTTCTAGTATTTCTTTCCATAGCCTCGTCTTAGACATACACTATAATCTTATTTTCTCTCCCTGACCTTCTGTCTGTAAGATATAATCATATTCTATTCACAGCGGATTAGTTTGTTTCAGCCTTTGAAAAAAGACGACGGATCTTCAAGACGATATATTTTAATTGTTGTAAAGTATCTGCATTGTGTGTTATTTCCTTTGAACTTTAGATGAACATTACGCAATTTAACGTAATATTATAAAATCATTTCTTTTCAATTTTAATGCATTAAATCATACTTGAGAATAAATCATTAGCTCTATAGTCAGAATAAAAATACAACATACGATATCTGCTGCTCCTTAAAGGGAGTTGCTTACCTCTCCTGCACCCACCACTGGTTGTGTTTCCTCATCCTACCACGTACGTACTCACTGTGTTCTTTGGTGGGTCAGGTTGCGTTGGCATCCTGGAGGACATCTCTGATGATATGCCCTTTAGTCTTACCGGACACTTCAGACTGCCTGAGTATTAAGATAGTTGGTGTCCTTGCTAATGCTACTATTTTCCAGCTTTTCGTTTTGTCATATAGCATACCCAACTCACCAATGCATCAATGGATTCTACTGCAGTACCATAGGGAATGTCCTGACATGTCCTTTTTCCACTATATCACCACAATGAGTCTCCTGACCTACTCAAGTCTGCTTAATTGCTGGACACATTGATCCGCCGGCAAACAAAGCAATGCTGCATCACTTGGCTCTGCTATATTGCTCAACTCTGCTGACCAACTCTACACGGAGCCTTATGATATACTGAGTCTATTACATTGTTAGACTTTGCTTTTTATCTATTCTTTGAACCTCCTAGAATACTCTGCTTTGGTAGGTTACTGATGTCGCATCCCCACCAGAGCCAACTCCTGCAACATATAGTTCTGTCTTAAGGCTCTGCCATATTCACCCTAGGTGGTGCTGGTGATAGAATCTCTGGTGAATGCAGGCTCCACCTATCCACAAAAGTGAGAGTGGCTTTGACTTGTACTTTTCAGTTTGAAAGAGAAGAAGTGTCTGTGTGTTGTGCCCAGCTGAAGTAAATAAATCCTAAGCTTTTGGAAAGCACCACACCATACTAAAACCTTCAGCTTTCTTCTGGAAATTGCCAGATATAGCTTTTAGTTTCCCTTACTAGTCTCCTGCCTTGTATCATTGTTTTCCTGTGTTACCACTACCACTTTTTTGGATGCTCCTCCGGCCTCACGATTTGTACCTTGCTGCCATCTTGGTTTTGACCTGGCTCCCTGACTATATTATCAGATTCTGATTTTGTCCTTGTTCTGACCTCCCAGCTTTGACCCTGCTTGGCTATTATTCTTTTCTCTAGACTGCAGCCCATCCATATGAGTCCCCAGGCCATTGGGTACTCAGGCCGGGCCGGTGCTGTCTCTCTGGGATATCACGGTAGTCGTGACCCGATTCCGTGGCCTGGGCTCAGTCCAAACAGGGAGGGGTTATTTACAGGGGATTTGTCATGACACCACCCGGGGTATGTGGTCAGTGGGGACCACCGCTGCCGTATTCCTGCTGGGGATGGTGGTGAGGGGCAGCGTGGATGGTAAGCCCTCCATGGGTGGGGCCGGGTGTCCCCAGGGCAGGTGTAGTTGTGATGGAGGGACGTAGTGAGGGATGGTGCTTTGTACTAGTCACTTACTTTGCTGCTGCAGCTTCTCTAGTCAGTGGGTAGGGTCGACAGTCTGTGGCTCCTCAGGTGGTACTCTGCTGCAATGGTGGAAAGAAGCAGTCTCAGGCAACGGTGAGCTTACTGGGTACTTTACTTAAGGTTCTATAGCAGCAGTTCACAACAGTTTACAATTTACAGTGCTTTCAGCTATTTCAAGTTACAGTTCTCACACTTTAGGACTGCTCCGGGTAACTGGGTGACACAGCTCAGGCAGCTCCTCTGTGTTGCTTCCCTCAAGGGCCTTGTCTCTCTGTCTCCTCACTCACGGGTTTGGTCTGGCCTTCACGGGCTCTTGTGTGATGGGTCCCTCTCTCTCAGGGTCACTAGTCCTAGTTTGATAGCTGTGTGCCTAGACCGTGGTGGTAGGTAGGATGTAAGTCATGGAGTACCTGCCCCATGCCGGTGTGTCTCGTGATTAGAGTCTTAGAATACCCCCGGTCACTTCTACAGAGCCTATAGGGGGTGAGACAATGTGCAAATAGGGTCTTATCTCCTTACAGATATCGGCAAGAACCTTATTGAAAGCTACTCACCTGGAAAAGTTGTGTTACACTCAGCAAGTATGCGTGCCTGGATACAGCTGCTGCAGGACCCACACATCCACGATCGACATGGCAAACGATAGTTGCATTGGAACGAAGTGTCTCAGGATCCATGCTGCTGAATGAATGAAACCAGAAACTGGAACACTGGTTTTAACAGGTGTTCTTTATTCCTACGTGTTTCGGAGCATTACCATGCTCCTTCCTCAGGGAGAAAACCTAACCTTTGTCCCTGAGGACGGAGCATGGTAACGCTCCAAAACATGTAGGAATAAAGAACACCTGTTGAAACCAGTGTTCCAGTTTCTGGTTTCATTCATTCAACAGCGCGGATCCTGAGACACTTCGTTCCAATACTTATTCAGAGCCGGCTCTCTGGCTGTAGCGGCCTAGCCTCCAGTGTCCCAAGTATGGCTGTGAGATCACCAGGCTCCCTCTTTCTCACTGTGGGGTGTCTCTGTTTCTGGCTTCATTCCCTCGCCTCTGGCTATGGAGCGAGCTTTCTCTCCTAGGCATATAGCCTCTAGGATTCTGCGTCCTCCAGGGAACCTCTCCTCCTTGGAATGTCTGCCTTTCCTTCTGACTGTTCACTGTTCACTCTTTTCTCTTGACTGTTCTGTCTAACTGTGTGTTCCCTGGTTTTTCTATTATTGGTCTCTCCACCCACTTGTTCAGTGCTGCTCTACGCTCCACCCACACTACTCTTAACCCCTGCTACCCCTTGCCTATCCTATAGTCCTAGGCGTAGGATTGGTGTGTGTACCTGTGTGGGTGTTTTTCAGTCAACCATCTCTACCTTACCTGGCTGCAGTTCACCCTGTGGCTGCCCCGGTCGAAGGGGTGCCACACATAGACAGTATTCTTCAAGATCTTGTTGTAAATCCAGATCCCTGAATAGGGGTTAAAGGGTGTTTCTCGGGGTTCTGCCTAATGGAGCAGTTTGTTCCTAGTCTGTCCAAGATAGCCTTCTTGTGCCTGTAGCCTGAGAAAGATATCTTAACTGAGCTCTGCTATACCACTTATCACATTGCCACACATGACGCCATAACACACAGTGCTCTGACTCATCATTATGTGACTGTGTTATGCCATTATTTCTACACCAAGGCTCAACGTCATCTATTCATGCTGCACAATAACTGCTTATTTGGATCAAGAGCTTTTATGTTCCAGCGCATTAGGTCAGATTGTCTGTTATATGAAAAACTTGGCTCCTTTACCCAGAAATAGAAGTGCTTCTGTCCATTTAATGTGTCTGCTATTATTGATCAGTGATCAACTCTATTAAATGGAATAGTTTCAATATTAGACACAACGTGTGGATATTTGTCTCTTTTTGCAAGAAAGCAAAAGCAAAGACAATATTTTTCTTGCAATACCACTCCAGACCACATGGTGTACATTAAAGATTATACATCACATAAAATATATTTTGACAGGAAGGATCATAAGTTGATCACAATTATAGTATACAAAATATATTGATGCATTTTTATTGTTGTGACACAGTTATGCCAGTGTTTTCCACAAAGTAACATATTTGGCACAAAGTGTTTTGCCACTTACCTTTTATGCACTGTTTTGTTTTTTTTAACAGAGCTAGATTTTATATGCCTTCAATATATTCCTATATGCACATATAGACGCTTTCTGGCAAAATTTATTTAAATGGCAAATATGGGATTTAAAAAAAAATGTACCTAGGTACTAACAGACAGCTTCCGCTGATGTTGTATCTCCAGACAGGCGGCTTCTCTACTCTGCTGATGGGCATCACAGCTCACATAATGCTTATTTAGGCCGGTTTCAGACTAGCTTTCGCAACGCAGCGTTTGCAAACACATCCAAACGCAAGCATACAGCGTTCCTATGTTTAACATAGGGATGCAGTGTACCTGTGTGTGTCTGCGTTCTGCTGCGTTTGCGTTCGTTTTCGCGGATGCATGGAACATGCATCTGGTTGCATTTTGTGTGCATCGCACAAAGCTCATTTTGTAAGCAAGTCTCCGGCAGCAGTGAAACGATGAATGAGAGCCTATGTGAACGTATTGCCATCTGCAGGACAAAGCAGGGAATGCATGCGTTCACATAGCCAAACCCATAGAAAATCAATATCTCTTTTTTTCCTCTCTGTCCTCTGTCTCCTATCTGTCCCCTCTCTTTCATCTCTCTCCTCTCTATCCTCTCTTTCCTCTGTTTCCAGTTTCCTCTCTCTCCTCTTAGTCCTTTCTTTCCTCTCTGTCCTCTCTGTCCTCTTTCTTCTCTCTCCTCTCTATCCTCTCTTTCCTCTGTCTCCTCTCTCTCCTCTTAGTCCTTTCTTTCCTCTCTGTCCTCTCTGTCCTCTTTCTTCTCTCTCCTCTCTGTCCTCTCTCTCCTCTCTGTCCTCTTTCCTCTCTCTTTTCACAGTGAACGCATTCGGATTCTATCAGCTACATTCACTAGCAGATGGCCGTGTTCGGCACTCCGCTTGCGTCTGCTTCCCAGACACAGTGCACCTGAACGCCAATGTGAAACCGGCCTTACATTCGGCTCCCCCAGTTAGGCAGTGATCCAGCTGTCAATCAGCATGACATTGTCTGTCCCAACCCTTCTATGGAAAGAAGCTTGTACTTTGTTAACAAAGCTACTGTATCACCACTTTTATGACCACTCTGTGCCAACCGGGAACAGTGCTGAGCACAACAGTCTGGTTGGTAGTAACTATCTGCCTGTTATGTTTGAGCACATTTTTTTAATCCTGGATATAACCTTAACCAAGAACTGCTCTTGGGTATCTTTGACTGTCCAGAAATAAATAAATGAAAATGCATTTGTGCACATCAAGTACTGATAATCCTGCTTGCACCGAGGAGCCGCCGGCTTTCATTCAGAAGTTTAGAAAGCCGACAATAGCGGCGATAAAGAATAAACCAATTAACCATTAACATGCCACTGTATTTGGACAACAGGTCTCTAGGGAGGGTGTACTCTCCTGGAGACATGTTGTTCACATATATTTAACAGATTAACCCTTTGTTCATCCCCGCAGCCAGCAGCTGAGCGCATAGCATTTAACGCTATGCGCCTCCTGTGTATGCATCTCTATGTCAACCTGAATCATCGCGCAGCCACCTCTTACAAGTGCTGGATATGCGCTATTCCTGAGCGCACAGGCAAACACTGCAAACCGCTTTTCCTCTACGCTCAGGAATAGCGCATATCCAGAACTTGTAAGAGGGTGGCTGCGCGATGATTCAGGTTGCCATAGAGATGCATACACAGGCGGCGCATAATGTTACATGCCGGTAACGCTATGCGCTCAATCTGAAAATGTATACGATAGGACATGGACAGCAAATGCATGGCCTACCATGCGTGACACACAGATACATGCCTCTCTCACACGTCCATGTTTTGCACGGATGTGTGAAACAGTACTTAGGCAGTGAGGATCTAGTTGTCAATCAGCATGATATCGACAGATACACCCTGTAGACAGAGCAGAAGGAAGGGAAAGAGCTGCTCTGTCAATGTGACATTACGGGAAGCAGGATAACGATCCGTGAGCAGGGTGAGGCTACTTTCACATTACGATTTGAGGAGCGATGCTGTCGATATAATTCGGACAGCATCGCTCCTTCTGATGCCTGGAATCGGGTGCCAAATAGGCACCGATTCCGGCATAAAATCGCTCCCTGCGGGGTGAAAAAGAAAAAAAAAAAAGTTTATTCTCACCTCCCCCCGAGCCCCCGCCGTCTCCCGCCATCTTCTTTGAGGCTCCCGGTGGCTCCCGCAGGCTGCCGGTGTCAGCAGAGCGCTTCCTCTGCTGTTCAGGACCTGCGGTGATGTCACAGTCACGTGACCGCGGGTTCACCATGGTAACCCGCGGTCACATGACTGTGACATCACCGCAGGTCCTATACAGCAGAGGAAGCGCTCTCCTGACACCGGCAGCCTGCGGAAGCCACCGGAGCCTCAAAGAAGATGGCGGGAGACGGCGGGGGCTCGGGGGGAGGTGAGAATAAACTTTTTTTTTTTTAACCCTTATGCTCCTAGTTAGGAGCAGTTTTTACTGTACTGAGCATGCTCAGTACAGTAAAACGGGGTCCGAGGAGACATCAGATGTTTCCTCGGACCCTTCTCCATAGGGCCCCATGTTATAGGGATTGGACCTAATCGGATGTGCACTAAATGCCATCCGATTTGGTCCGATCCGAATCTGTCAGATTTTATTTTCGGTGCAAAAATCGGAGCAAGCTCCGATTTTTGCACCGATAATAAAATTGGACAGAATCGGATCGGACCAAATCGGATGGCATTTAGTGCACATCCGATTCGGTCCGATGCCCATAGGGATGCATGGGGCCAAATTCGGATCCGATGCTGTCCGATTTTCATCGGACAGCATCGGATTTAGCAAAATCGTTATGTGAAAGCAGCCTAAGGCAGAAGAGATCACCACAGGGCACAAAAAGGAAGGTATTTAGCAACTACCAATTTTACCTAAAGAATGGAATTGATGGCACTTTTGGCTTCTTTTTTCCACTATGAAGGCATTAGTTATTTTTTTTCTGCAAGGACCATTTAACTACTGTAGTCTTCAATTGTGAGAATTTCAGTGTCTCCCTGAATTACAGACTCAATGGATTTTATTTTTTCCATTGAAGTGGCAAGGTGACAGTCTCAGTTTCCGAGTTTGTTACTAGGATAGAGGACACTTCTTTAGTACAGAATAGTTCTGAGACCAACAGTATAACAAATTCTCTTAATACCTTCAATGTGTGAGTCAGCATCAAATCAGCATTCCTCCCGTAGCAAAGACAGACTTTCTGGAGTTTGTTATTTGTAATATGCGCTGCAGAATAATATGTCTGTACACCCACCCCAGTAATTGCATTAACACATCTGAAAGACCAATTTATTTATTGAAAATATCTTGTACTGACTCATACAATGTTGTCAGTGTTCATGAATCTACTTAGCAGGTTTTTTTTCATCTAACGTGCAAAGATGCTCATGTCAGATCCTAGTTTCTAACATAGGAAAATATTAAAGGGGTTTTCAGAAATGGGAAAAAATAAGACACAAATAGTGCCGCTCCATCGCATTGAAGTGAGCTGCAATACAGTGCACAGCCTGCGCAAAAGAATGGCGCTATTTTGAAAGAGCTGACTGTTCTTTGTAATCTCAGAAGTTTGCTCAGAATTACTGAAGCTGTAGTTTGTTCTTAAAAGGAACCAACCACCAGAATTTACCCACCTGTAAATCAGTGCAGCATGTGATTGACATGTGCAGCATGACATCACTATTTTTTTTACTGCTTCCCTGTGGGCTTGTTTTTCTGCTGTAAGCTGAACCCCAACCCCATGGATGAGTCTGGATGAGATGGAAGGGTTCGGCTTACATCAGTAAGACAAGCCCACAGGGAAGGAGTAAACACACAAAAAAAACAAATAGTGATGTCATGCTGCACACGTCAATCAACTGCTGCACTGATTTATAAGTGGTTTAATCCTGTAATCCTAGTGGTTGGTTCCCTAAAAGGTGCTGTCACACACAACGATGCTCCAGCGATCTCGACAGTGATAACGACCTGCCGGGATCGCTGGAGCGTCTTTACCTGGTCGCTGGGGAGCTGTCAAACAGGAAGATCTCCTCAGCGATCAGGGCCATGGGAGCCACCTCCCACATCGCTGAAGGCGATGTTACCAGCGTCCTCACTGCTTAGCGCTGCCTGTACGGAAGCTGGTAACTATGATAAACACCGGGTATCCAAGCAGCACGAGACCTCACAGCAGGGGTCTGATCTCTGCTAGATGTCACACATAGCGACATCGCTGGGGAGATCGTTGCAACGTCACAGTTACAATGATCTTGCTAACAATCGCGTTATGTGTTACTGGGGCTATAAGGTCTTCAATATTTTCTCATCTGTAAGTCAATGCATTTAACATATTGATTGATTGAGTGTTGTATGTGAGAAAATAGTTACGAAGGAGATGTGTGTTCCTATTTACATCCTAAAAACCTGATGCTTGAGTTGCATGACCCAGCCAGCTTTTTTAATAAATAAGGAAATCAATGTAAACCGGTCAGCAACGCATATCTATTAATCTGCCTATCTATCTATCTATCTATCTATCTATCTATCTATCTATCTATCTATCTATCAGCTATCTTTGCATGTACCTATCTATCTAGAAATCAAAAAAGTAAGAGAAGCACCACAAAAAAGGAGCTTCAAGTGCAATGCCTACCTTGCAATATTTTAATTGCAATATACAATATACCAAAAATGAATGCAGGAAGCACTAAAAAAAATTGCAGTTATTTGCCCTTGAGGTTCAGTGGCAACACTTCAAGTTATCAGAATCTCAGGCTTGAGAAAGAGCAGGGTTAACTGCAGGGCTAACCTTCTGTTTGTGTGGTGCCAGCATGTGTCCAGGGAGTGTCCACACTCCCTGGACACATGCTGTCAACATACTTTGGGTGTGAATGTGTTAATATAGGGTTAAACTCATAGCCGCTAATTGTCGGGGCAGAGAAATTAACATTAAATGGCGGCGGCTCCTGAGTTCAGGAGGTGTCAGCGGTACTGTATGCAAACTGCGTACAGTACATGCTTGGCAGGGTCCAAAGTCAGGAGCAGACCATGGTACTGTATGCAAATTGCGTACAGTACCAGCTGCTGTGCTAATGAAACTCAGGAACTGTCCCTGCTGCCGTGGTCCTGAAATCTCAGCAGGGGCAGCTCCAGGTGCTGAAGTTCAGCAGCGCTCTCTCGATTTTTTGTCGAATCCGGAGGGAAAAAAAACAGAAAAAACCTCATCAGGCACAGAAAACACAAAACCGGATGGCCAAATAGGACCAGTCCAGCAACATAGTGATACATGGATCTCAAACCGGATCAGGTTATGTCCTGTTCAAACTGGACAGAACCTGATGCACGAAAACCGTGGGTGTGAAGCTAGCCTAACACGAAACCCAATATGTCAAGAAAAAACTATCTCAGAATCAACAGAATCCATTGAGGAGTTCCAGAGCTATAATCTCATAAATGGACACTGGTCAGAATTGCAAAAAATGGCCAGATCAGTAAGGTCAAATAGGCTGGGGGGGGGTGAAGGGGTTAATACCAAGAAGAAAATGCCATAAGCTTAAACAAATCAAGAAAGTAGTAGGTGTCACATAGATCTGTAAATGATTACGTTTTCTAGCTCCTAGCTTTAATCTGTGACCAGTAGGATAAAGGTCAGATTAAAAGCAATTTTTTTAACCAAATGAAACCTCAGAGAATGGATAAAGTCCCATTCAATGTGAGACCTATTCCTTTAAGTGTCGAGTTTCTTTGCAAAGGTATGAGGAAAGAACTTGAACTGAGAGCCTGGTTTTATATGTACTGTATATACAGTATGTATATACAGCTATATATATATATATATATATATGTCCTAAGTGCCTCGGGGTTACTTTTGACTCCTCCCTCTCCTTCAGACCGCACATTGAAGCCCTCGCCACCTCCTGCTGACTCCAGCTCAAAAACATCTCCCGGATCCGCTCCTTCCTTGACCTCAACACAGCTAAAACCCTTGTTCAAGCTCTCATTATCTCTCGCCTTGACTGCTGCAACCTCCTACTCACCGGCCTCCCCGCCTCTTCTCTTGCACCTCTGCAATCTATCTTAAACTCCGCTGCCCAACTAATCCATCTGTCTTCCGTTACTCCCAGACACCCCCCTCTGCCAAGCCCTCCACTGGCTCCCCATCCTCAGAGATCCCAGTTTAAAACCCTAACCATGACATACAAAGCCATCCATCACCTTCCCCCCACATCTCCAACATGGTCTCCCGTTACCTGCCCACACGCAACCTGCAATCCTCCAAAGAGCTCCTTGTCCGCTCCCCCTCATCTCATCCTCCACAACCGCATCCAAGACTTCTTCCGTGCATCTACTATAGTCTGGAACTCTCTCCCCCCACATTAGACACTCACCTACCTTTGGTAAATCCAAAAGAAACCTGAAGACACACCTCTTCGTCATGAATTCAGCCTACAATGAGACATGCCGCCGCACAGCTACACTATCGCCGCATCCCTCTCCCATTGTCTCCCCACCCACCCTTGTAGACTGTGAGCCCTCATGGACAGGTTCCCCTCCTGTATCTGTAAAACTCGATTGTCTATGTTCTGTATTTGTCCATGTTATTCCCTCCCTATGTAAAGCACCATGGAATCCAATGGCGCTATATAAATTAATAATGATAATGA
Source organism: Allobates femoralis (assembly GCA_033576535.1). Taxonomy (NCBI): domain Eukaryota; kingdom Metazoa; phylum Chordata; class Amphibia; order Anura; family Aromobatidae; genus Allobates; species Allobates femoralis. Next base: position 95,722,511 of record JARQOC010000010.1, on the reverse strand, counting down.
TGATGATATATATATATATATATATATATATATATTATATATATATGTTTTTATATATTCTTATATATCACATCACTAAACAATTATACTAATATTTTTTACATTAATATATTTCCTATTATTATTATTGTTGTTAAATTGTCAATAACAATATTACTTTCAGGACTCTGGATCTACAGAATTCTTTTAAAGTACTTGTAAAGTTTTGAATCTATTATAAAGGAATCCAATTAGTATAACGTTGTGATTTTAGTGCACAGCAGTCTTGGGGCGTACATTAAATTGTAGCAATCAAAAACTAGTTGTATCTGCCCTTAATTATCAGGATTGTTTTGTCAGCTGAATGTATTGAACCCCTCGTGCCTTTTTGTAAATCACATATTTTGTATTAGCATTATTTGTTAATTTGTTTTCCCCTAATGGACTGAAACTTCATTAGCTTCCATATTACCAGCATGCTCTAAATGTTGCCATTTCCAGGAACGATTCCCACATGATCACTTAAAATTGCACAGGTTTTTCTGTTAACCAATAAGTTGTTACTGATTATAATAATCACATTTACTATTGTCAATCCTCGCCAATTAAGACATGTAGAAGGGGCATTTGGATGGGCATAAATCTACAGCAACTCCCTGTAAGATTGCTCTCTAGAGAGCTGTGGAAAATCAGTATTCTAAGCCTTTCTAAAGAATTGGTGTCTGAGATTTGTGCATCTGCTCACAATGGTAAGGGACATTCATCTGCAGCCAGTTTGAATGTAAATGCACCTTAAATCTAAATACTCAACTAAAAAAATGGAGAGAAACATTGGCTTTCCTGTATGACTTTTTTGGCACCAATGAGAATTGATTAACAAAGAAATATTAAAATTAGATTGGTTTCTTGGAATGGAAAGTTATGCTGATGAACAAAAAGTAATAATGTTTTGAGATTTTTCCTTTAAGGCTCCGTATCTCATCATCCACTACAGCTTTGAGCGTGAGACTACCTTCATTTTATACACAATCATCTTGGCTATCTCAAACATAAATGTGACTTGCAGTTATTTAGAATATGATTAGTTATGCAGATTCTTGTCATGTCGCTGCATTGTTACTGTTTTGCTCCTGTTGGTAGAAAAATCTTTTTCTTCCCATATACTACAAATTAAAACCTGTTCTCACATTCCCTAATACTTCAGTATTATTAGGTTGATTTCCAAGTGAAAGGACACTGGTTTTGTTATGGCAATAAATAGTTAATAACTTATATAACTCTTATAGAAGTCATTCAGAAATCTTCCAGTGTGCAGATTGCAGCATCCCTCATCCTCCCCCTCCTTCGAATTCCACTGTCTCAGAATTAGCTGCACAGAAGTTCCTTATCAGCATGGACTGAATGTACGAATGCAAGGCTAAATTGAAACTAACTAACACACAGAATATGAATTGAATTTTTTTCAGAATAAAATGTAGATTCAGCATAATATGATGCAATCATCTCTAATAACACCCCTTTTAATATCCCTTTAAGGAGTCGTATAAAACTGTTAACCCCTCCCTTAATAAAGGTCTTTGCCATTAAGCTCTACCTTGACATGTTTGTCAGCGTGGTTCTTTCGGTGGTGTACACACACTCAGACAAAGCATCCAATTTGGCGGCAGACAATTAAGAGGACAGTCCACCCGAAAGGTGTGGAGGGCATCCATTACAGTTTAAACTGAGGAGCAGTCATGAAAAAGATTTCTCAAAAAAAGAGAAATCGTATCATCCAACATCCAATAGCGGTATCATTTGAGGCCATGACAGATAGAAGAATATGAATTACCATCGATTCATTCAAAAGCCAAGAGGTTGACGTCCAGTCCATATACCAGAGTCAACAAGTTGGTTGAACACAAGGTCTATCAGTTCTGGAACAAACACGGCAATGGAGGCGGCTCGTATGCTTCGTAATAGTGAGATCACAGATGTCCATGCCAGCACCATGCAATGCACATTACACAAGTCTGGAATAGTAACCCAAAAACAGGTGAAGAAGCCTTGGCTTTAATACCATCATTAGAAGTGTCAGCTCTAGTCTACAAGCAAGTAGGAAACACAACAGTAGAAGATTAGAAAGAGGTGATTTGGTACAAAGAGACAAAAGTTAATAGTCGGCTCTAATGGGTGCAAATATGTCTGGAAGACACAAAGATTTAAAAGGTGAATGAATCAAAAAGTTTAAGGAATTATCAAGTTTAGTGGAGGAAACCTGATGATATGGGATTGGTTCACAGTCAAAGATGTTGGACACTTGACCAGCATTGATGATGGTCTCAATGCTAAATTATGTTTGCGTATCCTACAAGATCAGTTACTTCGTACACTTGAGTGCTATGGGTATAAAAAAGATAATAGCGCTCCAGCAGGACAAGCATATGTCAAGATTGGCGAAGTAATGTTTCAATAACAATGAATTAAATACTGGATTGACCCCACAGTCGCTGGATCTCAACCCAATCAAACATATTTGGGAAAAGTTGACAAAAAATCTGTGTACATACCAAAAGTGAGTCATCAGTATGCACCAACAATGGCAAGGTATGGAAGAAACCTGGGATCAGATTTTGGTCAAGATATTCTTGAATCTAATCAAGAGCATGTCTAGAAGGATTCAGGCAGTTTTAAAAGACAAAAGGGGGATTTACAAAATAGCAAATGAAAAAATATTAAAATTTAGATTTTTAGGAGCAAAAAAGTAACAATGCAGTGACATGATAATATTCTGCATAACTAATCATATGCTAAATAGTTTCAGGTCACATTTATGTATGAGATAGCCAAGAGGATCATCTATAAATTTAAGGTAGTCTCACGCTCAAAGCTGTAGGGGATAGTGAGCTATGGAGCCTGAGAGGAAAAAGCTCAATCCACTGTTACCCTTTTGTTTGTCAGTGTATGTGTCACAAATTAAGTTGAATACTTGAAGCTCTTTGCTCCAGATGAGTAGCTTCAAACAGATTGCTTTGGTAAAGCATTGGGATCCAGCGGAGAAAAAGAAGCTGGTCTAGAATGATGGCAAATAGAGATCTGAATCAAAATCATGTGCCATTTTATTAAATTCACAGGTACCAACAAATTTTAACAATTTACAATTTGATTCTATCAAATTGGCAAGAAAAATGTGTTCCGACTTTTAATACATTGCAATACAGTAGAATAAATTAGTCACATATAGCGCAGCCAGAAAAAATGCACATCAACTAAGGGCACGGAGGGTGGTAACATCTCTTTCAATATGGAGCAGTACACCTTTGAATTTATAATATCATCAGTGTAATGTAGCTCCCCGACACAAGCAGCACTCAGGCAGCCCTACATAAGGACGTGGCATAGCCACCACCTTGTTTCACTGTAGCATCATTCATTTAAAAAGTACACGTCTACCATGGAGTGATAGGAGCATCTTCACTTTCAACATAGAGCAGTACACCTGTGATTTCATGATATCATCAATGAAATGTAGCCCCCTGATGGTATCACCATTCATACAGCCCCAAATAAGGAAGTGGCCACCACCTGGTTTCACTGTAGGCATCATTCATTAAAAGTGCAAGTTTACCAAGGGCTCAGAGTGATGGGAGCATGTTTACTTTCAATATACAGTAGTACACCACTGAATTCATAATACCATCGATGTAATGTAGCTCCCTGATGGAAGCAGCATTCATACAGGACATGGCCACCACTGTCCTGTATGAACACTAGTAAGGTTTCACTGTAGGCACCATTCATTTAAAAAGTGCACATCTACCAAGGGCATGGAGTGATGGGAGCATCTTCACTTTCAACATAGAGCAGTACATCTGTGAATTCATGATACTTTCAATGTAATATAGTTCCCTGCCGGTAGCATCATTCATACAGCCCTTCAGTGTATGGCCACCACAATGTTTCAATGTAGGCACCATTCATTTAAATTAATGCACATTTTCCAAGGGCACAAAGTGATGGGAGCATCTACATTTTCATTATAGGGCAGTACACCTGGTTAATTTGATGGCATCAATAAAATTTGGCTCCCGACACCAGCAGCTCATGCAGCCCTGCATAAGGATACTATTAAATTTAATATGAATTTTTTACACAGGTTGATTATTGGGAATTTTTACATTAAATAAAACTAATTTCATTCTCATTGATTGATGCATAAACCCCTTTTTTCTGGAGAACTGAAAATGCAATTACCTTATCAGCACGTCTACCCATTACAAGAAAATGGGCGGACTGTTACATTTCACATGCAGGTTATTCTGAGTTCAGCTAAAGCCTTGTAGCAGATTATATTATGATATGGTAATTTCTATCTCAGACGCATAACTTATAAAGTCACTTTATTAGTAAGTCACATAACATTTAATGTCAATGTTACGACATATGGCAAATTTATTTCTAAGTGCCGAATCCTTTATAGTAGATAAAGTGAAACATATTGTGGCAACTAAAAATATTTTTTACATGTCTTAAAGGATTTGACTTTTGTATCTTCATTTTAACAAGTATTTTGGGATACAATTTTGAGAATTTACTAGTTTCTTAAGTATTTGAGAATCTAATTTTTAGGCAGAGCTCCTTTTTTCCCCCCAAATGATAGTAAATTTGACTTTCCAGTTCAGAGATGTGCCAAATTTTTCAGAGATGGCCGCCCTTATTTTATTTACTAGACACATCTTACTCCAGCTAACAATATAAAAAATGTTGTCCACCATATTTTATTTATTTGAGAAAAAAATTGAGTCTTGGTGAGGAAAGAAAATAAATACTCGCGTTTGCTGTGCAGAGAACCCTCCCAAAGGAAAAACAGTACCTCTCTTATGACTCAGCATCTGGCTGCTTGTGTGTGGGGTGAACTGTTCTTAATTCAGCCAGAAGTATTGTTTTTTTGTTTCGTAAATCAAGAGAAGTTAGCCATTGTTTCACATCAGACTGACCAGAGACATATTGTTTGTTAATTTAAGGATTGCCTCAGCCCCTCTGACTACATCATTCAGAGCAAAAGTATGCAGTTGTATTAAACTAGTGACTAGTGATGAGCGAGTGTAATAGTTACTATTCGCTACTCGCGCGGATTGTACGGTATTCATGATACTCGTTACTCGCGAGTAACGCTGGTGCCGTGAGTGATGTGTTGATCCTGATCGATCTGACATAAATTGACAGCTCCCTTCAGTAAACAATAGGAGCTGATACTTCAAGGAGAGCAGATTGAATGTTAGGCCCTCTCTGGTGGGCACTGTAAGGTGTTTTAAGCATTGAAATAAGCCGACCTTCCCGTCCTATCCTAGAAATACTCCTTTTATAGCCAGATATGTGTGTGGGCAGAGCTTATCACTAATTGACTAACATTGGACTTGCTATTCAGATGAATATGCAAGTATTAAAAACTAGTCATTACAAGTATACAAGTATAGCGAGTGTGAATATTTTGCTACTCGCTCATTACTACTAGAGTCCAATGAGTGAACAGTCATTTTCCACCAATCCTGTAAGAAACATTATCATGAAATAAAAACTGTGGGGTATAAAAACAGTGTTACTTCTGTCACCATGATCATTGCCTACAGGACTCCAGCCTAGGATCCATGGATCTTGTAAACCTATAAACAAATATCCACAAAGGAAAAACAGTCCACCTAAAAAGCTTTAAGACCAAAAAGTATAGGCCCCTTAATATAGAAAAAAATATACTGTGCCAACATAAGGGGATCAAAAGAATGGAGGACCAGCATGGATCCTGCAGGAAGGTCATAGAACCGCTTCACTACCCAACACTGAGCTAATGAATTGCTTGAAGAACCCAGGTTGGAACAATCCGGTCACTTGCCTACATAACTTGCTGTGCTCAGTCAGCTTCCTAAGCTTTTCGCTATCTCTTCTCAGTGTGTAGCTGCCAAAAGCAGATGTTGCTGGATAGGGTAGCTGGCCCTGGAAGTCCCAAACTTGTGACGTTTCCAATCTTTGGAGAGCCAATAGAAGGTGAGATTCTCTCACTTGTACCAACTTGTGTTCTTCCTTGGAATATAGTATATGCTGCTTACTGTTGGTAATCCAATAAAGTCTTACCGATGTTTGGTTCCCTCATCCTGTGTTGTTTGTGTGTTCTTCCTATGAGGAAGAAGGAGAAGCGTTCAGTAGGATGAGCCCCAGTCCGTGCCGTAATTCTAAAGACAGCCAGGCCAGTGGGTTGTGTATATATAACTTCCTGCTCACTTATACCGCAGCCCCAGACTTATTCTCCACTCAGTTCCACTGACGTCATCTTTGCTTTGTTATCATGTATGACATCCTCTCCTTTCACCTTTTGTCTCCACCTAATAAATTAGCAAAATCGCAACATGCATCACTTGAGTTCTCTGGGAAGACTCTTTAATATAATAATATTTGCATTGAAAATTTTGATGTAAAATTTGTGCAAATTTTTAAATTTGAATTTAGGCAAATTTGCTCATCATTCGCTGAAATGTTTTGGTTTTCTTAAGCCCTCAATTGACCTATTTTCAGGTGAAAATAAAAACATACCTGTTGACAATCTCTTTATGACTAGCATATGAAACACCAATGTCTTTATCATTTGGTTTTGAGTTTAACAATTGTAAAGTCTTTGTTCAACGGTTTCTGAAATGAGGTAACTGATCAACTCCAACTGTGCCTATAAGGTTTTCATATGTATTTTAAAGGCTCAAGGTGGATTTGGCTCAGAAGTAAATGCATCAGGCTCCAAATAACCTGAAGCGAAGTCTCACAGCTGCATAAAAAGGCATTGATTTAATCGTGCGTTATGGGATCTCAACACTGAATATTCACTAATCATTTCCTTCAGGGCTTACTTAACATATTCATTCTGCCCAAAGTATATTTATATTAGTTATCCCTTTGTGAAAAAAAAATCTATTTGTGTAAATTCTTTAAAAGTAGGGTATAATTAGGATGTAGTTTACTGATTTTTTATAAGCAGGTACAAATCTCCCTGGGTAGTCAAGTACAATACCTACAATTCATGTGGATTAGCAATTACGTTGTGTTCACAGCTATCAGAGCCGGCAACAGGTGACCTGACAAATGTTCATTCATACTGAGTCCACATCAATAATCAGAATTTCTGCCTTGTGTCTGCATTAATCTTTGCTTTCCAAGAGAATAAACATTTGGGTCTGTCGGTGATCATAAAAGTAAGAGCTTACCGACATAAAGACTTGATAATGACTGCTTTAAGCTCAGACTTAACCCCTTTATGACATCCACCGTACATGTATGGCACAATAGTATGGAGTTGACTAACAAGGTGAGCTCACCCCATTCTGGTAGGTGATGTCTGTGTATTACAGCCAGGACCTGTCTCTAGCAATCGTGGTAGGAGCTCCGCCTGCGATTGATAACCTGTTAAATCACATTGTCAGACTCTGACAGGAGGAGTTAACATGAACCATATGTTAGGGCGCCACTTAAAGAGCTTATTAGCTCACCTGTGAAATGATCATGGATCACCAATGTTGTGCAACGACTATTGGTGGTCTGCTTAAGACCTCCATACTTGTCATAGCAGTTCTCCTTTGAAGCCTGCAAAACCTATTAAAACAATCTGTGTGAAATAATACCCGGCCATAAATAAATAAGTAGTAAGCAAGTGCTAATAAATTACAGGGCGTTAAGTGAATACATTTTTGATCAAAAAAGTAAGAAGCCATCCAACAATGTTAATGTGTAGCCATACCAGGGTAGTACCTATCTCATTTTAATTGAAACCTTTCCATGTGTCAAGCCTAATCTCAATGTGAACAGGGTTAAGAAGTGTAGAAACTTGATTCCAGCTCACCCAGTTGCTCTAAGCTCATCCGCCTGGAGCTCAGACACCGGCCTCGCCTTGGCCCCACATCAAATATAATAGAAAAAATTGGAGCCTGGCTCAACAGGACTGCATTTTTCTTTTCTTTTTATTTTTCAAAAGAAAGTAAAGTGCATAGAAAAGAAAAATTTAAATGGTCGACATGACCCAGTCAACGCATTTCTACTGCACTAAGCAGTCTTACCAGTCCTGTTGAGCCAGGCTCCAATTTTTTCTATTATCCTAGGGATAAGAGTCACCTGGGTCCCAGAATGGAAACACAGAACAATGAGAAGCAAAATTAATTTTGAGCTCAATGAATACCCTGTTATTTCTTAGAACTTGCTTTTTCATTTATTTATTTATGGCCGGGTACTTTTACATACAATTTTTTCATAGGTTTTGTTCATCTAGTGGCTATTATAAACATGCTTTCAACTCTGCATGTATACTAACTCTTGTTCCAGCTCAGTAGTTTTTTGTTTTTTAAAGAGGACCTGTCACAGCCCGTGCTGCATGGCAATCTAAATGCAGCACTGAATGCAGCATGTCTGCTGCATTCAGAGAAGGGGTCCCCCATGTGTCTGTGTGCTGTGTACTGCTAAAAGTCATGAGGGCATTCCCTGGGGCTTGAAGCAGCTTGATTCTTGGGGGCCAATTCCCTCCACCTCTGCCTCTATGTGCCGCCTCCTGCTGTGCTGTTTATGCTTTGTTCAGACAGCAGGGCAGGAATCTGGAGCTGACTTCAGGACAAATGATTTGCATGCTGTGTGTGACAGAGAGCAGGAGAGGAGGGCAGAACCTGCACAGCAGGAGGTGGCACAGAAAGGCAGGGGGGGAGGAAATGGCCACCGTGAATCAAGCTGACTCAAGCCCCAGGGAATGCCCTCATGGCTTTTAGCAGTGAGTTTTCCTAAGGCTATATCTCGGGGTACACAGCACACAGACACATGGGGGACCTCGTCCCTGAATGCAGCAGACATGCTGCATTCAGTGCTGCATTTACATTGCCATGCAGCAGAGGGGTGACAGGTCCTCTTTAACGCCTTTGAAACCTGTCTGTGGTTCAAAGGAGACTGGGATTTTTGCTATATACAGCAGTGCCATAGCATTGCTATGCATAGCACCAGTGATCAGATGATCACAGCTTTAAGTGGGTCTATTATTATTAAAAACATTAAAACATAGAAAAATATTTAAAAAAATATGACAAAATTAAAAAACCTAAAAACTCAAATTATCCTCCTTTTCCCCCTTTAAAATAAAGATGAAAATAATAATAAAAAAATACACACGTCATATTACTACATTCAAAAAAATCTAATCAAAATATAAAAATAAAAAAATAAATCGTTAATGACTGCAAACCAGAAAAATTCAAGAATGCTAAAAATAAGTCTCTTTGGTCACTGAAATACCCCAAAAATGCTGTAACAAGCGATCAAATGTCATATCTACCCCAAGATAACATCAATAAGAATGACATCTCATCCTGCAAAAAATAAGACATTATACTGCTCCATATGCAGAAAAATGAAAATGTTGCGGGTCTTGCAAAATGGTAACACAACTCATCCCATTTTTGTATTTTTTGCAAACCAATGATTTTTTTGCAACACTAAAAAAAGGTAAAAACTGGACATGTTTGGTATTGCTATAATCATACTGATGAGGAGAATCATATTGCAAGGTCATTTTTCTAACAAAATGTGCACCATAAAAACAATTCCCAAAAAAGCATTTCAGAATTGCGTGTGTCCCCACCATTTGTAATTTTTTCCTCGTCTTATAATGCACATTTCAGAAAACTTTCAGAAGATACACTTTAAAATAATTCCTATATAAAATTTTTAAAAACATCTCTACTTTAGAAGGTTGATAAAATTACTTGCATATGGCACGTCAAATCCTGATTCGCAACACTTATTTTACTCTTGTTTCCAAACTGACTTATTAAAGAGCTTCCTCCATGATAATAAGTAATGTCTATGTACCCTATTATATCTTCATAGTGAGGGGATCTTCTTCTCTAGGCTCCCCCTCTTAGTCAGTGCAGAAAACCACCAGCTCCTTTGTTGTTGGTCTCAACATGTGCATACATTGGTTACATAGTTGGTAATTCATTTGGCCACATTTCACCTGCAGTGATCAGAAGAAATGTGGCTGCTTACAGTTAATCCTATCAAGAAAAGTTAATATTTAAGACTCTAAGCCACCAATCCTGCAGAAATCAGCTGAGATAGGATTGTCCAGCTATGATGTGAATTCCATGAAGACAATTTTTAGCAGCCCCTTGACCCAGAGTTGCATCTTTATGTGTCTCTCAGATTTGTCCATCCTCTCCAGACATGCTCAGTGCCTGGGGGTAATCCTCGATTCTGCATTCTCCTTCAAGCCACATATCCAAGCCCTTGCCACTTCCTGCTCACTCCAATGCAAAAATATTTCCTGGATCCATACATTCCTTGACCAAGAAACTGCAAAATACTTGTTCATGCCTTCATCATCTCCCGCCTCCACTACTGCAACCTCCTACATGTTGGCTTCTCATCTAGCTCTCTTGCACCCCTCCAATCTATCCTAAACTCTGCTGTCTGACTAATCCACCTGTCTCCCTACTATTGACAGCTTCTCCTCTCCTCCAAGGCCTTCACTGGATTCCCATTGCCCAGAGACTCCAGTTCAAAACCCTAATCATGACATACAAGGCCATCCACAACCTGTCTTCTCTGTATATTTGTGACATGGTCTCCCAGTACGCACCATCACATAACCTGTGATCTTCTCAAGATCTCCATCCAAGCCCTTGCCACCTCCTGCTGACTCCAATGCAAAAATATTTCCTGGATCCATACATTTCTTGACAAAAAAATTGCAAAAACACTTGTGCACGCCCTCAACAATTCCTGTCTCTACTACTACAACCTCCTACTCTCTGGCTTCTACTCTAGCACTCTTGAACCCCTCCAATCTATCCTAATCTCTGCTGCCCGACTAATCCACCTGTCTCTCTACTATTCCCCAGCCTCTCCTTTCTACCATGCCCTTCACTAGCTTCCCATTGCCCAGAGATTCCAGTTCAAAACTCTAACCATGACAAACAAAGCCATTTGGAACATGTCTCCTCCATATATCGGTGACATGGTCTCCTGGTACTACTTACACGTAACCTGCAATCTTCTCAAGATATCTTTTGCTATTCCTAATGGCCGGGTCTAATATTGGCTCGACACTGAAACCCCCTGAAAATGGCACATTGATCGTAGCGCCATCTCCAGACGCTTTACCGGACTCTTCCAACGGCTCTGGTGGGGGTGGCATGCTTGGTAATAAGGGGTTAATACCAGGTTTGTATTGCCAGCTTGTATTAAGCCCTGAGATTCTTAGTGTCTGGCCAATTTTAGACCCGGCCATTAAGAAATTCAAATAAATAGTAAAAAAGATGCAAAACAGAGACAAATTATTTTATTAGAAATAAAACACAGAGACACTTAGTGACTCCACATTTATTAAACCCTCCCCACCCTCATACCCCTCCACGATCCTAATGTTCTCTTGTTGGACACACACAGCTCTGCTACATCAGAGACCATAGGGATGAAGAACACGTCCTCTCCCCATGGTCTCTGATCATTGAATGACTAAGCTGCGGGGATTTGCATATACTGGATGAAGTGTCGTTCAATCCGCGCTACTGCCAAGGAAGACCAGAAGACTGGAGTATCTGGATGAAGGTGTAAGTTTAATCCGACATGTTTCAAAGCGAATACCCAGCTCCTTCCTGAGGAAGGAGCTGCGTATTGGCTCCAAAACACGTCGGATTAAACTTCATCCAGATACTCCAGTCTTCTGGTCTTTCTTGGCAGTAGCGCGGATTGAACGACACTTTGTCCTGTATATTCTAGTTTTGGACCACGGTGACCCGTGGATGTGTGGATCCAGCAGCAGCTGTCTACTAAGTGACTAAACTGGTTGTGGGTTTACACAACCAGATCAGGTGAGCAGATTCCACTATTGAACATATCCACTCTCCAGATTTAGGAGATAAGACCCTATTGCGCATTTTATCTCATATTTTAGATAAGCTGCGGGGATGGTGGGAAGGTTATCTGAGGACAGTATTGCGGTTACTATCACCATGGTGTGCTCAGATAACCTCACCGCTTACAGCCACAGATGAGAGATTCCCACCCTGGTGTCTGCATAAATCAGAATACAATACAGGGTGGGATCTGATGCCTGCTGTACATGCAGGCACAATACAGGCAGATGCTCTACCCACAGTAGGACAGAGCTCAGGGTGCCTGCATGATCAGAGAAAAATCTGCGTCGGCGCCGAAAATGAGACTGGGAAGAGAGAAGAGGAGGCACCCAGAAGACAGAAGGGGCGGAGGAAGACCGAAGAGGCAGTGAGGTCCAGATGAGTGAGAAGACCCATAGGACGTGAAAGTATGAATTGAAAGTTTGTAAAGTAATTATTTAGGTGTACAGAGGGGTAGGGGAATTATAGCCACCTTCACAGAATGCAGCATAGGCGCTGCTGATGGTGGAACTTTTAATTTAAAAAGCCCTAAGAGGGTGAAAGGTTTAATGCTGCAAATTCAACAAATTATGTTTTCAGCTCTTTATAACCTGTAAAATGTTAAAAAAAATCTGTTGTGCATAATAATTTGGAACAGTAATTTTGAGTTTTTTTAGTTCTTAAAATAATGCTAGAGGTTTTTCCAATAGAATGTAATTTATAGTCTACGCGGTTGGTGATTTAAACATTGTACTAATTCATTAGCATCAATCATTTAGGAAAACAGAAAAAATACCATTTGCATAATATTTTGGAACACAGTACAGACGTATGGGGAGTTTACAGTTTCTATATCCTTCATAAAGAAGTTTTCATGTGGTGGGATTATACCTTTATTTTAAACCTTGGTATTTTTGTCTTGGTCCACCAGACAAATGCAATGAATATTCCTCCTGGGATTTATTATTTCAGCTCTTTTGGGCCTCCATATTGCAGACAATTATCCAGACAAAAAAAGAAAGATGAGCTTCAAGCTTCAATTTCAATCTGAAACCCTATTACAATCTTATTAATGAGGTGCTGCTCCGAAATGACAGTGGTGGTTAGTATCATTCAAGGTGTTCTGGCTCTCAGCATTGACCTTCATTACTTTAGTTTGTCTCCATTCCCTCTATCGGAGATTAATAAACTGCATATGGTTGTGTTACAATGTGAAATTTCCTATCGGTGCTGGGCACCATCGAAAACGAAAAAAGTGTCTGCAATTTGAGTCACTAGAAAATGCTCTCATACAGTTTTTCTTATTATAGAAATGGAATCTCATGAAATTGTTTCTGTATTAAACTAATAACTATATGAGCACGTCGTAAAGAAAAGAGCCTATCGGTGGATATTACATTCACTGATCCACAATTATCTCGGCGGGGAATATATTCTAGATCAAACAAAGTTTATCACTGTATCAAAGCTTTTCTTAGAAAAAATATTCTTTAAAATCATTAATAAAAAATATTACAAATTGATAATTTTATCCACCAATATGGCAAATACCGAAGACTGGTTGGGGAAAGATACAAGTCAATCGAGGTTAATGCAAAATCTAGAATGTTGATCCAGAGGTTGCTAGATGCCTGATATTAGGGGGAAATTCCTTAATGACTCTACATATGGCCACCAGACTAGTTCCATGGGTCAACATTTCAGTGACCCCAAGTATTTTTTTATTTTCCTGCCCCAAGATGATTTTAATTTAATAACCAATACCGTTTCAAGGGAACCAACCACCAGGATTTAACCATCTGTAAATTAGTACAGCAGGAGATTGATGGGTGCAGCATGACATCACTATTTGTTTTTTTTGTTTTATTCCTCCCCTGTGGGCTTGTCTTTCTGCTATAAGACGAACTCCCCCTTGGACAAGTCTGGATGAGAGAGAGGAGTGAGGAGGTGTGACTTACAGTAGATAGACAAGACCCACAGAGGAGGAATAAAAAAAACAAATAGTGATGTCATGCTGCACCTGTCAATCATCTGCTGCACTTATTTACAGGTGGTTAAACCCAGGTGGTTGGTTGGTTCCCTTTAAGGAATAAAAGCTACAAGTCATACAATTTTATAAACATCTGTGTCCTTCATATAACCTATTGCTTAAATCATATTTTTTTGTTACATGTATTTAACCCTTTCACGACTTTGGACGTATTGGCCGCCGCAACATTGCCATAAAATACAATAATAGGTGATCAAAACATAGTATCTACCCAAAAATTATGTCAGCAAAATCACCAGACTGGAGAGCAAAAATGAAGCCCTCGCACAACCTCAGATACTGAAATATAAAATAGTAACAGTTCTTGGAAAATGGCTCCAAGAGCGGAAAAAAAATTATGTAAAACTTTTGCATTTTTATTATCAAAGGGATTGCCCACTACTAGAACAATCCCTTCTGTTTCCAAATGTTCTTTTCATCTAAATAATAGACGTTGTACTCACCTCCCGTGCTGTCAACATTCTTGTGGTGTCGCTAATTGTGTTTCTGGACCTGACTGAGATTGTGACATCATGCAAACACCTTGTCCTATCATCGCTTCTCTCCCCACTTTCAGACAATATCATGATCTCCACACTGTCTTTTTCCTTTACTATGTTGTTGTGGGGATTGTCCGTCTGGGCTGGCTCTGTGCTGCAACTCACCTGCATTTCAGCTCACTTGATAAGAACTCTACTTAAGCAGGCTTGCTGCCCTATTCTGTGTCAATTGTACACTTGCTTTTGGGTGTGTAGGATTGATCTCTCTGTGCTCTGAGCCAGACCCTGCCTGATTAGTTACCTAACCTGGACTTATCTCTGCTTGTGACCTGATTCTTCTTTCTGCCTGCTCCTCTGTATTCTGTTTTGTATCTCTGGTTTCCTGACTTAGGCTTCGATTGGACTTCACTTGCTGAATATCCCTGGCTGTTACTGCGCCATTTCCTGGACCTGACCCCCAGATTGTTTTGACCTCTCCTTACTACCAGTAAGTAGTAATATTGTAATATTTACTTTCCGTTATTACAGTCTGTTTTCTGCACATCAGAAATTAGTGATTACTGTAGTGACTCGCGTCACAGACAAATTGAACAGGAAGTGAGCAGCAAACATGGTGTAACTTCCTGTTGATTAACTCATTTAAGGCGGAGAGACAGATGTCGGCGGTGATTCGATAAGTTGTTTGCTTGATGTCACAATGTCAGTCAACTGGAATGGCGCCAGCATGAGAGGTGAGAGGTGAGAGCTCTTTAATTTTACCTAGGGACGACGTCTGGAAATAGAACGTGTTGTCCTAGTAGTGGACAACCCATTTAAATAAAGTACTCGCACGGACCTGGAGAATCATATTATGAGGTCAGTTTTACCATATATTGAACATCTAATATATAATTACCCTAAGGCCACTTCCGTCATATTCGGCAGTGTTTCAGTCGTCGTATGCGTGGCTGCCACACTCGCAATGCCTTTGCGAGTCCTTCCAGAGTCTCTCCTCACTCGCAATGCCTTTGCGAGTCCTTCCAGAGTCTCTCCTCACTCGCAATGCCTTTGCGAGTCCTTGCTGAGTCTCTCCTCACTCGCAATGCCTTTGCGAGTCCTTGCTGAGTCTCTCTCTCCTGCCACACTCGCAATGCCTTTGCGAGTCCTTCCAGAGTCTCTCCTCACTCGCAATGCCTTTGCGAGTCCTTGCTGAGTCTCTCTCTCTCTCCTGCCACACTCGCAATGCCTTTGCGAGTCCTTCCAGAGTCTCTCCTCACTCGCAATGCCTTTGCGAGTCCATGCACAGTCTCTCACTCTCAGGACCTGAGATGATGTCACTGGTATGGGCGGGGCTATATCACATGACTGTGACATCATCACAGGCACTTTCATTGCTGCAGTCAGCACAGGAGACATCATGCCGCTGTCTCACATCAGACGTGTCCTCATTACTGATTCTCTGCCTCTGACATCCTGCGATCACAAGGGAACATACAGCTGACAGAGGACCCTGGACTGAGCCCCCAAGAGCTGATCTCCAGGATACAGGTGAGAGGAGGCTGCACAGGAGCAACGCTCTGCAGTGAGCAGCCTGCACAGGAGCAATGCTCTGCAGAGGGGAGGCTGCACAGGAGTAATGCTCTGCAGAGAGCAGGCTGCACAGGAGCATTGCTCTGCAGAGGGGAGGCTGCACAGGAGCAATGCTCTGCAGAGATGAGGCTGCTCAGGAGCAATGTTCTGCAGAGAGGAGGCTGCACAGGAGCAATGTTCTGCAGAGAGGAGGCTGCACAGGAGAATTGCTCTGCAGAGAGGAGGCTGCACAGGAGCATTGCTCTGCAGAGAGGAGGCTGCACAAGAGCAATGTTCTGCAGAGAGGAGGCTGCACAGGAGCATTGCTCTGCAGAGAGGAGGCTAAACAGGAGCAATGCTCTGCAGAGAGGAGGCTGCACAGGAGCAATGCTCTGCAGAGAGGAGGCTGCACAGGAGGGATGCTCTGCAGGGAGGAGGCTGCACAGGAGCAATGCTCTGCAGAGAGAAGGCTGCACAGGAGCATTGCTCTGCAGAGAGGAGGCTACACAGGAGCAATGCTGTGCAGAGAGGAGGCTGCACAGGAGCAATGCTCTGCAGAGAGGAGGCTGCACAGGAGCGATGCTCTGCAGAGAGGAGGCTGCACAGGAGCAATGCTCTGCAGAGAGGAGGCTGCACAGGAGCGATGCTCTGCAGGGAGGAGGCTGCACAGGAGCAATGCTCTGCAGAGAGGAGGCTGAACAGGAGCATTGCTCTGCAGAAAGGAGGCTGCACAGGAGCAATGCTCTGCAGAGGGGAGGCTGCACAGGAGTAATGCTCTGCAGAGAGGAGGCTGCACAGGAGCATTGCTCTGCCAAGAGGAAGCTGCACAGGACCAATGCTCTGCAGAGAAGAGGCTGCACAGGAGCAATGCTCTGCAGAGGGGAGGCTGCACAGGAGCAATGTTCTGCAGAGAGGAGGCTGCACAGGAGCATTGCTCTGCAGAGAGGAGGCTGCACAGGAGCAATGCTCTGCAGAGAGGAGGCTGCACAGGAGCAATGCTCTGCAGAGAGGAGGCTGCACAGGAGCAATGCTCTGCAGAGAGGAGGCTGCACAGGAGCAATGCTCTGCAGAGAGGAGGCTGCACAGGAGCATTGCTCTGCAGAGAGGAGGCTGCACAGGAGCAATGCTCTGCAGAGAGGAGGCTGCACAGGAGCATTGCTCTGCAGAGAGGAGGCTGCACAGGAGCAATGCTCTGCACAGAGGAGGCTGCACAGGAGCAATGCTCTGCAGAGAGGAGGCTGCACAGGAGCAATGCTCTGCAGAGAGTAGGCTGCACAGGAGCATTGCTCTGCATAAGGGGAGGCTGCACAGGAGCAATGCTCTGCAGAGAGGAGGAGGCTGCACAAGAGCAATGCTCTGCAGAGAGGAGGCTGCACAGGAGCAATACTCAGCAGAGAGGAGCTTGCACAGGAGCAATGCTCTGCATGAGTGGAGCCAACATGCTGGGGACGGCGGAGTGAAAATGCCTTGGCGGGGAAGACGATGACCCGCTGGTAAGTATGACAGGCAGAGTGCCTCTGTCCTCTGCTGACCTCTGCCCGCCGCACTGCGCTGACCACTCTTCCCGCCGCACTGCGCTGACCACTCTGCCCACCCCACTCACTGCTAACCACTGAGCCACCATACTCCTGCTAACCACTGAGCCACCACGCACTACTAACCACTGAGCCACCGCGCAGTGCTAAAGTGCTAACCACTGAGCCACTGCGCAGTGCTAACCACTGAGCCACCGCACAGTGCTAACCACTGAGCCACCGCCCAGTGCTAACCACTGAGCCACCGCCCAGTGCTAACCACTGAGCCACCGCGCAGTGCTAACCACTGAGCCACCGCGCAGTGCTAACCACTGAGCCACCGCGCAGTGCTAACCACTGAGCCACCGCGCAGTGCTAACCACTGAGCCACTGCACAGTGCTAACCACTGAGCCACCGCGCAGTGCTAACCACTGAGCCACCGCGTAGTGCTAACCACTGAGCCACCGCGCAGTGCTAACCACTGAGCCACCATATACAGTGCTAACCACTGAGCCACCGTATACAGTGCTAACCACTGAGCCACCGTATACAGTGCTAACCACTGAGCCACCTTATACAGTGCTAACCACTGAGCCACCGTATACAGTGCTAACCACTCAGCCACCGTATACTCTGCTACCCACTGAGCCGCCATATGCAGTGCTAACCACTGAGCCACCTGTATACACACAATTAATTTCACCGCACTCCCTGAATATTAGTAAATAAACTATATATGCATTCTAGACTACCCGATTCTTTAGAATCGGGCTCACAGCTAGTGATAAATAAAAATCAAAACAAAAACAATTGTGGAATAGTACTTCTTTAAAATTTCACCACAATTAGATTTTTTCCTGTTTTCCAGTACATTTTATGGTACAATTAAAGGAGTCATTAAAAAGTAAAACTCGTCCTGCAAAAAACAAGCCATCAAACGTTGATATATGCAGAATAATTAAAAAGCTATAGCATTAGTAAGAAGGGGTAGGAGAAGACGAAAGTGAAAAAAATGGAAAATCGCAAAATGGTGAAGGGGTTAAAAAAAATTTGTTATGTTTTTGTCATAGCCACTCAGTATGAAAAGAAAAAATATAATTTTTGCAGTGTTCATATTGTACACTTGGGCTATCTTAGAGTTAGGCTAGGGTCACACTTTAATAGAGAATTGCGTTCAAGCATCCAGATCCGGATGCGGTGAACGCAATTAGCTTCAGACACATTTTGCAAGCAAAATGTGTTGCTGAAGCTGCAATCCGGTAACCGGATTGCTCCGGATGTGTAATCCGGACCAATCCGGTTACCATACAGTTTGCTCATCCCTGCTGCTGCAGGGATGAGCAAACTCTCAAATCTTTAAAAAAAGCTTTAATATCAATAATAATTGTGCCCTTCATGTCTCTAGGGGGTGCCCACCCCCCCAGAGACATGCTGCCTACTCAGGTGGGCATGTAATGTGTTAATATCTCATGTACAGTAAGCCGGCTCCTGTCGGCTCTGTACAATTTTGTGAATGAAGCCGCGTCTCCTCTGTCAGCTGGGCGCATACTATACGTAATGTACGTATAGTATGTGCGCTGTCCGATGGCCTGTAGGCTTTTAAAGTAGATCTAAGGGCTGCGGCAGTGCCACAGATCTACTGTAAATGCATACAGGACTTCGGACAGCGCACATACTATGCGTACATTACGTATAGTATGCGCCCAGCTGACAGAGGAGCTGCGGCTTCATTCACAAAATTGTACAGAGCCGATAGGAGCCGGCTTACTGTACAGCCAATATTAACACATTACATGCCCACCTGAGTAGGCAGCATGTCTCTAGGGGGGGGTTCTGAATCCAGGGAATGGTGTATCACAGTCCGCGCTGCTTGAAATGAACACTCAAAGAGTCTTGAATAAAGGAACCCCCTTCTTACTTTATTTGCCTACGCGTTTCAATGCTATTCCCAGCATCGTCAGCAGGGCATACATACATTTATCTTAAGATAAAAAAAAAAAACTGAGCTGAAGCAAACATTAGTATACATGCAGATTAAAGCATATACACACTAGCCGCTAAATGGCTGCAGGGTTACAAAGAGACACCAGAGTTTAAGCTTTGTATTTACTAATAGAATGATACAATAGAGGATAGATACTGTATATCTAAAAAGTTTTCCCAACCATCTCGACATATCATAGGCCACTACTGTGTGCATTTTTCACGAGATTTGTTATTATTTCCCGCTGATACTGATATAATCATATGTATTAAAGTCTACTATAGTATATTACATATCACAGGAATATATTCAGGTTGGATTTATGAATATCAGTTGATGTCTTGACAAGAATGACATTGCCTGAAGCTCCTGACCTGCAAACCTCATGGTGTATGTCTTCTCGACACTCAGTTGTAAACTTATTAATAGCTAAGGGATTTTTACCAGAATCTGATCATAGAAAGCCTAAAGTACGTGTTGGACATGATCATGATATGCACTATAGAAGCAAGAAAAAAATACATATCAGCACACCACCCACCATGGGGGAGTATTTACATCTATCCAAACAAGTGATGGACTGATATTCTATGATCGTGTGAAAGTGAAAAATTTCAAATCCACCAAGCGATATAAAACGACAAATAGATTTAATCTGCTATAAAATGTATCTCTTCTTCTGATAAATAATACATTGGGTAGTTTGTTAAATGAATAATGAGATCCTGCTTCTGTCTGTACACAGTAAATCATGTATATTATGGAAACTAATGTTCACTTTGAGAGTTTGGATGCCAATCCCAGCAGAAGGGCCCACCTGGAGGTTCACTGGTTTTCAAATGAGCCAGTACAAATCTACCGGTATCTATTTATACAACCAAAAACCACCACATGTGGGGAGTTGGTCACCCATGTCTAGCTCTCTACATTCATTTTTATGTGACCAATATTTTTGATATACCGTACATTTTTATGATGGAAATATCTCTTTAAGGCTTTTACTAGTGAAATCTTATAACATTCATTCATAGACATAAACACCTTCTTTTCAACCACTAGGAGGAATCTGTGCCTACATATTGCTATTATTGAACTGTTATTTTACCCTCTAATGTTATTTTCATTTGGTCTAAGAATTTTCGTCTAATGTAACAGGAGATCTCAGCTGTTCAGTTCCACCACCCTGATTACACTTGCAGGAAATGATTTCTGATGTTGGTGTAGACTTACTGTGCCAGGGGCCTGGCTTAGCCTGGATGGGCATAACTAAGCGCCTACCAGGTCTGCACCAGAGCCTCTGTTGGTGGAGTCGGACTTGTCTGCCGGTAGACACCAGGTAATACACCAGGGCAGTCACCGTACTGCAGCAACTGACCCTAGGGGTCAGGGAGGCAGATACTGGGCTCAGAGTAACAGGCAGGACTGGATCAAGATCAGATATACTGTGGTGGGTGGATACTGGTACTGGTTCAGACAGGATGTCTGGTTCAGATAGGATGAGTCCAGGATCTTGTTCAGCTTAGTGAATGGACTCCAGTACAGACAGGGCCAGGTGCATGAACAGGTGCGGGTTTCAAGGGCTGACAAGTTCAGATACAAGTCAGCTACAGGTTCAGGGAGCTGACAACGAGCTATCAGGTACTGGACTCAGTATTAACTATTTTGCTTAGGCACCTCCCTACAGGGGAGGGTGCCTAAAATGCCTATTTCCTCCTAGCTATAGGCTTTGAACAATTTTGGATTGTATGTACTGCATTTTTAAGAACTTTGGAATGTGCGGACAAGTGCCGTATGCAAATTGACAGGAGATCTGCATGACATGACATATGCAGCGAGGCCTAGGAGACACGGCAGGGGTTGGAGCAGCACATGCAATAGGGCGGAGGTGAGCATGTCTCCATCCCTACCAGGAGGAGGGAGAGGAAGCATGCAGGGAAATGAGAATTTGTACATAAGAAGGGACATCTCACCATTGCTTGATCCATCTTCAACAATAAATTTATCAGCCCAGATGAAGATCATGCTTGTAGTCACATCCCAGAGAGGAAAATGAAAATGCTGAAACCCCTTTCTCCTTGTATAATGGTCAGGAGCGGCCTAATTGAGAGCTTTGCTCTGGATTCGTTCCTGATATGCATTTTTTTGATAAAAAATATTGAACTGAAATATTGAGGATCTGGGTAAAAACCAACAAAGAAAAGTTCTAAAAAAGATTATTGCAAAGCTTCATACTGCCCTCTATGTATGGTAGAAAATATAATTTATGTCTAAGTCAGTAAAATACCACTTAACAAGTCAATCTGTGGCAGTACGATACCTTGTAAAATCTTTATGCCTCATATATTTCATGGCCTGGTACTAAAGTGTTATCTATGCAGTCTCTTTGTCATATATGATGTCTATTCAACCAATTCATTTATCACTTCTGTGTTTCAAGGTTCGGAGAAGATGTATCTTCTTTATAGATTGTTGCGCTTGATTCATTATTTGATACAATGTGTTCCATTACGGGAATTGTATTTTAGCTCATTAGCAGTAAAAGCAAGAAAAAAAAACACGCAAAATGTTACCATTCAAATGGAAAACTTCAATAGAATCTAAAATGATCAAATAGATTTCTTTACAGCATATTTTAGAGACCTAGAACTCCCCACATTCAAGATTACAGTGTAGTTTAAGCACTGTGGTATTTATAGGAAAATGTACACAAGATGCTACATCTAGCTCTTGCCAGTTTTCATTAAAATAAGAAAATACATATTTTGATGTCTAAAAGTGTTGACATAGTCATCAAGCATATTACATTAACATTAACTAAATCTCCCTTTTTTTTGATCATCAAACGGCTAAGATGGATTGGGCTAATGGGGTTTCTGCAAAACAAAAGTGGAAAAGCGCAACAATGACAAGCATCCGATGGTCTAGTGGGGACAATTACTGTGAGGTGGGGGATCAGCCTCTCACCTGGATGGGTTGTGCACCCCTGCACAACCTCGGTAGCTGGTGTGACAGTGGGAGCTGCTGTGCTATCGAGGACCGCTGCATCTGTGCTTCCTGGTCCGGTCACGGGGGGCAGTGAGCCAGTCACCTGATGTTTACATCACTGGAATTACATCAGGCCAGGTCCTTGAAGGGTGGGGTAACTCATTATGGTTCCGAGCTGCTAATGCCACAATCCCTATGGGGGAAATAGGTTTTTTTTTCCAAAAATTAGGATGTGGTTAATTCGGAGAGCTAGAACACATATAAGAGTCTGAATAGATTAGTGGTGTACAAAGCTGTTTCTTTATAACCACTACGTGTTTGAACAGCAGACTGTTGCCTTCCTCAGGTGAAGTCTACCATATGTGTTCTAGTGCTCCGAATTGACCACATCTTTTTTGAAAAAATGGGTTTCTGTGGCTTACACAAGGACTTGAGTCATAAGGAGTCAAAAATATAAAGTCCAGACCCAGCAACAATGAATATCCAAACTGATGTTAAACCATTACATTTATTTTAAATGGTTAAAAATATAGAAAATTGTTCAAACCAAAGGAGACATGGCCAACGTCTCCAAGCTGTTATTTAGAAAATTGTTAACACCAGGGATAAACATGGGCTACACATTTCAAGCTCTGCAAACTCTTATTCAGAAAATTTTTGAAACCAGTGGTAGAATAGGTCTAAACGTTTCATGTTTCCCAAGCTATTATTTATACCAGGGATAGAAATAATCTATGCACTGCAAGCCCTCCAAGTTCTAAGTTAGAAAATTGTTAAAACCAAGGGATAGATACTGTAGTTCAGCATAATGGAGACCAAATGACAAAAAATCACAGAAAGAAAAGTATTCTTAAAAATATGGAATTTTGTAAAATTCTTGTAGAATTCAATTCCACTTCAATGCATTGAGTCATACACTAAGTACATTAGTTAAAAATGTATAAATGTATTTATTAATTGCAGTGTGCTGAGGCAAAGTCTATGTAAAAAAAAAGGTCAGGATATTTGGCTTTAGGGCAAAATTTCAGGATAATCCTAAAATTCTTTCTAACCTTTTCAGGTGAACTTGATGTGACCTTCTCTACATTTTTGGATGCACATGTCCCACTGGTCAAAGTTTCAGGACTTTTTTGCACAACTTACTGTACTCTAAAAAGGAGATTAATAGCAAAATCAACAACAGATATTTGATCCATGAATTGCTCAAAACATTTCATGAATCAATTAGAAATGATTTTTAACAGTCCTCTTCATTTTGCTGGTACCATCTTGACATTTTGAGACCATGACAACACCTTACAATTGATGAACAGTATGTCACCATTTTCAGGCTTTTAGCAGGAGGATCTCACATGGAATAGGCCTCTTAGCATAGAGTGTCACAGAGATACAGATGTACTAGAAGGTTCACATAAGGGCAGATAAGTTGATGTCCTCTGCTTTATCCCACACTGATGACCACTTCACTATGAACAATACCATGCAGAACTGGTTGAGAGTAATGCCACCAAACTCGAGGCACAATATAGGCAGGTGAGAGGCACCCAAGTGTCACATGAGACCAATCAAAACTGTTTATATCAGTGTAGAACATCTACAAGACACCTGATCACACCACCAGGCACAGGTGTCATCTATGCTGAACGAGGGACTAGGGGGCCTCAGTGTTATTCACAAATTAAAGTTGATTCACATTGAGCAGAAATAATAGCTACCAGCAATGTTGGAGATGTCAAGGAGAGCGCTATGCATAATCCACTGTTGTCGCCATATGAGTCTCTTGGTGGTTGTGGTGATACAGTGTGGGCAGGTGTGTCAAGTCAATACTGAACTGCCCTAACATTTGTGAATGCTT
Source organism: Allobates femoralis (assembly GCA_033576535.1). NCBI lineage: Eukaryota > Metazoa > Chordata > Amphibia > Anura > Aromobatidae > Allobates > Allobates femoralis. Next base: position 95,698,228 of record JARQOC010000010.1, on the reverse strand, counting down.
CAGTGACAGCTTATATCACTGTAATAACATAATTTATCCAGTCATTGTGCCTCTGCATGAACAGCACAGGTCAAATTTTATCTTCATGGATGACAACGCTCTAGTTCATTCAGGTCACATTATTAAGGAATAGCAGCTGGAGACTGGCGGACTTCAAATGGAGCTATCTGCACTTTCTCCAGACCTGAATCCCACATAAAACCTGTGGGATCAGCAAAGTCACCATATATGGGCTCGAAAATCCACACACAGGGGCCTCAATGGCCCGTGGGCCACCCTTCAAGATGAGTGAGATGCCATGACTTAGCAAACAAGAACAACATTTGTGACAAACTTCAGACATCATTGTCAAGCTGGAATGGATGCTCAAGGACACATGAAAAGTTATTGAGACATTGCCATTTTTTGTTGGAGTATTACCACCACTGCTGTTGGCATTTGTTTCAATAAATTGTTTGAGATGAGCATGCTACTACTTAAATCCCCAACTTTCATGATAAAATATCACTGTAGCGTGAACTTTTTACAGTTCCCATAAATGTCACTTGAAAGCCAATTGTCACTTCAGTGAGGAAGTGAACGAACTCTAGCGCCACCATTCAGTAGCAATCCTTAAAGTCATAATCGACTCTTTAGCAAGCTTTATAATATGACCAAGGAATTGTGCCAGATCAGAACCCACACTGCAGATGCTGCCTTTCGGGGTAACTGACCCTCATCAGTGTGTGTGGATATTCTGATCTGGCTGTGTGAGTGGGCTAAGACGAGGTCTGGAGAACTAGCTTTTAACCTCATGGAGAGGAATTTCTCTGCTACCTTTAAGAAGGCAGATAAGCCAATTATTTCTAACTCTTTGGGAGTAGTGTGTATACAGAAATACTATGGCCAATTATTTCCTTAGATCCCAAAGATTTATGGAACTCATTTTCTTAACAACTTTGGTTTCCAGTGGTAGAACCTTTCACAGAATTACCTGGGATTGCTCTCTACTGCCTTGGTGCAGTTGGAATTTAGGATGCTCGTGACCTCACCTCAAGAATCAAGTCCTCCAATCATCAAGATATTAATGAAAGAATTTTGGTGTAAAACACATCAAATGTTGCAACATTTTTTCTCAACACCCCGGTTTGGTCCAGCTCTACCAAAGTGGGTGAGTCTGGTGAGTAGCTGGGGCAGGACGGGGCACGGCAAAGCCTGGCCAGCAAATTCATGAAAAGTTGTGATGTAACAGACACCAGAAATAATCTCCAGTTCCAGTACATTTCTAGGCAGACACAAGGAGGTGATCCAGGGATCCAGGGAACTAGTCTTATTGCCATATGTGGAGTCAGGAAGGAATTTTTTCCCCAATGTGGAGCTTAGTGTTGCCACATGGTTTTTTTTTTGCCTTCCTCTGGATCAACATGTTAGGCTATGGGTTGAACTAGATGGACTTAAAGTCTTCCTTCAACCTTAAAAACTATGTTACTATGTTACCCATGGTTACATGAGCCTGACTCATTAACTTTTGAGGACCTCTTAATAAATTAAGTGCATCTTAGTCCTATATACCCCTCATTAAGGCTGACGTAAGAAACACCAGGCTTAATGAATCTGGTTCTGTAAGTTTTGAAAGTTGGGAGTTTGGGGAGATCCAGAAATTTTACTTGGGTCATTTTGGGCCATGAAAAAAATCCATAGCCTTGAAAAAGTCTTTTTCAGATTGCTTGTTTGTTGTTTTCCCCCAGGAATACGGAACATATTGAGACCAGTGAGAATATTGTCTCTAGGACGTGTCTCATTTTTTCTGCCCCATTTCTGTGCTTGTTTATTTTTTCTTATATAAGATCAAGTTTGACAGAAGAATAAAACTTCATATAATCCAAAACACAAAGGTAGTTAAGTAAAAAGTCTTCGGTCACATAAGGGTACAGGAAAGAATATACAAACTATCAATATTGTCAGAGCAAACGTCCCGCTGAGGTCTTATAACCTTTTGTCAAATTATCAAGAGCTTTTGTTTCATAGCACAGAACTCAAATCTACCCGGTCCGAACACAACAGCACTAAATCTGTAAAATATGTGTACACGTCCCATTCACCACAATACTATATAAAAGTATAGGTATATACACATTTTTACATATACGTTCATTTTTTTTTTGCTATAAATTTACATAAATGAAAGAGAATATACAAGGGATTTATGTAAATCAGATTGATATTTAATGTGACTGCCTTCTGCCTTCAAAACCAGTACAAGGATATGACTTAGGTATAAACCCACGCTGCTGGTCAATCAAGGAATAGTCTCAGATCAGTCCTTATAAAGTATGAATGATTTATGTTGGTCGACGCATTTCAAGGCCAAAATATGATTCCTATATGACTTGTCCTAAGGAAGAAACTCGTTGTGGCTTCGAAATGCGTAGACCAACATAAATCATTCATAATTTATATGGACTGATCTAAAGCCGCCATCACACATAGCGAGATCGCTAGCTAGATTGCTGTTTCGTCACAGGTTTTGTGATGCAACAGTGACTTTGCCAACGATCTCGCTATGTGTGACACACAGCAGCGACCGGGCCCCCGCTGTGACATCGACGATCGTGTCGGAATGGCCGGTACCATTTTTTGATCATCGGGTTCACACTGGGCAGCATGCATAGGTGTGTTTGACATCTTAACAACGACCTCGTTGGCGGCTCAGAACATGGCCACATAGGTCTGAGTCATTAGACTAACTGCTGTGTGATAGGGTCCCAACGAACGATGAGGTCGCTATACAGGCCACCGTATAGTTGCTGCGTCACTCAGTAGATCTGATTGTTTGACATCTCACCAGCGACCACGTAGCGACATTCCATCAATCCTTACCAGGTCGTATCATTGTCGGGATCGCTGGAACTTCGCCAAGTGTGACGAGACCCTAAGATTATTCTTTGGTTGAACAGAAGATTGGGTTGATAGCCAACTCGTCACCTTGTACCGGCACAGTTCCCCGTGGAACCACAGCAGCTGTCACATGCACTTACAGTAGTAAAGAGTGATCCTTCTAATAATTAGATTATTTTAAAAGATAAGACCCAATTTGTGCCTTAAATCTTTCTCCAGCTTCTTGCCTTCAAAACAGCATTTATTCTTTAAGGTTCTTTAGAATTAGTTTTTTTTTAAATTTGGGTCCAATTCTAATCACCTATCTGTGATTTACAATGTTCAGCATAAATGAGTACACCCCCTATAAAAAGTCAGAATGTGCAAGTAAAATTTTCAGAAATTCGTTGTTTCACGTAAGTTCAAAAATTTTGAGATTCCATTCAAGTTCCCCCCAAAAAATTACCCAGCATTATGTCCAACACTGTTGAAATATCACATAGTGGGCTAATGTCATTTTACTTTGCTGTATCAGGTACCCCATAATGCCCTGCAGAAATGACAGCTAGCGGATTATCACAATTTGCACAGTGGTGGTAAGTACCTGGGATATAACAGATTTTCCAACACCAAAATCACTGGGTATAAGATTCTCTGTCTTGCAGTGTTTTATCTCTTATGGTACCTTTACACGCCCCTACAGGATGGTGGAAACAACCGGGTAGATGAGAGAAATGTATCTTGCACCGCCAAATCAACCCGAGGTAGCGGCGTGTAAAGACGATTGTTTTCACCCGTCACTTGCGGCACCTGTTTCAGAGCAGTGCTCTAAAACAGGTTGATTTCAAGGCGATGGTAGCGGCCTGTATCAGCGTGTAAATAAGGAACAGGAGGGTTGTTTCGACACCTTGCTATCTACCTGGGGCGTGACACAGGCTCCGGGAAACCGCCCCCCTTCAGCGATCATTCGAGGAAGCTCCTGCGTTACGATAGGTAGTCGCTGTATAGGGCGGCATATTTAAGGAGCTGACCAGTCACACTACACAATTGCTCGTGCGTCATGTATTAGTCAGCCTCCTGCACTGGCTGGCCAATCATGATGCTATTGCTTTGTCCTATCAGCGTACGAACGTCTCGTAATCCACAATTCTGGCACGCCTATGTGTTGTCCCTGCTGCACCAGGTCCGCCCATATTACCTTCTGTAGTGGTGTGTAAATGGGGTAAGGTGCTCTGCAGAAGGTAACTTTAGGCACCCGGCGGTGCATCCAGAGATAGATTCAACCTTCTGTAAAGCACCTTATAGCGGCGTGTAAAGACGGTGCGGGTACCGTTTTCAACCGTTTGTGCGTGCTCGTGCACGTAAAGCACCCGGTTGTTTCCACCATCCTGTAGCGGCATGTAAAGGTACCATTATAGTTAGTAGAGTTCTTTCTTTCCTCTAGAGTGGTCAGTGGTGTCCTCTCTCTCCTGTAGAGTGTAAGTTCTTATAATCAGTGAGGCTCTCTCTCTCTCCTGTAGAGTGTAAGCTCTTATGGTACCGTCACACGGGGCGACAGTTGCGGCGATGTTGCCGGCGATGCGCGGGAGCGCGCATCCCTGGCAACATCGCCGGGAAGATGTCACACGGAGCAACTTACCGGCGATGTCGCCGGCTAGTTGCCACGGCTATCGCACGCTGGGTTGCCCAGCAACCCAGCGAGAGGTAACTCGCAATGTTGGAGATAGGCGGTGTCACCCGCAACATTGCAGGTTGCCGCGTTACACAGGGCGATCAGGCATGATTGCCTCAGCAACATCGCCAGGTTTCCCAACATTGTTGGGAAACCTGGCGATGTTGCTCAGAAGATTCATCGCCTGATTATCGCCCTGTCACATGCGGCAATTCGCCGGCGATGTCGCCACAATTAGGCCACGCCCCTGTGTTCCCGGCAACATCGCCGGCGATATCTCCCCGTGTGACGGTACCATTATGGTAAATGGGGTCCTCTCTCTTTTGTAGAGTGTAAGCTATTGTGGTCAGTGGGATCCTCTCTCTCTCCTGTAGAGTGTAAGCTCTTATTGTCAGCGAGGTCACCTCTATCTCTTGTAGAGTGTAAGCTCTTATGATCAGGGTTTTCTCTCTCTCCTGTAGAGTATAATTTCTTATGGTCAGTAGACTTCTCTTGCTTATTTGTAGAGTATAAGCTTCTATGGAAAGTGAAATACTGTCTCTCTTCTATCCCCATGTGTATTTTCCAAGTACTTACTGTACATGATTTTGAATATAAAAGTTTGCACACATTCTTTTTCTGCAAATTGTGTTTCTTTGGAAAATTTTTTAAAAGGGGTTGTAAATCACTAGGACAACTACGTACAGTATAATTCCACAAGTCTCTTCCAGGTAAAATAAAAGAGGCTGTGCTCACCACCCAGCGCCGTCGGTAATGGCAGATCCAGAGAACAGGTGACATTATGACAACACGCGAGCCCAGTCTTCCCGCCTTTGAATACAAGAGCAATAAACAGATAGTGAGAGAAAACTGGAACATCACTACCTGTTGATTAACTCATTCTGTCCTTAGGTGGGGAGACAGAAACTGGCGGTGATTGGATGCAGCACTCGCGTGATGTCACAATATCACATGAGCCCTGGGAGTGCCATTACTGATAAGTTCTGGAACGGCTCCAGCACAGGAGGTGAGTACAGACTCCTTTATTTTACCTGGAGGCAACACAGGGAAAGAGAAAGGATAGTCCTAGTAGTGGACAACCACTTGAAGTGAGTGAATTTTACCCCTTAAGGGCCAAGCCTCATTTTTGCTATCCTAACCAGTGTCACTTTCTGAGGTTATATCTCTGGAGCGCTTCAACATATCCTAATGATTCTAAGACTGATTTTTCATGACATATTGGACTTCATGTTAGTGGTAAATTTAGGATGATATTTTCTGCATTTCTTTGACCAAATAGAGTGTTTGCATGCAGTGACAGTTCAAAGCCATGACGGGTATAGCCATCATTGGTCATTAAGGGGTTAGATTTGAAAAAATCCACTCACCTCCACACCTAACAGAATAAAGCAAGGGGGTGAACAGGTATAAATTACTGTGACAGTATAACATGCAGTGCAAACCAAATATGAGATTTTTTTCTATTAATTGTAACCCTCTTGAGATAATCTGTGTAAATGTAATCTGATTAGGTATCAGGGGTCATGAACATTAAATCAAAGCGCCACTTTATTGCAAATCGACTTGCAATGAATCTGCAGACGACTCATGGCTTTGTGTCCTAACACTGTAACCTCTGACTAGAAGGTGTCCAGCACTTGATAAAGTGGTCAGCACATCTCCAGACGGGTGAATCCGAGAGGCACAGTGTCCTTGATTGCTTTCCATATTTAGTGATTTCTGCCCAGAATATATATGTGTTCAGTACCTTCCTATGAGCTTGTTGACTTGATTGGTAATAATTCTTCCCCTACCTCGTAAGGCATACTTTCACATTAATATTAACCTATGTCCCTTCTTTAAAGATTATGCAGCAGGAATTCATTTCTTTTTAATACAGTCATTTCCTGTCCTGTAACTGTGATTAGTCCTTGATGAATGGCTCCTTATGTCTTTATGATTGCAGCTCCGATAGCTCCAGCCCTGGGTCCCAGCGGATACTTTATACCATCAAACGCCTTCTTTAAATAACAATATATCAAAGATAAAGCTACATCTCACAATTTCCCCTGTCTCTGTAGTCTTCTGTCTGAGACAAGATTATATTTCACTTACATATGTATATTTTTTTAGATTCTCTTTTTTTTTTATACCTTATCTTGTTATCCTTTCCAAAAAGAAACCCACAGGAGGTTTTGGTGTGTCTTACCTTTTCTCTTTGCTCAGCCAAGACGTGTGTGGGGTGAAGACCAGTAAGAAGCAAAAAAAATGATTTTGCAATACTCTGCTGAGGGTTATTTATGCCATATATGTCTACTAGAGATGAGCGGACCCATGAAAGTTCGGGTTCTGGTGGTTCAGTGGACCCAAATTTGACTTGAAACTAGGGATGGGCGAGTCTACTCGCTAGGACTCGTTATTCGGCGAGTAGTAAGGGACTCACAGGACTCGGTACTCTGCGAGTTTCCCAGCGATTACTCGCACAGTAAACGAGTCCAATGCAAATCAATGGCAATCCTAGTTTTGTCAGAGACTCTGACAAAACTAGGATTGCCATTGACTTGCATTGGTCTGATTACTGTGCAAGTAATCGCAGGGAAACTCGCAAAGTAAATGCTGTTACTTTGCGAGCCGAGTCCGGCTGTCTGCTCTGTGCAGGCTGCCGCAGCTCCAGGGTCCTAGAGCCCGCCTGCTCACAGAGATGATGTAGCAGAGCTGAGATTGTTCTCAGTCTGCTCATTCCTGTGCATAGACATCTATATCTATGCACAGGGATGCAGCAGAGAGGGCATCGCGTTTTGGACTACGTCGGACGGAAGAGGATTTTTTTAATTAAAGATGGAGTCCCTAATGGCTTTTTTTTTTATTTCTAATAAAAATTTTTCTCTGTGTTGTGTTTTTTTTAACCCTTTATTGGAGATTGTTAGTGGCCGGGTCAAACGTGGCCTGATATTAAGAATCTCGGGCTTAATACCAGCTTGTATAACAAAGCTGGTATTAACCCCTTTATTACCCAGCGTGCCACCGCCACCAGGGCCGCTGGAAGAGCGGGGATCAGCGCCAGAGGATGGCGCTTCAATGAACGTGCCATCTTCTGGGGCGGCTGCGGGCTGCAATTTGCAGCGGGGGGTGCCCAGAAAGCTTGGGCCTCCCTGCGTTGCGGATTCCAGCCCCCAGCTGCTTAGCTGTACCTGGCTAGACATAGAAATTGCGTGGAGCCCCACGCGTTTTTTTTTATTATTTCATGAAATTCATGAAATAATTTAAAAAAAGGGATCCCCTATATTCTTGTGTCTGGCCAGGTACAAATAGGCACCTGGGGTTGGGGGCAGCCCGTTGCTGCCTGCTGGATCCGGCTGGTTCCAGAAATACGGCGAAGCCCACGTGAAATTTTTTTCTGACAAATCCATAAAACAATGTACCGTATATACTCGCGTATAAGCCGAGTTTTTCAGCCCAAAAATTGGGCTGAAAAGTCCCCCCCTCGGCTTATACGCGAGTCAATACGGTCCCCCTCAAAGTTTAGCGCCCCCACCTCACTTGCTGGGCCCCCCCGCATGCAGCGCTGTGCATATACATTACATTACACCCTCCGGTGGCGGATCGCGGCTCCTGGGCTCCGGGCTCCATCTTCCTCTCTGTCTTCCTGCTTTTCAGGTGACCGGCCGGCGTCGCGATGATGTCATCGCGATGAGCCCCGGTCACAAAGCAGGAAGACAGAGAGGAAGATGGAGCCCAGAGCCCAGGAGATGCGATCCGCCATCGGAGGGTGACAGCTGCTAGAGAGGTAATGTATATGCGCAGCGCTGCATGCGGGGGGGCCCAGCAAGTGAGGTGGGGGCGCCAAATTATGAGGGGGGCCCTGCTGGGGCCCTGTATACTACCACTGGGGCTGTATATACCACTGGGGCTGCTGGATACTACCACTGGGGCTGTATACTACCACTGGGGCTGTATACTACCACTGGGGCTGAATATACCACTGGGGCTGCTGTATACTACCACTGGGGCTGTATACTACCCCTGGGGCTGTATACTACTACTGGGGCTGTATGTATACTACCACTGGGGCTGTATACTACCACTGGGGCTGTATACTACCACTGGGGCTGAATATACCACTGGGGCTGCTGTATACTACCACTGGGGCTGTATATTACCACTGGGGCTGTATACTACCACTGGGGCTGTATACTACTACTGGGGCTGTATGTATACTACCACTGGGGCTGTATATACCACTGGGGCTGCTGTATACTACCACTGGGGCTGTATACTACCACTGGGGCTGAATATACCACTGGGGCTGCTGTATACTACCACTGGGGCTGTATACTACCACTGGGGCTGTATACTACCACTGGGGCTGTATACTACTACTGGGGCTGTTGTATACTACCACTGGGGCTGCTGTATACTACCACTGGGGCTGCTGTATATACCTCTGGGGCTGTATATACCACTGGGGCTGCTGTATACTACCACTGGGGCTGTATACTACCACTGGGGCTGTATATACCACTGGGGCTGCTGTATACTACCACTGGGGCTGAATATACCACTGGGGTTGCTGTATACTACCACTGGGGCTGTACCACTGGGGCTGTATACTACTACTGGGGCTGTATGTATACTACCACTGGGGCTGTATATACCACTGGGGCTGCTGTATACTACCACTGGGGCTGTATACTACCACTGGGGCTGTATATACCACTGGGGCTGCTGTATACTACCACTGGGGCTGTATACTACCACTGGGGCTGTATATACTACTGGGGCTGTATGTATACTACCACTGGGGCTGTATATACCACTGGGACTGCTGTATACTACCACTGGGGCTGTATATACCTCTGTGGCTGCTGTATATACCTCTGGGGCTGCGTGCATATTACCACTGGGGCTGTATATACCACTGGGGCTGTATATACTACTGGGGCTGCGTGTATACTACCACTGGGGCTGTATATACTACTGGGGATGCGTGTATACTACCACTGGGGCTGCTGCTGTAAACTACCACTGGGGCTGCTGTATATACCTCTGGGGCTGCTGTATATACCACTGGGGCTGCTGCTGTATATACCACTGGGGCTGCTGCTGTAACACTGCTGGGTCCTGTATATACCACTGGGGAGGCTGCTGTATACCACACTGCTGGGGGCTGTATACCTGTGCTGGGGTCCACCCTCGGCTCATACACGAGTCAATAGATTTTCCCAGGTTTTGGGGGCAATAGTAGGAGGGTCGGCTTATACACGGGTCGGCTTATACACGAGTATATACGGTAAATAAAAGGGACTGCATCTTTATTAACCCCTGGACCATGGGCAAGGGGTTAATAAAGATGCAGTCCCTTTTTTAGGATTGTTGTATTGATTTATAGAAAAAAAAAATTACATAGGCTTCGCCGTATTTCTGGAACCATCCGGATCCAGCAGGCAGCGACGGGCTGCCCCCAACCCCCAGGTGCCTATTTGTACCTGGCCGGACACAAGAATATAGGGGAGCCCTTTTTTTTTATTATTTCATGAATTTCATGAAATAATAAAAAAAAAATGCGTGGGGATCCGCGCAATTTCTATGTCTAGCCAGGTACAGCTAAGCTGCTGGGGGCTGGAATCCGCAGCGCAGGGAGGCCCAAGCTTTCTGGGCACCCCCGCTGCAAATTGCAGCCCGCAGCCGCCCCATAAGATGGCGCGTTCATTGAAGCGCCATCCTCTGGCGCTGAACCCCGCTCTTCCAGCGGCCCTGGTGGCGGTGGCACGCTGAGTAATAAAGAGGTTAGGGCCAGCTTTGTATTATCAGCTGGCCCTAAGCCCGAAATTTATGGCGGTCACGCCAATATTAGACATGACCGCCATGAATTTCTATTAAATTGTTTTAAAAAAAACACAACACAGAGAAAATTTTTTATTAGAAATTAAAAAAAAGCCATTAGGGACTCCATCTTTAATTAAAAAAATCCTCTTCCGTCCGACGTAGTCCAAAACGCGATGTCCTCTCTGCTACATCCCTGTGCATAGATATAGATGTCTATGCACAGGGATGAGCAGACTGAGAACAATCTCAGCTCTGCTACACACAGGAAGAGCAGGCGGGCTCTAGGACCCTGGAGCTGCAGCAGCCAGCACAGAGCAGACAGCCTGACTCCTTACAGTGCGAGTTTCCCAGGGATTACTTGCACAGTAAACGAGTCCAATGCAAGTCAATGCCAATCCTAGTTTTGTCAGAGTCTCTGACAAAACTAGGATTGCTTCAGGCTGAAGCTTCCGAGACACATCTGTGATTTGTAAATCGCACACTACTCGCTATTACTCGCTTCCCCATTCATTAACATTGGACTCGCTAGACTCGCAACGAGTAGCGAGTCCCGGGCTCGGACTCGCTAGAGTCAAGCGATTCCGAGTAATTTAGGACTCGCCCATCACTACTTGAAACTCATTGGAAGTCACTGATTGCTCAGTTTGGGTCTCCGTCCATATACAGCCAGCCATAAACAAAGTACTTCAGGGTGAGGGAGGGTGGGAATTTGTTATTTTCTTTCTCTGTACACTCTATATCTGATAATGCTGCTTTTACCCCCAGTGAAGCCGATCACACGCTGCAAGTGGCTCACACTGGTCCGAGCACTGAGTGTATCCAAGCTCCGAGTGTACCCGAGCACAGCAATGCTTCACCGGACCCGCGCTGCCGACAGAAGAGACATCCAAACTCTTGTTGGTAGCAAGTGGCTGTTTATTTCATCCATCTGGACCCATGCTGCCGACAGAGGAGACGTCCAAACTCTTGTTGGTAGCAAGTGGGTGTTTATTTCATCCATCTGGACCCACGCTACCGACAGAGGAGACGTCCAAATTGTTGTTGGTAGCAAGTGGCTTTTTGTTTCATCCATCCATTTGGATGAAATAAAAAGCCACTTGCTACCAACAACAGTTTGGACGTCTCCTCTGTTGGCAGTGTGGGTCCAGATGGATGAAATAAACAGCCACTTGCTACCAACAACAGTTTGGACGTCTCCTCTGTCGGCAGCGCGGGTCCGGTGAAGCACAGTCCTGTATTTTCTTGATCTACCATGGTTCCCGTTTATGTGTGTGGGCCTGCAGCAGCCATTTTGTGTGCATGCCGGTTGTGTGCTACGCAACCTGTCCATGTGAGCAGTGACCACCTATTTCTTGTGTTTCTCATTGAGGATAAGACGCTATCTCACTCTCTTTCCATCCAGCTTTATGAATTGCTGATGATGACCTTTGACACATTCAGAGCAAGAATGAAGGTGTCACATGGATTTATGTGATTTTACATCAATTAAAAATCTTCAAATCTAGGACCACCTATCAAAGGACAATAAAACTATAATGCTTCTTATCTCTGAATGCTGATATTTACTTCCCCAGCTGCTCTTTTTTGCCTTCCCAACACTGACCACTATGTTCTGCTTCACCTCACCTTTCTTATGTGCAAATTGTCACTTCAGTGAGGAAGTGAAAAACGCTAATGCCATCTAATAAAGGTAGCAATCCTCAAAGTCATAATTGACTCTTTAACAAGTCTTTTAACATGACTTAGGATTTGTGCCAGAACAGAACCCCAAACTGCAGATGCTTCTTTTCTTGGTGACTGCCCCTCATCAGTGCAGTGTCTGGGATTCTGATCTGGCTGTATGAGAGGCTAAGACAAGGTCTGGGGGAACAACTATTCTCCTCATTCAGAGGAATCTGCTTGTACTGCATTATCCAGTCATCTATTTGTGTGTATATATAGGCCCGATGCTATTGCATCGGGACTGCGGTGGACTGCCATAGAAATAGCCGCTGAATAGTACAGTCCTCTCTCCTGAAAGTACGCTGTTGTTGCGGGATTTATATGGTGAATATGGTGGCTCACTGGTTAGCACTGTATATGGTGGCTCAGTGGTTAGCACTGTACACGTTGGCTCAGTGGTTAGCCCTGTATGATGGCTCAGTGGTTCGCACTGTACGGTGACTAAGTGGTTAGCACTGTATGGTGGCTCAGTGGTTAGCACTGTACGGCGGGTCAGTTGTTGGCACTGTACAGTGGGTCAGTTAGCACTGTATACAGTGGTTCAGTGGTTAGCACTGTATACAGTGGCTCAGTGGTTAACACTGTATACAGTGGCTCAGTGGTTAGCACTGTATACAGTGGCTCAGTGGTGAGTACTGTATGGTGGCTCAGTGGATGCCTCTTTTTCCTCCTTCTTGTCCTCTAGCCTTTCTATCCTCAGCCTCCTACTCTGGCCTGTCTTTCCTCAGCCTCCGCCTCTGGTCTGTCTTTCCTCAGCCTCCTTCTCTGGCCTCTCTTTCCTCACTCTCCTCCTCTGGCCTCTCTTTTCTCAGCCTCCTCTTTGGCCTGTTTCCTCATTCTCCTATTCCTCTGGCCTCTCCTCCCTTTGGCCTTTCTCCTTTCCTGTGGTCTCCTCTCTTCTGTGGCCTCCCTTTCCTCTCCTCCTCCTTCTCTGGCATCTGCTCACCTTCGGCAGCTCCCTCAGCCTCCCATCCTCTTACCTGGCCTCCTCCTCCCTGGCTCCCTTTCCTCTCCTTCCTGGGCTGCTCTCCTTCTGTCCTCTCTGGCCTCCATTCCCTGAGCCTCTCTTTCCTGTGGCCTCCACACTGACCTCCCTTTCCTGTCATCCCAGGCTTCTCCTCCCTGGCCTCCTCTCCTCCTTGGCCTCCTCTCGTCCCTGGCCTCCCTTTCCTGACCTCCCTGGGCCTCCTCTTCTCTCTGGACCTCCTCTCCTCCATGGCCTTCCTGGGCCTCCTCTCCTCCCTGGGCCTCCTCTCCTCCCTGGGCCTCCCTTTCCTGTCCTCCCAGGCTTCTCCTCCCTGGGCCTCCTCTCCTCCCTGGGCCTCCTCTCCTTCCTGGGCCTCCTCTCCTGCCTGGGCCTCCTCTCCTGCCTGGGCCTCCTCTCCTCCCTGGGCCTCCTGTCCTCCTTGGCCCTCCTGTTCTCCATGGCCCTCCTCTCCTCCCTAGGCATCCTCTCCTTCCTTGGCCTCCTCTCCTCCATGGCCTCCTGTCCTCCCTGGCTTCCTCTCCTCCCTGGGCAACCACTTCCCCCTGGGTTTTCCTCACCTTGTGCAGCTCCCTGACCTGGTAGAAGTCCAGGAGCAGCTCTTTCATGCTACAGCTGTGGTCTGGTATGATGTGTAAGGAGCGGTTCCAGCAAGATGGAACGCCGGCCCCGGTCACCGCACACAGGCACCAGAGGGGTGAGGAGAGCGCAGAGAGGATGGAGCGGCAGGGAGGACGGGGTCTTGTGCGGGGCTGTGCTGGCGGTGGAGGCAGTGCGGGCGATGGAGGAGGGGGGTGCAGAGGTGTAATGCGGGTGGTGTGTGGGGTCTGCGGCATCGGTAGAGGTGCGGTGGGAGGCTGGAGAGGGTCTGCGGGCATGTGTACCTTGTGCCACCACCAGCCTGCGCCATATTAGCATACCTATCACTTGGGTGTGCTAATATGGCGCGGCTTCCGGGGAGTCTCGAAAGCTTGCTATGCTTACCATCTTTTCAGTTAGCCATTAAAAGATATCAACCACTGAGGACTCTCGGATTCTAATATTTTTTTAACTTGCATGTAGACACAACTCGATGCTCACATCACTTAGTGCTCACCTTCCAGTTAATGAAACATAATCTAACTTATTTCTTGTGGGAATGTTGGATTTGCAACAAGAAATAAGTCAACGTACTCAAGATCATCTAGGAAATATAAACACAGTATGAATCGAAGCTATCTGGAAAGAGCTAACAAAATAAATCTTACTCTCACCCCCTACCTAAGCAAATTACAAAAAATTGGGCAAATCTTTTTTTTTTTTTTTTTTTTTTTTAAACTTCAAATTATATTGTGTTAAGACTTGGAAAAAGGAAGTAAGGACAAATGAAAGGAAAGAAGGAGTGAAGGAAAATAGAAAGAAAAATGAAAGAATAAATGGAAGGAAGGAAGGAAGGTAAGAAGAAAAAACGAATGTAAGGAAGGACAGAAGGCAAATTGGAAGGAAGGAAGACAGGGAGGAAGGAAGAAAAAGAGAGAGAGGGTAAATGGATGGTAGGAAAAAAGAAAGGCCAATTCGAATGGAAGAAGGTAGGAAGGAAGGAAGGAAGGAAGGAAGGAAAAAAGGAAGGAAGGAAGGAAGGGAGGAAGGAAGGAAGGAAGGAAGGAAGGAAGGAAGGAAGGAAGGAAGGAAGGAAGGAAGGAAGGAAGGAAGAAAAGACAAATGGAAGGAAGAAAAAAATGATGAATGGAAGGAAGAAAGGATGAATGGAAGGAAAGAAAATCCAAACAAAAGGAAAAGGTGTACAACGGTCCGCGCTGCCAGGGTTACTCACATCAAAGAATACACGGGTAGATGAAGTGTTAACCAGATTCTTCTTTATTCTCCGACGCGTTTCGGTGCCCTCCTGGCACCTTCATCAGGGATCTGATGAAGGTGCCAGGAGGGCACCGAAACGCGTCGGAGAATAAAGAAGGATCTGATTAACACTTCATCTACCGTGTATTCATTGATGTGAGTAACCCTGGCAGCGCGGACCGTTGTACACCTTTTCCCAAGTATCTTGATGTATCTCCACGTGTGAGTGGTTGGTGGAGGTCCAGCAGCAGCCATCAGGGCATTATTCCTATCAAGCCTTCAAACCAGTTGTGGGTGTCACAACTGGATCAGGTGAGTGGATTGCTTTACTCACCGATTTTGCAAACTAGTGTCAAGTGATAAGGGCACTATTGCGCCTCTTGTTCCCCTCCCCTTTTTTGTATTTGCAAACAAAAGGAAGGAAGAAACAAAGGATGAATGAATGGAAGAGAAAGAAAGAAGAAAAGAAAAGAAAGAAAGAAAGAAAGAAAGAAAGAAAGAAAAGAAAGAAAGAAAAGAAAGAAAGAAAGAAGAAAGAAAGGAGAAAGAAAGAAAGAAAAAAAAAAGGATGAACGGAAAGAATTAGGAAAGGACAAATGGAAGAAAGAAAGCAAGGACAAACAGAAGGAAATAAACGGATGAATGGAAGGATTGAAGGACAAATGAGAGTAAGGAAGAAAAAAGAAAGTAATCAAAGGAAGGAAGAAGAAAGAAAGACAGGATGAATGGAAGGAAAGACAAATAAAAGGAAGGAAGACAGGAAAGAAGAAAGGTTCCTTCCTTTCAGGTCATCCATTCTTTCTTTCTTCCTTCCATTTGTACTATCATGGCCGATTGTGTTGCCACCCATGAAATTGTTACAGAAAAGAAAGTATTTTTCCCAGAAAATTATTACCCATGTTTTTTAAACACATTTATTTTCTTTGTGTGCATTGGAACAACACAAAAAAGCAGGCAAATTGGACATAATTTCACACAAAATCCCCAAATTGGGCGGGCAAAATTGTTGGCACCTTTCCAAACTTGTGGTTAAACATCTTTGTTTCCAGGATGTGATGCTCATTCACACTCACTTGTGGCAAGTAGCAGGTGTGGGCAATATGAAGATCACACCTGAAACCAGATAAAAGGGGAGAAATTGCCTCAATCTTTGCATTGGCTATCTGGGTGTGCCACACTAAATATGGAGAATAGAAAGAGGAGAAGAGAATTGGCTGAGGACTGGAGAACCAAAATTGTGGAAATATATCAACAATCTCAAGGTTCATCTCCAGAGATCTCCAGATATCTTGATATTCCATCGGCGTTGTAGATAATGTGGACTGCAGATAATAATTCAAAAGGACCTGTCACTACCCTGGTGCATGGCAAACTAAATGCAGCACTGAATGCAGCATGTCTGCTGCATTCAGGAAAGGGACCCCCATGTCTCTAGTTCCCCTGTAAGCTTTAAAAAAGACTTTAGAAACATTACAGTTAAGAGGTCCCCTGGGTGGGATCTTATTAAGATGTCCTGGCTGCTGGCACAGTCCTCCCTGCCTCCTCCTTGTGTATTCCTCTGTTTCTATGTGTCTGCCGCCGCTGCCCCCTCTTCTGCTGGATCTGCCCTCCTCTACTGATGTCCCAATAGAGCAGAAACAGAAGAGGAGAGCAGACCAAGAACAAGAGGAGGCACAGCAGACATATAGAGGGGACAGAACACACAAGGAGAAGGCAGGGAGGACTGTGCCAGCAGCCAGGACCTCTTAATGAGATCCAACCCAGGTGACCTCTTTCTAAAGTCTTTTTTTTAAAGCTTACTGGGGAGCTAGAGCCATGGGGGAGCCCTTCCTTGACTGCAGCAGACATACTGCATCCAGTGCTGCATTTAGTTTACCATACACCAGGGGGGTGACAGGTCCTCTTTAAGGAACAGTTGCAACGTAGGATAGTCTGTATAAGGGATAAGCTGCCCTAAATAAGGTCCAAATAAACTAAAGCTGACCTGTATTTTCAGGGATCATCAGTGTGAGCGTAAAATATCCAACCACATGTGAATGAAATGAAATGTTATGGAGGACACCCAGGAGGACCTACTGCTGACACAGAGACCGAAAAAGCCAAAATGTACATGAGTAATCAAAATCCTTCTGGGAAAGCGTTGTGTGGACGGATGAGACCAGATAGTGCTTTTTGGTTTTGGTAAAGCGTATCATTTTACTGTTTACCGGAAACAGAATGAGGCCGACAAATGAAGAACGCAGGACCTACAGTCACATATGGTGGGAATCAGAGAAAGAAGCAAAAGGAGAAAAAAACGCACTCACCAGTCATCGATGCGTGTCAGGAAGTTTTATTCCAATTTATGGGTACATAATTAAGGGAGGGAAGGGGTGCAATGAAGGATGACGGCACACCGTTTCGCACTGGAGGTGCTTCGGCTGGTCCTGTCATGCATCAATGACTGGTGAGTGCGCTTTTTTCTCCTTTTTGTTGCTATATACTGTAATTCAAGCCTGCACCACTAGTCCAGACTTGCTTGCCTAACAACCACACGGGCATTAATAACCCCCTGAAGAGAGTTAGTTGCCCGGCTTTTTTCTATTATATTGATCAGAGAAAGAAGCGTGATGCGTCCTAAGTCATTGGTCTTTCAGTAGGCCAATGACCATAAACATCAAGAATCCTCAGAAATAGGTGGAAACAAAGTGATGAAGAGTCCTGAAGTGTCAGCAATGAGTCCAGATCTAAATCCCATTGATCATCTTAGATTACAGCTTTATAAACAGGATATTATCACTGGGGACTAGTAAACATGCTGCCATTTGTCCTCCATATTCATGATCTCTGCCCTCACCACTGGTTGGCCACTTTTTGCCTATGGAAGCAGTGTAAACAGGAAGCTGCCAATCAACGATGTGGGTGGTGTTATACAGAGCTCAACAGTGAGGCAACTGCTCGATCTTCAGCAGATAAAACAGTGATTTGCCCTGTAATGATACATTGCTCGAATTAGGATCTCTGCCCTACGTTATGCTGCTCTCAGATGCGTAATAAAAATCAGGTGACAGATTCCCTTTAAATTGAATCTCTATATCCCAAAGTAATTATATAGTACTGCTAGCTAGACGCTTAGGTCCAACAACACTAGGGAAGTTAAGGAATTCATATTAATTAAACGCCTTGTAAACCTTTTTGATGCTTGTGGCTCCGTCATTAGGAAAGCGGAACACATTTGTACAAATCTGATTCTCCTTTGATTTTATGAAATGCAAATGATCTCCTGTAACCTAGAGAATCCGTCCTACCATCTTCAGTCATCAGAATGTGTTGTGTTAATTTCGAGACGCTTACATTCCCAACACTTAGTTGCAATTAAACTTAATTTCCAACTGACTTATTGAATGAAGCTAACGAGTATTGATTACAGAATGTTATTGGATATTTTGCTCCTTCACATTCTTGTATATATCATAATAATGTAACAGCATAATAATGAAAATTGGGAAAATATTAAAACACAAACATAGATTTGATTGATATCGAAAAAATATTTCACCAGTTTTCAATGAGCAACGCAGTCTCTCTACTGTTCCAACATTACTGGGTAAAAATAATCGAGACCTAGGAAGTCACTTACAACACAACTCATCAACATGTGTTTTATTTTAAAGATGCATTTTTTTATTGTATTTTCTCTCTTGTTTTCCATTAATTACATTGTGGATGGGATTATGAGTAAATGTCTGTCTTTGCTGACGACACCAAATTATGCAGGATATTAAAAACTGATCATGACAGCACATTCTTGGAAAACATCTGGGTAAGATGTCTGAATGGGCAAAAACCTGACAAATGGGATTTAACCCCTTCACGCCCAAGGGTGTTATAGTACACCATTGGCTGTGTCCCGCTCTCTGTTGCGAGCTAACGCACTGAGATCACGTCATTCCTCAAACATGTCAGCTGATCTGATCAGCTGACATGATCAGTGATCTGATCAGTGCTTTCAACCCTTTGGATCATGCTGTCAAACACTTACAGCTTGATCCAAATGCCGTGGTGAGGATTGCACTGTTCCCTGCTAGCATCGGAGGTCCCGTGATGCGATGCTTGTTGGGAATAGATAGGGACAGGCCTGGAAGTGTGATAGTAGTGATGAGCGAACCTTTTAAAGTTTGGATGGTGTAGCCAAGCTACTCATGACCCTGAACTGGATTCGAACCTCAATAGAAGTCAATGATTGGCAGTTCAGCTCTCTGCCCACATACAGCCAGCAAAAGTAAAACACTTCTTGGGATGGGAGGGCGAGATTTTTTTTTCCAAATTAATTTTGGACACACACTACACTCAAAAATTGTGATTTTAATCCCAATGCAAGCTGATCAAACACTGTATGTGGCAAGCACCAACTTTAGCTGACCAAAGTGATGCTCACTCCATTGCTTTGAATCTATTATACTGTGGTTGGGGAAGGGAAAGAGAGAGAGACCCCAGAACGGGAAATGGCCTGGGAGGAACTGTGGATTTTGTCACAACTTAAAAAAACGCTGCGTTTGCTGTGGAAACCTGCAGATGTCAATGAGTTTCTATTCACTGTCATGAATTCTTTCTGCGCTTTAGGACACTTGCGTGCAAAGCAAGCCTCCGGTGATGCAGAAAAAATGCAACATGTTGCATTTGGAGGGCGCCGAGAATATGCGCATGTAATGCATACAAACGCAGCCAAACACAGGTACCATGCGTCTCCATGTTAAACATAGGGACGCAGTACGCATGCGTTTGGCTGCATACTCATACGCTGCATACCGAATGCAAGTGTGAAACCAGCCTAAGATTGCTATGCCACTAAGCCCGTGTGATGATGTCATGTGTTTGGAAGCTTCTGATAAGTTTACTGGCCACATCTTATTTAACTAGAGACATGGCTGTGGATGTATTTTAATGCACACATGAAACACACAATCATCCAAGATATCAGGAAGAGAATTGTGGGCTTGTACAAGTCTGGCTCATCCGTGGGTGCATTTTCCAGATACGCAAAGATGCTTCGTTCCTCTGTACAAACAATTATACCAAAGTACAAACAAATATATATGAATATCAAAGTTACTTTGATTATGGTCAACATTTGAACAATGTGGCTATCACAGGTACAAACAATATGGGTATAATAATAATAATAATAATAATAATAATAATAATAATAATAATAATAAATAATACATCTTTAGTTACATAGCGCCAACATATTCTGCAGCGCTTTGCCCAGTAATCATACCGCTCAGGAAGTAGACAGGTTCTGTGTCCCAGAACTGAACGTGCTTTTGTTCAAAATGTGCATATCAACCCAAGAACAAAAGCAAAAGACCTTGTGAGGAAATGGCGGAGGCTATGGTAATAACGTGGGTTGAAAGGTCACTCTGCCAGGAAGAAGCCATTACGCCAAAAGAAACAGAAAAAAGCCAGAATAATTTTTGCAAATGCCCACAGGAACCAAGACCTACATTTTTGGAGACACATCTTGTGGCCTGACGGACTTAATGTTGAACTGTTAGGCAATAATTACCATTAATATGTTTAGAGGAAAAAGGGAGAAGCTTGGAAGCCTAAGAACACCATCCCAATGGTGAAATTTATGGAAAGGCACGTGCAAGCAAGGCGACCTACTTACGTGGCTCAGTTACACCAGTTCTGTCATGAGGATTGAGCCCAAATTCCTACCAACTATTGTGAGAAGCTTGTTGAAGTATATACAAAATGTTTGACCCAAGTCATACAGTTTAAGGGCAATGGTACCAAATAATAATGAAATGTATGTAAACTTGTTACTAGGTTTATTCTGATTTCATGTCAGATAATGAGAAAAACATGCATATTTGTCTTTTTATGTAGTGCATATAAACGTTTGGTTTTCTGGTTTAAACATTATGTCTAAATAAGTGGTAGATAATAATTAGCCCAGAATCTAATTAGTTTAATTGTTTAAATGTGATCACAATATAAGCTTAAGAACTAAATATTTCTTTCTCCTGCTAACGAGTCTGAAAACAGATTTTATACAGGGATTGTAATTGGAAAAATAAAATATTACTTTTCTGGTAATTGTTCTGCTCCATAGTATCTGGCAAAATCTTTTCCCTGCTGTCAGAAGCAATCACTTTATAAACACTGATCTTAATTGATTTTGATGAAGAAAATACAAGTAAAGACAACATTTTATGGTGAACTTCTAAAAATACACCGTGTACAGTAATTTAGCTTATCAAAGTTATTTTTATAAAATTCTGGTTACTCAGTCATTATGTATGCAGATTTGCCCTTTTCTTCAGAACTATGCAATATATTTGTTCATACGTTGTGAATTGTATACTTTATATGGAGGTGTGCAATGGTTTGACTTGAAGATTGTGGGCCCCAATGCAAAATATGTACAGTGCTGCTCACCATAATTGGCCCTTCATTTTTTTCATACACTGTACAATATCTTCAGATATAAATGGAAATTAACCAAAGTTCTATCTTCGGGAATTTTTAATTACCGTCCAAAGTAATACAACAATAAAACATTTTTTGTTAACTTACATGTTGCAATTTCAAAGAAGAAACAGAATAAACAGAATGTGCAGCTATAAAGGTCCCTAATAAATATTTGTTTCCTCAGCCTTTGGCATTGATGAAGCCTTCAAATGTTTCTTGTAAGACAGAGTCAACTGGTTATAACAGGGGAAAACAAATAAAGTACTTGCCTTATAGTGTTCTGCAGACACTGGAAAACACGTCTCCTGAGTGGCAGTGGCGTCCAGCCACGGCAATTAGTGCTTCGAACTGGAGGAGGATATGATGGTGGGTTTACACACACCAATCATTGTATCCAATCTCTGAACCAATCTCTGGTTGCAGTGAAATCATGGACAGATTGCTCCATGTTGTACACAGCCACAAAATGGAACTATGTGTCCATGATTTCACTGCAACCAGAGATTGGTTCAGAGATTGGATACAATGATTGGTGTGTGTAAACCCACCATTACACAGTCAGATGCCGCTTATGGGGAATATCAACCGTGTTTCCCAGTAATGCACCTGAGGAAGGGGACAGACTGTCTCTGAAATGCACATAGTGCGCCTTACTTTTACTTGTTATTTTGTTTCCATTAAGTCGGTTAACACAGCATTTTCCTTGTATTATTCTGGTCCTGAAAGCTGCAGCACTCCATAAACCATTTTTTTTCCTTCTTCTTTTAAGGTTTCTTGAAGCATCTATAAGCTTCTTGTACTTCTCAGCTGGAATTTTCTCTTCCGTTGCAGTTTGCAATTTCCTAGAAGGATTGTTATGTGTCTTTGGCAAATATCAGGCATTCCATTTTACATCTTTTCTTCAGGAATGGATTCTTCCTTGGCCTTTGCCCACAAAGATCTGCTTGCCAGTGTATGGTACTTGTTTAAACCATGACGCCAGAATGTTCCAAGTTGGCCTTCAGGCCTTTGGATGTTTGACGTGGTGTTTTTTTCCACCTTTCACATCTCTTGTTGACTTTCCTCTTTCAACCACGTCCAGGGAGGTTCTTGATGGTTCTATGCTTGGAAAGCTTCTTTATAACATTGCACACTGTTGAAACTGGGATACCAAAGTCTTTGGACATGGCCTTATACCTTTTGGACATCTTGTGTTTGCTAATAATAGCAGTTCTGATGTCCTCAGACAGCTCGATTGTCTTCACAATTGTGACCAAGGAACAGTGCCTATCATGTGTTTTTTTAGAACACTGAAGACATCAATCATTGGCTAATTCTTGTCACATGGGTACCTACAATTTATCACTGGCAACTCAAAATGTGTTTCCATACTAATTTAATGTACAGGGTGAGACATTTGTATGGATGCACCTAAATAAAATAGGAATGGTTGGTGATATCAACTTCCTATTTGTGGGTAACTAACTGTGGGTTAGTGTCATACCAATAGCGGTGGTTTTGTGCGGCATCTGAAACAACAGATACTGGAAGCCTGTGCTAGCATTTTTTCTGCGGTGTTGCTATCAGTGTGTCAAGAGTGGAAGAAGAGGGTTGCATTTACAATCCAACACAATGGGCAGCACTTTGAACACATTTTATAAGTGGTCATAAACTTGCAAATAACTCATGAAATAATAAAGTTATGTTAAAACCAAGCACACCATTGTTTTTCTTATGAAATTCTCATTAGGTTTAACGTGTCACATGACCCTCAGCCCATTAAAAAAAATAAAGTTGTATCCAAAATTGCCAACTTCAAAATGGCCGCCATGGCCACCACCCATCTGGAAAAGTTTCTCCCTCCCATATACTAATGTGCCACAAACAGGAAGGTAATGTCAACTACCATTCCCATTTTATTTAGGTGTATCCATATAAATGGCCCATCCTATAAAGTGTGCCAATACTAGTGTCACAGCAAGCACTAGGTTTTTTCATATTTCCCTTTCATTGTTTTTGTTTTAAATTATTGTTTATCATTTGCTCTTTTATTTCACACAAGTCTCTATACAAAAAATCTGTTTCACTTGATTAATTTTGTTCGGAAGATATTTCACATTATGTACTCAAACTTAATGGATGTAAATCACAATGAGCAGGAGTGTAACAGGGCCCCTAAATATCAAATATCTTTATTAGTGATAATCTTTTCCTATGAGGCAAAGAGACCTTTTGGGCTCTTCTAGGCTCCAGGGTCCGGGTGCATATGTAACCCATGCACCTATTGTTGTCATGATGAGCATAGCACTAAATATTCACTTCCAAATGTTTTTCAAAAGTTTCTCTTTAAAGAAGACCTGTCACCCCCTGCTGCATAGCAATCTAAATGCAGCACTGAATGCAGTATGTCTGCTGCATTCAGGGAAGGGGTCCCCCATGTGTCTGTGTGCTGTGTACCCCAAGATATAGCCTTAGGAAAACTCACTGTTAGGAGCCATGAAGGCATTCCCTGTGGCTGGAGTGAGCTCGATTGACGGCGGCTATTCCCTTCCCCTGCCACTCTGTGCTGCTTCTCCTGTGCAGACTCTGCCCTCCTCCTCTCTGTCACTCATCCTGCCGCACACAGCATGCAAATCATTTGTCCGCCCTGCTGTCTGAACAAAGCATAAACAGCACAGCAGGAGGCGGCACAGAGAAGCAGAGGGGGAAGGAATGGCCCACATCAATCGAGCTCACTCCAGCCACAGGGAATGCCTTCATGGCTTCTAACAGTGAGTTTTCCGAAGGCTATATCTCGGGGTACACAGCACACAGACTCACGAGGAACCCCTTCACTGAATGCAGCAGACATGCTGCATTCAGTGCTGCATTTAGATTGCCATGAAGCAGGGTGGTGACAGGCCCTACTTAAGCTCTATGTAATGCATAAATAAAATGTCCTTTAATCCTCAAAGTGATTTCTCCAGAATTGCGGCATATATCACTTTGAGAAACACAAATGTTTTGCACAGTGCAAAGTTTTATAAACATATTGCAATTTTTGGCCTCTTCTTGCTAGTTTTAATCAGAATAGGCAGAGCTGGGGTGAAGTGGCGGTGCATCAGTGCATGGCTATACTTACTCATCAAATTCATGACGAGTTGCGGTGTACCTTACGAAAAAAAATCCTACTCCAGTCCCTGACTAGAGCAATATCTGAAGTGGGGTGCACAAAGAGACACAAGATACGTCATAAACTCATAATTTATTAAGGTTCAGGTGCTTTTGTACAAATCAGGAGCATTTGACACCCTCACACTCGTCTCCAAAACCAGTAATATTCAATCCATTGTTGAATAATAGGGACCAATGTGTTCTATAAAGCATAAGTAACTTTTTATAGCTGATGGATAAAGACATTGATATCCTAAGGCTAAGTTCACACTAGATGTTTCTGATCCGGTTTTGGTGCTGCATTTTTTTTAAAACTGCAACAAAAACGGATCAGTCAAAATGTCTCCCAGCAAAATGAATGTGATTTTCAATTTGCTGTTCATAAGCTGCATTTATTGACTGCTCTGTTAGTGGGGCAGAAAGCGAATCTAGAATATAATGAGCATGTCAATTTGTGCTCTGTTTTTCTGTTGCACTTTCTGCACCACTAGCATCTAATTAATTACCCTCCCCATGATCCATTGTGATCCCTGGCAATATCTTCCTTTCAGGCACCTGCAAGACCTGTGGGTAGTTGGGTATGGTAATTCCAGGACCTAACCATGTCACATGTGGCACAGGTCCTATAAGTATTTGTACTACTCACAGACAGGTGCACAGAATGAAGATATCACTAGGACTCATCGTGAAATCATGGGGAGGGTAAGAAATGTGTGTCTGTGTATCTGTCTGTGTCCCCCAAAAATGGAGCATAAAAGCCCACAAATGGATAATGTGTTTGTGGTACTTTTTTGCAAAGATAGGATCTGTTTTTGGTGCTGAAACTGCACCAAAAAAGGATCAATAAAAAGCTGAGCACAAACACTCTGTCTGAGTCTAATATGTTAAAAGAAAATACACAGCAAACAATGATGAGCGAGACTACCATGCTTGGGTGCTCAGTACTTGTAATGAGCAGCTAGATGCTTGAAAGGCCCCAACTCATGTATGGAGATCTATGGGGAACTCGAGCATTTTTCCAGGAAATCTTCCATACTCGAGTTGCGCCCATCCAAGCATCCAACTGCTCATTTGAGTACTGAGCACCTATACGTTGTAGTGCTCACTCATCACTATTTGTGGTAGATTTGCTGTGTATTTTCTTCTTCTTGGAGAATCAATTTAAATTGAACAAGTCAATGAAGATAGCTGCGGCACACTCACTGCGGCATATTCACGAGCTTAAAAACTCTTCATTCATTGCATGAAAAACATAAAACTGGTGCACAGTGCCAGAGTAGCAAGGGGGAAGAAGAGGACAAAAAACAGGTTGTTTGAGGACAACTGTTTCACGCGTGGGCACTTCCGGTCAAACTGCACACTTCCGAGATTGTGCCGCATCTATCTTTATTGACTGGATTTATACTGCTATTATTATTATTATTATTTGTTTGTATAGCGCCATTAGATTCCATGGTGCTTCACATGGTATGAGGGTACACGAGGACTAGTTCAATATATACGTGTAGTTCGGACAAACAGGAACAGGAGGGGATGGGACCCTGTCCGGGAGGGATCACAATCTATGGGGGACCGGAGGGGATACAGTGGGGGGGTAGTGCCGAACATGAGACGGTGTGGTAGACTGGGTGTCATTGCAGGTTGTAGGCTTGTCGGAAGAGGTAGGTCTTCAGGTTTCTAGGTGGTCTAAGAGGGAGCAGGAGGAGAGATGGGAGGACAGTTTAGAATGGTTAGTGTTGTTCAAGCAGTTTTGAGGTGAAGGGGAGAAGAGATATGGGGCAGTAGTTGGAAACAGATGTTGGATCGAGGGAGAATTTTTTAAGGATGGGTGTGATCAAGGCATGTTTGAAGGATAAGGGGAAGACACCAGTAGTGAGTGATAGGTTGAAGAGGTGGGTTAGGGCAGGAACGAGGACAGTGGTGAGGTTCGGGAAAAGGTGGGAGGAGAGTGGGTCAAGGGCACAGGTGGTGAGGTGTGATCATAATAGAAGGGATCAGAGTTGATCCTCTGTCATGGTGGAAAAACTTTCTTTGGATGAGGAGGGGCTGAGCGGTGATGAAGGAGGGCTGGGGGATCAGTGGGTCAGAGCTTTCTCTGATTTTATCGATCTTCCATTTCAAGAATGAGGCAAAGTCATTGGCAGAGATGAGGAGAGAGGGAGGAGATGCAGGGGGACGGAGTAAGGAATTGAAAGTGTTGAATAGTTGTTTCGGGTAATGGGACAGAGTGGCTATTGGAGATGAGAAGTAGGCTTGTTTGCATAAGTGAGTGCAGACTTGAAGGTATAGAGAGACTGTTTATAAATGGCGAAGTGCACTGCAGAATGTGATACTATCCATTGCTGGGCTTTGCCAGATGTGCAACACTGCAAGGACTCCTACACATGAGCTGTCTACAGGACTAAGGTAAACCTGCAGTATTTATTAATAATAATATATTAAGAATAAGAATAATAGTTTTATTTATGTAGCGCCAATATATTCTGCAACACTTTACAATTCAGAGGGGACATATACAGACAATTTGAAACAATACATATTAACAAAAAATTCAGAAACCAGGAGGAGTGAGGTCCCTGCTCACAAGCTTACAATCTATGAGGAAATAGGGGAGGTACAAAAGGTACCGTATATACTCGTGTATAAGCCGAGTTTTTCAGCACAAAAAATGTGCTGAAAAGTCCCCCCCTCGGCTTATACACGAGTCATATACCATCAGTGGTGTATACAGGGGCCCCCCTTCCCCCTTGCTGTCAGCCTCCTGTAAAGAAATAGATCATTATACTTATCCCTGTCCTATCGCCGCCGCCGCTCGCCGACACCGTGCGCTCCTCCTTTTTCATCCGGCTTCTTCCTGCTGTGACTGGCGGGCGCAGGCAATGACGTCATTGTCTGTGCGCTGGTCACAGCAGGAAGAAGCCGAATGAAGACGGAGGAGCGCGCGGTGTCAGGGAGCGGCGGCGGCGACAGGACAGGGATAAGTATAATGATCTATTTCTTTACAGGTGGCTGACAGCAAGGGGAAGGGGGGCACCTGTATACACCACTGGAGCCCGCCCTGTATACACCACTGGGGCCCGCCCTGTATACACCACTGGGGCCCTGTATACAGCACTGGGGCCCTGTATACACCACTGGGGCCCTGTATACAGCACTGGGGCCCTGTATACACCACTGGGGCCCTGTATACACCACTGGGGCCCTGTATACACCACTAGGGCTGCTGTATATACCTCTGGGGCTGCTGGGGCTGCTGTATACTACCACTGGGGCTGCTGTATACTACCACTGGGGCTGCTGTATATACCTCTGGGGCTGCTGGGGCTGCTGTATACTACCACTGGGGCTGCTGTATACTACCACTGGGGCTGCTGTATATACCTCTGGGGCTGCTGGGGCTGCTGTATACTACCACTGGGGCTGCTGTATACTACCACTGGGGCTGCTGTATATACCTCTGGGGCTGCTGGGGCTGCTGTATACTACCACTGGGGCTGCTGTATACTACCACTGGGGCTGCTGTATATATACCTCTGGGGATGCTGGGGCTGCTGTATACTACCACTGGGGCTGCTGTATACTACCACTGGGACTGCTGTATATACCTCTGGGGCTGCTGTATACTACCACTGGGGCTGCTGTTTACTACCACTGGGGCTGCTGTATACTACCACTGGGGCTGCTGTATATACCTGTATACTACCACTGGGGCTGCTGTATACTACCACTGGGGCTGCTGCTGTATATACCACTGGGGAGGCTGCTGTAACACTGCTGGGGCCTGTATATACCACTGGGAGGCTGCTGTATACCACACTACTGGGGGCTGTATACCTGTGCTGGGGTCCACCCTCGGCTTATACATGAGTCAATAGGTTTTCCCAGATTTTGTGGGAAAAAGTAGGGGGGTCGGCTTATACACGGGTCGGCTTATACACGAGTATATACGGTAAATGGTAAAAGTGTCATCATATATGGTCCAGCCATCAATATAATAAATATGGGGTTCATTTAACCCATTATCTACCAATGTCCTTTTTTTGGGACTCCTAATCTTTTGTATCTAGCAACTAAGATTTTATAATTAGGTCCAATTTTTTATGTTGTGTTTGTAAAATAAATATTTTCAAAACAGGAAATCATGTCATTGTCATTTTTAATTGAATATTCTTCCACCCAGAGAGCTTTCAAACACCTATCTTCGAAAAAGAAAAATGCTAATTTGGCAAGTAATGGGTTAATGCTGCATGAACTGGTCACCAGCCAAGATTTGTACAAGTACATTAAAAAGTGCTATATTATGCATGGGGGTGCAGACAGATTACACAAGTGGCCACATTTGGAAAAGGGAAGATAGGAACAGTTAGACAAGTAAGGTGAGTTGATAGGCCAATCTAAAGAGATACATTTTTAAGGCTCACTTAAAACTATGGGTATTGGGAATTAATTAAATTGTTTTTGGTAATCCATTCCAGAGAATTGGTGCAGCTCGTGAGAAGTCTTGGAGACGGGAGTGGGAGGTTCGGATTGTAGATGATGTCAGTCTGAGGTCACTTGCGGAACGGAGGGCATGTGTAGGGTGATAGACAGAGATGAGGGAGGAGATGTAGGGCAGTGCAGAGCTTAGGAGGGCTTTGTGAGTGAGAGTGATCATTTTATATTGCACTCTATAGAGGATTGGCAACCAGGGCAATGACTGGCAAAGGATAGAGGCATCGATGAAGTGGTTGGAGAGGAATATGACCGTAGCTGCTGCATTCAGGATGGACTGGAGAGGAGAGAGTTTAGTAAGAGGGAGACCGATTAGTAAAGATTTGCAATAATCCAGAGGAACATGAATAAGGGCCACAGTTAGAGTTTTTGCAGAATCAAAAGTCTGAAAAGGTTGAATTCTAGAGATGTTTTTGAGGTTAGGTGACAAGAGTGAGTGAGTGATCAGATGTGGGGAGTAAAAGAGAGATCTGAGTCAAACATAACCCCAGTGTAAAACAAATGGTACAGGAGTGGGGTGTCTGAAACTTTGTGGTCTCGAGGGATAACAAATTGCACGCCAATTGGCCACTCACCCAGGGATTTGTACAATCGTGCACAACACCGGTATATGCCTGTAAGCAGAGGAGACCCCACTAGGAAGCTGCTCGATAAGCCGGCCTGTTTTCCCGCATCAGCCACTTTGAATCCAGGAGGTCACGTGATCCGAGCTGGATGTGACATCACCGCAGGTCCTACTGCTGTTATTGTAGTTAAGATACTTCCCTGGTCATCAAAGAGGAGGATTTAGAAAAAGTCCTGACCCAGAGCACTCCACCAGTGATCCCACAGTGGGATTATAACATAAACAAAGGGAAAATGGATACTGGAGTTTATGAGCTCTAAGGCACAAAGCAAAGAGAATGTTTTAACAGATTCTCAAACCTATTATTAGCTCCTTGTATGGGCCACAACGCGTTTCAATAGCATGTAGGCTATCTTCATCAGCTGATACTGAATATATAACCCCAAGTCAGCGGGCGTGCTGCTGAGGAGTAATGGTAGAACCACATACAGAAATGGCAATATTAGGTTTCGGAAGATTAGGAGAGGGAGAAAACATGCAAAATTCAGTTTTTGACAGCTTCAGTTTAAGATAGAGAGAGGACATGATGTTAGAGACAGCAGACAGACAATCACTGGTATTTTGTAGTAGTGTGGGGGTGATGTCAGGAGTAGAGGTGTATACCTGGGTGTCTTCAGAAAAGAGATGGTACTGAAAACCAAATCTGCTGATAATTTGTCCAATTGTGGTAGTGTATATAGAGAAGAGAAGGAGACCTAGGACTGAACCCTGAGGTACCCCAACCATGAGGGGAAGAGGAGAGAAGAGGAGCCAGTGAAAGTTAGACTGAAGGAGCGGTCAGAGAGGTAGGAGGAGAACCATGATAGAGCGGTGTCCTTGAGCTCATTAGAGTGGAGCATAGAGAGGAGGAGCTGGTGATCCACAGTATCGAATGCAGCAGAGAGATCCAGAAGGATCAGCAGAGAGTAGTGACCATTAGACTTAGCTGTTAGGAGAGCATTTGAGACTTTAGTTAGGGCTGTCTCAGTAGAGTGTAAGGAGCAGAAACCGGATTGTATAGGGTCAAGAAGTGAATTATGAGAGATAGAGGATCAGACGGGAGTGGATCAAGCGTTTCAGGAGTTTAGAGATGAAGGGGAGATTAGAGACAGGTCAGTAATTAGCAGCACAGCTCTGGTCAAGGGATTTTTGTTTAGCAATGGGTGTATGCTGGCTTGTTTGAAGGAGGAGGGGAAAAAGCCAGATGAGATGGAAAGATAAAATATTTTAGTTAGGTGATATGTGACAGCTGGGGAAAGGGATTGAACGACATGTGAGGGAATAGAGTCACTGGTGCAGGTAGTAGGGTGAGAAGATGCAAGGACCCGGGTGACTTCTTCTTCAGTGACTGAATCAAACACCGAAAGACAATGTATGATGTTCTGAAGCTGTGAGGAAATTTCCCGTCAATTTTGTCTTTAAAATATTTGGCCAGATTGTCAGCTGTAAGACTAGTTGTTAGGGCCTGAACTCTTGGACCGAGGAGGGATTGGAAAGTGTCACAGAGTCATTTAGGATTGATGGCTAGTGATGTTATAAGGGTGTTGTAGTAAGCTTGTTTGGAGAAGTGAAGACCAGTATTGTATGTTTTAAGCATAAACTTATAATGGATGAAATCTTCGGCCAGTTTAAATTTTCTCCACAGGCGTTCTGCTCACCTGGAGCACCGCTGAAAAAAACGTGTTTGCAGGATTTCCACCTTTATGCATAGTGGTGCCCACGTAGACAGTCTCCTCTGTTGTTTTATTTAAATAGAACTCTCCATTGTGGGAATAGCTCCTTCATACATTCTAATCAATTTAAATATCTTTATCTTAGAGAAAATTACAGAAAATTAGCCGAAGTGGTATTTTTACTTTTCTTTCAGTCCAAATGTTCTCTAAATTATTCCACTAGGTCATGGCTGTTATACATTTATAACCATTTTATAACCAATAAATAACAATATATTTCCTCACACGCTGTGTCTTTAAATTAACAGCAGGGTTAAGTAATAGCCTCCTTTATGATTTAGCCACCTACCGCTATCCCCAGATGGAATTTTTATATTAGAAATTTCAGACCTATAAAACAGCAGTGCGAATGGACTGCACAAATTAAAATGTTATAAGTTTGATTGACAGTGAAGATATGACAGACATCAGGTCACAGTGGGTGTTCTCAGTGCCACAAACTAAGTACGAGGCAGCTCCATATGTCATGGAATAATAATGAGGTAGGATTCGACGCCTGCAAATGTGTAGGTTTGGGAAGAAAAAAAACAGTACAAAGCCAACATTTTATTTTTCTCAGTTCCTTATCTAGAAATAGGATTATTTTTCATATGTTCTCATTAGGTTTATTCAGATTTAGAGATTTCAGGGCTTAAATTTTGCATAGTTAGAAATGGATTAAACCTTTAAAAATCTTTAAAAGTCTGTTTGGAGGAGCATTAAGCAAAGATAATACATAAGGTGTACTCAGACTTTTTTTGATAAAACCCTACATATCACAAGAAATGATGGGACCCTTTGAAATTTGGGTTCTAGGGTTCCGCCGGACTTTTTCTTAAAAATTTTACCGGAACCTCATTTGAAGTAACTGTTTGGACGTTCTGCTCTCTGCCCACATACTGCCAGCCATAAACAAAGCACTTTCGGGGAGGGAGGGCAGTGTTTTATCATTTTTTTATTTTATAAATCCTCTACATCCAGTAACTTTGCTTTTACCAGCAGTGCAGCTGATTAAAAACCGTAAGCGGCTCGCACTAGGTGAAGAACCGAGTGTACCCGAGCACCGCGATGCTCACTTCAATGGTTTACATACATAAATCACCCAAACTCCAAACCCAGACAGGTTTGCTCATCTCTACACCTAACCACATTTGGTGAAGGTTCTGGTGCTCATATCACATTTCTTTTTCCATTCCTCCATGTTTGAAAAAAGCACATCCTTGCTGTCACATCGCCATTGGACTCGGTGGCTGGTGTTCCTGCCTCGGCCGCTGGGAGGCGCCGGATTCCTTCGGCTGATGGTGCCGGTGATAGGAGGGCCTTGTCCTCATATGGACCTGCTCCTTCGACGTCTTCCTCTGTCGCTGAACGCCGTCGTGTTTCTCCTTTGGGTGATGTTGGTTGCAGAGGAGTGGGCCCTGCAGAGGTGTCTGATAGGCGCAGCCTTCGTTCTTTTGTCAGTTGGTGCCAGTCGTGCATCACCATCTGGCCTGGTTCTAGGGGCGATCCAAATGAGATCATCAGGCTGTGAGCTCCAGGCTATGGGAGGTAACAGCACCCTTCAAATATATTGGAGCCTGTCTTGCAGGCCGCCAGATATAGTTTTGGTTCCCCAGTGATATAGGGTGTGTTTAGTTTTGTCTCTGACTTTTGCCTGGATTTCAACTCTGCTACAGCCTGACGATTTTGTGCCTTCGCTGCCCTCTCGGTTTTGACTCGGACTCCTGACTTCGTTATTCGGGTCTTGATTTTTCCCCTGGCGACCTTCCTGCTCTGCTGCTCATAATAAGCAGCCACCCCAGGGCTCCGCTGTAGTTCCAGATCCCTGTATAGGGGTTAAGGGTCTCGAGGTTTCTCGGGATGCTGCCTTACCAGCAGCTCAGCCTCACAGCGGATGGTCATCACACTTGCCTTAGGTTTAAAAATATATATATTAAATATATAATATATATAATATATAGTATAATATTATATAATAATATAAGGAAACAAACATCCACGCATTTCGGGTGTGTAAGAATCTTGCATTGTGAAAAAAAATGTCTCGCTCTCGAAACGCGTAGATGTGGTAACTATATTTGTTTCATGATAATTTTAATCTTGGCTCTGTCATATATCCATTAATAAGATATTTGCACATGTCATGGAGCCGGATCTACCAATTTTTTTTAAAAGTATCTTACTGTCCACATATGTAAAACAGGAAAACGGATGAAACAGAGAATGCAGGTTCAGTCATTTCAGTGGAAAAAGATATAGGTTTATCAACTATTTACAGTTTCAAAATGTAACTTTGAACATAATTGCAGATTACAAAACAACAGACATTATATTTTTAAGTTCTCTGAACAGCTAAGTCAATACACATGCAGGTGAGCCGGACTTTCCATATATCCCTATCTTAGTTCTTGTTTCTACCTAAAACAATGATGGTAATATTGCAATTCTTTTTAAACACTATTAGTCACTGTGGTGACTTAGGCTGGGGTCACAGTAGCATTTTTCACATGCGTTTTTGGAGACCTGCGTTTTCAAAAACGCATGTAAAAAACGCACCCATAGGCCCCCATGTTAAAAAACGCATGCCCTAATAGCCAAAAAGCATGTGTGACAGTCCCATGCGTTTTTGGAGCTTTTCCAAAAACGCATGCGTTTTTTAATAAGGGGCCTTATGGGAAACGCATGCAAAAACGCATGTACAATAAGTGCCATTCAAAAACGCATGCGTTTCCCATAGGAGCCCATGTTAAAAAAACGCACCAAAAAATAGTACATGCACTATTTTTGGGTGCAGATTCCAAAACGCAGCCAAAAACGCAGGGAGCCATCAGACACCTTAAAAAAACTCATGATGACATGAAAAACGCATGTAAAAAAGCATGCGTTTTTAAAAGACACTAAAAAAACACATGTCAACTGTGACCACAGCCTTAGAGGTGGTAACCCTCTTACTTGGTCTCCAAAGTAGATTCACAAAGTCCTATTGCTTATGGATTGAGTGCGATAGTCGTGGAAGAGAATACCACTACAATAAAGAGACCAGCCTCTACGACATTCACTGCAACCAGGAAATAATGATGCCCGGCTTCCAGGACTTTGCTGACCCACATAAGATTTTGTTACTACCATTTCAGATCAGGTTGGACCTAATGAAGAACTTTGTTAAGGCAATGGATAAAATTTCAAAAGAATTCACATATCTCACTAATAAATGTTCAAGATTGAGTGAAGCAAAAATAAAGAAGTCTTTATTGGATTTCAGATTCGTAAGCTTCTTCAATATGAAGAGTCTATTTACTGCAGGGCAAGGAGAAAGCCGCATGCGTTTTTTTTAACATGGGCTCCTATGGGAAACGCATGCGTTTTTGAATGGCACTAAAAGGTACTAACTGTACATGCGTTTTTGCATGCGTTTTCCATAGGAACCCATGTTATAAAAACGCATGCGTTTTCTACAAAAACGCATGCGTTTTCTACAAAAACGCATGCGTTTTTGGATATGCTCCAAAAACGCATGGGACAGTCACACATGCTTTTTGGCTATTAGGGCATGCGTTTTTTAACATGGGGGCCTATGGGTGCGTTTTTTACATGCGTTTTTGAAAACGCAGGTCTCCAAAAATGCATGTGAAAAATGGTACTGTGACCACAGCCTAAAGCTTGCATTTGCTAGAGTTAACACTGCCATAGACTTACATTGTTAAATGCATGCAAACACAAGCCAAAATATGGTTGTGCATAAAATCTGCACTTATTCATAGCGCACATCATATCGCTGTCAGCAGCGTTATCACAAGCGTTGAAGCAAAAGCAGATTTTCAAACACAACCATATTTTTACTTGTGTTTGGAGGCGTTTAACAATGTAAGTCTATGGCAGTGTTAACACAAGCAACTGCAAGCTTTACACTGCGTTAATACTGACGACAAGCGCAGCCGCCGGGACGGAAAGCCCGAAAGTTATGTGGACCTGGCCAAACTGTTTATTCGCATTAGTTGTTTGGTGGTCTTGCAGCGCTGGGATCCTGGGTTCGAATTCCACCAAAAACAACACCTGCTAGGAGTTTGAATGTTCTATAAATACCTAAGAACAACCATGCTTCAAATACAAGTCTCAGAGGGTATGACAATAAAACAGAGACTTGCCTGTAAGAGGCAAACCTATTTGATTGTCAAACCCTGTAAGACATGTATTTGAAGCATGGTAGTTCTTGGGTATTTACAATTTTTCTTTTATTTTGACAGGTGAGTACCTTTCTACTACCAGCTGCTCTCCCCCTCTTTTTTTCCCCCACCAAACATTTTTACTTTTAGTACCCATCACCTTAATAAAAGTTTATTTTATTAAATCCTTAGGTGAGATAGTGGTTCTTTGTCCATTTTTAGTTTGTATGTTCTCCCTGTGTTGCATTGGTTTCTTCCAGTTTCCTCCAACACTCCAATGGAAACAGTGATGATCACGTCTGTAAAGCAATGTGGAAGTAGTAGCACTATATAAGAGAGTAAAATACATACACTGTGTGCAGAATTATTAGGCAAATTAGTATTTTGATCACATGATACCTTTTATACATGTTGTCCTACTCCAAGCTGTATAGACTTGAGAGCCAACTACCAATTAAGTAAATCAGGTGATGTGCATCTCTGTAATGAGGAGGGGTGTGGTGTAATGACATCAATATCCTATATAAGGTGTGCTTAATTATTAGGCACATGCCTTCCCTTAGGCAAAATGGGTCAGAAGAGAGATTTGACAGGCTCTGAAAAGTCCAAAATTGTGAGATCAGCTTGTAGGACAAAGTACCGTGGGTCCGCGCTGCCACTTCAATTAATGGAGATAAAAAACCAGCCACACGGGAATGTCTGGATCAAACAGGATTCTTCTTTATTTGTCCAACATGTTTCGGAGATATCTCCCAACTCCTTCCTCAGGGAATGTCTTTCCGTGAGGAAGGAGTTGGGAGATAACTCAGAAACATGTTGGACAAATAAAGAAGAATCCTGTTTGATCCAGACATTCCCGTGTGGCTGGTTTTTTATCTCCATTAATTGAAGTGGCAGCGCGGACCCACGGTACTTTGTCCTATAAGCTGATTGAACCACGGTGATCTGTGGAAGTACGGTTCTGCAGCAAACCACTCACAGATGAGCGATCATTACCAGTTGTGGGTTCTCACAACTGCATCAGGTGAGCAGCTCCCTCTTTACACATATTTCAGCCTTATAAAAGAAGGTATTACCCTATGTGCGCATTCTTGAATTGCTTTTAAAATTGTGAGATGTCTTTCAGAGGGATGCAGCCGCAGTCAGACTGCCAAACATTTGAAGCGCAATCACCAAACAATCAAGCAAATAGCCAACAGGGTCGCAAGAAGGGTGTTGGACAAAAAAGGCGCAAAATAACTGCCCATGAATTGAGGAAAATAATGCATGAAGCTACCAAGATGGCATTTGCCCCCAGTTTTGCCATATTTCAGAGCTGCAACATTACTGGGGTATCAAAAAGCACAAGGTGTGCTATACTCAGGGACATGGCCAAGGTAAGGAAGGATGAAAAACAACCACCTTTGAACAAGAAATAAAAGATAAAACGTCAAGACTGAGCCAAGAACTATCTTAAGACTGATTTTTCAAAGGTTTTATGGACTGATGAAATGAGAGTGACTCTTGATGGGCCAGATGGATGGGTCAGAGGCTGGATCAGTAAAGGACAGAGAGCTCCACTCTGACTCAGATGCCAGCAAGGTGGAGGTGGGGTACTGGTATGAGCTGGCATCATCAAACATGAACTTGTAGTACTTTTTCAGGTTGAGGATGGAGTGAAGCTCAACTCCCAGACCTACTGCCAGTTTCTGGAAGACAACTTCTTCAAGCAGTGGTACAGGAAGAAGTCCGTATCGTTCAAGAAAAACAAGATTTTCATGCAGGATAATAATCCATCACATGCATCCAACTACTCCAGAGTGTAGTTGGCCAGTAAAGGTCTAAAAGAAGAAAAAATAATGACATAGCCCCCTTGTTTAACTGATCTGAACCCCATAGAGAACCTGTGATCCCTCCTAAAATGTGAGATCTACAGGGAGGGAAAACAGTACACCTCTCGGAACAGTGTCTGGGAGGCTGTGGTGGCTGCTGCACGCAATGTTGTTCGTAAACAGATCAAGTAACTTACAGAATCTATGGATGGAAGGCTGTTGAGTGTATATCATAAAGAAAGTGGCTATATTGGTCACAAATTTTTTTTTGTGTTTTGTTTTTGCATGTCAGAAATGTTTTTTTTTCTAAATTTTGTGCAGTTATATTAGTTTACCTGGTGAAACTAAACAAGTGAGATGGAAATATATTTGGTTTTAAGTTGCCTAATAATTCTGCACAGTAATAGTTACCTGCACAAACAGATATCCTCCTAAGATAGCCAAATCTAAAAAAAAACCACTGCAACTTCCAAAAATATTAAGCTTTGATATTTATGAGTCTTTTGGGTTGATTGAGAACATAGTTGTTGATCAATAATAAAAATAATCCTCTAAAATACAACTTGCCTAATAATTCTACACACAGTGTAGATATGTTTTAGTTATTTCAGTTGTTGCTACATATCCTCTAAATAGATAGGAGAAAATTGGCATAACAAAATAGTCTGTATCTTTATATTTGCAAAAATAATAATGTTTCAAAGTACTAAAGCTTTTATGCATTAATTATATGTAGCAGTAAAAGCAAAACTCTTTCATATCATAGACACAAAAGCTAACAATATATTTTCATTGCCAGATTTGAATTCAGTAAATCAAAATCATTAACATTTGGCTCATTATATACCTGAAGCTGATAACTTTTTAAAATATGTAGAACAGTCTTATATATTGCAATCATCATATTATATAGTACTATTTCTACCCAGCTAATTCTTCTCTTTTCTCTGCTATATCTATAAACAGGTAGTCTCTTGCCCCTGCATGAACCACTCCTCTCTTCAAATCTTGATCTATTTCCTCTGCTTTTCTCCTCTGCCAGGAACTTTTGCAACGATGTCAGTTTATAATCTTGTGATGTCACAGACCTAACGGTAACGGAAAAGAGAAGAATTAACTGGGTGGAAGGTCAAAAGGAGCAATTGAAATGAAACAGTGCTTTATAATATGATGATTGCAATATATTAAGAGGATAAAAACTTTGATAGGAGTGCTTCTTTAAGTCCACTGAAAACAATGTATTTAAATGTATTTGTATATTAGCAAAATATATTACTGGCAGCAAACAACTCTAGCATAGGATATTAATATTATTCACTGTCATATGGATCAGTCTTGCTCTCTGTCTATTAAGTTAATAAGATGTCCCTCTCTATCGGATAGTGCTATCTTATCATGAAAATGTGACGGTTTCATCCCTCTAAACAGGTGATTGTGTTTAAAATTCTGTCAGGCAGAAAAATGTCATAGGCAAAGCAACACCAATTTCCTCAAAAAATATGATCATAGTGCTTAAGGCTGGATGTGAATCATGGCTTTTTCCACTCTGAGCTCTGCTCATTCCCTGCTTTAAGAATTCCATTTCCTTCTTGAAACGATTGATGAAAAATGACCTCAAATCCATCACATTTGTCACCTTTGCAGAGATTTGAACTACATGATCAGGTTCTTCAGATAGAAAAGTATGAAAAATAAATAGGATGATCCTTTGTGAGGAGAAAGTGTCAAGAAATTTCAGGTAGTCGTCTGAGTACACGAGACACTCATTCCGTGGCTTCTCTGCCCCCGAGAACTTGTCTTGACCATGTTTGCTTTAATATGAGAATCATGAATTATTGATTTAGCAATTAATATATGAACCTGTTGGGAGTCTAATGTCATTTTCATAAGACAAGAGGGAGTGAAAAAATTCACTGAATTTGCTATGATATAACATGTTTAACTTCTCATTTGCCAAATAGACATAACGCGTCTATCTTTTCCTTTTAAAAGTTAATGAAGGTGAAATATATACATGTTTGCAAGATAAAATGTGTTTCTCTGAAAATAAGGCAATGTCTTATAGTATTTGCCCAAAAAGAGGCTTATTTTCGAGGTGGGTCTTAATTTTTGGGAAACATGGATTAAATGTATTATTGCCTATGTACTGCTAAATTTACATCCCAAAAAAAACAGACACCACTAAAAAAGAATCACACTTACCCGACCCCAAACAAGTAGAGTTGGCAAGTGAATTGACTGCCACATGCAAATCTGTATCCCTGTCAGGTCTCCCTGTATTCTACAGAAGCTTAGGGAAGAGAGGTGTACCACAGTCCGCGCTGCCAAGTTCACTCACATCAAAGAAAACGAGCAGATGATGTCCAGTTCAATCCTTCTTTATTCTCCTACGCGTTTCGGCGCCTAGCCTGGCACCTTCATCAGGGATAACCCTGTGAGTGAACTTGGCAGCGCGGACTATGGTACACCTCTCTTCCCTAAGCTTCTGGTTTCGTCTTCACGTGCATGAGACCGGTGGAAGTCCAGCAGCAACCATCAGGATATTTATCCAAACAGGTCTACAAACCAGTTGTCGGTCTCACAACTGGAATAGGTGAGTGGTTCACTTTTCTCACCTTAACACAAGCTAGTGTCTAGTGATGAGGGCACTATTGCGCCTCTTGTCCCCTCCCTCTTCTTTTTGTATTCTACAGAATCTTTTTCCCCCTGCTAGCGAGAAGCCATATTACTCACACATAGTTGGTGTAAACTGAGTGATGCTGGGACCCGATGAGAGTATGAAAGTGGAATAGTGAGGGACCTGACAGCCACGCAGACCGCAGACCTCTGTGCAAGAGCCCATCCACTATCAGCACTTCCTGGCTGTATTTGTTTTAGGTTTGGTGAGTGTCATTTTTTTTGGGGTGGTGTCTGCTTTCTTTTGGGGGGTGTCTTCTCTCTTTTCAGGCTTTCTGTTCTCTTTTGTGGATTTCTGCTCTTTTTTAAGGGTGTGTTTTTTTATGGGGCTTGCTGCTCTCTTTTGTGTGTATCTGCTCTCTTTTAGGGGTATGTGCTTTCTTGTAGGCTGTCTGCTCTCTTTTGAGGGTGTTTTCTGTCTTTTGGGATTGTTTGCTTTCTTTTGAGAGTGTCTACTTTTTATTGAGTTTGTCCACTTTCTTTTTGGGGTATTTGCTCTCTTTTGGAGCTATTTGCTCTCTTTTGGGGTGTCCTAAATGATGTGTCTTGCTCTATTTAACTTTTTTAGCTGCCCTGACACTTCCTTATTGAACTGCAACCAGGGTTTGCTTTTGGAGTAGGGGTTATATTTAGCCATAGTGCAAAAAGGTCACAAATTTGGTATGCTCTTCAACAGAACCTTCCCGGGCTTTATTAGATCTGGAAAGAAGAGAGAAGTTCAACACACATTGTGGCTATTAGTGATAGGCAAACCAGAACTGTAAAGCCTACTATTCATGCATGGAACCTCGACACGGACTTTCTTCAGAAGTCTGTCTTGCGATTCGGCTAGGGGGCTACAAAAAAAATTAAAATGGAGATTGCAGCAGGGGAATCATACTTAGCAGTCTTGTTGGTACGGTCACACTACTTCCATGTCTGCTCATTAAGGCTAGGTTCACATTGTGTTTGTGCTGTCTGTTTAACAGATCTGTTTGACAGCAGCACAAGCGCAATGTAGTGGACATGCAAATGCATCCATAATAATAATAATAATAATAATAAAGCTTTATTTATATAGTGCCAACATATTCCGCAGCGCTTTACAATGTAGGGTACAGAAAATATACAGTAAGTAATTACAGTAGAGAACAAATACAGTAGAATAATTGGATACAAAACAATAGGCATAGAATCAATGTAATAAAGAAAATACAATAAATAAAGCAAGAAATGAAGGTGACCCTGCTGAAAAGAGCTTACAATCTACAACGGGATAGGGGTTGCACAAGGTACAGGGGCTTATTGCACTGATGGTCCAGGCATCTT
The DNA here is from genome assembly GCA_033576535.1 of Allobates femoralis. Classification (NCBI taxonomy): domain Eukaryota; kingdom Metazoa; phylum Chordata; class Amphibia; order Anura; family Aromobatidae; genus Allobates; species Allobates femoralis. The sequence continues at coordinate 95,656,996 of JARQOC010000010.1, read as the reverse complement.
GAGGAAATGGGGCATAGAACTAAGCTTACATGGATGGTCATTATACAGTCTGGGTAGAGCTTTTTGGTTTGGTGGAGTTTGTAGAAGAGTAATGTCCAGAGGGATAGCCCATTCACTGTCTACAGTACAAAGGACTTCTATTAGGGAGTATGATAGGCCGCCTTAAAAAGATGCGTTTTTAGGGATCGTCTGAAGCCATGCAAGTTGTGTATAGTCCTGATTTCTTGGGGTAAAGCATTCCAGAGGTTTGGTGCAGCTCTGGAGAAATCTTGGAGCCGGGAGTGGGAGGATCGGATTAGTGCAGATGTTAGTCGAAGGTCATTTGAGGAACGTAGAGAACGGGTGGGGTGATAGACAGAGATGAGGGAGGAGAGGTAGGGGGGTGCTGCACTGTGAAGAGCTTTGTGGGTGAGAACAAGCAATTTGAATTTGATCCTGTAGTATACGGGCAGCCAGTGCAATGACTGGCACAGAGCAGAGGCATCTGAGTAATGATTGGCCAGATGGGTGATCCTGGCTGCTGCATTAAGGATGGACTGGAGAGGAGAAAGTCTGCTGAGGGGGAGGCCGCTTAATAGAGAATTGCAATAGTCAAGGCGGGAATGGATTAGGGCCACGGTGAGGGTTTTTGTTGTTTTCATGGTGAGAAAGGGGCGGACTCTAGAGATATTCTTCAGGTGTAAGCGACGGGAGCGGACGAGAGATTGTGTGTGGGAGGAGAAGGAGAGATCGGTGTCAAACATAACACCCAGACAAGGAGCCTGCTGCCTAGGCGTTATCGTGGTGCCACAAACTGAAAGAGAGATGACAGATTTAGGGAGGTTGGTGGGTGGGGGGAGCAGAAGTAGTTCAGTTTTGGAAAGGTTTAGTTTCAAATAGAGAGTGGACATGATATTGGAAACTGCAGCTAGACAGTCATTGGTGTTCTTTAACACCGCAGGGGTAAGGTCAGGGGCTGAAGTGTATATGTTGTGTGTCATCAGCATAAAGATGGTACTGAAAGCCAAATCTGCTGATGGTGCGTCCAATCGGGCTGTGTAGAGAGAAAAGAGGAGAGGGCCAAGGACTGAACCCTGAGGGACTCCAATAGTGAGAGGAAGAGGGGAAGAAGTGGAGCCAGCAAAAGATACACTGAAAGAGCGGTCAGAAAGATAGGAGGAGAGCCAGGAGAGAGCAGTGTCCTTTATGCCAATGGAGAGCAGCATAGAGAGTAGGAGATGATGGTCGACAGTGTCAAAAGCTGCGGAGAGGTCAAGAAGAATAAGCAGAGAGTGGTCACCATTACGTTTTGCTGTCAGAAGGTCATTGGTCATTTTGATGAGGGCAGTTTCTGTAGAGTGAAGAGGGCGGAAACCAGACTGCAATGGATCTAGAAGAGAGTGAGCGGTGAGGTAACGGGTGAGGCGGGAATAGACCAGGCGCTCCAAGAGTTTAGAGATGAAGGGGAGATTGGAGACTGGTCTGTAGTTATTTGTGCAAGTTGGGTCGAGAGTGGTTTTCTTTAATAATGGGGTAATGATCGAGTGTTTGAAGGAGGAGGGGAAGATGCCAGAAGAGAGGGAGAGATTGAAGATTTTGGTTAGATGAGTGGTGAGGACTGGAGAGAGGGACTGGAGCAGGTGTGAGGGAATGGGGTCAGTAGTGCATGTGGTAGGACGAGGGGAAGAAAGGAGCCTGGAGACTTCTTCTTCTGTGACTGGGTCAAATGTGGAGAGTGAACCGGAGGAGGTATGGGGAAGAATGGGGGTGGCAGCGCTTGGAGGCTGAGAGCTGATTTCCTGGCGGATGTTGTCTATTTTCTCCATGAAGTAGGAAGCCAGGTCATCAGCACAGAGGTCAGTGATGGGGGCCTGCACTTTAGGACTGAGGAGAGAGTGAAAGGTGTCAAAGAGTTTTTTTGGATTGTTGGATAGTGAGGAGACCAGGGTGGTGAAGTAGGTCTGTTTGGCAAGGTAAAGGGCAGAGTTGTAAGTTTTGAGCATGAATTTATAGTGGATAAAGTCTCCTGGTGAGCGGGTTTTCCTCCATAGACGTTCAGCACTCCTAGAGCATCGCTGGAGGAATCGAGTTTGTGGTGTGAGCCAGGGCTGTTGAGCCATAGGCCTCAATTCAATAAATGCATACTACGGTAAGCCAAAATAGGCATGTGTTTGCAATTATGTGTTTATTGAAATACACTGGCAAACATGGACTGCAGCGTTTTCAATCTGTTAGATATAGATAGAAAGATAGATAATAGGATAGAAAGATAGGATAGAACAATAGATGCAAGAATAGGATTACCAGCCTCCCTGCTCTGTCTCCCTGCTCTCTATGCTGCTTCTAATGCCGCTCATTAACCCCATTACGACCAATGATGGGATTAGCCATCATGGAAAGGTGTCAGTTCGTGCACCATGATGGCTAATCCTGGCATGGCTTTAAACTGTCACTGCTTTTACACAAACAGTGACAGTTCAATTCTGACAACTGTCAGTGACAGCTAAGGGTCAGAGGAAGAGGTGTGGGGACTCTTATTAGTGGTCCCCACACTCAGAGCGATGTGATCAGTCAGTCAATCTGACTGACAGATCACATCATGATCACGCAGGAAAGTGCTGAATATGGGCACTTCTGTGTGCGATCGCTGCAGAAGCCGGGCTGTCAGCTGTGCCCGACTCCTGCACGCATCCTCTACCTGTGCCCACTACCCTTCACTCCTGTGCCAGGCCCCTGCTCTCCGCATCCTCCCTCGTCTCCATGCTTCCTCCTTCCTCACCCCGGTCTCCTCCCTCCTCTCCCCGGTTTCCTCCCTCTGCTCCCTGGTCTTCTCCCTCCACTCCCCGTTCTCCTCCCTGAGCTCCATGGTCTCCTCCCTGAGCTCCCCACTCTCCTCCTTCCGACCTCCCATCTTGTGCCCTGCTAACCTCCTCTGTCTGCTTCCTCCTTCCGCTCTCCTCCTCCGTCCATTCCCCTCCACTCCTGTGCCACCTGTGCTCTCCTCTCAGCCTCATCCCCTGCATGGAGGAGATGAGACTGAGGACAATAGATCTGACAGCCAGGGGCAGCGATCTGTGTGGTCACTGTCCTTGGCTCTGTGTCGCCCCCTAAGTGATGTTGTCTTACCGAGCACTTGGGGTCCGGGGAAAGGGAGTGCAGGGTCACTCACCTCTCCCCGCAGTGAACGGCCCATCATAATGTAATTGCAATGGGCCGATCACCATGGTAAGCCAAGGTTGCCATGATGACATCTGGTAATCTGACCCAATCCTCAGAGATCATGCGATTTCTGGGACTTGGGTTTGCAACACTGGCAGTTGCGCTGCATGGCAGTTCATTTCCATTCAGTGCAGCATCAGTATGACCCCAGAGAATACAGCAAAAGGACCCTTGTTTCCTCGCTGAAGTCTCTGCAGGCGACTGACTGTCATGGGACCATTGTTGTGGACTAAATCAGAGGGCATGTGGGGGTAATAAAGAAGGAGTCCAAATATGTGTTTGTATTTTTTGTTATAATAAAATGAAATTTTCACAGTGTAGTGTCTTATTTACCATTGACTTAGACATTCCTAATGGCCGGGTCTAACATTGGCCTGACATTATGAGCCTTGGGCTTAGAGCCAGCTGCCAATACAAAGCTGGCATTAACCCTGTTATTACACAGTTTGCAACTGGCATCAGGGCAACTTAAAGAATCTGGGTACGGCATCAGGAAATGAATGCGCCATTTTATGGGGCGGCTGTGGGCTGTAATTTGCAGTGTGGGGGGCCCAGAACGCTTGGGCCTCTCCACGCTGTGGATTCCAGCCCCCAGCTGCCTAGTTTTACCTGGCTAAATTAAAAATACAGCGAAGCCCACATTGTTCTTTTTTTAAATTATTTCAAGAAATAATTTTAATAAAAGGGCTCTACTGTATTTTGGTTACCAGCTAGGTACAGCTAAGCAGCTGGGGGTGGGTGGCAGACCGTAGCTGCTTAGTTATACCTGGCTGGAAACTAAAAATATGATGAAGCCAACATCGTTTTTTTAAAACTTATTACAAGAATTAAGAAAAAGGGCTCCGCTGTATTTTGATTACTAGCTAGGTAAAACTAGGCAGCTGGGGGTGGGTAGTAACCTGTACCTGCCTGCTTTACCTGTGCTAGTGACCAAAAATACAGCGGAGCCCCATATCATCAGTGCAAAATCCCCACTAAATACACAACAAATACTGTGTGAACAGTGCTGTGTATTTGCAGAGTATTTTGGAGCTGTCATTGAGTTCTAGGGGTGAAAATTGTGGCAAAATAATCTAAAAGAACTCACATGCTGCAGATTTTTCCGCAGTAAAATGTGCGCCATTTCTATTGCAGATAAATCCGTAGCATGGGTACAGCACTTCTGCTTTCCCATACACTGTGCAGGGAAGGTGCTGTACTGCAGAACTGTTAAAAATATGCAGAAAAAAGGTGGGGAAATCTGCAGCGTTGGTCCATAGCCTAAAATTCACATACCAAGTCCACACTCAATAACATCACTGCTACCTGTGTGCTCAAAAATTGTTTTCCCACCACATATGGAGTATCAGAATACTCCGGAGAAATTGGCCAACATATTTTGGAGTCAGTGGCATAACTAGAGTCCAATGGGTAATAAAGGGGTTAGGGCCAACTTTGTATTATCAGCTGGCCCTAAGCCCGAAATTTATGGCGGTCACGCCAATATTAGACATGACCACCATGGATTTCTAGTAATCAACAGAAACAAAACGCAACACCGAGAAAAATAATTTTATTAGAAATAAAACAGAACACAATTAGGGACTCCATCTTTATTTAAAAAATCCTCTTCCGCCCGACGTAGTCCAAGACGCAATCTCAGCTCTGCTACATCCTTGTGCATAGACACACAGGGATGTAGCAGAGCTGAGAACTGACTAAACAGTCAGGGTTCAGCTCAGGTCATTATGACCTGAGCTGAACCCTGCCGTCAGCCCGACTCTCTGAGATTCCCGAGCGGTGACGGAAGTTAATTTATTCACTGCTTCTCACACCGCTCGGGAATCTCCGAAAACAGAAGCAGAGAGACTCGGGGAGCGAGTCTGCGGCGGCGGAGGCAGCAGTAAGTAGCCGGCCGGTCCGGTGCACCCCCCCACCTTTTTGGGGTGGCTTTAAAAGAATAACATGGGGAATTGCAGGTTTTTCCTCTGCTGCCAGACCCCTTATAGGGTCCGGCAGCAGAGGAATCGCTGCAATACTCGTTCCCCATTCATTTACATTGGACTCACTAGACTTGCAACGAGTAGCGAGTCCTGGACTTAGACTCGTCAGAGTCTAGCGAGTCCAAGTAATATAGGATTCGCCCATCCCTAGAGGGAAGGAATTCAACAGAGAAAAAAAAAATTGGTAGTAATTGTTAATAAAAATACAATTAAATTTCAATTTCTCAAAAAACGTGACGTGATACAGAATTTTCATTATTTTTTTTTTTAAATTTGCACCAAAAAATACATACATTTCAGCTATCAATTCCCTTGTATTTTTTTCATCGCAGGCCTGTGTGATGTCACACATACTGCTGCTGCTACCCTCACCTGCTGATCTGTCTTCTGGAACACGCTGTACAAGGAGAGCAGGAGAGAGACATTAGCAACATGGGCAGAGACTGGAGGGGCGGAGCTAAGTGCTTCCCAGCTTCTTGTATATCAGAGTACAGGAAGTCTAGAACAGCGCAGCTCAGCACTGACAGGAGCGGCTGCTTCTCTGCAGAGCGGCCCGGACCCCTCCCCCTGCCGGGCCCCGTCACAATTGCGACCTTTGCGACCTCGGTAGTTACGCCACTGTTTGGAGTCCTTTTTATCATGCTACATGTGTAAAATGAAAAAACTATTTTTACCCACAAAAATGTTCTTTTAGCCTCCATATTTTCATTTTCACAGCTCAATTTTGCAAAAATCTGTGATGCACCTGGGGATTCAAGGTGCTCATCCCATCCAAATAAAATCCTTGTGGGTCTAGTTTTCAAAATGTGGTAATTTGTGGGGGATTTCACTGTTTTGGCACAGTGGGGATCTCCAAATCTGACATGACACCCAAACACCATGCCAACAAATCTGCATTCCAAAATGTCACTTCCTCCCTTCAGAGTCCTGCCATGCATCCAAACAGTAGTTTTCCACCACATATATGGTATTGGCGTACTTAGGACAAACTGCCCAACACATTTTGGGATCCATTTTATCCTCTTGCTCTGTTAGAATTAAAAATTTGAGGCTAAAAAACATTTTTGCGGAAAAAATAAGGACTTTTTCATTTTCACAGCTCAACTTTTTAAAATTCTATGAAGCACCTGGGGATACAAATGTTCACCAATCACCACCCAATTACATAGGATTTCTGGGGGCTCTACTTTCCAAAATGGAGTCACTTGTGGGGGAGCTCCATTGTTTAGGCCAGAGGTCTCTAATTCCTGGCCTCAAGGGCCGCCAACAGTGCAGGTTTTCAGGATTTCCTTAATATTGCACAGGTGCTAATTTGATCATCTGCACAAGGGATGTGCATTCCAACTCCTGTGCAATAATAAGGAAATCCTAAAAACCTGCACTGTTGGCGGTCCCTCAGGCCTGGAGTTAGGGACCTCTGGTTTAGGCATATCAGGGAATCTCCAAATGCGACATGGTGTTCACTAGCAATTTCAGCTAAGTTTCCGCTTGGAGTGTCAAATGTCCTTCCTTCCCTTCCGAGCCCTACTGTGCTCCCAAACAGTGGATTTCCACAACATATGAAGTATCGGTGTACTCAGGAGAAATTGCCCAACAAATTTTAGGGTCCATTTGCTCCTGTTTCCCTTGTGAAAATGCAAAATTTGAAAATAAAGGCAGGGCTCCAACCCCCAGGTGCCTATTTGTACCTGCCTGGAAACAGTAATAGAAGGAAGCCCTTTTTTTTATTATTTCATGAAGTTCATGAAATAATTAAAAAAAAAAATATGTGGGGCTCCGCACTATTTCCATGTCCAGCCAGGTACAACTAGGCAGTTGGGGGCTGGAATCCACAGCGCAGGGAGGTCCAAGCTTTCTGGGCACCCCCCGCTGCAAATTGCAGCCCGCAGCCACCCCAGAAAATGGCGCATTCAGAGAAGCGCCATCTTCTGGCGCTGAACCCAGCTCATCCAGGGCCCTGGTGCCGTGGCTCATTGGGTAATAAAGGGGTTAGGGCCAGCTTTGTGTTATCAGCTGACCCTAAGCCTGAAATTCATGTGGTCACGCCAATATTAGACATTACTGCCATGAATTTCTGGTGAATTTAAAAATAAAAAAAAACACAACACACAGAAATTTTTATTAGAAATAAAACAAAAAATACACTTAGTAACTCCATCTTTATTAAAAAATTCCTCTTCTGACCTACGTAGTCCAAAAACGCAATGTCCAGAAGTTACCTCAGGGGAAATGGTGTATCAGTGTCCGCGCTGCTGAAATCCCAAGAAAACGATCCGGAAACCATATGTAGGTTGCATCAATCATCCATTTATTCCTTTCCTACGCGTTTCAACACTGTCCTAGTGTCTTCCTCAGAGATCCCTGAGGAAGACACTAGGACAGTGTTGAAACGCGTAGGAAAGGAATAAATGGATGATTGATGCAACCTACATATGGTTTCCGGATCGTTTTCTTGGGATTTCAGCAGCGCGGACACTGATACACCATTTCCCCTGAGGTAACTTCTGGATGATTCCCACGTGCATGTGGAAGGTGGAAGTCCTGCAGCAGCTGCATTTAATGCCAAATGCTTTTACACCAGTTGTGGGTCTCACAACTGTGCTAGGTGAGTGAATTCATACCCACCGCATACATTAGTGTCACTAGTGATAGGGCACTGTTCCCCCCCCTATTTTTTACTTTGAAAAACGCAATGTCAGCACTGCTACATCACTCTGCATAGACACACATGTCTATGCAGAGCGGGAGCAGGTTGACCACTAACTGTGCAGTCAGGGGTCGCCTCAGGTCATAGCTCGGGCTATGACCTCGGGTGAACCCTGCCGGCACAGCTCGAGCACTGCCGACGCTGCCAGAGATTGGCGAGCGCTGGGCAGTGCAGTGAATAATACCGCAAGTTAATGACTTCCGGTTTATTCACTGCTCTGTCGGCACTTGGCAATCTCCGCCGGCGTCTGCAGAGTTCGGGCTGTGCCGGCAGGGTTCACCTGCAGTCATAGCCCGAGCTATGACCTGAGGTGAACCCGGATTGCACAGTCAGTTGTCAGCCTGCTCCCGCTCTGCATGGATATGTGTGTCTATGCAGAGTGATGTAGCAGTGCTGACATTGCATTTTTGGACTACGTCAGACGGAAGAGGAGCTTTTTTAATAAAGATGGAGTCTCTAAGTGTATTTTTTGTTTTATTTCTAATAAAATATTTTTTTCTGTGTGTTTTTTTTTTAAATTCTATAGAAATTCATGGCGGTCATGTCTAATATTGGCGTGACCCCATGAATTTCGGGCTTAGGGCCAGCTGATAACACAAAGCTGGCCCTAACCCCTTTATTACCCAGTGAGCCATGGCACCAGGGCCCTGGATGACCTGGGTTCAGTGCCAGAAGATGGCGCTTCTCTGAACGCGCCATTTTCTGGGGTGGCTGGGGGCTGCAATTCGATGCAGTCCCTAAATGTATTTTTTAATCAATTTTTCCCAAAAAAGTTGACATGGGCTTCGCCTTATTTTTTTTGTCCAGCCAAGTACAGCAAGTAGGAACGGACTACCTCCAACCCCCAGGTGCCTATTTGTACCTGCCTGGAAACAGAAATAGAAGGAAGCCATTTTTTTTTATTATTTCATGAATTTCATGAAATAATAATTAAAAAAAATACGTGGAGCTCCGCACTATTTCCATGTCCATCCAGGTACAACTAGGCAGCTGGGGGCTGGAATCTGTAGCGCAGGGAGGCCCACGCTTTCTAGACTCTCCCCACTGCGAATTGCAGCCCGCAACCACCTCAGAAAATGGCGCGTTCAGAAAAACGCCATCTTCTGGCGCTGAACCCAGCTCATCCGGGGCCCTGGTGCAGTGGCTCACTGGGTAATAAAGGGGTTAGGGCCAGTTTTGTGTTATCAGCTGGCCCTAAGCCCGAAATTCATGGGGTCACGCCAATATTAGACATTACCGCCATGAATTTCTAGTGAATTAAAAAAAAAACACAACACAGAGAAAGAAATATTTTATTGTAAATAAAACAAAATATACACTTAGTAACTCCATTAGTGATGAGCGAGTACTAAAATGCTCGGGTGCTCGAAGCTCGGGCCGAGCATCCCGAGATACTCGTGTACTCAGCCCGAGTACCGAGCCCAATGTTATCCTATGGGAGACCCGAGTATTTTTATGAAATGACTGCCGGCAGCATGTAGAAACCCTAAAAATGTCACAAAAGTCTCAGAAGAGTGCTCAAATGACATGGCAACACCATGGGGAAGACCCCTGGAAGCATTTCTCACTCAAAAGTCACAGCTGTGAACAATCTTGTCCGAGTTTCACGCCAATTTTACGGAGTCACCAGAAAACCTTCCAAAATGACACCAAAATGAATATTCAGGGTGGAAATGTTAAGGGCACATACCCAATAGTGAGATACAGCTGGTGTATGTTACTTTTTGTGATCACATGAAAGATTTTACGTGAAAACATTGTGCGGCACTCCGATGTCCCTGAGAAGAGACGTACATGAAGCCCTGTCTTGACATATTGTGCCCATTTTGAGAAACTGGGTCTATTCTAGTATTTTCCTTTGCCAGGGCAGTCTAAAATTGGGAGGTTCACCAATGCTCCTGGATGGAGACGTGCATGAGGGCCTGTAAACCTGAAGTGCCCATTGTAAGGAAGTGGGTGTATTGTAGTATAGCCCTTTGGCAGGGCAGCCAAAAGTTGGGAGGCTCCACATTGTCCCTGGATAGAGACGTGCAGGAGGGCCTGTAAACCTGAAGTGGGTGTATTGTAGTATAGCCCTTTGGCAGGGCAGCCAAAAATTGGGAGGCTCCACATTGTCCCTGGATAGAGACGTGCAGGAGGGCCTGTAAACCTGAAGTGGGTGTATTGTAGTATAGCCCTTTGGCAGGGCAGCCAAAAATTGGGAGGTTCAACAATGACCCATGCATACAGACATGCAGTAGGGCCTGTAAACCTCAAGTGGGTGTATTGTAGTATAGCCCTTTGGCAGGGCAGCCAAAAATTGGGAGGTTCAACAATGACCCATGCATACAGAAATGCAGTAGGGCCTGTAAACCTCAAGTGGGTGTATTTTAGTATAGCCCTTTGGCAGGGCAGCCAAAAATTGGGAGGTTCAACAATGACCCATGCATACAGACATGCAGTAGGGCCTGTAAACCTCAAGTGGGTGTATTGTAGTATAGCCCTTTGGCAGGGCAGCCAGAAATTGGGAGGTTCAACAATGACCCATGCATACAGACATGCAGTAGGGCCTGTAAACCTCAAGTGGGTGTATTGTAGTATAGCCCTTTGGCAGGGCAGCCAAAAATTGGGAGGCTCCACATTGTCCCTGGATAGAGACGTGCATGAGGGCCTCAAAACATTTTTCCCATTGAAAAGGAGAGGGTCTCCTGTCATTGTAATGCCCATTCTAAAGAATGGGCGAAAAAATTTACCACTGCGGGTATACCTGAAACAACAGCCTAACTATTGTAATGGTCATCATGGTGGCACATGAGGAGAAGGAGGAGCAGTCCAGCGATTAGCCAAAGTCCAGAAGTGTGTACCCATGGGTGAGTCGAGGTAAATGGCAAATTCCCATAACAAAATTTAAATTCAGTTGTCATTTGTTGGTGGTGTGGTGAAGTCTGGCCCAATCCAACCCTTGTTCATCTTGATCAGAGTCAGCCTGTCAGCATTTTCAGTTGACAGGCGGGTGCGTTTATCAGTAATGATTCCACCTGCGGCACTGAAAACACGCTCTGTCAAAACGCTAGCGGCAGGGCAGGCCGGGACTTCCAAGGTGTAGAGAGCCAATTCATGCCACGTGTCCAGCTTGGAGACCCAATAATTGTAAGGCACAGAGGAATCTCACTGTACAGTTGTTCGATCTGCAAGATACTCCTTCAGCATCTGGCCAAACTTAGCATTTCTTGTGGCACTACCCCGCACCTCAGGGGCTGTGGTACGTGAGGGGCTGAGAAAACTGTCCCACATCGTAAAGACTGTTCCCCTACCTCTGGCGGATTGGACTTGTGCCCCACTCGGCCGTACGCCTTGGTTGTCCACCGATTCCTGACCTATGCCGCTAGCGTTTTGTGAGGGGAATGATTTGCCTACTTCCGTGACTATGGCCTTCTGAAACTGCTGCATTTTGGCTGACCTCTCCGCTTCAGTAATGAGAGACATAAAGTTCTCCTTGTAGCGTGGGTCTAACAGTGTTGCCAACCAGTACTGATTGTCGGCCAAGATGTTCTGAATTCGAGGGTCACGAGCCAGGAAGCTTACCATAAAGTCAGCCATGTGCACCATACTCTTAACAGCCATCACTTCAGTATCCAGACCAACACGATGACTGAACATGCTGTCCTCCTCCTCCTCCTCCTCCTCCTCATCTCCCCTGTCCTCTGGCCAGCCACGCTGAATCGAGGGTATGACTGGTGTGCATGTCATAGCCTCAATTTGGCCAGAGAGTTGATCCATGTCTTCATCCTCCTCCTCCTCGTCATAGTCCTCCACTGCACGTTGTGATGAGATGAGGCTGGGCTGTGTGTTATCACCCACACCCACTACTGTTTCTTGCTCCAAGTCATCGCGCTCCTCCTGCAATGCATCCTCTTTGTTTTTCAGCAGAGACCGTTTTAGAAGGCAGAGTAGTGGTATGGTGACGCTAATAATGGCGTCATCGCCGCTCACCATCTTGGTGGAGTTCTCAAAGTTTTGGAGGACGATACATAGGTCGGACATCCATCTCCACTCCTCAGGTGTTATGTGTGGCGTTTGACCCATTTCCCGACGGCTTAGGTGATGCAGGTAGTCAACAACTGCTCTCTTCTGCTCACATATCCTGACCAACATGTGCAGAGTTGAATTCCAATGCGTGGGGACATCACACACCAGTCTGTGGGCCGGAAGACGCAAACGGCGCTGAAAGCCGGCAAGGCCGGCTGAAGCAGCAGGTGACTTGCGAAAATGTGCAGACAGACGGCGAACTTTTACCAGCAGTTCAGATAGCTCTGCGAATGACTTTATAAACCTCTGAACCACCAGGTTGAGCACATGGGCCACGCATGGAACATGCGTCAGCTGGCCTCGCCTCAAAGCTGCCACCAGGTTCTGGCCATTGTCACACACGACCTTTCCTGGCTTTAGGTTCAGAGGTGTAAGCCAGTGATCTGCCTGCTGTTTCAGAGCTTTCCACAACTCTTCTGCATTGTGGGGTTTGTCACCTATGCAGACTAGCTTCAGCACAGCCTGTTGCCGCTTCGCAGAGGCAGTGCTGCAGTGCTTCCAGCTTGGGACTGGTGTTGAGGGTACAGTGGATGAGGATGCGCAGGAGGAGGAGGCTGAGGAGCATGACATTCCGGAGCTGTAGAGTGTCGATGAAACCCTGACAGAGGTAGGGCCTGCTATCCTTGGTGTGGGAAGGCAGTGACCCGTCCCTCGCTCAGACTGGGTCCCAGCCTCCACAATATTAACCCAGTGTGCCGTCAAGAAGATGTAGCGGCCTTGCCACAAGCACTTGTCCACGTGTCTGCAATTAGGTGGACTTTGGCTGAAACAGCGTTGTTCAGGGCACGTGTGATGCTTTGGGACACGTGGTTATGCAATGCGGGGACGGCACATCTGGAGAAATAGTGGCGGCTGGGGACCGAGTAACATGGGACAGCAGTCCCCATCAGGTCGCGGAATGCTTCCGTCTCCACCAGCCGGAAAGGCAACATTTCTAGCGCGAAATGTGAGAATTGAGGACAGTGGCATGTGGGGCGTTGGCAGCGTATTTGCGCTGCGTTCATAGGTTTGCTGAATGGATAATTGAACGCTGCGCTGGGACAAGGACGTGCTTGATGGTGGTGTTATTTGTGCGTGGGCAACTTCAGGTGCAGGGCCGGAGGCTTGTTCGCGGCCAGCATGGACAGGGGATTGGCTCGCACGCACAACACGCGAAGACGTAGCAGTGACATCAGCAAGCACCGCTCCTCGACTCTGTTGTACTTCCCACAAAGTCGGGTGCTTGGCTGACATGTGCCTGATCATGCTGGTGGTGGTCAGGCTGCTAATTTTTGTACCCCTGCTGATAGTGGCATGGCAGGTGATGCAAATGGCCTTTTTAGAGTCATCTGGAGCCAACTTAAAAAACTCCCAGACTCGGGAAGACCTAACATTTGCACAGGCACCTTGAGTCGTGTTGTTGTTCCGGGGAACGGTTGCCTGCCTTCTGCCTGCGGACACGACCCTGCTTGGTATTGCCTGTTGGGATGCTACGCCTCTCTCTCCCTGTGCACTGCTGTCCTCGCTCTGCATATCCTCCTGCCAGGTTGGGTCAGCTACTGGATCATCCACCACGTCGTCTTCCTCTTCCTCACCCTGATCCTCCTCCTGACTTCCTGGCAATTGTGTCTCATCATCGTCCACCCCTTGTTGAGACACGTTGCCAACGTTCCATTCGTGAGAACGTGGCTGCTCAAATATTTGGGCATCTGTACATACCATCTCCTCATCACCCACTTCAACAGGAGCTGGCGAGAGGCCAGATTCTGCGAATGGATACGTGAACAGCTCTTCTGAGTGTCCAACTGTGGGATCAGTAATGTCCGTGGACGTGTACTGGGCCTGGTGGTAAGAAGGAGGATCAGGTTGGGAAATGTGCGGTGCAATATCACGGCTACTGACACTTGACCATGTGGAAGACAGGGTGTTTGTGGAGGTGCCCATCTGACTTGAAGCATTATCCGCTATCCAAGTAACAACCTGTTGACACTGGTCTTGGTTCAAGAGCGGTGTACTGCTGCGGGCCCCAAGAATTTGGGACAGGACGTGCGAGCGAGTAAATGTGCCACTTTGTTGTTGCGAAATTAGTGCTTGCACACGACCTCGGCCTCTGCCTGCACCACCATCACGTCCACTTCCTTGTTCCTTGCCAACGCCCTTGCCAACGCCCTTGCGCATTTTGCCTGTATACAGCGACAACAGTCTGGTGACTGTTCAGGTCACAGGAGAGAAGGATTTTAGTCCCTAACCTGTATGAAGGTAGTAAGTACAACAGTCTGGTGACTGTAATGGTCACAGGAGAGTAGGATTTTAGTCCCTAACCTGTATCAAGGTAGTAAGTACACCAGTCTGGTAACTGTTCAGCTCACAGGAGAGTAGGATTTTAGTCCCTAACCTGTATCAAGGTAGTAAGTACACCAGTCTGGTAACTGTTCAGATCACAGGAGAGTAGGATTTTAGTCCCTAACCTGTATCAAGGTAGTGTTGGGGACACTTTTCCACTGACTTATATTTTCTTTATATATTATATATTTTTTACTAATGCTCTAGATGAGAAACAAAAAGTTTTTCCCTTAACCTAGTATCCAATAGCTATGTCTCTCTCTCTCTCTCTCTCTCTATGTCTCTCTCTCTCTCTTTCTTCTCTCCCTCTCATCCATGAACCAAAGCTATGTGTAAACAAAGTGTTTTTCAGATGTGTGAAGAGAAGATACAGTGTGCGGAGGTGCCCAGGAAACTAAGGAGCTGATTGGTCACTACTGTGCTGATGCCAGGTTGTACCATGGGAAGCTAGAGATATCCTGCATACCAGAGGCCAAGAGAAGACATCATGACGTGATGGAGAACGGACTTGTAGAAGACAAAGAACTGATTATTACTAACAGGGATTGATATATTAGCCTAACTCCACCTAACCCCCATCTAATCCCACCTTGTCCTGGCCAATTCACGCCTATTCCCTAGAGTATAAAATGCTGTGTACCCGGAAATAAAGTTGTAGTTGCTGTGACCATTGCCATTGCTTAATAAAGCAACGAACATATTATAAGTTTGAACCAGATTCTCTGTCTGATTTACTCTTATCTGGTACCATATGTTCATAGTGTAATTTGGAATGACTGGTGAAGGAGTGTATTGTCGCAACGACCCCGACAGTAGTAAGTACACCAGTCTGGTAACTGTTCAGCTCACAGGAGAGTAGGATTTTAGTCCCTAACCTGTATCAAGGTAGTAAGTACACCAGTCTGGTAACTGTTCAGATCACAGGAGAGTAGGATTTTAGTCCCTAACCTGTATCAAGAATCCAGGGAAAATCGGTGTTGTTCGGTCCGCGCTGCCAGGTTCAATCACATCAAAGAAAAGCCAGTAATCGATATTTGATCCAAACCATCCTTTATTCTCCTCCAACTGGTACTTGGTACATCTCCACGTGCGTGGAGCCGGTGGGAGTCCTGCAGCAGCCATTAGGATATTATTCTATGAGCCTTCAAACCAGTTGTGGGTCACACAACTGGAGTAGGTGAGTGAATTGCCTTTTTCACCACTTTACATGTTAGTGTCGAGTGATAAGGGCACTATTGCGCCTTTTGTCCCCCCCCCCCTCTTTTTCTTGTAACCTGTATCAAGGTAGTAAGTACAACAGTCTGGTGACTGTAATGGTCACAGGAGAGTAGGATTTTAGTCCCTAACCTGTATCAAGGCATTAAGTACAACAGTCTGGTGACTGTAATGGTCACAGGAGAGTAGGATTTTAGTCCCTAACCTGTATCAAGGTAGTAAGTACACCAGTCTGGTAACTGTTCAGCTCACAGGAGAGTAGGATTTTAGTCCCTAACCTGTATCAAGGTAGTAAGTACACCAGTCTGGTAACTGTTCAGCTCACAGGAGAGTAGGATTTTAGTCCCTAACCTGTATCAAGGTAGTAAGTACACCAGTCTGGTAACTGTTCAGCTCACAGGAGAGTAGGATTTTAGTCCCTAACCTGTATCAAGGTAGTAAGTACACCAGTCTGGTGACTGTTCAGATCACAGGAGAGTAGGATTTTAGTCCCTAACCTGTATCAAGGTAGTAAGTACACCAGTCTGGTAACTGTTCAGCTCACAGGAGAGTAGGATTTTAGTCCCTAACCTGTATCAAGGTAGTAGGTACACCAGTCTGGTAACTGTTCAGATCACAGGAGAGTAGGATTTTAGTCCCTAACCTGTATCAAGGTAGTAAGTACAACAGTCTGGTGACTGTAATGGTCACAGGAGAGTAGGATTTTAGTCCCTAACCTGTATCAAGGTAGTAAGTACAACAGTCTGGTGACTGTAATGGTCACAGGAGAGTAGGATTTTAGTCCCTAACCTGTATCAAGGTAGTAAGTACACCAGTCTGGTAACTGTTCAGCTCACAGGAGAGTAGGATTTTAGTCCCTAATCTGTATCAAGGTAGTAAGTACACCAGTCTGGTAACTGTTCAGCTCACAGGAGAGTAGGATTTTAGTCCCTAACCTGTATCAAGGTAGTAAGTACACCAGTCTGGTAACTGTTCAGCTCACAGGAGAGTAGGATTTTAGTCCCTAACCTGTATCAAGGTAGTAAGTACAACAGTCTGGTGACTGTAATGGTCACAGGAGAGTAGGATTTTAGTCCCTAACCTGTATCAAGGTAGTAAGTACACCAGTCTGGTAACCGTTCAGCTCACAGGAGAGTAGGATTTTAGTCCCTAACATGTATCAAGGTACTAAGTACAACAGTCTGGTAACTGTTCAGATCACAGGAGAGTAGGATTTTAGTCCCTAACCTGTATCAAGGTAGTAAGTACACCAGTCTGGTAACTGTTCAGCTCACAGGAGAGTAGGATTTAGTCCCTAACCTGTATCAAGGTAGTAAGTACACCAGTCTGGTAACTGTTCAGCTCACAGGAGAGTAGGATTTTAGTCCCTAACCTGTATCAAGGTAGTAAGTACACCAGTCTGGTAACTGTTCAGATCACAGGAGAGTAGGATTTTAGTCTCTAAGCAGCAGCAGACACTGTCCCTACACTCACTGTCTGGATGGCTGTGTGCAGAGCACAGCGCGGCCGGGTCTTATAAAGGCTCGGTCACGCTGTGCATGCCGGCCAATCACTGCAATGCCACAACTAACAGGGCTGTGGCATTGCAGTGGTCTGCCAGCCAATCCCTGCATGTGGGCTGGCTCTCTAAAGAGCGCCAACATGCAGGGATGAGGACCACGAGCACAGCACGAGTATCGCGAGATTACTGATACTCGTGCGAGTACCGAGCAGCGCAGAGCATACTCGCTCATCACTAAACTCCATCTTTATTAAAAAAAAACCTCTTCCATCCGACGTAGTCCAGTGGAGTCTTCTTCTTTAGGAAAGTTACATCTCTGGTAGAGAATGTCTACCAGAGTTGTAGCTGAGCTGTGCAGCTGTGGGAAAGTTCATGTGAGTTCATGCTGCATGAACTCACATGAACCTATCCCTGACATCACCCCGGCTACTTCAAATAAACAGCTGATCTGCATCAACTGATCATTTGAAATAACCGGCAGGAAAGCGAGCTGTGAGACTTCACCGCCGGCTTTCCTGCTCTGTTCTGCGCTCCTTGATGCCCCCTCATTGCTCCCCCTTTGCCTCCCCACCTGATCCTAAGTTAGGTTCAGGCAGGGGAAGCAGATCCAGGGAGCAGGGAGGGGGCATCAGGGAGCGGGGAGCCGCTGGCTTCCCTGCCCTGTTCCTTCACTCTCTGCTCCCTGGTGCTTTGCTCCCCGCCCGGTCCTAACAGGATCGGGATGGAAGGTGGCGGGGGGAGCGGAGGACCAGGATGGGAGGCTGCGGGGGGCAGAGGATTGGGCTGAATGATTGTTTAAAAGCCATCGGCTTTTTACCACCAGCTTTTAAACAATCATGCCCCCATTTCAGCATTTTCCTCTGCCCCCAGTCCACTTTATAGGGTCCTTTTGGTGAACGAACTGTTATCGAACATAACCTCAAACTGCTGAATTTGAAGTTAATTGTTTGCATTTGTCGAATGACTCGAACACCGCTCAAAACAGCTCAAATTTGAGATTGGCGAACATTTCGAATCGAACATCGCTCATCTCTACTCTTGATCCCTTTTCTCTTACAGAAGGCAGCAGATCTTCTCTGTGAAGCATCCAGCAGTCGTCCCCAATCATGTTGTTCACCTTTCAACTTTCTCTTATAGAAGGCTGCAGATCTTCTCTGTGAAGTGTTCACTAGTCTTCCCTTCTCATGTTCCCTTCCTTCTTTCTCTTATAGAAGGCTGCGGATCTTCTCTGAGGCATCCAGCAGTTATCTCCCATCATGGTCTGCTTTCATCTTTCTCTTACAGAAGGCTGATGATCTCATCTGTGAAGCATCGAGCAGCCATCTCCATCATGTTCACCTTCCATCTTGCTCTTATAGAAGGCTGCAGATCTTATCCGTGAAGTATTCAGGAGTCATCTCCATCATTTTCACGTGCCATCTATCTCTTATAGAAGACTGCAGAACTTCTCTGTGAAGCCTCCTGCAGTCATCCCCCATCATGTTCAACTTCCATTTTTCTCTTATAGATTCTGTGGATTTTCACTGTGAAGCATCCAGTAGTTGTCCTCCATCATGTTCACCTTCTATCTTCCTCTTATAGACGGCTGCAAATCTTCTCTGTGAAGCATCCAGCAGTCGTCCCCTATCATCTACACCTTCCATCTTTCTATTATAGAAGGCTGTGGATCTTCTGGGTGAAGCATCCAGCAGTTTTCCCCCATCACCTTCATGTTCTATCTTTCTCTTCTAGAAGGTTGCAGATCTTCTCTAAGAAGCGTCCAGCAGTCGTCCCCCATCATGTTCATCTTCCATCTTTCTCTAATAGAAGGCTGCAGAAATTCTTTGTGAAGTGTCCAGCAGCCATCATTCATCATGATCATGTTCCACCTATTTCTTATACAAGGCTGCAGATCTTCTCTGTGGAGCATGCAGCAGTCATCCTCCATCAGGATCATGTTCTACCTATCTCATATAGAATGCTGGGGATCTTCTCTGAGAAGCATCCAGCAGTTGTCCCCCCTCATGTTCACCTTCCATCTTTCTCTTATAGACGGTCTGCAGATCTTCTCTGTGATGTGTCCAGTAGTTGTACCCCATCATGTTCACCTTCCATCTTCCTCTTATAGAAGGATGTGAATCTTCTCTGTGAAGCGTCCAGCAGTTGTCCCCCATCACCTTCGTGTTCCATCTTTCTCTTATGGAAGCCTGTGAATCGTATCTGTGAAGCATCCAGCATTCGTCCCCCATCATATTCACGTTCCATCTACCTTGGTATTGTTGTTCCATCTCCTTGATATCCTGATGAAATCTTTCTCCTTGCTCTTTGTTAATAGTATCAAGGTTTTCAAGAAAGTCAACCAAATGGGAATGTATAAAGGTAACTTCAAATTCATCAGATAACCAAAGGCTTTGAAACTTTTCATTGAGTTTTCCACAATGGATTGCAATTTAGTATTTTTGTTGTTATCTAGAAATGTATCCACAACCTCTTTAGCCCTGCTGTTCTGTTCGGGCCATAGTGGCCCGTAAACAATTTTTTGTGGCCCTGTAGATATTTTTCTATAAGTCTCTAAAACTTGAGGTTACTTGACTTTTCCTCATTTGGGGGGGCCTATCTATGAGTAATTTTTTTTTGTGTGTTTACTTTTAGCTACACGCCGATTTGTACACTTGTCGTGTTCGGGTGATAGTGACCCGGCATCATTTTTTACCGTATTTTCAGTGAAATAAAGGAGTTATAACTTCAGTTGGGTCTATTTATTGCATCTACTATTGTATATCAATTTATTTATTTCCTAAATTATTTCAATGGGGTCATACACACGATCTGCCGGGTGTATGCATTGAGATCTGTGCACCATAAAAATGGCTTTATATTGATAATTTTTGGTGCGCAGTCTATACTAAAATGTAGAGCGCATTCAGAGAGATCACTAGGTGTGCACTACACATGTATATTCTGCGCAGAACGGACTGTGCAGAACGCGCTGTGTAAGAGGGCCTTAGGCTAGGATCACACATGCCATGCGTTTTTTTGATGCCTTAAAAAAACACGTGCGTTTTTCCATGCTTTTTTACATTTCTGCATGCGTTTTTTAAGGTGTTTTTTGACACCCTGCGTTTTTCCATGCGTTTTTGAATCAGCACCAAAAGATACTGCAAGCTGCATTTTTTGGTGCGTTTTTAAAAACGCATGCATTTTTTTAACATGGGCTTCTATGGGAAACTCATGCGTTTTTGCATGGTACTAAATGGTACCATGAGTTTTTGCATGCGTTATTGAAGGCAGCTCCTCACTTAAGTGCAAAAATGCATGCCAAAACGCATGCCAAATAAAGGCCTTCAAATGATTTTTTTTGCTAAGTAAGTCTGAACTACCGCAAGATATCTTCAGTAAAAGAAATGTACATAGTTCCATGTTCTACTTTACTGCAAATACAACAATTGTTGAGTATGTTCCAAAAAAAAATAAACAAGTAATACTAATGAGTACGAACCACCATGATAATGCAGTAAGTACCCGGGAAGATAAAAATCCTAACATGATCTTGGACTATAATGCAACCAAAGGTGGTGTAGACACATTAGATCAGCTCATTAGTACCTATACCTGCAAAAGAAAAACAAATCGGTGGCCTATGATTCTGTTTTACAACATTCTGGATTTTGTCGGCATACATTGCTTTTGTGTTGTGGAGGGAAATCAACCCAAAATGGAATATAAACAAACTCCATAAACGAAGACTCTTTATAGAAGAACTTGGAAAAACACTGGTTAGGCCGTATATTGAGGAGAGAAAGGTAACATCCAGAACAGAAGGAGCAGCAGGCCTTGAACAGAGCATCCAGCAACATGCTCAGGAAAGTGAAACCATGCCCTCCACAACCACTTCTACGCCCATGGGCTCTACCAGCGGTGTTTCAAGAATAAAAAGAAAAAAGTGCAGCTATTGCCCTTATTCTTGCGATAATAAAACAAGTATTACATGTTCTGGATGCCAAAAATTATTATGCAAAGCCCATGTTTATTGTTCTTCATGCAAGAATACATAAAGTAATATTACCATGTGAATATGCTCAAATTGAAGTGTTTATTAGCTTTCATTTTTTTTCACAAATTGTTTGATTTGCTTGTTTTGGTTAGTTTTTTTTACCACATATGTGTAGTTTGCTATTTCTTGTTTTGCTTATTACTAAGTTTTTTCTGAATAAAAAAAAATAAATTTCAATTTCATTTTTCTTTTTTTTTATTTCCAAACATGTTCCCATACAGTCTAGTAAGCAAAAGGGATAAAGATAATTGAGTTAGAATTTCTAAAACAAGGATTTAATAAACCAGGTCATAGTGACTCAGGAGCAATACAAGTGTATAGCACAGAACACCAAGGTTAAAAGAATCCCAAACCTTCAACAGCTTTAATTTTTTTTTGAACACGTCATCCTTCACGAGTTTCTGAATATCCAGACCCACAAAAATGCTTTCCTACAGTTTTATTTTAGACTGTCCTTGAAACTTAGTACACAAGTACTTACGTTTCTCATTCTTTTGGTAGAGCCTATGAAATCAGTTTTTGTGGAAAAAAAACTGTACATGATGGAGTTTTCTCAATATTTTTGCTGAGTTCAGTGATAGAAAGAAAATAAAAGATCCCCTCTTACTTTCCCAACAATTTTACCCTTGAAGACCTGTGTAATTATTATATCAGTAATTAGCTTCATGAATAAAAACAACACATCTTAAAAAATAATGATTATAATTTTTTTAGGAGTGAAAAAAGTGTGTAAAAATATAAACTGTTTATTTGCATATGATATCCATATGCAGATGTAATCAAATGATAATTACTTAATTGCAAACCTGTAAAAATGTGTTAAAATGCCTTCAAGGTTATGTTACAGGAGAACAAGAGAATGTAAAGGAGTTGATAGCAAATAGAAAACAGATTAGAGCAAATATTAACATGTATTCATCTTTATAAGTATGCTCTAAAGATGGGCAAATAAATTTGAGTAGAACTGAATAGTGATGGGTGAGCCCTTAAATTTAAAGTTTGGGGTCCATTCCAAAAATCTAGTGTTCAGGCACAGACTTCCCTTAGAAGTCTGTGTTACTGTTTGGGTTTATGTTAAGCTGGGGGGACTGTAAAAATTAGCAAAACAATTATTAAACAGCAGCATAACACTTACCATGGATCGGGCGCTTTTACTTCCAGTCACTCATTAACCTCCGGTTTATTCACTGGACTCTGTCTGCAACAGCCAATCACAGATGCCTTCTCTCTGTGACCTGAGACAGGATCTATGACTGACTGTTACACCTCCACCCAGTCTGCCAGCATCTTTGATTCACTGCTATTGGCAACGGACCTGCTATAATATTGGATGTAAAAATATATATAATAATTATAAAAAACATGCATAGGGATCCCCTGTGTTTTTGATTCTGCCATTTTTTTGATTGCCAGCCAAAGTAAAAAAAAAACAGGCAGCTGACGCCTAGTATTCTCAGCATAATGAGGCCCAAAGTTATTGGGCCCCGAGGCTACAGAATAGCAACCTGCAGACACCCTAGACATTTTTTAGAATTGCAAATTCCTGGCACTTTACCTAATTCTTCTCAATGCCCTGGTGCAGAAGCATGGGAGTGAAAGAAGGTGTTAATGACAGCTGAGTAATGACCGCTGTCACTAAGCCTAGATTGATAATGTTCAGGCCTCTATGAGACCAGCATATTATCAATTGTATCAGTAAGCAGTTAGAAAACACAGACATAGAAAAATCCTTTATTGCAAATAAAACACACAGACAACCATCATTTTCCAATTAATTGCCTCCAAATATACTCTCAAACAATAATCCACAGCCATATCCACTATCCTCTGCTACATACATTGAGTTAGAGACATTTATTGTCCATTCACCACAGCAGCTCTCTTAGGGCCCTTTCACATCAGCGTTTTTTGAAATTTGCGGCTGATGCGGTGAAAAAAACGCATCTGCCGCAATTGCCGCATACCGGCTGCACTTGCGGCGCGGTTGCGGTAAACGCCATGCAAAGTATAGGCGTACTTGCGGCAGGTGCGGCAAGTGCGGTTTTGCACTTGTGGCAGGTGCGGCAGCGAAAAAAACCGCAGTCAGCCGCGGTTTTTTTCGCGGCCGCACCTGCCGCAAGTGCAAAACCGCACTTGCCGCACCTGCCGCAAGTACGCCTATACTTTGCATGGAGTTTACCGCAACCGCGCCGCAAGTGCAGCCGGTATGCGGCAATTGCGGCAGATGCGTTTTTTTCACCGCATCTGCCGCAAATTTCAAAAAACGCTGATGTGAAAGGGCCCTTACACTGACTAAACTGTGGCTGTGTGAGCAGTGACATCAGAGAGTTCATCTGAGAACACAGCCATGGCTCAGTCAGTTTAGAGTGGCTACTGTGATGAGCAGACATAAAATGTCTCCGCTCATCATATGTAGCATGTCACATGCTTATATGGCACTGACATTGCTGGATGCTGCTGTGTATGTGTTTGTCTTTAAGAGCTGCATGGTTGACAGTTGTGAAGGTCGTGGCCTCCTGTGTTGTGTTCCAGAACTGCACTCATTATTAGGTTCAACTGCTGGTTGAGGGGTTAATGTGTGACTCATCTGAACTCCCCTCTCCCTAGCCTTTAAGTAGCCTTTCCCTCCACCAGGTGGTGCTGCTGATAGAGTTTCACTCTATGCCTGGAAGCCGTGCTGTCCAGTTCTGTGTGTTTGTGTGGCTGAGGTCCTTTGGAGTTGCTTTATCCCGGTTCTGTGGAGGAAGGAGAGGGGGACTAGCGCATGGCTGGTGGAGGAGGTTAGGGAGAGGTTGGTGGCACAAACCTTCTCACCATCAGAGATACCTTCAGGATCAGGGCCATTCAGGGTTCCTAGACTAGGGTCAGACTAGTCCCTGGTCTCCCTGCCCATACCTGCCATTCCCTCATCAGCATTCTCACTATACCTTGAGCAGAGGTGAGTGGATATTAATGTGGATTATTGTCGGAGGGCATATTTGGGATAACTAAATGGGAAAATTATGGCTGTCTGTGTGTCTTATTTCAAAAATAGGATTTTCCTGTGTCTGTAATATTTCATTATTTACTTAAACAATTGATAATGGGCAGGTCTAATAGAAGCTTCAACATTATCAATCTGGGCTTAATAACAGCTGTCAATACTCAGCTGTCATTAACTCCTTCTATTACCCTAATGCCACCACACCATCGCATTGGGAAGAGCCGGGTAAAGTGCCAGGAATTGGCGATTCTAATGAATGCACCCGTTTCTGGGCTGCTAATCTTTAGCATGGGGGGCCCAATTACTATGAGCATCACCACACTGTAAATATCAGCCTCCAGCTGCCTTGTTTTTACCTTTGCTAGCAATCAAAAATAGGGCTTCACTTTATTTTTGATTGCCAGCCAAGGTAAAATTAGGCAACCTGGGGGTGGCAGCCAATAGCTGCACTATTTATAAGCACTGACAATCAAAAACAAATGGGACTTATAAGCAATTTTTTAAAATTAATTTATTTATTTTTACACTATGACTATGACGGCAGGTTTGTTGCCAATGGCAACCAATTACAGACGTGTACAATAGGTGGGGGCGCAACAGCAAATCGCAGATGCTATCAAATAGAGTGGGAGTTGGAGTGCAGTGAATAATTAGAAAGTTAATGAGTGGGACACTGCAGCACCGGAGACTAGATAGTATAATGCCCCCTCTTTAATTCGCATTTTGCTTATTTTTGCAGCCACCCAGTCCTAATAGCAACAATTTTATAACTGAAAATTCGGGTTCAGGCATAAAACCTGAACATCTGTTGGTTCTCCCATCTCTATAACTGAATACAAAAATTTGCTTTCATCAATTTGAGGTTTTAATTGGCGGTTATGCAGATTCAGCGAAATGGTATCTGATATCCACCATTTTTCTAAACCCTAAAATGCCATTGAAATGTTAAAAAGTAATTTTAAAAAACCTTACATGTAGGTTGTGTACCCGGAAAAATCCTCAAAAAAGTGTCGAATGAGAAAGCCAACACCAATTCTCTCACCAAATATTCTTTAGGCTAGGGTCACACTTGGCATGAGTTTTTTTAGTGCCTTTAAAAAAAGCATGCGTTTCTGCATGCGTTTTTTCAGGTGTCTGATGGCACCCTGCGTTTTTGCATGCGTTTTTAAATCAGCACCCAAAAAAAGTTCATGAACTATTTTTTGGTGCTGTTTTAAAAACGCATGCGTTTTTTAGAAAACGCATGCATTTTTTAACATGGGCCCCTATGGAAAACGAATGCGTTTTTGGATGGTACTAAAGGTTACCATGCGTTTTTGAATGCGTTTTTGAAGGCAGCTACTCACATAAGTGCAAAAACTCATGCCAAAAACACATGGCACTTTAGACATGCGTTTTTGCTATTAAAAAATGCGTTTTTGAACATGGGGGCCTATGGGTGCGTTTTTACATGCTTTTTTAAAAACGCAGGTCTCCAGAAAAGCATGAAAAAAACGCAAGTGTGACCCTAGCCTTAGTCTCAGACTTAAGTATTTTGGTGCCAAAAATGAAATGTGTTGCATGCACGATTACTCCCTGTGGTAGATCAGTAAGACTTCATTGTCTTACCGACCTAGGTCTGTTCCAGAGAGATATCCCATGGACATAGACAGAGAAGAATTCCCTTTGACAGGTGAACTCTCATACGGATGGCAATGACTCAACTCCCTTATTGTCATAAGATACACACATATACTCTCCTCATTGCAGAGCTCTCCAGCTGAATTCCCCCATCTCCTCTCACTGAGATGAAGCTTCTGGTTTTAGTAGGGCTCTGCACAAGTGCACGGGAAATCACAGCATCATACCATTATGGCAATCACCACGATCTTGCCCCCACATGTGTAGTATCCTTCCAGGTCCATCAGAACAGGATGTCCAGGCTCAGTACGAGTGGCATTGATCTCAAGATGCTGTAAGGACCAGACGGGTGTAGGTGAGGAGTGGAGAGGCCAAAGAAGTGAAAGATAAGGTAAGTATAAAGATTGTTTTCTTATTTTGTTTTCTATTATGTTTAGGAAGGAGACGTCTGTGAATGCACTATTACATGCCACTTCTGCACATACCCCGTCCACTATTTCAGCCATACCAGTGGGTAAATATCTGAGAGCAAAAAGAGTCTGCTCATCTGAGAATTATTTTCAAAAACAGTCTGTCGACTTAAGAGAGAGATTCCTAGCTCGAGGCTATAGTGGGCGGAGTATCAAACGTGGCTACAACAGAGCGCATGGGACCCCTCGAGGTGCCTTGCTGCGGGGGAGGGGCGTCCTGGAGAGGAGGGGGGGAGTGATGAGGGAGTACAAAAAATTCGATTTATTACAACTTACAACAACAAGTGGGACAGGATGAGAGGGATTTTGAGGAAGCACTGGGGAATCCTGCAATTAGTGCCATCCTTGAAGGATTGTGTCACCAATATCCCCCTAATGACAGCTAGAAGGAGTGCCAGCCTCAGAGACGAACTAGTTCACAGCCACTATGTGGCGAAAGTAAAACCTATGGCGACGGGGGGGCGAATCCACTGTGGATTCATACCCTGTGGCTCTTGTATTTCTTGCCCAAACATGGAAAGAACAAATGTGTTCCGTGCAGCTAATAGTGATAAAATATATGACATCAGACACTATTTAACTTGCAGCACGAGAAATGTAATATATCACGCCACCTGCCCGTGCGACCTGATCTATATAGGTCTGACGACACGCGAACTAAGGATTAGGGCGCGCGAGCATGTGCGTGATATCATTGGAGCTAGAAAACTCGAACTGGAGGATCCTAAATTAAAAACGCTTCCCCGCCACTTTAAGGTCAGACATAATTGTGACCCGTCGGGTCTGAGGTTTAAAGCCATCGATGTGTGTCATTTGGGGGCCCGAGGTGGCAACTATATGAAAGCCCTACTAAAGAAGGAGTGTCAGTGGATAGTCCGTCTGGGGACATTGACCCCAGACGGGCTAAATGAAAAATTGAGTTTCACGGCCTTCCTTTAAGGAGTATGTCATGATCCAAGTGTGACTTTGTCTTGATTTAGCATATATATAGATGTTCTTGGGCTCTGGCCTGTCGTTTTTAGCATTCTTGGAACCTATAATTTATAGGGTTTCATTGTTTTTATCATGGTTTTAACTTTTTCTGTTTTATTTTGCACCTTTTTTGTCCTTAGTCTCCCTGGAATCTCCGCACTCATTATTGCCCTGCATTATATGGATGTATACAAGAATGATGTAATCTGATGACATCGGCCCCACACTCTATCCTTGTCTGTCAAGGGGATGGTGGAGTTAAAAAGTGGAACTACGTCAGCAACCTATTATTATCATCATGAACGGTTATCCCCTGTAGTGGGTTTTGGTATATTATAGGGTGAACCATATGTAAATTGAGATATATATTGTCTTGAGGTGTGTGAGAAAAATGACTGTATAATGATGTATCTGGTGCCTCCCACACTCCTACCGATCCCCCTCTGTATGATATAGTGATTAGGGGGGTGTGTGCTGATAGTTCAGAGATAGGGGCAATAAGTAAGTTTTGGTGTATGGGCTTTTCCCTTACCCAAAATGGCGGCCGCGGTCCGCGCGTGCGCTCTGGACCGTTCCCGGGGCGGCACTGAAGGTCTCCATCAGTGAGCGGAAGTCGCGTCAATTGACGCACTTCCGGTGCACGGAGTACCGGAAGTGACCGCGACGGGACGGAGCGGGAGAGCGCGCGCGGCGTGTGTGAGCGGCGCCAGCTGGTAATTATGAGTGGGGGATATAAGGGGGGGCCTGGGGTAAACGAGCATGCCCCCTGAAGAAGCTAACTGTAGGGAAACGCGTCAGGGCGTCCCTGGAGCTGCAGCAACGATCTGGCATAGGAACATGGGTAGGTGATCTCTGGAAGCACGGGTACTAGGGAGGACAAGGGGGTAGTGCTGCATGGATACCAATAGGAGATATCCTAGAACACCTTAGCCTTCAAACCGTCCCCCCCCCACCTTGTGTTATGGGTTACCTATCATTATGTAACCGCTATTGATTGTTAGCAGCCCTTGCATGGTCTGACTCTGTCATATTGAATCGCACTGTCACTTTATTTCTGATTGTAAGTCACTATGTTTGCCATCTATATGTAGCATAAATAAAATATTTTTGCAATACTTTGGCAATATAAGGTGCTTTTTTCTATATTTGGCATAAATTCTCATGGAAGTATCTTGGTTTAAACAATGTGTAAGAGAAGCCATTTTATTGTTGTGTACTGTCCACTGGTAATTCAGTTATTAATATGTTTAGTATACTGTAGAGTCTGGAGTATAATAAGGGACAATAAACTTACAAAGCGTAATACCACCGCAAAATTGAAATTGCATGAACATTCAAATTCAGATTTTGATGTATTCATACATAGGCAGCACCTAAAGAAGATATTAGCTTGAGACTGCTTATTTTTCTCAATGCTGCATGGTTGATTTTCTGTTTAGTCTCCATTAGGGCAGATTTGTCACCTGTAGTACAGTGTCCACAGAAAGTCTGAGGTAGTCTGAGACTCACCTCCTGTCTTATCATTGGTTCAGCCTATTCTTACTTCCTTTTCCCTACTGTTCTCTCTCTTCTGATTGGCTTATGCCTTACATAACACAATTCTACTGGGAAAGATAGAGCTGATTTCCATAACACCAAGGGCAGAATGATTAAGAATTGAAGATTATCAAACCATTAGCCATAAAATAATACTATGCTGCACATACTGAGGCAAAATAGCATTAGTAAAAAGAATCTTGAATGGCTGCTCTAACCTAATATTTATATATTTCTATGGATGGGATGGGAGGAATACCTGCTAGATAAAGTAGCTGTGATGCTATTCACATACTCTTAAAGAGTCGTACGTAAGTCTGAAGGCAAGGTAGTTGGAAGGTACAGGGTCAGAATCCATGAGAGGTCATTGTGCATGCAAGGAACAACCTGAGATTTACTCAGGTAACGGTCCGAGGTCAGTATACCAGGATAACTCATTGAAAATACAGGGAATAAACTGAGGCATAGTCATAAAACGGTCCAGGGTCAGAAGACCAAGCAAGCACATAGTGATTACAGGGAGCAAACATAGGAATAGTTAAGCAATGGTCCAGGGTTAGATATCAATATTCAGAACTAGCAGAGATCAGGTAGGCAAGCCAACAGCACCATCCTGGCAGAGTTCTACTACTGGCAGAGTTCTGGGAGAGACTGCTCAGCTGAGTAGCTGGGCAATCACTGGGAACGTGGACACGTGAAAAATCATCACCTAATAGAACCTGAATGGACAACTGCACCATCATTGAACTCAATGACAACTCAACATGCCCTGATACCATAGACACAGCACACAGTAATCATCCTAGTTTAGATGAACTGCATGGTGGAATTGTGACAATAATATTCAGACTAAAGCTGAGCCCATCAATGGTCCAGATCAGTGCTCACTGGCCATGGACAGGGGCTATCCAGTTTTCCTGGTTTCTCAGCATGGAATTGGATTCGCCATCTCTGCCTGACATCATGTGTGTGGAGCAAACTTGTCGTCTTGAGAGCCCTGCTAATCACAAGCGTAAACTTGGATTCCAGAGGGTATGAAATTCACGTAGTATGGGTCCATGGACAAATTGCATTGATATAAACTGTTACTTAGGGTTGTGCAAAGAGATCCACAAATCTCTAGTTGAGACATTAGCATAGGAGTATGTAATAATGAGATAACTCCCCTTTTAAATAGAAATAGATGACTCTGAGTACGCTGTCCCAGTCTACACAGCCAGCAAACCTAGAATCAAAGGAAACCCTTAAGCGTGTGTGATACAGATACTAATGTGAACTTTATCAAACACTGATTTTATTTTTACATCATAGCTTCATAAAAAAATAAAGTAAAAGAAACATCAAAAACTTATAAAAACTTTTTGCTCAGAGCGCTTAGTCATTTTACATAACTATATTAAGATTTCTTCCTCGTCTAAAACAATGTTTTTCCAGATTCTAAAGTAAGGTCAGTTCTTAAACAAAAAAAACATTTTGACTCTTATTCTTTATTTTTTTAGAACTGTTCCTTGAATTTTCATAGCAAAGTTTTTTTTTATGTAATGTAATACAATGTGAAACCGAAGATAGAAGAGAACAGAAAAGGCTAATAGCAGAAAGGTTAATGTTAATAGTATATTTATTGCTACACTGAAATAATTGTTGCCTTGAAGCCATAATTATTTTTCCTTTGAACACTGTCCAATTCTTCTCTCTGTGTTGTACAGCACTTGGTACGTATTGATTCAGTTCACTAGAATTTAGTCGGTATTTAGTGTTACAAACTGGTTTTGTTGAAGATTCTTTCTACAGAAATCCAGGTCATTGGACTGAATGACTTTTTTTTTTTTTTTAAGAAATCACGATGCACAGTCTAGATCAGGGGTCTCAAACTCCAGGCCTTGAGGGCCGCACACAGTGCAGGTTTTCAGGATTTCCATGGCATTTGACAGTTGGTAATCAAATTATCAACTGTCAAACTCCTAGGAAATCCTGAAAACCTGGACTATGTGCGGCCCTCGAGGCCCGGAGTTTGAGACCCCTGGTCTAGATAAAGTAGGGCTGACGTTTTGTGCATTAATCTCTTCTTGAAGTCTAAAAAGAATTAGATGTGACGTTATTAACCCTACTCCCCAAATGTTAAACTCCCGGGATACTCCCGTTGCTATTTGGTGAATCCTCAAACTGTACCACTTTGGTCTGGAAACACCATATTCCGTATTTGTAGTCACACCTTACTAAAAATAGGGTTGTGGCACTGATCTCGTGACTTGATAAGTGGATCTTTATGGTTGCAGTCAGTTTTGCACTGTAAGGCTGGAAACACACTGTCCGAGTGACATTGAGTCTTGGATAGGGATGAGCGAGTAGAATCGTTACTATTCGGTACTCACAACTCCCCGAGTTTCTTGTGATTACTCGGGAGTAGTGAGTAGTCCTTTAACTTTTGCAGTGTATCTATATATACACTGCGAAAGTGCACTAAAAGTGAAGAAAAGTTGTTAAAAAAAAAAAATATCATACTCACCTATCCGACGCCTGCACTGCGATTGGCAAAGAAGACATCCGATCAACTCTGGAAGAAATTGATTTATGAAAGCATCTGGGATCATCAGCTGACCTTCCACTGTCATGGCAGCACATCGAGGCCCCGTGATCATATAATGGAGTCACTGATGCCGGTGAGAAACAGCGCTATCCCTGTTGTGGTGGTTTGTCAGTGAATGACAGCACAATACAAAGTGATAACAGTGCTGATTGGATTGCTGATCAAATCCGTGCTGATAGGTACACATGTCGGCTGATTATATCAGCTGAGATGTGTAGGGAATAATGCGAGCTCAGCGCGTGAGGGAGGGACACAAGCAAGGGCGTACATATACGTCCTTGGTCATGAAAGGGTAAATAACAAAGACCTTAATTTTGCATTTTGTGTTTACTTGAGCTAACTTTATCTAATATTTACATTTGTTTGGTGAGTGAAACAAGACATGCATAAGAGTAAGAAATCAGGAAGGAGGTTATCACTTTTTCACACAGGGCCCTGTAGGTTTGGATTTCTTTTTTCCCTTAACAATAAAGAGCTTCAGTTATAAACTACATTGCATGTTTACTTGTGTTATATGTGTCTAATTTGTTTGGTGATCTGAAACATTTATGTGTGACAAATATGCAAGAAAATAAGAATCAGGAAGGGGGCAAATACTTTTTCACACCACTGTATTTCTATAGAGCCATCAAGCTCGGGTCGGGAGATTCAATGGCTTCTCCATGCATTGTGGTCCGAACTCGGTCCGATATATATGTCCACTTGAATGTACCCTAAAGTGAAGACCTCACATTTATTCCTCCAAGTTCTGATTTTATTTCGCACTAGATCGTCTTCAGCATTGCAGAATATTGTAGCCACCGTCACTAACACAACATTCAATTCCAAATACTCCGGTATGAAAGAAATTACAAGGGCGGAATGTTTGGCAATAAATATAGTTTTCTTTTTATTTTCTTAAATTGTATCGGGTGGTTGCAGCGCTTTGATGACTCACAAGACGTCTCAACTCCATCCAGATTTTGGCTTTTAAAAATAAAGATCCACATTTAACCTTCAAAGTCATTTGTTCAGTCAATGGATGGTGCAAAATATAGATTGAGAATTATGATTTATATGACGTGAATGATATGAAAAAGGTCAGAAATGTCATGAATGGGAAAGCAAAATGAATCTTGAAATGTTTTACATGCTCATTCACTGGGCAATTCTCTTGTTTGCTTAGTCCAGAAAGGTCATAATAAATGCAAGCGGGCATTTCACAGCAATGACAAAAGTCTGGAACTTAATGCACGTAGGCAGATAAATAAAATGAAATACATAAAAAAGTCCAGGAAAGCTTTTTGTAAAAAGTGAAGGCTATGTGAACCTTTTTTAAATCTAGCTATTGTTTTCGGTACTGTACAAAGGAAAGATACCCAAAGATTTAAAGAATCAATCAAGAAATAAAAGAATATTCCACTTTTTGTCTAATTAAAACATCAAAACCAGTGACAGGCATAGTTAAAAAACATGTATTTTTTTCAATGATGCCTGTCCAGAATGGGATTTATTAGGCAGTAGGCGAATATAAAATACTTTAAGATTTTAAGATGACATGTTGGAAGAAAAAAAATGCTAAGGTATAAGGATTAAGTGACTTTGACAAAGGCCAAATTTTGATGGCTGAACTACAGATATTGCAGATTTGAAAGTAACCATCGGAGAGCTGTACTATAAATATTAATACATACTGTGGATATATAGATAGATAGATAGATAGATAGATAGATAGATAGATAGATAGATAGATAGATAGATAGATAGATAGATAGCTACAGGCATATGAAAAGTTTGGGCACCCCTCTCAATCTTACTTTTTTTTTGTTAAAAAATAGTTTTTTTGCAACAGCTATTTCAGTGTGATAGATGTAATAACTGACGGACACAGTAATATTTCAGGATTGAAATTAGGTTTATTGTACTAACTAAAAATGTGAAATATGCATTATTTCAAAAATTGACAGGTGCAAAAGTATGAGCACCTCAACAGAAAAGTGACATTAATATTTAGTAGATCCACCTTTTGCAAAAATAACAGCCTCTAGTGGCTTCCTGTAGCTGTTAATGAGTTCCTGGATCCTGGATGAAGGTATTTTTGACCATTCCTCTTTACAAAACAATTCCAGTTCAGTTAAGTTTGATGGTCGCCGAGCATGGACAGCCCGCTTCAAAACATGCCACAGATGTTCAATGATATTCAGGTCTGGGGACTGGGATGGCCATTCCAGAACATTGTAATTGTTCCTCTGCATGAATACCTGAGTAGATTTGGAACGGTGTTTTGGATCATTGTCTTGCAGAAAGATCCATCCCCGGCGTAACTTCAACTTTGACACTGATTCTTGAACATTATTCTCAAGAATCTGCTGATACTGAGTGGAATCCATGCGACTCTCAACTTTAACAAGATTCCCGGTGCCATCATTGGCCACACAAACACAAAGCATGATGGACCCTCTCCCAAATTTGACAGTGGGTAGCAAGTGTTTTTCTTGGAATGCTGTGTTTTTGTGGCGCCATGCATAACGCCTTGGTGTATGACCAAACAACTCAATCTTTGTTTCATCAGTCCACAGGACTTTCTTCCAAAATGAAACAGGCTTGTTCAAATGTGCTTTTGCATACCTCAGGTGACTTTGTTTGTGCCATGCATGCAGAAACGGCTTCTTTCGCATCACTCTCCCATATAGCTTCTCCTTGTGCAGTGTGCGCTGTAGTGTTGACCGAATCACAGTGACACCATCTGCAGCAAGATGATGCTGCAGGTCTTTGGAGGTGGTCTGTGGATTGTTCTTGACTGTTCTCACCATTCTTCTTCTCTGCCTTTCTGATATTTTTGTTGGCCTGCCACTTCTGGCCTTTACAAGAACTGTCCCTGTGGTCTTCCATTTCCTTACTATGTTCCTCACAGTGGAAACTGACAGCTTAAATCTCTGAGACAACTTTTTGTATTCTTCCCCTGAACAACTATGTTGAACAATCTTTTTTTTTTAGATCATTTGAGAGCTGTTTTGAGGAGCCCATGATGCCACTCCTCAGAGAAGATGCAACTAGGTGAACAACTTGCAAGTGGACACCTGAAATAGCTTTTCTCATGATTGGATACACCGGGCGATGAAGTACAAAGCTCAATGAGGTTACCAAACCAATTGGGTGCTTCAGTAAGTCAGTAAACAGTAGTTAGGAGTATTCAAATCATGAAAATCAGAAGGGTGCCCATACTTTGGCACCTGTCAAATTTTGAAATAATGCATATTTCACATTTTTGGTTAGTACAATAAACCTCATTTCAATTCTGAACTATTACTGTGTCCATCAGTTATTACATATATTACACTGAAATAGCTGTTGCCAAAAACCAATTTTAAACAAAAAAAAAAAGAGTAAGATTAAGAAGGGTGCCCAAACTTTTTCATATGACTGTAGATAGATAGATAGATACATAGATAGATAGATAGATAGATAGATAGATGAAAAATTGACGACAGCACTTCCATTACAGAAAAAGAATTGGATTTTATTTACCACGGGAACACAACATTTCGTCTGGAAGCCGACTGCTTGAAAAAGACTTCCAGACGAAACTGCGGTCCCTGGGTGAAAAAATTCCAAATTTTTTCCTTAAAGGTAGTGCTGTCGTCCATTTTCCATCCTGCATCGGAAACCTTGGATTATGGTAGGAGGGCCTTGCACCCGACCAAAGAATTTGTGTGCCGTTCCGTTTTTCAGTTTTTTTTAGATAGATAGAAAGAAAGAAAGAAAGAAAGAAAGAGATAATGTGGCTCGCCTAAAGGTCCACTTGCCACAGAGGTGTAGTACTCCCACCCCAGGTAAGAGGGAGTACGATCCGGTACCCACGCACACCTGCACCCAACACTAGCCACTCCAGGCCAGGAAAATGGAGGGAGCTGACGTACCCCATACCTGGCTGGAGATAGGGGATTAATAGGAAGGTGGGTGGACCAGTAGGAAAAATTGAACTTTTGAAAGAAGAAAGAACCAATCAGAGAGAAGCGTGGGAATAGAGTGGGATAGTGATAGTATAAAAAGACCAGTGGAGTCATCTAGAAGAAGTTCAGTCAGAGAGTCCCAGAGGAGACAGAAAAGCAGTCAGAAAGTAAGTCAGTTCAAACAGGAATGGTTTCAACGCTCCTCGCTGCTGCTTTAATAAATGTACTCCAAAAGCATTGCTTTCTCCGTCTCCTTCTTTATTCTTCCACACAAACCAACGCGTTTCATTGTAACCCTCGCACCTTCCTCAGGGTACCCTGAGGAACATGCGAGGGTTGCAGTGAAACGCATTGGTTTGTGTGGAAGAATAAAGAAGGAGATGGAGAAAGCAATGCTTTTGGAGTACATTTATTAAAGCAGCAGCGAGGACCGTTGAAACCATTCCTGTTTGAACTTTTAATTTTCCCGCGGTTTGCGAGGCGGTGGAGGTTCTGCAGCAGCTGCTAAAGTGCTCAAGCTGGTTGTGGGTTACACAACCTGAAAAGGTGAGTGCACCCTTGTTGTGACCTATTGTGAACTACGTGTCCTTTGTGATAAGGCACCATCTGCGCCTCTTGTGTCTCCTTTATTTATAGTTTCTAGAAAGTCAGTCAGTCAGAGGAGGACTGAGAGGTCAGATGGACAGTGAGTGGGACCTGGTGTCTGGAAATGGAGGAGCTTGTCCCAGGAAGGTGGGAGCCATGCAGGAGCTCCAGAGACAGAGAAGGGGTCCCAGGGACATGGGAAGTGAGAAGTCCACCCGTGGGGCCTGCATCCATTTCCGGTTGCAGTCAAGTGAGGGACCAAGGCAGCAAAGGGTATCGGGCCCAGAGTAGTTGAGGAGCTACACGACCCAGCTAACAATCCAGAGGTGACTGTGACAGGCTCCTTCCACAATGGTCAGAAAGAAAAGAATGAGTTTCTATCACTGGTGTCAGCTGATCAGAAATGTGGCTCTTTACATGGAAGGGGTGTATTCACAAAAAGGTGGCACCTGAGATTAGACTGCAAAGAGAAACTAGACAGGAAAGGGTTCTTAAACCCTACAACACCACAAAAATTAAATACATTTAAAAATAAGTATGAGCCCGATCCACCAGATGTAGCAACCTTCAGGTACCAGTCTTATCATAGTTCCTTAGGGCCGGAGATACCTGTGACTGTACCCCTCCTTCTATGAGGACCCTCAGGACCCTCAACACTTGACTTTTCAAGGAAAAGAACACGCTGACTCCATACCCTTTTAGAGAACTGCATCCTACTAAACATTATTCTTACAATATTTGATGATGGAAGACTGGGGTCACACAATTCTATAAAAAAGGAGTCTGATTTTAGTCCTGAAAAGTAGGATGATTTTTTTTCTCACTTGTCATCTATATACAGTCCTTTTTTTCTTTACTTAGCACCTATTAATCACTTACAGGACCACTTACATTTTATTGTCTTTCAGATGTGAGAATCAAGGAATTCACTTAGGATACAGTTGGTCAAAAATAGAGACGGAGCTCGATGGTTGCAAATCAAGAAAATCACTTACTTCTTAGAGGCACCTGGAATATAGTAATGATCAAGAATAATTACTACCCGCAAGAGATATACATACCTGATCCAAAAGACTGAGGTCACAGTGCTGTCCCAAAACCTTTTTTCAGTGTGTCTGGAACCACAGGGACAATTTGCCTACTGAAAGATAGATCAGGACCAGGAATGTCTCTCCACTGCTGAACAGATGTAAATTGGTGAGTGGGCAACAGAGCAAATCTTTGGAGCAACACTATGGCTTACAAAGTTAACAGCAGATCTATTCCCCCAATATCTACATACACCACAAGAGAAATAATGCCCGGATATCTAACTATCGGTACCATAAGAAATTCTCCTTGTCCAGAACAGGCCTGGGAAAACTGGCAGCAACCCATTACCTTGCCTTTGGCACCAAAACAAAATGTCCTCACTTTTACCCACAAAAATTGCATTCGCGGGACCAGTGCTTGAGGACTTCCTATTTTGTTTTAACTCCAAAGGAAATTTTAAGTCCAAAGGAAAACAGGTCTCTCAAAGTTCTGTCATACACCCTGGAGGTAAAACAGCAGTTTCTCTTCACTGACCGAATCACCATGGGCAGCCTACTCACACAGGAATGAAGACAAAGTAATAAGGAGATTTGCAAAGTTTCATACCTTTCTTTTCTGGACAAAATTATTTAAAACAAGTGGAAAAATTATATTTAAATATTTGTTTTACACAAAGGATCTAATTGGTTCATTTTAATAATTTAACAAATGAATTAAATAATAAAAGAGGTATGTGAAGTCCTTCACATTTAGTACTTGAGTTTTCAGATGTGTTGCTTTTGAGTCCATTTTTTTCCATATCCCAATACATGGCAGAAGTAAGGTATTTTGTAACAAATAGGCCAGAATATATGTCCTCTACTGTGGAATCAGCTATGTAATTCATCAAGTAGATACCTACAGAATGCAAATAAATTTTTTTAAATGTTTGGTTCCTGTTTGACATTTTATGAGAAGTCAGTTAAACTGTCAGTATGTTTTTTAAGGATAATTTAAGAAAAAAATTAGAGTACCAGGAAGAAACTTAGAATGCACATTCAGACTCCATGTAATATTTCTGTTAGATTGCAACCCATGTCGTCATTGCTACTGCCATGCCTCAGGATTTGATCCAGTGACTCTTGTCATGAGCTGTGTGATCAGCGTCCTCCTCCAGCTAACCACAGTAAGTTCTGTCTGTCTGTGTCCATGTGCTGATTATTATCTACTAGATGGCAGCCCGATTCTAAAGAATCGGGTAGTCTAGAATCCATATATAGTTTATTTACGAATAGTTAGGGTAGTGCGGTGAAATTAATTGTGTGTATACAGGCGGCTCTGTGGGTAGCAGAGTATATGGTGGCTCAATGGCTAGCACTGTGTGCGGTGGCTCAGTGGTTAGCAGTGAGTGCGGTGGCTCAGTGGTTAGCAGTGAGTGCGGTGAGATTAGTCAGCGCAGCGGCGTGGGCAGAGTGGTGAGCGCAGCGGCGTGGGCAGTGTGGTCAGCGCAGCGGCGTGGGCAGAGTGGTCAGCGCAGCGGCGTGGGCAGAGTGGTCAGCGCAGCGGCGTGGGCAGAGTGGTCAGCACAGCGCCGTGGGCAGAGTGGTCAGCGCAGCGCCGTGGGCAGAGTGGCACATACATACAACACACACACACGCACACACAACACACACACACACACATACCGCTATACTTACCACCGACCCTGCGTCTTCTCCGGCGCCTGGATCCTGAGTCAACATGTGGCCACCCCCGGACGGCTGGAGGGGGCAGGGGACGGCTGGAGGGGGCAGGGGATGGCTGGAGGGGGCAGGGGACGGCTGGAGAGGGCAGGGGACGGCTGGAGGGGGCAGAGGACGGCTGGGGGGCAGAGGACGGCTGGAGGGGGCAGAGGACGGCTGGAGGGGGCAGAGGACGGCTAAAGGGGGCAGAGGACGGCTGGAGGGGGCAGAGGACGGCTGGAGGGGGCAGAGGACGGCTGGAGGCTGGAGGGGGCACAGGCTGGAGGGGGCAGAGGCTGGAGGGGGCACAGGCTGGAGGGGGCACAGGCTGGAGGGGGCACAGGCTGGAGGGGGCACAGGCTGGAAGGGGCACAGGCTGGAGGGGGCACAGGGCACAGGCTGGAGGGGGCACAGGCTGGAGGGGGCACAGGCTGGAGGGGGCACAGGCTGGAGGGGGCACAGGCTGGAGGGGGCACAGGCTGGAGGGGGCACAGGACACAGGCTGGAGGGGGCACAGGCTGGAGGGGGCACAGGACACAGGCTGGAGGGGGCACAGGGCACAGGCTGGAGGGGCACAGGGCACAGGCTGGAGGGGGCACAGGCTGGAGGAGGCACAGGCTGGAGGGGGCACAGGCTGGAGGGGGAACAGGCTGGAGGGGGCACAGGCTGGAAGGGGCACAGGCTGGAGGGGGCACAGGCTGGAAGGGGCACAGGCTGGAGGGGCACAGGCTGGAAGGGGCACAGGCTGGAAGGGGCACAGGCTGGAAGGGGCACAGGCTGGAGGGGGCAGAGGCAGGCGGGGGCACAGGCAGGGGGGGCACAGACTGGAGGGGGCAGAGGCTGGAGGGGGCAGAGGCTGGAGGGGGCAGAGGCTAAAGGGAGGACAGGCTGAAGGGGGCACAGGCTGAAGGGGGCACAGGCTGAAGGGGGCACAGGCTGAAGGGGGCAGAGGGCACAGGCTGGAGGGAGCACAGGCTGGAGGGGGCACAGGGCACAGGCTGGAGGGGGCACAGGCTGGAGGGGGCACAGGCTGGAGGGGGCACAGGCTGGAGGGGGCACAGGCTGGAAGGGGCACAGGCTGGAAGGGGCACAGGACACAGGCTGGAGGGGGCACAGGCTGGAGGGGGCACAGGCTGGAGGAGGCACAGGCTGGAGGGGGCACAGGCTGGAGGGGGCACAGGCTGGAGGGGGCACAGGCTGGAGGAGGCACAGGCTGGAGGGGGCACAGGCTGGAAGGGGCACAGGCTGGAGGGGGCACAGGCTGGAGGGGGCACAGGCTGGAGGGGGCACAGGCTGGAGGGGGCACAGGCTGGAAGGGGCACAGGCTGGAGGGGGCACAGGCTGGAGGGGGCACAGGCTGGAAGGGGCACAGGCTGGAAGGGGCACAGGCTGGAGGGGGCACAGGCTGGAGGGAGCACAGGCTGGAGGGAGCACAGGCTGCAGCGGAGCCGGCGGGCACAGGCTGAGGCGGAGGCTGGAGGGGGCACAGGCTGGAGGGAGCACAGGCTGCAGCGGAGCCGGCGGGCACAGGCTGAGGCGGAGGCTGGAGGGGGCACAGGCTGGAGGGAGCACAGGCTGCAGCGGAGCCGGCGGGCACAGGCTGAGGCGGAGGCTGGAGGGCAGACTCACCGCGCCGCGCGTCGGGTGTAGGAGGAGAGGAGGGGCGGGCAGAGCTGCAGGACAGAAAGTCCCACCCTCCCTCCTCTCCAGGCGCGCGGGTACCCCCAGAGGTTGGGTGGCCCCCCGAGGTGGCGGGGGAGCGTTGCCGGCGGAGGCCGCACACCGGAGTGTGGGCCGGTTCCCTCATGTTGATGGGCGCACACCAGGCTGTGTGCGGACCCAGTGGCGGCATGGCGGTCCCTGATGGAGAGTGGGCGGTGAGCTGCAGGGCTGTGGGCCGGATGTGGGTGGGCGCAGACGGGGCTCTGTGCAAGTTGAGCGGATTTTGGGCGGAAGTGGCCTTCGGGTTTTATGTATAAGATTACTTTAGCTTCATTATTTTCAGTCAGCAAGTGTTTTACTCATTAATTTAATTTTGTCCTATCACATTGCAGGTGTGCCTATTCATACCTTCCCCTTTTGGTCTTATATGCTGGTTATATTTCCAAGTGGATCCTGCTTACAGTTCCAGCCAAACTGCTGTGAGCTTATGCATGTGCAAATAGAGTCTGTGGAGCCTCGGTTAGGAGTCTCAAACACAGGACTAGCCAGTTATCCCTCCAGGAAAGGACGCAGCCAAGGGGTGGCTCCTAGCGGAGAACACCATACCCACCATATTAAGTGGCCCTTTTAGTCAATATCCAGCTGTTTTACGTGTTTAGAGATATGACAAGGGAATACCAAGGCAATGTATCCATCTACAGACAGCTGTTTCGGGATGTTGCCCCTCATTAGTGTGGAGTAGGATTCTGGCTAGGTGGGAGCAATGCCTGGTAGACCAACATAACAAAGCATTCACTGATCTCAGCTTTGGTGTTCACTTGACATATCTCTAAACTCGTAAAAGAGCTGGATATTGACTAAAAGGGCCACTTAACATGGTGTTATGGTGTTCTCCACAAGGAGCCACCCCTTGGCTGGGTCCTTCCCTGGAGGGATATCTGGCTAGTTCTGTGTTTGGGACTCCTACACAGACTCTATTTGCATATTCATAATCCCAGGGGGCAATGCGCCTAGGAATTCACTGTGTTGAGCGCTTTAGCCGGCTGCCCGCAGTGTTTTCTTGGACTGGTCTCCCTGAGATCAGTGACTGCTTTGTTATGTGAGTTTATGCATGGCAGATAGAGACCAGCTAGTGTTAATCTCTTTTACTGTCTCATCTATCTTTCCTACCTCTTCCTATAGCCAACATTTCAGCAGTAGAAGGCTATTCTTGATTGTAGTAAAACCTTCATTTTTGCCACTGAATTTATGCATTTTATTCTCATCATCTTGGGTTCTTTTGTACTTCTGCACATCTTTTCTATTCAGGGTTATAGTGGTCTGCTTCTCTCTCTGCTTCCTAAGGAGATGTGAGGAACTCTCGATAACTGTTTAGGCAGCCAGGTCTGAGAACTCATTGCCTAATTTTGCAGCCAGATTTATTCCAGGTCACTCAGGTGCCTCCAGAGTCTGTGCAGCAGGGAACCATAGTCGGTACAGGAACCACTTGGGCCAGGTTTGGTAGTTTAGGGATAGAAAGTTAAAAACCTTGTTAAAAACCATGTGCATATAAGAGCTACAAGAAAACAAATTACTGAGCCACCAGGACAACTACACGCCTATAATCTTTTTACTCGTACTAGCATGCATATTTCATAAAAATGCATTTGCACATTTTTAAAGAAAAATCTTACAATCAGCTAAAAAAAAAAAGAAAAAGAAAAACAATATTCTTTCCAGAAAGAAACAAACTTCTGTCGTGCTTCAAAACAACAAGGGCAAGAGCGTTCTATGTAGAGAGCTGGCACTGAAAGGATTGATCAACGTTTCCAACACAACATAATTGATTAATGGTTTTCTTGTTTACGTAATTGTCAATTAGATGGAACCATGTCAACGTTTTCCTTACATTTCATTTCAAGAAACACCTCTTTCAGGACACTTGTGGAAAGCCATAGAAGAAAGCCAAAAGTGCCATTAGTTGGGAATGTAATGCTGTAATAAAATGTCTGCTGTTGGTTATTTCAGACTGAAGGGAGAGAAAATATTAAGATTTATCATCAACATATTAAAAAGTAAAAAAATCTGCTTTCATGTAGCATCAGCATTCTAAAACTTGTCTTTACCCATCACTGTGTTTTACCTCCTATGTCACAACACTTGCGTAGATGGATCGGTAAATTAGCAAATTGAATGTTGCTGTAAACTTTCAAAACTTGTCAGCCAAAGCACTTGTTTGACCGATATTTTTTCAGACTCTCCCCGAAGCGATACAAATGCACAGTTTAGTTGAGCTTGTTTGTGTTTCAGCTGCACACTCACTTGAGTTGAGCTTGTTTGTGTTTTCAGTGTCACACCTATGTTAGTTGAGCTTGTTTGTGTTTCAGCTGCACACTCACTTGAGTTGAGCTTGTTTGTGTTTTTAGTGTCACACTTATGTTAGTTGAGCTTGCTTGTGTTTTCAGCTGCACACTCAGGCTAGGGTCACACATACACGTTTTCAGCCTCACCGCTAAAATCTTAGTGATTTTCTGCAGAAGCGGACAGAAGGGGACACCGATACTGGTGTCCCCTTCAGCAGAATGGAGAGCCATAGGGAGCCATTCATTTTCCTGTACCGTGGCTGCACGCACTCTACTTCGGGAGCCGCTTTTCAGTGGGGCACAGAAAATGTTGGCTGGAACGTTTCCTGTGCACCACTGAAAAGTGGCCCCCGAAGCAGAGTGTGTGCAGCCGCAGTACAGGTAACGAATGACTGCCTATGGCTCTTCGTTCTGCAGAAGCGGACACCGGTATTGGTGTCCCCTTCTGACCACTTCTGCAGAAAATCACTAAGATTTTAGCGGTGAGGCTGAAAATGTGTATGTGTGACCCTAGCCTCAGTAGAGTTGAGCTTATTTGTGCTTTCAGTGTCACACTTATATTAGTTGAGCTTATTTGTGCTTTCAGTGTCACAGTT